>OZ007557.1:39373245-40846014 GCA_963931855.1 Philhelius festivus
TTCCTTCTTCCAATTCCCCATGCTTCCTTCATGACCGCTGCTGCCTTCTTTATTCTGTCCTTTATATGTGCCTCCTGCCCACCATTCTTTTTGAACACATACCCTAAGTATTTAAATTCTTTTACCTCTTCTATTTTCTTTCCTCTCCATCTCCAGTCTACTGTTGTGTTCCTCCCTCCTCCTTTTCTGAACCTCATCACTTTCGTCTTTCCCACGTTCACTTCCAGTTTTTTCCTCTCGAAATACTTCTCTAGTCTTCTTATCATACTTTGCATCTCTTCTTCATTTTTCGCCATTACCACCACATCATCTGCGTAAGCCAGTGAGCAAATCCTTCTTCCCTTCACTTTGACCCCTCTCCAGCTCCCTTTTCACAGTTCCTCTTCTATATCCGCCGTTAACAAGTTGAACAGAATTGGGCTCATCGGGCATCCCTGCCTTACTCCCTTTCCCGTTCAAAATTTGTCTCCCATCACTCCTGCCGCTTTTACTCTACTCGTGGTTTCTTCGTAGACTTCCCCCACTCTTTCCCTTAGCCCTTCCCTCACTCCTCTTTCCTCCAACGCATCCATCATTATTTTCCTGTCTACTGAATCAAACGCAGCTTTTAGATCTATAAACAGTGCCACTAGCTTACCCCTCTCCTCTGCAACCTCCCTGTTTACCACATAGTTCAGCACATATACGTTGTCTATCGTCCCTACTCCTCTTCTAAAACCTGTTTGATTTGGTGGTATCATCCCTTTCTCCTCTGCTTCTTCTTCTAACCTCTTCGCTAGAACCGCCGTATATATTTTGTATAGCGATGGCATGAGCGTTACTCCTCTGCATTCCTCTACCTTTGTTCCTGCCCCTTTCTTTACTATCGGCGCGATCACCCCTTCTTTCCAGCCCTCCGGCCATCCACCTCCTCTCCAGACTTTCCTACAGATTCCCCACGCTACCTCTATACCTTGCTCCCCTCCATATCTCCATGCCTCATTTGGTATACCATCTATTCCTACAGCTTTTCCTTCTTTGAGATTTCTAATCACCAATCTGATTTCTTCTTTACTTATCTCTGTCTCGTCTCCCTCTCTTCTTGTTCCCTCTGTTCCCATTCTCAACCTTTTTTCTTCTCCTCGAATTAAGCTCATAAAATAACTTTTCCATTCTTCTGCTTCAATCCCTTCCCCCATTGTTTTTCTCTTCTTTCTGTCTCTATTTATTATTTCCCACACTTTATTTTCAGTATTGGCCTCTGCAATTTTTCTTACCATCTCCTCCTGCTCCACCCTTTTCTTTCTCTCAATCATCGCATGATATTCCCTTTTTTTCTCCCTGTATTTTTCCTTCGTCCCACTTCCCTTTCTCCAACACCTTAGCTCCTTTCTTACTTCTCCTTTTTTCTCCCTAAATTCTTCATCCCACCATCCTCTCATATTCCTTTTTCTTTTTCTTCCACCTACCTCCTCACTTCTTTCAATCTCTTTTTTTTATCCTCTCTCCTATCTGCTTTTCAGATTCTTCTCCGTCCTCCTCCAGTCTCACTCCTCGCATTCTCCTCTCGAATTCTCGTTTCATTTCCTCCGACCACATACCCATTTTTGTTCTTTTGTCCTCTTTTACTTTTCCTTTCTTTCTCCTTCTTCCTTTTTTCATCGTTATCACTAAAGGATGATGATCCGACTCTACTCTATCTGCTACTTCCATCCTTTCTATCCCTCTTCTCGTCCTCTCGTCACCCAAAACATAATCTATTACTGTCTCCCCTCTGCCTCCTGTGTACGTGAACTCTCCTTCCTCATCACCTTCTATGTTCCCGTTAAAAATTTCCCACCCTAATTCTCCTAACATTTGCGTTAGCTTCTTTCCTTCAGCGTTTACTTTTTTATCTTTCGACCTCCTCCCACTCTCTTCGTCTTCCAAATCCCTCACTCTCCCACCTTCCAGTCCTATCTATCTGTTTATTTATTTAAATGTTAATTTATGCGTTCATTTATTTATTTATTAAATTGTTTATTTATTACCCAAACTAAAACCCATAATTGTTAGTTAATATTGTAAAAGTATTTTTGAAAACTCATTGTTGGTTTTGCGCAAGCCATCCCTTCTCTCTAGCTCTATAACATTTGTCTCTATTTGTTTTATTTATACTATATATATAAAGGTTTTTATGAAATACAATTCCAAAGTGTCATCGTTTTCGATTAGGGAACAAATGTCCGAAAGTCAGATTGCCGAACATGTCTTGATTTCAGACAATAATCGAGATAAAAATTTTGAGAAAAAAATATGGCTAAAAACTATAAAAATTTATTTTAGTCTGACGATTTATGTATGTGATACAAACTATTGTTTAATTAATATGATTTAAATGTGATGTAAGATATTAAAAAATGATGTTTAATTGATGTTCTTATTTATTTATTACAAACTATTATCAGCACTAATCGGCTATCTGATCTGATCAGACGTTCTCACCTGTGCGGTACAAAAATAAAAGTAAAAATTCATAAAAAACATCGATCAACTTCTTCTGTTGAAGACATTTTGTCTTTCAACACGAAAACCCGTAAAATGAATTCTCAAGACGTTAATTCAAAAAAGTTTGGTTATTACACTCCCTTGCAGTGTATGCCAGAACCAGATGACATTGAATGTGAAGATGTGATTACCCAAACTGTGGAAAAAAAATTAAAATTCCTTCAATTTGTGTTCTACAAATAACTTGTGAATTAAAATCAAAAAATATGCAATTTTTTACACACGACCTTCCATCAGTGAGATCTCTAAAAGTTGTACTTTATGGACTCGACGAAGTTCCAATAGATAAACTAAAAACTGAACTAATTTCTCTCGGTTTAAAGTGCCAAAATACTCGTATAAAATTAATCAAAAAACAGCACAGCCAATTCATCGACATTTTTTATATTGTGTTTCTTGAAAGTGGTTCCGTGAGGTTAGCTGATCTCAAGAAAAAAAATTAAATCCCAAATAAAATGGGATTTCGCAACACGTAAAGCACAAACATTTACACAGTGTTTCAATTGTCAGATGTTCGGCCACGGCGAAAAAAATTGCCACATCAAAACTCATTGCGCGATCTGTTCCGAGCCACACGAAACAAGCAAATGCAGCTCTGACAACATCAAGTGCGCCAACTGCAATGAAACTCACATTTCAACTGACCCTGCTTGCCCGAGTAGAAAGAGTTTTTTTGATTTAAGAGCGAAGCTCTCTGCAAAAAATAAAAGACAATCGACAATGATTATACCAAAGAACTCACATCAAATGTATGTACATAATATCACCAATTTCCCCCCACTTCAGCCTCAACATAAGGGTCCCACGCAAGCTTTACCGGTGTCAACTGCAGCCGATAGCAACGTTTGGACCAACAACATCATCAGCAACGCTGGCACACAAAAGGTAAATGACCTTTTCTCGTTGGAAGAGATTAATGCTTTAACTGCCGAGATGATTACGCTTCTTGGTAAATGCAACAGTAAAGCTGATCAGTTCAATACAATTGCACAATTAGCTATTAAGTATTTGTATAAGTCCAAGTAATGAGTGAGACATCTATGAAAATAATTTGTTGGAATGCTAAAAGCATTCGATGTAAATACAGTCGACTTCCTCTAAGTCGAACTTTCACGGGATATCAAAACTAGTTCGAGTTAGAGGGAGTTTTAGAAAAATTCGAGTTAGAGAGAGTTTTTTTTAATGATTTATTGAATTAAATAACAAATAAAATAAATATATAAAATAAATAAAGCTAAGCTTCTTGCTTTTATCGCTCATTAGTTCATAACTATGTATTATAAAAAAAAATATTTTTTCAACTTAATTATTCAAAAAAAATTGTAATTGAAATTTGTAATGTAGTGCAATTGGAATCTCACCGCCACGTTCCCCTTCTCTTTTCCAATGCACAGAACCACAATGATTTAAGAGAACTTCAGTGATATAGTTTTACTGCTTTCAAATAAAGCACAAAGTGTTTGGAAGTTGGAATGAAACGGAATCCAACCAACAAATGCTTTTTTTTATTGCCTTCCAATTTTTTTATGAATATCTTTTTAGGAAGAAATTTTTATGTTTGATAATATTGTAAATTGCATGTGTAGCACACTGACATGATGGCGGCGGCGACGGCGCAGGTGATGCAACATAGAGAATCAAAGTGTTCGAATGTGTGCTTGATGTTTTAATAAGAATTACAAACAATAACGAGTGGGGATTTGAGAGATTTTTTTTTTTATCTTTTTTTATTTATTTATTTATTATTTATTTATTTATTCATTTATTCAATTATTTATTTTTTTATTCATTTATTTATTTATTTATTTATTTTAATTAAGACTGATTAATGTACTTTCTTATTAATTTGTCTATTTATTAACTTGTTTATTTATTTATTTTCAATCTATCTGTTTATTTATTTAAATGTTAATTTATGCGTTCATTTATTTATTTATTAAATTGTTTATTTATTACCCAAACTAAAACTCATAATTGTTAGTTAATATTGTAAAAGTATTTTTGAAAACTCATTGTTGGTTTTGCGCAAGCCATCCCTTCTCTCTAGCTCTATAACATTTGTCTCTATTTGTTTTATTTATACTATATATATATAGTTTTTCTTTTTTTCTAACGAAGGTTTTAAATGTAGCTTTTCCTTCAATTCGATAATATCAATAAGCTCATCTCTTTATAATCAAATGTTTTACTTGGCAGTAGTAAGGTAGTTTATATACCAATCTCTGTAAATTGTGCAATATAGATTTAAGAAAAAATAATGTAATATTTCGCTACAATAAAATATATCTACAATTCAATATACAAACTATTATTTAATTAATATGTATTAAATGTGATGTAAGACATTAAAAAATGATGTTTAATTGGTGTTCTTATTTATTTATTATTATCAAAGGGCACGGTAGTGCCTGGCACTACACCCTTTTTACGGGAACAAACTCAGGCGAGTTTCGACCCCTCCCTATCTTCAGTACCAATGAAGTCAGAAACTTAAAATTCCGAATATTTTCTAAGCTAGTCAGGCACAGGTGCCTCATCAAATTTCTAGCATAAGCGGTTCCTGAGATATAAGGCCTCAAAAATCACAAAAACCATAACTGACTGACAGATCATCAAAAATATGGAGCACTTTCCGACATCATAGAATCTTGTAATTTTGCACAACAATAGGTCTTGTCATGCAAGCAGAGGAAAAAATCAAAAAATTGAAGTTTTCCAATCAGGGGCCGTGGTATCCGCCCACTTTCTCCGAATTGGTGTCCGTTGAAGGGAGCACTTCCGACTGCTGTAAAACGATGAAATTTGGTAAACCGGTAGGGCTTAAATTGCATATAAAGGACCAAAAATAAAAATTGAGGTTTTCCATTCAGGGGACATGGTATCCGCCCACTTTCTGAGAAAAAGTTTTATTTATATGGAGCACTTCCGATTGGTGTAGAATGATGAAATTTGGTAGAGCGGTCTAGCTTAATGTCCACTCAAACCGAAAAATAGAAAATCTAAGAGTTTTTATTCGAAGTGTCTTTTTATTGTCATTTTGAAACTATACATGCATTTTGAAAATTCATGACTTTTCTTAGAACTAGAGTGCTCGATTTGGTACTCTATGTTATATTAACATGAATGAAAAAAGAAAACATTTGCATACCTGGAAAAATTATGAGTTTACATAAAAAAAACTCTTAACTGTGATGTGAACTATTATCAAATAATATTTTTGGCAAGAGTACGATAACTTAGGCGCCAAGAAATTATAACGGTTTTTTGTAGAACAGTTCAATACAAGCATTTTTTACTACGGGAGGGGGGGGTCTATCTCCCCCCGTTTGGGCGGGAGGGGCAATTTTATAAAAAAGGTACTAAAATGGAAACAAAAATATTAAAAAATAACGGTAATACTTACAATTAAGTATTATACCTTTTTTTAAAGCCAATACTCTGATCTATTAGATAATTTTTAAATCAAGTAGAATCTATGCACAGTTTTTGAAAAAACGAGTTTTAAACTCAAATTTTGGTGAAAAAGAAACATAAAAAAAAGTTTAAAGTTTAATTTTTCAAAACTGCAAAGTTATATATTATTATTTTTCCTAAAATTCGTTGCTCTAATATATTCTTATTCAAAAACTGAAAACTAGATGATTTTATGTCGTCTAGTTTTTGAGAAAATTGAAAATAACGAAAACTACTTTTTTATGGGATATTTGCTTTTTTTGCTTGCTTACGCATTACGGCGTATAAACAGCGAGATATGTATGGGGGGGCATGCTGCCCCCCTGCAACCCCCCTGCCTGGGCACACTATAGGATTTGGGGTAGGTGCGAGGTTGGGTGTATGCAAGGTTTCTTTTGCATTTACAGAATCTGGATTTAAAGAAACTTTGAATTTACCCTATGGCCTATATCCAATGTCTACTAAATATATGTATGTACGTAGCCCAAAGTTGCACATTTAAAATGTTCAGTCATGAAAATTTAATACATTATGAAAAATTCACATTACCTAGGTACTACTGTACGAATGCAGCAAATATATATAATTCCTTAATTAATATGTATGTTTATTGTTTGTGTCTAACATTTTTAATGCTAATATGGTACAGGTTATTGTTTACCAAGGTCATTCGTTATTCAACCTTTGTAAGAGTGAAGTATTTTTTTCTTGGAATAAAGAATGGCGACTAAGCATCCACTACTTCATCCTAAATTAAATAACTTTTCAATATTTCAAAAAAAATATTTCAAAAGCATCGCGTTCTTAGAAGAAATTGGTCTAATTCCAACTAAAGCGTCAACTCCCCTCAACTCCAACTCAAAAAGGTGACAAAAATTGTAAGAATACAATATTATTATTATTATTTATTCATCAACCATAGCATATTATACTCTTACACCCATATTAATAAAAAACGCTTATTCCTTCTATAGTCCACTGTCTTACTAAACCATAGAATAGGAGTTTAGTCCTGGCTTAAATATTTATATTAATAAAAACAAAATGTTCCCGGAATAGTAAAATGACGTTTACCGAAAATCCTTTTAAGAAAATCTTCTACAAAAGTAAGCAATCTCTTTTTTTATATTCTGTGGCTACCTAAATTGATTGTCAATCGCTAGTGTCTGACTGTGGACATTTCTATTTCTTATTCCTTCGCTAAACCACCTACTTCGGTGGTTTAACTTTATCATAATTAGTAAACGTCACTTTACAGAAAATTTATTTTATTAATGAAATTTCGCACTTAGTCCAGGACTTAACGATAAACCTCCACTAAACCATCTTTATTAATATGGGTGTTACAGACTAAGATACATAAGTAAATATATAGTTACAAATTTGTAGGTGGGTATATAAAATTCAAATTACATTTAAATGATTTACATAGTTAATCTTTTATTTTAATAAATAACGTTGCTTAAATTTTGCTTAAAACTAATGATTTAAAAGTTTCTCTGGGGTGCAATCCATATAAAAGTTAATCTCAGAGCAATAAACCCATCTATCGGCACATTTTTCCATGGGCCTCAATATTGGCTAGAGATTCGGGAGGTGCTTGCCATAATTTTTTTTTTGTGATCAAAATGCCTGTAAACACGGTTTTAATACATTGAACATTGAAAAATTGACTTGACTATTTTTAAGTAACACCTGACTTACTCACAAACTGACTCACTGAGACGCGAAATGCCATGCAATTCTACCTCCTCTGGTGCATTCTTGGTAACCCTAAATGATTTGCTGTACTTTACCTACAAATGAACCACATTACCATTAATCCTCAAAATGAAATCACCGTAGTTAAATACCAAAAATCAAAAATTTCATAAAAAGTAGTTTTAGTAATTTTCGATTTTCTCAAAAACTAGAAGGGACAAAACCATTCGGTTTTTTGTGTTCGATTCAGAATTAATAGTAGCATTGACCACAAAAAGCCAATTAAGCACTTCATTTTACAATTTTGAAAAAAAATTGGTCTAAACTTTTTTTTTTCATTTTTTTTAACAAAATTTTGAGTTTGCATGCAAATTTTTCAAAAACTATTGACATAAATAATTTAATTTAAATTTACGATTATAGAACAGACTTCTAGCTTTCAAAACCGGTATAGTATTTTATAGTAAGTGTTGCCGTTGTTTTTTAATATTTTTTTTTTCAATTTAAGTCATTTTTTCTAAAATCGCCCCTACCTCCTAAACGGGGTGAGATAGACCCCCCCCTCCCATAGTAAAAAACGCTTGTATTTGACCCTCCTACAAAAATCCGTTATCAATTTTTGGCGCCTAAGTTATCGTACTCTCCCCATATTTTTTAATAATTGCAACGAAAACATCATCGCATCCTCAAGAATTATTGCTTTTTTATGAATTTGAGCGGATGTAGGTACTAGTATTTATAATTAAGGTAGGTATGTTAGTATTAGGTACCTTGCCAGGACAAGAAGAAACAATTTAAGTGCAAATAAAAACAACCAATAACAAAAAGAAAATATACCAAAAGAAATAGGAAGCTATAAACTAAGTTGATTTTTGTAGGTAGAGTCCACCCTTCTATCTTTCCGTATCTTTCGAGATTTTAACATGGCAAAATATTAAAATTTTTGCAAAAAGGAGTGAGATCAGACCAAAACCATAAATGTTAAAAAAAGAGCCAAGTTCTTCTATACAAAAACCTTTGGGTAACAAGTCAGCCGTGAAAAGTACTGAGATCTAAAAGTACTCCAAGCTCTTACTTCATGAAGGTTTAATACCGAATATTTAAAGTAGAAGCTAAAAGCTAAAATGTAATAGAGAAATTTTATTATTTAATGATTACTGACTAAAATTTGATGGGCTTACTTGGCAAGTTTTTTGTATGCCCAATTCGAAAGGTTTTAAAAACTTGGCCAGTGAACCTATCAAATTTTATTCAGTAATCATTAAATAATAAAATTTGCTCTATTACATTTTAGCTGTTTCAATATTATTCTACTTTATTTTGTAGAGAGATTCGCAAATACAGAAAAGGTAAGTCAATCCGGAGGTCGCCAGGTATCCAGATACTCCATTTGCAACTGAGCTAGTTTTGAAATTAGGCTCTCGGCTGTTCATCCGCACGAGCAATATAAAACCTTGATCCTGGCCAACGGTAGTCGAAAAAAGGTGAAAAGAAGAAAATGGTTAGATGTGTTGCTGTACTATTGATTAGATTTAGGAGCGCCGGACACCTAATCGCCATGTCGTCGAGGGCAAGTTAAGAGTAAAAAACAATGATATTGCCTTTGCCATCCTTCCAAGAGAGGAAGAGTAGGAAAGAGAAACATCTGTCAGCGTATTGGGCATACCGTTGAGGGGAGGATAAAGCGTTACGTCATCGTAGCTGAGGAGGGATTATAACGGACAGCGTCATCGTTATGCCACCACAGAGGGAATTAACGTAAGTAGGAGGGGTAATAGGAATTGGAGCGCTCTTTGGGACTCATCTGGAGGGGTTATCTCGGGAATCTTTCCCCCCCACTCAGCTTCTGCAACTTGACAAGTCCGATGCTCGGATTAAAGTTGTCCGATGCCGATATGATATTGATAACTTCGATATGGCGTTTTAATGTATGTAACCGACACCTTAATCTAAGCGCTAAATAAAAGAATCTTGCTTAAATAAACTTGCGGACAATATCAAGCCTTGCTGTTGTTTCATTTGAAATATTATTTTTTTAGAAAACTACTCCTGCCTCCTAAAAGGCGGAAATATATCCCTGTTTTCTTTCTTTCTCTAGTTTTTTTGTAGCATCTTATACCCAAGTTTATATCTTTCCGTTTACTTACACAAAGCTACAAATTTCAATCCAGTCTGTCGAAGTGCGTATACAAAAATAAAATGGTGTAGAAATTACCTTTTTTTGAAGTACGCTAAGAGGCATATTGTTGTAAACATTTTTTGCTTGGGATATATACGAGTACATAATGTAGGAACTATAGGGCAAGTTCTGCATTTGAAAAAAAAAAATAAAGTGGGTCCGACAATTCCGTCTGTCTGTCTGTAGGTCTGTATGTCTGTACCTCGGACTACTTACAGCCTAAGCTACTGGAGGTATTTTCTTCAAACTTAGTACTTAAGGGTCTTTGGTGATTCCCTAGAGGGGATATTGAAATTTTTTTTTAGCTCTTAAGCTAGCGGTACCCCCCATACACCCGTAATGCATAATCTTATTTATCTCAAAAACGGCTCTAACGATTTTGATTAAAAAAAAGATGTGATATTATGGACATGAACTATATTTTGGTAAGAAACAAATTTGGGGGGAAATGTTATTAGGGGTACCTGTCATAGAACGTTTTTTTGATTTTCGAATTTCTCATCAACGGCTTTAATGATTTTAACGCAGGAGCTCCTTTGCATTTGACAAAATATAATCCAAAATTTTTTTCAAAAAAATAGTTTTTAAATTTTTAAAAAAATAATACAATTTTTTTTTTGAAAATGCAATATCCTGAAAACGGATGCACGATTAAATTTTTAAATTATGTTTTAAGATGTATTTTATTAAATACTAACAATTTGCATATCACTTTTTCTTATAGCAATTTTAAGGAACATTTAGTACACAAAAAACATGTTTCAGTGTGTCTGTATGTCTGTATATCTATCTACAGCCTAACCCACTGGATCTATTTTCTTCAATCTCGGTAGTTAAGGATCTTCGTTGATTCCTTAGAAGGGAAATTGAAATTTTTTTCTAGCTCCAAAACTAAAGGTACCCCCCCTACACCCGTATTGCAAAATCTTATTTATCTCGAAAACGGCTCTCAACGATTTTGACAAAAAAAAATTATATGTGATATTATTAACATGGACTACATTTTTGTAAAAACAAATGTTGGGTCAAAATGTTATTAATGGTATCTTTCATAGAACCGTTTTTTTGATTTTCGACTTTCTCACTAACGGCTCCAACGATTTTAGCCAAAATTTTTCACCAGGAGCCCCATTAAGTTTAAAATAATATTGTATATAAAAATATTCGAAAAAAAAATATTTATTTTGCTTTTGAAAAAATTAATTCCAATTTATTTTTTGAAAAATCAATATCTTGGAAACGTGTGACCGATTATTTTTTGAAATTATTCCCTAAAATCTATATTCCTAAAAACTTAAAATTGGCATCGAAAATTTTTTTCTACAAAAATTTTAAAGAAATTTGTTATATAAAAAATTACTTTAATAAAACAATTTTTAAACTTTCTTTGCGTAAATTCATACTTTTCCGGAAATCAGACGGCAATTCCATTCCATGCATTGTATTTATAAAATGTATTTTAAATCCCAAAGTACAAAGTAAGAAACTATACATAGGATGGTAACCCTATGTCGACCGTCTGAATTGGGTGGTTGCTACAAAAGTGATTTATTGATTTTCGTCACAATTCAATTAACCCATGCTCTACATGCCGAATATCAGTAATTTTGGATCACGTCACCAATGCATTGGATATTGCGGTTAATTGTTTTCATCTTAACAACTGTCTCATTAAGTGCTTATGCCAATGCCAATGCATTGATGAGGATTATGGCAAAAAAAATAACTAACAAGATTAAGAGATTATACTAATCCGGTGAAAGCGACATAGGGAATATTCATCCATCATAGGGTGATTACAAAAATGTTTGGCAAAATATTTAAATTTAAAAAATTGAATTTCATTTTAAATTGCAAGTTAATTAAACAAATTTAAACAATGAAAATTTTAAAAGAAAAAATTGAAAATAAAATAAAAACAAAAAGATAGTAAACTGCGTTCCTCAACAGAACATTTGTTGTGAACAAAATTTTTTTTTGTTCATAAAAACCTATATTGTTATTTTAAGTGAATCGTTTACAAAAAAAAAACTCTGATTGCAATAGCGGCTACTGCCATGTCATCGCAGTTTACAAGGGCATTTGGAAAACCTGTAATTATTCCGAGATGTAAGCGTTCTTGGTTTAAGCTCCCAAGAAACATTATTGCACGCCTCAGTTTTGCGAGTTCTGTCCATATTTTGGATCAATTTTTCTGCTATTCTTTGCAAAAAAGTCTGCGTCGTCATTCCCCATGACACCTACGAGTCCCGGTATCCAATGAACTGTGACATTATTGTTTAGCCTGACCACACTCCCATACCAGTTTAGAGTTAATGGCATAGAAGTTTAAAATTTTAGCATGATGAAATCGTTTTAGTTACGATAGTTCTTACGTTTGGCACATTGTCCCATAGTATTCACCATTTCAAGGAAAATGTTTGTTTACTATCCTATCAAAACGGAGAAAGGTGGGTTCAAGGCCCAATGATTCCTATACCTGTCGCTTGACACGTTCTCGATCCATCGGTATACGAGTACGAGTACCATTTGCATTTAGAGAGTGGTTCAATGTTTCGCCTTCTCCATTTTTCATGCTACTTAATTCCCTTCGGAAGGTTTAGTTGTATGTTTTGACAATTTCCTTGCATGTGAAATAAACTTAATAAACACATATGATGATAGGGCTGGTTTTTTAGATATATCAAGTTAGTTACAAGTTTTTCATTATTCATCTAACTCCAATCAATTGAATATGGACAAATTAGCTGCGTCTAAATTAACGTTAAACTCTAAAAAATAGAATCTGAATCGACACGGAAAAACCCAGTGGCGATTCCTCTCAGTTAGCAGGTTTATCACCGCTAAACCAAGAATTTAAATGAATAAATAATACATCATAGTACATTTTATATTGAAAAGGCAACTTTCAAATCATACTTTAGTTAACACAACACAAAACTACCATACAAAAACTATACCTTAGCAAAAAACTACTTACCCTAAGCCTACCCATATTCCTATTCTCTAATATTTTTCTGTACAAACGCAACATAAAACTCTCATACAAAAATGCGTCCTTGAAGCATTAATAGCGTAAAAATTTGCGCTACCAAATTCCCTACAATTTATATAATACAAGAGCGTTCGACTACAACATGTCCTAAGGAAATCCCAGCTATATATGTAGATAATATGAAAGCGTTAGCGCAAAAACATGCGATAAAATAAGAGACACATCAGGTTGAATGGAAGAGGAGTAGGTATTAGCATGCCTTGGTTTTCATTCCAATTTACTGAAATGGATCGAATCTTATCTAACTGATCGTGTTCAGATTGTTAAAATTGATACATATTTATCGAATCAAATTTTTGTTCCATCGGGCGTACCTCAGGGTAGTCATATTGGACCATTGCTCTTTCTTTAATTTATTAATCATATATCTGAGGTCTAAATTAATTCAAAATGCCTTCTTTATGCAGACGATCTAAAGCTTTACAGGCACATCGAATCAATTCAGGATTGCATACTACTACAAGAAGATTTTATAAGGCTAGCGCAATGGTGCGAAACTAACTGCCTTCATCTCAATATAGCCAAATGTCAAGTATTAACTTGTTTTAAAAAGAGAGTATGTTCTTACTACAGATATAATTTGTCAAATGTGTCTTTAGAAAGGGTCTCTCAAATGAAAGACTTGGGAGTTATTTTAGACGTTAAATTATCTTTTATATCTCATATAGATTGGATAATAAGTAAAAGTAACTCTATGCTTGGGTTTATTAAGAGAAACGCTCGTGAGTTTTCGGATTTTTTACACTAAAAATCCTCTATTTTTCGTTGGTTAGATCTGTTTTAGAGTATTGCTCAGTTGTATGGAACCCATTTTATTCAACTCACTCTGAAAGAATTGAAACTAATTTATTGGAACAGTGATATTCCTTGTTATAATCCTAGGTTCTTATTACTAGGAATTCATACTCTCGCTCTTCGTAGAAGATATTTTTCAATTATATGTTTGTTCGTGATATTTTAAATTCTCGAGTTAAATGCTCATTTCTTTTAAATGAATATGGTTTTCGTGTTTCCCCAAGAAATACTAGAACTTCAGTTATATTTTTCGTCCGCCATCATCGAACTAATTATGGTTGCAATGAACCAATTTCAAGATACGTCAAAGAAGCTAATTCGGTCTGCAGTTCAATTGACTTTTTTGAAAATTGTACAAGAGAGACTTTTAAAAATAAGCTATTACCTACATACTTTAGTAAATTTTGAACAAATTTCCAATTTATAAATTTAAATCATTACTTATTTATTTGTTATTATACTTGTTATTATTATGAAATTTTTTTATCATTTATTTATTTCTTCAATTGTTACATATATTCAAGTCTGTAAGAATAATTCTGATTGACAATAAACTAAACTAAGCTAAACTAAATATTTTTTAATAAAATTATTCCAAAAATTATAATTTTATTTTATTTTTATTTTAGAAAAATAGTTTTATGATTGTTTAGTTATGTTGTATTTTTGTGTTTTATATTTTACTGATATTTAATAATATATTGTGTATTTAATTATGTTCGTAATAATTAAGTTTACTTATGTGTCTTAAAATTTATCATACTATCTCGAATTGGAAAGTATCAAATGATCATTCTTTCTCTGATCATAGATACATACAATTCGAAGTAATGGACGAACCTCCTAGCCAACCTTCCTTCCGTAACCATCGGAAAACAGATTGGCTTCTATATAGGGCAACTCTATTAAGGTCAATCAGACCTGAGTTATACAGCATACCCTACAACACTGAGGATCTTGACATTAAAGTCAATGACCTCACAACAGCCCTCAACAAATCTCTGGAAACTGCCTGCCCTCTTATACAAATAAGAGGTAAAAAGAAACCACACTGGTGGTACTCGGGGCTGGATCCACTAAGAAAAGAATGCAGGAAACTCTTTAATAGAGCGAAAACCTCCAGAGAAACTTCTGATTGGGATTCATATAAAGACTCCCTCAAGTTATATAAAAAAGAACTGAGGAAAACCAAGCGTATGTCCTGGAGAGCTTTCTGTAACAATATAGAAGGCAACTCAGAGGCATCAAGGTTAAGAAAAATCCTCTCCAAAAATCCAGTAATGCCAAGTTGCCTTAAAAACAATGACGGTTCCTGGACAAACTCAAGCGAAGAATCGCTCAATCTGCTCCTGGATGTACATTTTCCAGACAGCTCTCCTTACGTTAATAGCACTGATCCTAACAACACATTCAGTAGCATAACTCCTCCACAAGGTCTGATTACAGAGGAAAAATTAAAATGGGCAATAAACAGCTTCAATCCATACAAATCTCCTGGGCCAGATGGAATAATTCCAACGAAATTACAGGAAAATTCCGATATTCTAATACCCATTCTGGTAAACATCTTAAATGGTTGTATCGCTCTGGCTCACATTCCTTTGTCATGGAGAGAAGTAAATGTTATTTTCATCCCCAAAGCTGGAAAACCTAGCCATGTTAATCCTAAAGATCTAAGACCTATTAGCCTTTCATCATTCCTTCTTAAAACATTTGAACGTCTGATTGAAATCCATTTGAGGGCAAACATTGATAAGTCCTTACTATCCAATGCTCAACATGCTTATAACAAAGGGAAATCTGTAGAAACCGCTCTACACACGCTGGTTCGTACTATCGAACACTCCCTTCATCATAAGGAGTTCACCTTAGTTGCTTTCCTGGACATAGAAGGAGCTTTTAACAACGTCGACGCATCCGCAATCACATCTGCGCTGTCATCTCTGAAGGTGGATAAGTCAATCAGTAATTTGATAAATCATATGCTGATAAGCAGGATTATAAATTCAAAACTGGGCGATTTTACTACTCGAAGGACTGTCAGTAGGGGTACGCCGCAAGGCGGCGTCCTCTCTCCTCTCCTTTGGAACCTAGTCGTAAATAAACTACTAGTGATTCTTGAAGGGGAGGGGCACAGGGTGATTGCCTATGCGGACGATGTTGCGATAGCGATATCTGGTAAGCATCCAAATACTCTGAAGGAACTCCTACAAAATGCTCTAAACAAGCTTACTAACTGGGCAGATCAATGTGGACTCGGTGTCAACCCCCACAAAACTGAACTTGTCCTATTTACCAGGAAATATAAAATCCCACACATAGACCCTCCCCTCATCAAAGGTATACCGCTTAAATTCTCAGACAAAGCAAAATATCTGGGTCTTATTTTGGACAAGAAATTAAGCTGGAAGCCCAATATCCAAGAGAGAGTCAACAAAGCCAACATAGCTCTTTTCTCTTGCAAAAAAGCCGTAGGTAATAAATGGGGTCTACAAACTCATATAACACACTGGCTATACATCTCAGTCATTAGACCGATACTTACATATGGAGTGACAGTATGGTGGACTGCGCTGGAAAGAGCAACAAACCGCGATATGCTCAGCAAAGTCCAACGAACAGCCTGTTTAATCATGGGTGGAGCTCTCCGCTCAACTCCTTCTGCTGCACTTGATGTTCTTTTTCATCTCATACCGCTAGATACTTTTAGCAAACAATCGGCCGCTAACACAGCCATTCGACTTAAAGCCTCCTCGCAGTGGATCAATAATGATATTGGTCACTCTACTATACTGAACTCGTTCAGTAGTCTACCTAGTAACGTCGATTACACCACCCCTCATCCAAAATTTGATAAAAATTTTCAAGTATCCATCCCTTCCAGGTCTTCTTGGGAAAATGAGTCGTTGTTGATAGACGAAGCAATTCATTTCTATACAGATGGATCTAAAACCGATGACGGGGTCGGTGGAGGCGTATACTCCGAAAAATTAAATCTTTGTCTATCTTTTCGTCTTCCCAATCACTGTAGCGTGTTCCAGGCAGAGCTTTTAGCAATAAAAGAAGTCCTCTCTTGGCTAAAAGAAAACGTTATATCGACAACCGATATACGTATCTTCTCAGACAGTCAAGCTGCCTTAAAGTCACTGGACTCTGTCTCCATTAACTCACAAACAGCCCAAAATTGTCGATCATCTCTGGTGGAGATGTCAAAACAGTTTAACATTCACCTTACATGGGTGCCGGGGCATAGAGACATTCCAGGAAATTGTAAAGCTGACGAACTTGCAAAAAACGGAACAATATTACCTTTGTTGGATAGCAAATCTAACATCGGTATACCCCTAGCTACTTGTAAACTTATGCTAAAGCAAGATACCATAAAGAAAGCTAACCACAGGTGGACCAGCACCCCAACTTGCCGGTCTACTAAACTGATTTGGCCATTGTTTGATGCTAAACGCTCAAAACAACTAATTTCTATTGGTAGATTGCATATTAGCTCCATTATAGGTGTCCTTACTGGGCACTGCCTAATAGGAAGACATGCTTCTCGTCTTGGAGTTCCTGCAAATGACTTTTGCAGAAGCTGCATGGATGAAGAAGAAGAGGAGTCAATTCCCCACCTTCTATGCTCTTGTCCTGCCCTAGCGCAAAGACGTAGACTCCACTTGGGAGACTACTTCTATAACGATCCTAGTGATCTAAATAATTCCGACATTCACTGTCTCAAACGCTTCATTATTAGCTCAAAATGGTTTAACGAGTAAGGGGGATTTTTGAAATCCTTGTGGTATCACAACGGACCAAATATTGGTCTAAGTGTGCTGACCTTTTCCGGTCAGCAGCCACTTTAACCTAACCTAACCTATGTGTCTTATAATTAAAAACAATCTGCATTTTGTAGAATGCTTGTAATTAAAATTTTCGAAACCAAACTAGCGATATTGTATTTGTTCAGCATTTGTTGCTTCTCGCGTACGCTTCTGTGGATTTTCGTATCTTCGTTGAAACGATTGTGGTTCTTGAAAGAATCTCTTGGCTATTGGTCTTTGAGATATTTGTCGTACTACCTATAAGATTTAATTGTTTTATTTATATTTATTGTATGTATGTATATTAAAATTGTCTTCATAATTTTTATTTTTGTTTGATTATCTTCAATTATTTATGATTACTTAGTTTATATTAAAAAGATTTATTTTTCATTTAATCATTAGATAATTTCCAGAGAAAACAAAAGGATTACAAAAAGACGATTACTATATTATACTCACTTGTCTGGCCAGGGTTCCGGCTGTATCTTCGTTCGTCCTCGTATTCATATTCAAACTCTTCTAATTGACTTTCTTCATCATCATATACCTGACCTGTGAATCCAGTGAATTTTCTTAAAATACTTACTCCTGATCTTGCATCCCCTTTGACCTCTGTACTGGTCTTTATTTGTTAAATTGAAAGTTAAAAATTAAAAATAATTTTCTACAATCAAGCTAACCAACCTTGCAGTATCTTCACTGATTCCACAGACTTTTGAGCTTTAAATACCTAACAATGTATTTGGGTGGCGATATTTCCGAAACCAAGCCTTGTAAAAGGTTTCGGTTTTCAAAATTTATAGTCAATTTTGTAAGAACTATTCACGAGTGAAAACCAGAAGGTTCTGCGAGGCCTGGTTATCGAAATATGGCCACCCAAATTGATTTTACTGAAAATCGACCCAAATCTAAAAAAGTAATCGGATGCGGATGAAGATATTTCCGCAACCAAGGCTCGTAACGGGTTGCAGCTTTCAATTCTCAACAGAGAATTAACAGACCTTTCCATGGATGTGCCAAACTCAAAAAATTATTTTTTATTAATTTTGGCAAAAATCATGGACTAACAACTTGTCTTTAGAAATCATTTTTGTGCCGCAAGAACACTAGCTTAAACCTAAGACAACAAAATAATGGATTGTCTTCTCCTCAGTCCAATTATTGCGCAGTCAAAGCCCTAGGTTGCCGGCGGAACCACAAACGATCACACGGACAAAACGGAGATGCAAAAAATGAAACAAAAGTTCCCCTTTGCAATAAAAAATGAAAAATGCAAAATTATACTCTATATTCTATAATTCTAGTCTTTTATTTTTGTGAACTTCTAATGAACAATTTTGATTTGGGAAGAAATAAGATGCATTTTTACTTGCATAAATAAGCCTCGGTTTCTTCTTGTATAACTGAAAGCATCAAGATCATTATACCCTTACGCAGATCTTAATCCACCAGCTGGTAGTTCTTGCGCTCCAGCTATAGTTCGTTGACACATAGTGGTAAGTCTTCTAAAGTTTTTTACTTGCGACTTATAGGTACTATAAGGCAAGTTATGTATTCGTAAAAAAAAATCGAACTCGAGATTTTGATCAAAGTTGACATTACGATAATAGCGAAGACCAAAAAAGTGGGTCTCGCAATTCTGTCTGTCTGTCTGTCTATATGTTCTACTACAACTAAATGCTTAACGGCTCGGCCGATTTTCTTTTAACTTGGTAGATATGGGTTTTATTTTTTTTCCCCCGGATGTTTTTTGATTTGATTTTTTAAGACCAAAATTAACGGTACCTGCCATACGATTTTTTTTCGAAATTTTATAAATACATATTTTTTTTCTCAAAAATTGTCCCTAGATTTAACAAAAAAAATTCATAAAATTTCATTTAGTTAAACCTAGGTAATGAATGAAAAAAAAATTCCAAAAAATTATTATTTTTACTACCCCCTTGGAACCATTTTTTTTGTTTTTGATTTTCTCAAAAACGGTACAACCGATTTTGATAATTTTTTTTATGTTAAGGCTCCCCAGCAGTTTCAATATTATTGTGTATTCAAATTTTCAAAAAAAAAAATAAAATTTTTTTTTGAAAACTCAATATTTCGTAAACGCCATGCTCGATTTTTTTAAAGACTTGACAAATAAAAGTGTCTTAAAATAATCTACAAGATATGAGAAAAAAAATATTTTACCTAAAAATAACGGTACCCTCCATACAAATGTTAAAAAATGGTTTTCGAAAATCGTATTTTTCTCGAAAACGGCTCAGAGAATTTTGCTTAAATTTTTAGTCTTTCGATAAATTTTTAAGATCTATAATTTAATGCAAAAAAAATTTCAAAGCAAGATATTACTGACTGTACCTACCATAGAACGATTTTTTAAAATTTTGAATTTCTCATTATCGACATAACGGATTTTAATGAGATTTTTTATAGAGAATCTTTTTTTTTTTTGAAAATTCGATATCTCAAAAATGGGTCAATATTTTTTTGGAAACTTAATTTTCATTCGTACAGTAATTAAACCTAAGATTGACGTACCAAGTTGTTTTTTTTTTAAATATTTTAAAAATTTTATATATAAAACCTTATTTTATTAAGAAACCACTACAAGGACTTATAATTTTTGTTCTTGCATAAATTCATATTTGCATAGCATTCTGATTTTGTCTCTTACTACTAAAAGAATCTAAAAATGATGATAATTTTATCTTTATGAACAGTTTTTTTCTAATAACATTCGTTTTTAAAATTCCTAGTCTATTACATAGGAGCACGTTCGTGCGACCCAGTCGTGCATTTTATTTTTTGTTCACTCTGGCTAAATCGTCCATCATCCCGCACCTCTCATCTTCGTCATCGCAACCGAACGATCGTCGACTGCTGACCACTGGGCTTGACCACTGCATACATACACACAATTTAAACATCGCATCGTGGGCGGATCCAACTAAAACATCGCATAGTGGGCGTATTGAACTCCCCCAAATAAACAATTATAAAATTATGATCGATGATCTTTTGAGTGTCATCTCTTGTTATGATCTACCAAATTTAACAACTTAGAATATAAATGCAGGTATTTTGATTTGCCGCCGGTGATTGGAATTTTCTATGCCGTCGGTGATTTGCATCTGTGGCAAATGATGATTGTTTTTTAGGTTCATGTTTCATGTTGCGTTGCAACAATCATTATTTTTTCGAAGTTCACCAATCACACCGAGATATACGTCAAACGAAAGGTCTATTCAATACCTACACACGCATGCAAGCTAAATCGTCCTGCATGATCTGGTTATCGAAATATGGCCATCCAAAGTGATTTCACTGATTCCACAGATTTTTGAGCTTTAACTAACTAAGAATGTGTTTGGGTGGCGATATTTCCGAAACCAAGCCTTGTAAAAGGTTGCGGTTTTCAAAATTTATAGTCAATTTTGTAAGAGCTATTCACGGCTGAAAACCAGAAGGTTCTGCGAGGCCTCGTTATCGAAATATGGCCACCCAAAGTGATTTTACTGAAAATTGACCCAAATCTAAAAAAGTAATCGGATGCGGATGGAGATATTTCCGCAACCAAGGCTCGCAACGGGTTGCAGCTTTCAATTCTCAATAGAGAACTGACAGACCTCTGGTATAGTATATTAAGCCGGGGCATATTCGACATCGCCGTTTTCACTAAGAACTGTACTCTGTGAACACATTTGAACACTTTTTGTTTTCCAGTCTGATAAAACCTAAAATATTCGAGCAATTGGCCTGATATTTTACTCACATGGAACAGTGGTATTGACGTTCAATTTAGAAAAATATTTGGTCCATTTAAAGAAATATTTATATTGAATTTTTATCTTCAACCAATATATGTAGGTTCTTATGTTCAAAAGTGCCACATGTATGGGGCAGTTTTGAACTTGGAAGGGGCACTTTTGAACAGTGATATTATTTTTTACTTGCGATATAGGTACTATAGGGCAAGTTCTGCATTTGGAAAAAAAATCGAACTCGAGATTTTGATCAAAGTTGACATTACGATGATAGCGAAGACGAAAAAAGTGGGTCCGGCAATTCCGTCTGTCTGTCTGTATGTCTGTATGTCTGTATGTCTGTACCTCGAACTACAGCCTAAACTACCGGAGGTATTTTCTTCAAACTCGGTAGTTAAGGGTCTTCGGTGATTCCCTAGAGGAGAAATTAAAATTTTTTTTTTAGCTCCAAAACTAAGGGTACCCCCCATGCACCCGAAATGCAAAATTTTATTTATCTCGAAAACGGCTCTAACGATTTTGATAAAAAAAATTAAGTGTGATATTATGGACATTGACTATATTTTGGTGAAAAAAAAATTTGGGGGGAAATGTTATAAGGGGTACCTGTCATAGAACGGTTTTTTTGATTTTCGAATTTCTCACCAACGGCTCTAACGATTTTAACCAAAATTTTTATGCAGGAGCTGCTTTGCATTTGAAAAAATATAAACTAAAATTTTTTTCGAAAAAATAGTTTTTGGATTTTTTAAAAAATAATACAATTTTTTTTTTTGAAAATTCAATATCTTGAAAACCGATACACGATTAAATTTTTAAATTACATTTAAAAATGTATTTTATTAAATAATAACAATTTGCATATCAATTTTTTTTATAAAAATTTTAAGGAAAATTTAGTACACAAAAAACATGTTTCAGTGTGTCTGTATGTCTGTACCTCTCACTACAGCCTAAGCCACTGGACCTATTTCTTTCAATCTCCGTAGTTAAGGGTCTTCGGTGATTCCCTAGAGGAGAAATTAAAATTTTTTTTTTAGCTCCAAAACTAACGGTACCCCCCATACACCCGTAAACCAAAATCTTATTTATCTCAAAAACGGCTCTAACGATTTTGATAAAAAAAATTAAGTGTGATATTATGGACATGGACTACATTTTGGTAAAAAAAAATTTTGGGGCAAAATGTTATTAGGGGTACCTGCCATAGACCCGTTTTTTTAATTTTCGACTTTCTCATTAATGGCTCTAAGGATTTTAACCCAAAATTTTTAGCAGGATTCCCCTTAAGTTTAAAATAATATTGTTTATAAAAATATTCGAAAAAATATGTTTTGGGTTTAAAAAAAAAAAAAAAAAATTAAATCAATATTTATCTTCAAAACCTATGAACGATTATTTTTTGAAATTATTTCCTAAAACCAATATTATTAATTACTTAAAATCCGCATCCCACATTTTTTTCTTGAAAAATTTTAGAGAAATTTCTTATATAAAAAATTTATTTAATAATAAAACGATTTTTTAAGGTTTATTTGCATAAATTCATACTTTTCCGGAAACCAGACTGCAATTTTATGCATTTGAACATTATTATCTCACATTAAATCCATGTTTTATATTTATAAAATGTATCTTAAATTCCAAAGTACTTTTACATAAGAGCAAGTTCGTGCGATCCAGTCGTGCATTTTATTTTTACTGAATAAAAGAACTTTTAAATTTAATTTTTATTTTAATTTTTTAATAAGAACTTATCAATAAAACTCAAAATTAAAACTTTTGTTATATTATATTCATGTAGATAACTTGGGGTAATGTGGTATAGGCGGGTAATGTGGTATAGGCAGTTTTCTCAAAAACTAAGCATGTTTCTTCAACGGTTTTTACCTTAGCGGACGGTAGTATACCACTTTACCCATCATAAAAGTTTATTTGTTTTTTTGGCTATTTGTGTTTTTTCTAAAGATTCATTCGTTAAAATATCTAAAAGGGTTGAAGTAAGAAAATGAGATTCTAAGGACATGGAATCATACTGTGAGGAATGGAAAAAATAGGAAATTTGAGATTTCACACACATTTAAAAAATCTACTGGGTAATGTTGTAAAGTATACCACAATAGACAGCATAGTGTACCACATTACCCTTAAACTTTCAAAAGTGACGATTTAGAGGTTATATCAATATTTTGTCTAAATCTATGTTAGTTTTTGTTAGAATTCGACAAAAAGAAATCACTTGGTAGCTTATATGTTTTTGGTAAAATCTACCAAATTTAGGAGCATTTGTTCCATAACTTTTTCTGCTAAGTCAAAAAAACAAACATGTATACCACAATACCCTAACTTCCTCTATTTGTAGAAAAAAAATCTAAAACTTGGATTTTTAAGTAAAAGCTGGATTTTTAGTGAATAAGAATAAGCTTAAGCTAGCTGTGAATCACAAAAGTAAGTAAGCACATCTTAGCTTAAACATCATTTCCTTCAAACAATCGATAGTAATGTTAAAAAAAAAAAAAACTTTTTTGTCTATAATTGATATGTATTTCGAATTAAAAAGTAACATTTCAAATAAAAATTTAAAGAAAACTTAAGAAATATTCGACTTAAACTAAAAACAATAAAATACACGAGTGTGTCGCACGAACTTGCTCCTATGTAATAGACTAGGAATTTTAAAAACGAATGTTATTGGAGAAAACTGTTCATAAGGATAAAATTAAGTTTTTAAATTCTTTTAGTAGTAAGAGACAAAAACAGAATGCTATGCAAATATGAATTTATGCAAGAACAAAAATTATAAGTCGTTGTAGTAATTTCTTAAAAAAAAGCTTTCATATACAAACTTTTTAAAGGGTTTTTGAGAAAAAATGTTGGTCCGCCAATTAAAAGTTTTTATTATTGTTCGAATAAAAATTAAATTTACAATAAAAAATATTGAACCGTTTCGGAGATATCGAATTTTCAAAAAAATAAAAAAATGATTTTTTTTTTTTCAAAATTCAAAAAATATTTATTTTAAAGTTTTTAAATGCAATGTGTTTTATACGTTTTAGAAGCTTCCCTATACAAAATTTTATTAAGATTCGTTATGTGGATAATGAGAAATTCAAAATTCGAAAAAATGGTTCTATGGTAGGTACAAGCTCTAATATCTTAATTTCAATTTTTTTTTATTAAATTAAAGATCGTGAAAATTAATTGAAAGAAAAGAATTTTATCAAAATTCTAGGCGACGTTTTCGAGAAAAATATGATTTTTGAAAACCATTTTTTTAATTTCTTAGCATTTGTATGGTAGGTGCCTTTATTTTTAGGTAAAATAATTTTTTTTCTCACATCTTGCAGATTATATTGAGAAAATTTTATTTATCAAGTTTAAAAAAAATCTAGTTTGGGGTTTTTGAAATATTGAGTTATGAAAACAAAAATTTTGAAGTTTTTTTTAAAAATCCAAAAAAATAATTTTTGAAAATTTGAGTACACAATTTTTTTTATATTTTTGGGGAGCTTTAACAAAAAAAAATTATCAAAATCGGTTGTACCGTTTTTGAGAAAATCAAAAACAAAAAACAATGGTTCCCTCAATAACCATTTTTCGGAATTTTTTTTCAACCATTACCTAGCTTTAACTAAATGAAATTTTTTTGTATTTTTATTTTTGAAATCTGTCGAAGTTTTTGAAAAAAAAAAAATGTTTCTAAAATTTCGAAAAAAAATCGTATGGCAGGTACCGTTATTTTTAGTCTTAAAAAAAAAGAAAAAAACGTGTTCTACCAAGTTTAAAGAAAATCTGCCGAGCCGTTTAAGCTGTAGTCGAACCGACAGACAGACAGACAGAATTGCGAGACCCACTTTTTTAGTCTTCGCTATCATCGTAATGTCAACTTTGATCAAAATCTCGAGTTCGATATTTTTTACGAATGCATTACTTGCCTTATATAGCCTTATAAGTCGCAAGTAATAACAAATTTGTATCACAAAAGTAAGTAAGTTCAAATAAACCTTGCTTCACGCTTCACGGTTACTGAGACTGACATGTTCGATGATTCAAACTTTGTTTTTTTTTTCTCCAAACTTTTCCGCGTCCATCTGAGCCGTGGGTATTAAATTAGCTTTCATTTGAGAAAACAACTGTGTTCTAAAATTCTGCTTGTTTAGATTCATGGTTTTTTGCAAAGAAGAGCCGCTTTTGGCGATTTATTTTACGTATGGAAGGTTTCTTTCTAATTTTTCGACCATAATATCCGGATTGGTAGAGCACTCGTCGAATAGTTTGAGGGTTACATGACTTACCTGTTTCTTTGGTTATTTCTGCTGATATCTTACTTTGGGCTTACTTTGGGATTCCTCTTCACTTTCCTAACAAGAATACGGCATTCCTGCTTGTCATTGTCATTGATCGAGGGTCATTTTGCAAACTTCCAATGTTATTTTATTTGGTTATTATTTTGTGTATAGTAGATGGACTTTTGCTAACAATTTTACCATTCTCGCATTTCGATATATTTTCCAAATAGTGTTTGATTATAATTTTTTCAAATGAGTGCTTACTTACGAGTACTTTTCTGATACACTGTACCTTCGCGTGTCATATTATGTCACCAAAATAAAATGTCAAAAAAAATCCATTAATTTTCAATTTGTTTTAAAAATCCTGCCTCACTTTCTGGTCTCTTTCTTACCATGAAGTGTGAATGAGAAAAACACAGAGACCTCAACATAAGTCGGCAGAGTGAGTCCAATGTGAACACCGTCCATTATTCATTAATTGTTTTCAGTTGCATATCAGTTTTTTGTTTCAACATTTTCGTCTAACAACAAATAAATAAAAGTACAAACATATTTATCGAAATTAAATTTTTCATAACAAATATATAGTTAATTTTGTTTTAGAAAAATGGAATCTGCTCATCTTACGAGTATCAAAGCAATGCAGTTGCAAGAACAATTGGAGAGGAAAATTTTAAAGTTCATTGTTAGTTCAATGATGCCTATGGAAACAGTTACAAATTCAGATTTCTTAGAAATGTTCAAAAGCTTCAATGTACCCGAGCAGGATTTGAAGGTTTTCAATCGGGACATTTTGGAAGCAAAACTTGTGGAGTTATTTTACAACACTTCGGAACAACTGAGAGCAGATTTGGGAGATGCACTTGAGGTTTGCTTCGTTGCAAATATATGGCAGAGGCAGGAGAAAACAAGTTGTCTCGTTACAATGGCACATTGGATAGATGGCGAAATGACGAGAAGATCGGCAGTTCTAAAGATTAAAAAGTTACTCCCCATCGAATGTCGATCTGATATCCTTAAGCATATGCTCAAGGATATTAAGGAAGAGTTTAATATAAGAACTTCCGGAATTTATTGCGCTTCGACTGTGACCTGTAACCTTCTTAGAGCGTTTAGTGCCTATGGCGTTGAAAAAAAATCAATAGCTGATCGTTTTCAGAACATTGATAATGAAATCATTATGAAAAATGACCTGCTCTCGGCATTGGAGCCTCGCAATCTCTCGTGCTATGTCCAGGTTTTAAGTAACTTGGCTTCGTTTGATGTTGTTAGAGTTATATCGAATTGTGAGCTGTTGTCCAATTTGCATGGCAGAGTTATGCAAAAATGTAATATTCTTTGGAACCATCAAAAGGCGAATGAAATTCTTGAAGAGGTGACAGGAATCACACTAACAAGACCTTCCATGGTTGGCTGGATTTCATTGTATACTGCCCTTGGGGAAATCCTTACGATTAAGGATAAAAGTATGGAAATTTTCCAAGCTTTTAAAATAAAGGACTATCTCAATGGAACGGACTTTTTGTACATTGAAGAGCATTTAGCGTGCACAAAACCCATAGCCGATGCTATAGCTATATTAGAAGGCTCCAAAAACAGTCTATTTGGTTCATTGTTGCCAACGCTTCTAGCACTACGGAGACATTTGAATAAACTTCTCGAAAGAGAATGGACCTATTGCAGTTCTTTGGTTTTAGCAATTGAAAATATGGTCAGTGAGAAATTCCAGAGTTTCTACAAATTCGAAACTGACGAAGCCGTTGAAGCGGCAATAGCAGCATTTTCACATCCAGAATTCAAAAATAGATGGCTTTCTTGTGTCGACCTGAATGTCCAGGTAAATATGCTACAAGCATTCAAGGCAGCTGTACAAGAAGAACTTCCTAAAACACGACCATTAGACACAAAAAAAGGAATACTCAATGTTCAATCACGTTCTGATTTGTTTTTTGATTTCGGTTCGGAGAATGAAGTTATTGAACCGATGTCATCAGTTGTTGATACGCAAGTTTTAAATTATTTCAACTATACAAGCAGAAGTTTGGATAGCTTAATACATTTTCCAGAGATCTATAAGGTTTTTATGAAATATAATTCGCCACTGTCATCGTTTTGGAGTGTGAAACCAATGCCCGAGTATATTTGTCAGCATGTTTTGACGTCAGATAAGGTTCTGGATAAAAATATCGAACTCAAAATTTGGCTCAAAGCTAATGAGCATTTACTTTAGTCGTTGGATGTGGTACAAACAATTTTTTAATTAATATGTATTAAATGTGCTGCAAGATATTAAAAAATGATGTTGAATTGGTGATTGGTGTTCTTATTTATTTATTATTATCAAAGGGCACGGTAGTGCCTGGCACTACACCCTTTTTACGGGAACAAACTCAGGCGAGTTTTGACCCCTCCCTATCTTCAGTACCAATGAAGTTCATGAAACTTAAAATTCCGAATATTTTCTAAGCTAGTCAGGCACAGGTGCCTCATCAAATTTCTAGCATAAGCGGTTCCTGAGATATAATTCTCAAAAATCACAAAAACCATAACTGACTGACAGATCATCAAAAATATGGAGCACTTTCCGACATCATAGAATCTTGTAATTTTGCACAACAATAGGTCTTGTCTTCCGACTGCTGTAAAACGATGAAATTTGGTAAAGTGGCAGGGCTTAAATTGCATAAAAAGAAAAAATATAAAATTTGAGATTTTCCATTCAGGGGCGTGGTATCCGCCCACTTCCTTAGAACTGATGTAAATTTTATATGGCACACTTCCGATTGCAGTAGAACAATGAAATTTGGTGAACCGGTAGGGCTCAAATTACATATAAAGGACCAAAAATAAAAATTGAGGTTTTCCATTCAGGGGACATGGTATCCGCCCACTTTCTGAGAAAAAGTTTTATTTATATGGAGCACTTCCGATTGGTGTAGAATGATGAAATTTGGTAGAGCGGTATAGCTTAATGTCCACTCAAACCGAAAAATAGAAAATCTAAGAGTTTTTATTCGAAGTGTCTTTTTTTTTGTCATTTTGAAACTATACATGCATTTTGAAAATTCATGACTTTTCTTAGAACTAGAGTGCTCGATTTGGTACTCTATGTTATATTAACATGAATGAAAAAAGAAAACATTTGCATACCTGAAAAAAATATGAGTTTACATAAAAAAAACTCTTAACTGTGATGTTAACTATTATCAAATCACTAATTAGGCTATTAATTGGTGAGCTACCGTCATTTAAAAAAATGAATTAAAATTGCAACGAAAACATCATCGCATCCTCAACAATTATTGCTTTTTTATGACTTTGAGCGGATGTAGGTACTAGTATTTATAATTAAGGTAGGTATGTTAGTATTAGGTACCTTGCCAGGACAAGAAGAAACAATTTAAGTGCAAATAAAAACAACCAATAACAAAAAGAAAATATACCAAAAGAAATAGGAAGCTATAAACTAAGTTGATTTTTGTAGGTAGAGTCCACCCTTCTATCTTTCCGTATCTTTCGAGATTTTAACATGGCAAAATATTAAAATTTTTGCAAAAAGGAGTGAGATCAGACCAAAACCATAAATGTTAAAAAAAGAGCCAAGTTCTTCTATACAAAAACCTTTGGGTAACAAGTCAGCCGTGAAAAGTACTGAGATCTAAAAGTACTCCAAGCTCTTACTTCATGAAGGTTTAATACCGAATATTTAAAGTAGAATAATAATGATTACTGACTAAAATTTGATGGGCTTACTTGGAAAGTTTTTTGTATGCCCAATTCGAAAGGTTTTAAAAACTTGGCCAGTGAACCTATCAAATTTTATTCAGTAATCATTAAATAATAAAATTTGCTCTATTACATTTTAGCTGTTTCAATATTATTCTACTTTATTTTGTAGAGAGATTCGCAAATACAGAAAAGGTAAGTCAATCCGGAGGTCGCCAGGTATCCAGATACTCCATTTGCAACTGAGCTAGTTTTGAAATTAGGCTCTCGGCTGTTCATCCGCACGAGCAATATAAAACCTTGATCCTGGCCAACGGTAGTCGAAAAAAGGTGAAAAGAAGAAAATGGTTAGATGTGTTGCTGTACTATTGATTAGATTTAGGAGCGCCGGACACCTAATCGCCATGTCGTCGAGGGCAAGTTAAGAGTAAAAAACAATGATATTGCCTTTGCCATCCTTCCAAGAGAGGAAGAGTAGGAAAGAGAAACATCTGTCAGCGTATTGGGCATACCGTTGAGGGGAGGATAAAGCGTTACGTCATCGTAGCTGAGGAGGGATTATAACGGACAGCGTCATCGTTATGCCACCACAGAGGGAATTAACGTAAGTAGGAGGGGTAATAGGAATTGGAGCGCTCTTTGGGACTCATCTGGAGGGGTTATCTCGGGAATCTTTCCCCCCCACTCAGCTTCTGCAACTTGACAAGTCCGATGCTCGGATTAAAGTTGTCCGATGCCGATATGATATTGATAACTTCGATATGGCGTTTTAATGTATGTAACCGACACCTTAATCTAAGCGCTAAATAAAAGAATCTTGCTTAAATAAACTTGCGGACAATATCAAGCCTTGCTGTTGTTTCATTTGAAATATTATTTTTTTAGAAAACTACTCCTGCCTCCTAAAAGGCGGAAATATATCCCTGTTTTCTTTCTTTCTCTAGTTTTTTTGTAGCATCTTATACCCAAGTTTATATCTTTCCGTTTACTTACACAAAGCTACAAATTTCAATCCAGTCTGTCGAAGTGCGTATACAAAAATAAAATGGTGTAGAAATTACCTTTTTTTGAAGTACGCTAAGAGGCATATTGTTGTAAACATTTTTTGCTTGGGATATATACGAGTACATAATGTAGGAACTATAGGGCAAGTTCTGCATTTGAAAAAAAAAAATAAAGTGGGTCCGACAATTCCGTCTGTCTGTCTGTAGGTCTGTATGTCTGTACCTCGGACTACTTACAGCCTAAGCTACTGGAGGTATTTTCTTCAAACTTAGTACTTAAGGGTCTTTGGTGATTCCCTAGAGGGGATATTGAAATTTTTTTTTAGCTCTTAAGCTAGCGGTACCCCCCATACACCCGTAATGCATAATCTTATTTATCTCAAAAACGGCTCTAACGATTTTGATTAAAAAAAAGATGTGATATTATGGACATGAACTATATTTTGGTAAGAAAAAAATTTGGGGGGAAATGTTATTAGGGGTACCTGTCATAGAACGTTTTTTTGATTTTCGAATTTCTCATCAACGGCTTTAATGATTTTAACGCAGGAGCTCCTTTGCATTTGACAAAATATAATCCAAAATTTTTTTCAAAAAAATAGTTTTTAAATTTTTAAAAAAATAATACAAATTTTTTTTTGAAAATGCAATATCCTGAAAACGGATGCACGATTAAATTTTTAAATTATGTTTTAAGATGTATTTTATTAAATACTAACAATTTGCATATCACTTTTTCTTATAGCAATTTTAAGGAACATTTAGTACACAAAAAACATGTTTCAGTGTGTCTGTATGTCTGTATATCTATCTACAGCCTAACCCACTGGATCTATTTTCTTCAATCTCGGTAGTTAAGGATCTTCGTTGATTCCTTAGAAGGGAAATTGAAATTTTTTTCTAGCTCCAAAACTAAAGGTACCCCCCCTACACCCGTATTGCAAAATCTTATTTATCTCGAAAACGGCTCTCAACGATTTTGACAAAAAAAAATTATATGTGATATTATTAACATGGACTACATTTTTGTAAAAACAAATGTTGGGTCAAAATGTTATTAATGGTATCTTTCATAGAACCGTTTTTTTGATTTTCGACTTTCTCACTAACGGCTCCAACGATTTTAGCCAAAATTTTTCACCAGGAGCCCCATTAAGTTTAAAATAATATTGTATATAAAAATATTCGAAAAAAAAATATTTATTTTGCTTTTGAAAAAATTAATTCCAATTTATTTTTTGAAAAATCAATATCTTGGAAACGTGTGACCGATTATTTTTTGAAATTATTCCCTAAAATCTATATTCCTAAAAACTTAAAATTGGCATCGAAAATTTTTTTCTACAAAAATTTTAAAGAAATTTGTTATATAAAAAATTACTTTAATAAAACAATTTTTAAACTTTCTTTGCGTAAATTCATACTTTTCCGGAAATCAGACGGCAATTCCATTCCATGCATTGTATTTATAAAATGTATTTTAAATCCCAAAGTACAAAGTAAGAAACTATACATAGGATGGTAACCCTATATCGGCCGTCTGAATTGGTGGTTGCTACAAAAGTGATTTATTGATTTTCGTCACAATTCAATTAACCCATGCTCTACATGCCGAATATCAGTAATTTTGGATCACGTCACCAATGCATTGGATATTGCGGTTAATTGTTTTCATCTTAACAACTGTCTCATTAAGTGCTTATGCCAATGCCAATGCATTGATGAGGATTATGGCAAAAAAAATAACTAACAAGATTAAGAGATTATACTAATCCGGTGAAAGCGACATAGGGAATATTCATCCATCATAGGGTGATTACAAAAATGTTTGGCAAAATATTTAAATTTAAAAAATTGAATTTCATTTTAAATTGCAAGTTAATTAAACAAATTTAAACAATGAAAATTTTAAAAGAAAAAATTGAAAATAAAATAAAAACAAAAAGATAGTAAACTGCGTTCCTCAACAGAACATTTGTTGTGAACAAAATTTTTTTTTGTTCATAAAAACCTATATTGTTATTTTAAGTGAATCGTTTACAAAAAAAAAACTCTGATTGCAATAGCGGCTACTGCCATGTCATCGCAGTTTACAAGGGCATTTGGAAAACCTGTAATTATTCCGAGATGTAAGCGTTCTTGGTTTAAGCTCCCAAGAAACATTATTGCACGCCTCAGTTTTGCGAGTTCTGTCCATATTTTGGATCAATTTTTCTGCTATTCTTTGCAAAAAAGTCTGCGTCGTCATTCCCCATGACACCTACGAGTCCCGGTATCCAATGAACTGTGACATTATTGTTTAGCCTGACCACACTCCCATACCAGTTTAGAGTTAATGGCATAGAAGTTTAAAATTTTAGCATGATGAAATCGTTTTAGTTACGATAGTTCTTACGTTTGGCACATTGTCCCATAGTATTCACCATTTCAAGGAAAATGTTTGTTTACTATCCTATCAAAACGGAGAAAGGTGGGTTCAAGGCCCAATGATTCCTATACCTGTCGCTTGACACGTTCTCGATCCATCGGTATACGAGTACGAGTACCATTTGCATTTAGAGAGTGGTTCAATGTTTCGCCTTCTCCATTTTTCATGCTACTTAATTCCCTTCGGAAGGTTTAGTTGTATGTTTTGACAATTTCCTTGCATGTGAAATAAACTTAATAAACACATATGGACCAAAACGCGAAAAACGAAACCACAAAGAAAAAAAAAACATTTCAAATTTCGCTGGCTTTTCGCCATTTTTATTTTTTATACATCCCAAAGTAACGAGTAACATAAATTTCAAAGAGATATTCGTTACTTACTTCGCGATAAACACGTTTTCCTTTGATTCCTTGAAATAAAAAAAAAAAATTTAAAATACAAAACGAAACAAAATGGTAAGTTTTATTAATTCAAAATTAGTTTTTTAAGTGTTATCCGTTTTTGTCACATTAAGTAAGTTTTGTTGTAGGTATAGGGCTTAAATATTTGGAAAAACAAATTGAAATCTGCATTTAAAATAACAAAGAAACCCACCGCAATATTTGATGTAACGTAACAGTCCAAGAACCTTAAAAGTTTATTTTTCCAGCTTCTATTATATCAACATATTAATAAAACCATATTTTCTCCGAGTAGTTTTAGTCTATTTTAAAAATAAAATAATAATTCTGTCGTGTACTAAATAATGCCGTTGTTTAGAACAGAAAACAGTTTGTAACGTAACAGTCTTTTTTCGTTTCAAATTAAAAAATTGTAACTATGTTGATTTCATAACCTCAATCATACTTCTAATGTTTAGGGAAAGCTTAGTAAGACCCAAAAGAACAAAAACTATGAGCCTTATCATCGTACCCGATCGGAACGTAGTTTTCTCCGATTTCTACGAAATGTACGAATTTTGTATGATTGTAGCCGTTTCGATAGGGCAATCGGAAAAATCTACGAAAATAAAGTTTGTGTGCGTTGAAAATGTCAAATCCTTGCGTTGTATGCCGATGAAATGTCAAAATGACAGCAACGCATGGTGAATACATGCGATTTATGAAGATATTTGATTTCCGATTTCTCCGACAGCAAATTATAAGTGGAAAATTTTCCAAAGAAAAATTAAAAACGAATAAACTTTTATAATTTATAATTACGCTGTATCTGAGTTAGAAAATATTTGATATATTTCTTAAGAATATTCTTTTTTCTTTATTTAATTTTCTTTATTCATATCTTTCCGCTTCTAATAACACTGCCGCACTATCCATGATTCTTCTTTGCTTATTTGTCACGAATCAACACTTTATTAATTTATTGGCGTTTACGTCAAATACACGCGTTAGTAAACGTCGGTTTTTTCCGTTACGAAGCAGATACCATGAAGGAAATAAACGTTATGATCGTAAAGATACGATGATAAGACTGTATATATGTATATGTATGTAAATAGTTTAAAAAGGACGGAAAAGTTTGAGAAGTTGTTGAATTCCAAATTAGAATTGATTTATATTTATTTACAAAGCACTATTTTTACTAAAAAATTGTTTAAATTCGATAAACGAACTTAATAAATTATTACAATGAACGATTGATGAATTTATCTTAAAAAAAGTAAAATATTATTATTTTTAAAACTAAGTGGAAATACTTAAAGTAAGTTAGTGGATTAATGGATCGCCATAATTTCGATATGTACTTACCTATAACGAAAAATAAAGTTTTTTTTTTATTTAATTTGTATGTTACATAAGTTACCCTTTTTTAATGTCTAACGATAAGAAAACCAAATAACTTTAAAAAAATACAATTTTAGCCATTTTCGATGCTGACTTTAACTCTTAAAAGAGCCAAGATCGCACGTGTAACGTAACAGTCTTTTCATGTAACGTAACAGTCCCAACATTTTTCTTTCCACAGAATCTAAAAATACAGTATTTATTGTAATTAATATTTTATTTGCTACTTCCTTTCTTAATCTCAGAAACCTCGTACCTCACGTTTGAAATAGTACACTAAAAGAGCAGACTTATTGCATAATGTAATGCAACCTCAAAATCTACTTCCAAATTCATGTAACGTAACAGTCCTGCTAAAACATTTTTAGCGTTTAAATGACAGGCCTCGCTGATTTTTAAATTAATAGAAAATGTTAGTTAGGAAGTCTATTTTGAGAAAAAAATAATAGATAATGAAAAAGTATTCAGTTTCATATATTTTCAGGTAAATTTGTATTGAAATATGCGTATGAATGTAACGTAACAGTCCGCGTTTTGGTCCATATGATGATAGGGCTGGTTTTTTAGATATATCAAGTTAGTTACAAGTTTTTCATTATTCATCTAACTCCAATCAATTGAATATGGACAAATTAGCTGCGTCTAAATTAACGTTAAACTCTAAAAAATAGAATCTGAATCGACACGGAAAAACCCAGTGGCGATTCCTCTCAGTTAGCAGGTTTATCACCGCTAAACCAAGAATTTAAATGAATAAATAATACATCATAGTACATTTTATATTGAAAAGGCAACTTTCAAATCATACTTTAGTTAACACAACACAAAACTACCATACAAAAACTATACCTTAGCAAAAAACTACTTACCCTAAGCCTACCCATATTCCTATTCTCTAATATTTTTCTGTACAAACGCAACATAAAACTCTCATACAAAAATACGTCCTTGAAGCATTAATAGCGTAAAAATTTGCGCTACCAAATTCCCTACAATTTATATAATACAAGAGCGTTCGACTACAACATGTCCTAAGGAAATCCCAGCTATATATGTAGATAATATGAAAGCGTTAGCGCAAAAACATGCGATAAAATAAGAGACACATCAGGTTGAATGGAAGAGGAGTAGGTATTAGCATGCCTTGGTTTTCATTCCAATTTACTGAAATGGATCGAATCTTATCTAACTGATCGTGTTCAGATTGTTAAAATTGATACATATTTATCGAATCAAATTTTTGTTCCATCGGGCGTACCTCAGGGTAGTCATATTGGACCATTGCTCTTTCTTTAATTTATTAATCATATATCTGAGGTCTAAATTAATTCAAAATGCCTTCTATATGCAGACGATCTAAAGCTTTACAGGCACATCGAATCAATTCAGGATTGCATACTACTACAAGAAGATTTTATAAGGCTAGCGCAATGGTGCGAAACTAACTGCCTTCATCTCAATATAGCCAAATGTCAAGTATTAACTTGTTTTAAAAAGAGAGTATGTTCTTACTACAGATATAATTTGTCAAATGTGTCTTTAGAAAGGGTCTCTCAAATGAAAGACTTGGGAGTTATTTTAGACGTTAAATTATCTTTTATATCTCATATAGATTGGATAATAAGTAAAAGTAACTCTATGCTTGGGTTTATTAAGAGAAACGCTCGTGAGTTTTCGGATTTTTTACACTAAAAATCCTCTATTTTTCGTTGGTTAGATCTGTTTTAGAGTATTGCTCAGTTGTATGGAACCCATTTTATTCAACTCACTCTGAAAGAATTGAAACTAATTTATTGGAACAGTGATATTCCTTGTTATAATCCTAGGTTCTTATTACTAGGAATTCATACTCTCGCTCTTCGTAGAAGATATTTTTCAATTATATGTTTGTTCGTGATATTTTAAATTCTCGAGTTAAATGCTCATTTCTTTTAAATGAATATGGTTTTCGTGTTTCCCCAAGAAATACTAGAACTTCAGTTATATTTTTCGTCCGCCATCATCGAACTAATTATGGTTGCAATGAACCAATTTCAAGATGCGTCAAAGAAGCTAATTCGGTCTGCAGTTCAATTGACTTTTTTGAAAATTGTACAAGAGAGACTTTTAAAAATAAGCTATTACCTACATACTTTAGTAAATTTTGAACAAATTTCCAATTTATAAATTTAAATCATTACTTATTTATTTGTTATTATACTTGTTATTATTATGAAATTTTTTTATCATTTATTTATTTCTTCAATTGTTACATATATTCAAGTCTGTAAGAATAATTCTGATTGACAATAAACTAAACTAAGCTAAACTAAATATTTTTTAATAAAATTATTCCAAAAATTATAATTTTATTTTATTTTTATTTTAGAAAAATAGTTTTATGATTGTTTAGTTATGTTGTATTTTTGTGTTTTATATTTTACTGATATTTAATAATATATTGTGTATTTAATTATGTTCGTAATAATTAAGTTTACTTATGTGTCTTAAAATTTATCATACTATCTCGAATTGGAAAGTATCAAATGATCATTCTTTCTCTGATCATAGATACATACAATTCGAAGTAATGGACGAACCTCCTAGCCAACCTTCCTTCCGTAACCATCGGAAAACAGATTGGCTTCTATATAGGGCAACTCTATTAAGGTCAATCAGACCTGAGTTATACAGCATACCCTACAACACTGAGGATCTTGACATTAAAGTCAATGACCTCACAACAGCCCTCAACAAATCTCTGGAAACTGCCTGCCCTCTTATACAAATAAGAGGTAAAAAGAAACCACACTGGTGGTACTCGGGGCTGGATCCACTAAGAAAAGAATGCAGGAAACTCTTTAATAGAGCGAAAACCTCCAGAGAAACTTCTGATTGGGATTCATATAAAGACTCCCTCAAGTTATATAAAAAAGAACTGAGGAAAACCAAGCGTATGTCCTGGAGAGCTTTCTGTAACAATATAGAAGGCAACTCAGAGGCATCAAGGTTAAGAAAAATCCTCTCCAAAAATCCAGTAATGCCAAGTTGCCTTAAAAACAATGACGGTTCCTGGACAAACTCAAGCGAAGAATCGCTCAATCTGCTCCTGGATGTACATTTTCCAGACAGCTCTCCTTACGTTAATAGCACTGATCCTAACAACACATTCAGTAGCATAACTCCTCCACAAGGTCTGATTACAGAGGAAAAATTAAAATGGGCAATAAACAGCTTCAATCCATACAAATCTCCTGGGCCAGATGGAATAATTCCAACGAAATTACAGGAAAATTCCGATATTCTAATACCCATTCTGGTAAACATCTTAAATGGTTGTATCGCTCTGGCTCACATTCCTTTGTCATGGAGAGAAGTAAATGTTATTTTCATCCCCAAAGCTGGAAAACCTAGCCATGTTAATCCTAAAGATCTAAGACCTATTAGCCTTTCATCATTCCTTCTTAAAACATTTGAACGTCTGATTGAAATCCATTTGAGGGCAAACATTGATAAGTCCTTACTATCCAATGCTCAACATGCTTATAACAAAGGGAAATCTGTAGAAACCGCTCTACACACGCTGGTTCGTACTATCGAACACTCCCTTCATCATAAGGAGTTCACCTTAGTTGCTTTCCTGGACATAGAAGGAGCTTTTAACAACGTCGACGCATCCGCAATCACATCTGCGCTGTCATCTCTGAAGGTGGATAAGTCAATCAGTAATTTGATAAATCATATGCTGATAAGCAGGATTATAAATTCAAAACTGGGCGATTTTACTACTCGAAGGACTGTCAGTAGGGGTACGCCGCAAGGCGGCGTCCTCTCTCCTCTCCTTTGGAACCTAGTCGTAAATAAACTACTAGTGATTCTTGAAGGGGAGGGGCACAGGGTGATTGCCTATGCGGACGATGTTGCGATAGCGATATCTGGTAAGCATCCAAATACTCTGAAGGAACTCCTACAAAATGCTCTAAACAAGCTTACTAACTGGGCAGATCAATGTGGACTCGGTGTCAACCCCCACAAAACTGAACTTGTCCTATTTACCAGGAAATATAAAATCCCACACATAGACCCTCCCCTCATCAAAGGTATACCGCTTAAATTCTCAGACAAAGCAAAATATCTGGGTCTTATTTTGGACAAGAAATTAAGCTGGAAGCCCAATATCCAAGAGAGAGTCAACAAAGCCAACATAGCTCTTTTCTCTTGCAAAAAAGCCGTAGGTAATAAATGGGGTCTACAAACTCATATAACACACTGGCTATACATCTCAGTCATTAGACCGATACTTACATATGGAGTGACAGTATGGTGGACTGCGCTGGAAAGAGCAACAAACCGCGATATGCTCAGCAAAGTCCAACGAACAGCCTGTTTAATCATGGGTGGAGCTCTCCGCTCAACTCCTTCTGCTGCACTTGATGTTCTTTTTCATCTCATACCGCTAGATACTTTTAGCAAACAATCGGCCGCTAACACAGCCATTCGACTTAAAGCCTCCTCGCAGTGGATCAATAATGATATTGGTCACTCTACTATACTGAACTCGTTCAGTAGTCTACCTAGTAACGTCGATTACACCACCCCTCATCCAAAATTTGATAAAAATTTTCAAGTATCCATCCCTTCCAGGTCTTCTTGGGAAAATGAGTCGTTGTTGATAGACGAAGCAATTCATTTCTATACAGATGGATCTAAAACCGATGACGGGGTCGGTGGAGGCGTATACTCCGAAAAATTAAATCTTTGTCTATCTTTTCGTCTTCCCAATCACTGTAGCGTGTTCCAGGCAGAGCTTTTAGCAATAAAAGAAGTCCTCTCTTGGCTAAAAGAAAACGTTATATCGACAACCGATATACGTATCTTCTCAGACAGTCAAGCTGCCTTAAAGTCACTGGACTCTGTCTCCATTAACTCACAAACAGCCCAAAATTGTCGATCATCTCTGGTGGAGATGTCAAAACAGTTTAACATTCACCTTACATGGGTGCCGGGGCATAGAGACATTCCAGGAAATTGTAAAGCTGACGAACTTGCAAAAAACGGAACAATATTACCTTTGTTGGATAGCAAATCTAACATCGGTATACCCCTAGCTACTTGTAAACTTATGCTAAAGCAAGATACCATAAAGAAAGCTAACCACAGGTGGACCAGCACCCCAACTTGCCGGTCTACTAAACTGATTTGGCCATTGTTTGATGCTAAACGCTCAAAACAACTAATTTCTATTGGTAGATTGCATATTAGCTCCATTATAGGTGTCCTTACTGGGCACTGCCTAATAGGAAGACATGCTTCTCGTCTTGGAGTTCCTGCAAATGACTTTTGCAGAAGCTGCATGGATGAAGAAGAAGAGGAGTCAATTCCCCACCTTCTATGCTCTTGTCCTGCCCTAGCGCAAAGACGTAGACTCCACTTGGGAGACTACTTCTATAACGATCCTAGTGATCTAAATAATTCCGACATTCACTGTCTCAAACGCTTCATTATTAGCTCAAAATGGTTTAACGAGTAAGGGGGATTTTTGAAATCCTTGTGGTATCACAACGGACCAAATATTGGTCTAAGTGTGCTGACCTTTTCCGGTCAGCAGCCACTTTAACCTAACCTAACCTATGTGTCTTATAATTAAAAACAATCTGCATTTTGTAGAATGCTTGTAATTAAAATTTTCGAAACCAAACTAGCGATATTGTATTTGTTCAGCATTTGTTGCTTCTCGCGTACGCTTCTGTGGATTTTCGTATCTTCGTTGAAACGATTGTGGTTCTTGAAAGAATCTCTTGGCTATTGGTCTTTGAGATATTTGTCGTACTACCTATAAGATTTAATTGTTTTATTTATATTTATTGTATGTATGTATATTAAAATTGTCTTCATAATTTTTATTTTTGTTTGATTATCTTCAATTATTTATGATTACTTAGTTTATATTAAAAAGATTTATTTTTCATTTAATCATTAGATAATTTCCAGAGAAAACAAAAGGATTACAAAAAGACGATTACTATATTATACTCACTTGTCTGGCCAGGGTTCCGGCTGTATCTTCGTTCGTCCTCGTATTCATATTCAAACTCTTCTAATTGACTTTCTTCATCATCATATACCTGACCTGTGAATCCAGTGAATTTTCTTAAAATACTTACTCCTGATCTTGCATCCCCTTTGACCTCTGTACTGGTCTTTATTTGTTAAATTGAAAGTTAAAAATTAAAAATAATTTTCTACAATCAAGCTAACCAACCTTGCAGTATCTTCACTGATTCCACAGACTTTTGAGCTTTAAATACCTAACAATGTATTTGGGTGGCGATATTTCCGAAACCAAGCCTTGTAAAAGGTTTCGGTTTTCAAAATTTATAGTCAATTTTGTAAGAACTATTCACGAGTGAAAACCAGAAGGTTCTGCGAGGCCTGGTTATCGAAATATGGCCACCCAAATTGATTTTACTGAAAATCGACCCAAATCTAAAAAAGTAATCGGATGCGGATGAAGATATTTCCGCAACCAAGGCTCGTAACGGGTTGCAGCTTTCAATTCTCAACAGAGAATTAACAGACCTTTCCATGGATGTGCCAAACTCAAAAAATTATTTTTTATTAATTTTGGCAAAAATCATGGACTAACAACTTGTCTTTAGAAATCATTTTTGTGCCGCAAGAACACTAGCTTAAACCTAAGACAACAAAATAATGGATTGTCTTCTCCTCAGTCCAATTATTGCGCAGTCAAAGCCCTAGGTTGCCGGCGGAACCACAAACGATCACACGGACAAAACGGAGATGCAAAAAATGAAACAAAAGTTCCCCTTTGCAATAAAAAATGAAAAATGCAAAATTATACTCTATATTCTATAATTCTAGTCTTTTATTTTTGTGAACTTCTAATGAACAATTTTGATTTGGGAAGAAATAAGATGCATTTTTACTTGCATAAATAAGCCTCGGTTTCTTCTTGTATAACTGAAAGCATCAAGATCATTATACCCTTACGCAGATCTTAATCCACCAGCTGGTAGTTCTTGCGCTCCAGCTATAGTTCGTTGACACATAGTGGTAAGTCTTCTAAAGTTTTTTACTTGCGACTTATAGGTACTATAAGGCAAGTTATGTATTCGTAAAAAAAAATCGAACTCGAGATTTTGATCAAAGTTGACATTACGATAATAGCGAAGACCAAAAAAGTGGGTCTCGCAATTCTGTCTGTCTGTCTGTCTATATGTTCTACTACAACTAAATGCTTAACGGCTCGGCCGATTTTCTTTTAACTTGGTAGATATGGGTTTTATTTTTTTTCCCCCGGATGTTTTTTGATTTGATTTTTTAAGACCAAAATTAACGGTACCTGCCATACGATTTTTTTTCGAAATTTTATAAATACATATTTTTTTTCTCAAAAATTGTCCCTAGATTTAACAAAAAAAATTCATAAAATTTCATTTAGTTAAACCTAGGTAATGAATGAAAAAAAAATTCCAAAAAATTATTATTTTTACTACCCCCTTGGAACCATTTTTTTTGTTTTTGATTTTCTCAAAAACGGTACAACCGATTTTGATAATTTTTTTTATGTTAAGGCTCCCCAGCAGTTTCAATATTATTGTGTATTCAAATTTTCAAAAAAAAAATAAAATTTTTTTTTGAAAACTCAATATTTCGTAAACGCCATGCTCGATTTTTTTAAAGACTTGACAAATAAAAGTGTCTTAAAATAATCTACAAGATATGAGAAAAAAAATATTTTACCTAAAAATAACGGTACCCTCCATACAAATGTTAAAAAATGGTTTTCGAAAATCGTATTTTTCTCGAAAACGGCTCAGAGAATTTTGCTTAAATTTTTAGTCTTTCGATAAATTTTTAAGATCTATAATTTAATGCAAAAAAAATTTCAAAGCAAGATATTACTGACTGTACCTACCATAGAACGATTTTTTAAAATTTTGAATTTCTCATTATCGACATAACGGATTTTAATGAGATTTTTTATAGAGAATCTTTTTTTTTTTTGAAAATTCGATATCTCAAAAATGGGTCAATATTTTTTTGGAAACTTAATTTTCATTCGTACAGTAATTAAACCTAAGATTGACGTACCAAGTTGTTTTTTTTTTAAATATTTTAAAAATTTTATATATAAAACCTTATTTTATTAAGAAACCACTACAAGGACTTATAATTTTTGTTCTTGCATAAATTCATATTTGCATAGCATTCTGATTTTGTCTCTTACTACTAAAAGAATCTAAAAATGATGATAATTTTATCTTTATGAACAGTTTTTTTCTAATAACATTCGTTTTTAAAATTCCTAGTCTATTACATAGGAGCACGTTCGTGCGACCCAGTCGTGCATTTTATTTTTTGTTCACTCTGGCTAAATCGTCCATCATCCCGCACCTCTCATCTTCGTCATCGCAACCGAACGATCGTCGACTGCTGACCACTGGGCTTGACCACTGCATACATACACACAATTTAAACATCGCATCGTGGGCGGATCCAACTAAAACATCGCATAGTGGGCGTATTGAACTCCCCCAAATAAACAATTATAAAATTATGATCGATGATCTTTTGAGTGTCATCTCTTGTTATGATCTACCAAATTTAACAACTTAGAATATAAATGCAGGTATTTTGATTTGCCGCCGGTGATTGGAATTTTCTATGCCGTCGGTGATTTGCATCTGTGGCAAATGATGATTGTTTTTTAGGTTCATGTTTCATGTTGCGTTGCAACAATCATTATTTTTTCGAAGTTCACCAATCACACCGAGATATACGTCAAACGAAAGGTCTATTCAATACCTACACACGCATGCAAGCTAAATCGTCCTGCATGATCTGGTTATCGAAATATGGCCATCCAAAGTGATTTCACTGATTCCACAGATTTTTGAGCTTTAACTAACTAAGAATGTGTTTGGGTGGCGATATTTCCGAAACCAAGCCTTGTAAAAGGTTGCGGTTTTCAAAATTTATAGTCAATTTTGTAAGAGCTATTCACGGCTGAAAACCAGAAGGTTCTGCGAGGCCTCGTTATCGAAATATGGCCACCCAAAGTGATTTTACTGAAAATTGACCCAAATCTAAAAAAGTAATCGGATGCGGATGGAGATATTTCCGCAACCAAGGCTCGCAACGGGTTGCAGCTTTCAATTCTCAATAGAGAACTGACAGACCTCTGGTATAGTATATTAAGCCGGGGCATATTCGACATCGCCGTTTTCACTAAGAACTGTACTCTGTGAACACATTTGAACACTTTTTGTTTTCCAGTCTGATAAAACCTAAAATATTCGAGCAATTGGCCTGATATTTTACTCACATGGAACAGTGGTATTGACGTTCAATTTAGAAAAATATTTGGTCCATTTAAAGAAATATTTATATTGAATTTTTATCTTCAACCAATATATGTAGGTTCTTATGTTCAAAAGTGCCACATGTATGGGGCAGTTTTGAACTTGGAAGGGGCACTTTTGAACAGTGATATTATTTTTTACTTGCGATATAGGTACTATAGGGCAAGTTCTGCATTTGGAAAAAAAATCGAACTCGAGATTTTGATCAAAGTTGACATTACGATGATAGCGAAGACGAAAAAAGTGGGTCCGGCAATTCCGTCTGTCTGTCTGTATGTCTGTATGTCTGTACCTCGAACTACAGCCTAAACTACCGGAGGTATTTTCTTCAAACTCGGTAGTTAAGGGTCTTCGGTGATTCCCTAGAGGAGAAATTAAAATTTTTTTTTTAGCTCCAAAACTAAGGGTACCCCCCATGCACCCGAAATGCAAAATTTTATTTATCTCGAAAACGGCTCTAACGATTTTGATAAAAAAAATTAAGTGTGATATTATGGACATTGACTATATTTTGGTGAAAAAAAATTTGGGGGGAAATGTTATAAGGGGTACCTGTCATAGAACGGTTTTTTTGATTTTCGAATTTCTCACCAACGGCTCTAACGATTTTAACCAAAATTTTTATGCAGGAGCTGCTTTGCATTTGAAAAAATATAAACTAAAATTTTTTTCGAAAAAATAGTTTTTGGATTTTTTAAAAAATAATACAATTTTTTTTTTTGAAAATTCAATATCTTGAAAACCGATACACGATTAAATTTTTAAATTACGTTTAAAAATGTATTTTATTAAATAATAACAATTTGCATATCAATTTTTTTTATAAAAATTTTAAGGAAAATTTAGTACACAAAAAACATGTTTCAGTGTGTCTGTATGTCTGTACCTCTCACTACAGCCTAAACCACTGGACCTATTTCTTTCAATCTCCGTAGTTAAGGGTCTTCGGTGATTCCCTAGAGGAGAAATTAAAATTTTTTTTTTAGCTCCAAAACTAACGGTACCCCCCATACACCCGTAAACCAAAATCTTATTTATCTCAAAAACGGCTCTAACGATTTTGATAAAAAAAATTAAGTGTGATATTATGGACATGGACTACATTTTGGTAAAAAAAAATTTTGGGGCAAAATGTTATTAGGGGTACCTGCCATAGACCCGTTTTTTTAATTTTCGACTTTCTCATTAATGGCTCTAAGGATTTTAACCCAAAATTTTTAGCAGGATTCCCCTTAAGTTTAAAATAATATTGTTTATAAAAATATTCGAAAAAATATGTTTTGGGTTTAAAAAAAAAAAAAAAAATTAAATCAATATTTATCTTCAAAACCTATGAACGATTATTTTTTGAAATTATTTCCTAAAACCAATATTATTAATTACTTAAAATCCGCATCCCACATTTTTTTCTTGAAAAATTTTAGAGAAATTTCTTATATAAAAAATTTATTTAATAATAAAACGATTTTTTAAGGTTTATTTGCATAAATTCATACTTTTCCGGAAACCAGACTGCAATTTTATGCATTTGAACATTATTATCTCACATTAAATCCATGTTTTATATTTATAAAATGTATCTTAAATTCCAAAGTACTTTTACATAAGAGCAAGTTCGTGCGATCCAGTCGTGCATTTTATTTTTACTGAATAAAAGAACTTTTAAATTTAATTTTTATTTTAATTTTTTAATAAGAACTTATCAATAAAACTCAAAATTAAAACTTTTGTTATATTATATTCATGTAGATAACTTGGGGTAATGTGGTATAGGCGGGTAATGTGGTATAGGCAGTTTTCTCAAAAACTAAGCATGTTTCTTCAACGGTTTTTACCTTAGCGGACGGTAGTATACCACTTTACCCATCATAAAAGTTTATTTGTTTTTTTGGCTATTTGTGTTTTTTCTAAAGATTCATTCGTTAAAATATCTAAAAGGGTTGAAGTAAGAAAATGAGATTCTAAGGACATGGAATCATACTGTGAGGAATGGAAAAAATAGGAAATTTGAGATTTCACACACATTTAAAAAATCTACTGGGTAATGTTGTAAAGTATACCACAATAGACAGCATAGTGTACCACATTACCCTTAAACTTTCAAAAGTGACGATTTAGAGGTTATATCAATATTTTGTCTAAATCTATGTTAGTTTTTGTTAGAATTCGACAAAAAGAAATCACTTGGTAGCTTATATGTTTTTGGTAAAATCTACCAAATTTAGGAGCATTTGTTCCATAACTTTTTCTGCTAAGTCAAAAAAACAAACATGTATACCACAATACCCTAACTTCCTCTATTTGTAGAAAAAAAATCTAAAACTTGGATTTTTAAGTAAAAGCTGGATTTTTAGTGAATAAGAATAAGCTTAAGCTAGCTGTGAATCACAAAAGTAAGTAAGCACATCTTAGCTTAAACATCATTTCCTTCAAACAATCGATAGTAATGTTAAAAAAAAAAAAAACTTTTTTGTCTATAATTGATATGTATTTCGAATTAAAAAGTAACATTTCAAATAAAAATTTAAAGAAAACTTAAGAAATATTCGACTTAAACTAAAAACAATAAAATACACGAGTGTGTCGCACGAACTTGCTCCTATGTAATAGACTAGGAATTTTAAAAACGAATGTTATTGGAGAAAACTGTTCATAAGGATAAAATTAAGTTTTTAAATTCTTTTAGTAGTAAGAGACAAAAACAGAATGCTATGCAAATATGAATTTATGCAAGAACAAAAATTATAAGTCGTTGTAGTAATTTCTTAAAAAAAAGCTTTCATATACAAACTTTTTAAAGGGTTTTTGAGAAAAAATGTTGGTCCGCCAATTAAAAGTTTTTATTATTGTTCGAATAAAAATTAAATTTACAATAAAAAATATTGAACCGTTTCGGAGATATCGAATTTTCAAAAAAATAAAAAAATGATTTTTTTTTTTTCAAAATTCAAAAAATATTTATTTTAAAGTTTTTAAATGCAATGTGTTTTATACGTTTTAGAAGCTTCCCTATACAAAATTTTATTAAGATCCGTTATGTGGATAATGAGAAATTCAAAATTCGAAAAAATGGTTCTATGGTAGGTACAAGCTCTAATATCTTAATTTCAATTTTTTTTTATTAAATTAAAGATCGTGAAAATTAATTGAAAGAAAAGAATTTTATCAAAATTCTAGGCGACGTTTTCGAGAAAAATATGATTTTTGAAAACCATTTTTTTAATTTCTTAGCATTTGTATGGTAGGTGCCTTTATTTTTAGGTAAAATAATTTTTTTTCTCACATCTTGCAGATTATATTGAGAAAATTTTATTTATCAAGTTTAAAAAAAATCTAGTTTGGGGTTTTTGAAATATTGAGTTATGAAAACAAAAATTTTGAAGTTTTTTTTAAAAATCCAAAAAAATAATTTTTGAAAATTTGAGTACACAATTTTTTTTATATTTTTGGGGAGCTTTAACAAAAAAAAATTATCAAAATCGGTTGTACCGTTTTTGAGAAAATCAAAAACAAAAAACAATGGTTCCCTCAATAACCATTTTTCGGAATTTTTTTTCAACCATTACCTAGCTTTAACTAAATGAAATTTTTTTGTATTTTTATTTTTGAAATCTGTCGAAGTTTTTGAAAAAAAAAAATGTTTCTAAAATTTCGAAAAAAAATCGTATGGCAGGTACCGTTATTTTTAGTCTTAAAAAAAAAGAAAAAAACGTGTTCTACCAAGTTTAAAGAAAATCTGCCGAGCCGTTTAAGCTGTAGTCGAACCGACAGACAGACAGACAGAATTGCGAGACCCACTTTTTTAGTCTTCGCTATCATCGTAATGTCAACTTTGATCAAAATCTCGAGTTCGATATTTTTTACGAATGCATTACTTGCCTTATATAGCCTTATAAGTCGCAAGTAATAACAAATTTGTATCACAAAAGTAAGTAAGTTCAAATAAACCTTGCTTCACGCTTCACGGTTACTGAGACTGACATGTTCGATGATTCAAACTTTGTTTTTTTTTTCTCCAAACTTTTCCGCGTCCATCTGAGCCGTGGGTATTAAATTAGCTTTCATTTGAGAAAACAACTGTGTTCTAAAATTCTGCTTGTTTAGATTCATGGTTTTTTGCAAAGAAGAGCCGCTTTTGGCGATTTATTTTACGTATGGAAGGTTTCTTTCTAATTTTTCGACCATAATATCCGGATTGGTAGAGCACTCGTCGAATAGTTTGAGGGTTACATGACTTACCTGTTTCTTTGGTTATTTCTGCTGATATCTTACTTTGGGCTTACTTTGGGATTCCTCTTCACTTTCCTAACAAGAATACGGCATTCCTGCTTGTCATTGTCATTGATCGAGGGTCATTTTGCAAACTTCCAATGTTATTTTATTTGGTTATTATTTTGTGTATAGTAGATGGACTTTTGCTAACAATTTTACCATTCTCGCATTTCGATATATTTTCCAAATAGTGTTTGATTATAATTTTTTCAAATGAGTGCTTACTTACGAGTACTTTTCTGATACACTGTACCTTCGCGTGTCATATTATGTCACCAAAATAAAATGTCAAAAAAAATCCATTAATTTTCAATTTGTTTTAAAAATCCTGCCTCACTTTCTGGTCTCTTTCTTACCATGAAGTGTGAATGAGAAAAACACAGAGACCTCAACATAAGTCGGCAGAGTGAGTCCAATGTGAACACCGTCCATTATTCATTAATTGTTTTCAGTTGCATATCAGTTTTTTGTTTCAACATTTTCGTCTAACAACAAATAAATAAAAGTACAAACATATTTATCGAAATTAAATTTTTCATAACAAATATATAGTTAATTTTGTTTTAGAAAAATGGAATCTGCTCATCTTACGAGTATCAAAGCAATGCAGTTGCAAGAACAATTGGAGAGGAAAATTTTAAAGTTCATTGTTAGTTCAATGATGCCTATGGAAACAGTTACAAATTCAGATTTCTTAGAAATGTTCAAAAGCTTCAATGTACCCGAGCAGGATTTGAAGGTTTTCAATCGGGACATTTTGGAAGCAAAACTTGTGGAGTTATTTTACAACACTTCGGAACAACTGAGAGCAGATTTGGGAGATGCACTTGAGGTTTGCTTCGTTGCAAATATATGGCAGAGGCAGGAGAAAACAAGTTGTCTCGTTACAATGGCACATTGGATAGATGGCGAAATGACGAGAAGATCGGCAGTTCTAAAGATTAAAAAGTTACTCCCCATCGAATGTCGATCTGATATCCTTGAGCATATGCTCAAGGATATTAAGGAAGAGTTTAATATAAGAACTTCGGGAATTTATTGCGCTTCGACTGTGACCTGTAACCTTCTTAGAGCGTTTAGTGCCTATGGCGTTGAAAAAAAATCAATAGCTGATCGTTTTCAGAACATTGATACGAGTAATGAAATCATTATGAAAAATGACCTGCTCTCGGCATTGGAGCCTCGCAATCTCTCGTGCTATGTCCAGGTTTTAAGTAACTTGGCTTCGTTTGAAGTTGTTAGAGTTATATCGAATTGTGAGATGTTGTCCAATTTGCATGGCAGAGTTATGCAAAAATGTAATATTCTTTGGAACCATCAGAAGGCGAATGAAATTCTTGAAGATGTGACAGGAATCACACTAACAAGACCTTCCATGGTTGGCTGGATTTCATTGTATACTGCCCTTGGGGAAATCCTTACGATTAAGGATAAAAGTATGGAAATTTTCCAAGCTTTTAAAATAAAGGACTATCTCAATGGAACGGACTTTTTGTACATTGAAGAGCATTTAGCGTGCACAAAACCCATAGCCGATGCTATAGCTATATTAGAAGGCTCCAAACACAGTCTATTTGGTTCATTGTTGCCAACGCTTCTAGCACTACGGAGACATTTGAATAAACTTCTCGAAAGAGAATGGACCTATTGCAGTTCTTTGGTTTTAGCAATTGAAAATATGGTCAGTGAGAAATTCCAGAGTTTCTACAAATTCGAAACTGATGAAGCCGTTGAAGCGGCAATAGCAGCATTTTCACATCCAGAATTCAAAAATAGATGGCTTCCTTGTGTCGACCTGAATTTCCAGTTAAATATGCTACAAGCATTCAAGGCAGCTGTACAAGAAGAACTTCTTAAAACACGACCATTAGACACAAAAAAAGGAATACTCAATGTTCAATCACGTTCTGATTTGTTTTTTGATTTCGGTTCGGAGAATGAAGTTATTGAACCGATGTCATCAGTTGTTGATATGCAAGTGTTAAATTATTTCAACTATACAAGCAGAAGTTTGGATAGCTTAATACATTTTCCAGAGATCTATAAGGTTTTTATGAAATATAATTCGCCACTGTCATCGTTTTGGAGTGTGAAACCAATGCCCGAGTATATTTGTCAGCATGTTTTGACGTCAGATAAGGTCTTAGTTAAAAATATCGAACTCAAAATTTGGCTCAAAGCTAATGAGCATTTACTTTAGTCGTTGGATGTGGTACAAACAATTTTTTGATTAATATGTATTAAATGTGCTGTAAGATATTAAAAAATGATGTTGAATTGGTGATTGGTGTTCTTATTTATTTATTATTATCAAAGGGCACGGTAGTGCCTGGCACTACACCCTTTTTACGGGAACAAACTCAGGCGAGTTTTGACCCCTCCCTATCTTCAGTACCAATGAAGTTCTGAAACTTAAAATTCCGAATATTTTCTAAGCTAGTCAGGCACAGGTGCCTCATCAAATTTCTAGCATAAGCGGTTCCTGAGATATAAGGCCTCAAAAATCACAAAAACCATAACTGACTGACAAATCATCAAAAATATAGAGCACTTTCCGACATCATAGAATCTTGTAATTTTGCACAACAATAGGTCTTGTCATGCAAGCAGAGGAAAAAATCAAAAAATTGAAGTTTTCCATTCAGGGGCCGTGGTATCCGCCCACTTTCTCCGAATTGGTGTCGGTTGAAGGGAGCACTTCCGACTGCTGTAAAACGATGAAATTTGGTGAACCGGTAGGGCTTAAATTGCATATAAAGGACCAAAAATAAAAATTGAGGTTTTCCATTCAGGGGGCGTGGAATCCACCCACTTTCGCTTCTGACTTCTGTAAAACGATGAAATTTGGTAAAGTGGCAGGGCTTAAATTGCATACAAAGAAAAAAATATAAAATTAGAGGTTTTCCATTCATGGGCGTGGTATCCGCCCACTTTCTCCGAATTGGTGTCGGTTGAAGGGAGCACTTCCGACTGCTGTAAAACGATGAAATTTGGTGAACCGGTAGGGCTTAAATTGTATATAAAGGACCAAAAATAAAAATTGAGGTTTTCCATTCAGGGGGCGTGGAATCCACCCACTTTCGCTTCTGACTTCTGTAAAACGATGAAATTTGGTAAAGTGGCAGGGCTTAAATTGCATACAAAGAAAAAAATATAAAATTAGAGGTTTTCCATTCATGGGCGTGGTATCCGCCCACTTTCTCCGAATTGGTGTCGGTTGAAGCGAGCACTTCCGACTGCTGTAAAACGATGAAATTTGGTGAACCGGTAGGGCTTAAATTGTATATAAAGGACCAAAAATAAAAATTGAGGTTTTCCATTCAGGGGGCGTGGAATCCACCCACTTTCGCTTCTGACTTCTGTAAAACGATGAAATTTGGTAAAGTGGCAGGGCTTAAATTGCATACAAAGAAAAAAATATAAAATTTGAGGTTTTCCATTCAGGGGCGTGGTATCCGCCCACTTTCTCCGAATTGGTGTCGGTTGAAGGGAGCACTTCCGACTGCTGTAAAACGATGAAATTCGGTGAACCGGTAGGGCTTAAATTGCATATAAAGGACCAAAAATAAAAATTGAGGTTTTCCATTCAGGGGGCGTGGAATCCACCCACTTTCGCTTCTGACTTCTGTAAAACGATGAAATTTGGTAAAGTGGCAGGGTTTAAATTGCATACAAAGAAAAAACACAAAATTTGAGGTTTTCGATTCAGGGGCGTGGTATCCGCCCACTTTCTCCGAATTGGTGTCGGTTGAAGAGAGCACTTCCGACTGCTGTAAAACGATGAAATTTGGTAAAGTAGCAGGGCTTAAATTGCATACAAAGAAAAAAATATAAAATTTGAGGTTTTCGATTCAGGGGCGTGGTATCCGCCCACTTTCTCCGAATTGGTGTCGGTTGAAGGGAGCACTTTCGACTGCTGTAAAGCGATGAAATTTGGTGAACCGGTAGGGCTTAAATTGCATATAAAGGACCAAAAATAAAAATTGAGGTTTTCCATTCAGGGGGCGTGGAATCCACCCACTTTCACTTCTGACTTCTGTAAAACGATGAAATTTGGTAAAGTGGCAGGGCTTAAATTGCATACAAAGAAAAAAATATAAAATTAGAGATTTTCCATTCAGGGGCGTGGTATCCGCCCACTTTCTGAGAAAAAGTTTTATTTATATGGAGCACTTCCGATTGGTGTAGAATGATGAAATTTGGTAGAGCGGTATAGCTTAATGTCCATTCAAACCGAAAAATAGAAAATCTAAGAGTTTTTATTCGAAGTGTCTTTTTTTTGTTATTTTGAAACTATGCATGCATTTTGAAAATTCATGACTTTTCTTAGAACTAGAGTGCTCAATTTGATACTCTATGTTATTTTAACATGAATGAAAAAAGAAAATATTTGCATACCTGAAAAAATTATGAGTTTACATAAAAAAAACTCTTAACTGCGATGTGAACTATAATCAAACCATTAATTAGGCTATTAATTGATGAGCTACAGTCATTTAAAAAAATTAGTTAAAATTGCAACGAAAACACCATCGCATCCTCAACAATTATTGCTTTTTTATGACTTTGAGTGGATGTAGGTACTAGTATTTATAATTAAGACATGTATGTTAGTATTAGGTACCTTGCCAGGACAAGAAGAAACAATTGAAGTGCAAAGAAAAACAACCAATAACAAACAGAAAACCAAAAGAAATAGGAAGCGGACCTTATTCGGAATTCCCCCCCCCCCCCCCCCCAAAATGAACTTTTTTTTAACGAATCGATAAAATGGTGTTTGCTGTTGATAAAAACCATCAAATTATGGAGGAGAAACACTTTTTTATGGTAAAAAAGTGAAGTAGAAGCGGACCACCCACAGTACTATAACTAAAACTACTTCTTTTTTATGGGATATTTGCTTTTTTGCTTGCTTACGCATTACGGCGGCGTATAAACAGTGAGATACTCGTATGTATGCAACCCCTCTGCTTGGGAACACTATAGGAATTGGGGTAGGTGCGAGGTTGGGTGTATGCAAGGTTTCTTTTGCATTTACAGAATCTGGATTTAAAGAAACTTTGAATTTACCCTATGCCTATGGCCTATATTAATTTTTTTATACTTCACTTTTTTACTCGTACCATAAAAAAAGTGTTTCTCCTCCATAATTTGATGTTTTTTATCAACAGCACACTTTTTTTTATCGATTCATTAAAAAAAAGTGCATTTTGGTGGGGGGGGGGAATTCCGAATAAGGACCTAGGAAGCTATAAACTAAGTTGATTTTAGTAGGTAGAGTCCCCCCTTCTATCTTTCCGTATCTTTCGAGATTTTAACATGGCAAAATATTAAAATCTTTGCGAAAAGGAGTGAGATCAGACCAAAACCATAAATGTTAAAAAAAGAGCCAAGTTCTTCTATACAAAAACCTTTGGGTAACAAGTCAGCCGTGAAAAGTACTGAGATCTAAAAGTACTCCAAGCTCTTACTTCATGAAGGTTTAATACCGAATATTTAAAGTAGAATAATATTGAAACAGCTAAAATGTAATAGAGAAATTTTATTATTTAATGATTACTGACTAAAATTTGATGGGCTTACTTGGCAAGTTTTTTGTATGCCCAATTCGAAAGGTTTTAAAAACTTGGCCAGTGAACCTATCAAATTTTCGTCAGTAATCATTAAATAATAAAATTGCTCTATTACATTTTAGCTGTTTCAATATTATTCTTTTTTATTTTGTAGAGAGATTCGCAAATACAGAAAAGGCAAGTCAATCCGGAGGTCGCCAGGTATCCAGATACTCCATTTGCAACTGAGCTAGTTTTGAAATTAGGCTCTCGGCTGTTCATCCGCACGAGCAATATAAAACCTTGATCCTGGCCAACGGTAGTCGAAAAAAGGTGAAAAGAAGAAAATGGTTAGATGTGTTGCTGTACTATTGATTAGATTTAGGAGCGCCGGACACCTAATCGCCATGTCGTCGAGGGCAAGTTAAGAGTAAAAAACAATGATATTGCCTTTGCCATCCTTCCAAGAGAGGAAGAGTAGGAAAGAGAAACATCTGTCAGCGTATTGTGCATACCGTTGAGGGGAGGATAAAGCGTTACGTCATCGTAGCTGAGGAGGGATTATAACGGACAGCGTCATCGTCATGCCACCACCGAGGGAATTAACGTAAGTAGGAGGGGTAATAGGAATTGGAGCGCTCTTTGGGGTCTGGAGGGGTTATCTCGGGAATCTTTCCCCCCACTCAGCTTCTGCAACTTGACAAGTCCGATGCTCGGATTAAAGTTGTCTGATATGATATTGATAACTTCGATATGGCGTTTTAATGTATGTAACCGACACCTTAATCTAAGCGCTAAATAAAAGAATCTTGCTTAAATAAACTTGCGGACAATATCAAGCCTTGCTGTTGTTTCATTTGAAATATTATTTTTTTAGAAAACTACTCCTGCCTCCTAAAAGGCGGAAATATATCCCTGTTTTCTTTCTTTCTCTAGTTTTTTGTAGCATCTTATACCCAAGTTTATATCTTTCCGTTTACTTACACAAAGCTACAAATTTCAATCCAGTCTGTCAAAGTGCGTATACAAAAATAAAATCGTGTAGAAATTACCTTTTTTTGAAGTACGCTAAGAGGCATATTGTTGTAAACATTTTTTGCTTGGGATATATACGAGTACATAATGTAGGAACTATAGGGCAAGTTCTGCATTTGAAAAAAAAAATAAAGTGGGTCCGACAATTCCGTCTGTCTGTCTGTATGTCTGTATGTCTGTACCTCGGACTACTTACAGCCTAAGCTACTGGAGGTATTTTCTTCAAACTTAGTACTTAAGGGTCTTTGGTGATTCCCTAGAGGGGATATTGAAATGTTTTTTTAGCTCTTAAGCTAGCGGTACCCCCCATACACCCGTAATGCATAATCTTATTTATCTCAAAAACGGCTCTAACGATTTTGATTAAAAAAAAGATGTGATATTATGGACATGAACTATATTTTGGTAAGAAAAAAATTTGGGGGGAAATGTTATTAGGGGTACCTGTCATAGAACGTTTTTTTGATTTTCGAATTTCTCATCAACGGCTTTAATGATTTTAACGCAGGAGCTCCTTTGCATTTGACAAAATATAATCCAAAAGTTTTTTCGAAAAAAAAGTTTTTAAATTTTTAAAAAAATAATACAAATTTTTTTTTGAAAATGCAATATCCTGAAAACGGATGCACGATTAAATTTTTAAATTACGTTTTAAGATGTATTTTATTAAATACTAACAATTTGCATATCACTTTTTCTTATAGCAATTTTAAGGAACATTTAGTACACAAAAAACATGTTTCAGTGTGTCTGTATGTCTGTATATCGATCTACAGCCTAACCCACTGGATCTATTTTCTTCAATCTCGGTAGTTAAGGATCTTCGTTGATTCCTTAGAAGGGAAATTGAAATTTTTTTCTAGCTCCAAAACTAAAGGTACCCCCCATACACCCGTATTGCAAAATCTTATTTATCTCGAAAACGGCTCTCAACGATTTTGACAAAAAAAAATTATGTGTGATATTATTAACATGGACTACATTTTTGTAAAAACAAATGTTGGGGCAAAATGTTATTAATGGTATCTTTCATAGAACCGTTTTTTTGATTTTCGACTTTCTCACTAACGGCTCTAACGATTTTAGCCAAAATTTTTCACCAGGAGCCCCATTAAGTTTAAAATAATATTGTATATAAAAATATTCGAAAAAAAAATATTTATTTTGCTTTTGAAAAAATTAATTCCAATTTATTTTTTGAAAAATCAATATCTTGAAAACGTGTGAGCGATTATTTTTTGAAATTATTCCCTAAAATCTATATTCCTAAAAACTTAAAATTGGCATCCAAAATGTTGTTCTAGAAAAATTTGAAAGAAATTTCTTATATAAAAAATTACTTTAATAAAACAATTTTTAAACTTTCTTTGCGTAAATTCATACTTTTCCGGAAATCAGACGGCAATTCCATTCCATGCATTGTATTTATAAAATGTATTTTAAATCCCAAAGTACAAAGTAAGAAACTATACATAGGATGGTAACCCTATGTCGACCGTCTGAATTGGAGGTTGCTACAAAAGTGATTTATTGATTTTCGTCACAATTCAATTAACCCATGCTCTACATGCCGAATATCAATAATTTTGGATCACGTCACCAATGCATTGGATATTGCGGTTAATTGTTTTCATCTTAACAACTGTCTCATTAAGTGCTTATGCCAATGCTAATGCATTGATGAGGATTATGGCAAAAAAAATAACTAACAAGATTAAGAGATTATTCTAATCCGGTGAAAGCGACATAGGGAATATTCATCCATCATAGGGTGATTACAAAAATGTTTGGCAAAATATTTAAATTTAAAAAATTGAATTTCATTTTAAATTGCAAGTTAATTAAACAAATTTAAACAATGAAAATTTTAAAAGAAAAAATTGAAAATAAAATAAAAATAAAAAGATAGTAAACTGCGTTCCTCAACAGAACATTTGTTGTGAACAAAATTTGTTTTTGTTCATAAAAACCTATATTGTTATTTTAAGTGAATCGTTTACAAAAAAAACCTCTGATTGCAATAGCGGCTACTGCCAAGTCATCGCAGTTTACAAGGGCATTTGTAAAACCTGTAATTATTCCGAGATGTAAGCGTTCTTGGCTCCCAAGAAACATTTTTGCACGCCTCAGTTTTGCGAGTTCTGTCCATATTTTGGATCAATTTTTCTGCTATTCTTTGCAAAAAAGTCTGCGTCTTCATTTCTCATGACACCTACGAGTCCCGGTATCCAATGAACTGTGACATTATTGTTTAACCTGACCACACTCCCATACCAGTTTAGAGTTAATGGCATAGAAGTTTAAAACTTTAGGTGCCGCTTGGCTTTCAACATGATGAAATCGTTTTCGTTACGATAGTTCTTACGTTTGGCACATTGTCCCATAGTATTCACCATTTCAAGGAAAATGTTTGTTTACTATCCTATCAAAACGGAGAAAGGTGGGTTCAAGGCCCAATGATTCCTATACCTGTCGCTTGACACGTTCTCGATCCATCGGTATACGAGTACGAGTACCATTTGCATTTAGAGAGTGGTTCAATGTTTCGCCTTCTCCATTTTTCATGCTACTTAATTCCCTTCGGAAGGTTTAGTTGTATGTTTTAACAATTTCCTTGCATGTGAAATAAACTTAATAAACACATATGATGATAGGGCTGGTTTTTTAGATATATCAAGTTAGTTACAAGTTTTTCATTATTCATCTAACTCCAATCAATTGAATATGGACAAATTAGCTGCGTCTAAATTAACGTTAAACTCTAAAAAATAGAATCTGAATCGACACGAAAAAACCCAGTGGCGATTCCTCTCAGTTAGCAGGTTTATCACCGCTAAACCAAGAATTTAAATGAATAAATAATACATCATAGTACATTTTATATTGAAAAGGCAACTTTCAAATCATACTTTAGTTAACACAACACAAAACTACCATACAAAAACTATACCTTAGCAAAAAACTACTTACCCTAAGCCTACCCATATTCCTATTCTCTAATATTTTTCTGTACAAACGCAACATAAAACTCTCATACAAAAATGCGTCCTTGAAGCATTAATAGCGTAAAAATTTGCGCTACCAAATTCCCTACAATTTATATAATACAAGAGCGTTCGACTACAACATGTCCTAAGGAAATCCCAGCTATATAGATAATATGAAAGCGTTAGCGCAAAAACATGCGATAAAATAAGAGACACATCAGGTTGAATGGAAGAGGAGTAGGTATTAGCATGCCTTGGTTTTCATTCCAATTTACTGAAATGGATCGAATCTTATCTAACTGATCGTGTTCAGATTGTTAAAATTGATACATATTTATCGAATCAAATTTTTGTTCCATCGGGCGTACCTCAGGGTAGTCATATTGGACCATTGCTCTTTCTTTAATTTATTAATGATATCTCTGAGGTCTAAATTAATTCAAAATGCCTTCTTTATGCAGACGATCTAAAGCTTTACAGGCACATCGAATCAATTCAGGATTGCATACTACTACAAGAAGATTTTATAAGGCTAGCGCAATGGTGCGAAACTAACTGCCTTCATCTCAATATAGCCAAATCGTCACCTGAGTTCTATCTTGTTCAAAGTCCATTTTGGAAAATGTTGGGAAAACGATTTTTTAACTTCAGAAGCAAAATTTTTACTTAAATTTGAAAGGAAATACTGTGGAGTTTTTTTCTCCATTAAAATCAATAATTTTTGTTTGCAAAATGATTTATAAATCTATGTTTTATTAAATCCTGAAATAGTTAAAAAATAAAATCAAGTGGGATGTCATTTTGGATATTGAACAACGTTGTATGGGCTGTAAACAAGTTGATTAAATTGGTGGATATTGAACAAAAAAGCTAAATATTGAACAAAATAGAAGCACTTAATAATTAAATCATTGAAACTATGAAAATACTATGAAAATAGAACAAAAAATTTTAACTCATTCTTTGAGTTAAGCACTAGAACATAATGGGTGATCAGAAAATATATTGCTGCTGCTCGGTAGGTAATGAAATTCAAAATTTGTTAAACATTTTTTTGAATTCACTTTTTACCCTTCTTTTTTCAAATAAATACATTATTTATTTAACATACAATTTTTAATTTAAATTTTGTTATTGTTTTAAACAAACTGGCGCAAAATTTTAATTAAATTAGTACGATGCTAAAGCTGTTTTAGTATGATACTAAAAACGTCGAATACCTATATTATTTCTTTAATATCGTGCTATTTACAAACGCCACACAAGGATTTAGTTTTTTGCACGAACTTTCATTGTTTTAGGTGCAATTTATTAAGAAAATTGCCTTACCACGATAATAGTTAGAAAATTGTAAGAATTAAGAATGAGTTAGTAAACTACTTTAAAGTTAGCAAATCGTTAAGTATTATCATACTAATACCTTAATAAAAGGCTGTTTAAAATTTTGCTCCACTGAGTTTTATTGTAATTGGTTTCTTATTATTTTTTAATAAAAATCGTTGTTTAAACCTAGTTTCATACTAAAACAGATTTAACATCGTAATAATTCAACTAAAATTTTGTGCCATTATGATTTTATTTGTAATGCATTGAAAGAAGATCAGGGGCCTGTTTCTCAGATCATACACATCATACATTTTATACAATATACAACATTTTTATACAACATACACATCATTCTGTTTCTCAGATTTGATTGGAAGTGTTGTATGACATTTGTTTTGTTGTATGATGTGTATGATTCTGACATTTCATTATTATCTGAGTGTGAGGTTAATATAAATCTCAATTTTTGGTGAAGACGTGTTGGAATTAGTTGAAATTCATATACGTGTCAGATGACGCCCTAAAATAATAAAAAAGAACCTGATAATTTCAATCTTAAAGATCCATATTTTGTTGAAAAATTTAGATTGCCAAACATTTTTAGTGGAAAAATTGGGAAGATCAATTGTGCGTTCAACTAATTGCAACGAAGCCTTGTCACCTTTGCAACAAATATTGTTAACCCTTCATTAGCTTGGAAATGGAATCCATTATCATGAAATCGGCATAATGCAAGCCCATAAGAGACAACCCCAATGAAACTACCTATCTCTATGCCCTACAGGCTCTACCATGTTTTGTGAATGTCGAGCCAGAAAACTTCTCAAATAAATTTTGTTTCCCCAGCTTTGACTGATGAAAACAATGTTGCTACATGTTACATGAAGCAGCCACTTAACAACAGAATTTTGTGCTGTATTAAATGTATGATAATTTATAGGTAAATTTGCTGTATGATGTAAATGACACATTTCTGAGAAACAGAATCATACAACATTCCAATATTTCCAGTATAATCTTCAGTCATACATTGTTGTATGACAGTAGATCATACGACAAAATTGAGAAACAGAAATCATACAGCAGAACTGTCAATATCATACAATGTATGATGTGTATGATCTGAGAAACAGACACCAGATTATCGATATTGTATTTGTCTTCATTGAAAGTAAATTTTTTCTTGAAATTACTTTAGCTACTCTCTTTCACTTTGGTTCCGATCTTATCACAAATTTGGAATAGAACTGTCCTTTTTCAGACTCTTTTAAGCTAGGCACGCAAATTCAATTTTTAGTTTCGCAACTGCTTGGGTCGAGCAACTAAACAGTTTGTGTTTTGACACAAACTAAACGATTGCCTAAAATGAGTTCGATATTTTGTGTAACAAATAATTATATGTTTTCTATAAACAACCAAACAGTTGTGCAACTAAAAATTGAATGTGCGCGCCTAGCCTTAAGGTCCAAAATGAATCAAATATTTTCACACGTTCATCATAAGAAAATTTGGTGAAACAATTATGACTCCAACCATTGTATATATATTTGAATAGTACTCTCATGGAACACGATTTTAAGTTAACTTATTGTGCCGCAAAATCGTAAGTGTGGCTATGTTAAGCAGTACAGAGTTGACGTGGAAGGAGAAAATATAAGCAAAAAAAGAGATGAGGTAGAGATATATTTATTCTGACAACAATAAAGAGGGTAAGGGAGAAAGTCTTATCTGCGTTTCTTTTTGCTGTCAGAATCAATCAGAATCAAATAAATTTTGTTTCCCCAGCTTTGACTGATGAAAACAATGTTGCTACATGTTACATGAAGCAGCCACTTAACAACAGAATTTTGTGCTGTATTAAATGTATGATAATTTATAGGTAAATTTGCTGTATGATGTAAATGACACATTTCTGAGAAACAGAATCATACAACATTCCAATATTTCCAGTATAATCTTCAGTCATACATTGTTGTATGACAGTAGATCATACGACAAAATTGAGAAACAGAAATCATACAGCAGAACTGTCAATATCATACAATGTATGATGTGTATGATCTGAGAAACAGACACCAGATTATCGATATTGTATTTGTCTTCATTGAAAGTAAATTTTTTCTTGAAATTACTTTAGCTACTCTCTTTCACTTTGGTTCCGATCTTATCACAAATTTGGAATAGAACTGTCCTTTTTCAGACTCTTTTAAGCTAGGCACGCAAATTCAATTTTTAGTTTCGCAACTGCTTGGGTCGAGCAACTAAACAGTTTGTGTTTTGACACAAACTAAACGATTGCCTAAAATGAGTTCGATATTTTGTGTAACAAATAATTATATGTTTTCTATAAACAACCAAACAGTTGTGCAACTAAAAATTGAATGTGCGCGCCTAGCCTTAAGGTCCAAAATGAATCAAATATTTTCACACGTTCATCATAAGAAAATTTGGTGAAACAATTATGACTCCAACCATTGTATATATATTTGAATAGTACTCTCATGGAACACGATTTTAAGTTAACTTATTGTGCCGCAAAATCGTAAGTGTGGCTATGTTAAGCAGTACAGAGTTGACGTGGAAGGAGAAAATATAAGCAAAAAAAGAGATGAGGTAGAGATATATTTATTCTGACAACAATAAAGAGGGTAAGGGAGAAAGTCTTATCTGCGTTTCTTTTTGCTGTCAGAATCAATTGTAGGTAGGTATATACAGTTTTATATGCCATGCGCGAGATGAATACAATCAAATAGTATTGAGAGTGTATGAGAGTTTTTGTGAATTTTGTTTCATTGCTCATGCAATATGGTTTGTTTAAATTCTGATACGATTAATTACCGAGGTTGCCATTTTATGGACTTTGTAATAAGATCTAGAGGAATTTGAACTTAATAAACTCAAATGGTTTTATTTCGTTTTTGAAAACTAAATAATTTCAAATTGGCTTTATTTCGTTATGGTATGATTTTTTTTTTTTAAATCTGTGGGACAGTTTTTGAGAAAAAAAAAATATTTATGAAATTTCGAAAAAAATTCCAAAAAAAAAAAACATCTACCAAGTTTGAAGAAAATCGGCCGAGCCGTTTAGCTGTAGTCGAACTCAAATGTTTAATAAAGTGGTTTTTTGAACATAATAGTTCTTCATAACTTAAAAACTAAAAGAGATAGAAAGAAATGGAGTATGCCATTCGAAAGAGCATGTTTGATTTATAAAAACTGCATTTCTAACTAAATTTCGCCAAAAATGCTCTTGAACAAGATAATAACTCAGACGACAATATGCACAGAAATAATTTTCTTCTATCCCAAAAAATACGTAATCGCCAAAAAAGTATTGAAAGTATTGACCTTGAAAATATTTGCCTACAGAAAATAACAACTACCAAATCCCCACACACACCTACATTCTACTCCAATGTACATAGTATGTGCCTTTGTTCTCCTATTTTATATACAGTATTCCTATTGCTGTCACTGTCATGTATTAAATGTCTATCTGTTAAAACTCTGCCATAGGCATCTCTGCTAATTTAGTAATTATGGTGCCGCTTGGTTCGCCTAGTCGCGTTCCTATTCATGATAGTACTATTCAAATATATATACAATGCTCCAACTAACGTTGCAAGCGGATGTCATTTGAATATTGCTTACCACCTTGACCCATCCGTTTTTGTATATTTTGTTTCCACAAAAATGGTTTTCGATTTTTTTTTACTCGATCCAGGGCTTCTCTTGGTGTAAAGCATGTAGTTTGTTTAGATGAAACGGAACCTTCTGCTATTACTACATTTTCCAATGAAGGTACTGAAATGACTTCGTCAGATAAAGGAGCTATATTAGAATTCTGAATCATAGAATTCTGAAATACCAGATCCTGGATGAGCTGGATTTATCATACTGTAAGCGACAAATATTGTATTCAAAAACTGTCTAAAGATAAAAGGGTTTCTCAAAATACCTTAAAAGCGTTTGAAGATTACGTTCCAACTTTTCGCTTGCATCACATTGTGCTTAAAGCTTCGAATGTTATATCAGTATTAATTTTGTGTGGTACATTACAGTGCAGTGATATTGAACAAAAATGCGGTTTTCCGTCCGCATAACTTTTTTAATAGGATTTTGTTCAATAACATACAAAACTAAATGGATTAGATATGGATATTGAACAACAAAGAAATACATGGTAGTTTTTTTTTAAAGTTAATATAAAATTGTTCAATTTCATATAAAAACAAAAAGCAGTGGTTGATTGAATAAAAAAGACACTCAAAATATTTAATAAAGTGGTTTATTGAACAAAATAGTTCTTCATAACTTTAAAACTAAAAGAGATAGAAAAAAATGGAGTACGCCATTTGAAAGAGCATGTTCGATTTATAAAAACTGCATTTCTAATTCAATTTCGCCAAAAATGGTCTTTTGAACAAGATAGAACTCAGGCGACGAAATGTCAAGTATTAACTTGTTTTAAAAAGAGAGTATGTTCTTACTACAGATATAATTTGTCAAATGTGTCTTTAGAAAGGGTCTCTCAAAAGAAAGACTTGGGAGTTATTTTAGACGTTAAATTATCTTTTATCTCATATAGATTGGATAATAAGTAAAAGTAACTCTATGCTTGGGTTTATTAAGAGAAACGCTCGTGAGTTTTCGGATTTTTTTACACTAAAAATCCTCTATTTTTCGTTGGTTAGATCTGTTTTAGAGTATTGCTCAGTTGTATGGAACCCATTTTATTCAACTCACTCTGAAAGAATTGAAACTAATTTATTGGAACAGTGATATTCCTTGTTATAATCCTAGGTTCTTATTATTAGGAATTCATACTCTCGCTCTTCGTAGAAGATATTTTTCAATTATATGGTTGTTCGTGATATTTTAAATTCTCGAGTTAAATGCTCATTTCTTTTAAATGAATATGGTTTTCGTGTTTCCCCAAGAAATACTAGAACTTCAGTTATATTTTTCGTCCGCCATCATCGAACTAATTATGGTTGCAATGAACCAATTTCAAGATGCGTCAAAGAAGCTAATTCGGTCTGCAGTTCAATTGACTTTTTTGAAAATTGTACAAGAGAGACTTTTAAAAATAAGCTATTACCTACATACTTTAGTAAATTTTGAACAAATTTCCAATTTATAAATTTAAATCATTACTTATTTATTTGTTATTATACTTGTTATTATTATGAAATTTTTTTATCATTTATTTATTTCTTCAATTGTTACATATATTCAAGTCTGTAAGAATAATTCTGATTGACAATAAACTAAAATAAACTAAACTAAATATTTTTTAATAAAGTTATTCCAAAAATTATAATTTTATTTTATTTTTATTTTAGAAAAATAGTTTTATGATTGTTTAGTTATGTTGTATTTTTATATTTTATATTTAACTGATATTTAATAATATATTGTGTATTTAATTATGTTCGTAATAATTAAGTTTACTTATGTGTCTTATAATTAAAAACAATCTGCATTTTGTAGAATGCTTGTAATTAAAATTTTCGAAACCAACCTATCGATATTGTAGTTGTTGCTTCTCGCGTACGCTTCTGTGGATTTTCGTATCTTCGTTGAAACGATTGTAGTTCTTGAAAGAATCTCTTGGCTATTGGTCTTTGCGACATTTGTCGTAGGTACTACCTATAAGATTTAATTGTTTTATTTATATTTATTGTATGTATATCAAAATTGTCTTCATAATTTTTATTTTTGTTTGATTATCTTCAATTATTTATTATTACTTAGTTTATATTAAAAAGATTTATTTTTCATTTAATCATTAGATAATTTCCAGAGAAAACAAAAGGATTACAAAAAGACGATTACTTATTATACTCACTTGTCTGGCCAGGGTTACGGCTGTAACTTCGTTCGTCCTCGTATTTATATTCAAACTCTTCTAATTGGCTTTCTTCATCATCATTTATACCTGACCTGTGAATCCAGTGATTTTTCTAAAAATACTTACTCTTCATCTTGCATCCCCTTTGACCTCTGTACTGGTTTTTATTTGTTAAATTGAAAGTTAAAAATTAAAAATAATTTTCTACAATCAAGCTAACCAACCTTGCAGTACTCGTATCTTCACTGATTCCACAGACTTTTGAGCTTGAACTACCTAACAATGTGTTTGGGTGGCGATATTTCCGAAACCAAGCCTTGTAAAAGGTTGCGGTTTTCAAAATTTATGGTCAATTTTGTAAAAGCTATTCACGAGTGAAAACCAGAAGGTTCTGCGAGGCCTGGTTATCGAAATATGGCCACCCAAATTGATTTTACTGAAAATCGACCCAAATCTAAAAAAGTAATCGGATGCGGATGAAGATATTTCCGCAACCAAAGGCTCGTAACGGGTTGCAGCTTTCAATTCTCAACAGAGAATTAACAGACCTTTCCATGGATGTGCCAAACTCAAAAATTTATTTTTTATTAATTTTGGCAAAAATCATGGACTAACAACTTGTCTTTAGAAATCATTTTTGTGCCGCAAGAACACTAGCTTAAACCTTAGACAACAAAATAATGGATTGTCTTCTCCTCAGTCCAATTATTGCGCAGTCAAATCCCTTGGTTGCCGGCGGAACAACAAATGATCACACGGACAAAACGGAGATGCAAAAAATGAAACAAAAGTTCCCCTTTGCAATAAAAAATGAAAAATGCAAAATTATACTCTATATTCTATAATTCTAGTCTTTTATTTTTGTGAACTTCTAATGAACAATTTTGATTTGGGAAGAAATAAGATGCATTTTTACTTGCATAAATAAGCCTCGGTTTCTTCTTGTATAACTGAAAGCATCAAGATCATTATACCCTTACGCAGATCTTAATCCACCAGCTGGTAGTTCTTGCGCTCCAGCTATAGTTCGTTGACACATAGTGGTTCGTCTTCTAAGGTTTTTTACTTGCGACTTATAGGTACTATAAGGCAAGTTATGTATTCGTAAAAAAAATCGAACTCGAGATTTTGATCAAAGTTGACATTACGATAATAGCGAAGACCAAAAAAGTGGGTCTCGCAATTCTGTCTGTCTGTCTGTCTATACGAGTATGTTCTACTACAGCTAAATGCTAAACGGCTCGGCCGATTTTCTTTTAACTTGGTAGATATGGGTTTTATTTTTTTTCCCCCGGATATTTTTTGATTTGATTTTTGATTTTTTAAGACCAAAAATGACGGTACGAGTACCTGCCATACATTTTTTTTCCAAATTTTATAAATACATATTTTTTATCTCAAAAATTGTCCCATAGATTTAACAAAAAAAATTCATAAAATTTCATTTAGTTAAACCTATAGGTAATGAATGAAAAAAAATTTCCAACAAATTATTATTTTTACTACCCCCCCTTGGAACCATTTGGAACCATTTTTTTTGTTTTTGATTTTCTCAAAAACAGTACAACCGATTTTGATAATTTTTTTTATGTTAAGGCTCCCCAGCAGTTTCAATATTATTGTGTATTCAAATTTTCAAAAAAAAAATAAAAAAATTTTTTTGAAAACTCAATATTTTGTAAACGCCATGCTGGATTTTTTTAAAGACTTGACAAATAAAATTGTCTTAAAATAATCTACAAGATATGAGAAAAAAAATATTTCACCTAAAAATAACGGTACCCTCCATACAAATGTTAAAAAATGGTTTTCGAAAATCGTATTTTTCTCGAAAACGGCTCCGAGAATTTTGCTTAAATTTTTAGTCTTCCGATAAATTTTTAAGATCTATAATTTAATGCAAAAAAAAATTCAAAGCAAGATATTACTGACTGTACCTACCATAGAACGATTTTTTAAAATTTTGAATTTCTCATTATCGACATAACAGATTTTAATGAGATTTTTTATAGAGAATCATTTTTTTTTGAAAATTCGATATCTCAAAAATGGGTCAATATTTTTTTGGAAATTTAATTTTCATTCGTACAATAATTAAACCTAAGGTTGACGTACCAAGTTGTTTTTTTTTTTTAATATTTTAAAAATTTTATATATAAAACCTTATTTTATTAAGAAACCACTACAAGGACTTATAATTTTTGTTCTTGCATAAATTCAAATTTGCATAGCATTCTAATTTTGTCTCTTACTACTAAAAGAATATAAAAATGATGATAATTTTATCTTTATGAACAGTTTTTTCTAATAACATTTGTTTTTAAAATTCCTAGTCTATTACTTTGGCTAAATCGTCCATCATCCCGCACCTCTCATCTTCGTCATCGCCAACGAACGATCGTCGACTGCTGACCACTGGGCTTGACCACTGCATACATACACACAATTTAAACATCGCATCGTGGGCGGGTCCAACTAAAACATCGCATAGTGGGCGTATTGAACTCCCACAAATAAACAATTATGAAATTATGATCGATGATCTTTTGAGTGTCATCTCTTGTTATGATCTTCCAAATTTAACAACTAAGAATATAAATGCAGGTATTTTGATTTGCCGCCGGTGATTGGAATTTTCTATGGCGTCGGTGATTTGCATCTTTGGCAAATAATGATTGTTTTTTAAGGTTCATGTTTCATGTTGCGTTGCAACAATCATTATTTTTTCGATCTGGTTATCGAAATATGGCCATCCAAAGTGATTTTACTGATTCCACAGATTTTTGAGCTTTAACTACCTAACAATGTGCTTGGGTGGCGATATTTCCGAAACCAAGAATTGTAACAGGTTGCGGTTTTCAAAATGTATAGTCAATTTTGTAAGAGCTATTCACGGGTGAAAACCAGAAGGTTCTGCGAGTGATTTGAATAAGAATAAGTGAAGTGAATAAGAATAAGCTTAAGTTAGCTAGTTAAAGATGTTTTATAGTAATACAGTGAATCACAAAAGTAAGTAAGCACATCTTAGCTTAAACATCATTTCCTTCAAGCAATCGATAGTAATGTTAAAAAAAAAAATTCTTTTTGTCTATAATTGATATGTATTTCGAATTAAAAAGTAACATTTCAAATAAAAATTTAAAGAAAACTTAAGAAATATTCGACTTAAACTAAAAACAATAAAATACACGAGTGTGTCGCACGAACTTGCTCCTATGCAATAGACTAGGAATTTTAAAAACGAATGTTATTGGAGAAAACTGTTCATAAGGATAAAATTAAGTTTTTAAATTCTTTTAGTAGTAAGAGACGAAAACAGAATGCTATGCAAATATGAATTTATGCAAGAACAAAAATTATAAGTCGTTGTAGTAATTTCTTAAAAAAAAGCTTTTATATACAAACTTTTTAAAGGGTTTTTAAGAAAAAATTTTGGTCCGCCAATCAAAAGTTTTTATTATTGTTCGAATAAAAATTAATTTTACAAAAAAAAAATATTGAGCCGTTTCGGAGATATCGATTTTTCAAAAAAAGAAAAAAATGATTTTTTTTTTTCAAAAATTCAAAAAATATTTATTTTAAAGTTTTTAAATGCAATGTGTTTTATACGTTTTAGAAGCTTCCCTATAAAAAATTTCATTAAGATCCGTTATGTGGATAATGAGAAATTCAAAATTCGAAAAAATGGTTCTATGGTAGGTACAAGCTCTAATATCTTAATTTCAATTTTTTTTTATTAAATTAAAGATCGTGAAAATTATTTGAAAGAAAAAAGTTTTTATCAAAATTCTAGGCGCCGTTTTCGAGAAAAATACGATTTTTGAAAACCATTTTTTTAATTTTTTAGCATTTGTGTGGTAGGTACCTTTATTTTTAGGTAAAATAATTTTTTTTCTCACATCTTGTAGATTATATTGAGAAATTTTTATTTATCAAGTTTAAAATAAATCTAGCATGGGGTTTTCGAAATATTGAGTTTTAAAAAAAAATGTAGAAGTTTTTTTTAAAAATCCAAAAAAAAAAATTTGAAAATTTTAGTACACAATTCTATTTATGTGTTTGGGGAGCTTCAGCAAAAAAAAATAATCAAAATCGGTTGTACCGTTTTTGAGAAAATCAAAAACAAAAAAAATGGTTCCATGAGGGGTACCCTCAATAACCATTTTTGGAATTTTTTTTTCAACCATTACCTAACTTTAACTAAATGAAATTTTTTTGTATTTTTATTTTTGAAAACTGTCGAAAAGTTTTCGAGAAAAAAAAAATGTTTCTAAAATTTCGAAAAAAATTCGTATGGCAGGTACCGTTATTTTTGGTCTTAAGAAAAAAAAACGTGTTCTACCAAGTTTGAAGAAAATCGGCCGAGCCGTTTAAGCTGTAGTCGAACCGACAGACAGACAGACAGAATTGCGAGACCCACCTTTTTAGTCTTCGCTATCATCGTAATGTCAACTTTGATCAAAATCTCGAGTTCGATATTTTTTACGAATGCATTACTTGCCTTATATAGCCTTATAAGTCGCAAGTAATAACAAATTTGTATCACAAAAGTAAGTAAGTTCAAATAAACCTTGAATTTATTACAGTTATTTTGTAAATCTTATCCATTTAGTACTTCGTTGGATACCCTTTGGCTTTTATAACTGCTTCCATAGGTCGATGCATTGAGTTAACCAAATTTTGAGTAACGTTTTGTCTAATTTATTTAGACCATTCATCCTCAAGAACACGCTTTAAATCATCTTTCGTCCTGATTACAGGTTTTCTTACTTGTCGGTCAAGATGTTCCCATAAATGCTCAATGACATTTAAATCGGGCGACTGTGGTGGTGATTTGAGCTGGATTTGGACGTTATAAAGAAGCCATTCTTTGATAACATGTCAGGTATGATTAGGATCATTATCTTGCTGGAAGACAAATGACCTACCCATACCCAGCTTATTGGCATTTTTCTGAAGATTTTTCTTTAAAATATTCAAATATTCGAACCTATTCATCAAAGAATCTATAAACACTAAATTGCCGACACCAGATGCTGCCATACACCCTCACACCACAACGTTTCCACCACCGAGCTTCACGCTTCACGGTTACTGACATGTTCGATGATTCAAACTTTGTTTTTTTTTCTCCAAACTTTTCCGCGTCCATCTGAGCCGTGGGTATTAAATTAGCTTTCATTGGAGAAAACAACTGTGTTCTAAAATTCTGCTTGTTTAGATTCATGGTTTTTTGCAAAGAAGAGCCGCTTTTGGCGATTTATTTTACGTATGGAAGGTTTCTTTCTAATTTTTCGACCATAATATCCGGATTGGTAGAGCACTCGTCGAATAGTTTGAGGGTTACATGACTTACCTGTTTCTTTGGTTATTTCTGCTGATATCTTACTTTGGGCTTACTTTGGGATTCCTCTTCACTTTCCTAACAAGAATACGGCATTCCTGCTTGTCATTGTCATTGATCGAGGGTCATTTTGCAAACTTCCAATGTTATTTTATTTGGTTATTATTTTGTGTATAGTAGATGGACTTTTGCTAACAATTTTACCGTTCTCGCACTTCGATATATTTTCCAAATAGTGTTTGATTATAATTTTTTCAAATGAGTGCTTACTTACTTTTCTGATACACTGTACCTTCGCGTGTCATATTATGTCACCAAAATAAAATGTCAAAAAAAATCCATTAATTTTCAATTTGTTTTAAAAATCCTGCCTCACTTTCTGGTCTCTTTCTTACCATGAAGTGTGAATGAGAAAAACACAGAGACCTCAAAATAAGTCGGCAGAGTGAGTCCAATGTGAACACCGTCCATTATTCATTAATTGTTTTCAGTTGCATATCAGTTTTTTGTTTCAACATTTTCGTCTAACAACAAATAAATAAAAGTACATACATATTTATCGAAATTAAATTTTTCATAACTAATATATAGTTAATTTTGTTTTAGAAAAATGGAATCTGCTCATCTTACGAGTATCAAAGCAATGCAGTTGCAAGAACAATTGGAGAGGAAAATTTTAAAGTTCATTGTTAGTTCAATGATGCCTATGGAAACAGTTACAAATTCAGATTTCTTAGAAATGTTCAAAAGCTTCAATGTACCCGAGCAGGATTTGAAGGTTTTCGATCGGTGCATTTTGGATGCAAAACTTGTGGAGTTATTTCACAAGACTTCGGAACAACTGAGAGTAGATTTGAGAGATGCACTTGAGGTTTGCTTCGTTGCAAGTATATGGCAGAGACAGGAGAAAACAAGTTGTCTCGTTACAATGGCACATTGGATAGATGGCGAAATGACGAGAAGATCGGCAGTTCTAAAGATTAAAAAGTTACTCCCCATCGAATGTCGATCTGATACTGTTGAGCGTATACTCAAGGATATTAAGGAAGAGTTCAATATAAGAACTTCGGGAATTTATTCTGCTTCAACTGTGACCTGTAACCTTCTTAGAGCGTTTACTGCCTATGGCGTTGAAAAAAAATCAATAGCTGATCGTTTTCAGAACATTGATACGAGTAATGAAATCATTATGAAAAATGACCTGCTCTCGGCATTGGAGCCTCGCAATCTCTCGTGCTATGTCCAGGTTTTAAGTAACTTGGCTTCGTTTGAAGTTGTTAGAGTTATATCGAATTGTGAGATGTTGTCCAATTTGCATGGCAGAGTTATGCAAAAATGTAATATTCTTTGGAACCATCAAAAGGCGAATGAAATTCTTGAAGAGGTGACAGGAATCACACTAACAAGACCTTCCATGGTTGGCTGGATTTCATTGTATACTGCCCTTGGGGAAATCCTTACGATTAAGGATAAAAGTATGGAAATTTTCCAAGCTTTCAAAATAAAGGACTATCTCAATGAAAGGGACTTTTTGTACATTGAAGAGCATTTAGCGTGCACAAAACCCATAGCCGATGCTATAGCTATATTAAAAGGCTCCAAACACAGTCTATTTGGTTCATTGTTGCCAACGCTTCTAGCACTACGGAGACATTTGAATAAACTTCTCGAAAGAGAATGGACCTATTGCAGTTCTTTGGTTTTAGCAATTGAAAATATGGTCAGTGAGAAATTCCAGAGTTTCTACAAATTCGAAACTGATGAAGCCGTTGAAGCGGCAATAGCAGCATTTTCACATCCAGAATTCAAAAATAGATGGCTTCCTTGTGTCGACCTGAATTTCCAGGTAAATATGCTACAAGCATTCAAGGCAGCTGTACAAGAAGAACTTCTTAAAACACGACCATTAGACACAAAAAAAGGAATACTCAATGTTCAATCACGTTCTGATTTGTTTTTTGATTTCGGTTCGGAGAATGAAGTTATTGAACCGATGTCATCAGTTGTTGATATGCAAGTGTTAAATTATTTCAACTATACAAGCAGAAGTTTGGATAGCTTAATACATTTTCCAGAGATCTATAAGGTTTTTATGAAATATAATTCGCCACTGTCATCGTTTTGGAGTGTGAAACCAATGCCCGAGTATATTTGTCAGCATGTTTTGACGTCAGATAAGGTCTTAGTTAAAAATATCGAACTCAAAATTTGGCTCAAAGCTAATGAGCATTTACTTTAGTCGTTGGATGTGGTACAAACAATTTTTTGATTAATATGTATTAAATGTGCTGTAAGATATTAGAAAATGATGTTGAATTGGTGATTGGTGTTCTTATTTATTTATTATTATCAAAGGGCACGGTAGTGCCTGGCACTACACCCTTTTTACGGGAACAAACTCAGGCGAGTTTTGACCCCTCCCTATCTTCAGTACCAATGAAGTTCTGAAACTTAAAATTCCGAATATTTTCTAGCTAGGCACAGGTGCCTCATCAAATTTCTAGCATAAGCGGTTCCTGAGATATAAGGCCTCAAAAATCACAAAAACCATAACTGACTGACAGATCATCAAAAATATGGAGCACTTTCCGACATCATAGAATCTTGTAATTTTGCACAACAATAGGTCTTGTCATGCAAGCAGAGGAAAAAATCAAAAAATTGAAGTTTTCCATTCAGGGGCCGTGGTATCCGCCCACTTTCTCCGAATTGGTGTCGGTTGAAGGGAGCACTTCCGACTGCTGTAAAACGATGAAATTTGGTGAACCGGTAGGGCTTAAATTGCATATAAAGGACCAAAAATAAAAATTGAGGTTTTCCATTCAGGGGGCGTGGAATCCACCCACTTTCGCTTCTGACTTCTGTAAAACGATGAAATTTGGTAAAGTGGCAGGGCTTAAATTGCATACAAAGAAAAAAATATAAAATTAGAGGTTTTCCATTCATGGGCGTGGTATACGCCCACTTTCTCCGAATTGGTGTCGGTTGAAGGGAGCACTTCCGACTGCTGTAAAACGATGAAATTTGGTGAACCGGTAGGGCTTAAATTGTATATAAAGGACCAAAAATAAAAATTGAGGTTTTCCATTCAGGGGGCGTGGAATCCACCCACTTTCGCTTCTGACTTCTGTAAAACGATGAAATTTGGTAAAGTGGCAGGGCTTAAATTGCATACAAAGAAAAAAATATAAAATTAGAGGTTTTCCATTCAGGGGCGTGGTATCCGCCCACTTTCTCCGAATTGGTGTCGGTTGAAGGGAGCACTTCCGACTGCTGTAAAACGATGAAATTCGGTGAACCGGTACGGCTTAAATTGCATATAAAGGACCAAAAATAAAAATTGAGGTTTTCCGTTCAGGGGGCGTGGAATCCACCCACTTTCGCTTCTGACTTCTGTAAAACGATGAAATTTGGTAAAGTTGCAGGGCTTAAATTGCATACAAAGAAAAAACACAAAATTTGAGGTTTTCCATTCAGGGGCGTGGTATCCGCCCACTTTCTCCGAATTGGTGTCGGTTGAAGAGAGCACTTCCGACTGCTGTAAAACGATGAAATTTGGTAAAGTAGCAGGGCTTAAATTGCATACAAAGAAAAAAATATAAAATTTGAGGTTTTCCATTCAGGGGCGTGGTATCCGCCCACTTTCTCCGAATTGGTGTCGGTTGAAGGGAGCACTTTCGACTGCTGTAAAGCGATGAAATTTGGTAAAGTGGCAGGGCTTAAATTGCATAAAAAGAAAAAATATAAAATTTGAGATTTTCCATTCAGGGGCGTGGTATCCGCCCACTTCCTTAGAACTGATGTAAATTTTATATGGCACACTTCCGATTGCAGTAGAACAATGAAATTTGGTGAACCGGTAGGGCTCAAATTACATATAAAGGACCAAAAATAAAAATTGAGGTTTTCCATTCAGGGGACATGGTATCCGCCCACTTTCTGAGAAAAAGTTTTATTTATATGGAGCACTTCCGATTGGTGTAGAATGATGAAATTTGGTAGAGCGGTATAGCTTAATGTCCACTCAAACCGAAAAATAGAAAATCTAAGAGTTTTTATTCGAAGTGTCTTTTTATTGTCATTTTGAAACTATACATGCATTTTGAAAATTCACGACTTTTCTTAGAACTATAGTGCTCGATTTGGTACTCTATGTTATATTAACATGAATGAAAAAAGAAAACATTTGCATACCTGGAAAAATTATGAGTTTACATAAAAAAAACTCTTAACTGTGATGTGAACTATTATCAAATAATATTTTTTAATAATTGGTGAGCTACCGTCATTTAAAAAAATGAATTAAAATTGCAACGAAAACATCATCGCATACTCAACAATTATTTGCTTTTTTATGACTCTGAGCGGATGTAGGTACTAGTATTTATAATTAAGGTAGGTATGTTAGTATTAGGTACCTTGCCAGGACAAGAAGAAACAATTTAAGTGCAAATAAAAACAACCAATAACAAAAAGAAAATATACCAAAAGAAATAGGAAGCTATAAATTAAGTTGATTTTAGTAGGTAGAGTCCATACCCTTCTATCTTTCCGTATCTTCTATACAAAAACCTTTGGGCAACAAGTCAGCCGTTAAAAGTACTGAGATCTAAAAGTACTCCAAGCTCTTACTTCATGAAGGTTTAATACCGAATATTTAAAGTAGAATAATATTGAAACAGCTAAAATGTAATAGAGAAATTTTATTATTTAATGATTACTGATTAAAATTTGATGGGCTTACTTGGCAATTCGAAAGGTTTTAAAAACTTGGCCAGTGAACCTATCAAATTTTATTCAGTAATCATTAAATAATAAAATTTCTCTATTACATTTAAGATGTTTCAATATTATTCTACTTTATTTTGTAGAGAGATTCGCAAATACAGAAAAGGTAAGTCAATCCGGAGGTCGCCAGGTATCCAGATACTCCATTTGCAACTGAGCTAGTTTGGAAATTAGGCTCTCAGCTGTTCATCGGCACGAGTAATATAAAGCCTTGATCCTGGCCAACGGTAGTCGAAAAGAGGTGAAAAAAAGAAAATGGTTAGATGTGTTGCCGTACTATTGATTAGATTTAGGAGCGCCGGACACCTAATCGCCATGTCGTCGAGGGCAAGTTAAGAGTAAAAAACAATGATATTGCCTTTCCCATCCTTCCAAGAGAGGAAGAGTAGGAAAGAGAAACATCTGTCAGCGTATTGGGCATACCGTTGAGGGGAGGATAAAGCGTTACGTCATCGTAGCTGAGGAGGGATTATAACGGACAGCGTCATCGTCATGCCACCACCGAGGGAATTAACGTAAGTAGGAGGGGTAATAGGAATTGGAGCGCTCTTTGGGGTCTGGAGGGGTTATCTCGGGAATCTTTCCCCCCACTCAGCTTCTGCAACTTGACAAGTCCGATGCTCGGATTAAAGTTGTCTGATATGATATTGATAACTTCGATATGGCGTTTTAATGTATGTAACCGACACCTTAATCTAAGCGCTAAATAAAAGAATCTTGCTTAAATAAACTTGCGGACAATATCAAGCCTTGCTGTTGTTTCATTTGAAATATTATTTTTTTAGAAAACTACTCCTGCCTCCTAAAAGGCGGAAATATATCCCTGTTTTCTTTCTTTCTCTAGTTTTTTGTAGCATCTTATACCCAAGTTTATATCTTTCCGTTTACTTACACAAAGCTACAAATTTCAATCCAGTCTGTCAAAGTGCGTATACAAAAATAAAATCGTGTAGAAATTACCTTTTTTGGAAGTACGCTAAGAGGCATATTGTTGTAAACATTTTTTGCTTGGGATTTATACATAATGTAGGAACTATAGGGCAAGTTCTGCATTTGAAAAAAAAATAAAGTGGGTCCGACAATTCCGTCTGTCTGTCTGTCTCTCTGTATGTCTGTACCTCGGACTACAGCCTAAGCTACTGGAGGTATTTTCTTCAAACTTGGTACTTAAGGGTCTTCGATGATTCCCTAGAGGTGAAATTGAATTTTTTTTTAGCTCCAAAACTAACGGTACCCCCCATACACCCATATTGCAAAATCTTATTTATCTCGAAAACGGCTCTAACGATTTTGATAAAAAAAAAAAAATTATGTGTGATATTATGGACATGGACTAGAACCGTTTTTTTGATTTTCAACTTTCTCACTAACGGCTCTAACGATTTTAGCCAAAATTTTTCACCAGGAGCCCCATTAAGTTTAAAATAATATTGTATATAAAAATATTCGAAAAAAAAATATTTATTTTGCTTTTGAAAAAATTAATTCCAATTTAGTTTTTGAAAAATCAATATTTTGGAAACGTGTGACCGATTATTTTTTGAAATTATTTCCTAAAATCTATATTCCTAAAAACTTAAAATTGGCATCCAAAATGTTGTTCTAGAAAAATTTGAAAGAAATTTCTTATATAAAAAATTACTTTAATAAAACAATTTTTAAACTTTCTTTGCGTAAATTCGGCACGAGTACGATAACTTGGCCGCCAAGATTTGATAACGGATTTTTTTAGAGGGGTCAAAAACAAGCACTTTTTACTATGGGAGGGGGGGGTCTATCTCCCCCCGTTTAGGAGGTAGGGGCACTTTTAGAAAAAATGGTTTAAATTGAAAAAAAAAAATATAAAAAAACAACGGCAACACCTACAATAAAGTGCTATACTGCGTTTGAAAGCCAAAAGATTGTTCTATAATCCTGCATTTAAATTAAATTACTCATATCAATAGTTTTTGAGAAATTCGCATTTAAAGTCCAAATTTTGATAAAAAAACGTGAAAAAAAAAGTTTAGACCGGTTGTTTTCAAAATTGTGACATGAAATTTTAAATTAGCTTACATGTGTTTCATGTATCTATCAGTTCTTAATCGAACACAAAAAACCGCATGGTTCTATGTCTTCTGGTTTTTGAGAAAACCTCCGTTTAGGAGGTAGGGGCACTTTTAGAAAAAATGGTTTAAATTGAAAAAAAAAAAAAATTAAAAAACAACGGCAATACTTACAATAAAGTGCTATACTGCGTTTGAAAGCCAGAAGATTGTTCTATAATCCTGCATTTAAATTAAATTACTCATGTCAATGGTTTTTGAGAAATTCGCATTTAAAGTCCAAATTTTGATAAAATAACGTGAAAAAAAAGTTTAGACCAATTGTTTTCAAAATTGTGAAATGAAATTGTAAATTAGCTTACATGTGTTTTATGTATCTTTCATGTATTAATCGAACACAAAAAACCGCATGGTTCTATGTCTTCTGGTTTTTGAGAAAATCGAAAATAACTAAAACTACTTTTCTACAAAATGTTTGATATTTTTTGCTTCCTTACATAAATAAATCAGTGCTAGCTTCCAACATTACAATATATAAACAGTAAAGTATGTATGGGGGGGCATGCTGCCCCCCTGCAACCCCCCTGCTTGGGCACACTATAGGATTTGGGGTAGGTGCGAGGTTGGGTGCATGCAAAGTTTCTTTCGCATTCACAGAATCTGTATTTAAAAAAATTCAAATTTATTCTATTTATCCAATGTCCACTAAATACATATAAAATACAATAAACGATCTTGAAAACCAAAACAAACTTCCGACCATGTTCACCAATACATGGCACTATTTTTCTATCGAAAATACTGCCTAGAAAGGAAATATAAGGACGACTGGGGTTCGCAAATAATAGAGTTTTTATCAGATGTAAAAAAAGTTTACCCTTGTTATACCGATGGTGATATATGTGAGGGTTTACAGTTAAAAGACATCGATCCTCCCACCCTTCAGAGCGAAAATTTAGAAAGTGTTTTACCGCCAAAACATCCTCGGCTTCCCACCATAAAAGAGTAACTCAACGAACTCGAAAGTTATAGTACGGACGATGGCTTTATTGATGAGACTTACACACCTTTTTAATACATTTTGACCATTTTTAACTAACTATGACTGACTAACTCCTGACTAACTGACAAAAAAACTGACCCAGATGCAATTCTACCTCCTCATGGTGCATTCTGGGTAACGCTAAATGAATTGCGGTACTGAACTAACAAAGATTCATTATGTTTATTAACATTAATCCTTAAAATGGAATCACCGTCACCACCAAAAATCAAAAAAAGTAGTTTTGGTAATTTTCGATTTTCTCAAAAACTAGAAGACATAGAACCATGCGGTTTTTTGTGTTCGATTAAGAACTGATAGATACATGGATCACATATAAGTTAATTTACAATTTCATTTCACAATTTTGAAAACAATCGGTCTAAACTTTTTTTTTCACGTTATTTTATCAAAATTTGGACTTTAAATGTGAATTTCTCAAAAACCATTAATATGAGTAATTTAATTTAAATGCAGGATTAGAGAACAATCTTCTGGCTTTCAAACGCAGTATAGCACTTTATTGTAAGTGTTGCCGTTGTTTTTTAATATTTTTTTTTTTTCAATTTAAACCATTTTTTTCTAAAAGTGCCCCTACCTCTTAAACGGAGGTTTTCTCAAAAACCAGAAGACATAGAACCATGCGGTTTTTTGTGTTCGATTAAGAACTGATAGATACATGAAACACATATCAGCTAATTTACAATTTCATTTCACAATTTTGAAAACAACCGGTCTAAACATTTTTGTTCACGTTTTTTTATCAAAATTTGGACTTTAAATGCGAATTTCTCAAAAACTATTGATATGAGTAATAAAATTTAAATGCAGAATTATAGAACAATCTTCTGGTTTTCAAACGCAGTATAGCACTTTATTGTAGGTGTTGCCGTTGTTTTTTAATATTTTTTTTTTTCAATTTAAACCATTTTTCCTAAAAGTGCCCCTACCTCCTAAACGGGGGGAGATAGACCCCCCCCTCCCATAGTAAAAAGTGCTTGTTTTTGACCCCCCTACAAAAACCCGTTATCAAATCTTGGCGGCCAAGTTATCGTACTCTCCCCGTAAATTCATACTTTTCCGGAAATCAGACGGCAATTCCATTCCATGCATTGTATTTATAAAATGTATTTTAAATCCCAAAGTACAAAGTAAGAAACTATACATAGGATGGTAACCCTATGTCGACCGTCTGAATTGGAGGTTGCTACAAAAGTGATTTATTGATTTTCGTCACAATTCAATTAACCCATGCTCTACATGCCGAATATCAATAATTTTGGATCACGTCACCAATGCATTGGATATTGCGGTTAATTGTTTTCATCTTAACAACTGTCTCATTAAGTGCTTATGCCAATGCCAATGCATTGATGAGGATTATGGCAAAAAAAAATAACTAACAAGATTAAGAGATTATACTAATCCGGTGAAAGCGACATAGGGAATATTCATCCATCATAGGGTGATTACAAAAATGTTTGGCAAAATATTTAAATTTAAAAAATTGAATTTCATTTTAAATTGCAAGTTAATTAAACAAATTTAAACAATGAAAATTTTAAAAGAAAAAATTGAAAATAAAATAAAAACAAAAAGATAGTAAACTGCGTTCCTCAACAGAACATTTGTTGTGAACAAAATTTGTTTTTGTTCATAAAAACCTATATTGTTATTTTAAGTGAATCGTTTACAAAAAAAACCTCTAGTTGCAATAGCGGCTACTGCCAAGTCATCGCAGTTTACAAGGGCATTTGTAAAACCTGTAATTATTCCGAGATGTAAGCGTTCTTGGCTCCCAAGAAACATTTTTGCACGCCTCAGTTTTGCGAGTTCTGTCCATATTTTGGATCAATTTTTCTGCTATTCTTTGCAAAAAAGTCTGCGTCTTCATTTCTCATGACACCTACGAGTCCCGGTATCCAATGAGCTGTGACATTATTGTTTAGCCTGACCACACTCCCATACCAGTTTTGAGTTAATGGCATAGAAGTTTAAAACTTTAGGTGCCGCTTGGCTTTCAACATGATGAAATCGTTTTAGTTACGATAGTTCTTACGTTTGGCACATTGTCCCATAGTATGCACCATTTCAAGGAAAATGTTTGTTTAATATCCTATCAAAACGGAGAAAAGTGGGTTCAAGGCCCAATGAATCCTATTCCTGTCCCTTGACACGTTCTCGATCCATCGGTATACGAGTACCATTTGCATTTAGAGAGTGGTTCAATGTTTCGCCTTCCCCATTTTTCATGCTACATACTTACATAATTCCCTTCGGAAGGTTTAGTTGTATGTTTTAACAATTTCCTTGCATGTGAAATAAACTTAATAAACACATATGATGATAGGGCTGGTTTTTTTAGATATACCAAGCTTGATTAAATTCATTCTCTTAACAATACTCCAATTTAAATTTTCCAAAAAAAAATATGTCGTTTTATTTGTACCATATCTTTATTAATTGAGTTAATAATCAATACATTATACATATGTAATGAAAATCTTTCCCAAATACACAAGTTAAACAAAAATGCAGTTAGTATAAACTTATTTGTTTAGTTGTTAATTACAATTATTTCAATATGCTTTTCACGTTACAAGTTTATCATTTTAAATATTTTTTAATGAAGTTTTTCCAAATTATAATTTTATTTTATTTTTATTTATTTTAATCTGCATTTTGTTGAATGCTTGGGGGCAGTGGCGTACCATAGGGGGGGCGGAGGGGGCGGTCCGCCCCGGGCGGCAGGCCTAGGGGGGCGGCAAAATGTCGCCGGTGATGCGGGTAGAGTAGAAATCATATGTTTCATGAAAGATCGTTTGACAAGTCAACAAACAACAATGATGTAAATTTGAAATTTGCCACCCTATCTGTGGTTCGTCGTTGACCGCTCTCTGCTGATTTTCGTGAATTCGTAGACGGTGAGTAGGGCCGTAAGAGTGCATTCCGTATCGTCAACAAAACGTTCCGAAACTCTCGCGAAACTGAAAGGGAGTGTTCCGAAACATATGATATGCATATGCGAGATATGATAAGATAACTAGGATTCGACGGAAACGTTATTCTAGTCTCAGCCAGCTCAATGTTTTTGCTCAAGCCCGCATGAAAAAATGTTGTTTCGATTGTGTTGTTTATAGTTTAAATACTGTTGAATCTTCTAAACCTAAACACTTAGTACTTCACTCAACCTTTGAACTAGTTTTTGAAAATGAAAAGAGTTAAAGGAAGCGGCGGGGAATACCACAAGAAAAAGGCTAAGAAAGAAGCAGAAGCAGCAGTTCTAGTTCTGGTTCAAAAGCTACGTTAACGTCTTCGGCGGCATCCAGCAGCAGCGGAAGTGATTCCAATGTAAGTAAGATTCCTCCATCTACAATCGTGAGTGGCCTAGAATTGTCCTGCGGCCAATATTCATGGGAATGCATAACTTATTTTACAGGCAGAAGAAGAAGACGTGCAGACGAAGACGAAGTCGACTCACCAGAAGTACCTCAAGCATCTAGTCACAAGCCTGCAGAAGAAGTGAACCTCGTGAAGCTGTAAAGACGCTTAAAAATAAGTTTGTGGAAGTTCTCGAGGTACTGGAAGAATTGACGGATCAGTAGTCAGTCTTCTTATGACAGTCATGCAGTCATTAAACTTCCTCACTTTTCTTGGCTTTTGAGCTGCAAAGCTACCTGAAGAAGATGACGCACAGATTTACCTGCAGCAACGTTGACTGAGTATGGATAAGTGTGCTCAGAAATTCTGCGTTTTAAAAGCTCTCCTAGTGGAGAGAAGAGACCGTTTCGTCCAAGCCGCAATCGACTTTTCAAAGACTCTTTGGAAAAAACTCGGAATCGAATTCAAAACGAGAAGAATTCGCAGGAAAAAACGCATGCATGGCGAAGAATCCGCAGATGCAGATTTGTCTCACGAGCCTCATTCGTAAGGCCCGTAGAATCCGTTTATGGAACCGCTGATCCTATTTTACTTTCAATAAAAGATACTTCATTGCCTGTGAAATGATGTCCCGAAATTTAATTTTTATTTAGTATTGAATAAGGGCGGCAAAATAGGTCTCCCGCCTCGGGCGCCGAGATGGTACGCTACGCCACTGCTTGGGGGAGAGTACGATAACTTGGCCGCCAAGATTTGATTACGGATTTTTGTAGAGGGGTCAAAAATAAGCACTTTTTACTATGGAAGGGGGGGGTCTATCTCCCCCCGTTTAGGAGGTAGGGGCACTTTTAGAAAAAATGGTTTAAATTGAAAAAAAAAAATATTAAAAAACAACGGCAACACTTACAATAAAGTGCTATAGTGCGTTTGAAAGCCAGAAGATTGTTCTATAATCCTGCATTTAAATTAAATTACTCATATCAATAGTTTTTGAAAAATTCGCATTTAAAGTCCAAATTTTGATAAATAAAAACGTGAAAAAAAAAGTTAAGACCGGTTGTTTTCAAAATTGTGAAATGAAATTGTAAATTAGCTTATATGTGTTTCATGTATCTATCAGTTTTTAATCGAACACAATAAACCGCATGGTTCTATGTCTTCTAGTTTTTGAGAAAATCGAAAATTACCAAAACTGCTTTTTTTTATTTTTGGCGGTGACGGTGATTCCATTTTAAGGATTAATGTTAATAAACATAATGAATCTTTGTTAGTTCAGTATCGCAATTCATTTAGCGTTACCCAGAATGCACCATGAGGAGGTAGAATTGCATCTGGGTCAGTTATTTTGTCAGTTAGTCAGGAGTTTGTCAGTCATAGTTAGTTAAAAAAGGTCAAAATGTATTAAAAAGGTGTGTAAGTCTCGTCAATAAAGCCATCGTCCGTACTATAACTGTCGAGTTCGTTGAGTTACTCTTTTATGGTGGGAAGCCGAGGATGTTTTGGCGGTAAAACACTTTCTAAATTTTCGCTCTGAAGGGTGGGAGGATCGATGTCTTTTAAATGTAAACCCTCACATATATCACCATCGGTATAACAAGGGTAAACTTTTTTTACATCTGATAAAAACTCTATTATTTGCGAACCCCAGTCGTCCTTATATTTCCTTTCTAGGCAGTATTTTCGATAGAAAAATAGTGCCATGTACGTATTGGTGAACATGGTCGGAAGTTTGTTTTGGTTTTCAAGATCGTTTATTGTATTTTATATGTATTTAGTGGACATAGGATAAATAGAATAAATTTGAATTTTTTTAAATACAGATTCTGTGAATGCAAAAGAAACTTTGTATGCACCCAACCTCGCACCTACCCCAAATCCTATAGTGTGCCAAGCAGGGGGGTTGCAGGGGGGCAGCATGCCCCCCCATACATACTTTACTGTTTATATATTGTAATGTTGGAAGCTAGCACTGATTTATTTATGTAAGGAAGCAAAAAATATCAAACATTTTGTAGAAGAGTAGTTTAAGTTATTTTCGATTTTCTCAAAGACCAGAAGACATAGAACCATGCGGTTTATGTGTTCGATTAAGAACTGATAGATACATGAAACACATCATGTAAGCTAATTTACAATTTCATTTCACAATTTTGAAAACGATCGGTCTAAACTTTTTTGTTCACGTTATTTTATCAAAATTTGGACTTTAAATGCGAATTTCTCAAAAACCATTGACATGAGTAATTTAATTTAAATGCAGGATTATAGAACAATCTTCTGGCTTTCAAACGCAGTATAGCACTTTATTGTAAGTGTTGCCGTTGTTTTTTAATATTTTTTTTTTTCAATTTAAACCATTTGTTCTAAAAGTGCCCCTACCTCCTAAACGGGGGGAGATAGACCCCCCCCCTCCCATAGTAAAAAGTGCTTATTTTTGACCCCTCTACAAAAATCCTTCATCAAATCTTGGCGGCCAAGTTATCGTACTCGTGCCAATGCTTATAATTAAAATTTTCGAAACCAACCTAGCGATATTGTATCTGTTCAGCATTTGGTGCTTCTCACGTACGCTTCTGTGGATTATCGTATCTTCGTTGAAACGATTGTGGTTCTTGAAAGAATCTCTTGGCTATTGGTCTTTGCGACATTTGTCGTACTACCTATAAGATTTAATTGTTTTATTTATATTTATTGTATGTATATCAAAATTGTCTTCATAATTTTTATTTTTGTTTGATTTATCTTCAATTATTTATTATTAGTTAGTTTATATTAAAAAGATTTATTTTTCATTTAATCATTAGATAATTTCCAGAGAAAACAAAAGGATTACAAAAAGACGATTACTTATTATACTCACTTGTCTGGCCAGAGTTAAGGCTGTAACTTCGTTCGTCCTCGTATTCATATTCAAACTTTTCTAGTTGGCTTTCTTCATCATCATATACCTGACCTGCGAATCCAGTGATTTTTCTTAAAATACTTATTCCTCATCTTGCACCCCCTTTGACCACTGTACTGGTCTTTATTTGATAAATTAAAAGTTAAAAATTAAAAGTATCTCTTTCGACTTCAGTTCTCCGTTGATAATAAGGTGATGGTTCTCCTAAGGATCTCTTCTCTTCATAGGTGGTCTTTGCGAAACAAATCTTGCTAAAAAAATCAACTGTTTTTATATGTCAATAACATTAATGATTATATAATCAATTATTTAACTGTTCCCTGTTCCCTATGGAACCGCGAATGTTATGCGGCCCTATCGAGGTAACCTACGGAGGCGTCGGAGGGGAATTCTCTCCGATTTCCTACGAATCAGAGACATTTTGCTTCGAGGTACAGTGCATCAAAAAAAATCTGACACATAAGTTTTTTCTCTTTAAATCACAAAATAAAATTGATGAAGGTTTGAAAATAGGGTATTTCTGCATTTAAATGTATTACTCGTCAGAGACAAAACACGATTCCAGAACGACAAATCCGTCTTTTGGTATCTCCTTATAAACTCTTTCTCTTAATTCGGTTTTTCTTGTTGATAAAAGGTTTTTTTCTTGCCACTCTTCCATGAAAATTACTTTTTCGCAGCACTGTTTTTACGGTTTCAGGGTTAACATCTTATTGCAAGTATTTCCCTACCTCCGCCGTCAACTTTGGTGCACTTATTTGGGTTTTTTTTTTAACTTATTACAATATCCAACGTTCATCGCCTGCAGTAAACTTTTTTGGAATGGAGTGTTAAGAGTTGAATACAAAATATGGTGAAATTCTGAAAAAGTAACTATGTATGCGGTTTTTATAAATATTTCAGATCTCATTAACACATACATATACGATATACTGCAAATTTTTGAATTAATACAGCTATCATTGTTGATAAAACCACTGGCATTGCTTTCTGTTTGTTTTCCATCATGGCTTTATTCCACACAAATTCATTTCTGTTTGTATTTTATATTTATTTTGGATTTTGGTACTTTGAAAATCAAAGGGGAAGTGATAGACGTGTAAAGCATAGATAAACCAAAACGGTATGACTTGACTCGAAATGACAGCTCATTTGATAAATCATACAGAAAATGTGATGACAGGCATATGACTTCTATTATCATGTAAAGTGGCTTTTACAAACAAAATTTTCTCCGAAATCCTCTGACAAGTTCTTGTTGCGGAAAGTGTTTTCTTTTTAAAGAAATAGTTAATTAAAATGTAAGTAATAAAGAAATAAACTTTATTTGCGTTAACTTGTGGTCCCTATTTATAATAGACTTTTTGTTCTTAGACAGAACCAAAAAACAAGTTCGCAACAATATGAGCGGATTACACCAAAAGGACACCTGAAATTGTGTCTGTGTTTTGGGAAGATCTGACCAATCAGTTAAATTAATTGGAACCAAGACAAATGGATGTTTGGATGGAAGAAAAGTATGTTTGTGATCTTTTGTTTCGTGCATTGATCCATTTCCATTGTGATTAAATAATAAGTGAAATAAATAATGTAAAATATTGTGTTTCATATGTTTTTTTTTTTTAATTTAGGTATTCATGAATATTCATGATTATTCATGAATATTTATGATTATTCATGAATATTTATGATTATTCATGAAAATTTATGATTATTCATGATAATTCATGATTTCATATGCTATCGAAAATGTTATCGATAACGAAAATGTTATATGTTACTGATATCAAAAATGTTATCGATATTAAAAATTTTGTCGTAATTGAAAATGTTATCGATATGGATAATGTTATCGATATGGAAAATGTTATTGATAACAAAACGGTTACCGATAACGAAGAAGTTTTCGATAGCTTAAATGTTATCGAAAATACCTATATACACATGTAAGCCAAAACATTCTGGGTGGTCTGGTTATCGAAATACATATTGTTAAGCAGAGTGATTTTACTGATTTTCGACTCCCAGCAACCCAACTGTGTGTTCGGGTGGCGATATATCCGAAACAAAGTCTTGTAAGAGGTTGCGGTTTGCAAAATCCCTGGTTAGCTTTTCAAGAGCTATTCACGGGTGAAAACCAGACGGTTATGCGAGGTCTGGTTATCACAACATGGCCATCCAAAGTGATTGTAGGTACTGAAAATTGACCAAAATCTAAAAAAGTCATCGGATGCCGATGGAGATATTTTCGAAACCAAGTCTTCGTAAGGGGTTGCAGTTTTCAATACTGCATAGAGAATGAACATACCTTTCCATGGATGTGTCAATCTTTGCAAATTTTCAAAACAAAGCGTTTAAATTTTTCAGAAAATCATGGCAGCAAATAAGGCAGCCTTCTGCCAGCAAGTAGAGTTGGGTAGTTCCGGACATGTATAGTTCCAGGAACTATGTCTTCTGTCGGATACATTTCATTTCATTCCGATCAACAAAATCAAACATGTCCGCAGTTCCAACCTCAAGAGACAAGTAAAGCGAACATGTTTCAAGACGCAAAGTGCGAACGAATAATACAAAACAGTTCCAAATTCACAAATACAAAACAAAAGTAAAAGAACGAATTTCTTCGATGACGGAGATCTTAAAGCAGGAGGAAAAAGAAAACCAATACATACAAACTTTAACTCGCGCGTACAGAGAAACAGTTTGTGGTTTGTGGGATAGATACAAAATAATGTCCGATCATACATTCATTCTGTGTATGAAATGAACGAAGTATACTGAAACCGGACTCATAGTTCCTTGGATTGCTTGTTAGTTCCATGTCTTTTAACTAGTTCCATATCCGTAAAAGAAATGAACTGCTGTGGATGCGGTTGGATTGCTTGTTAGTTCCATGTCTTTTAACTAGTTCCATATCCGTAAAAGAAATGAACTATTAATGTGGATGCGGAGATGCGGACATTCCCAGTTCTTTTCATTTGTAGTTCCATTTCTATTATGGTGAGAGAATGAGAGATATCATGCATGTTTGTCTGGAATAAGAAAAAAGAATGTTTCTTGTTCAATTCAATTGTTTTCTTCGGTTTCGTTGGGTTTTATTTTCTTTCTTCTGGTTGGTGACTGTTTACTGTTTTGTTTAGTTAGTGTTTTATCGTTAATCATTATTAATTATTTGTTGAAAGTTGATTTGATAAAGTTCATAGTTCAGTAAGGAACTAGTAATTTAAGTAAAGAAAAGTGTTTACGTTGGATTATTGGTAATTTTAAAGTAGGTATTTTTGTTATGTCTTAAACCTACTCATGCATTCAACTGACTGAATTTGTCTATAAATCTTGAATGTTTTTTGTTTGACTTTCTTTAATGTACAAAAATCTAGTTCAAACACTTAGCTTCCTGCTACATTTTTAAAACAAACTTTGAAGCTTATAGTTTTTAGCTTTTCTAATTAAATAAATTTGTATTTTACTCAAATTGAAAAGAGTAATGTTCTGTTTTTTTTTCATAACTCTTGAAAATGCATGAATATCAAAAAAGGAATTTAAATCATATACATGTCTTAAATTGCTTTTTTCACACTGAAATGATTTCAGTTTGTTCTAATACTCGTAAGTAGTAGGAGTAAGTATATATTTTATTAGAATTAACCTTTTCAGCTTTGATAATTATTTCTTGGATCATTCTTATTATAATTAAACTACATACCTACGAATGAAAAGAACTTTACATAATTTATATGGAACTCAAACCAGCAAGTGAAACATGGAACTAAGCACCAATTAACAAAATAGGTACCTATACGCATTAACATAATTTGAAAAACCTTAACAGTTCCGCGGACATGGTTCCAGGAACTAGTTCCGACGAGAAAAAGAATCGTTCCATGTCCGTTCCGGTACTGGAACTGTTTTGCGCAACTCTACCAGCAAGACGCGATAAGAATAGGGTACGTCTTGCCCGAAGAAGGCCGCCTGCAAAATGTCTTAGGCCTCGATATTTGCAATCAGGGCGCTTAGCTATACATTTTGAAGTTATGGCTAAAGGCTCGGTCAAACAGAACGCGTTTTCAACGCCGCGTTAAGATTTTTTAACGCGACGGTAAGATTATTTTGACGCGACGTTGCAACTGCCGCGTCAGAGGACGTCAAACAGATAGCTTTCAAGCAATGAACAAACTAAACAATAATGCCTTAACAAAAATAATTTCAAGCAGCTCAGATTCGGAGGGGGAATTATATTGCTTCTATTTGCTATTTTATGAAATTCCCGTAAAAGAAAAAGAATTTGGGTACATGCCAATTAACAAAAAAAGAAGAGTCGCACATCTCGAAGGCCAACAAACAGAAGACCTATCAATGCGGCATTTATGATGAGAGACAAATTTGTCTCATATTTCAATAATAATAATTAAATATGTATGTAAAGCAATGTTCTTATACGATTTATCACCCATATCGTATAGACATTGGTAATTTCTCACCAATTCAATTAATTTTTCTATCTTGAAAAAATTTAAAATTCCTTTGACTGCCGCAGCGTTAGAAATAATCTGTAATTTCACACAACGTCGCGTTTCACCGCCGCGTTGCAACGCCATGGTGAATTCAACGCGGCGTCAAAAACGCGTTCAGTGTGACATGGGACATGTATTGCAATGTAATACAACGCTTCGTTTGAACGCGGCGGTGAAACGCGGCGTAAAAACGCGTTCTGTTTGACCGAGCCTTAAGTTGTTATCACAATTACTTAAACTTTGAAAAAAACTGCATATTTGATGCAGTATTACGCACTATATTGCTCCCAGTAAAGCATGCAAGACTCATATTTGTAAATAACTACTTAAGGACTATATGGAGGGCTCACAGCTGAACCGAACCAAGTCATTTTAAAAAAATCCAAAACCAACGCCAAAATTTCCGCAAAATTGACCTCTATTTAGAGCTGTAATGAACTATGTATAGTTCATTACAGCTCTAAATGAACTATGTAGTTAGTTCATTACAGCTCTAAATAGAGGTCAATTTTGCGGAAATCCTGGCGTTAGTTTTGGATTTCTTTCAAATGACTTGGTTCGGTACAGCTGTGAGCCCTCCATATAATTATTATACTTTTTATTTTTTGTTATCAATCACACCCATGAATTGCTGTGCGCTCTATATTACTTTTTGTGAAATAAATCAAATTTAACGAAAATCAATGGCCCTGAGTAATAGATCCGAATCTAGCCTAAGTTCGATTTTAACCAAACTTCGTAGAAATAAAACAAATTTCAAGTATAAATACTTAAAAGCGGCTTTCCTGTAACTAAACTAAATTAGAAATGATAGAATCACAATAGAACTTTACGAATCTGGTTAATAGAAATCTGTTTGTGTATCAGTTCACAATAACGAAATTATGAAAATGAGTCACAATTATTGGTATAAATAAGACTGTTGTTAAATTTGATCTGAAATTTTAAAAGCAACTTTTCTACATCTAACAAAAAGTGACTTTAAAACCGATTCTATGAATGTCTATTATTAAGGGCCAATGAAAAACTAACTTATTAATTTGTTGTCGAATTTGTCAATCCCCATAAAACGCTCATGTAAGAGTGCGCTTGGGAAATATTCCTGAAACGTAGCCTACTTCACACATCTCCTATTTCTGTCATCCAACCAGCTGTTGGTATCCGTGGGAGCGTCGATTTATTCTTCACGTTTGCGTTTGCGGCATTTTTCCAGATCTCATGCTTTTAATTTCTATAGAAGGCCAATAATTTTATTTAAGTCAAAATAATTAGTGTTCTGTTACATATAATAATTTTAAAATGCCGAAGTCAAAGAAAAGCGACACCGAGTCATCCGAATACGACAGTGACTCCGGTCCAGATGATGTAAGTAATAAAAGATATCCATTAAACCCGTTCAAACGTATAAAATAATTTTAGAGAGAAGTACCGCCACCAATTAAGAAATCTAAAGCAGCTGATAAGTCGAAAAGCGAACCCGCTGAATCAGAGGCTAAGAAATCAAAAACTGAACCCGCCAAAAAGGAAAATACAAGCAGCGCAAAGGGCCCTTGGATCCTCGAAGGACTGCGTCAAGTGAGAATCAATGAATTCCGGGGTCGCAAAATGGTCGATATCCGTGAATATTACAGTAAAGGTGGCGAAACATTGCCTGGCAAGAAAGGCATAAGCTTATCGGTCACCCAGTGGCTGAAGTTGCTGGAGAATGTAGATGAGATAACTGCAGCTGTGCAAGATCAATAAAAAAAATAAACAATCCATTTTGTATCTATTGTTAAGTTTACCATTCTTTGTCAACTTCAATCGGAATAATAAAAAAAAACAATTCGATTAATTAAGATTCTGTATTTGCCATTGGATGTTTTTCTAGATAAGTCCTCAGGTGTGCTTCACACTCATTGGCAAATCCCTTATCAATCACCAACCACACTGATAAATTGCTTGAATAGTCTAGAAACCAAAACGAGTGAACTACAAGTATACGGATAAGATGACGCATAGAGAAACGACAATCAGGAAAGGCAGAAAAGTTTTGACGAATCCCATGAGTCCGACGAACCTTGCTCGGAAAAACACCCAGAAAGAGAGCATTATCATGTTCCAATTGGTGCGATTATTGTATCTCATTCCAATGAGAGCTGCGGCGACATGCGAGTGACAATTGTCGCAAAACAAGTTGTGCATCCGAGTTCCATACAGAACTGAGGCTTTGGACACTGCTTCGTCCCATTCATATTGTCCTCCAACAACGTTGTCCAAACTAAGTTGTATATAGCGTGTTGGTCGTCCGAAAGCCATATTGTCCTCCGAGACAAAGTACGAGCCAGCAAAATCACGGATCACTCCATTGGACATGGCGATGCCCATGTGTCCGATAAAAGGGAAAAACCATGTCAACACTGGGATCGGTGTCCAGACAATGCAATAAGGATATCTATCGGCTGCGAAATTAATCGCGGTGAATTCTGGCGGCGGAGAGCCGTCGCTTGTAGGTGTAGACATTTTCCTTTTAGCACTTGGATGCGACACTGCACTGGTTCGATTTAACATGTAAGTTTTTTTATTTTGATATCAAGTCGAAATTATTGGACTATAAAGTGTACTAGATATGATTTTATCAATCAGTTCATTTCGATTTCTAGATTGGTATTGGAAATAAACATTCATTCCCCCGCTAGACAGTACTTAGATTGACGTTTTCAAGTTTTCTCACAAAGTACAAGGTAAATGTACGAAGAAAGGCAACAGGGTGATGCATGCATAGATCAAAATCAAAGAGTTTTCGTTTTATTTCTCAGAGTATACGGACCTCTTTTGCACTACTTATGTCGATTTCCTTTACACATGAGAAATCAATTTCTGTGTGAAGATTTCGATCTCTCGACAGATTTCACGTTCCTTTACACCAAAAAAATCGATTTTTTTTTGACAGAGATCAAATCCCTCGAATCCGTATTTGAAGAGGGATTTACATGTATACGAAATACGCACAGAAAAAGAAAAAATTTGACAAGGGATCGAAATCCCTAGTGAGTAAAGGAAATCGACATTAAGTTTTACATTTACCCCTCACACACGCCACCACCGATCAACCAAATCGACAAAATACTTCGCTTTTGTATGGGCATTTACACGCCAATACGCCGATGTAGAAGTATATGCCAAAATCAGCTGTTAAATGGTAGGGTTGTGAAATTTTAAATGAAAAGTGAAAATTATCGAAAAATATTTGAATTTTAATGCTCCAGAACCACTTTTTTGTGTTGATCAGAGCTTTATTGAATTGTTTCTTAAGGAGATTAAATTTTATTCTTATTTTATCAGACGATTTGTAAATTTTAACAACTAAAATCGAATAACATCATAAAAAACTGTGTCGACGAACTAGTTCGGTCCTTTTCACACGCCATGTCGGCATACTACTTCGATTCCCAGAGTTCGCACTGCTATGTCGACACATATTCAATTCACACGACCCAAAAACCATATCGACAATATGCTTCGATGAAGTAGTTCGTGGCGTGTGATAGGGTTAATTGTCTGTTTTGAGTAGTTTTCGGAATTTTTGTTATATACCCGATTGTATTATACATTAGGTCATATCCTGACAAAAACTAAGATTCAAGAAATGAATCTTGTTGTTGAATCTTGAAATCTTTTATGGTAAAAGTCACAAAAGTCTTTCTTTTATGATTTTTAACAGATTTTGGCATGCTGAATACCAAAAATGTAATTCGTAAAAGATTTTTTCAGAGTTCGAATTATGACAGTTCATAAAAGATTTCTTAGCAGATTTTATAACAGATTTTAGCATGCCGAATACCAAAATTATAATTCATAAAAGATTTGTTAACAGCTCAAACCTTTGTATGGAAATTCATAACAGAATAGAAGAATAAAAGATGTCGCATAATAGGCCTAAATATACTTTTCGCCTGATAGCTTCCTCGCATGGTACACCATAGAGGAAATATATTACCTAGAGTCACGACCGGTACCCCTCTTGCCTGAAACACCCTCAAATTTTTTTTGAGGTGAGTAAGAGAAAACTCTCTTAAATTCCCTATCCGTGAATACGTGTGAATGGTGGATTAAAATACAAAATGAAGTCAGTAGCTCAAAATTTGAAGTTTTGTTTTTTTTTGTGAATATCAAAATGACAGTTCTCAAAACAAATATTTTAGAATTGTAAGTAGACCTTGATTATAAATATTCGTGATAAACATTAATTGTTTTTATACTTAGGCTTATGTTAATAACTTAAATTAGAATTAGTTCAACAAAATGCACAAAACGCAAATAATCAACAGCGAGTAGTCTCATCAGACAGTAAGTGCACCTACAAAGACCATTCAACAACACCGACCAGCAGCGGGCATTACAAAAGCAGATTTACTAAATCAACTCCCAAAATAAATCTTACCACCAGCCTAAATCATCCAGAAAGCACCACGATAACAAATGGAGAAGTTGATAGTCATGAGGATACAACCGAAAATAAAGACCAGCCAGATAGTTCAACGACAAGTGGTCAACAAAAAGTACAACAACAACTCGATCCAGAAGCACGTAATCCTGGTCCGGAATCAGTCTCATCAGCAGTCACGGATTCATCTTCATCGCCGCTAAATCTACGAACAACACTCCATGATAATCCAGCCAAAAAGCTTGTTGAAATTCTATCGAATCCCAATTCAAATGAAAGTCTATCGGAGCATTCGTTCAATACCTCATCCAGTCATTTACTGTCACGTTTATCCAAACATACACAGCCAATAGTATGCCTTAGTTCCGAAGAAGAAATCGTCAAGAAAGCTAGAGAGACTTTATTTCTCTTCTGCCACGTGAACTGGCGCTACAAGTGTTGGCCTATTTGGATCGAACCGATCTTTGTTCTACAAAACCCTAACGTGCTTAGGAATTCTTCAGGCACTTTGATAATGGCCGATCAGAAGACAAAATCAGCTTCTATTGATATTTTGACTGCAATTGTCGAGTTTTCGACATTGGTTGTTCGGAATTACACATTGCAAAAAGTGAGCCGGACGGACGGGGTAAGTGTTGCGAACTAATACAAATATAATAGTTTTAAATGCATGTTTTTTTGTTTTTTTTTTTCTGCAGGAATGAATGCTAGAATATAGCTAGTGAACAAATGTTGACTGATTCCGAACTAAAGAACATGCTCACCGAGAAGGGGGACTTCCTAAATTTCTTTTACAAGAATAGTATTCAAGCCTTAATTGGTAAAATAATTTTTATTTGGTTTATACAAGAAACTTAATTATTGTCTTTATCGACAGCTCCAGTGATAGACTACAAAACGAAGATTATCAAATGGTGCAGTTGTTGGGTCTAGTTTTGGACATTCTATCATTCTGTGTAGAACATCACACGTATCACAATAAGAATTTTATTATACAAAAAGATCTCCTCAAGAGAATACTAGAAAAATAAATGAACTTAAAGACACTTAAATGCTTGTCCCGCCTGTTAATGACATCTATCGTTCGAGGCAACAGAAACGATTTTCTAAAATAAGAAAATTGAGAACTGTTGATCAATTGATTTTAAATCTAATTTTAATTTAGCTATCCTAATTGAAACTTGAATGAGTGGATGTTTTGTAAATATATGCTGCGTACAAGTCAGCTATTTCAAAAAAAGACAGCAAATGACAACATCATCGATCACATTCGAAAATATCATGATTTTCGATGAAATTTTTGAAATGGTAGATAAAACATGATGTCATTTCTGAACTAGTTGCTTTATTTTGATGATTGAAACGGTTTTAGTTGTTGATTTTAATCCTCTAAGTGGTTATGAAAACGAAATTTTAATTGTAACAAGAACTTGAAAAAACTTTCATATGGAGGACGTTTTAACAATTTCAATATGAATATGAAAATGTTGAAACGTCTTTGGCATGGAATTTTTTCAATATTCTTATCAGATTTCAAAATAGTTTTCATAAGCATCTAGAGCACTTAAATCAATACCCGAAACCGTTTCAATCATCCAAATCAAACAAGTAGTTTGGAAATTACAACATGGTTTATCTACCATTTTCAAGAATTTCATGAAAAATTCTATGATTTTCTTAAAAGTGATCGATAAACTATGTTATCATTTCTGAACTAGTTGCTTCATTTGGATTATTGAAACGGTTCCAAGTGTTGATTTAATTCATCTAAGTGATTCTGAGAATCAATTTTAATTTTAACAAAAAATTGAAAAAAATTTCATATGGGGAACCTTTCAAGAATTTCAATATGAATATGAAAATATTGAAACGTCTCTGGCATGACATTTTTTCGATGTTCTGGTTAGATTTTAAAATGGGTTTCAGAATCACCTAGAGGATTAAGAACAACACTAAAGACCGTTTAAATCGTTGGAATCGAGCAAGTAGTTTAGGAATGACAACGTGGTTTATTGATCACATCTAAGAAAATCATATGATTTTTCATTATATTCTTCAAAATAGTGGATAAATCATCCTGTCATTCCTAAACTACTTGCTCGATTCCAACGATTTAAACGGTCTTTAGTATTGTTTTTAATCCTCTTGGTGATTCTGAAACCCATTTTAAAATCTAACCAGAACATCGAAATAATGTCATGCCAGAGACTTTTCAACATTTTCATACTCATATTGAAATTCTTGAAACGATACCCATATGCAAATTTTTCGAAGTTTTTGATAAAATTAAAGTTGGTTTTCAGTTCTACTTAGAGGACTTAAAACAAAACTCGAAACCATTTCAATATTCCAAATGAAGCAACTAGTTTAGAAATGACAACATAATGTATCGATCACTTCTAAGAAAATCATATAATTTTTCATGAAATTCTTGAAAATGGTAGATAAACCATCCCGTCATTTCCAAACTACTTGCTCGATTCGGATGATTTGAACGGTCTTCGGTGTTGTTTTTAATCCTCTAGGTGATTCCAAAAACTAATTTAAATTTTAACAAAAACTTCGAAAAATTTTTATATGGGGAACGTTTTAGCAATTTCAATATGAATACGCAAATGTTGAAACGTCTCTGGCATGAATTTTTTTCGAAATTTTTGTCAGATTTGAAAATGGTTTTCAGAACCATTTTGGGGACTCAAATCAACACTCAAAACCGTTTGAATTATCCAAATGAAGCAACTAATTTAGAAATGACAGCTATCTACCATTTTCAAGAATTTCATGAAAAATCATGTGATTTTCTTGAAAGTGGTCGATAAATGATGTTGTCATTTCTAAACTAGTTGCTTCATTTGGATGATTGAAGCGGTTCCGACTGTGGATTTAAGTCCTCTAGGTGATTGTGAAAACCGTTTTTAAATATGATAAGAATATCGAAAAAATGTCATGCCAGAGACGTTTCAACATTTGCGTATTCATATTGAAATTGCTAAAACGTTCCCTATATGAAAATTTTTCGAAGTTTTTGTTAAAATTTAAATTGGTTTTCAGAATAACTTAAAGGACTAAAATCAACACTCGGAACCGTTTCAATAATCCAAATGAAGCAAGTAGTTCAGAAATGCCAACATGGTTTATCGATCACTTTTAAGGAAATCATAGAATTTTTCATGAAATTTTTGAAAATGGTAGATAAACCATGTTGTCATTTCTGAAGTAGTTGCTTCATTTGGATAATTCAAACGGTTTTGAGTGTTGATTTGTGTCCCCAAAATGGTTCTGAAAGATTTTCGTATGAGGCACGTTCCAACATTTTCATATTCATATTGAAATTGTGAAAACGGTCCTCATATGCAAATTTTTCGAAGTTTTTGTTAAAATTAAAATTTGTTTTCAGAACCACTTAGAGGAGTAAAATCAACAATCGAAACCGTTTTAATCATAAAAATAAAGCAACTAGTTCAGAAATAACAGCGTGGTTTATCTACCATTTTCAAGAATTTAATGAAAAATTAGATTATTTTCTTGAAAGTTGTTTCTAAAAATTATTATTTTTTAAATTATAATGCGCTAGCGTTTTTAAGAAACAGCATTTGCTCGATTGATCCTATTTTGAATCCTATCGAATGATTCCTAGAACATATTTCCATAATCCCCACATCAATTCCACTCACAGGTTTAACCTAGTTATTCTATCAAAACTTCAGCACTAACTTGGCTGGAATTTTAGGTTATATTCCGGCGGACATCTAGTTAAACGAAATTTTGTTAAACTATCAAGTTGGAAGGCCAATTTAAAATGGAAGAAAATTAAAAAAAGTAAACAAAACATTCTTGAGTATAAAATAGTATTTTTTTTTAATCAAGGCATTTTTTGTTTTCTTTTTTTTCAACTGAATTGAACTTGAAGTTCAAGGACAAACAATTAAGTTGATTCAAGATCTAATTTGTTGACCTTTGCCGATTTTTGTGTTTAGATCTTGTTGAAAGCTGCGATATCAACAGATTGGAGAAAGTCCTCGATCTCTTGCATCATTTCTTGCAACAAGTCAATTGAAACCTTGTCATCCTCGATGACTCACATGATTTGCAACTTGTTGATGCCATAGCCGACTGGAACAAGTTTGGAGGCACCCCATAACTGACTGTCCATCTCGACGGTGCGGACACACTTTTCCATTTCTTTCATGTCGGTCTCGTCATCAAAAGGCTTTACGTCGAGCAGGACGGATGATTTGGCAATGAGGGCGGGTTTCTTTGATTTCTTGGCAGAGTAGGCGGCTTCGACGTCTTCTTCTTCGTCGTCTGATCCGAATAGATTTACGTCTATATTGGGTAAACAGAGATTTTTAAATTTAGATGCCAATTGGCAAGAACAGTGACATTCGAACTTACCATCATCGTCTTCAGCTACTGTGGGCTTGGCGCCAGCAGTTTGTGAAAGTGCTTGACCGCCCCATGCGGGTCTTTCGGCGGAGGTAAAGGACGCAATGTGTTATACCAACTGCGGACCACTAGTTTGAAGTGGTCCTTGGATGCGAATACCATAGGGTTGTTATTTTTGATTACCAAAGTTTGGGTGGCACCTACTGTTTGAGAGTTCTGCTGCTGCTGTTGTTGGTGCTGCTGCTGTTGTTGGTGCTGCTGCTGCTGATGGTGTTGCGGCAGACCTGCAGCCGACGTTATCGTCTTGATTGTGGTGGTGTTGGGCAGCTGGGCCGTGGACACGGCTTTCAGAATGGATGCAGCCTGGCTCTGCGAGGCGATATTGATTGAAGAACTGGTGAAAACTCTCTTTGATGGCATTATGGCAGACGGCAATTCTGTTACATACATCGCACCGAATTGATTTTACTATAAAGTAAAAAAATCGCCAGCACAATGTGTTTTATTAACAAAACTATATCCCAAACGATGTGTAATTAAATAAACTAACGTTCAATTATACTTTTTCACACTTTTCTTTAAGCTTTCTCAATATTATTCGCATATGAGTGTCTCGTGCGAAATGTCTATGGAGCATGCGCTTTGCTTCCGCCTCCTGCATTTGTTGAATGATTAGTACCACTAGTTGCAGCGCCGATTTCTTCGAAAGCATTTATCGACGGCAATTGTCCGGGTGAACTAAGCTCGCTGCTGGGTAAGTGTGGAGGAGTGGCATATAGCGGCGACATACATTCCATATCATACATAGCTGCTTCATTGGATGCTGCTATCAGATGTAAATAAAAAATTGGAATAATATTAACAAAATCAAATTATTTTTTTGGTCTTCAATTCGAAATTTGAAAACTTAAGAAAATTGTATATGTATGTACTTATAAAATGCAGATATCCTTAAACAATTCAGAATGAAATCCACGATTTAGTCACACGAATTTGCTCTTTTCGTAAAAACAATCGAACTCGAGATTTTGATCAAAGTTGACATTACGATGATAGCGAAGACGAAAAAAGTGTGACTCGCAATTCTGTCTATCTGTCTGTTCGACTATAGCCTAAACGGCTCGGCCGATTTTCGTCAAGCTTGGTATGTATCGTTTTTAAATTTCCCCCCTCAGGGTTTATTTCTTTTTTTAAGACCACTTTAAGGCCGTAATTTTCAAAAAAATGATTTTTTTTTAACTTTGAATACACAGTATTATTTTAACTTCTAAAGAGCTTATGCGTCAAGAAATTGACTAAATTCAGCTTTACCGTTTTTAATAAAGTGGAAGCCTCTAATAAATGAAAATGTTTGATTAAAAAAATATCAGTGGAAGTTTAAAAAAAAAATTGTAAAATTTTGAAAATGCTATCTACCAAGTTTAAAGAAAATGAGCCAAGCCGTTTAGGCTTTAGTCGAACAGGAAGACAGAATTGCGAGGTGCACTTTTCCGTTTCCTATCATCGTAATGTGTCTAATCAAAATCTTGAGATTGATTTTTTTTTACGAATGCATAACTTACCTATGGACAAAAAGATATAAGTAAAAAAAGTTGGGAGTTAAACTTCCGATGCTACAAGGCAAACTGAACTGATGAAAACCGAAAAAAGTACAGGCAAGCCAGGAATACCCGTAATGGTCTTCTTTGAAGTACAAAGTTATTACATGACCAAAATCTACATAAAAAAATACTACAATGCCCCAAGAGTATTAAAAGCACTTCTAAATCATCGGTTCCACTCGTTCACAATAATACTCCTTTCGTCAGCTCGCAAGAAAAAGCAAATCTGCTTGCAGCGTAGTTTGCTGCAAATTCAACTTTGCTACATAGTGTTATGACTCCCCCTGACTGTCGCAAGAGTTTTTAAATTCCTTGAAATACACAAATCCGCTGGTATGAACTACATCTCAACTTTACCATTGCGTAAGCTTTTCCATCTGTCTTACTCTTCGGGGCTCTTTCCTCCAATTAACGACCAATTGCACTAACGTCCCTACTAATATCTCGAAGAAAGAAAGCTCTTTAACGACCGTCAGTACGGCTTTCCTAGGAATAGGTGCACTAGTGATCTGAATGCATATCTTACCGAAAAGTGGCACCAATCTTTCATCATTTTGGTGAAACAAAGGTTATAGTCCTTGATATTTCATAAGCATTTGATACAGTTTGGCACGAAGCTCTCTTATCGAAAATGCGTGCATTTGGTATCGATGAATTGCTCCTTCGTTGGATACGAAATTACCTCTCGGACCGTTCAGTTTACGTTGTTTTGGACGGTTTTAGTTCTGATAGTCAAAAAATAAATACTGGTGTGCCCCAAGGCTCCATTTTGTGAGCAACACCTTCCATATTTATATCAATTATCTTTCGTCTAAAACATCTAATGCACTTCATTGTTTCGTTGACGACAACACCCTCAGCTTTTCATATTCGCTTCCAGACTCACAACACTACTCTTCGATCGTGGAACTGAAATGGCAGCGTATGCTAAGCACATTAGATTCTGATTGCGACAATATTACACAATGGGGAATTAAAAACCGTGTGGAGTTTAACACTTCGAAAAAACGAAACTCTCTTCTGTCGGCGAAGCAAAATATTAAAGAAACCGAAAAGCTTTCTTTTGTTGATATGTATGTTACTGAAATTTGTTTCCTTTTCTGATCTGGCTACCATCTATAAGGCATAAACCCGCTCAAAACTTTAGCACAACTCTAATATCTGGGCTAGTGCTCACATTACTCATTTGAATCTGGCGAATAGAATCCAGAACATAGCTATAAAACTTATAGGAGACAGATTAATTACGGAAACTTTGTCTCTCATAAGCATCCGTCGTAATGTTTCCTGTCAAATAAATACTCAAATGAAATAGCCAGTTGCATTCCTCGCTTCAAACACTCCGGCCGTAATACTCGTCTAGCTATGAATACACATCAGTTTACCCTGGAGCCTTATTTCGGACTTACTGTCAAATATATAGGTTCTTTCTTAAGCCGCACTACTAGAATGTGGAATACTTTGCCCTTCTCGATTTTCTCCCCTCATTGTCATGTACATCTCCAATTATATCCTCTTCAATTTTCCTAAAAACTACACCATAACATTAGATATTCACATTGACAGATCATAAAAAAAGTTTATGAATGTATTTAAAATACAAAATTATAGTCACCCATATTCTGAAACTCGTATTTATGACTCGTATTCGACGATAGTCGTATGTTGGTATTCCAGGAGTCTTACATTCGACTTCACTTGTACTAATCACCCTTATTCCACAAGTCGTATTTTGTCTCGTACTCGTAGTCGAATTCGAACTCGTTTCGTATCAAAATAATTATTCTTCAAGTCGTATACGTTGCGTACGAGAAGCTTAAAAAAACAATCACCTATATTCTGAAACTCGTATTTATGACTCGTATTCGACTATAGTCGTATGTTAGTATTTCAGGAGTCGTACATTCGACTTCACTTGTACTAATATTGGGAAACGCAAAACATCGCATACGACTATTCATATTTTATCGTTATTCCGAATCTCGTATTCGATTTACTTGAAGTCGTATTTGTGTACTTCATTACTCGTGCTAAATTTTCTAAACGAGACTTGTTTTTTTTTCGATAAAAATGGACAAAAGTTAATGTAAGTACATTGGTACCTCTTGGCACAATGGTTAGTGGGTTGAACTATCATGCGGCAGGTCTGGAGTTCGATTCTCAGCCGCAGCAAATTTTTCAAATTTTTAGAAGCTTCTCGATATAAAAAAATTTCATTAAAATCCGTTATGACGATATAAGAATTTCAAAATTCGAAAAAATAGTTCTATGGTAGGTATTGGGTACGAGAAGAAATAAACTACACCCTCGAAACAAATACCATCAAGAGGTACACTGAACATTGCCATCATGTCAGATAGCCAAGCTGCACTCAAGGCGCTGAACTCATATTCCATCAGCTCTAAATTAGTGTGGGAGTGCACAAACAGGCTAAACAAACTTGCCAAAACAGGGTTACACTTCTCTGAGTTGTGGAAACGAAGAGGCAGGCTCCTTAGCAAAAATAGGCCATCGACCCCTTTAATAGTGCCAGAGTACTATTGCGGAATAGGAGAAAATGTTATCAAAACCAAATTAAACAAGAAAAGGAGGCAAGTGGATCCAAGAATTAGAAAGAACTCCCAAAGCTAAGGCAGGCGAAACTATTACTGGGTAACTACAACTAGGAACGTGTCACTGCATAAACTTAAGTAGAAATATTCTGAAAATAAAAACAGATATCCCAACTTGACACTAAAAAATTAGAAGACACCTAGGTTTACTTGGTGTGGTAAGCAGTACCACATGTAGATTCTGCAACATGCATGAGGAAACACTGTACCACATACTAGGAAATTGTTGTCCACTCATGCAATACCCCTAATACATAATTCATTAGTTCATTCATGGTAGGTACAGTCAGCAATAGTTTATTTTAAAAATTTCTGTATTGAATAATAAATCGTAAAAATTAATCGATAGGAAAAAAAAATTTATCAAAAAAGAAAAAAAACGTGTGGGGGTGAAAATTAAAACAAAAAACGGTCTCTACGCTCTCTAGTTTTAAGGCTGTAGTCGACCAAACAGACAAACAGAATTGCAAGACCCACTTTTTTCATAGCAATGTCAACTTTGATCAAAATCTCGAGATCGATTTTGTTTACGAATGCATAACTTCCTATATAGTACCTTGTATATGTCGCAAGTAAAAACTAGAATTAGAAAATTCAAGGAGCATGATATACTCCAAAACCAATTTTCAAAAGCAGCTAGACCCCAAAATCTTAACGATTCTATAACAGCAGCGTAGCATTATGTCAACTCTTCATCAAAGCGTGAAACTTTTTTGGAATAAACTACCACCAAAGGTAAAACTAAGTGGAGAAAATCATTGGGAAGTGAAATTACATCATTTAATGAAAATAGATGCATCTGATCCATTTTGGCGTCTAAGGCTTCAACTAATAGACCGAGAGCCCACAGCAATTTTTGGATGTGATTGATAACAAAAAATAATTAGCATAATTAGATAGGCCCTTAGTAGTTATTTACAAATGCGAACACCTTGCATGCTCAAGTGGAAGTGCATAATAGTGCATCATATATGCAATTCTTTCCAAGTCTATATAATTATGATATCAACTTTGCCAAAATGTAGAGTTAAGCCCTCTGATTGAAAATATCGAGGTCCAAGACGTTTTGCAGACAGCCTTCTGCCTGCCAGACGCGATAAGAATACGGTACTTCTTGCACGAAAAGGGCCGCCTTCAAAATGTCGTGGACCTCGATAGTTGCAAGTTATGGCAAATTTCTTATCACAATTTTTTAGACTTTGGAAAGAACTACATACCTGATGCACTCTTGTGCACTATTGCTCCCACTAGAGAATGCAAGACGTTTCCGAACTGAAAAATCTGCCTTATGGATCGAACTTAAAAGTGAACATTTTGAGATACTTACACTTTCTGTTCAGCATTTGCCTTTGTACCGCGACGCAGCATTCTTTCCTCCAAGTCGTTCAACTTGTTGGTTTCTTCAACAATGTCCTTAAAATAATACAAAATAATTTTTCTGTCTTTCAGTTATTGTTCACTGCAAACTTACATAAAGCAATTTAAAAAAGTTAGGCCTGCCACTTTAGAACATGCTGTGGAAAGGACGTCCAGTTTCATCGAATTCAGCCGCTTTCCGTGCTGGAAACACTTGATTGGGACTTTTCATAGCGGGTCTGGCGAATTTTTCATAAATTCCCGATGGAAAAATGGCATCATCAACGTCCTCTTGGGTGAATGTTTCACGATCTTCTCCCATCATATTGGCCGAATGTCTTTTACCGATTGTATACTGTGTTGCGTTTTCATGAACTGATCGTGCTCTTGAGCCCGTTGTAGATAGGATTTCATGGCTTTGCTTACTTTTTGTTTATTGACAGCCATTAGAGTAGCCTGCCCAGTAACTTCTGTACTGTAGGGAATTGCAATTGATTTTAATCCGGTATTACTTATACTTTTAAGAAAAACATTGTTTTTTGTTTTTAACAAATTTAAAATTGATAAACTTGGAAGGGCTATCCTGGGATTTTATTAAAACAAACTTGCCTCCGAAATTTAACAATTGTTTTTGCTGGGTTTCTCGAGTTTTGTTTTTATGACATTTGTTTTTTTATCGATTTGTTTACTTGTCAAAATATTCACCTTGGGCTAAAATGTCGGTATTCCGTGGTAAGTGTTCAGCACTATACGCATTGAATTTCTAGGGTGCGCTTCTACTTTTGCTTGGATTTTTTTAGTTTTTAACAGAAATATACATAAATATTAAGGAATTTGTATCCGAAAAGCAATAAAATTATTATCTAATACAGTTTTTATTGATAAAGAGATAAAAAAAGAGAAATTAATACAAAAATATTTGTATTTTAAAATTTTTGAATTTAACGGATTCCTTTTTTGAATATTCAAACGCACTTATTCAACCTTTTTGCGCATTGAGCAAAAACCCACAAAATTTGAACAAAGCTGTGTTTGTTCCCATTTAAAATGCATGGGGCAACTAACACATCTTTGGACTGTGGGTTTTTTCCTCTCAATTCAGCTCGTAGGGTTAAAGAGAGCAAACCCCCGAAGTCGTGACTCTAGGTAATATATTTCCTCTATGTGGTACACATTACACAACATGCGTGATAGTTTTCTTATACTACGTTTCCACTGAACGCATAACCTAGATTATTTTCCAGTTTGATTTAAAACAATCTAGTAGTGTTTCCACCGTGCTTGTTAGATTTATATTGACATCTAAAATCTTAATTACAAGCAGTGTCACAATTGAAAGTTTTGTTGGATATTTCTGCCTAAGCCTCCACCAACAGTGCTTCCTCTTTCTTCAACCACAACGTCCTTCTTTTTGATTTTCTTTTCCTTAGAAATACAAATATTAAAACCTTTTTTTCAACTAAAATACAATCGTATTTACCACTACGCTCCAGCCAAAAGTTTTTGCGGCATCAAGTAGTTTGAAGCTGTTATTAAAATGTTTTTTTTTGTTCAGTTTGTCAACAGACTAGTTTTTTTTTGTCCATCAAACTGTCAGATTCATTGGAAATGGAAAAGTGAATCCGCTCAGTACACTAGATTTCAAGTAGATTTATTTGAAATCTCGAATCGAGATGATTAATTTTTGTATGGTAAATCTAGTGATTTCAAGAAGATTTCAAGTAGATTTGAGTAAATCTCAGTTTATCGCTCAGTGGAGACGCAGTATTAGGCTAGTCGCGCACTGGCAACTGTGATCGAAATCAAATAGTTTAATCATCAGTTGAAAGAGAACCGCGCACTGGCAATTCTTTACTGACACTCACACTCTTTTCTCTCTTGCGCTTATAGAAAACAGCTCAACTGTTGCGAAGGCAATCGTTTAGTTTGTGTCAAAACACAAACTTTTTAGTTGCTCGAATCGAGTTGCTCTAAGTGCGCGGTGTTCCATATAAGCCCATATGTTTCATTTTAACAACCAAATAGTTGCGAAACTAAAAATTGAATGTGCGCGCCTAGCCTTACTTGACAGTTTTCTTGTATGAAAGTTTTTTGCATTTTTTTTTACCCGCGCTCAAAGGATTATGATTACCCTTTAAATGTTTCAACACAGCGCGGGCGTGAAGTTAATGAAGAGAAAGAAGGATAGGAAAGATGTGTGGCACGATGTTCTGAGACTGTTGGTGGTTGTCTCAGATATTTTTATCTCCAGGGATGGCGGCTTTGCTAAAGCGGAGAAATGCCGTGTCTTATTTCTATGTCGTTTATAATTTACATTATTTTTTATTCATGTTCATCATTGTTGGGCATACTAGTTTAACTCAATTACATGTTGTTAGGCTAGCCGCGCACTAGCAATTTTTAGTTACGAAACTGTTTGGTTACTTAAAGAAACCAGATGAACTGTTTGGTTGAATGTCGGTGAATTTGCAGATAATTATATGTTCAATAAAATGGCGAACTTATTTTAGGCAATCGTTTAGTTTGTGTCAAAACACAAACTTTTTAGTTGCTCGAACCAAGCAGTTTCGCAACTAAAAATTGCTAGTGCGCGGCTAGCCTTAGTGTTATGCCTGAACAACATGTAATGAGTAAACCAGCAACCCATGGAAGGTTTTAATGGAATTAAAACGACATAGACGACGGCAGAGATCGAACCTGTGATGATGAAGTTGACAGGCGAGCACACAACCATCGTGCCACGGCCAACCCTAAATATATAATAATATTCTCGCATGAAAGTTTTCTCAAATCACAGTTTTTTTCGCATGAATAATCTGAAATATTATTTTTTCTCTTTTTAAATCTTCCCTAAAGATGTTGAATAGAGTACTTTCATTTTATCAGCAATAACAATAAAAAGAAGCAACTCCCTTGGTGCAGACTTGACCAAGTAATCAGGATAAAAAGTCTGGATTTGATTTATATGTATAATCTGAACGATTTTTCAACTAAGGTTTTGTTTGTTTTTGCATCATTTTTCATTGGGATTCATTCATAGACTTGAAAATAGTTTCAATTTTTTGTCTACATTACCAAAAAACCTCGCCGACATTAAGCTCCGGCAAGATATATATTATACTTCCTACGAAATAGATAATCGGCCCTAGCGAGGTATCCGTTCGGAGCGGAAAATTGTCCGCAACGCATACTTTGTGCGAAGTTCAAATTGCTTTCGAGTTATCCTATCGGAAAGAATAATAAGTGTGTTTTATTATCCACAAATCTATCTGGATCCGGATCTGGATCTTCAATTGAAAATAAAACGATACGGATCTTAGTGACAGCAGTGTTATAAGCCCGTCTCTTTTTATCCTTGGGCTTGTAAATTTTCAATTATTTCTTGTCTCTTTTCTTTACACTGTAGCTTACACTACCTTTTATCATAAAAGCCATCTACTCGTAATAACTAATTTTTGGATCTCTGAAATAGATCCCGATAGAAAACAGGATCCCAAATTGTTTTTGTAATACATGTTAAAACTTAATCCAGATCCGGATCCAGATAGATTTGTGAATAATAAAACGCACCTATTGTATGCATATTGGAAATTGGATACATTTAAAATTGGATTGTATAAAGTTCAAATCCAATAAATGAATGTACCAACCAAACCACATTGCGTTCCCAATACCGTACGCGTTTGGAAAATATAAATAATTTATGCAAAATATCTATCCTCTTTGTCTTAGTAAGAAACGAAAAAAAATTGCTTACACTCCTTTTTGTAAATTTCACAAGATGTCATCTCAAAATGACATTTACAGCCCGATTCTCCCCAAAGTCAGTGATGCCTCACAAGTCACAAGCAGAGGTGAAATTGATTTTGTGACTTTTTCGAATTCTGCCCCTCAGTCACAAAAACAATCGAAACTGTGATCTCCTTCAGAGCAGGTCACAACTTGTAAATTTTTAAAGTTTTTGGATTGACATTCAGTATATACTTTGTAAGAAAATTTTCTAGATTTGTGAATAATTGTGAGTACACAAAAATGGAAGTGGACTTTGTTCTAGTGAATATTATTATAGCTGATCTTTCCCACAAAAATGAAAGTAACATTTTTACATAAGCAACATTTTTTAAGAAACTAATCGTATCAAGAAGTTTACAGCGGCGACGTTTTTTAAAACTTTGATAGATACAAATGATCCATTCGCTTTCCAAAACAATACCAGGCGAATCTATAAACAAATCTTAAAGGTTACTTAACTTTAAAATACCTCTAAGCAGCTCTTAAGTATGAAATCGGTATCTATAATCAATTTTCACATTTAAGTAACGTTACTTAAAGGCCTCTTAACTTAAACGCCATCAACCGCGTTTAAGGGTCACTTAAAGGCATTTTAAAATGTATTTTGACATCTCGATTGTCATCTTTGAAATTTTGAAGTTTCAAATTGTGAGTTTGTAGGTATTGTTTGTTGTGATATTATATTAGAACTATAAAGTGCAACGATTTAAGAAACATAAAATTTGTATTGATTAAAGTATGTGTACGCGCAAAGAAATTTCGTCCACGCTTCCCTCTTAGCCTTTGAAGTGTTTATATCGACACTTTCTTCCTCGTTGTTGGAAGAGAATAGGCGTTTTCCTAAATGCAGTGTTGCAGCGCATCGTGGATTTTGATGCCCTTGCAACGTTTTTCTTCACTCTGAAATTTACTTTTACAATTCATTAAAAAAAAACTATAAAATTTAGAATTCGTATTTAATAACGTTATTTTATTGAAGCAAGTGAATAAAAAAAACATCAAAATTCATGATGCGCTGCAACACGCCCAATCTGTGCATAAAATAATTCTGTTTTGTAGTGTATTATTGCAAATTTTAAAATAAAAAAGTTTCCTTGTAGGAGGCATCCCAATTTTCAGATCTTTTTCTTTTATTTGTGGCGGCGGGTGTTGGTGTGTGTTCGATAGCCATTTTTTTTTGATTTCACAAATAAAAAAATGTGTCTTCCAATTATTTACTGAAAGAAAGTGTCACAAAACAGCTGTGTTGTATAAAATGAAGCAGCATTTGTTTTTTTTCTGTACTAGATTTTCACATTCTCTTACGTTACGTGACACAACCATTGTTTAGTTAAGTACCAATGAAAAATCCATTATAGATACGAATTGAAGTTTCGGCATTTAAAGCCAAATTAAATATTTAAGTATGCTTAACTAAATAACCTCTAAGATGCAGTTTAAGAAAATCTTATAGATACGGCTGTACATTTATAAAGTAATTTCTTCGTTTTGAAGAATCAGCTGTTCAAATAATGACACTTAAAAATCTCACCATGCTGCGGTGAGTTTCGTTGTGAGTTTTCTTGTGACGATTAGGGGGAGAATACCAAAATGTTATCGAATCACAACAATCCTCACAAGGAATAGTCACAAGAGCTTGTGACTTGTGAGTTGTGACTCCTCATAAGGGGGAGAATCGAGCTGTTAGATACTAAAACGGCCTTAAACCTCATATGAACCAGTTTTAGCTTATTCCACCGCTGTTCCTCGTGCATTTTCATTATAAATAAGGTTTTCAGGTTTAGAGCCGTTGTAAAGTCGAAGTAACTTTACTCCGTCGCTAAAACGATGTAGTAAATAAGGCTGAGGGTGTTTAAAATTTTGCTTGACTTTTCGATCCGAATGTACATGCTTGATTTTGTCTAGTCTGGCAATATCCCTTCTTTATGTCAAACCAATTTATTCCGATAAAAGATGGCGAATACGGGTGTACTGCCGTTTGTCCGCGGCGTCGATTTTACCACAAATGACTTCAGTGTAAGTGTTTCAAAGAGTAAAATAACAATATTTTCAATATTTAATGTTTTTTCAACAAATAAAAATATAAATTGAGTGCCTAGGACTTGACGTAAGTCCATTAATCCTTCTTGTCTCCGCAATGTCAACCAAAACTAACGACCTGACAAGAGGTTTCGAAAATGGCAAAAAATAAAACTAAACAAAATAAAATATGTAGGCATCTCTTTTCTTCGAATTTCATGCCAATTTTTGTTTACAAACAAACAAAAATCCTTATTATTATTTACAGTTTTCCCACTGCCTAATTGCAATGGTGTTTTGTTTTTAATTTTTCTCAGGGTGATAAATTTCCAAACGCACTACGATTGATGACACGCGTGCAATGGCTCAAACTAGATCGCACGCATCTCAAAGAAATTCCAGAAGAAATGGGAAATCTGCACAAACTGGAACACCTCTCCATGAAGAATAATGAGCTAGAGAAGCTGTTTGGAGAACTAACCGAACTAGGGTGTCTAAGATCGTTGAACCTCCGACATAATAATATCAAGAGCAGTGGCATTCCACCCGAGCTCTTTCGGTTGGACGAGCTAACAACCCTCGACTTGTCGCACAACAAACTCAAAGAGGTTCCCGAAGGTCTGGAGCGCGCCAAAAACCTGCTAGTGTTGAACTTAAGCCACAATCAAATCGAAACCATTCCTACAGCATTATTTATTCATCTAACAGATCTGCTGCTGCTCGACTTGTCCCACAACAAGTTGGAAACACTGCCTCCCCAAACCCGTCGTCTGGCAAATCTCCAAACTCTTATCCTTGCAGATAACCCTTTGGAGCTGTTTCAACTGAGACAACTTCCTTCGTTGCAGAATCTTGAAGTTCTCAATATGCGAAACACACAGAGGACGCTCTTGAATTTTCCAACAACCTTGGACAGCCTGTCGAATTTGGCTGAGTTGGATCTGTCACAGAATTGCCTGCCCAAAGTCCCAGACTGCCTCTATAATCTGCCAAATTTGAAGCGTCTCAACTTGAGTGATAACGAAATCAGCGAACTATCATCTGGAGTTGAGTTCTGGCAAAAGCTGGAGACCCTTAATCTCTCCCGGAACCAATTGGCTGCCTTACCTTCTGCTATTTGCAAGCTTCTGAATTTGAGGCGCTTGTATTTGAATGACAATAAGTTGGACTTTGAAGGTATTCCCTCTGGAGTTGGGAAGCTCTGCAGCATGGAGGTCTTCTCTGCTTCCAACAATCTTCTAGAGATGGTCCCTGAGGGCCTCTGCCGTTGTGGATCACTCAAAAAGCTAAATCTGAGCTCTAATCGATTGATCACCCTTCCCGATGCCATCCACCTTCTGTCAGACCTGGATCAGCTGGACCTACGCAACAACCCAGACTTGATAATGCCTCCTAAGCCCACTGAAATCATCAAAGGCTCTGGTATTGAATTCTACAATATCGACTTCTCGCTGCAAACTCAGCTACGTCTAGCAGGAGCCAGTGTTCCACCATCCATTCCAGCAAATGGTACTGGAAAGGATCCCATTGCTCGCAAGATTCGTCTCCGCCGAGGTGTTCGCAATGATGGACCCGATCAGGATTCTGCTAAAATCCTTAAAGGCATGAAAGACATTGCCAAAGACAAAGACGATGCCACAAACAATACAAACTCGTGGAATGGCGAAGATGGCAAGCCAGAAAGTTTGAAACCCAAACGATGGGATGAATCTCTCGAAAAGCCACCACTTGATTACTCAAAGTTCTTCGAAAAGGATGATGGCCAACTGCCAGGCATCACTATTTGGGAGATCGAGAACTTTTTGCCAAATAAAATCGAAGAAGTGGCTCACGGCAAATTCTACGAGGGTGATTGTTATATCGTTTTGAAGACCAGCTTGGACGATTTGGGCCAGCTGACTTGGGAGATATTCTTTTGGATTGGAAATAATGCTACTTTGGATAAACGGGCTTGTGCTGCTATTCATGCTGTAAATTTGAGAAACTTTTTGGGTGCACGATGCCGGACAATTCGTGAAGAACAGAGTAAGTTGCTTTAGTTATTTTTACAATTTCTATATGAACATACATACTTGACAAGTTGTGAAGTACTGCACCTGAGCTGAACATGTGACATAAAAGAAATTTGGGTTATATTTATTTGTTTCAGACCATTTTTATGGAGTTCATAACTTAAGAGTTTATACTAGTTATGGTAAAATGAGAGGAGTTTCGTGCAGTTAATATACTCCAAACATTTGAACAAATCATAGAGCATAGAGCTGTGAAAGGTCGAAAGCGATTAGTTGCAATAATTTAGTAATATCTTTTTTTTTATTTTTAAGTCTGTGCGTTTGAAGCGAGATAGTACTCCTTGTCATAATGGGTAGTGCGTTGGACTGTCATACAGAGGGTTCTGGGTTTGATACTCAGGCGCGGCTCAGGGCTGTACTTCGTCTTGAAAGGAAGTGACGAATCCACCAAAAGTATCTCTTTTAATAAAAAGTGCTCTTCGTTCGAGATCGACAGAAAATTGTAGGTCCCCTCCACACCTGCTAACATGTTTACAGGAATGGGTTAGAGTTGTAAGTTACTAGATTTAGGCTCTCTATATGGTTCAAATCATGCTTAACAGGAAGGGCGCAGGAGATGAAGACTGGTTTCTGGTTCGCTTAACATAGACTGGTGTTTTGTTTTTTTTTTTTTTTGTTAGCTACGTTTTTCCAAGCTAGCCATTGCGTGTCTTTGTTCATTCAGCACATCATTAATGTAAATTATGAAGAGTAACGTTCCCAACGTTTCATTCAGTGTTACTACTGAAACTTCACTTGTCCCGTGGGCCCTGTTCGATAAATAATTTTGGCTTGAACCATTCAAGCTCTACTTGAATACGATAACTTTTCTGCTTCTGAACCATCATAACTCATTCAATTACTTGGAATGCCCTTTATGGGAGAATTTCATTTTCACTGTCTAATTGCTGGTGGTGCTTCCTAGAAACGAACTAAAAAAGGTGCCACTCTCGTCACAGAACTATCGCAAACTGTACTGACATGGTCATTCAAACGGACTATATTTCACCGTACATAGATTTTAACTCATTCGCACTAACAAATATTCCAACAAGAGAGTTTTGGATGGAAAACCGGGTCCTAAATGCAAATCATGTATCGGTCTTTACAGACGGTTCCAAAACGGAAGCTTGGATATGTACAGGCATCTTCTCAGACAGCCCAGCCATAAATAGATCATTAAAGCTATCAAACTTTTGCAGCGTTTTCCAAGCGGAAGTCTTTGCAGTTTGCAAGGCCGCAAAATATCTTTCGAAATGTGAACTGTCCACATGAACATTGATATTTCATAGATAGCCAGGCGACAATCAGAGCCATTTCGTCAATCGTCACGAAGTCAAAACCGTAGTGAATTAATACTGCTCAGAGAAACAAATTCAGTCACTCTTCGATGGGTCCCGGGACACCGTTACATTTATGGAAGTAAAATGTCTGATGAACTAACCAAAAACGTCTCATCAAATTGTACCTTGTACCCATTAAGATCCAGGTGAGGTGGTACGGCTTGCCGTATCATCGCCACATTTAACCTAACCTAACCTAAGTGGTGCTTCACTGTTGTGATGTTGCCTATATTCTGACCTATAATCAGTCAAATATTGATTAGCTTGCATATAATTTTGAATCTTACTCTCCGTCAGTAGCATATTGACCTTGCGAAATTCATCAGAATTACTGTTTTCTTTACCACATGAGATCTCAAAACCTCACTAAATAATTTTAACCGACAGACTCTTGAAGATCCTTTTGTTATTCACGATATTTCTTAACTGACGTATTTGAAAAGCAATTGCATTATAGTTTTGAATATGACATCGCTCAAATGAGCGTCGAAGCTTTGTTGGTTAGCGTCCAACTGAGAGGTCCAATCTTAGATAACTCTGGCGCTTAGATCAGGTTGAATTTGAGCGATTAAACGGGTAATGCTTCGGCTTATTAGCATAGACCAGGCAATTTGAGAAAAACCCACAAAAAAGTAAAATAGTTGAGTTCTCCGTCTATTCGTTCACTCTTAGCTTAAACGATATCATCATTACAGTATATAAATCTAAAGGTGTTTTTTAAACAAAATCTAAACTCATTCCCAACAATTTTCAGATGACGAATCGGAAGAATTCCTTGCACTCTTTGATACCGATGTAACTTACATTGAAGGTGGACGCACTGCAACTGGTTTCTACACAATCGAGGACATGTTGTACACCATTCGATTGTACCGGGTTCATGCAGCAGGTGCATCGATACACCTTGAACCCGTGGCTGTAGATTTTAACTCTCTAGATCCACGATACGCTTTTGTACTGGATTGTGGACAGAAAATGTTCCTCTGGTATGGACGTTGTTCAAAGAACACACTGAATTCAAAATCACGCCTATTGGCGGAAAAAATCAATAAAACCGAACGCAAAAACAAGTGTGATATTATCGTTGAGATGCAAGGTAAAGTATTTTTTTAACAAACAGAACAACAACTATTTTATTGAGTTTTTTTTTTGTTTGTGTTATAGGTGATGAAAGTACAGAATTCTGGGAGCAGCTTCGTGCTGATCCGGAAATTGCAGCGGCATCGAAGATTCCTCAGCATGTGGCAGAGAATTTTGTACCACCTATTCCGCGTATGTATCAAGTTCAACTTGGAATGGGATATTTGGAACTGCCTCAGGTCGAAATTCCCGAACAAAAACTAGTTCACACACTGCTCAGTAGCAAGAATGTATATATCCTGGATTGCTATGCAGATTTGTTTGTATGGTTTGGCAAGAAATCAACTCGTTTGGTTCGTGCTGCAGCGGTTAAACTCTCAAGAGAGCTTTTTAATATGATAAACCGGCCAGAATATGCTCTGGTTACCCGAGTTCAGGAAGGAACTGAAATTCAAATCTTCAAGTCGAAATTCATTGGCTGGGATGAGGTGATGGCAGTGGATTTCACCCGAACAGCCACCTCAGTGGCAAAGACCGGAGCCGATTTGACTATTTGGGCAAGAAAGCAAGAAACAAAATCAGACTTGGCTGCTCTCTTTATGCCGCGACAGAATCCAATGGCTCTGAGTGAAGCTGAACAATTGGAGGAAGAGTGGAACTATGACTTAGAGGCCATGGAAGCATTTGTGTTGGAAGGCAAGAAGTTTGTCCGCCTGCCAGAGGAGGAGCTGGGCCACTTTTACACTGGCGAATGTTATGTATTTTTGTGTCGATACTGTATTCCGTTGGAGGACGAGGGAGAAGACGCTCCCGAAGACGATAACAGAGCCCCGCCCGATGAAGAAATCCAATGTGTCGTTTACTTCTGGCAAGGAAGAAATGCCGGCAACATGGGATGGCTAACATTCACATTTACCTTGCAGAAGAAATTCAAAGCGATGTTTGGTGAGGAACTCGAAGTGATTCGCATACATCAACAGCAAGAGAACCTGAAATTCATGGCTCACTTTAAGAGAACGTTTATCATACATACTGGCAAGCGAAAGGATAAGCAAAAGACCCCAGACGGCAAAGCTGCTGTTGAGTTCTTTCATCTTCGTTCCAATGGTGGTGCATTATGCACAAGATTGATTCAAATCCAACCGGATGCAGTTAATTTGAATTCAGCTTTTTGGTGAGTTACCTTTTGTTGTTTCTTGTTTTTTTTTTTTTTGTGATTAGTTCATGTTTGTTTTTTTCAGTTATATTCTGTATGTACCATTTGAAACAGAAGATGAATCTCAATCGGGAATTGTTTATGTGTGGATTGGTTCCAAAGCAGCCCCTGAAGAAGCCAAGCTTATACAAGATATTGCTGAGAATATGTTTAATAACCCATGGGTTAGCTTGCAGGTGAGTCTTATTTTTTATTTTTTTTATTTAAGTTTGTAACAAAAAATATAACATAGAAATTATGTTATTGGAAAATGTAGATTTTTGAGTGCACTTAAGTTTGATATAATCTTCAAATATGCAAATCTTAACAGACGAAGTGTAACAGTGAAGCTTACATATTGTTGAATATGTATTGCGTTAAAATTTATTTTATTCGCATTATACACAACAGTATTCTTAGTATGTTATATTTACTTAAGTTTTAAACCTGCAAATTTTAACTTTTAATCCGTTTTAAACTCTCTAAAAGACACTTCCTGTGTTTTCATAAGACCAACCAATTGTTTTATTGAGTTCTTTTTTGTGAATTCTAATTGCAAGCAAAAAGTCAAAAAATGTAAAGTAAATGGAGTAATTTGTATTTAACTGACTGAATAGGGCTTTCTGAGTTCTTAAAACTTTTGCAAAGATGAAATAAAACTGTTATTGACTCCAGAGATATTTCGTGGTCTGTTCTTCCAGAAATTCGGATCTGACTCTCCCAGTGGTCTGATCACTTTAAACGAAAGCGATCGAACGATATTGGTTTGAAGAAAGTTGTCTTTATTTAACTCTACAGATATGATACAGATAATAATGGTGGAAACGATCGATATCGTCCAATTGTTTTAATTTTACGTCATGACGCCCCTGATTACTTTCAAACATGAATTCTGCTTGGTTCGAAAATCACCGAGCTCCATATGTAAATAAATACACGAGACGAAGCCACTTTCCCATATGATTTTGAATTGGATTTGTTTGAACTAAGTGTGAAGTTCACAAGAAATCTCCCACTTTGTTTTCAAAATCTTCGAAAATATTGCATGCAATTAAACATATATCCTCTTCGGAGTGAGATCAATTAAGTAAGAAATATTAAAATCATCCAAAATAATTTTTGAGTTACAATTAAAATTTTTGAAAAAATATTTATTGTGAATTCTCAATTTCAATCAAACCAGATAAATCTTACAAATCTATGGAAAGTCAATTAATTGTTTTCAATATTATTATTTCATTGTCGAGTTCCCATTTATTTCAGAGCAAATGCTGGGGCAATGAAATAAAAGTTGATGAAGTACTTCACTCACTTTATCTGTTTGCTCGTTTTGTTTTTATGAAAATGTAATACTTTCTCGAATGTCTTTCTCCCAGGCTCTAGGATTCAAGCAAACAGCATTTCTTCAGATATTCCAAGTTAAAGTTGTCATATTTCAAGGCATTTCATCTGTTGTTTGTTTAACTAAAGTGTAATAGACACATTGATTGTGAAGCTCTAGTCGGTGTGAACAATTATAAAAAAAATCATTCACATAAAAAAAGGTCGTTGGTCATTTTTAACCACAAGAACCACATTAAATTTATTTAAATGCATTATTTGTTAGCCATGTGCCATGTGCTAATTTTTTAAGAATTTTTTTTTTCAATTTGTTTTATATACAATTTGACCTAAAACTAATTTATTATTAAATTTAATCATGTTGGCTCAACAATAGGGCCCAACGTTCTTCATTTTAATGTTTTCCTAATGTAATTCTAATTCAATTTTTAATATTAACTAAATAATAATTTTTGATGAGTGGGCGTTTTATCCCCTGTAGTATTGATTGTTGTTCTTCTCGTAAATGGGTGCGTTGTCGTTATGGATGATGTCTTCAATTTGTTCGTCGGTGATGGCTCGGGTGTATAGATACTTGTCACTAAGCTCTAGTTCATGCTGGAGAAGTTGTTGCACTTCTATGTTGGGATGATCTTCCAGGTTCTTGATGATTTTTCCGAAGAGCTGCAGTAAACACTAGTCCAATGGTATTAACTTTGCTTGTTTATACAGATTCCTTGTTTGTATATATTCCTTCGTCAGTGGGTTACGGTACAGTTCAGTGCAAATGCGGAGCTTCATCTTTTTCATTGCTGTCGGTGAAATAGTAAACCAGATGGGAAAGGCGTAGGTCAGAACGGGTCGGATAAGTTGTTTGTACACAAGCAGCTTGGTTTTCTTACTTAGTCCATTTCGCCTAATGAGATGCGGATAGACCTAGTGCAGAGAATAGTTGGCTCTCTTCAACGTCAAGTCCGCATGCCTTTTGAATTTGAATTTGTTGCAAAAGTTGATTATTTAACTGTCACTTCAGTGTTATCTGGAAACTTTATTTTGATTGCATCACAGCGTGTTGCAAACGCTGGTCTTCGAATGACAGTCACTGGTGTTCGGAAGCAGATGAGTTCAGTCTTTTCGCTGTTTATCCTCAGTCTCCATTTGACATAGTATTCCCATAGGTTTTTAATGTGCTCTTGCACTCTCCTGGCAGCAATTTCTGTTGAAAAAGCGGTGGCGTATGTGATTGAGTTGTCTGCATAAAGCTTCGTCTTTGCACCTGATATGTTGGCTGGTTGATCAGCAGTGTAAATGTTGAACATAAAAAAGTCTATGGGTTAGGAAATTTTTGATTATTCTTACCAAGTAATTAGGAAGTCCAAGTTCCGAGAGTTTGAATAGTAATCCTTTTATCCAAACGTTGTCGAAAGCTTTTTCGATGTCCAGCAAACACGCTACAGTGGTTTCCTTTTTGTTGAGTCCAATTGTAACATCAGTATGGAGTCCCAGTAATGGATGTAAGGTAGAGTGTTTATTTCGAAAGCCATACTGAAACTCCGGTATGACATCTCTTTCTCTGCAGAAAACTTTGAGTTTCTTCAATATCAAGTATTTCAAGCTGAAATACTAGCAATCAAGGAGGCATGCAAGTTGCTCCAATCTAACCAAAAACCAGTTCAGAAATATAGCTATCTGCTCAGATAGCCAGGCGGCCATTAAGGCCATTAAATCATCTACATCTACCTCAGTACTTGTCCAGGAATGTCGGGACGAACTGGCGAGTCTGAACATTGACCTCCAGGTCACTCTCATTTGGGTTCCAGGTCACAGTGACATAGAGGGTAATGAACAGGCTGACGCTTTAGCTCGGCAAGGCTCGGCCTTACATAGCTCACTAGCGGAAAAAGTTAATATTCCTCTTGGTGCTATGAAGAGAAAAATCTTCTCGATTTTTCTCAATGAATCCAACCGTAGGTGGAGCAGTCTCACAAACTGTGTCATATCAAGAAAGATATGGCCTACTTACAACAACTCACGTTCCAACGATCTAATATGCAGACCCAGGCGCGACATAGCCAGGATCACAGCAATATGCACCGGGCACTGGCCCATAGGTGAACATGCACGAAAGCTAGGCATCCCCTTCAACCCACACTGCCGTAGTTGTGGAGATCCACAAGAAAAAGAAACTGTGGTTCATTTTCTTTGCGATTGCCCCGCCTTAGCAAATTACAGGATGGCTTCCTTTGGGAAAGCCTTCCTCGATGACCCCAGCGAACTTTCGGAGAAGAAAATCAAAGATCTGATTATCTTTCTGAATGCGACAAAATGGCTTTAGTAATGCTCCGCTAAAGTATATAAAAGCCATTTTCTTCCGTACTAAATCTTTATTAGGTTGACACGAGTTTAATGGTATCAAAACGGCGCACCCCAGCGCTAATTGAGTTGCGGGCCCAGTTGGCTGGCGACTACCATCTCTACCTTCAATATCAACGCCTCCAGTATCTTACTCATGCAGCTGAGCAAAGAAATTGGAAGGATGTCCACATTTGCGCGGTTGTCTTCTTCGGGACAGGGACCACTTTTGCGGTTTTCCATGCTGCAGTTTTCGCATTTAAACACACGTCGTTTGGGTAACACTTTCTTAATTCGTTCTTAGTTCGTTTTTATCATTTATCTAGTTGTCCCGCGTACGACCAACAACGAACAACATACACAGAGCACAACACCCAAAGTCTAAATGCAGCTTAACACAAAGTGACAAGTTGTCCAAAATACAGTAACACAAAATGACACACGAATTTTTACGATGAAATATTAGAAATTCTATTATTTGTAATTGAACACGAATTTTCGTATATAAAAATACAACGTGACTTGTAAAAAAAATGTAATTCACTTGTAAATCTTTTTTCAAGTACAAGTTAATACTGTAATACAACACAAATTGTTGCTCTTGCGGGAATTAATATATTTTTCTTGATTTGTCCGCATTGTCCGACACTCTACTGAAACTGACGGAGTTCCGGCAAAAATCCTAAAAAAATGCTCAAATGCTTTCATTAGGCAACCACCCAGTTTAAGCTATCTTTTATGCAAGGTGTTTTCCTCAGTCACGGAGAGTGTCTTACATAGTTCCTATCCATGAAAATGGGTCAAAGAATAATGTTTTCAATTATCGCTTAATACTCGTAGCCAAACTCTCATGCATACCGAAAGTTTTCGAGAGTATTGTCTATAATTCTCTTTCGTTTCACTGTATTTCTGTTTCGACTCCTGTGCAATATGGATTCCTAGCCGGCAGGCCAACAACATATAACCTTGTAGATTTTGTTTCTCATGCATACACAGTCGCTTTGAATTTCCTTTGTCAGACCTATTGTTGAATATGCTTCCCAAGCTTATCAATCTTCAGTCCCTCGAAAAACAACGCAATATTGCAGATGTCATATTTATCCATAATTTGTTTACTGATAGCATTGATTGTCCAACATTAATAAATGCAATTTCCTTTAATACCAACCCCCGTAATTTAAAGTCGGTACCCCAAGAAAAATCTACCATAATAACAAGTCAAGTTTACATATTTGTGTCCAAATATCATTTGTCACTTAATAGAAAACTCAACTTCATTATTCTGTGATTTGTTTATTCTATTGTATTATCGTTTTAATTTTTTGATTGAAGGTGGCCAAGAGCTGCCTCGCTCGATGAACAGATTAGCAATGGAACACAATGTTTTGATAACATAGCACTTGAAATTTTCTCGAAAAACTACTCTCAAAAAGTATTACAACTTGAAATTGTTTTAATCTTGTTGGGGGTATTTCTCAGATAAAAATAATATACATACGTATTTTCTGCAAGATACACTGAAGTAAAAGTATGAAGTATAGCTTCAAGTTTGATATTAATGACGTTTAAAAGAAAAATTAGCATTCAATGAACGCAGTTTAGGTTATGTTAGGTTATTGGGTTCAACGTTCAATCAATGTGATACCCTAGGATTTGTGACTCCCATGTATTGATAATCCTATGTTAATCATGCCCGTTAAGAATGTTGACGAGTTTCAGAAAGCGATAGCCTGAAATGTCGGAGGGTACTTCTAAGTCATTGAAGAAATGACTGTCGTCACATAATCACCTGGTTGAGGTAGATGTTTTTAAGGGCCTGATCCTTTCCTTTACCCCCACTTGAGAAATGATCCCTCCACCAGACCCGTAGGAGTATGTGGCTCTTTGCAATGTCTGGTAAATGAATTTAATAGGCCAGTGGTTGGTGTATATGTCCATTGTTTGGTCAGGATTGCTGAATAAGTCGAAAGGCTGTCCTTTTCCTCAAAAGGATTTTACTAATCTTAGGGATAGGTCACCCCATCACTGATGCTCTTGTTCACCATGGAGTGGGTATCGCTGGTGTTTATGCGAAGTGCCATTTCATGCTGTCGTCTATGTTGAGTTTCATCTTTTTACTCAGTTAGATGATAATGTCGGTCTTTTGTTTGCTGAAACCAGGCCATAGTTTTCTGGCTATAAGACAGGTATCTAACGATATCTATATCTTGTTTGTTGTAGCTAGAACTTTGCTCTCGATGACCTGTTTAAGATTACAGGGTAAGACCTTAACTGTTGTGTCTGTCTGATTAAGATCAAATGATGATCCTTCATATTCTTTCCAGATTGTCAGTATAGAAAGTACCGTATGCCTTCTGAACGCTTTCATTGTATTACGACCCCTGGTCATTACGGAGAAATATGAGCTTCTTGATAGTCTTTACCTGTGTTGGCAGGCATTGCTAAAATTTCACATCGTTATCGTTTTCGCCTTGAAAGAAAAAAATTGTCTTACCAAAAGTTAAATCCACTAAAAAAACGAACTTCTTCGCGTACTATAATCAGACCTCATGATTTTGTCCTTCTCGAAATCTTATTTGAGACTCTTATTTGAGACTCACTCATTTTTCGTCATTTTTATTGTTGGTACTTGTCTTCGATAGTACCCCTTGGCATAGTGGTTAGTGCGTTGGACTGTCATGCGGAAGGTCTCGAGTTCGATTCTCAGCCGCTGGTAACACGCACACATGAATGGTTGAGAGTTGTAAGTCACTAGGTCCTTGTTCACTCCGAGCTGTTGCACCACCAAATTTATTTATTTATTACTTGTCTTCGATTTCGGGACAGTTTTTTTCATTATTGACCACAGTAACCCACTTAAATAAACTTATAAATTTATCGTTTTCGCTTTATATGATGATGATGAGGAACCAGAATGGTGAGTGAACACCAAATTTTTTTGTATTAACTTCGACTTAAATCGAGATTTAAAACTGAAAACAGTTTTCATGAATTTAAATCGAGCTTCACCCTGAAACTATGAAGATCTATGATTAACGAACTGCTACAGATCCACTCGAAGTTGTTTTCCTAACAAAGATTTTATTGTGCCATTAATCTTATTGGAAACGTTATGTCTCCTTGTTTCGGTGTTAGTTTTTTAAAAGGCAGATTTAAAAACAAAAAAAACAAAAAGAAATAACCGGTCGTACAATTTATCAGTTTGTATGGGAACAGTGCAGTTAGTAAATAAAAACGTGTTCGAAGAAGAATTTTCTTTAAAACAGAAATCCATAGAAAAATACTGCGAATGTGGGAAACTCCTTTTAAATCGAAAAATAAAATATATTACATATGTACCTATCTTATACCAATTGCAAATGAACAGAAATTACTCCTATAATAAGTGAAGTGGAATTGAGTTATTGTAAGAATAGAATTGAAATCGATTTTTTCCTCTCAAAACGTTTTTGATACGAAATGGAAGTGAGTTAAGTTAAAAAGACATGGTAATAATTGGAAAACTACTAAGAAACTTTAAACTTATAACATAAAATCAAAATCATAAACAAAAACAAAAACTATTTTCGAAGTTGGTTTGGAAATAATATTTCCAATCAATCACAAAGAAAAATGCCGTAATCTTTCATCCAAAAAATGGGCAAGTTTTGGTTAACAATAACTTAAACAAGACAAAGTAGATCAAGAAAACAACGGACCCATCATCTATTTATCAGCTTCTATGAGAATCAAGAAAATCAAGATATTATGTCCCAGCTTCAAGAAACATTTCCATTCTGTGATTCCCATGGTATAATCTAATATAACAATAAGAATCATTTAAACTCAAGAATTCATCTCTAAAACCTTTGCGAAGATCGTCAAGATTAGCCGGCTTCCAAAGATTCAAGAAACAAAGAAAATATCCTGATAAACCTAATTTCTTTAAAAATTGTATTCTACACTTTTCAAGAGCTCTCATTGAATTCACCCCTCATCCGGCTGTCATTTTAGTTAAAATAAGTTATACAAGACAATTGGTGGTGAATATTGTATAATCACAATTGATCTCATCAAACATACGTTGTGGCCAATTTATTTCGCAGATTCTAAACGAAGGAGAGGAACCAGAGAACTTCTTCTGGGTAGCCCTAGGTGGCCGTAAGCCCTACGACAACAATGCCGATTACATGAATTTCACCCGACTTTTCCGTTGTTCCAATGAGAAAGGTTACTTCACTGTTGCCGAAAAGTGCTCTGACTTCTGCCAAGATGATCTAGCCGATGATGACATTATGATTTTGGATAACGGAGAACAAGTATTCCTGTGGCCCGGCTCCAGATGTAGTGAAGTTGAAATAAAGCTAGCCTACAAATCTGCACAAGTATAACAAAATACTAAATAACAATTTCTCATACATTAATGATTTTATTTATTATTAACATTTACTCCAGGTATACATTCAACATATGAGGATCAAACAACCAGAAAGACCGCGCAAACTCTTCCTCACCCTTAAAAACAAGGAATCAAAACGTTTTACGAAATGTTTCCATGGATGGGGTGCACATAAGGCTCCACCTGAATAGTGAGCACTGCGATGCATAATAATTTTCGTTCTTCATTTTAATGTTTATACAATTATTTTAACAACGTACTGATACACTTTTACATGTAACTTATTTAAAATATATTATAATATATATCATAATAAAATGCTAATATTTTTTTCTGCAGTATATATGTATGTATACACTCTATACACCGATGTCATGTTTTTTTTTCAGATTCGTACATACATTTATGTAATATTTAATTAATGTATATTTTAATTAGATTTTAAATTTAATTTAGAATTGTTCTACAATTTTGAATTTATTCATAATATATCACTTCTTTTCTCGGCGTCGCACTAAAACATCTCTCGAGTAGAGTCGATTGACCAATCTATATACAAACATGCGTCTTATATACTAAATAGATCATTTGCTTCAAACATTTAATGTAACAATTTTTGGCTAGAATGTAAACCTTCCGGCTCTTTTATCTCAAATAACATTCGTTGCTAATGTTTTAGATTTTATGTTTTGATTTTAAAATAGAAATGTGTTTCTTTTTGTGTGTAAATAACGGGTGAAGTTTTAGTTTGTGTTTTTTTTGTTTTTGTAAAAATAAAATAGATGTTTTATGAAAAACTTTTAAACATTAACAATAATATTTTCTTACGTTAAAATATATCCTGCCTCCGAGACAGAGAAGATAAATTTAAAAACAAAAATCATATGTTTAATGTTAAAACAGCATTAGCTCTGATGATTCTTAGAATATTTAACGAAAATTATACAATTGAAAATAATATAAAATAAATACAACGAAAATTGCGGCGAAATATCAGTAATCTAGTCGCTTTTTCAGACGAAATATATCGCCATTATCCATTGTGGCTGAATGATCCATGTTAAGGATTCGCACTGAAGACATATTAATCAGACGTTCCTCGATGTCAGAATACATGCGTCGACATCTAAATACTGATAAGGTCTGAAAAAGAAGATTTTGTATATATTACCTACCAAAGATGAAAATAGTTGTTTTTTAAAACTTACATGTAAAACTTTACAATTGACAACAATTGAATCTAAACTATGATCTGTTAATTGCGTGCAACCGCTTATATGTAAAGATCTGAGTCGTTTTAAATTTTTTGTGACAACTTCAATTGTCTTATCGTTGATGTTATAACAGTCGGAGAGATCTAGTTCTTCTATGGATGGACAATTTTTAACTAAAGCCTCCATGCCGACTACAGAAATTTGTTGGCAGTTCGAGAGTAATAGATTACGTAGTTCTAAAAATATGAACCCGTACTTGAGTGATACATCTGATATTTTGTTGCAACCTCGAAGGTTTAACTTGCGTAAACCTTTGAGATTTTTTATTGGTACGCCATTGATTTTCGATTCGTCTAGGTTAAGTTCATAAACTGCTAAGAGTGCTTTTTTTCTTTCAGCATCTCGGACTATTTCTTCTTCGGCCTTGCTGCGTAGAGAAATTTTTAAAGAACCACCCTCCGAGACATTATCTGGCGGAAGATGATGGAAGAACTCCATCGATAGTGATCTTGGCCGTTCAGAGGGTTGAGATTCTACACTAATTCCAGTCAGAGCAGCATCTGTTATCTAAAATGATATTAAAATTAAATAATTATTAATGCAAGCAGGATCAAAATTGCTGGATTATGTTAAAATGATGATAACTTTAGAAACACATACTGCATTATATGAGGACTGTAAAATGTTTATTTTTGGGACTCTCCCTCAACGGCTAAATCGAATTTAAACAGTTTTTTTTATTAATTTTAAAGGGTAGGTTAGGGTTTAGGTGAGGTTGATGTGGCTGTCAGCAGGAGAGCCGAAGCACTTAGACCATGAGTTGGTCCGTTGACCAATAAGACAACATTGAATCCAGGAGGCTTTCTCCCTAATTATTAAATCAATTGGAGCTCCTTGTGAAGAGAGCCAGATTGCTTATATCTATATTTGCTAAGATCATTGTAGGAGAAATCTTCTAGATGGAGTCTACCTCTTTGGGATAAAGCATGACATGTACAGAGAAGGTGACGGATCGATTCCTCCTCTTCGTTCATGCAGCTTCTGCAGAAATCGTTACAATAAATTCCAAGCCGCGTTACGTGCTTGCTTATCAAACAGTGTTCTGTTATAAAACCTATTACGGAGCCTATGTGCGATCTGCTTAAAGATATTAAACCTTTGGTGCTCTTCAGATCCAGCATTGGCCAAATCTGTTTTGTCGCCAAGCAGGTGGTGATATTATCCAACCTAAGGTTTATTTCCTATATGGCATCTTGCTTTAGCATAAGTTTACACGTAGCGATGTGAATACCAATATTTGCCTTATTTGGCAATAAAGGTACCATTGTTCCACTTTTGGTGAGTTCGTCAGCTTTACAATTTCCTGAAATGTCCCTGTGGCCCGGCACCCAGCATAGGTGAATGTTAAACTGCTGCGCCATCTCCATCAGAGACGATCGTCAGTTAAGGACTGTTATTGAGCTGATAGAGACAGAATACAGAAATTTAATGTCTGCTTGGCTGTCCGAGAAGATGCGGATATCTTTATTTTATATCACGTTTTCTTCTTCAGGACTTCTTTAATCGCTAAAAGTTCCGCGTGGAACACGCTACAGTGCGTGGGAGGACGAAAAGAGAGACATACATTTCTGAGTATACACCTTCACCAATCCCGTCATTAGTTTTTGATTCATTGGTGTAAAAATGGATTGAATCAACTTCCAGGAATGCCATGGAAGGGATTGTTACCTGAAAGTTGTTACTTGGAAGTGAACCATTTGGTTGCCGAATATATAGAGGGTTTCTAGATGGAACAGAATGTCCATTGCAGCGGAGGGAGTCGTGGGAAGTGCTCCGCCCACGCACAGACAAGCTGACCGTTGGACCTTGCTCAGTATTAAGTAATTAGTTTCTTTGTCTAGAGCTGTCTATCATACTGCCAAGCCGGTCTTAATACCAAGGTGTAATGCGGGGTTTGAGCCCCCATCTATTCTCAATGGCTTTTTTGTATAAGAAGAGTGCCACTGTGGCATTTTTTAAGTCTTTCTTGAATGTTAGCTTTCCAACTTTACTTCTTATATAAAAAAAGACCCAAGTATTTTGCTTCGTTGGAGAATGTTGATGGTATACATTTAATTAAAGGGGGGGTCTATATGGGGAATTTAATATTTCCTAGAGAAGACGACATGATCTGTTTTGTGAGGGTTAACATCCAGTCCACACCGAAATTGTGTTCATGTCTTTTAGGAATTTTCACTAGAAACTAATGTAGAAACGGTTGGCTTTTTTATAGGAATCGATTTCACTAAAAAAAAACAAAATAGTTGTTCTTACTGAGTCGAAAGAAAGATTCAAATTTCTAGGAATAGCAAATTTGGAACATGTCGGCTAGATGTACAGTAGGCGTACAAACGCACTGATGAACAGAGGCGCATCCCGACCGACTATATGACGGATTTTCCCATCATCGTTATGTTAAGTTTGATTAAATCCTCGAAATTTGTTTTACAGGAAATGCAAGTTAAAAACAAATGTAGTAATAATTTTTTTTGGGCATTAAAAGCTCTTTTGAAATCCGCAAATTAAGAAACCAAAAACTGGCGGAAATCGTGTTTTCTTTAACTCCATCTCGAATATATCGATTAAATGTTAGAACGCGAACAGGTCTATTATATCACAACACAAATTTAACTCACCCGAAAGCACTCCTCCATGTTCAACTCCCTCAATAGAATCAAATTCTTGAGCAGCACCTGGACGGATTGATCAGTGACACCATTAATGCAATTACTTATATCCAGAACACGCAAATTGTATAAATTCACTCCACACTTCATGACACAATCTTCACAGATATTCAAATGGGACATGTATAATTTTTCCAACATCGGATTTGGATTTCTAGCAATGCCCTCACCAATCGCATCTCCAGATATACCATCACAATGGGATATATTCAATGACTTCAGACTACCGCAAAGTTTGGCCAGTAACAATGCGCCTTCCTTTGTGACTTTTGTACAACCTTTGATATTAAGTACTTCAATGAATTTCAGATTATTAACTATCGTCTCTAGGCACTCATCTGTAACACAAAGTGTATCGGATAGGTCTAAAGTACGAAGATTTGTTTGTGCTGTGATGAAACCACGAATACCGGTAGTATTAAGTTGACGGCAGGAGTGTAGCAATAGTTTTTCCAGCTTCAAAAATGGTATTTCACATAGCGCTGTCATAGCACCGCCTCCAATCAATGTATTACTGAAGTTGAGTTCCTTCAATGAATTCTGATGTGCCCGGATGACATGCAAAATGAATTTAAATGTTAAAATCGATTCACTTGGATGATTGGCCAATTCTTCTGGATAGAATCGCCTCTGTATAGCACAATGATAGGCTATATGACAACCTGACATATCCAACATCTCAAGACTGGATATAAGTTGGGTTATTCTAAGGAGAATCGCATCGGAGAGATATTGGTTGAACTTGAGGGAGATGAAGCGAACTCGAGACATGGTGTCGGCAATAGTCTTGCGATCTGTGGGTGATTCCAAGAACTGTCCAGTCATGAACAACGACGTGCACCTCACTATCGAGATTGTATTGATGCCACAAAGATCCGCAAGAACAGCACAGAATTGTTTTTCTGTTATGTCAGTCGACTCGAAGGTCACAGACTGAGCAGTCTTGCCCATATGTGAAAAGAAATGATCCAGTGTACCAAAAGTTGCCTCGTCCATGTAGATGTGAGGGAAGGGTCGATCGCTGCTGAGGAACACCTTTCCTGGAGGCAGTTTATCCGAAACGCAGAGTTTTGTTATCCTTATCATCACATTCGACTGAAATTCACTGTATTTGGAAGCTTCGAGCCAACGGCGGCAGGCCAGGGAACAGGATTGGATATCCGTGTAGTTTAAATAGCGAAATATGCTCACAATAATCTGTTCCGAGAGAAGAAAAAAAATTAATAATAATTATCTTCGGGTTATCTGAGTGCACAAAAAGATAATTCCACAATGACTCAGGCTAATCAATCAGATCACATGGGTTTTTGTTATTAATGACGACGCGACGTTTGAGAAAATTGCAATGAAATTAGAATCTACCCAAGTCATTGTAAATTATTTTTTTCACTTACCTCCATTGGAAGGTCAGCATAGCTTGGTTCCAAATCATTAAATACATACGAAGAGTCCATTTTCGTGAGATGCCCAGGGACAGGAAAGCTTCAGTGCGTGGGGGTTTCCTTTTTTGCTATCTAACAAATAGAATATCCTATCTACTCCTTCGACTTTTACCTTGTGTGCGGGATAAAAATACCAATTCCCGACCTTGGGAAGCTTATGGTTTTTATCCAAATAAACCTACGACTAGACCTTTTTGGTGAAAATAAAGAAAACTAATTCGATTACGTGATGTTTTGTAAATGGCAAAGCAGCTGACTTGGAATTCAACTTTCTGACTGGCGTTTGCTCGCTTTGATGGTACTTCTACAGACTGATGGTGAGCAGGAAAATCACAGACAAGAAAAAAAGAAACGATTGTCAAGCGAACTACAACTCGTATCAGTGCGCATAATCTTGAAATTGCTATTTTGTACCTTTGGTCAATTATTATTATTGTCATATCTATTACGATTTCATAGAAGAAAACAACAATACAAATGAAAACAAACAAATAGGGGCACACAAGTAGACGATGAAAAACAAGTCGTTTTTCTGGGTTCCGTCTTCACATTGTGGAGTGGAATACGACGTCATCTTGGAATGGTAACATTTCCAAGTTCCACGTACGAACATATTCCCAGTTTTGTATAGGGTGTGGCGTTTGTATTTAATTGTAGAATATAATCGATTCTAGATTTTATTCAAATAGCACTTTTCAATTTCAGAGAAGGTGTGATAGTACATCGACCTGAAGCCTTAATCGTTGTAGTTTTTTTTTCAAACTTGGTAGGTAAGCTACATTATCTGTGTATGTACGTTTTTTGCACAGGTAGTCTAAATTCATTGGTCTCCTTTTTCAACGGTATTTGATTTGATTTTTAATGAGTGTTGTATTTAAGCTTATTGTAAACAAGATTTTCAGTCAATGATTTTGTTTTAAATCTCGATTGGGTTCTGTTTTAATTTTTATCGAAAAGATGTATCGTATTTTTAATTTTCTCGCTTTCATACATAAGCGTTAAGTTTATGATATTTTTAAATAATTTCATATTGACAATTCTTTACAGCTGTTCATGATTATAATTTTATTTTTACTTTTGATGAGCATGATAGTAATGCAGGATTAATTTTGAATTTAGTCTACGATTTGTATTGAGATTGGGAATATAACAGTGTGAAACCAGTATCGTTTATTCAAACGTTTTACTAAATAAGGTAAAATAAGGTACATAGGTATTTATAAAAAAAAGTTATGCTTTCTTACAAAAATTGCATTTTTGACCAAACTTTGCATCTCGATGATAGGGAAGATAAAAAAATTGGCTGTCGCTCTCTGTCATTCTATTCGGCTGCAGCCTTAACGGCTAGGTCTATTTTCTTTAAAACTGGTTAGGTTAGGTTAAGGTGGCTGCTGACCGGAAAAGGTCAACACACTTAGACCAATATTTGGTCCGTTGTGATACCACAGGATTTCAAAAATCATCCTTACTCGTTTAACCATTTTTAGGTAATAATGAAACGTTTGAGACAGTGAATGTCGGAATTATTTAGATCACTAGGATCGTTATAGTAGTAGTCTCCCAAGTGGAGTCTACGTCTTTGCGCTAGGGCAGGACAAGAACAAAGAAGGTGAGAAACTGTCTCCTCTTCTTCTTCATCCATGCAAAAATCATTTGCAATTATTATTAGGCAGTGTCCAGGCAGGACACCTATAACGGAGCTAATATGCAATCTACCAATAGAAATTAGTTGTTTTGAGCGTTCAGCATCAAATAATGGCCAAATTAGTTTAGTAGACCGGCAAGTTGGGGTGCTGGTCCATCTTTGGTTAGCTTTCTTCATGGTATCATGCTTTAGCATAAGTTTACAAGTAGCTAGCGGTATACCGATGTTAGATTTGCTTTCCAACAAAGGTAAGATTGTTCCGTTTTTTGCAAGTTCGTCGGCTTTACAATTTCCTGGAATGTCTCTATGCCCCGGCACCCATATAAGGTGAATGTTAAACTGTTTTGACATCTCCACCAGAGACGATCGACAATTTTGGGCTGTTAGTGAGTTAATGGAGACAGAGTCCAAAGACTTTATGGCAGCTTGACTGTCTGAGAAGATGCGTACATCAGTAGTCGATATAACGTTTTCTTTGAGCCAAGAGAGGACTTCTTTTATTGCTAGAAGCTCAGCCTGGAACACGCTACAGTGATTGGGAAGACGAAACTGGTAGTTATAATTCTTTGACGTTAGGCAAAACGGTCTTAAGTCAGAAACTGCAGTTTTTCGTAAAACCAAATTGAAAATAGTTTAATTAAAAAAAAAGAAGAGATATTAAATAAGCTCTTAAATGAAGACCTATAAAATATGTTAACAAATTTTTCAAAATTCATTAGTATTTACCGTTTTTTTCAATTACTTAAGCCCTTACGATCCTCTCATTTTGTATTATTTGTAAAAGTTTTGTTTCTTTGTAAGACTTAAGTCAGGAAATAAAAAATTGTCATTAAGTTATAAAATATGATATTGTTTAATTAAACAAAAGCTTAAAAAAATATAAAGTTAGTAACAAAAAAAAAATGTTTATGTTGTTTCTGCTTCTTCTTCTTCATCTACCAAATCTGGATCATCATTTATTGCGGAGTTAGAAGTAGGTGCACTTTTATAAAATTCGTGAAACACAGGTGGCACTAAGCTCAGAAGATTATAGTTTTGTACCTTACTTGGAGTGGATAATCTTTGAGACATCTATTTTTTCCTCTTCTAAGGAAGCTTAAAATCTTGAACTCTACAGAGAGTTTTAATTGTTTTAATACGAGTACCTCACTAAGTCTCCTAGTATTGGAGCCATTGTACGCTATGCCAAGAAAACTGCTCATTAGCAGTACTTGCGACTTATAGGTACTATATATATACGATATAAGGCAAGTTATACATTCGTAAAAAAAATCGAACTCGAGATTTTGATCAAAGTTGACATAACGATGATAGCGAAGACCAAAAAAGTTGGTCTCGTAGTTCTGTCTGTCTGTCGGTTCGACTACAGCCTAATCGGCTTGGCCGATTTTCTTCAAGCTTGGTAGATATACATAGGTTTTGATTTTTTCCCCAACAGAATTTTGCTTAATTTTTTTTCTTTCGATTAATTTTGAAGATCTATAATTTAATAAAAAAATATTTTGAAAACAAGATATTACTGCCTGTACATAGGAGGATTTTTTAAAATTTTGAATTTCTCATTATCGGCATAACGAATTTTAATGAAAGTTTTTAGAGAGAAGCTTCTAAAAAGTTTAAAAAAACATTGCATTTCAAAACTTTATGAAAAATATTTTTTTTAAATTTTGAAAAAAAATCAATTTTTTTTAATTAAATACCTCGAAAACGGCTCAATATTTTTTTGTAAAGTTGATTTTTATTCGAACAATAATAAAAAATTGGCGTACCAAAATTTTTTCTAAAAATTTTTTAAAATTTTTTTATATGAAAGCTTATTTTTTTAAGAAACCACAACAAAGACTTATAATTTTTGTTCTTGCATAAACTTATATTTGCTTGAATCACATGGCATCCTATTTTTACCTCCAACTACTAAAGAAGTTGTTTTAGTCATTGAAAAACATTATTTTATGCTTATGAACAGTTTTTCTCCAATAACATCCATTTTTGAAATTCTTAGTGTATTACATAGGAGCAAGTTCGTGCGACCCAGTCGTGCATTTTATTTTTATATTCGGCCGGCACGTTTTTTTTTTTAATATATGTAACCAACATCCAAATTTTTCCGAATTTCAAGAAAATTATTCCAGTTTCTTTTTATAAAAAACATAAAACATTTTGTTAGTAATTTGTTTCGTTATTAGTGGTACCATTAGAACCATTTTTTTGTTTTCGATTTTCTCAAAAACAAACTAAAAGTTGTGGCAAAATTTTCCGTAAAAAATATTTTTTTTTTGAAATTTCAATTACATATACATATTTTGAAAACTCAATATTTCAAAAATCACATGTTAGATATTTGAAACTTGTCACCTAACAGTTTTTTAAAACTACAGTCGACTCCCTCTAAGTCGAACTTTCACGGGATATCAAAACTATTTCTAGTTAGAGGGAGTTTTGGAAAAATTCGAGTTAGAGAGGTTTTTTTTTATTGATTTATTGAATTAAATAACAAATAAAATAAATAAATAAAATAAATAAATAAAATAAATAAATAAAATAAATAAATAAAATAAATAAATAAAATAAATAAAATAAATAAAATAAATAAAATAAATAAATAAAATAAATAAAATAAATAAAATAAATAAAATAAATAAAATAAATAAAATAAATAAAATAAATAAAATAAATAAAATAAATAAAATAAATAAAATAAATAAAATAAATAAAATAAATAAAATAAATAAAATAAATAAAATAAATAAAATAAATAAAATAAATAAAATAAATAAAATAAATAAAATAAATAAAATAAATAAAATAAATAAAATAAATAAAATAAATAAAATAAATAAAATAAATAAAATAAATAAAATAAATAAAATAAATAAAATAAATAAAATAAATAAAATAAATAAAATAAATAAAATAAATAAAATAAATAAAATAAATAAAATAAATAAAATAACTTAATTATTTAAAAAAATTTTAAATGTAATTTATAATATATTGCAATTGGAATCTCACCGCTAGTTCCCCTTTTCTTTTCCAATACACAGACCCACAATGATTTAAGAGAACTTCAGTGATATAGTTTTATTGCTTTCAAATAAAGCACAAAATGTTTGGAAGTTGGAATGGAATGGAATCCAATCAACAAATACTTTTTTTTCATGAACATCTTTTTAGGAAGAGATTTTTGGGTTTGATAATATTGTAAGTTGCAGGCTTAACACACTGACTTAGAGGGAAATAAAATAGGTCAATAATCAAAAGAATGTGTTCAAGTTAGAGGGAACTTCGACTTAGAGGTAGTTCGTCTTAGGGAGAGTCGACTGTATTTTAAAGATTAAAAAAGAAAATTTCTTCTGTTTAAAAATATCGGTAGGTACTTCTTATACTTCTTCGTATGTGCAATGTGCTCTTCCAACACCTTAACCTACTTATTCAGCCAGTCATTCCGACAGATCATTAGAGTGGTGCCATTTTTATCTTATATTCAGCCCTCGTGCTTATAAGTTCTGCAAGTCAAATCCGAATGAACGAGACAAGTACCCATACCCAGTGTTTGCCACTTGGAGGTAAACTAAGAACATTTGATGTGTAGTCGTTGGTAGCTGACACCCAACAGAATTGTCCAATCTATAAAAGTAAAGTAGCTGGGAGACCTTAGACACTCCCATATTGTTCTATTTCTATTGAAGGAATTTTAAGAAAAGAAATAGGTACCCCTGCAATTCTCTTAACTTAGTTTTAACTTTCGGCTAATCAAATTTGTTGAACTTGTGCAAACTAAACTGTTCTTTAGTCTTTCAAATCCTATGTGCATATTGCACATACAAACCTTTTTTTTTCCAAATCATGGTTACCCAGAACTTTTACATATTTCCTTTAACCTTAGATTCGCTGATTAAAAGACCTAAGCTAAACTTTTTGTTGCTGCATTTTTATTTTGCCGAATGATTTTATGAAGTAGGAACTAGGACCGTTTTTCCCAGAAACTCAATTCCTTTGTTCAAGCTCAACACCAAAATAGAATTGCTTTTTACGTAGGTGCATATACCCGAAACTTCTCGTTTCTATGTAAATAGTTTCATATAGTTTCAAGTTATAGAACAGCTTCCTTTGATATTATGAATAATAAAAAGGTGTTCTCTTTTTCAACCTGCCAAAAACGATACACATCTCTTGCAAAGCATACAAAATAGAAATCATAAAAACTCGATATAAAATTTGGAGCTTCACAACCAACAAATATTTAATAAGCCTTTTTACAGACATTTTATTATGAGGTTTAGATTTTTTTTTGTGTAACTAATTAATAATTAATTCAAAGCATAAAGAATTTATTATGAAAATTTATATTTTAAGCAAAGAGAATTCATTTACAATGCGGACACATCAGCATACAATATATTGTAACAGATTTTTATCCGATTAACTGAACCTGAACTGGGCATCATGTTATACAAGTAGGTCTTAAAATAAAGTACAGAAGATTCTTTATGTGAAATTTGTCATTCAACCTTTTGCGTTCAACATATTCAACAGGCTAATGAACCTCTCAAAACCCTCTCTGCCACTCATCACAGTTATAATGGTTAATGTCTTACATCAGCGAGTTATCTTCGCTGATGAACCCTTGCAAAACGGATACCTGAGATTTGGCAAGAAGCCATTATCTGGAGTAGTTTTATTGCATTTCCGAGTCGCAGTTAACCAAATCTGGTTTAGGCAGTTTGTAAGTTTAATGCTGAAAATATTTCGTCTATCTTTGTGCGACTTTAAGTTAATACGTACTTCCCGTTGTGGGGGAGCTTTTAATATACAAATTGTAGTCAAATTAGAAAACAGAAACAAAAAATGCGCACACTTATACTTGGGCAGAGATGGCGGATGGCTTTGACGAGTGCCCAACGTGGGAGGTAGACAACGCCAACGAGGAGGAACGAATAGCGATATACTCGTATGTGATATGGATGGCGGTCCTATAGAGAGAGACGTGTCTAGTAATTTTAATTCAATTCAAGTAACCCGCAAATTAAATTCGTCTGACTTTGCTGAAGATGAAGACCAAAACGAAAACCCCACGTCCTCTGTGTACTAGGTATGTAGAGTATAGAAAAACATTAAACATAAAAGCTTCCGCCGGTCTTGTCTTCGAGTATTTACCACATCGCTATAGCTGCTCCGCTATACTTTTGGTGGTGGTAAAAAGACTTATTTTTCACCTGAATTTATTTTACCGCCATAGTATGTCACTTTAAGGAGAAATCCTTATCAATCTAATAAAATGATTTTTTATTAACAAAAGAACCAAGACAAGACGAAAAAAATGGGTTTCCTTGTAAATCATTGACAATAAAAAGCGATGATGAAACTATTTGAGAGTAGGTACTTGTTATAACTTGAAGGTAGGTAATCGTGGACATGATGACTTAACGATGTGACCAAGAGCAAAAAAAAAGACATTTTTATACTTGGTTCTTTTTATGATGATTGGTGTTACAAATAGATTTGTTGGAGTTGGAGAGTGCTTGTGAGATGTGACACCCTTAAGGAGGTGTCGAGAATGGAATAATAATTCAAGTAAAACATCGTGCCTTTGGTTTTTATGTTGTTTTTGTTTACTTTCAAACAAATATCAGAATAACAACTGATAGGACTGTAAATGAGCTGTATAGTGAATTGGTTTAAATGTTGCTCCATTTTTCAACATAAATATTCTTTTCACTACAATTCTTTTTTTTTAAAAAAGCTCTGATTGACAAAAAGCGTAGGTTTTAAAATATTTATATATTTATAAGTCTTAATAATTCCATTTTTAACTTGATTTTCAACTTCTGCTCAATGAGTGACTCGGTTACTCGGTTGCTTTAACCAACTTTCTCCATTCCATCAGAAAATACAACTAACTTAATTGGGGTAGGCTTTTTACTCGGTTGAAGTAGCTTATCTACTCCGTAACTTTGTGTTGACTACTTAGTTGAATGTATCTATCACTGGTTCACATTCACATACATACCCACTTCACTCGGTTGCTTAAACCATCTTACTTAATTGAAGTAGCCAACCCACTCAGCTGAAGTAACGTATTTTCTCAGTTAAAGAAGCCTTTCTACTCAGTTGGAGTATAGCTTATCTACTCGGTTCTTAAGACGACTAACTTAGTTAGAATAGCTAATCCACTCATTTACATTCACATACAGTTCTCCACTTTAGTAATTTGATTCGATTAAGCGAGTAGGTAAGCTACTCCAACTGAGGAAGTTGGGTAAAGAAATCGAGTAGATAAACTACTCCAACTAAGTACTATGGGTACTTCAACACATCTGAAGCCATCTTCTCAATAACAGTAGGTTACTTAATGCACGACTGGGTCGCACGAACTTGCTCCTATGTAATAGACTAAGAATTTCAAAAATGGATGTTATTAGAGAAAAATTGTTCATAAGCATAAAATAATTTTTTTAAATGACTTAAGTAACTTCTTTAGAAGTTTGAGGTAAAAATAGGATGCCATGTGATTCAAGCAAATATACAGTCTTGGCCATAAGTATTAGGCACCCTATATTTTCCCTCTATTCTCTTGGAGAATGAATTGTTCGCGTTGTGCCGTGCAAAATGCCTAAGATCGGTTTCGGAAGACTGGATCCCATCTAAATCGTACAAAAAAGTAATAACGGTAAGAGAAGGTCGGTTTTTAATACGAACCTCTATAAAAAAAAACGTGAAAAAAACATCAAATGAGCTAGTTGCTGACATAACACAACGTTGTGGGAAACATATTTCGGCTAGAACCGTTAGAAGGAGACTCGGAGAAGTTGGATTGAAAGGTTGCAAGGCGAGGAAAAAGCCATGGCTCTCAGAAAAAAACAGAAAGTTGCGACTAGAGTGGGCAAAAAAATACCAAAACTTTACTGAAGAAGATTGGAGTAACGTTTTGTGGTCAGATGAATCAAACTTTGAAGTAAGCATTATAATGAAGCCCCGAACTCGGGAACTTTAAAAACTGTTTTAAATTGCCATCCACTTAGTTATTTTGAGCTTTTGAAAAAGTTTATTTTTTTTTATTTTTGCAGGTGTTTGGAAACCCTGGTGTAATCTTTGTGAGGCGGCGAGTTGGTGAGGAATACAACCCAGAATGTGTAGTTCCAACCGTTAAACACGGAGAAGGAAGCGTTATGATCTGGGGTTGCATGGCTGCGGACGGCGTGGGCAAAATGGTCATTTGTGAGGGTCGCATGGACTCAAAAAATACATTAGTTTGATGGAAAACACGCTGATGCCATCCTTCCAGCATATTTTTGGTGATACAAATATGCGGGGCGTGTTGTTCCAGCAGGACAATGCACCCTGTCACAAGTCCGCCCTCTCAGTGAAGTGGTTTGCTGAAAATGCCATTGACCTGCTTCCATGGCCTGCCCAGTCCCTAGATCTGAACCCAATTGAGCATCTATCGGAAATTTTAAAGCGTAAAGTCCGACAATACCCAACCACATAAAAAAAATGCTCAAAAAGGTTCTTGAGCAAGAATGGCTCAAATTAAGTTCTGACGAATGCCGCAAGCACGTAAGCTCTATGCCTAAACGAATAGCAGCAGTCATAAAAGCGAGGGGTGGCCATACAAAATATTAAATTTTCTTTAATAAAAAAAAATTTACAACATTTCTGCATATACTTGTTTTTTTTAAATTTTACTTGGTTTTGAAATTATGGCATCTTTTTGGGGGTGCCTAATACATTTGGCCAAGACTGTAGGTTTATGCAAGAACAAAAATTATAAGTCTCTGTAGTGGTTTCTTAAAAAAATAAGCTTTTATACAAAAAAATTTTAAAACATTTTGAAGAAAAAATTTTGGTACGCCAATTTAAAGTTTTAATTATTGTTCGAATAAAAATTAAATTTAAAAAAAAAATATTGAGCCGTTTTCGAGATATTGAATTTTCAAAACAAAAAAAAAAAAGATTTTTTTTCAAAATTCAAAAAAAAAATATTTTTCTTAAAGTTTTGAAATGCAATGTTTTTTAAACTTTTTAGAAGATTCTCTCTAAAATTTTTTTATTAAAATCCGTTATGCCGATAATGAGAAATTCAAAATTTTAAAAAATCGTTCTATGGTAGGTACAGTCAGTAATATCTTGTTTTCAAAATATTTTGTATTAAATTATAGATCTTAAAAATTAATCGAAAGAAAAAAAATTTTAGCAAAATTCTCGGAACCGTTTTCGAGAAAAATACGATTTTCGAAAACCATTTTTTAACATTTGTATGAAGGGTACCGTTATTTTTAGGTAAAATAAATTTTTTTTCTTGTATATCTTGTAGATTATTTTAGAAAACTTTTATTTAACAAGTCTTAGAAAAATCGAGCATGGGGTTCTCGAAATATTGAGTTTTCAAAAAAAATTTTGAAATTTTTTTAAAAATCCAAATAATATTGAAATTGCTGGGGAGCGGTACCTACCGTTTTTGAGAAAATCAAAAACAAAAAAAAAATGGTTCCAAGGGGGGTACCAAAAATAATAATTTTTTGGATTTTTTTTTTCAATCACCTAGGTTTGCTAAATGAAATTTTATGATTTTTTTTTTTAAATCTATGGGACAGTTTTTGAGAAAAAAAAAATATTTATAAAATTTCGAAAAAAAATCGTATGGCAGGTACCGTTATTTTTGGTTTTAAAAAAACATCCGGGGGAAAAAAATTAAAACCCATATCTACCAAGTTTGAAGAAAATCGGCCGAGCCGTTTAGCTGTAGTCGAACAGACAGACACAGAATTGCGAGACCCACTTTTTTCTTCTGTAGCGTTCGGCATTGACGGTGACCGAATCACAAACTTAGTTTTCGAAAAAGTACGAGCAATGGCGCCACCGGCCCCGAAATCCAAACCAAACGGTAACATTTCGAAGATGCATACTCACCTAATGAACTTCGTGTGTGATGGTGTCGTTCAATATACGGCAATATTCCGCTCCAAAGCCCAGCCAGCAAACAGACGGCGTTGTCTATGGGCATTAACTTTGAGCTCAGTTGGATCTTGTACGGATGTAGGCCCAAGTCCCGACGCAAAATTCTCCAAGTTAAAGTCTGCGAAAGGCCGAGTTCACGGCGAGGAATCGATTGCCTCAGGTTCTACTGTACACTTTCACGCAAAGTGGCGATGTTCTTAGTTGATCTTGCGCTCCTTCCACATACGATTGTTGGCTGGTTTATTACTAAACCGGTCTTCTCAATCGTTGAATAATCGACTGTGAAGGGTCACCACGTCTTCCGTAAAATAAAACGATCACTCATTTTGAAAATAAAATTGTATCAGTTGGACGTGCTATTCAATATTGTTTCTTGCCATGGCATCAGTAACTGAAAAATAGACAATAGATTTGACAGATATAACCAGAACAACATGGCCACCGCAGGCTGTCAAAATCTACCCGCGCCATTAGCAACACTCTTGATATGATTTAATCATGTCCGTTTGACATTTAAAAATTTGAAAACAGCGAATCATAACAAAGTATTCGGTATTTATTTTAAATAACTTAAATTAATCGAGTCGGCAAAGTTAATTTAAGCGAAATGCACCATCCAGTTTTTGAACGGCGGCGGGGCTACGCTATTTTTAAACGATATTGTGTTAACCCACTGAAAACGGTTATCTGTTAGAATTTTGTTTGCGTGTAACGTTAGAGAGGTTGAGTACTGAAGAAATCAGAATTTAGAAAATCTCTGAAGTTGGATTCGACTGCAAAGCATCAAAATGCTTCTGAAAACTGGAACCTGTTTCCATATAAAAAAGAGTCCCGCTACCAATAAATATTTTATTGAAATGATGGCAACTTGTTCCTTAAGAGTTTCTTCTAACCATAATAAAGCCACCTTAGTTTCTCGTTTCTACTGCAAGTCTCCAAGGTCATTGTTATGGTTATTATGAGTATGACCTCTGCCATAACCATCATATGTAAAACTGAAATAACCTAAATTTTACGACAAAAAGACCGTGCCTATGATCTTCTTCAAGTTATTAATTATTTACTATCTCATCAACAAAAATATAACAAATTACTATTACCTGTATGAACACAAATAAAAATATCTAATAAACAAACTACCCTAATGAAAAGACAATAAAATTTCGCACTTGTAAGCCACATGCATCGTACCGTACTGGGTATACAAAAATATCCCCATATATTCCTTAGGTATGCTAGGCTTAGAGCTGCAGAAATCACATTGTGCCCATGGGCACGTACCATATAAATGCGCACCACGCGCACTCGTCTTAATTTTGTCAAAGTGAACCTCCGCAACTGGCGGGCCGGGCGTGGGGTTACAACTTATATACCTCAAATTATGATATAGTTACGCACTTCTTTTTACGACTGGGACTAACTACACACAGCAAGCTGGACATATGTCCATAATACGATACATATTGCGATACAATTTATGATGGGACAAGTTTTTCAGTAATGTTGGCCTAAATGTTATGCTTTTTTTTTCGCATGTCAACACACCGCAAAGTACCAAAATATACACAAAAATAAATAAAACTCAACACCATGCGACCTCCGCCTAGATTGTCGTACTTTGAGGCCGCGCACGTTCACTGCAAAAGGTCAGCTCGCCTCGTTTATAGAGAGATGGTGATAACTCGTATCATTCATTACCATCACCACTACAGGGAATTGTAATAAAATTTTGTGAAACAAGTTGCCTTCTTCCGTCAACGCTACTGTTTTGACTTAACGACTAGCTGGGCTCTAATTTTGTTACGTCCTTTTTAGTAGGTATTCTTTTCCCAAGGGGCATAACATTGTGCTTAAGAAAGTTTTTCTAGTTGGATCTTATTATTTTTTTTTTTCAAACAAAAATTGATAAATAATTATTTTGCTGCTAAATATGACACTTGAAATTACTTAATGGTGACTTTTCAATTTATTTTCGAAATTTAATTAATTATTTTTAATTGATATTGATTTAATTTTTGGGCTTAAAAAAGGATTTAAAATTTTTGTAATGAAAACTTTTTTGATCGGTCGACCAATGATAAAGGGCAATTAATTAAATAGATTTTAAATACTCGTAGATAGCAAGTTACAAGATTATATTGCAGATTTGTATAAATAAAAGTTACTGGAAAAATGTACATAACGCATTGTAATCCTGTTAAATAAATCCGAAAATCTAGGTAAATTAACTTGGTCTACTAATAAACTTACGGCACTTGCACATGATTCAATGATAAATTAAACTAGTAGCCGTGTTAATTTACACGAGAAGATAGATGAATTAACATAACGAGTTGTAATTTTAACAATGCTCACATTTGTAGTTACACTATCTCTTGTCAAATTAAACCTTATAGCAATTTTAGGGTTGAACTTTTAAAAGCAGGAATTGAATTGGTACATTCTAACATCATCATGTGGAGTTTATACAATCACCTGTTAAATTAAACCTATGCAATGTTACGTTTGCCGGTAAACCAGGACAAATAAACATGGCAAACTGCAGTTTTAACAATGATCAGCGGATTAGTTTACATGTCACGTTGTTAAATTAAATGTATGGTAATTTTATGCTTGTATTAGAACTTGATACATTGTTACTTTAATAACGCTCCTTGTAGAATTTACACGATGACCTGTAAAATTCAACATGATCTAGATTGAATTAACATGACACAGTGAAATAGCCATTTACTTGCTTGCGCCTTGCAGACATCTGGAACTAAACCAGTGTATATAATGTATTCCAAATTTGAAAAAAATGTTTCAATTGACTTCGAATTTTTTTCAATTTTAAACAAAAATTTCTTTAACGATTTTGCTAAATATTTTATATGTTCTATAGAATTGGGTGATACGTTTTTTAATTGCAGAAATCAGAAATTTCATTTTGAAATAACATTAGCATTTGCTGCAGATAAATTTCTGCTGCGTTAGTGGTTTCATGAGACAATTCTTCTTAAGCACTCGCACAGTCGCCAGAGTCCTAAAGGTTGTGAAATACTCAAGTCCGCTAGTCCATATTGTATATCCCCTTTAATTATGCAGAAATGTTTTTCTACGCTAGTTGTGTATTGTGTATGGTTTTTAATCTGTACTTACTTACTAACTTATCCGGCTCCCGATCCATGGAGGGTCTCTGCCTGAGATAATGCGGCCTTCCATCGGTTGCGATCCCTCGCGAGCTCCCTCTAGTCGTCGAGGCTAAGCGTTTCTAAACTGGGGGCTGGGATTCGTTATTGTCCATTCGCTCTTTGTGACCGAGCCAGTGTCGTCGACGTGTTTTGGCTCTTTGGACTACATCCACATCTTGGTACAGCTCGTATAATTCACGATTGAATCTTCTCCTCCATTCGCCCTCTTAGCATATAGGACCAAATATCCGCCGAAGAATTTTTCTCTCGAAAGTGCAATTAGTCTTTCGAGAAAGGAGTTTTGAACCTATTTGCTTGGCCAAACCGAAGTAGCAGGGATTTGCAAGGGTAATTCTTCGTCGGATTTCCACTAAGGTGTCCTTCGTGGGATTGATGTTTGTTCCGAGGTAGGTGAACTCCTTGACTACCTCGAAATTACTGCTACCAACAATGACGTTTTGTCCTAGGCGATGGGCAGATCAGGCTTTGTTTGTTGATAGCATATACTTTGTTTTGTCCTCATTCACTTCAAGACCAACGCGTTTCGCCTGTTCATCAATAGCCGTGAACGCTTCTAGCACAGCTCGCTTGAAGCTTCCGATGGTATCGATGTCGTCCGCATAGCCAAGCAGTTGGGAAGACCTGTTAAAGATAGTGCTTTCCAGGTTAACACCACTCTTGCGTACTATCTGCTCCAGGACTGGGTTGAAGAAATCACATGATAGTGCATCTCCTTGTCTGAACCCTGTACACGTCTGGAATACCTCGGACCCATTTGCACGTTGCACCACGTATTTTGTACGTCATGCGGCATAGCTGGATCAGTTTTTTCGGGATCCCGATTTCCAACATCGCCAATAGAAGCTCTTGGCGACTTATGCTATCATATGCGGCTTTGAAGTCAATGAAAAGATGGTGGGTCTCGACTTGAATTCCGTTGGTCTTTTCCAAGATTTGCCTCAATGTGAAGATTTGGTCTATCTTTGATCTGCCCAGCCAGAAGTCACACTGGTACGTGCCGATCATAGTGTTGCAGAAAGGTTTTAGAGGCTAACATAGTACGGTGGATAGGATCTTGTAGGCAACATTAAGCAGGGATATGCCTCCGTAGTTTTTGCAGGACATAGGATCGCCTTTTTTTAAGATTGGGCATATGGAGCTATTTGACCAGTCGTCGAGCATACTTTCCTCCTCCCAGACTTGGTTGATGAGCTGATGCATGCACCCTATCAGGACATCTCCTTCATACTTAAAGAGTTCCGCAGGTAGGCCATCCGAGCCTGCGGATTTGTTGTTCTTAATCTTTTGGATTGCTTTCTTAACCTCTTCACAATTGGGTAGTGGGACTGGATTTTTATTGACTGGTCTTATGCGTCTTTGCTCTCCTGTGGCTTCCTCTAAATAATGCCCATTAAGCAGTTGCTGGAAATGCTGCTTAAACACGTCTACAATTCCCTGTGCTTCGGTGACTAGGTACCCTTTGCTGTTTCGAAGAGCTTTCGTGCCGGTCCTATGACCTGATGCTGGTTGCTTGGCTGTTTTGTAGAACCGGCGGGTGTTGGTGGCGGTGCTAGACTCCTCGAGATACCTGAGCTGAGAAGCTGCGGATGCTCTTTTCTTTCTGCTCAGAGTTTTTTCTCTTTCCTTCTATTTTCACGGTACTCCTCTTTTGCTGCCCTTGTTTTCCGTTGCAGCATTTGCATTCGTGCATTTTCCGTCTCCTGCTTCAATACCGCGCATTCATTACGAGTATCATACCACGGGTTCTTTTTCCTAGGTGGTTGACAGCCTATGATGGCCTCGGCAACCTCCTTAATGATGTCGCGATACTGGTTCCACTGCTGGTTGTTGACGCTTGTGGCTGGGGTTAGAGCAGAGAGTTTCCCGGTCAATTGCTCACTGTAGTCTCTGGATTTCTCAAGTGTGCTAAGGCATGCAATATTGTATTTCTTCTCTTGGGCAGTCTTCGCTTTCTTCTCGTTGGACAGTCGGGCTCTGAACTTTTTCACAACAAGAAAGTGGTCAGAGTCCACGTTTGCACCCCGGAAAGTTCGCACGTCCAAGATGTTCGACGCGTGCCTTGCGCCAATTAGCACGTGGTCGATTTGGTTGGCGGTTCGACCATCTGGAGATCGCCAGGTTGCTTTGTGTATCCTTCGCCAGGTATTACTTATTACCGTATTCCGAGCTGCAGCAAAGTTGATTAGTCGGAAGCCGTTATCTGTTGTCGTCTCGTGGAGGCTGTGCTTTCCAACTAATCCGCCAAAGATATTTTCCTTCCCGACTTTAGCATTAAAGTCTCCGAGCACCACTTTGACATCGTACTCTGGACAGGCTCTGTAGGCTCCGTCTAGGGGGTCGTAAAACTCCTCCTTGTTAGACTCCTCAGCTTCATCGGTAGGGGCGTGTGCACATATTAGGCTGATGTTTTGAAAAGTAGCTTTGATGCGGATCACAGCCAGGCGATCACTGATCGGCTGAAAATCAATGACTTTCGATCTGAGTCGATTTCCCACGACGAATCCGCATCCTAACAGAACCTATGTTTGGTTTAACGTGAGTACCTGCCTATTATGGCTTAACACCACGGGAGGCCTACCTCCATAGGGGTCAGATTGAGTCCTGACCATTAACCCCGAACCAGCCGAAGCCGATTCAGTTGCAAAGCTGTGATATGTTGCAGGCATGAACACATCTCTTGCTTAGGATGCGAAGTCTATCTAACACCTCTTGAATCCAGGCACGCCTGGAAACCATGTGTCTCCGCATTCGGAATAAACCAAGCCACCACGATACTCCCACTAGGGGGCCTACCTCATAGATAGTTCGAAGAAAGAGTGCACGTACACGAGAGCTGCACCTCACAGAAGATAGAATAGGAGAGCCAGAAGACGTACGCTATAGCTCTCAGACTTCAGGGCATTATCTCCAATGGTACCAGAATATAGCTTCCGGTCGAGCTTCGCAACCGTGAGGTCACTTACAGATGAGTTCCTGCAAAACTCAGGGCCTCTCAGCCCCAGATATACACACACCCAGCTATAGTCGAGGTAGAAACCATCAACCAAAACTGTGCATGTGCACCCCTCTGGTGAGTTGTTACACACTCCTTAGCGGATTCCTTTTTTAAGGACACCATCCAGAATGTTCCCAATCTAGTTGGTTCAGTTACTTACGTAACCTATCCACAAGCACCACGAGGATGTCGATAGGTACCTGGAGTGTAAGAATTGTCAACAGTAGCAATAGCAATACCGGCCCACCGAAGTGGACGAGCTCGTCGAAAGCCAAGACCATGAACCATGCATTCAACCACCTCACCACCATCCAACAACCATGACCTTATGCTAGCCGCCACCCAATATGATCGTGGAATTACGCATGCTGTACGCGGACTGGCATGCCACCACGCCATGCATAATCTTGGACTTATGTTCGCTGCCATGGTTCGATGTATGGTTCAGTAGCAACACACGCCCATTGGTCAAGTCTCTCAGAGCCCCGGACATGCCTTAAACTACTACCTATTCGAACACCCCCACCTGCACCGCATCCTAACATGTGCAATCTTTGATGACAGCTGTAAATGTCGCAATCTTTTCTTTTCGCTATTCCTGATCCTATCCATTGTATCTCTTGGATTGCCGTAATGTCTGCCTTGTACCGCGAGAGGTACACCTGGCATGTAGGTAGAGTGTCCTTACATTCCAGGTGCATACTCGCAAATCGTAGTCCATTTTCGTTCCGGGTCTGGTTGCCATTTAAGGGGGGTCGTTATCCAAGGTTTCTCGTGTCTCTCTAATAACAATCGTCGTTAACCCGACGCACTAACCTCCAATCTGTGAGAATTTTGTGCTGCGCCTGCCCAAAGGTGTGGGTTATACTCGAGTTTTGGACGTTTAAACGCCTTATAAATGGTAGCCAGATCAGATGGGGTGAAAAATTTCTTACATTGAGAAATAGAAATCCTAAGCATTTAGCAGCATTTTTGGCGTTCTCGAAAATGTGACCATTCCAACGAAGATCATTACCGATCAATTGTACTAGCGTTCCTCCTTTTCAACTTTATGGCAACACTATAATCAACAATTCCTTACTTACTTACTTAAGGTGGCATAAAGATACGAGTATACATATACTTTAATTAAAATGAAATTAAACAATTTTTTTTAAACCCCCAAGAGCCACTTTGTGCGACAACCTGCTGCTTCAAAGTTATGAAACTATATTCTGTAATAATCCGGGCGTTACGTGTGAGTTATCTCATTACATAGTGTTAGCTGGTTTTGTATACCGAAAAGCATGAAATGTAATTGCGAGCCATTGACACTCGTGCTCCCTCTTCTTTGCTGAAACGCTTTGCATCACGATGGACGTATGAATACCTTCTCTCTATGATAGATGTCGTCAGTTCCTGTTATGGTGTTCCATAACATCATGGTCGGGTCGTCCCATGTATCACCTCAATGTGAGCCCCTGCCAGCATTTTATTCAGTTTAATAAAATTGAAGCCAAAAAGATTGTGTGCGCGAAGCGAAGATCTTTTTCGCTTCTACAATATGAAATATGATCTTTTATCCAAGATAAGGTGAAGCCATTGTGTAATGTTCCCAAAAGGAGAAGCTCTTGTTTTCTTGGCATAGTTAATATTATTGCTGTTCCCTGATGTTGATAATGATGATGATGTGGTATGCTTCTGATGCTTTGAAAAAAACAAGGAGAAGATTGTTGCTTGCTCTGGGACATGTGATGATGGCAGCACTAATAAAAAGAGGATGTTAATTGTTGTGTGTGCACAGTACAGGAATTCCATAAGATTAGGGATACGTTCAGTTCAGAGCTGAGCCGCCTTCGAATAATGCCACTCGGTTTTTTAGGGTCCTATACCAACCTATAGGTATAGGTATTTCTTTTTGTCCTGGAAAAAAGATATACACATGATTACGCGAAGTAGGAGGACAGCATGAGGAACTTTTAAGATTGCTTGATTGTTCGTAATAAACAACAGACCGCCTTGTCTTCATGCCGATTTAATGAATTGACGCGTATTTAGAGTCTCACGAATTTTATATGGTATAGGGGCAACGGGACTACCTACATTCATGCTATCATATCAGTTTACACAAATCTATTAAAACATTTTCAAAGAAAACCAAATCAGGACTCCTTTTTTTTTAAATGTTCCTTGAACAAAAAAACAAAAAATATGGGCACCGCGCAATTAAAATTTGAAAGAATTATTATGCACTGGGTTCTAAAATCTGATAATTCATGAGGGAGTTCTTGAAGATTTTTTTTTTTTTTTCAATTCATTTCACCGGAAATTCAAACTCCATCAACCGCAACCGATATATGTACCTACCTACTCAACGAAACCCTTGGTTCCGTTGAAAAGGGTTGCAAATGTCACTCTCTTGACCAAGGCCCATACATTTCTACATAAATAATTTGCAAAGGGAAACTGTTAAATGGATACTGAAATCCCCAGTGATTTTCATCAGCACTCACTTCAGAAGAGGACACATTTCATTGAGCTTAAAAAAAAAAAGTGTCGTTCTGTTTTTCAATTTTCGCTGTCACCAACGAGATTTTTCAATTTTCAGTCCTGTCAACGTATTTAGTTGTCAAGTGACATTGATGCCATAAATTGACGTAGAACGAAAAGTGTGAAAGAAGTGCATTGGTTGATTTCTATTTGTATCCCACACACATTCTTCTGTTGTGTATTCATATTGAGAGGTAGATATTACGTTATATCGTATTATGTACATGCGTGTTAAGACCCCACCCTTCAATAACCCAATAGCCAATCTAATGTGGGAATTTTCGGTGTGAAAAAAGAGAGATTGTGTGGGTGAAGTGTTTGGAGTATATAAGCTGACAAAAGACTGAGAAAAAAAAAAGAAAAGTATTGGTTGAATTGGGGGGCGATGTTTAACAAAAAATAGTAGATATGATTTCTACAAGGAGATTGTAGATAGATATTGGAGAGTCTTAGGCTAGCCGCGCACTAGCAATTTTTAGTTGCGAAACTGTTTGGTTACTCATAGAAAACAGATGAACTGTTTGGTTGAATGTCCGTGAATTTGCAGATAATTATATGTTCAATAAAATGGCGAACTTATTTTAGGCAATCGTTTAGTTTGTGTCAAAACACAAACTTTTTAGTTGCTCGAACCAAGCAGTTTCGCAACTAAAAATTGCTAGTGCGCGGCTAGCCTTAATATTAGATATTAAAAAATTGTGTTTTGAATAGAAAATACGTATAGGTAGTTTAGTTTAATGAAGATTAGGTACTTAGTTTTCTCAACGCGACATTGTGTGGTGTAGGTACCAATTTCAGACTTAATTCCCGCTAAAAATTATGTTATTTTAGATGGAATCTGGAAAAGTAGAAACAAAAAAAAAATTCACTGTTCGGACCCTATGTGGGGGCAAGATAGCCCTACTAAATTAAATACGGGGGACACAAAATTAATTGAGACAAAAAATAAGTTGGGCGCAGAAATCACAAATATACATACATATGTAGGTAGGTATGCGACGTCTTCATTGACTCCATTTTCTGCACAAGCTTCGAAAGCCCATCCAGGACATTCAGTGCACTTATTCCAGCCATCAGTTGATTTGGATTTTGATAAAAGGTTTTGGTAGAAGATGCACTTGCAATCTTCGCCGTCGTCAGCACTGGATTCGTCTTCACTTTCGGTTTCAATTCTACTAGGTGGCCGCTTATCTACTTTATCTACTTTTAGGGTTTCTGTTTTGCGCGCTTCGACATTTTAGGAGTTGCGAAAGCTTCCAGCTCTGATTTGTATGGTGAACTTGTTAAAATTGCAGCCTTTCCTATACTTGTTTTTCTCTGAATAACCAACCTCTACCCAAGAGGAATTTTTACAAGCTCAAGTAAATTATATACAATTTTATTAAGAAAAAAACGAATAATTTAGAACCACATAACAATAGGGGCAAAACCGCTAATGTGCGACTAATGTCTTGTAGGTATTATTTCACTTGTTAAACAAATATAAATAGGTAGAACTGTTTGACGTCTTCAGGAAACTGCATTATCTTCACAAACTTGATGCGTCATTGGGTGTTTTTCTTTTTCAGTTCTGATCTGAACCCGATCTGAGCCTGAGTTGTGAAAAAAAATAAATTGTGTTTCTTTTTTAGTTCAGAGTGTTCAGAGTTTCGAATACATATGTATTTCTTTTTTCGTTCTGAGAGTGTTCAGAGTGCGCCTTATGAGCTCAGAATAAAATAACTGAGCAGACAGAGTTAAATGCTTAAGCCTAGTACGCAGATCGCGCTAAATTTTATCTCCCATACAAAATTCTCTCCAAAATCTAGCCAAGCTCAAATTATATCAAGCGTCTTAGCTGCAGATTAAAAATCAAAATTTCTCTTCAAACTGTACATAACTTAGGTATCTGTCAAAATTTTCCAAAATCAATAATTCATAATTCTTAAACAATCACACTTTAAAACAAATTCTCTTAAATCTTTGAAAAAATTTCACTTCGAAAACAACTGTTTTCTGTGACATATTCTCCACAAGATTCATATGTCAAAATTTACCATGGATTTAAGTTTGGAGAAAAATGTGGGAGATAAAGTTTAGCTCGATCTGTGTACTAGGCTTTAATACAAACATTTTACAGATGAAAATTAAGAAAAAACAAAAATGGCGACAGCTAAGTGTTCAGGTGTGTTTCAAAAACAACACGGAGCACGCTTGGTTCAGAAGATGTTCTAAACATGCTCGGACACTGTTCATAGCTCTATTCTGAAGTAAAAAAGAAAACCACCTATTCAATTTGCCCCGTTTTTAGATTAAAAATCTTCCAATTGAATTTTGTTTGCATACAAAATAGTATACAAACTTTTTTTTACTCCATGTGTGTTTTTTGCCCACACTTCTCCTACCTCAGGCTATGGCTTACACCAGGATTATGTTTAACTGAACATTTGAAAGAAAGATCTTAACTATCTCGATTATTACTAGGAAAAATGAAATAGGTAAAACAGATTTTGACAGTTGATAGCAGCCATGTTGTTTTATCTCTTTTTTCTTCTTTTCTTAAAAAAAAAATAATTTTTTTATTAAATTTTTTAATCTGTATAGACACTAAAGACAAATCATTACCGCAAGTTACAGCGCAGAGCAATACCTACTTGGAAATGATGACATTTTTTTTTTGACCGAGCGAGATAGAAGACTAAAAGAGGGTTTTAAAATCCTTTGAACCTACGAAGCTTTTAAATGGGACACAACTCCCAAAAACAGGTATAACCACTTATTTAATTTTTTGGCGCTTATGTACCTAAATAAGACATAAGACAAAATTGAATTTAGGCTTTATGTCCCACTGAGGTTGGGCATAAGTCACAGAAATAAAAATCGGAAGTTATGTCCCTGCGTTAAAAAAATCATCCCAAGGGACAAACATTATTACAGAATTCGGAACGATGCCAATCCAAAAGAGCTCCACAAAGTAGCAAAGTATACATATAAAATGAATGTGTGGTGTAGATTGTTCACCGTGTCGGCATCACCAGTCTGTATACATCTTCGAACCCGGCGATGGCACTACCTTCATGGATTAGAAATTATCTGAAAACAAAAGAAACTAACATAATTCATCTGTCAAACAAATAAGAAAACTCTACGAGCTGTCAAACTAAATTAGCCAACATTTGGCATCTGCGATTTCAGATAAAAAACTATCAAAAATTAGAGAACTTAACTCTATTGACAGAAATTTATAAATTAATAAAAATTCTGTTGATATTATTCAGCCTTATTGTGGGTGAGTTTTAACTGAAACATATTTTCCACCTCATAAGTTTTTTTTCGCACGGAATTTAAAAAAAGCTATTCTGAGTTTTTCCGGAATAAAATTTCTCTTCTCTAAGAATTAGAAGTGACGTTTCCAATTTGACATTTGAAATATTCATTAAAATAAATACTATACAAATTACAATATCCTAGTGATATTGAGTTGTATTCGAAAATGTCATTTGGGTCAAATATATACCATTGCAAATTGTTCTTAAACGCAAGCTGCAAAAGTCAACTTTTCGATAGCGAAGTCTGCTTGATTTATGTTCGATAACGTCATTTGCGGAGCAACTCCGCAGTAAAATAAATTAAGTTGACAAGAAATATAGGCCGTTTCCATTAAAATCAAATCAACGTCAATTTGATCGTCAAATGATTGTCATTATTTGACGCATATATTGCTATCGTCAAATATAAAATCGACTTCTGCTTGCACAAAGTCTGCTTAATCTTCGTCAGTCAATTTTCTTGGAAAAACACATCTGACGTTTATGAACACGCTTTTTGGCTTGTCAGTATTTTTGTCTATTTTTTTACTACAAAGTAGCAAATGATGTTATGGAACATATGACTTCAGCAAATTGCGCTATCAAAAGTAACGGTTTTGCATACAAATTTCATTTTTGATTTCGAATATAGTTGAATTTTAGACTTGAACATCCTTCAATTGTATTTTTGACTCAAATTACATTTTCGAAAATGACCATATTGATAAGCCAGAGAGTGTATTCATAAACGCGTCAAATGTTTTTCCAAGAAAATTGACTGCAACGATCAAATAGATTTGTGGAACCAGGTTGATTGCATATTTGACGATAGATAGAAATATCAGCGTCAAATAATTACAATCATTTGATGATGAAATTGACGTTGATTTGATGTTTTTGAAAAGTTTTTTTAATGTTTGTATTAGACTGATTTGACATACTGAATTCTTTTTTGTTTAATCTTTTTTTCGATACTGAACAAAATGAGCATTAATCCGTTATCATTCTACACCGAAAAATTTAATAGATTTTTATTAAAAAAACGTCAAAACATGACCGAGTCCAAAATCATCTTGTGCTGTTTTCTAATAGTAAATTGAAAATGTTAGCCCCTAGAAACAGTTTTATATCAGTTGCTTGATGTACCGACTCTACAAGCTTAATACTGTTCAGCACTCCAAGTGATATTTAAAACATGAATAAATGCAATACATTAGTCCTTAATTTATGGCGACTAAGAATAAAAGGATCGATATTTTAGAAAACTGCATTGAAACGTACAATAGATCTTGATATCGTTTCATTACTTATCTACATAATTTTTTAGCTGATGAGATCTTTGAAATAAAAAGTTTCTTTTTCTCATTGATCTTGTGGGAACATAAATTGGTATTGAGGCAAGAAGCGGTAGACATTTGATGTAGTAGCATAGTAAGTCTCTAATACGAATTTTTCGTCTTGAATCTGACATCTACCTTCATAGCCAGGGAAAATCCCCAGTACATTTTGTTAAAAATGCGTTTTCTGAAACGCCTTTAAATTTTTCAATCAGATGTAAATGAACTTTATATGCGGGACTGTACAACTTACATCTGCACATTCTTAAAGAGATATGAATAAGGATAATAACGTGAAGGAATCTCTAAAATCTTTACTATTCCGTTTTATGAAACCAAATAACGAATTGACCTTATAGGAAGCAAATATGGCTTTTAAAAGAAAGTGAGGAGTCAAGAAAAGCACCTAAATCTTTAACACTTGCAACCCGGTCGTTAACTACAGGTTCAATTTTACAATCGTACTGCAATCTATGAAATTTTCTATTAAAACAAATCGCATTACACTTTTTATATTTAATTTAAAATCATTTATATGACACCAAATTGACAAAGAATAAAAGTCAGATTGAAATCATCAAGACTCGAAGCTTTTAAAAATAGTGTCAAATCGTTAGCATATAGGTAGTAAGCTTTTACAATATTTTAATATTGAAATGATATCATCAAAGAAAATTATAAAAAGCATTGGTGCAATGTGGCTGCCTTTGGGGACACCTGATGTTGATGTAAACTTAATTTTCTTTGAGCAAGTGGCTGCAATCTTAATTAGATGTATTCTACAAGATAAATAAGAAGATAACCATTGAACTATGGAGTGAAAATTTAAAGTTTTTTCATATGTGTTTAGTTGTTCACCGGATCAAAGGGCTTACTAAAGTCCGTATATACTGGGTCCATTTGAACTTTTTGTTCCAAATCTTTGATGATGTACTAAGTGAAATATGTCGAATTTGTAATAGTAGATCTACCGGACATACGATGGCGGTCCGATAAGTACTTAGCCTTCAAAAGAAAAAAAAATATTTTGGAAAATTGGCGATTTATTTCTCAACATAGTCTCCTTTTAGCTCGATACACTTGATCCAGCGATGCTCCAACTTCTTTAACCCATCCGAAAAATAGGTTTTCTCGAGGTCTGCAAAGTAGGTTTCCGTGGCGGCAATGACCTCCTCATTCGACTCAAATTTCTGCCCAGCGAATGACTTTTTCAAGTTTGCAAACAAAAGAAAGTCGGACGGGGCCAGATCTGTAGAATACGTAGTGCAATTAGACCAATTTGGGCGTGGTGACGGGCGGAGGTATGCCGTTGCGCTTGTTGTCCTGAATGAGCAAACGCGGCCCCATCACGCCAACAGCTTTCTCATGCCCAAAATTTCATGGAGGATATGACCCACGCGGTCTTTTGAAATGCCAACTGTTTCAGCTACCTCGCGCACCTTTAATCGGCGATCTGCCAATACAGATCGTGGATTTTTGACACGTTATCTTCCGTGGTAACCGTTTTTGGGGCACCTGATCGGGGCTTATCAAAAACCGATGTGCGGCCACGTTGAAACTCGTTATACTAATTTTTGACGGTCGCCATCGAAAGAAAAGAGTCACCCTACACAGCATCCTAGCGCTCTTTGATTTCGCTGCGCGATTTTCCTTCCAAAAACAAGAATCGAATCACCGACCGATATTGCTCTTTTTGCATTTTTCTAAAATTCGCGGACAAGCCTGGTCAAAACAAAACTACGAGTCCGATTCGGCTGAAATTTTGACAATAGCCGTCTAAGAGAATGTACTAGACGATAGTAAATCTCTCTTGCGATACTGGCATTATATCTGGCGGTGAGGCTAAGTACCTATCGAACCGCCCTCGTAAAACCATGTTGTATATCCGATAAATATTCACTTACAGCATTTTTAGCACAGTGTGGTCATTATGGTCATACAGGGTGGACCAACATAACTTTCTTTTTTCAAACTGCAATAAAATCCATTTAATGAAGCAGAATATTTTCGTTCCCCAATTCATCAAGTTGTGTAAAAGAAACTCCTCCAACATTTGAATTCATTTTTAACTTTAACGTCAATTTTTCCAAAAAACGCAAGGACTAACAATTCCAGCTGAGAAAATTGCACACAACACTGTGAATTTAGGTGAATCCATATAGACCTTTGATGGATTGATTGATGACTCAAGTGAAACAAGGCGTCATCAGGGAAACAAAACGACATCCTCAGGAACGATCCTGCGCCATTGGTAAGGATGGTAATGAAGGTCATCGTGAAGAGTTAAGGAAGTCCAATATGGAAGACTTATATTTTCACACAGAGACGTGGTGATTACGCTACCTCAATGTTTTCAGGTAATATGATGGGCCAAGGGACTCCAGTTCTCCATCTCGTCGCACTCGTGGTTTGTCTGACGGTATAGTGACTCATGTAACAATATACAGCCGTTGACAGCTAATTAGAAACGATGTTGTGTAATATAAAAAATATTAATTTTCCTCTTCCATTTCATGAATATTTACTTTTATTTGATTAATAAATAAATTTTGAATGATTTTTTCAAAATATTTAACAATATTTATTCAGATTTAAAAAAGGCACATTGTATGAAGCTTACGCTTAAACTTAAAACTCAGTTTTTAGTGAGACAACTAATTAGAAACGATGAAAGAAAGAACAACAAAGACGTAACAAAAAATATTTAAAGTCGGGTTTTATATTCTAAAACCGTCAATATTTGGTTGGAAATCCTTTTTGCTTCAATACCGCTCCACAGCGCCTTTGCATAGACTCGATCAGGTCTTGACATCTTTTCATCGGAATAGAATACCAGGCATCTTTCACTTTTTCGAACAAAGTGTCCAAGTTTGCAATGTTTTGTATGCTAACGGCCTTTTTCACGTCATCCCATAGATGTTCGATGGGGTTAAGGTCAGGACTTGACGATGGCCAGTCAAGTACTCGCAAAGAATTCTTATCAAAAAACTATTTAGTGAGTTTCGCGGTATGCTTTGGATCATTGTCTTGCTGAAATGACCAAATTACCGCCATATTGTCTTCCGCCTATGGTAGCATTATGTTCTCCAGAATTTCAACATATTTTTCTTTATTCAGGATGCCCTCAATACGGTGAACGGGTCCAACGCCTTTCTAAGAAAAACATCCCCAAACACAGATTGACCCACCACCATGTTTCACAACCGGTGAAATGTATCTTGGATTAAGTTCTTGGCACTTCGGGCGTCTAATATTCTTTCTGCCATCGGGGCCAATGCGGTTTATTTTGGTCTCATCGCTCCACAAGACAAATTTCCATCTATTCACTGTCCAATTTTCATGTGTTTTTGCAAACTCGATGCGACGCTTTCTTTGCGTAGTTGTAACCATTGGTTTCTTCCGTGAAATCCGTCCGTGATGTTTTTCGTGGTCTTTTTTTGCGCGGAACATTTTTTGTGGTTTTATACATCAAACACAATCTCTTTGGATCAATTAAGCTGCGTAGCGATGCGTTGATATGAAAGCCCTGATGTCTTATTCAGCTCAATAATAGCCTCTCGCTCAGCTGCAGTACAGCTTTTGGATTTGCCCATTTTAAAACAGCTTACTTTTTAGTTTTTTATTGTTGTTAAAATTGATATAATGTAAAATATACCATCAATATTTACCTTTTTATTTTCAGGGCGAAAAATGATATATACGTTTTCAGTTTCTACCTAATCGTTTCTAATTAGGTGTCAATCGAAAAATCAGTTGATTAAACTAAAATCTTAACGGTTTAAAATATTTGTCATCTAGAAAGTGAATTTGCATAGTAGTTTAAAGAGTAAGTAAGATAGAACATAATTTCTTCAAATAATTCAGCGTTCGGTGAGAAACAGCCTTCGGGATAAGAGAACAATGCGAAAATTGCATCGTTTCTAACTAGCTGTCAACGGCAGTATTTCCAGTCCGGGATAGGGTCTAACGCGTCTACATTGAAGCGATCCCAAATGAAACTTACACTTACATATGTATAGGTCGATTAGGAATATAATTATAATATTGTTTGATTAATTCATATATATTTTATTATTTAGTATTTATTTTATTTAAATATCTCTTAGAAGTTCGGAAAATATCGTATGGCTTGAACTTTCACAACAACTCCCTGAGAATTTTGTACTCATCACAAAGTGTTTCATGATTGGAAAAAAAAACTTTCTTCAAAATGTTTACCTAATTCCCAAAACTTTCACTTTTGATAAGTGCAATTAGTTCCATAAGGAAAATAAATGTTACTACCCCTTAAAGTGAAAGTACTTCGAACTCTCATAAGCCTAATTTCATGACACCCTTACACAAATTATGTAAGCAGATTAATTTTCCCCTTTTTCAGACTTTTTCAGAGTAGTAATACCTTCAATCTGCGCTTGATTTAAAAAAAATGTTTCCCTAACGATTCCTCACCTTCTGAAAATAAGACCCATTTTCTGGAGATACTATACCTTTCAATTTATTAGAAAATAATTTAAAGAAGCTCCTTGTCTCAGGTTCAGACTCTACACGTTTGAGAGTCTTTTTTTATACATATTTCAATAATATTGAATTAAATATATTATGCAATTTGAGCGTGGGGCTGAAATGGGTGTTATCTGTCATTCAATACAAAATTTATCAATCATCAACCTAACGAGTCCTTATTTGCCATAAAATACGAGTACATAAATGTAAAAAAATGCTCTTAAGGTATCACTTTTGGCATTGCGTAACCCTCATCATAAATTTTCATTACCATATAGGAATTCGCAAAAACAAAATAAAATGGCATTTCATAAAAATGGCAATGCCAAGGCAAAATTCCATCTCGTGCCACATACCTACATATACGAAGTGAAGACATAAGACATGGTACAAACCTTCCTAATATTTGTGTGCACCATTTCCGTTGATCATCAATCTCAAAATCGTATCCCTAATAAGACACAATGGCATAAGAAAATGAGTTGGAAAATCCTTTTTATTGAGTTCACCATCATCACGAAAACAACCGGATAACCTACCCTCATTTGTCTTCTTGAACTCGAAGGCTCTCTTCTGGTCCTGCTTCTGTCGCCCTTCCTTGATTTACTTGCCTCTGCTTGTGTGTCCTTGAGTGGCATCACCATTAACGAAGTACTTTCAATATTTTGTTGTGAAACATCATGCCATCGAGGTAATAACTCCTAAGTGAATGAATATCAGAGGGGGTTGTGAACGCATTTTTCCTTACCTCATCACAACATTACCAAACGAAATGCTTTTGCAAAATAATTTGTATTAATTTGCCAGCAAAAAAAAGGGAAGTGTTGAATACGTATCGTCTTGTTTTCATTGGAACCCATTTTATATTTTAAAAGACGATTTGCTGACACATTGAATTAAAAAAAAAACAAGGTACAAGTACAAGAGACAAGACATAACTTAGTGTACGGAGTTAAATGCGGGTGCTTGTGGCGGCCTGTTTTCCTTTTATAAAAATCTATATAAATCGATCCGCTTCACTTTGTACTTACCTATCCATGCTACACCTATTGGATGGGGATTATTTTCTTGGAACCAAACCTGGGATACCTGTGTCAGATCAGTAGTTGTTTTCCCACATCACCCTTGTCGTGGAAAAATTTCGCGCTGGAAAATCGACGTAATTAAGACCACATTTGCGCCTATTATCGCCAATTTTTTGGATTCCTTCTAAGTATTTGTCCGCAGCCTTTTTAATTCTCCTATGTATGTATACCTATTTATTATTTTTATATATATAATTCTCATGAGCTGATGGCGAGAAGATACATCGGTATCTTTGGTTGAATTGGTTGCATTTCAATCGATCGCGATCGACTTCAATTAACCATTGCCATTGGTTTATATTCTATATATAAAGCGATATTGTATACGCGATTTAATTGACCACTACCAAGTAAGTGGATTTTATTTGTCAATTTTACTTGGAAAAAAATACATAATAGGAATTGCTATTTTAGGAGTTATAGAATTTATTCATATAATAAAAACGCCATATTTTTCTTGTTCTATCTCACTGAAAATTGTCTTCCAAGACGTAATTAGCTTGAGGTTTTTTAAAAACAGATTTTACACACGATTCACTGGTCCATTCCATTAGCTATATTGTTCTTATGACTAAAGTGAAATAATAATCAAAAAGGAAGTGATATCCCGCAACTTGAAATCCGGCTCGAATGACCAAATTATTTCTTGATAAAATAATTGAATTTGCCAAAGTCACACTCTAAAAAATCCAAAACGTTCAACTTATTAATTTCCAGTAAGTTACTTTACTTTCTCCTTCATATAAGCTTCAATCGTTGTCAATATTATAGACCTTGATGGTATGTATGATCCTTTATGACAATGATCCTTTTTTCGACAAGCAATTGTCTTTCGACAATATTTTGCTGTGATTTAGTTTATCTACTGTGTGCATTTTTGTGTGTTGAATAGACCGTGCAGTGCAGTGTGCACCACTGTATGCTTTAAAATTGCTTTTGTAAACTGTAATCTGGTTGAATCAATTAGGTAAAGAGTACATACTGGAGTATGTGGTGTTTACATAAATTTATTAGCTGGTATGTAGCGAATATAAAATTCTATCGACTCAATATATAAATATGTTTAGTGCCAAACTCAATGTTGGTAATCTGCACAATGTGTTGTAAATAATTTGTATGTACTTATGACTTTTTCTTAACTTCGCTCCTTTTCGCTCGGATTTTATTTACTTAATTGTTTTTGACCTTGGAAACTTCTGGGGAAAGAGAGCACAAGAAATACGTGGGTTAGCATTTGATTTCAGAATGGGAACGAGTTTTCAAAAAAAAAAAAAAAAAAATTACAACAATGACCAAATTGTGGTTTGTCTTGATTAAATTCGTTATTTAATAAATTGATTCGAAACCCTGGAAGGTTTTATCCAATAAATTAAATTAATGTATTTCCCACTCCGGTTCTTTTTTTACTTGCGACTTAAAGGTACTATAAGTCAAGTTATACATTCGTAAAAAAAATCGAACTCGAGATTTTGATCAAAGTTGACATTAAGATGATAGCGAAGACTAAAAAAGTGGGTCTCGCAATTCTGTCTGTCTCTCTGTACGACTACAGTCCAAACGGCTCGGTCGATTTTCCTTAAGCTTGGTAGATATCATTGTTAATTTTTTCCCCCACACATCTTTTTCTTTTTTTTTAAGACCAAAAATAACGGTACCTGCCATACGAATTTATTTCGAAATTTTATAAATATTTTTTTTTTCAAAAACTGTTCAACAGAATTAAAAAATAAAAATACAAAAATATTTTATTTAGTTAAATAGTTGAAATTTTTTTTTCGAAAAATAGTTATTGAGGGTACTCCCTCATTTTTTTTGTGTTTGATTTTCTCAAAAACGGTACTACCGATTTTGATAATTTTTTTTGCCAGAGCTCCCCAAAAATTTTAATAGAATTGTATATTCAAAATTTCTAAATTTTTTTTTTCGATTTAAAATTTTTTTTCCAAAACTTAATATTTCAAAAACCCCATGCTAGATTTTTCTTGATAAATAAAAGTTCTTCAATATAATCTACAAGATATGTGAGAAAAAAAAATTTATTTTACCTAAAAATAAAGGTACCCACCATACAAATGTTAAAAAATGGTTTTCAAAAACCGTATTTTTTTCTCTCAATTATTTTTTGTGATCTTCAATTTAATAAAAAAAAAAATTAAATTAAGATATTAGAGCTTGTACCTACCATAGAACAATTTTTATAATTTTGAATTTCTCATTATCGACATAACGGATTTAAATAATTTTTTTTATAGAGATGCGTCTAAAAAGTTTAAAAAACATTGCATTTCAAAACTTAAAAAAAAAAATTTTTAATTTTTGAAAAAAAAAAAATAATTTTTTTAAATTTTTGAAAATTCGATATCTTAAGAACGGCTCAATATTTGTGTTGAAAATTTAATTTTCATTCGTACAGTAATAAAAACTTAAAGTTGGCTTACTAAATTTTTTTTCTTAAAAATGTTTTAAAAATTTTCTATGTAAAAACTTATTTTTTTAAAGAAACCACTACCACTAGCATATTCATATTTGCATAGCATTCTGTTCTTATCTCTTACTATTAACAAAATTTTAAAAATTAATTTTATCCTTATGAACAGTTTTTTCTAATAACATTCGTTTTTTTCCTAGTCTATTACATCGGAACAGGTTCGTTTAAAAATTGAACTCGTTTAAGGGCAGATTGTAGGTAATTCACAAGAGGTGTCTATGTAATGCTTCATGTATGTCGTCTTCAATAATTTTATCCGCCACTTCACCAACAGCAGCATTGAAAATGTTCCTATTTGACACAATACCTTGTAGAATTTCAAAATGTCTAGCCTGACCAATGTTAATACCCTAGCTCTGGAACCGCTGATCCATTGTTATTTCTCCAGGGTTGTAATACCTCTTGCCGGAAATTGACAAATCTTCCAAGAGTATCTATGTCTTGTCATTAGCCGTTCGGAATCGACAGAAAATTATAGGTCCCCTTCATTTCTCACGCACACAGAAATGGTTGAGAGTTGTAATTCACTAGGTTTAGGCTCTCTATATGAGGTGTCATGATCTCTAATTTATTTTGTCTATTTTATCTTTAAACTTTTTTGACTTCATCATACTTAGCACTGCATATTCTAAAATAGCCCTGGCTTCGGCATAATAAATTTCCACCTTTGAGGTGGAATTAATTAAATTGTTCCACGGAAATTTAAGGCTCTGACGATCCATTTTGGATGTTTCTTTAAAATGGTCTGTTAAGAATAATTCATCAGGTGTTAGCCATATCCCGATACTTTCCCTTAAACCTGCCTGAAACTCATTTACAAATCCTTTTCTCACTTTCGTAGACGGGCCAAGAAAACTCCTGAACAGAGCTTACCAATAAAATCCATGAAAGATATCTCTCTGTAGTTTTGAACTCTGTTTTGGTCACTTGGAATGACTTTATAAAAGATGGTTCAACTCATGTCCTGATGTCCGCATCTGTTAAAGATATACATACGTGCTTTGATTTCAATTGCCGATTCTCAAATGTTTTTAAAGAATTCGTACGGGACTCTATCATATCCCGGTGCTTTATTTCTTTTCGTGCAATTAAGAAACAACAAAATTTCTGAGCTACTGATGTCTCCATCGAGCATAGCATCACTTGTCTTATTGTTAGGTTAAGAAGATCATCAAAATAATTCTTGAAGATGTCTTTAGTTATGTGGTGTCCTTTTACAAAATTGACTGACTTTATTTCTCTTGCTTGCATCCACCATTCTTGTGTATTTGCAACTTCTTCAGTTTGCGAATGAACCCCAACGGTTGCCCTTATCGCATCAATTAATTCTCTAGCCTTCTATTCATCTGTCTCAGAAGCTGTTATACAGGGTGATTGGCATAAGGTGTGACAAAAAGCTAGGGCGTGTAGATTGGACTTAGACAAGAAAAAAATCGTATGGGAGGGGGGGGTCTATTTCCCCCCGTTTAGGCGGGAGGGGCAATTTAAGAAAAAAATCACTTAAAACAGAAAAAAAATTATTAAAAATTAACGGTGATACCTACAGAGTAATGCTATAGCATTTTGAAAAGCCAGAAATACATTCTTTAATTTTGTTTTTAAATAAAGTTGTTCGAGTGAATAGTTTTTGAAAAATTAATTTTCAAAATCAAAATTTTGAAAAAAAATGAAATTTTTTTTTTTTAAACAATTTTTTTTCAAAATTTTACGTACATAATTAAGTATTATTTTTTTATTCAATATTCAATGCTCTTATTAATTTTTGATCAAACACAAAAAACCGGATGTCAAAATGTTTTGTAGTTTTTGAGAAAATCAAAAATAACAAAAACTACTTTTGTTCTAAGAAAAGCCTTTTATTTTAGTTTTTACGTTTTTGGATTCTTATGTAGGTGAATTTACGATTGAAAGGATTAACTTTCTTTTTACTATTCTTTTAATTATCGTCTTATAAGCATACAATAATGTGACAAAGTACTGGATTAACCATATTTCACACATTTTTTCATTGAGAACACCTGCGTGAGAGCATTGGTTTAAAATTGACCTGCCACTTTTTTATTATGGTGGGGTCGGCTTGGCTTAGGTGCATTTACGAAAGAAAGGATTAACTTTTTTTGTAAAATTTTTTTATTATCAGTCTTATAAGCATACAATAACACATTTTTTCATTGAGAACACCTGCGTGAAAGCATTGGATTAATATTGATCTGCGAATGTTTTTTAAATAATGCAGCGTTACACGCCCTAACTAGTGACAGAAAAATGCAATTGCGAAATAAAAACAAAAATGTTCCTGAATCTTGAAATCAATTTAAATAATAAATACATGCATATTTAGATAAAATACATAATTACTGTTTATTTAAAGTTAATCCTTTCTTTCGTAAATGCACCTAAGCCAAGCCGACCCCACCATAATAAAAAAGTGGCAGGTCAATTTTAAACCAATGCTCTCACGCAGGTGTTCTCAATGAAAAAATGTGTGAAATATGGTTAATCCAGTACTTTGTCACATTATTGTATGCTTATAAGACGATAATTAAAAGAATAGTAAAAAGAAAGTTAATCCTTTCAATCGTAAATTCACCTACATAAGAATCCAAAAACGTAAAAACTAAAATAAAAGGCTTTTCTTAGAACAAAAGTAGTTTTTGTTATTTTTGATTTTCTCAAAAACTACAAAACATTTTGACATCCGGTTTTTTGTGTTTGATCAAAAATTAAAAAGAGCATTTATATGAAGGTTTTTTATAATACAAACTCTATATACTACTGAAATACATCAGCCAAGTAGAAGACTTAGCACTATTATTGGACTTGTTGAATTATTGATTCAAATTAGCTTTTTTGGCCTTTAGTCCACAAAAATTGGCGTTTCGTCCGGGTGATCTCACATGGACTCATCAGTTGACTTGTGAGGACCTTGTCAATACGCAATTTTTGTTAAGTTCAGTTCATCTTACATGAATTTTTTGACAAAAATCCAATGTGAACTATATCCAACAAAGATTAGGATTGTAATCATTAATGTTGGAATTTTTTTTTTGCCCGTGGCCTGGCATTGAATATTTATATGAAGGTTTTTATAATACAAACTCTATATACTACTGAAATACATCAGCCAAGTAGAAGACTTAGCACTATTATTGGACTTGTTGAATTATTGATTCAAATTAGCTTTTTTGGCCTTTAGTCCACAAAAATTGGCGTTTCGTCCGGGTGATCTCACATGGACTCATCAGTTGACTTGTGAGGACCTTGTCAATACGCAATTTTTGTTAAGTTCAGTTCATCTTACATGAATTTTTTGACAAAAATCCAATGTGAACTATATCCAACAAAGATTAGGATTGTAATCATTAATGTTGGAATTTTTTTTTTTTGCCCGTGGCCTGGCATTGAATATTTATATGAAGGTTTTTATAATACAAACTCTATATACTACTGAAATACATCAGCCAAGTAGAAGACTTAGCAAAAAAAAAAAAAAAAAAAAAAAAAAAAAATTCCAACATTAATGATTACAATCCTAATCTTTGTTGGATATAGTTCACATTGGATTTTTGTCAAAAAATTCATGTAAGATGAACTGAACTTAACAAAAATTGCGTATTGACAAGGTCCTCACAAGTCAACTGATGAGTCCATGTGAGATCACCCGGACGAAACGCCAATTTTTGTGGACTAAAGGCCAAAAAAGCTAATTTGAATCACTAAAAAGAGCATTGAATATTGAATAAAAAAATAATATTTAATTACGTAAAATTTTGAAAAAAAATTGTTTAAAAAAAAAAATTTCATTTTTTTTTTTTCAAAATTTTAATTTTGAAAATTAATTTTTCAAAAACTATTCACTCGAACAACTTTATTTAAAAACAAAATTAAAGAATGTATTTCTGGCTTTTCAAAATGCCATAGCATTACTCTACACTGTATATTCGTGAAGTGAATTTTGATATTAGAGAATTTGAAGATATTATGATATCCTTGAGTTAAAATCGCCGATGGCAACATAATTTTGAATATTTTTAGTTGTTGAAGTTCTGGCAGTCCTTCTCCCATCTATATTACAGTTTAAATAAACAGATATGTTGAAGAAGTCTTCACTTTATGTACCTATTATACATACTAGGTCCCGATCCATTTTTCACGAATTGTGCTTGTTTTATATCAAATTTGATGCCGTAAACTGCTCTACAAAATCTAGCCCTCTTTACAGCTGGTACCCAATATAGTTTTAAACCTTCAAAGAATCTCGCAAACCTTTCAAAATCTTTCGTTAAAAAAAGTCTCATATAAAAAGAAAATCATGCTTATTTTGACATTCGAACGAATAGCTAATTCGATAGAATAGATATTTTCATTCGAATGAACTTTGCATATTTTGACATTCGAGCGCAAAATGGTTATTGTCGAATGATTAAATAAAATGAACCTCAATGAAATTCATTTCCGAAATGAGCTGTTTGAAATTTACTGACATTTCCATCTGATTTAGTATGACCAAACTGTTTTTTTTTTTGATGATTTTTATTTAAAAAAAATTATGATCTAAAAATATTAAAATAATACTTTATCATTTAAGAAAAATAAACTAATGCTAACGGCCCGGTAAAGTTTAAATTTAAAAACATCAATAAAACTGACATTTTAAAAATTGGGAGCATTTAGAAAACAGGATGGTAAGTTTATTGATATCAAAAAGAAGTAAAATATCGGTACAATTTCTCTGTATAATAAAATACTTGATTTATGTTTTAATTTTCATGTAAACTAATTTTATTTTCCAAATTGATAAACAAACAAAGAAGGCAACTTCAAAGCTTATTTAATTTCCACAAATCCGGTCACACTAGAATTTTGAACTAGCATTTGTAAATTGTTTTGTGAAAATATTGATAAATTGAAGTCAGACGTTAAAAATCAAAATGGCATTTGTTTTATGTATGAAAAGAGAAAATGGTGATGAGCAGTTGTATAAGAGAAGGATAATGGATGTATCAAATCCATTTTATGCATCTATTACTACTAACATTATACTAAACTTACATGTTTTATGAATCTATTCGCCAGAAAAAATTGAACGAGAATGAAATGACATTTCTTTCGAAAAATTCGAAAGTGAAAATTTGCTTAGTTTTCGAAAGATAAATGAACTTTCCATTGATAAAGTGAACTTTCTAATCGTTCAAATCTCAAAATACAAATTATTCGAATTCGACATACTTTCTAATGAAATCGAATGTCAAAATAAGGCTGAATATCATGCTCACATATACAGGGTGTCCGGTAATTCGTGTGCCATACTTTGGGATGTGATTCTAAGAACAAAATTGTTCGACAGTAAAGTCTGATTTTCAACTTTGACATCACTCTTTGACGATTTAAAAAAGGGCTAACTTTGGTGTACCCTGACCCATGTTAAGGTCAATTTCTCTGTCAGTACTAATGGTAGGGACCTCATTTTAAGCTTTTTTTTAGTAGAAATACTAACCTTTAAAACTACGTTTAAAGTGAGCTGATGTTTTTAGGGTTGCCAGATATTCAATTTTAAATGGTGTTCAATTTTTCTTGCCCGAGCAAAATTTTGACTTTGAGGTCAATTTTTTTCGAAAATGCGAAATAAACATAAAGTTTTCTTATTTTTACCTGATGAACAAAATAATAAAAAAAAAACTACTTTTATTGCACCTTTTGGCAATTGGAGTGGTTTTCCAAGAATTAATGGTTTTTAGGTAATTTTTAAGACTGAACACTCATGAAAAGTGTTAAAAGTGTACTTATGCCTACTTGACTTGCTGTCAAAACCCTAATTACCTTACCTATTCTCAGGGAGAGTTTAATTTGGGGTATGAATGATTAAAGGGTAAATTAACTAAATAAGTGGTATAAAAGAATAGAAAAACAAATTCATTCACCAGATTATCAAGTTAAGTCACAAATGCAGTTGGATAAAAGCGTTTTTTTAAATGCCTTCTTTTACGAGAGAAGAATACGCAGACATTTTATTCGTTTATGGGAAAGAAAAATTGAACACCATTTAAAATTGAATATCTGGAAACCTGGCAACCCTAAAAATAAATCAGCTTAATTTAAGCGTAGTTTGAAAGGTTGGTATTTTTACTAAAAAATAAAGTTCAAAATGAGGTCCCTACCATTAGTACTGACAGAGAAATTGACCTTAACATGGGTCAGGGTACACCAAAGTTAGCCCTTTTTTTTCTTAAAATATGACCAAGAATCACATCCCAAAGTATGGCACACAAATTACCGGACACCCCGTATAATGTAAAAGGTTTGGATAAATACATTTTTCTTTTTAAATGAAATTTTTAAATACGTATGTAGTCATTACATATTTCAGTGTAGTTGGTCCACAGTTGTGTGTTGATTACATATCCCCTGTATTAAGTACACATTTAAAAAAGCAAGGGTCCATAAATTGTGTATTGAGTAGAAGTGTTATCATCGGGCTTAATTCGGTACATAAATTGAAAATGTAACCAGTAAAAGTAAACTGTAATCAGTACATAGAGGTCTCCACAGCAACTTTCAATATATGTATACATTTTGCATAAAATCCTCTTTAATAAAATTTTAAAGAAAACATAAGCAAAGTAGAGCCAACAGATAATTCCTTTAAGACCCCACGTATCTCCGATCGCCCTGCTGCAATTGAATATCGAATAAATTCAATATAAAGACGACGATGATGATGATGATGATGATGATGACGACGCGCGATGGATCAGCTTGTGCCGATTGCTACAAGGTAATTCGCACTTTATCCTCCCATAGCGGCTTCGCAATCCAATGAGGGATAAGAGCCAAACGAAAAAAAAAACCATAACTTCAGACTGGACACAAACTCAGCCGATATCTGTGTGCTTCCAGATTTAATGCATTTCTAAAATACTTTTGATTTATATTTACACAACAATATTGTAGATAATCTGTGGACTTATAAGTTATAATGGGCAATCGGTTGATCGATGATATGGTGGTGGGGAAACTCAATAGGCGGTATTCAATGGTTTGGTGCGCAAACAGTTCCAGCCACACCGACGACGTAGTCGATAGTTGATTGCCTACTTGACACATGAGGAATGTTTTACAAAAAAAAAAGTTCCAAGAAATATTCTATGGCGTAGGATTCATTAAGTTCATTTAGTTGCAATAGCTTTGAGACAATTGCACTAATTGACAACTACCGGTCTAAATGGTGCACAGGTGCAGGTCGATTTAGTTCTGTCATAAAATTGACAACTCACAAACAGAATGCCACTTAAGAAAAAACAAAACCTTTATTATCTGATTGAACAAAAACACAAGGCTTCTCATAATTTCTGCAACGAAATGTCATGTTCTGAGGTGCTGTTTGGAATTCCAAGAAGAAACATTCTCCATTCACCAACAACACGTGAGTTAAATAAAACTTAAATAAATCACCTTGATGGGGCTCCCGAAAAAACGAGCCGACAATATGTGGCGCGAAATATATGTAACAATCCGAAAACCCAATGAAATTAACGACTACCGGTCTTGAAAGATAAAACCCTGGAATGTCATTTTTGTTTTTCTTGCGAAACATTATGGGTAACTTTGACAGATAGTTGTTATGTCATCCTCATCACACAGAAGCTTGAATGCGAAATACATTACATTGAAACAAAGATTCGTTGAGTTATTTCTTAAGCTTGATGGGATGATTGTGACAAAGCTTAACCATTTAAGAGATGTTTGTTTCATGGATCTACATTTTAGGTGAATTCCATTGGCTTTAAATTGTATGGGATGTGTGAGAAATAATGGGGAATGGAAAAGGATCTTAGCTTTATGGGCATCTCCTGATCGTGCCAGGGTGACGATTGCGCATGGAAGAGTTTTAGAATAATAAAAACAAATATAATTACAGCCATATCCGTGTTAATATGGCTTGGTTTAAATTTTTTAAATATTTCACAACCTTTTGAAATGTCTTAAAATCACTCTCCGTTGTTGAGTTTTAAAAGAAGATCAATTAATAATAGAGTAAGATCCTCAATAGAAACAACACCCGGAAGTTTTATAAAAAATTCAAGCAACTGGCTGCAGGTTTTAAGACATTAAGGAACACAGACTCTTCGAAACAGCGAAGACAACCTAGTCAACAAACCACAGGGAGTTGTAGATGCTTTCAAGTAGTTGTTAAATGGGATCATGTAGAGCGTTTAATAGAAAAGGAGGCAACCCACTTCCAATCAATGAAGAACCAGTTCTACCGCCAATTTATAGAAGAAGTAGGCTTAGCTATAAATAAGCTTAAGAACAAGAAAGCCGGAGGACCTGATGGCTTCCTGCAGAGCTCTTCAAATACGGAGGTGATGTTTTGGTAGGGTGCATGCATCAACGATCAACCCATCAATCAAATATGGGTGGAGGAGCATGCCCGATGACTGGACCATCAGCTCCATATGTCCCACCAACAAAACAGGTGATACTATGGTGACCCTATCCAATGTGCTATAGGTAGATGTCTTAAGCCCTTCTGTAATAATTTAGCCGGCAAGTTCCAGAGTGTCTTCCGGCCCGGAATATTTATTGACTTCAAAACCGTATATGATAGAATTCATCGTCAAGAGCTTTATATGGCGATGGCGAAACTAGCTATCCAGGTAAAACTGATCCCAACTGTGTCGCGTGAAATTGGAAAATACCCAACTCTTCTGAACTATTCCGCACATGTACATTGCACATGATATTGGCAAGGAGATGCGCCATTATGCGACTCCTCCGATATCGTTCTAGAGCATAGGGTGCGCAGGGCAGGTATTATCACGGAGTGTACTATATTCAACAAATCTTTCCAACTGTGGGGTGTGCGGACGATATTGAGAGTCATCGGCCGTTCCCAACGTTTTGTAATGGAGGCGTTGCAGATCAAGAGAGACTTGTTGGTCTCGAAGTAAATGAGGACATGAGCAAATATACATATGCTGTCGACAAACATATAAACATCTGTCCACCGATTAAAGCAAAACATCACTATTGATAGCAAAAACTTCGAGGTATTTAAGGAGTTCATCTACCTCGCAGTTAATATTAACTCCATTAACGACACCTTAGTAGATATCGGACGAAAAATTACGCTGGGAAATTGCTGCTACTTGCTAACAAATGAGTTCGAAACCCCTCACTCTTAAAAGCGCCGGTTAAGTATGTAAGTAATAAGATCCTCGAGCAGCCAAAATTGCGTACTTTTTTAAAGCCAAGATTTTCTGTGAGTGTACCGTAATATGAATAAAAATGAATGGATATTACGACCCTTACAACAGGGGACCTTGGGAAGGTAACAACTGCGCATACTCTATAATATTTATCCAAGGAACTATCGAGGTCGAGGTGCATCTATGAAAAAGGAGATTCTATATGTCCTGCAAAAACTGTCGAGGCATATCCCTGCTGAAAGTATCATTTAAAAGATGCCAAGAACTGTTCTGAAAAACTTAAATAAGTTAGTACAAGTGTGGGTTTCGGCTCTGGAAAAGACCAATGAATTTCAAGTCGAGTCTTATATAATACCATCCATCTTCAGGACATGTATATAGGATCCCAAACTCTATATCCCGAATAAATTTATCCAGCTGCATAGCGCAGTATTTCAAAATACTCGTTGCCATGAACAACTTAGGAATGGCTTCTCGAAACTATTCCGAACATGCACTGCACAGGGTTTTTCCAATGAGTTGCACTATCATGTAAATCTTCTATCATTTTCTGGATCAAAGATTAGACAGAACAGGTGTTAACACTGACGGCGCAGTATTATTCTATAAGGAAAAAGGGAGAGCTGAATTTGGGATCTTCCGAAAGAAAAATTCTTCGTGGGATAAAGATACAAAAAGATACAACCGTGAACTCTATGAGATGCACCAAGAAGTCAATGTTCTGCAAAAAGACAACACTCGTTGTTTAGATTGGCTTCACTTCGAGAGAATACAAAGAGAATCTTCGAATATCCGACCAGGCGTTTGCAACCGTTATTCCAAACTTCTCTAAGAAAACCCCTTATTTTTAAAGTGTAAACTCTATACTCTAATGAAAAGAAAAATTACCTAGCGAAGCAGCTCTACTAGTAACGTTGTAGTCGAAATATATTGACGTTGGAGGCTTAGGAATAAGGTTGGGATAGCAAACGAGAATAGAATGAGAGAATTGTAAAAGTTGTTAGCTCCATGACAAAACTATTGCTTGGAAGTCTATAAACCGAAGTATGTAGGTACTTTCAAAAAACACAATTTGAATTTTTCCAAATTTACTTTGAATTTTTTTGTAAATTAATAAAATCAGTCAAGTCGTTTTGAGAATATTAACAAAGTGTTTCTGGTTTTATTTCACTTTTTTCACACAAATAAAGAGGTATTCCTCGTCGTTGGCAAAACCATTGCCTAAGCTCCTTCATAGCTCCTTCTAAAATTTTCCTTCGAACATGGAAACCATCATTTTTCCAGCTTTTTCTTAAAAAAGGGATGTAAATCTCTTCTTTCCAAGGTCATGGACTCGCTAATCAATCATCAGCTCAAGAAATATCTCGAAGAATGAAAGCTTCTTAATGTCCGGCAATACGGCTTTCTCAGCAATCGTTTCACTGGTGATCTGAAGGCATATCTCACCGAAGAGTGGAACAGATCTCTACATTGTTTTGAAGAAAGTAAGATTGTTGCGCTTGATATTTCTAAGCATTTGATAGAGTTTGGCACCAGGCTCTCTTATGGAAAATGGTATCAACGAAACCCTTATTCTTTGGATTAGAAATTACCTTCTAGATCGTTCAATCATGTTAATCATGATCTTCACAAACTACTCGTAAATGCTGGTGTGCCTCAGGGCTCCGCTTTGTCTCCCACACTCTTCCTTATGTTCATAAATGATCTTTTGTCTGAAAATTCTAATCCACTTCATTGTTTTGTCGATGACTACTCTCATTTTCTCATCTCCTTAGGAAGTGGAATTGCAACGGTATCGTAGGATTAGCTCATTAAATTCCGATCTTTACAGCATTATTAAATGGGGTATAAGAAATGGTGTGTTGTTTAATTCTTCGAAAATGGTGTCAAATGTCGTTGAAACAAAATGTATCCCCTATGTCATTGTCCTGAATGGCATTTTCATCGCATGAACCGAAAAGCTGTCCCTGTTCGAAATGTGTGTCAGCACCAATCTTCGTTGAAATGGCCACATTCTCGGGACCTTTAAAAGCACTACTTAATGCTTAGGATTTCTATATCGGTGTAAAAAATGTTTACCCCTTCTGATCTAGCTAAAATTTATAAGGCTTTTATAAGATAAGATCTTCACAAACTACTCGTAAATGCTGGTGTGCCTCAGGGCTCCGCTTTGTCTCCCACACTCTTCCTTATGTTCATAAATGATCTTTTGTCTGAAAATTCTAATCCACTTCATTGTTTTGTCGATGACTACTCTCATTTTCTCATCTCCTTAGGAAGTGGAATTGCAACGGTATCGTAGGATTAGCTCATTAAATTCCGATCTTTACAGCATTATTAAATGGGGTATAAGAAATGGTGTGTTGTTTAATTCTTCGAAAATGGTGTCAAATGTCGTTGAAACAAAATGTATCCCCTATGTCATTGTCCTGAATGGCATTTTCATCGCATGAACCGAAAAGCTGTCCCTGTTCGAAATGTGTGTCAGCACCAATCTTCGTTGAAATGGCCACATTCTCGGGACCTTTAAAAGCACTACTTAATGCTTAGGATTTCTATATCGGTGTAAAAAATGTTTACCCCTTCTGATCTAGCTAAAATTTATAAGGCTTTTATAAGTCCTAAGCTCGAGTGTAATTCATATCTTTGGGCAGATGCTGCTCAAACTCAAGCGTTAAAACTGAAACAAAACAGAGTTATCGCGGAATCATTACGGAATCTTGAACATCGTCGGAATGTTTTAGGTCTTTCATTTTTTTATCGCTTTTTTATTACAAGCTATGCTCCCTTGAAGTAGCCATCTATCATTCTTCCCCCCAATCATTTCTCCGGTGATACCCAGACCTAATTTCGGACGTTACCGTTAAATACAGATATTCGTCCAACACGATTATGGAATAATTTACCCGACACTGTTTTTTCTTGCCATTTGAATTTGCAAATGTTCAAAAATAATGTTCATCGACAACTCCTTTCTCTCCCTGCCTAATTTTTCTCATCACTCGTCCTGTGTTATACATTAAAAGGATCTTGATGAACTCTGCGAGTGAATTATAAAAAAAAATATTCATAGTGATCATTTTAGTCATAGAGAACCTACATTTATCTAAAGAACAGACTTAAGATTATTTTATCTCTTTCCATCTACAAGCTCGTGCGAGGGAACATAGGCCACAGTACTAAGATAATGTGATACTCGTACTTTATCGACTGGATTTTAAATAAAACCGGCACATCTACTTATGAGCATTTGCTCATAATCTTTTTTAACTAAATCGGCCATCTAAGGGCATTTTCTCTTATCCACCTCAAATAAAATATACGGATATTTCAGACAAAGGGGCACCAGCCCGTTCTCTAAAAAAAAAATTACAGAAAGCCATGTCCAAAGCGCTGTAGACCCAAAGTGATCAGAACCATCGGTCTTGATTTCTATATCGTCCCTCTGGGTTTCGGTAATCCGGTTAGTAGGATATTAGGCGATCGTTTCTGGTTATAAATCTGGTTACTCTGGCTTTCCCGTTTTCAGCACATACGGGTATTAATGGCCATGTTGAAGGCAGGTTGCAGTAATGTCCATCCCAAAACGGACGTGATCAAACAAACTATTAAGAATATTTGTTTCCCGACAAAAGATTCAAGTTTGATGATGTATCTGATTTTTTGACTTTTTATTTTAATTAAGCATACGAACATATCAACTTCAAACCCAGCCCCTTTTGCCCATAAAATATTTCCCAAATAAATTCCTAAAACCCGCTTGATCTACAAAGTGTTCAACCTTCAATTAACATAAAACATAAAAAAAAAAAACAATAACTACCGCAATTATCCACACATCATTCTACCTACATTCTATACCACCCCCGTTTTCAAGTTAAGCTTCGGTAGCTGCGGCTGTGTTAAGAGAAGAACTTCTGAAATGTGTTTAAAATGCTTCAAGATCATCCATCCACAAGACACTTGAAAGCCGTAAAAATCGTATATACGATGTCAACATTTGCCAACCATATATCAAAAGATTTTGTGCACCTTTTTATTGCTGCTACGTGACTCTTCGGTTATTCGCGGTGCAACTTTAGCTTTACTTAAATCTCTTAAAGAAAAAGTTGCCGCATATACTCGTACTCGTACTCCCCTTGCCTCTGATTTCGGTCGCTAATGCAGAGGGAACTTGGAGTATAAATGTAGACCTCAAATGCATTTAGTCCACCCGCCCGACGACAACCTGACAAGATAAACTGTCTTGATCGTTGCATGTTGATGAAAATGCCTACACCCGCCGACCTCGTCGTTGTCGACGTCCGTCGCAGTTGTCAACTGTCGGTTGGCTGCCACTTGTGTCGCCTTGAAGAGCTGTGAGCACACACCTATTACCAGACTAAGCAGGAGATCCCCGAAATCTGATAGGGTAGCCAGTTTTAAACATCAATTCAGCTGGCAAAATGCTAGTAATTGCGCTTGATCTCTGTGCATCATAGTCGTCGCGTCGTCGTCATCAAACCGCCGCGCCGTGTAGATGAACTCTGTCCTCCTTGGTTCGGTATGGAACCTAGATCAACTCAACTTGCAGTTTTATGATCCAAGAAAAATTAACATTCCTTGGAGTAGGAAACCCACGCTAGCTTAGCTAATACTTGGTATGCAAACTTCGTCCCAAGCGCTTGGCATCAATATTGATGATCTCTCTTTCTCTTCAACTTGGGCGCAAACTTTCAAGTCTTCAAGGACAAAACGTTTTATTGTTTGGTAATTGGTATTTTTATTATATTTGCTAAAATTCATTACAATTGGTGCAAGCTTAATCACTACATAACTAATTGGATATAATAACATTTTTTTTTGTTTGTGAAATAAATTAAAGATACAAATCTGGAAAGAATATAACATGGAAACGAAAAAAAAAGATTTCTTGGCTATCACAAGGAATACTGGTGTTGGTGTCTTGAGGTATTAACCTATAGTCTAATCGTCCTTATCGGAAGGACGTGATGATTTCTCCTGCGATGTAATTATTTCGGGAACTTTCTCAACTTCGATGTACTCATCGTCGTCGTCTTCGGGTTGTTTCTCTTCCAGGACTTCGTTTTTGAGCTCAAGCTTTTTGGACTCTGGTTCTGCTGAAGGTGGTGATGGTTCGGTGAATGAAGTTTTGTTGTCATCAGTCACAGGACTGGGATCCCTGCCATGTGAGGATTTTGATCGATCTCGAGTTTCGTGATCGACCAAATGGTGGTCCAGTTCAGCACGGAAATAGAACTTGTCACTGCAAAGATTGCAGTCGTAGGGACGTGAATTGGATCCATGTTCGGTCATGTGTGTGAGCAAGCCAGCGGGAGCTGTAAAGACTGCCGAACATATGTAGCACGAGAAGCCTCTGTCTTCGCAACCGGCGAATGTGTGTTCGACCAAGTGTTCTTGGAGTTTCTGCGAGTGGGGCATGATGACATTGCAGAGATTACAACGGTTCTCCACGTAATTTGATTGTCCCGAGTTGCTATCGAAGGTGCTTCGCTGATTGGAGTACTTGTTGTTGAGATTATGCTTGCGACAGCACTTATCGCAGACCTTGGCATCGATTGTGTTGGGTATTGTCTCCAAACACAGGGCACAAACGCTCTCCGAAATGGACGATGACTTAGTGTGGAATCTGTAAAGAAAAGAGTTTTAAAAAACCATCCCACTCTGGTGTTAGCCTTAAATACTCACTTGGCATGAAGACCGATTTCAAAATCTGAATGAAGTGTTTGGCGGCAGCAAATGCATTGAACTGGCATCTGTCCCTCTGTGTTGTGGTCCAAAAGATGTCCCTTGAAAGCCATGACATCCGGCAAAGCCTTGGCGCAGTGGGAGCACTTTCCAGACTGCCCGACCTTTGAGTGCTGCAACTTATGCTCGGCGAGTATTGCGGGCGATGGAAAGATTTCGTCGCAGATCAAACACTTATGCTTGCCAGTTGAATTGTGACACGTTTTCATGTGATGTTCCAGCTCACTGCGAGACTTAAAGTTTCCACTGCAATAAGCACATCGAAGACTCACTCCGGTCTTGAGATTATGCACGATCTTGCGGTGTGAGTGAATCTCGGCTTCGGTTCGAAAATCGTTACGTTCACACATTCCGCAGCTGAAACCGCCTCCGGCTGCAATTGCTCGATCTGAGGGCTTGTTGGGCTCTTGTGGAAGTTTTGGTGGATTCCTGTTGTTGTTGTTACTGGGACTGGTGAACATGCTGGCGACGGGGCCAGCTGCTAGTTTATCCTGCTGATGTTGATTGTACATCTCGAGAATAGTCCGATTGGTGTCAAAGTAGCGTTGGTTCAAGCTGGCATACACAAGCGATGGATGTTTCATAGCTGATCCCGTGTCCACTTGAAGAGGATTGTAGAATTTGTTGCTTGAGGCATTGCCAAAGAGATTCTTCCCCATTGCGAAAGCATTGTAGTCCAGGATGCTGTTGTTGTTGTTTTGAGTTGCATGAGGAGGTTTGTTGAAGAGGGCATTCATATAAAGTGAGTTGACTGGAGATGGATTGACAGGCGGAGGAGGTGTGGATTCAACTTCTTTTTGTCCGTGTCCGTGATGGTGAGTTTGCATATGCCGATCTAGTAGGAATTCGACATGGAAAGTCTCGGGACACGAGGGACAACGGAACTGTCGGGCATGGGCCGCGAGATGGAAGTGCATTTCAAGCTCGGTGGAACACACAGCTCGGCAGAACATGCATTGAATTGGTGACCCAACAATGGTTTGGTGTCGAGTTTTCACATGAATATGGAACTCTTGTTCTCCATGGAAGGTATCCATGCAGGCTGAGCAGCGGAAAATCTTCTTCTCCGGAGAATGAATGCAAGCGAAGTGAACTTGTACCGCAACTTTGGTTTCGAAGAGGTCCGAACACAAGAGACATTTGAACAACGTCTGAATGTGGTTGTCGAAGAGGTGCTTCTGGAGCTCGTCCGGCTTAGAGAAGGTCTTATTGCAGTTCTTTTCGCTGCAAGCATATTCAGAGCAAGTGATAAGAAAATGGGAAACAATGTGCCTTTCGTATTCTGGTTGATCACGCAGGCTCTGACCACAATGGTGACAAACCAAACTGAGTCCTTGGACAATGTGCGACTTGAGATGATTGCGGAAGCTGTCGAAATCGGGAAAACCATCGTTGCACTGATTGCAGAAGAATACACCTGGCCTGTCATTAGCTTCGGCCGATTCTTGCGACGGAGTCTGAACGGATCGTCTGTTTTGACTTAAATCAGTTGGTTCGTCATCGGTTTTCTCTTCACCCTTAGGACTTGCTTCTTCAACTTTGACTTTTGTTTCATTCGACTTGGGAGTTGACAATCGTGGACTAAAAGTGCCTGTTGCAGCCAATCGATTAAAATGTTCAAAATAGCTACTCGGACTTGATAAGCGATCAATATGTGTGGTTCGCATGTGTTGAAACATTGCAGGAACACTGGGAAACTTCATTGTGCAGTACTCGCATGACATTTGAAAACCACTTGTCACCGATTGATTGGCAAGTGCTTCCTTCTCGTGCATTGCTTGAATATGAGTGCTTAGCTGCTCCATGGATGCAAAGTCTGATTTCGTACAATACATGCATGACACGTAGGAGCTGCGCATGCGCTTGGCGTATTCCAATGAACTCGGACTTGGACTTTTAGTGTTTGCAATAGATGTGTAGCGACGTTTTTGAAGACTGCCATTACTCGATCCGGAACCAGTTGAACGGGGGCTGTAAGTGAGTGCTGCCGGATTACCTCCAGCAGCGAGGATTGCAGCTTGTTTCTTGTGGTTTTGCATGTGCGATGTTAATGCTGCAGCTGTGTTGTAGCCTCGATTGCAAATGGTGCATTGGAATGGCTTTTGGTTGTCGTGAGTTTTCATGTGGATCTTCAGATGATCACTGAAATGAAAAGATATATTTTATTCAAAAAAAAAAAAACAAACAATAAACAGAGTTCTGATTAAGAGAACTGCTGAACAAGAACAAATGCATAAGATATAGAATTGCTTTGAGTGCCTTCAGAATTGATTCAGACTTAAATCTGGGAGAATGTAGAAGAGGGCGTAAATGGGTATGATAAGCAAGACTTGTTATAAAGTTGTTTAAAATTTTGTGCAAATATTAGACTAAACCAAAACTTAAAAAGAGATACTATGTCAATGGTTAAGATAATAAATAGCAGTGGTCCAAAACGGCTACCTTGAGGTACTCCTGAAGAACAGCAAATAGGCCTTGAACATTTATCATCTATTACTACACTTTGTCTTGTACCAATGAGAAAGGAAGACATCCTGTTCAACATTGGAGATTGAAATTTAAACTTATTTAGTTTCTTAATAAGTAAAAGTTTAACTGAGTTAAAGGCTTTTCTAAAATCAGTATATATCAGTGTATCAACCAAGTAACATTTAAAATCAGCTCTAAAGTAACAGTTTCAATTAATTTCCTTAAGTTTTACAGCGGATGCGAAAGGTCAATGGATCTAGTTGACTCACCGAGAATAAAATTCTTCGAATTTTGTAAACGACATCAAAATAACTTCTGAGTTTAACGAATGTGAAAGTGTAAAAAATAGAATTGGTAAAGGCAGGAAAATTTAACATAAAAAAAGGAAGATGCTAAAATTGTTCGCTTATTCAAAAGTAACCCACGTGAAAGTGTACTCATGGAAGTAAACAAAGATCGCGAAAATAAGAGAGAATATTGCAACAAAGATTAAAAGAAAACAGAATAAATAATGTAGCAAGTTAGGCTACAATTTGCAAGGGACCACAGCGACAAGCCATCAGAATCTTGGACGAGCATTTTTTGGACGGATGAAACGGCTTGTTCTTTGGACGGTAGCTAGGGGCGTTAGTTTTATTATTCCAACCCTTAAAATAGTGCAGTGCGTCCACTTGAAAGGTGCTTAGATAACATGGAACACTCACATTATTTGAACATTTTAAATGTTGCACTGTTTGCTGGTTCAAGATATATCATGAACGAATTTTTCCTTCAACATGACAATCTGCCGATACACACAGTCTGGAAAATTAAAAAGTATTTGGAAGAAGTATGGGTGAAGAAGTTTAAAAGTGGGCGAACTTTTATACATTTTTGAATTAATATTAACATAAATTTAACTTTTTTTTATATTCATATGGTACTATTGCGTAACGTACTTGTTCTTTCATTTGCATTTGTATTGTATTTGTATTGTATTTGTATTGTATTTGTATTGTATTTGTATTGTATTTGTATTGTATTTGTATTGTATTTGTATTGTATTTGTATTGTATTTGTATTGTATTTGTATTGTATTTGTATTGTATTTGTATTGTATTTGTATTGTATTTGTATTGTATTTGTATTGTATTTGTATTGTATTTATATCGTATTGATTTTCTGAAAAATACATAGTGCGTCTAAAAATATGGCCAGGGACTGTATAAAGAGTCACTTAAGCAACAATTTTTGCTGATTAAAAGCCACTTTAAGCTACTTTAATTAGACACATTTGAATAGTTCGTTAACAATCGTTGTTAACAATGTTAAGGAGCATATTTATAGAGCAAAATGCTTTTAAAGATAATAGAGCCTTAAACTGTTGTGAAAAGCCAATATGGAGATACTTTTTTTTTAAAGATCTATCAGTAGCTGCAACTAATATTAGAAAAGAGCTAGAGCAAGGTATTTAACTCCTTAAGAGCTATTAAGGAACATTTAAATTACTAGTAGCTCCAACGATGTTACTTGGGCTGCTTCACATCCCTAAGAAGCTTAATCTTTGTTTTTCTATTTTCCATTATTTTCCAATAACCAGAGCTTGGATAATTTATTTTCCCACCTACTTATCTTATCCTAGAAATTGTACACAAAAAGCAAAGCTTAATTATAATAATTATATTTTTTTGAGACCTTTCGGACTCTCACTTTAGAGTGTACGGAACCTTCAATTTTATCCAAGTCCAATCGGCTAAGATGAAAAGCACTTTTCATGATAAGAGATACTCTTGGAGAATTTCGCACTTCTTCGCAGGATGAGGGAGTTGGGTAGCCCTGAAAAAAAAAAACTATTTTTTCGGTGTCAGTGGCTGGGGATTGAATAACCCAGAACTTCAGCCTGAAAGTCCAACGCTATAAAGGGGTATATTACCTAAAAACATGAGAACCTAAAACAAAAATTTAAAAAAAATATATTGAGTTCCAAAAGAACCCTTTTCAAGAGTCATTAGGTTTTTGAAATTATAAAAATCGTCAAAACCATTTCTGAAGCATCAGTGTGACGAAAACGAATTTCTGTGCATTTCATTCTTATGTTAACTAAGATTTAAACCCCGAAGAAACCAAGACTTACCCTATATTATATATTAAGTTTAAAGTGGGTAAAGCATTTAATAATTTTGTCTAGGTTTTTCAAGTCGCTCGGAGCCCCAAAATAAGCATGTACATAGATTTTGGCTTACCAAATTCAATAGGACTGCAACTTTTTCGTAGCTAATTTAATCTTATTTTTGTACAAATTTTAATTCCCCCGAATGTGCATAGAACTAGAATTTAAGGCAAAATCTGGAAAACCGATCGCGGTTGGTATATCGTCACTTCATATAGCATAAAAGAAGTCATAACAAAACATACAACTTCAAACGAAAATCGTCTGCTTTGATTATTTGCCAACGACGAGCTTCGGCATAGAGTTGCATCATTCTAACAGCAAGTCGTTTAAAATTTTGCGCCAATGTGATTTCTCTAAACAATTTATTTCACACTTAAAAAAAAAAAAAAAAAAAAAACAATCTATCAACTTACCTTCTTGAAAAAGCCGCCTCACAATGTGGACACCTGTATCGCCTATCCCCAGTATGTAACTTGGTGTGTCGGTCACGAGACCGTTTGTGTTTGAAAAGTCTCGCACAGTAGTCGCATTTGAATGGTAGGTGCTCGGCATGACTCTAAAAAAAAATAAAAAATAAAAAAACGAAAATCCAACATTAATTCAAGAAAAAGATTGGAAGCTTCAGATAGAAAAATATGCGGATATTCGAATTACTTTGAGATGCACATAAGCAAAAACATCATCATCATACCAGACATGATATTTTTGCAAATGACGGTCTTAAACCTAAAATACCAAAATGAAAAGGAACAGAAAACATCTGTGACGGCTGAGGTGCTCTTTCACCCCTCAATCTCCCCAACTAGACTTTGTTTTATATACAAGAATGATGATAAAATATTCATACACTTTATTTGAGATCGCCAAGCCGACCGTACGCCTTGAGCATGCCAAATGTAACAACGAACCCACCGCACCGCACCGACCAACTGACTGTTTGTAAACCCTGTGTGGGGAAGGGTCTTGCCAGAGCTCTCTGTGCAAAAGTGTGGATGATCGCTACGCATGTTAATTGCCACCGCGCACATAAACCCAAATGGACACGAAAACTTCTGTGTTCCTATACTGAGCTACATGCCAACTGTCCTGTCAACCATGCACTTTGGGTCCAAAATGTCAGCTCGCGCAAAATAAAATCAAAAAAATATTCATTCCAGTTTATTTGGAGAGACTCGTGGGGTTTTATGATGGTCGTCACACATAGCCAAGTCGTAAAGTCACCGCGATATGCATATGAGATGTATAACTCTGAAGCCACAACAGTTCACAAGATGTTATCCATCCATCCTTCCATCCATCCACACTGTGGTTAGTTTACACTGAGCATTTGCAAGCGAACTATTTAATTGGAGCTCAAAACTTGCCCAAAACGCTGTGCTACCGTGCGGTGTGTGTCTCGTCAAAACTCGAAAAATGTGCCCTTCATTCCGGGAAATCACATTTATGTCTTCGTTGTAGTATTTAACGACTTGTAACTCCTCGAAGCTGGCTTCTCCTCACCGCACAACCCCTCATAGGTTGCTATAATTGAGATATTTTCTATCAGCTAGGTGACGAAACTCAAGCCAGTGTCACCAACCAATTTCACTGTCTTCTTGCTTCTGTCTTTGGGTCGGCACTTGCCTTTTGAAGTTTTCAAAAAAAAAAACAAGAAAAAACACACAACCAGAACAGATTCCATATCTCTCTGGCACTCTTCGAATCAGAGCCAAAATTAGTCAATTTGTATTCCGGAGAGTTGGCCAGTGTTTATTGCACAATATGAACAACTGATTGTGCTGGTTATTGTTTTTTAACTGCCCATTGCAAATCATCATCTCTCCGCACATACGAAATGCCATTTTTTGTCTTGTCTTTTAAAAAAGTCCACTGACAGGGACAAAGACGAACGAGGAAAAGATACGATCTTCATCCTTCATGGCAAAGTTTTCGACTCCGACCCCTTTTCTTGACATAAGGAATTCCTCAAAAAGTTAATTTTATAAAAAGGTATCGAGGCGCTGCACAAGATGCCCAAAAATTTTATCATGTGATGTGTGATGATGTCCGCTGTTCCAACTGATGGCCAACTCCCAAGCCCGCGCTTGAATCGTATGTCAGTCAGTGTGAGAATAAGATTTATATTTATTGCCACAACAGAAAGTGCAATACTTCACCCTAAAAGAGTGCTCCTTGAATTCATGAGAACAACAACAAAAAAAAAAACCTCAACACAACCTCCGCAAAGACAAATTCCCTCAGATCAAGAGATATGAACTTTATTAGAGAAAGAGACCGGTCTAGCGGGGCGGTTAGTGTTGGAATTTCTTAGAACCCCAACACACTGGACCGATGATGTGCTGATGGCCAAAGTATCAGCCGAGAAATTACTGAAATTGTGAGCAAAGTACGTGCGTCCAGGGTCAACGCAAAATCAATATAGTCAGTCAAGTTGATGGTCCAGAAATATGTATTTATTGATCTGCCCGCAAGTCAAGCAACCACCACCACCACCGCCATACAGTTGAAGTCAGCCAGTGCGAAAATATTCCCGCAATTCGCCTCTAATAAGCGCAAACACTGTTAATTACCCCCCTCATTCTCGTTTCAAAAAACTTTCAAGAACAACAAAAAAAAAAGAACACAAAAGTAGGCATATCCTTTTAGGGAAAAATCAACAAGGAACCCAACCGCATGTGCGGATATTGATTTTCGTCCAAGGAGGGGTGGAATTATCTAAGACGAATCATTCGGAAAAATATGAATATTGAAATAAAGGGATGCATTTAGAAAGTCCTCGTAACATTTAAGATTACCTAAAATTAAAACTTTGTCTTAGAACACCTATAACACTAGTTTCCAATTTTCGGTTTGTAGTCAGTACCTCCAAAAAAAAAGTATTTTCTAGACTAATTTTGACTCTCTGAACACGAAAATGGCATTAATTTATTTGTTCAAAGAAACGTTTTCGAGATATGAGCAAAAAACCGTTTTTTGCTCCTTTTCCATGTATGAGCCTAATTCTCAAAAACGGTCGAACTAATTAACATATACTTTATGTTTTTGAACAGATATTTTGTTTGTCTTTCCAACAGTATAAAGGTTACCAAATCTTGCTGTTCTCCTGTTGATTATAATCTTCAATAACTGCCTGAACAACAGCTATTTCCCTGCAGCCTGGAAAACCGCAAAAGTGGTACCTGTCCCGAAGAAGAACAACCGCGCAAATGTGGAAGGATATCGGCCAATTTCTTTGCTCAGCAGCATGAGTAAGATACTGGAGGCGTTGATATTGAAGAAACTCAACGTTTTCTGCAGAGAAAGAGATGTCATACCGGAGTTTCAGTATGGCTTTCGAAATAAACACTCTACCCTACATCCATTACTGGGACTCCATACTGATGTTACAATTGGACTCAACAAAAAGGAAACAACTGTAGCGTGTTTGCTGGACATCGAAAAAGCTTTCGACAGCGTTTGGATAAAAGGATTGCTATTCAAACTCTCGGAACTTGGACTTCCTAATTACTTAGTAAGAATAATCAAAAATTTCCTAACCCATAGACTTTTTTATGTACAGGTAAAAAAACATGTGTCATCAACCAAAGGAATTAACGCTGGAGTTCCTCAAGGATCAAAACTTGGACCGCTGCTGTTCAACATTTACACTGCTGATCAACCAGCCAACTTACCAGGTACAAAGACGAAGCTTTATGCAGACGACTCAATCACATACGCTACCGCTTTTTCACCAGAAATTGCTGCCAGGAGAGTGCAAGAGCACATTAAAAACCTATGGGAATACTATGTCAAATGGGGACTGAGAATAAACAGCGAAAAGACTGAACTCATCTGCTTCAGAACACCAGTGACTGTCATTCGAAGACGAGCGTTTGCAACACGCTGTGATGCAATCAAAATAAAGCTTCCAGACAACTCTGAAGTGACTGTCAAATCATCAACGAAATACTTGGGAATCAACTTTTTCAACAAATTCAAATTCAAAAGGCATGCAGACTTGATGTTGAAGAGAGCCAACTATTCTCTGCACTTGGTCCATCCGCTTCTCAGGAGGCGAAATGGACTAAGTAAGAAAACCAAGCTGCTTGTGTACAAACAACTTATTCGACCCGTTCTGACCTACGCCTTTCCCATCTGGTTTACTATTTCACCTACAGCAATGAAAAAGATGAAGCTTTTTGAAAGAAAGATGCTCCGCATTTGCACTGGACTGTACCGTAACCCACTGACGAAGAAATATATACCAACAAGGAATCTGTATAAAGAAGCAAAGTTAATACCACTAGACGAGTATTTACTGCAGCTCTCCGGAAAAATCATCAGGAACCTGGAAGATCATCCCAACACAGAAGTGCAACAACTTCTCCAGCATGAACTAGAGCCTCGTGACAAGTATCTATACACCCGAGCCATCACTGACGATCAATTTGAAGACATCATCCATAACGACAACGCACCCTTTTACGAGAAGAACAACAATCAATACTATAGGGGTTAAAACACCCACTCATCAAAAATTATTATTTATTTAATATTAAAAAATCATGAATTAGATTAAGAAAACATTAATATGATATTGTAAGCAAATAGCATTATGTAAAGCCAAATGAAGAACGTTGGGCCCCTATTGTTGAGCCAACATGATTTAATTTAGTAATAAGCAGCGTTGCCACAAAGTGCCCGATCGGGCCATTTGGCCCTCTGTTTTACATTTTGGCCCTTTGCCCGGGCCAATTAGAAATGGCCCCCAAATCTAAATTTTAGAAGATTTAACATCACATCATATCGTGCTTAATAATAATTAAAAAGCTTTACAAAATTAAATATAAACCATCGCAATGCATCGCCACTACAATGTGTTTCCACTATATAGAAATAACCATACTTAAAATGGAACTGGATTCATTAATTTATCTCGTTTAATGATTTGACTTTTTTCACGTCAGTTTTGTGCAGCGTGTTGACTTCTCTCATGTCATATACTTTCGTCATCTACCAAAGCGTTTATGTAACTGAAATATCAAAAACTTAATCTTACAAATTATATCGTAAATTTCCCAATAATGAAGATCTTCTGATAAAATATTTGCGTTTTCAAAAAAAATTTGATTTTTTAAGTAAGTTTTAATACAAGGACTACTTAATTCGACATGAATCGAGTCTAAAACTTAACAGTAAATTTTTTTTTGTCATTTATCAATGATTAAAAATGTTCAAATGTTATCCCCAATTGCATGCAATATTCTGGAAATACATCTACATATACATTTTAACAATTTGCAGACTTTTTTCACTCCGTTTATAACCCCCAAAGTATTCCCTCTAACTTTTCTGCAATTTCATGTTTAAATTCAATCAATATCGGTCACTTAAACTTAAGTAACAAAGATGTTGAAATAGTCTCAATTGGACTAAATGATGATAAGCAACCAGGACCCGATGGTATTCCTCCCAGTTTTTCAAACTGGGTGGCTTCTCTATCGGGGCCATTAACTTTATTGTTTAATAAATGGTTATTTTCTTGATGATGGAAAATTCCTATTCGATAGATACCAAAAATTTTGGAACAAATTTTCTCTGATAGCTTGTACTTAAACAAATTATTTTCCCACTTCAACATGGATTTTTTGCTGGAAGGTCAACAACGACCAACCTCGCAATATTTAGTAACCAGATTATTAGTAATTTTGAAAATGGTTTCCAAACAGATGTCATGTATACCGCCTTTGCTAAGGCGTTCGATAGAATAAATTACCATATACTAATACAAAAATTGGAATCTATCTACTCAAATATTTTAAAGTGGTTTGAATCCTACCTAAACGGAAAAAAATAATTTGTGGGTATTAATGACGTACTATCAGATCTAATTGAGGTCACATCAGGAGTAGCACAAGGAAGTCACTTGGGCTCTCTTCTATTCTGGCTGCTGATCAATGATATCACTGATTTCTTAAAAAATGTTTCCTGTTTGATATTTGCGGATTACATTAAAAGATTCCGTCGTGTTACGTCAATTAATGATTGTCATTTACTCCAATTTGATCTTCATCGCTTGTCTGAATGATTTTTAGCTAATCAGCTTTGAATGTATTTAAGCGTCAATCTTTATCATTTTTTAGGAGCCTATCATCTATTCCTTTTCAGTATTCTATAGAAGATACGGAACTCTCAATACTTAACGAAAAGAAAGATATCGAAACTCCGCTTTAAATCTCATATAGACAGTGATTGCTAAGGCTAACTCTATTTTAGGATTCATTAATCGGAACTCTAAAGAGTTCACTGATCCTTTTACTATTTGATCTCATTTCTTTGCGTATGTAAGGTCATCGTTAGATTATTGCTGTGTAATTTGGGATCCATTTTTGTCAAGTTCATTCTAATAGGATTGAAAACATACAAACATACAATATTCATACCCCAACTTATAAAACTCAGTGTCAACTTCTTGGCTTACAATCTCTTGTCTTTCGTCCTAAAAATTTTGCAATAATATTTTTGCGCGATATTATTACATCCCATATAAATTGCCCTTTTCTTATGTCTCTTGTAATTATGTATGCTTCGTCAAGGCATCTGCGATCCCTTTTCCTTTTTAGTGAACCTCATCATCGGGTAAACTATAATCTAAATGAACCTTTAACTCGATACATTAGAGAAGCCAACAGTATTATTTGTAATTATGTTGATTTTTTTTTTCAACAAAGTCGAGAATTTTTTAAGAAGCATATATTGCTTATATCTAATTCGTAATCTGGTGGTATTAAGTTATTATTTTAGATTAAGCTTATAATTTTATTTTGTTTGTTCCACTAATTAATTATTTTGTTTTTCTATTTTTCCATAAAAAAATTTTATTCGGTAGTCTGTAAGATTATATATTATTTGCATAAAACTGCTTGATGAAATAAAAATAAATAAATAAATCGTATAGACCTTTGGTTTTTTTTCGCCGCTTGTTGTTTGTTCGTTGGCTGTCCATTCATATATTGAATTAAAATATGAAAAAAGTAATATAAATATTTAAATAATATTACTGGTGTGATTTCAATTTTTTAAGATATTTGAGGGTAATTCCCAAGAAATTAAATCAGACGACAGAGTCAAGATCTGCTTCTGCCTATAGATTTAAGAAATGCGTTGAATAAATAAATAAGAATAAATATAATTTTAATATATTGTAGTTTAATGTTTTAAGGACGGATTTGTAAGTAAAATATTTGGCCCCAACTTTTGTCAAATGGCCCTCAAAAAATTTCGAAATGGCCCTCTATGTTTTTTTCTTCGCGGCAACGCTGGTAATAAGTTAGTTTTAAGTCAAATTGTATATAAAACAAATTGAAAAATAAAATTCTTAATCTAATCTTTCCAACAGTATACGACTTGTGTAAATCGGGCCAACAATCATCAAGAAAAAGCCGTTCAAAGTTTCAAAAAACACAATTTTTCGCCGTTTTTAGAAAATTGCTTGATTTAAGTCATTCCGTAAGGATAGACAAAAAATATTTAAAATACTTTTAAGATCTCAGGTGGAAGATATTGTTTTAACAAAGCTAAAACGCACAAAATCAATGAAATCGAATAATAAATGTGGAAGTTATGAAACGGTACGTGAAGGCAGACCATTTCAGTTTTTTTCTTTTTTTTAAATAATTTTTATTGAAAATATGACGTATTGCTTACACTTCTTCTTTTATGTGGCGTTGAATCTTCGCGGAGCTGCATCCAGCAGTAGTCACTCATCATCCCTTGGTCCCAAAAGCCCTCATACCTCTTTTCCATGATTGCAAGGTCCTGGCGGAATCTTTGTTTTTAAAACACTTATCTGCTAAATACTCACCAAAAGCATGGAATGAATAGCATAATTTTTTCGATCAATTGACGATAGTTTAGACTTCTGTGCGGTTTCCCAAAAAACCAAGAACTACGTCTTGAAAAGCATTCCATGCTCTTTTCTGGAATTTTTTTTTTAGACAATTCAAAAATCCGGTGTCACTAAACAATTTTTGTATCTGTGGACCAACGAATATACCCGCCTTAATTTTTTCGGTTGACAGTTTCGGAAACTTTGTTTTCATATATGTCAATCCTTTGTTTTCTTGATCTTTTGCAAACCCTCAGTTTCACAGCGAGAGCTTAAACTTAAGTTCTGCTGAACCTAAACGGGAGTTTAAATTTGAAGTTCAACTCATCCGGTTTCACAATCTTATCTGACTTTCAGTTCATTGAACGTGGTCTAAGTAAATTGTTTTCTCTGAATCAAAGAAAAAACAAACAAGGAAAGTTAGCTTGTTTCAGTTGTGACCTGTGGCAGGAAAACAAATTTAAAAATGAAAATGAATTCTATTTTCAAATATTCGAAGTTGTTGTCAACCTGAGTTTTAAACGGCAGAATAGTGTCATTTAACTCAAACTACAGAATGAACTCTGTTCCAGGACTATGAAACCAAATTTATTGTTGAACTGAAGTTAAAACCGAAAGTGGCGTTTAAACTTCCACTGTGAAACTGGTAAGGCTTTTACAAAAACCTTCATAATGCCGAGATTTATGTGCAATGGTGGAAGTATTACATTTTGTTTTTCAACGAGTGCTTTTTCAGCAACCTTTCTCTTTCCTACTACATGAAATGCTTTCAATCTGCTCTGCTATCCCAAAAACACAGAAAACGGCAGTATTTTGTGTAGCCACCCAGCAGGCCAGTACGTGACTACTGCTGGATGCAGCTCAGCGAAAATTAAACGCCACATAAAAGAAGAAGTGTAAGCAATACGTCATATTTTCAATAAAAATTATTTAAAAAAAAGAAAAAAACTGAAATGGTCTGCCTTCACGTACCGTTTCATAACTTCCACATTTATTATTCCATTTCATTAAATTTGTGCGTTTTAGCTTTGTTAAAACAATATCTTCCACCTGAGATCTTAAAAGTATTTTAAATATTTTTTGTCTATCCTTATGGAATGACTTAAATCAAGCAATTTTCTAAAAACGGCGAAAAATTGTGTTTTTTGAAACTTTGAACGGCTTTTTCTTGATGATTGTTGGGCCGATTTACACTGTTGGAAAGACAAACAAAATATCTGTTCAAAAACATAAAGTATATGTTAATTAGTTCGACCGTTTTTGAGAATTAGGCTCATACATGGAAAAGGAGCAAAACAACGGTTTTTTGCTCATATCTCGAAAACGCTTCTTTGAAAAAATAAATTAATGCCATTTTCGTGTTCAGAGAGTCAAAATTAGCCTAGAAAATACTTTTTTTTGGAGGTACTTTTTTTTATGTAAACTAGTGTAATTGGCATCAAGACTAATCTCAAGAAAAAAGTTTTGTTTATGTCATTTGGAGAATTGAAGCGGGATGGGTGTGCTTGGAAGCGTCTGAAACTATCTACTCATGGTATCGAATTTTCTATAGCCTAGGAAAATTTTAAGAAAGTTTCAAGCCTTTCAACATAAAATTAAGTTAAATTCATGGACTGGTGTACTGGGTACTGTGGGGGCTTCCACTTTATTAAATATTTTAAAAGTTTTGTGTGGTAAAATCTGTTATTTCCAACGGATGATTCTGGAAAGAGTTTTGGAAAAAGTTCTTTCATTCTTCTCGACATGAAAGAGTCGGGTCCGAGATTTGGGGACACTTCGGTCTGAAAGTAAGGTCAGTATCAGTCGATACTGCTTTTGAAAAAATCGACAAGTTATGTCCCGCTCGCACTGATCAGAGAATTTTTCAGGTTGCTTTGTAAGGAAATGGCAATTTCCGGTACCATTTTTGACTGACTTTTGGCTATCGGATATTCACGTCCGTCAATTCCGTCAAAATGAAAATTCGGGGTACGTTTGGCGAGACACCTCTGAGCAAATGGAGAGTAATGACGCTAGATTGTGACTATACTACCACTAAAATACGACAGTTCGCCGGCAGAAAACGACTTCTAATGTAGCTAGTGATGTACAGTTCACTCTGAGCATTTGGATAGGGAATTTGTCAGCTGAAACACCAGGGAGCACTACACACAATTCTGCACAACGTTTTGAAGTTCAAAACAGAAGGAAGTCAAATCCAGCAGATGTGCCGATCAAGTTGGAGTTTTTCCAGAAGCTCCTTCAAGTTTTGGACAAGAACGGAACCATGTCAAACTCGAATTTTATATTTGAACTAAAGGGGTTGTGACTACCCTTAAAATGCTCGAGCACAGTGTGAACATTTAGGAAAGCAAGAGAGGATTTAAAAGGAGAAACAGATGCACATTGGTTTTGAATGGGAATATTGGGCTGGGTAAAGCATTCCACATTTGTGTAGTGCGGCTAAAGAAAGAATCTCTGAAGTTACCAGGACTAGAAATAAAATTGATTGGTGATCCCGAGTACTTCGGTCGAATTGTTAAAAGGGAAGGAATTCAATGACACGAGACATCACTGAGTTTTTTCAGCATTAAATTCTACATGGTTTTTAATTCCCCATTGAACAATTTTGTCGAGATCAGAATTTATTGAGCATGTCTTACGCTGCCTTTTATGTTCCACATCTGCTTTTTTAATGCTTTTCAAATATCAAGCGTAATAATCTTACTCCGTCCAAAACGATGTAAAGATTTGTTCGGTGAGGTAAACCATCAGATCACCAGTGGACCTATTTCTACGAAATCGATACATTTTTCAAGCTGCTGATTTATCAGCGTTTCCATGACCTTGTATAGAAGAGACGTAGGAGAGGTAGAGAGTGAGGGACGTCAATTTGAACGTCCTATCTTTAAGGAAATTTTTCGTTCAAGTAAGTGCAAGTCAAACATGAAGACCATCAGAGCTGGAGTCGCCCAAGGCTCAAAACTACGTCCCTTCCTCTACAACTTGATGACTTCAGACCAACCAATTGGATTCGAGAACCTTCTGTATGCTGATGACTCGCTCACCTACGCCACATCAATGTCACCACTAATCGCTGTCCAAAAAGTAGAAACCCACCTTAACAGACTCTTCCAATTCTACCAGAAATGGGACATCCGAATCAACACTTCCAAATCAGAACTTGTCTGCTTCCAGGAGACCTTCAACTGGTAGAGGCATTCGCACCGCAACAATTAGCAGAAATCTGGTCCTTAAACTCCCTGACTGGTCCTCCATAGTGGCAAAGCCAAATGTCAAGTACCTGCGAGTGCACTTCAACGAGTTGCTAAGGTTTAACCTGCACTCAAAAAATGTTCTGAAAAAGGCCAGCTGGGCCTTCAGCCGTTTGCACCCATTGGCGACAAAGATATTAATCTATAAGCAGCTCCTGCGACCAGTGATCAGCTATTCCTTCCCAGTCTGGTTTTCCATCTCGAAGACAGCTATGAAGGAACTTCAACTATTCGAAAGGAAGATACTGAGGATCTGCACTGGACTCTACTTCGACAGAAAAACTACAGGCAGGAGCATCTCTATACAGAAGCGAATTTAATCCCACTGGACAAATATCTAGTTCATTCAACGAAGAAACTAATGGGGAACATCATCGACCACCCGAATCAGCTTATGAGAAGGATGACCACAGAACAACGACATCCCGAACCGAGGTACCTCAGTGTGATGGAAACTCTGGATGACAACGTAATCATGGACAACGAGAATGTAGTCTCGTTCTACGCTGACATTGGGTCGTCCAACCACCGCGGCTAAAACGCCATCCCTGCCCACAACCCACAAAAATTACCACTGAAACCGGGAATGAACACCTGAGGACAATACAGTCAACCGACCTTTTAAATTTTATTTTTTGTCATGTAATTTTTATATAAAAATAATTAAATTTAAGTCACTGTATATAGTTAGGCCCCCTATGAGCCAACAAATGTAAACTTTCATACATATGTAGTATCTTATTAGTTGTAAGCCAAATTGTAAATAGCATGTTCAATAAAACAAAATTGAAAATTGACGGTTTGTTGTTCAAATTTGGACAGACTTTCATATATTTATTGATGTTTGATATTCTATTTGTCAAATACAATACATATAACATAACTTTTTTGTCCGGTCATGGACCACGTATATTAGAATACGCTTTGCGCTATTAAATATAAACAGTCGATATATTAAGTAAGCCTAGAAATGCAGGAAACTACCTTTGCAATGCGACCACCAATAACTCCATTTTCATGATGCTTACGAAAGTCTCAAAAGAACTATTGCAAAATAAATTATTTGAAAATAACAAACCGTATTAATGTGTAAAATTGTGAGAGAGCCCTATACTAATATTTTTTAAACTACTCGTAATTATGCCCCATTGTCCCTGACATCAAATTTTAAATTACGAAAAATTTCTTGAATGAATAAGTCTCTGTCTAAGTCTTTGACATTTGCTACTTTGTATAACGAATTGTTTTTATTTGACATTTGCTGTTTTGTCCAATTTTCCAAAATGGCGGATTCGGTATTTTTTTTTTTTTTTTTAATATTCTCCAACTGAAATCTCTAGACACCTTTGTCTCCGCTTGTGGCAATTAAGTTGACATTCTTAAACCAGTTCTTCCATTGGGATTAAATAACCTCCCAAATCACTCCTACTCTTCAGCTCAGAGAATAGTTCAATCTTCTTTTTGACAAGAAGGTGAAATCATTGCACCCATTCCATCATATCTATGTATATCCGTCCCTGAACAAAAACTTACTATTCCTTTAAGAAATATACTTAAAAAAAACAGAACTCACTCACCTGTTCATGCTTCTTGAGATACCCAAGGCGCGGAAATGATTTATCACAGAACTGACACTGATAGGATCCATCGCGGTCGGTCGCGCTCTTAATGCCATCACTTGTCAACTTATCCAACAACTTTGCCGAATCCCTATCGATTTTCCGCAATTTCGTTGGAATTTTCACGGAATGTTTGTCACCGCCACCGCCGCTGCTGGTTGCGCCACTGATGCTGTTCGAGGTGGTGGAAGTGGTGGTTGTGGTGTTTGTACCAACAGCATCATTGGCACCACCACCATTTAACTTAAGGAAAACCCTCTCCTCGCTAGAATTTGCGGCGTCGTCATCTTCGTCTGCATCCCCGTCACCAGCCTCGTCATCGTTGTCGTCATTCTCATCGTCGTCCTCGCCGCCAGTCACACCAGTAGCAGTTGCTCCATTTAAGGCTGAAACACGTCGATTGTGATGCCTGTCGCGGTTGTGACCACTGCCGCTATTCTGTTGCTGTTCAGATTGGTATTGCTGCTGCTGCAAGTGGTGATGCAGCCTCTGCTGCTGCTGATGATGATGATGGTGATGATGAAGATGATGGTGATGCAGCGAGTTCGGAGTAATTGTCCCGTCCGACATGGAGGGCGAGTAGCTGGACGAGGTGTGTGTCGAGTACAGATCTGTAAAATTAAGACGTTTTCGATTAATTTAAATTCATTCAAATGACATCAACCACCAGAAAGACACAAGATACTGAAATTCTGATGCCGTCTTAATTAATAAAACACCCTCTGTCGTAGGTGTCGTGTCGCAGAACAGATCGCATCACTCCTGCATATTAACTATAGCAAACCTCTAATTAATTAAGTGGCATTATAATCTGTCGTGGTGACTAAAGAGGAAGTGGTTCCAAACAATGAAGGCACAAATCTTTGGATTCAGTTGCGGGATAATTGAATTAACGCGCGTGGCGGACTTTTGACTTATCAAGAAGGGGCCAACGAAGACGCTGCCGCCGCCACTGTTTCGTGTAGGGATAATATTTGCTGAGTCGAATTAATTGGAAGGGGAGGTGTAATTATTATCTGGCGACATAAAACTATACACAACTGCGATGACAAGTGAGTTGCTGTTTTGTGTTTGTGTATAAATTCTCCCCGATCAAGTGGCGTTACATGACAATTAGACGGAAGGGAAACTTCAATTAAAAGTATCGTCCAGAGTCTTGTGTTTAGAGTGAGAGTCTTGTGATAGTTGGGGCATCAGATCATTTTAGCGCGGGCGGTCTTATTAAAAAAAAAAAAAAAAAAACAAATATCATGTATATCGCGGCTTAGTTTTTATAAAACAGAAGACCAACACTTTCCGGTATAGAACTGAAATGGAAGAAGAACCAACCGTCTGTCGCATATCCGTGCTTAGATCATCATCAATGTGTGAGATTTCAAATAAATTTTAATAGTTGTTAGCATGAATCACGAGATAACTCGGCTTTTAAATTGGAAAGACCGACACAGACATTGTGGTCTTCATGTTGTTTGGGGACACACACCACACACAATAGATGTAGATGTATCTAGGCTTGTTTTGATTTCATTGAGCTTCCAGATGCATAATAGGAGGATTATATATTGCAAGATATCAATTATAACATAGACTTTAGTCATCATAGTTTATAGAAAAACAAAGACTCTCCATACAACGGTTTTAAGGCTTTTCTTTTAAATTAACTGAATATCACATAAAAAAGAACACAAGTTCTAATTTGAACTAATTAGTGTAATGGTTTAGAAGAAGATGGGGGAGGAAACTGTTAGATTGTGGTAAAGTAGATATATGGTTCCCACGATTTTTGATGTGTGTATCCCGTCGGAAGACGTGTTTTCTATTGTTTACTTTTCCAACTGCCTGAAACACTTCTCTTAATGGGCATCATAGGCTCAAGTCTCTGTTAAGAGTTACTCAAAGATTTTTGCTTTTTTTAGGTACTCGTAAATTAAAAAATTTGGCAAAGTTTTTCAAAGTGGGCCCTAATTTTTTTCTCCGAGTAAGGTAAAATCGATTCATAAAAAAAAAACGGCTTAATTTTTATTTCCTCATCTGCCTTAGACTGAAACAGTCGATATGGTTTTCTTTAAAGGAAGAGCACTTCATTTCTGCTGCTGGAATCTTTAAGACCCAGTTTCATAGCCTAATTGACTGGTCAAAATGAAGGTCTTAGGTGCGATCTATGCAGTGGCGTAGCGTAGGGGGGGGGGGGGCGTGGCGGTCCGCCCCGGCGGCTGGCCAAGGGGGGCGGCAAAATGTCGCCGGTGATGCGGGTAGAGTAGAAATCATATGTTTCATGACAAATCGTTTGACAAGTCAATAAACAACAATAATGTAAATTTGAAATTTGCCACCCTATCTGTGGTTCGTCGTTAACGGCTGATTTCCGTGAATTCGTAAACGGTGAGTAGGGCCATAAGAGTGCATTCCCTATTGTCGCGCGAAACTAAAAACAAAACGTTCCGAAACTCTCTCGAAACTGAAAGGGAGCGTTCCGAAACATATGATATGCATATGCGAGATATGATAAGATAACTAGGATTTGACGGAAACGTTATTCTAGTCTCAGCCAGCTCAATGTTTTTGCTCCCTCCCGCATCACAGAAAGTTATTTCGATTGTGTTGTTTATAGTTTAAATACTGTTGAATCTTCTTAAACTAAACACTTAGTACTTCACTCAACCTTTGAACTAGATTTTGGAAATGAAAAGAGTTGAAGCAAGCGGTGCGGAATACCACAAGAAAAAGGCTAAGAAAGAAGCAGATGCGAAGAAGTCTCCAGGTGCATTACTGAAATATTTCAGTTCTAGTTCTGGTTCGAAAGCTACGTTAACGTCTTCGGCGGCATCCAGCAGCAGCGGAAGTGATTCCAATGTAAGTATGATTCCTCCATCTACAATCGTGAGTGGCCTAGAATTGTCCTCCGGCCAATATTCATGGGAATGCATGACTTATTTTACAGGCAGAAGAAGAAGACGTGCCTGCCGTCAAAGTTGGAAGTCGTTCTGGTCCCACCACAGAGCAGGGTCAAGACGAAGTCGACTCAGCAGAAGTACCTCAAGTATCTAGCCACAAGCCTGCAGAAGAAGTGAACTTCGTCTTGCCAAAGATATGAAGCTGTAAAGACGCTTAAGAATAAGTTTGTGCAAGTTCTTGAGGTACTGGAAGAATTGACGGATCGAGAGCCAGACTTCTTCTGACAGTCATTCAACTTCCTCACTTTTCTTGGCTTTTGAGCTGCAGAGCTACCTGAAAAAGATGAAGTACAGATTTACCTGCAGCAAAGTGGACTGAGTGTGGATAAGTGTGCTCAGAAACTCTGCGCTTTAAAAGCTCTCTTAATGGAGAGCAGAGACCGTTTTGTCTAAGCCGCAATCGACTTTTCTAAGACTCTCTGTGAAAAACTTGGAATCGAACTCTAAACGAGAAGAAATCGCAAGAAAAAACGCATGCATGGCGATGAATCCGCAGATGCAGCTTTGTCTCACGATCCTCATTCGTAAGGCCCGTAGAATCCGTTTATGAAACCGCTGATTCTATTTTACCTTCAATAAAAGAAACCTCATTGCCTGTGAAATGATGTTTCGAAACTCGAAATTTAATTTTAATTTAGGAATGGGGGCGGCAAAATGGGTCTCCCGCCCCGGGCACCGAGATGGTACGCTACGCCACTGGATCTATGGAAGACTCGATACACATGTACAGTGACGAGCAAAAGTGGTCAAATGTTTTCGCTTACTTAAAAAATTGATTTAAAGTAAGAGTTTTTAATAGAATTAAAATCTTTTTTTTATTTTTTTCATTTTGTTTATTTAACTAAATTTTATTATTTATAATAACTTTTTCAAAAAATAATATACTGTACAAAACAAAAAATATTGCATTAGTTTGTAGACTTGTCCAATTATGCACGTTTAAAATCAATGATTTTTCTTTAGTATTTAGTCCATAAACCTTTATTTTTAAATACTTGGGAGCAACGCTTTGGCATACTTTCCACCAAGTTATGGAGAAATTGCTCTGGAATACGGCCCCATTCCAGCGCCATTCGTTGCCAAAGCCCCTGAGTGTTTGATGGGTGATTTTTGTGCTGCCCCCAAACGTCGCGTCACAATTGACCATAAATTTTCAATTGGATTGAGGTCAGGGCTTTGTGCTAGCCGTGTTATCGTCGTAAACTGTTGATTTCTCAGCCTTTCGGAGACAGTTTTTGACGTGTGTTTTGGATCTCCGTCCTGCTGAAAAGTTATTTCACAATCATTGAAGCCTGTTGATGCAGTAGAAGGTGGTAAATTTGTCTTCGAAATGTCCAACTATTTTGCTTTGTTCATGATGCCATCGATTTTCACCAAAGGACCAACGGAGTTCCACAAGAAACTGCCCCAAGCCATCATTGAACCTCCTCCATGTTTAATATGAACTTGATGTTGTTTAAGTGGTTCTCCAGGACGTGACAAATAAAAAGATCTACCATCCGTTCCTATTCTATTGACCTTCGTCTCGTCCGACCAAATGACTTTTTTCCATTGGTCAATGGTCCAGTGTTTGTGCTTTTTAGCCTTGCTAATAATAACCTGGCTTTAATATTTTTCGCTGAACGCAGAGGCTTCTTCGGTTTCTCTTTAGCGTTTAACCCAATTATTTTGAGTGCCCGACGCAGCGTGCTTTCCATTCACTAACTGGCTTGTCTATGTTTTGGGCTGCCTGCTCAGGTGTTTTGGACCCACAACTTCTCAATTCTCTTTCCATTCTTCTAGCTTCTAAATCAGAAAGTAGTCGTTTCCGTTCTATTTTTATCTATTTAGCTTTTAGGTATTCCAAATAGAAATTTTGAGAATTTTTAAAAACAAGAAACCTTGCTATAAAGTTGTTACCTTTTCTACAAAATGCAGTAGAAATGTTGGTAGAAGTAATTTGAACAAAAAAGAGTGATTATATTAATTTAAAGAAATAGTTATATAATGGGGGTTATATAACTAAAGGCCATTTTGACATTTCATTTACATATCTAGAATAAAATAAACGCTGGTGTACTGCATGACTCCATTTTGTCTACGACTCTCTGATATTTATCAATGATCATTTATGTGGAACTTTTAATCCAGTAAGTTGTTTTGGAGACAACAGTAATCTCAGCTTTTCATAATTGGATGTTGAACTTCAACGGAACCGTATGATAAGCTCATTAAATTCTTATTCTTACAGCAATATCCAATGGAGAAACAAAAACCGTGTAGAATTTTATCATTTAAAAACTCCATGCTGTCTATTCATGTCCATCTCTATGCTCTATCCATGAGTGGCACTTCCATTGAGGAAGCTGTTTATCTCAAACCACATATTCGAAGTTGCCAAAAATCCTGCAAAATCCTTAGGTTTCCATCCAAGAAGCAAGACATTTTTCACCCCTCTTATTAGGTTGTTATCTATAAAGTCTTCATTCGTCCCAAGCTTGAGTACAACTCCCATATACATATGTGCAGGTGCTCCTATAACACACTTAAGTTTTTGGGATCGAATTCAAAATAGAGTTATCAACATGATAGGTGATAAAACTATAACGGCTACCCTTACATCTCTTCAGCACTGACTAGGACGTAACGTTTCATGTCTGTCATTATTCTATATTTATTGTATTTTTTTTAAGATATTTCAACAGTTCAACCCCTATATACTCGCGCTTCAGGGAAGCCCACAAGTTTCCTCTTGAAACCAACTTCGGACGACTCAATCTTTAATCGTACCTCACGAATGAGGAATGCCTTGCTGGACTCTGTTTTTCCCTCCACTTTCAATATTTGAAACTTTAAAATTATTGTGCCTCGAGCTTGACACTGACTAATTTTTATAAAGCTAGGAGTAGCACAATGGAGTTATGTATTACGCTTTCGTCTCTTTAATTTTATACACTATAACTGTCGGATTAATAGTCTTCAGATTTAAACTTTGTTGCAAACGAGGATGGACTGGAGGTCAAACGTACTTTTATAAAAAGGACTACAAACGACGCGACGTCTCGCAAAGACAGTTGGTATTATTGCACCTGATTCATTAACTTGTATTAGTTTCAACTATGAGGAGGGAATATTATTATTTAGAGTTTTTTAAAAATTAGTTCTTAGATGGAATTGCAAACATTTTGGACTGGTATTTCTAAATTTGGTATATATTTGCATAGGATTTTTTTTACTTTATATATTTTATATATTATACGCACATTCAAGGGGTTATGAATACCCTTATAATGAGTATTGAAATTTCGAACCATATTCTGACCTAAATTGGGAAAAGTAGGTAGGTAGAAATTGTGCCTAATTAGCGCTGCAGTTCCCCATTTTGATACCATAACTCGTATAAACCTGTGGATGGAATTGATATGTATTGATATTCTTTGATTGATTGTAGACATATTCTCACGGAGTCAGTTTGGATTGTGTTCAAAATAAGAAAGAATCTATTTGGTTTTAATGTCTCTTATGCACAATCACTCAGAATTTAAATCACTCTCAACCGGACCACCACACTCATCCAACACCATCTACACTGTGCCAAGCCAGACAGCTTGTTGGCTGGTGCTGAAATAGTAGCCAATTCGATTTAATGATCATCCGACCCTCCTACCGATAACTTCCGTCAAAGCCCTCAGTCCGCTAGCTCGGGATCTAAGGAATCAAATAGGGATCAGGGCACAGAAGTAACCGAAGTTCTTCCTAGAGCCATTTCTTTGGGTTTAGAAGAGAGATCAAGTCTTTGAAAGTTCGTCAATGTCGTCAAAAAATGTCCTTGCTTATGATTGTGCTCTAAATTTGGCCAGAGCAGACCATTTGCAAAAGAAATGCGGAGGACTGTTTCCTTTTCCCACAGCTATGAATGCTGCTTGCTCTCCTATTGCCTAATGTCTGCTACTGGTACCAACGACCCTATCTACATCTTGCCTGGTTCCGCATATCAAATCAAGCGTTCGGGATTCATTATAGATGGGCCAAATTTTTAGCAGCTGGTTAAACTGCTCCACTTACGCTTTGATTTGTTAAGAAAAATTGACAAAATATTGTCTTTTATAGCTGCGAGCGGAATGTTGACTCTTTCTGCTAGTGCGTTATGAAGGGCTGATCCCGTCCTGGCCAATTCGTCCGCCCATTTAATCCGATCAATGCAACAATGAACACTGACCAAGATAAGAGTGGCTTTGTGGTTAATATTGAGGCTAGCAACTTCATTCCGGCATTGCTGGACCAATTTGGAGAATGTTGTACTAGAATTAATGATATGACTATAACACCCACCTGACTGTATATGATAATAGCCGTTTGGTTTGAATCTTATTTGAGTACCTTGCATGCTTCCCTGATAGCCATTTATTCAACTTGAAAAACACTTACAAAGTGTGGTAGCTTAAACGACCTAGATATATCGAAAGTCACAGAGAAAATTCCTGAACCAACACCACACTCCATCTTTGAACCATCAGTAAAGATAGTTGTGTCGAAGTCTTTCGTCACGGCGACGCGACGACGTCATCATCCCAGTCCTTTCGGGAACATAGTAAGTGGGAGTAGAGTCATACAAATCTTTATTAGAATCAACTCCGTAATATTGCTGTGGCCATAAGGTTTGGCAATCCAAGAGTTTGATTACTTTAGTCCAAAGGCTAGGCGCGCACATTAAATTTTTAGTTGCACAACTGTTTGGTTTCTTATAGAAAACAGATGAACTATTTGGTTGAATGTCCGCGCAGGTGCATATAATTATGTTACACCAAATAGTGAACTCATTTTAGGCAATCGTTTAGTTTATGTCAAAACAAAAACTTTTTAGTCGCTCGAATCAAGCAATTGCGAAACTAAAAATTGAATGTGCGTGCCTATAGCCTAATGCACTGAAAGACACTCGATAGTTAATTTGTAAGTCAAGTAGTAAAAGGTACAGAAAAACGCTTAAACCATCTTTGGGCAAGATCTAAGAGCCCCTGTGGTGCCAACGCTAACAGTTCTTTACACCTTCTTCTGTTTATCGATGAAATATGCTTTGGTAAGGGCGGGCCACCATTTAATCGAAACAAACGTGGGGATCGGTCGCACCACGGCTGTGTATATGTCCACAAAATCACCTTAGACTGAAGAACCAACGTTTTACCAATGGTTTTACTACAGGCCTTCTTAACCCTTTCCTTCAGCAATGTTGACTCAGGCACCGATTCAAATATTTTGCGTTTGTTGTTGTGGGCTATATGCATAGCTGGGCATTAACTCGTTAATCCGTTAATCGTTAATTAACGAAGTTAAAATTTTGATTAACGGATTAACTTTTAAGTTAACTTTTAAAAATGTTAACGGACACGTTAAATCCGTTAATCCACGTTAAGTCCGTTAATCGTTAATCCAATGCCTACTATTTACCGCGCGGCGCGAAAAACAGGTTCAGACAAGTATGATACAAGTGCCGTGCGGCGCGTGCCGCGGTAAAACAAAAACAGCTAGGTACGTATTACTATGTGCGCGATAAGTCCAACCAACTTCGTTCAACTTTTTATTCAACTCTTTCATTCGATAAACGAATTTACAACCTCTTACACTAGTGCAGCAACTTACGTAATTCACGTTGAGCAACTAAAGTTGAACAAAATGCGTTTGGAACCCCGTACACATAATTGACTAACTTTCCCATATGTTGATTAACCCCGCACACCTAGTTGATCAACTCTTAAAACTTATTCCAGTGTTGAATAGCTCCGTACACCTAGTTGACCAACTTACTCAAATGTTGAATAATCTCGTACACTAGTTGACAAACTTGTTCGATTTTGACAGAAAATTTTTTTTTTCGAGTTGATCAACTGCGTTTTCGATATTGTTGCTCAACCAGTTGATGAACGAGTTGATACCTTCGTACAATTAACCAAGGATCACTCGTTGGGGAACGCGTTGAACGCACCACGATAAACAAAAAACTCAAACGTCAAACCTGAAATAATTTTGACTTCAGTTCGGTACATACATTTATTGTCGACGCACGTCTTCACTTTAAAATATTCTTAAATTTGTTCCGTATGAGTATGATTTCCTCTAAGAAAAAAAAGTGGCTGCCGCATTAATAATATTAGAAAATTAACGACAAAGGAAGAAAAAAAAAGAATTCGAAATTTGTGCGTTGATCGCCTAGTAGACGACTGGCATTACTTAGCGCCGGTGCTCAGAGTAAAAAAATAGAAAAAATGCAATATTTATCACATGTTAACGGATTAACGATTAACGTTAACTTGCGTTAATTCTTCCGAAATTTAACGCTTTAACGTTTAACGAAGTTAACTTTTTTAGTAGCGGATTAACGATTAACGAAGTTAACTGTTTGATTAACGGTGCCCAGCTATGGCTATATGCCTATCGTTAAAGACCATGGATTTTCTCAAAACTATGGGTGATGCTTTATAAAAGCCTTTAACTGCCGTTCATCTCTTATGTAGATGACGCATAGCAGTTCAATATTTACCTCTTCTGGGTTCTAATGCATTTGGTGGTGCAACAGCTCGAAGAGGACTAGGACCTAGTGACTTACAACTCTCAACCATTTCTGTGAGCGTGTTACCTACCAGAAATGGAGTGGAGGGGACCAACAATTTTCTGCCGATTCCGAATGATTCCGCACTTTTAATGACAAAAGATACTCTTAGAGAATTTGTCAATTCCTCGCAAGAAGCATTATACCCCCGAAAAGCTTTCTTGCAGCGGCTGAGAATCGAACCCAAGACCTTCTGTGTGATAATTCAACGCACTTACCATTATGCCAAAAAGTACTTTGTACATATATTGCTCTATCCCATAGACGTAAGCTCCATCTTGAAGAGTTTTTCTTCGAAGAACCTAGTAATCTAATTAATACAGTGGATGCTCGTTAACTTGAACAGGGACGAAACCAAGAGTGTTCAAGCTGTAGGATTGTGCATGTTACTGGATCAAGTTAAAAAATTGTTTTTTTTTTTTTATATACTCGTAATAATGATTCATTTTAATGATTTTAAAACTTAATTAATGATATTATTAATAAATAATTTTAATTGAAACGTTTTCCGATTCCTTAATACACACGTGTTCAAATGGAATTCAGAAATTCACCGAATATGAAGAATAAATCCTTATACGGAAATACTAAAGAAATTTCATGGGATTCCCCTTTACAAAAACCGTTTGGATTCTGTACCAGGTACCTTGCATAAATTCAAAAATTTAAGAAATTCAATATTAAACTTTGTTCAAGTTACAGAGTTCGCATAAATTTTACTTGTTCAACTTATAGAGTACTTAGGGGAAAAATTCAAGGTATTGAGTCTTAAAAATAGTCCGTTCAAGGTATAGAATGCGTAAAGGGAAAAATATTTGTTTGTTATTGGAATGTTCAAGTTATCGTATGTTCAAGTTAACGAGAGTCTACTGTATATACATTTTCAGTCTCTCTCGCATCATAAGGAGCTTCAAATGGTTAGTAGGAAAAAAGTCTCTAGATTTATGTGATATCACAATGGACTACAGAAATAACTTTTTCAAAATCAATATTTGCAGCCAATTCTTGTTCAATCGACAATATAGCCAAGTTTGATAGTCTAGTGGAGCTCATAGTGGATCTGAGATAATTTTTGTTTAGCTTCAACTTCGAAAACTTCTCTCACAACTAGCGACACTAATTGCCAAAGTTAAATATATACGAATCAAGATGACTATATTTGGAACCGAAATTCCCAGATTTAGTTTTTGAATGAACTGGAGGAGCTCCAGTGGTCCTTTGCCCCTTATATCTTATCAGAACTGGGGACAAACTGCTGGAGACGCTTCCGCTCCATCTGAAACTCGTCCTTGTCGATGTCTTCTAATACATGGGAAAGATCACACTCGTACTTGCTGTCCAAAAGTTTCGCTGGCGTCAAAAATCCGAACTTGTCCGCTATTTCTTGAACTTGCGAGTCGTCATTTCTTGAATGATCTTGTCAAATGATGCGAACACCTCTCGACGGAGTTCCTGCTCGTGAGACAAAGCTGCATCTGCGGATTCATCGCCATGCAAGCGTTTTTTCCTGCGAATTCTTCTTGTTTTGAGTTCGAGTCCGAGTTTTTCGCAGAGAGTCTTAGCAAAGTCTATTGCAGCTTGGACTAGGACTCCACTAGAAGAGAGCTCAGAGTTTCTGAGCACACTTATCCACACTCAGTCCTCGTTTTGCAGGTAAATCTGTACGTCATCTACTTCAGGTAGCACTGCAGCCCAAAAACCAAGAAAAGTTAGGAAGTTGAATGACTGCATGGCTGTCAGAAGATCTTGTTTCGGAAGTAACCTCCAGAACTTCCTCAAACTTATTTTTAAGCATCTTGACAGCTTCATGTCTAGCGCTCCAACGCGTTTCACTGACTCGTTTCACTGCTTGACATGTGACGGCAACCAAAGCGTTCCACCGAGCAGTTAATGCAGAAAAGAAGGCAAATAGCTTTTCCAGAGTTCCAAAAAATGTCACGGAATTTACTGATTCAGAAACAGCGTGTACTCCAGCCAAGTTGAGTGAATGGTTTGTGCATGCAACGAATGTAGCTTTCGGGTTCAGTGCTTTAATCCGGTCTTGAACTCCATTGTGGATCCCTGACATTGTGGCAGCGTTGTCATAAGCCTGTCCTCTCAAGTTCTATATGTCCATGTCCAGCCCGTCTGATGTTATCTTCGCGATTATATCGTTGCTGAGATCTTCTGCATTTTTTCCTTTTGGTTCGAAGAAGTCGATGAAAGATTCTACCACGGCGACCTTTTCTCCCTCGATATGTACGTATCGAAGAACCTGGCTCATTTGGTCTTTGTGGGAGATGTCTGGTGTACTTTCGAAGATTATACGCAATAATATTTAAGTTCTTGAATGCGACGGATGATAATGGATCGAATTTGCTGTCCCAGTAAGTTTATCAATTCATTCTGGATTTCTTTAGATAGATACGAAACTGGGACTCTTGCTCCCAGCTTTATCTTTGTCAGGTATTCCATTATAAGAGGGTCATATTTAACTTGCTTGTCAGCGGTGAACGCTCACTTTCAGTTTCGCGAGAGTTTTGGAACGTTCCGTTTTAGTTTCGCGAGTCGCACGACAATAACGGAATACACCCTTACGGCCTTACTCAACGTTTACGAATTTACAGAAATCAGCCGAAAGAGTCAACCACAAATCACAGGCAGGGTGGCAAATTTGAAATTTACGTCATTGTTGTTTGTTGACTTGTCAAACATTCTGTCATGAAACACAATATGATCTCTACTCTACCCGCTTCACCAGCGACATTTTACCACCCCCTTCACCCACCTACGCTACCCCACTGCTTCAACCTCAACCTATAACAATGGTTAGTTCTGGTTTTTTATACTTCAAATATTATTAAACGGTGCCGTGCTTTTGCACGATAAAAAAAACCTTATGCTGTGTTTACACGACTATCAAATCGCCATATTTTCTGCAACTTGGTACACAATTTTTGTCACTGCCTATCAATATGTCAACAAATTGCTAAGAAATCACAAAAATAATCCTGAAGTTCGTCAGTCGTGCATAAGTATATTTTTCAATTTCGTATGGTAGATATGTGGTATAGAAAAGAACGTAAAATGTTTGAAAACTGAAGCTTAATTGAAACAAGATTGACAAAACTATTTCTGATTTATTCTCTAAACCACCTTTTTTATGGACTTAGTCTAATCATAGTAAACCTCACTTAGCAGACATTTTGTTTTAGTAACGAAATTTTGCACTTTACTCAGGACTTAAAGATAAACCGCCACTAAACCGTCTTTATTTTAATTTAAAAAAAGTAGTTTGATGTTTTAGCCGGCGGCTTTTGAAATAAAAAAAAAAACCTGCAAACATTAAACAAGTTTTCAAAGCTTGTAGGTAGTTAGTTGCCTATATATATTTTGACCTCAGTAATTTTGTAATACTCGTGTTTAAGCCAAATGTACGAGACACATCACACATGTTTTGAACACACCCAGTGCATAACGAAATATGTATCGTAGCTATGATTTGTTCTCTTCAAACTTATCTTAACCTTGAATTGGTTTGAAATAAAATTATTTTACAAGAATTAAATTTGAGTTCTAAAAAGTTATCAAAAAAACGATGTTCCTTAGACGTATGCTTGGGTGTCATGTTTCCTTCTAAATATCTGGTTACAGAAATAACGTGATCGAAAAAGATGATCGTAAATTCCTCTACGTTATTTTTCATCCATAATCGTAATAACGGATAAAATATGTACCGAATCATTTTATGAAAACATGTATAGGTATCTAAGTCCTATATTAAATTTGGCAACAACTATTAATTTAGCTTGCAGTAAGCTTTGAACATCTGATAAGCAGATATGTAGGCATGTAGCTAATTTTTAAATTTCATTTAACTCGCACTTCCATTTAAATTTAAATAAAAATAACTTTGTGAAATTGTTGTTTATTATATTATTTATAAAATGCATACCTGGGTTTCCATCCTTGGTAGCTTGTATCTTTTCAATTAAATTTTCCAATCTTGAACTTGGCCCGCGATAGAGCATTTTCAATGCCATCATCATAGGAACCAAAAATAGAAAACCTGTGTTCTTCAACACAAATTAACGAAACCAAAAATTTCCAACACTGATAACTTTTTAGTTAATTAGGTAAGTAATCTATTTATTTATAATTAACTATCTAAAACAAATTCACTATTATATCTTTATGTATCTATTTATTTAAATGAAGGTATCATCCTTATTTGTTAATAACTAAAATGTATTTTTTTAATAATTTTTTTTTGTTAACAAACACAATCACAATTGCCAATTGCAAAACACACTTAACGAGCAATAACAAAAAATATCCTTTTTAACTGTCGCCTTTCAATATTCAATAATCATCCCTTTTGTGTCCCCATAAGAATTTAAATTTTAATCCAACCGAAAGGACCCCTAGGAACGCGCTTGAAATACGATAATGTGTGTCCCCCAAACAGGAAACACGTCCAAATTTGTCGAGCACCAAAGAATAACTACTGCTATCACCGAATCCGAGCGAAAAATTAAACGTTAACGTACTCCAGTGTACACTCAGTCACTGTGTGCACAAAGACACAAATCGAATCGAAAATGAGCCACAGTAGAGTGCTCTAGCTGCCCGCCTTCTTGCGTTGGGTATAGGTATACAAACAAGTAGTAGATCCACACACCAAAACCCAGTGATATAAAAGCGAGAGGCGCCTTAACCAGTTTCAACAACAACTGACGGATTGGGATTCAACCATGCGGAACTGGGTCCGCAATGGAGCGTAAGCTGGGCGGTAAAAGAGACCAACCTATGTATACCTACTGCTGAGAGGCAGCCAATATCTCGAGTTCATCCCAAGGCACACTCTGTGCTCGGGGAATGGGTATTAAATATACATAAATGTACATGCTTGGTCCCCATGCCCCATCATCTGGCAACGCGCCTTCATTTCGTTTTTCTCCACTCACTGGTAGTGATGTCTGGCTGTGAGTTGGTGTTGTTAAGAGTCACAGTGTGGGTGTGAGGAGCGCTTTGTTTGGGACCCCTATTTGAATTTGGGCGGAGCGTATTAGTGTTGAATGAAGGCGCTTATGTACCTCTGTACTGAGGCGTTTGGGAGTTGTCAAAAACACCTATAAATTGGAATAAGCCACCACCACCACCACCACCATTGTGAAAGCAGAAAAATGTTTCCGTCCATATTAATCAGCGATGATGCTCTCACTGACATTTAGCTGCTCTGTGTGTATAGGTATTTGCGGAATTGACAAGTGTCAATAAAAGTGACCTACCCCATTATTCACAAGAATTATTTCCATCTACCTATATTGGAAACGTTTTAACCCAATTTCCAAGGATTTCAATATTTAATAAGCCACACGAGCGAGTCTAATCAATTATGCACACCAAAGGTTCGCCATTCAACCCTCTTTTGTAATATGTAAGTAATCCTTTACTAGACCTGCTGAGTAGCTGCTGTCCTGTTCCCTGCCAGGAAGGTGTAATATTTTTTTTTTTTGTCAAATTGTTGCCGAGGACATATGACAGGTAAAAAGCATTAGCTTTTATTTGGCCACCCGCAACGATCCTAAGCACTTTCCCTTTGCCTTAACCCACCCACTGCTGACTGACAGGAGACTGTTTTAACAACTTTATTTTTCCTGACCGAATCCTCCCTCATCACCCCTTTATCTAACCCCGGCCAGCCCCGGTATTTAACATGCATCGATGCTAATGGATCAGAAATTAAATCAAAAGAACAACACAACCAACAGAACTGTCGTCGTCGGTCAGGAATTCAAAAAGTCTCCGGGTTCGTTCATTATTTATGCATGCATAGTGTCGTCGTTCACAATTCGCCCGTCCATGTCCAAAAAAGTATAAGCAACATAGTAACAGTTCAGTTACTCGAACCTAATAGTCAAGTCAAGGACGATGGTGGCATCACACGGAAAGAGCTTTATGGAAATTTTGTAACAAAAACTCCGAAGTCCACTTAAAAAATGCACAACCATAGAGTAACTTTTCACATTGTTTCGAAAGAAGACAACAGGGGGTCGGTCGGTGGTCGGTCTCGGTACCCGTTTGCTTTACCTTTACCAACCAGCAATTTTTTTAGACCTGCATCAGCGAGTGGCTATGGCTATTTTTGGAAAAAGAGTTAAGTTATAAACAATGTTTCGGTTGTCAAACGTTGAAAGTGACATAGAAATGTGTGTGAACACGCCCCATTTACAAACACACAGGCATACAAAAGGTGGGACTAATTTCAGTCATGCGTGATGAGAAGTATATAGGGGAGATAGGGTGCTTTGTATACTTGAGTATATTTAATGCGGAACTAACGAATCAAAATCGTTTGTTTTGTATGCATACCTGCCTATTATGTTCCTACAGAGTTAGTTTGTGTTGGTGCTGAGAGAGAAAAGAGAACAATATGTTTTGTTTATTATTTTTATGTTGAGTTCCCTCTCTTTTGATTTTGTTTGGCGAAAAATTGTAAGATTAATATTGATAAGTAGGTATAGGTATGCCTCTTGTTAAAAAACGATTTTTTGGATGTCAATTCAATTAAGTCAATCAAATTATAGCCTAGGTCTATAGAAGGACATCAGTCACCGATTCGAATTATTATTTTAACTTTTAAAACAATAATTGGATCTCATTTAAAAGCGATTGAATTAATGCAGATGCAGAGATTGGTGGAGATTCAAAATATGTTTGAGAATGAGATACATAATTGTCAACTGACAGATAACTCCGGATGGAGTGGCAGCAAAAATGCAGGCTTAAATCGAACATGAGGTCCATTTTGGTGCTCAATAATAGATAATAGGTACATACCTACATAATTGGAATTCGTCTTCAAGTGAACACAGGATCTCTGAATGCAATAAAACTAAAGCAGAAACCGATTCCAAAGAAAGGCAAAATTTGTTTTCGTTAAAATTTGTTTCTAGATTTTTAAACTATGTATATTACAAAGCCTTAGATACCTAATCTGATTTTTTTTTATGAAATTAAATCTGATTGATATCTACCTGGCCTAAGTTATCGATCGAGTTTCCTGTACTGGCAATTTGAAGTACTTACCAAGTCTGTTTTTCTGTTGATTATGTTTCTTATGTTAGTATTGTGAAAAAGACATTTGTGGAAGAAGTCGTCGATTGTCCGTTTAGTTTATCAGTCCTCTGGTGAGGTTTTACAAAACAAATTTGTATGTAAGAAGGCATATTTATAAGCAGTATAGTATAGGTTTAATAAAACTGTAATATTATATAAGTATATATTTTTGTTTTTTTTTTTAAGTAAAACCTTAATATCTTTTTTTGCGCAAAAACCATTAAAAACCTCAGTCCCCTGGCTAATAAATGAACAAATTATATTTTATTCAGAAACCTGAGAAATGTTTAGTTATGTTGAACTTCCAACTTCATTGCAAAATATTTTTAAAATTTTTAAACTTTGATTCTAAGTAGAAAAAAATATTTAATTACTTATAATATATTATCCTCTTTTAATAAAATGCTAAGTTATATGTATTAACCACGAATTTTTATGTTTATGAAGACTAATTAAATTTAATTTCTATATTTCAATGTGTACCTAAGAGAAAATACAAAAAAATAAAGATTTATTCAGTCCCCTGACTGAATAAATTGACTGGCCGCTTTCAACAACGCAAAGAGACTTTCTAATGATCTAATGATGAAATGTCGTGCCGAAATTTGTAACATTGTATTCCATTGTTTGTAGAATCACCCATAGAAGTCATGGTTTCGATATCATCTTCCTTTAAACCTCTTGCAAGTAAGACACAGAAGATTATCCGAGGCTAGAACCAATTTTTCGGATATGGTTTTATAAATGAAAGTAGAGAAGCTGGAACTTGTATAAAGATTGCAATGTGATATGATATCGAAGTTTACGTCAGCGAGTTTTCAAAAAGTTTCCTAAAAGCTACGAGTACCTATATAGAATACTTCTTTTAAGCCTAGCAGACTTTAACAAAAAGCCTTAAAGAAAATGTCAAGGACTCGAGGTTCAAGCTTCTAAGAACCCTGTAAATGAAACTTAAAAGAAACTGATACATTTATTCTTCATTAACGTTAGGAATATTAAATTAAACATTAAAAGTTTAATTGCAATTATAAGTTATTACCCGAAGATCTGAGAACTTTTTTGCAAACTCCGCAAAATATTAAGATACAAATAATAAATGGACGAGAGTATTGGCACAATGGCTCGGAAAATTGTCTAAAAGAAATTTTCAATATTCCTAATACAAAGCTATCAAAATTTCGTACCAAAATTTCTGTTTTTAATTAGGTCTGTGTGTAAATATTCAAACTTTGTATTCTCAAACATATATGTAATTTAAAAAAATGCAATGCTGTTAAGATATGTTATTAAAAGTTTTTACATTAATTTATTTGGAAATATATCAATTATGCTTCTATCAAGGAATATTATTGCTGGATTTACATATTGTATCCATTTGCATTTTAATTTTTGAAGAAAAAGAGAGGGATAGATATGTACATACCAAAAAATTGAATGTGCGAGGGAGTAGTAGCCTTCACCTTCGTCTTAATGTCTGCATTATTATGGCTCTTTCTATGAGCTGTATTCATATGATCATCTACATTTTGATCTTCTGTGTCCATATTAGATATAAATGTGAATTCTGTATATATTTGACATCCGGTTTTCTTTCGAAGACACATAAGTAAATCCAGCATGATATCTCTATATCTCTCAAAGAGGAAGAACAAAATGCATATAAAGTTCTCAAAATTATAAATGGGTAAACTGACCTTAATGTTTGATGTCTTGAGTGCCAATAATAATAAAAATACTACACGAAAATAGTTCACTCTATTGACTAAAATAAACATTTTAATGAAATAATGACAATTTTTCGTGACTTGATGAGAAAATGAAATTTTGCACATGCGAAGAAAAACATTTATCTACTTAATATATACCAAACGTCAAACGAAACGTAATACAAAAGTCAAAACAAATAAAAGAGTGAAGTGGAACATAAAACAAATCGCTAAGTTCATTTAAGGACATTTTGTACGCTTCTTTTATGTATAAAGATTAGGTCTCAATACAAAAAAATTAAATAAACATTTTGTATAGGTAAACCTAACAAAGAAAATTTATTCAGTTTATGTTTTTTTGTGTAAACGTGGCCTTAGCACAATTGTATATTGCAGTCTTGTGTCAATTTTGAAGTTTGAGAAAGAAATAGCCTGATAAAGTTTTTGCATCTTCCAAATATGTAATATTCAATATGGCCCAGTGCGTAGAGAGATGGACTGTTACACAAGAGATGCCGAGTTCGATCCCTAAATATGGTATAATATCATTTATGTTTTAAAATTATTCCAAATACATTAATTAATAACAATTCCAAGGTGATACATGGTTTCAGGTTTGAAATTGATTAAATGTCGGAAAAACGTCTTCAAAGAAATATAAATTTAATTTGTTTTTCTTATTTTTCAGGCTCGGTAGAAGTTCTATTGTAAGCATGCAATAGACTTAAAAAGTCCTGAAATCGAAATGTACAAACTTCTGTTACACTTGCGTTTGTAATTTTCGCGAAGCTTTATTGAAGCTCTCTGTCAAAACCTGAGCTTCATTTCAATTTCGAATAGGACTCGGTCAAACTTCTTATAGACCATAAAAGAACCTGGAACTTTTAAAAGCTCTGTGCATGGTACTTCAAAGAAGATTTTCCGAAATCACTTATAGAAGCTTACAAAAGATTTTGTAAGCTTGTTTAATATTCTCCTTTTTTTTCTTCAACAACCTTTTCAATTGTCTTAAAGAACTTCGAAAAGATATTTAGTTAGACCGATTCGAAGCTGAAATCTTAGTTGGGAGCCCAATTTGATCGTCATTTCTTTACGCAAATAATTGATATGGTCTTACCTGCACAATATCTGTTTGATCAACGTCAGTAAATTTTCTTGGAAACGCATTTGACGTTTACGAACACGCCAATTCGTCAATTCGATTTTTACTTGCGACGTATAGGTAGGTACTATGGTATATGGCAAGTTTTCATTCGAGATTTTGATCAGACTTGACATTACGATAATAGAGAAGACGAAAAAGTGGCAATTTCTGTTTGTCTGTTCATCATAGCCTTAACAGTTTGGGCCGATTTTCTTTAAACTTGGTAGATACCTATCATTTTTAATTTTTTTTCCCCGCACACTTTTTTTTTCTTTTTTTTAAGACCAAAAATAAGGGTAAATAGGTAGATACACATTTTTTTCGAAATTTTATAAATTTTTTTTTTTTTTTATTGTTCAATAGATTTTTCAAAAAACAAAAATTACAAAATTTCATTTAGCTAAAGCTTGTTAATGTTTGAAAAAAAATTTCCGAAAATGGTTATTACCCATACCCAATTTTATTTTGTTTTTGATTTTCTCAAAAATGGTGCACCCGATTTTGATAATTTTTCTGCTAAAGCTCCCCAAAAGTTTAAATAGTAGTACTGTGAATTGTAGATTTAAGACTTTTTTTTATCTTGGTACTGAGATATTTTTAAATATCCGAATAGTTAACGGACATACCGAATTATTTATTTTAATTTTGATCAAATTTATATTTGATATTTATTACCCGACGATGTTTCGATTTAAATTAAAGTAAATAATCGTGATAAGTCCGTTATAAGTATTCATATAGTATTTTGTGTACTAAAATTTTCAATTTTTTTTTTTTGGAATTAGAAAAAAGCAATTTTTTGTTTCAAAACTCAATATTTCGAATATACCATCACAGAAATTAAACAAAAGCTTGAGAAATATTATGGAAACGAAACTCTTCACCATGAATTTAGAACCATTCACTGCTGGTCTACTCAATTTCGGTGCGTTCGTCCCAGCACAAGTGAACGTTCTGGTCGCCCAATTGAGGTCACCACACCAGAAATGTTCGACAAAATCTGGGTTTGACTATCGGTGATTGAAGATGCGCGAGCTTGAAAGACCATATAGGCTTATCATATTTCGCAAGATGAGCGCCGCGTTTGCTCACAATCGACAACCAACCCAATCGTTTGAGAATATCCAAGGAATATTTTGCGATGTTTAAGAAAAATTCGACCGAGTCTTAGAACCGTTTCGTAACTTCGGAAGCAACATGGAGACCAGAGACCAAGGGACAGTCGAAACAATGGACTTCTCCCCGTGAATTAAAGTCGAAAAAGGTCAAGGTGGATTTGTCAGAAAAGCAGATTATTCACATCGATTACTTCAAAAAGGGTTAAACGATCGCTGCCGATTCCAAGCCGATTTGAAGCAAAAACGTGCGCATTTGGTGAAGAAAAAAGTCCTTCTCCACTGCGACAACACACCTGCGGCAAGCCTCATCCAGCATATTCCTCAGATTAAGCATCCAGAGAGTATTTTTTGTTTCTAAACATGAAAAAATGGCTCCGAGACAGGGGCAGACGCAGGAAATAATTTCGGAGGGGGTTTAAAAAAAAAATTTTTTATAAATATATTATTTTAATATACTTTATTGTAGGTACTTACTTATTACATAATCTTTATTGTTATTAACATAAATATGTATGTTAACAATATTGGCTCTTAGGGATACAAAAAAATACGATTTTCGAAAACAATTTTTTTACATTTGTATGGTGGGTACCTTTATTTTTAGGTACAAACATTTTGGAGCTTCCAAAAAATAACTATTTTTTTAACCACTGCCTAGATTAATCTCAATTAAATTATATAAATTTTTTTTTAATTCTTCAGGACAGTTTTTGAGAAAAAATAATATTTATAAAATTTCGAAAAAATCGTATGGGTAGGTACTGTTATTTTTGGTCTCAAAAAAAAAAAAAAAAAAGCAAATTTCAAAATTCAAAACGATTTCCTTGTGAATTTATTTAATTACTTATTGCATACTTTACTAGACATTTAAAGAAATTGTGGTATGAATATAATATAAATAAGGATGTTTACGTTTGTTCCTACTTTATAATTTATTTAATATCCCTGTTTAAGTAAGTACAAGTATTGACCAAAACTTCAAATTTTTGCGAATTTCAAAGAAAATTGCCTCAGTTTTTATTTCCAGGAACTCCTGTTCTTGGGCCGTACGTTAATAATATTTGAATTATGGAAATTTTTTATCAAAAGATATAGAAGAACTTATGACACACTTGGTTTTTTTTTTCTTTAAGAAAATCAATCCTTATTTTTTTATTCCACATGTTTCGGAGGGGGTTTGAACCCCCAAAACCCCCACCTGCGTTCGCCCCTGCTCCGAGATAAAAGAATTTGACTGACTTTTTATAAAGAGATGTATAAACAGGCAAAGAAAAAAGATAGATATTCAGTGACCCCTATCATTATTATTTTAGTTAAAGATACTGAAGGAATAGGAAATACTGTTTCCATATATTTCAAGCTATAAAATTGAGCCTAAAGTCATCACATTATCACCATGCACCAGCTTATTTTAGAAATATGGTTGGCAGAAGGCATGAATGGAACATCATCATTGTCTGCTCGATCCTAAAGACCCACTGATCTGCGCCAACTACAGTAGCATACAAGATCCTTTCTGCCGTATTATGTGAACGGCTGAAGCCTTTCGTCAACAACCTGATAGGTCCATATCAATGCGGCTTTAGACCAGCAAATTCACATCACGGCAGATCTTGGAAAAAACCCAGGAGCTTCAAATCGACACCTAGGAAAGGAACGAAATATATAGAGCAATGTCTAGTTTTGGCATCCTTTACCAACTTATCCGTTTGTGGAGGATGACGATCGAGAACGCACCATCAAGTTCGGAAAAGATCCTCACCGATGCATTCGATGTCAAAATAGGTTTTAGGCAAGGCGATGCTCTGTCGGGCGACTTCTTCAACATCGTTCTTGAAAGAATAGTGCAAAACACACGGGTTAACACTAGAGGCAGAATCTTTCCAAAGTCCGTCCAATTACTCGGATACGCCGACGACCTTGACATAATTGGAAGAACAAAGTGTGATATCAGCTTTGCGCTTGTGAGTATTGAGACGGAAACGAAGAAGATGGGCTTAGCTGTCAATGAAGGCAAGACCAAGTATATGCTGTATCATCACGAAAGGACACATAGCAATGAAGTCTTGGACAGAACGTCGCCATAGAGAGCTATAATTTTGAGGTAGTTAAGAACTTTGTCTACCTAGGCGCCGTTATTAATTCAGATAATAACACCAGCGCTGAAATCAAACGGCGAATAACTCTTCGCAATCGATGCTTTTTTAAAATAAGAAGGCAATGTCAGTAGCAAAGTCCTCTCTGAAGGTATACTTACCTCTACAAAACTTTCATCACCCGGTCCTTGTGTATAATGCAGAGACATGGACCTTATCGAAAGTGGAAGAGAATGCCTTAGGATGTTTCGAGAGAAAAATTCTCCGGGTGATCTTTGGCCCGTCAGCATAGACGGTGAGTTGGGGAAAAGATATAACCAGAAGCATACGGTACGGGCCTTACAGCGAAACCGTCCTAGTCGAACGAGTTAAAATCCAGCAACTGAGATGGCGAGGTCATATAGAGCAAATGGATCCAATCCAACTGATCCGGCCTGGAAAGTCTTCGAATCAAACCCCGTGAGACGGCACAGTAGAGGAAGACCGTGACTTAAGTGGCGCACACAAAAATTGGAGAGGACCTCAAACGACTTGACGTGAGAAACTGACCACAGCTGGCTGGGAATAGAGCTAGCTGGAGAAGCTTGTTAGTTGAGACTTTCTAAATCCGTCAATTCATCAAAAAATAGACAAAAAGTCTACAAACTCTACAAATCATCTAACTACAACTACCAACAGTTTCACCTCTTTGTCATTAGCTTTACCAGACTGTTAAATTTTTCAATTTAAAAAAAAAAACAAAACTTTTCTCTTCAAATATTTTGTCATGAATTTTTAAAGAAAGCAATTATTCCTAGATGGTTCCATTGAAATTGTAACTGCAAAACCACTTTGCAAAAGTGTATCATAATTACGATTGGTTTCTTTACTGTCACCTTGAGAACCCTTACCCACTGCCTCACTAACGAGACGACAATCAGTCCACCCTAAACATGCTTATTAGACAACCAAAGAGAAGAAACAAACCCCGACCGCTAATAAAATAATTAGCCTCGATGTATTTTGCACTAACTTATTTAAAATCTCTTTCAAATTCGATATAAAAGCGGAGCGGAGAGTTTCCGAAAGTGCGACTGAATTTATAATTTCTTTGTTTTTCCGAAACATTTTGATTGAGGTGCTGTTGCTGTGCTCCGGTGTCACTCATTCACTTTTTCCCCTGACCTTTTTTGTGTCTGTGATGCCCTGTCAAAACACAGATTAGAAAAGGGAGATAGATAAACCATTATCTGAAATGAGTCATTTCAAGGGTGGATTGGGAATCTTTTTCGTTTTTGTTAAATAATTGTCAACACGTCTGAGTTTTTGAGGGAGGAATCAACACACACAAAAAAATGTATGAACATGATTATAATTTTTGTTTGAATCTCGTTTTTAAGGTAAAAATACATATTTTAAGCGTTCTTCTATGCGATTAACGGTTTAATTAAATTTGACTGACAGGTGGCGCGGCGTTGATTGACAATCACACACGAACAAATAATGGTGCCCAATTTAAAGTGCTTTTTCTAAACTGACAGTAAAGTTGCTACATATGGAACGACAGGATAAGTAAAAGTCAGAAGGAGAAAGGGTTGGCTAAAACCTGATGATGAATTATTAATTCACCCACAAAGCTTCATTCAGGGTGAGACCATTATCGAAAAGACCAAGCCGCCATGATATACGAAGGGCACTCGTGAAGATATCTTTGTCTGTGCAACCCACATGTCGTCCTTTGGATTAACAAGACTTATACGTTTTCTTCTTCTAAAGTCCCACGAAACGAAGACAAGAGATGTTTGGGCTCCAAAAAAAAAAAAATCTCGACTACGTTCGTCATGAGTGGCTACTGTCCTCGCATATATCCTTGTCAATGTCAACATTTCAAACCTTGAGTCGTTGTTGTCGCCGTCGACCACCGCCCGCCACCAACTTGTCAAGCGCCACCGAAGAACAATTTAAACGAACGATAAAGGAGAATGAATTTTAAATCACTTAAAGAATAATTGTCCTTAAAAATTAGAAAAAAAGGATGGCATTTCTTTCTCAGTCCTATAAACAATTAATTATGTTCACCTTAATTATATTATATAAGTGAATAAGGAACCCAATGATCCTTTTTTTGTAGTTGACAAGTGTCTAGGAATATTGAAGAAGTCAATTAATCTTCATCAGCTGCTAGAATAGCAATTACGACACTATGGCACCTTAAAGAAATACAAAAGACCGACCCCTTTGCATCATTTATTTGTCTTCATTCATTTGAACATCAATATAACGTTTTATTGACTTCCAATTTTTATATTAGGGGTAGGTAATGTATTCCCGGAAAAATTAATAAAAAACGTCGACGAAGCAGAGATAACTGTGTCGTACGAAATGTCTTCCAAGTGTTTCGAAGGGGGCCAAAAAGGTCGGAAAGGTCATAGCTACAATTTTTTAGCATTCTAAGGTAATAAACCTCATTCCTCATAAACTGTTTGAAAAAAGGAGGAGTACTACCGTAATGAAAAATAGAAACAGACAAGAACCAGCCAACGAAAACAGTTCTGTTTTTAATTTCGATATATGTATGTATGTATACGATAGGCCATTTTGTATTTGAAAAAAAAAATCGAACTTGAGATTTTGATCCAAATTGACATTACGATGATAGAGAACACGAAAAAGTGGGTCCGGCAATTCCGTCTGTATGTCTGCACCTCGATCTACAGCCTAAACCGCTGAAGTGATTGTCTTCAAACTTGGTTCTTGGGTGATTTCCTAGAGGAAAAATTGAATTGCTACACAGCAATTATGCAAAATCTTATATATCTCGAAAACGGCTCTAACGATTTTGATAGAAATAATTTAACTGTGGTATTATGGATATGTTGGCTATATGTTGGTCAAAACAAATTTTTTTTTTGTCTGATTTTTTCATTAGTGGCTCCAACGATTTCGACCAATTTTGTGCAGGAGATCCTTTGTATTTTATATACAAATTTTCCAAAATATATTTTTTGGACTTAAAATTAAAATCCCAACTTTTTACTTGCGACTTATAGGTACTATATAAGGCAAGTTATGCATTCGTAAAAATCGAACTCGAGATTTTGATCAAAGTTGACATTACGATGATAGCGAAGGCTAAAAAAGTGGGTCTCGCAATTCTTCGTCTGTCTGTCTTTCGCTTCGACTACAGTCTAAACGGCTCGGCCGATTTTCTTTAAACTTGGTAGATATCATTTTTAATTTTCTTCCCCCACACGTTTTTTTTCTTTTTTTTAGACCAAAAATGACGGTACCTGCCATACGATTTTTTTCGAAATTTTATAAATATTTTTTTTTTCTCAAAAACTGTTCGACAGATTTAAAAAATAAAAATTAAAAAAAAATCTTTTACATAGTTAAAGCTGGATAGTGGTTGAAAAAAAAATTTACAAAAAATGGTTATTGAGAGTACCTCCCAAAGAACCATTTTTTTTGGTTTTACATTTTCTCGAAAACGGTACAACCGATTTTGATCATATTTTTTTTGCTCCCCAAAAACTTGAATAAAATTGTGTATTCAAATTTTCAAAAATGTTTTTTGGATTTTTAATCAATTTTTTTTTTCAAAAACCCCATTCTAATTTTTTTTAAACTTGATAAATGAAAGTTTCTCAATAAAATCTACAAGATGTGAAAAAAAAATTATTTTACCTAAAACTAAACGTACCCACCATACAAATATGTTAAAAAAATGGTTTTCAAAAATCGTATTTTTCTTGAAAACGGCGCCTAGAATTTTGATAAAAAATTTTTCTTTCAGTTAATTCTTACGATCTTTAATTTAATAAAAAAAATTGAAATTAAGATATTACAGCTTGTATCTACCATAGAACCATTTTTTCAAATTTTGAATTACTCATTAACGACATAACGGATTTTAATGAAATTTTTTTATAGAAATGTTTCAAAAAGTTTAAAAAAGATTGCATTTCAAAACTTAAAAAAAAAATATATTTTGAATTTAAAAAAAAAAAAATAAAATATTTTTTTTTTTGGAAAATTCGATATTTCAAAAACGGCTTAATATTATTTTTGGAAATTTAATTTTCATTCGTACGAGTATCTACAATAACAAAAACTTTTAGTTGGCGTACCAAATTCTTTTCTTAAAAATCTATCTATCTTTTAAAAATTTTGTAAGTATGTATATAAAACCTATTTCTTTAAGAAATCACTACATAGCATTCTGTTTTTATCTCTTACTACTAAATGAATTTAAAAAAAAAAAAAAAAAAATGGTCAACGGCCTTGGCTCTGATGAAAGCATCGCTTCCCATCGATCAGCGAAATCAAGCATCGTTGCGCGCGGTTAGTACTTGGATGGGGGACCGTTCAAATATCAACCGTGAGCTGTTGACATGTGTTTTCTGTTGTTCTTTCTTTCTGTCTGTCTCTCTCTGTTGTATTGTATAAGCCGATGGTCTGAGTTACCAGTGCTTTCAGTGTCTCTACTTCGTAGATTTATCTACGGAGTAGTGGAATATGTAATGTAATGTAATGAATTTAAAAAATTAATTTTATCCTTATGAGAAGTTTTCTCTAATAACATTCGTTTTTAAAATTCCTAGTCTATTACATAGGAGCAAGTTCGTGCGACCCAGTCGTGCATTTTATTTTTAGTAACATTTCAAATTAATTTCTAATATAAAAAAATTAATTTAATAATAAAACTATTTTTCAAACTTATTTGCAGAAATTCAGAATTTTCTAGCAATCAGGCGGCAATTTTATGCATTTGAACTTACATAAGAGCAAGTACGTGCGATCCAGTTTATTAAACCTGGTCAATGATGAACTCGAGATTTTGATCAAACATAACATTATAATTATGGGGAAAGGTCTAGAAATTCTATCTGTCTTTTTGTCTATTCGGCTGCGTCGGTTTTTCTTAATTATGGTATCTTGCTACTTTTGGTTATTTTTGTACTGCCAAACATAACAAAACCTGCAAGTTTTATTTTTTTAAATTGAAAAAAATCCTTTTTTATGAAAAAAATCTAAAAAATACTTCAAGTAAATTAAAGCTTAAGCCTATGACTCAGATCACGCTAAACCTTAGCTCCCATAAAAATTTCTCTCCAAAGTTTAGCCAAGCATTTTAGCAGACAGGTACGCTGCTCCAGCTAAATAATGAAACTTTTGTTTCCAAGTGTGCAGCACTTATCTGTCAATATTTTACACATGAATTAATTATAAGGTACATTATTCTCGAGCTAAATTTTGACAGATTCTGATGTTCTTTGAAGAATGTATGTAGAATTTGCTTTGAGAAAATAAAAACCGAAAACGAGAACTATTTGAGGAAAAAAATCATTATAACTAAATCGCATAATTCATTTTAAGCGATTAAATTCTCTTTTCAGAGAACATCTTTTTTATGGACCATACCTAAACGAAGAACTTATGCTTAAATTTAACTAAAAAATAAGCATATGTGTGGTGAGAAATGTGGGAGCTACAATTTAATGCGATGGACGTACAGTTAAGGTACACATTTTTGAGTACTTACAAAAATGCTTATAAATAGTAACTTACATTTTTTTTATAAATTTTCGTTTTGGTTCTTCACGAGCTGTTGAGCTATACCAAATTTGTTTATTTTGATTATGTCGCTTAAGGGTTTGAGACTCTGCCAAAATAATTGTACAAATTGTACAACTTGGTATTGCATTGTATAAGCTAGACAAAAGTCAGAATGCACGGATGTTCGGTCAATGTCAAGAAGACGAGTAAAAAAAAAACAATATCAACATTTCCACGAAAAATCATCAAAAATAAGAGCGACTTCAGATCAAAAGTCACATAGAAAGAAAAACTTGGACTTGGAGCATATGAGAGATTTAACTCTTTCAAATAAAATTGGCAAGAGATTTTTTTTTGAGGAAAATGACAGATTTCATATGAATTTAGCAAGTTACTAAAAGTTAAAGTAGTCAGTTTGTGATTTTAACTTTAGTAAAATGTCAAGAGATAGTAAGATGCTAAAATCGTTTAAAATTAGCAAAATCCTTATAGAAACTTACTAAAATGGCTTTAACATATTACTAAATCGTTTAAAATTTCGCGCCAATAGATTTTGAAAGGATATCCTTCGATCGTTTTTGTTTTGCGATTAGTTCAGCTTTTTCAATTTTCAGAGATCCGTAGGATCTTGTTATTATCTTTTTGAACAGTTTAAACAGTTTGTCTGTTAAAATATGTGTATTAATATTTCAAGAATTCCACAAATTAATCAAAATTGTAATTAGGTATATAAGATTTCTCAAAAGGTCCTTGGAGGCAATTTTGGTACTTCTACGTCACATTTCTGTGTTGAGGTTTAAAAGAACTCGAAATCCGAGCATATTTATTCAAAAGTCTCGTGCAAGATTCTATCTGACATTGAATTGATTAGCGAAATACCACAAAATCGTAGACCAATGTTTTGTTCAAACTTCTAGGAAGAACCGAACTCTTACATCGATTATAATCCCATTGAATAAAGGTAATATAAAATGTTTTCCAATTGGGACTTGACCGTTTACTTAGGCCATAGGTGGAGCAGTTTAAATAACTGCCTTATATCTAGATAGATTTGGCCCACCTATAATAAATCCCGAGCACTTAATTTATGCAGATCCAGGCAAGACATAGCTAGGATCGTATAGCTACATTTAGCGGACACTGGCCAATATGAGAGCATGCAGCGAAGCTAGGCATACCTCACTGTCATAGCTGTGGGGACCAGAGGAAAAAGGAAATAGTGCCCTGCTCCGGCCTTACTTAGAGCACAAACATTAGAAAGCACATTTTTTGTCGACATTGACAAACTTTCGGAAATGAAGATCAAAAACTTGATCTGTTTTCTCAATGTGACGAAATGGCTCTAGGACGAACTTCGGGATTACTTCTGTGCCTTGTGCCTTGTCCTCCGTTTAACTCCTTAGATCCCGAGCTAGCGGACTGTGGGCTTTGATGGAGGTTTAGGGTGTGGGGGCCAGATGATCATTCAATCAGATTGGGTAATGTTTTAGCACCTATAAACAAGCCGCCTAGCTTTGGCATAGTGTAGATGGTGTCGTATGAGTGTTGTGGTCCGGCTGATTGTGCAAAAGCAAACACACAATAAGAGACATGAAAACCTATGAACGATCAAATACTTGACCGTCAACCCGAGATCTCTATTTATTCCTTCTATCGAAAGGATAGACCGATCTTGGTTGATGCGTAGACAATTATCCACGGTAGCAAAAAAGCGAATTTAATTTGTATTAAAACCTTACTGGTTTATTTCCGATTACTTTATATCTTGTATATAATTAATAAAATAACGAAGGACTTTTAATGGCTTACGAAAAAAGACCATAAAAGCGAGCGAAAACAACGACGAAAGTTTTGAATAAAAAGGCAAAGATTTTCCACTAAGGTTTGTGTAACAATCAGTACGAGTTTATTTCGTAGAGCGGTATTTATACAATTTTTCAGTAAATTTCAAAAGAGAGATTACGTTATATTTAACATTTAAAATTTAAAGCGAATTCAAATATATAAAAATTATGGCGAGTGGTATAATTTAAGCGCCAAATTTAAATTTAAAAATTGAAATTTTATAGTTACAAAAATGTGAACTAGAATCAAGATATTTACAAATTATTGAAAATTATTGAATTAAAAGTCTTTATGATGATGATTTTCGGCTTCAATCCTTTCATATTTTTTAACTTAATGACTCCGTGAGAATGTCCAGATTTTCCCCATATCAATTCGATCAACAGATTCATACGAGTTATGGTATCAAAATGGCGCACTTCAGCGCTAATTCGACCACAGGGCTAGACTGGCAGTGGTTGCCATTTCTACCTGACAACTTTTAACTTTCACTGTGAATACACCCTTGAGCCTATGACCGACTGTCAATGTTAAAATATTCAATAAAACAACATTTTCATCATGGTGAAGTATATAAGAACGAAGATTATATACAGATTATTAAAATATATTTACCGCCAATGTGTGGTGGGAATTCGGTCAAACCAGCGTCGGCAAACAGAGAATCCGTCATTGGTCAGGTGAAAACCCTAATGTGCTTCAAGAAACATCACTGCATCCACAAAAAATTACTGTATGCCATTTTTTTTTTCGTTGATGAAAATGATCGTCACGTAACAGTCAATTTAGATAGCAATAGAGACATGTTTCTTTGGTCAACTGCAAGAGCAGCTCAGAGCCATTATTTAACCAGAGATAGCAGCCGTTTCTGTCGAAATGGGTTGCTGAGTTATCAAAAATTGGGTTCAACGAATTGACCTCTGCAAACATTCAACTCGTGGACATAAGAATGATGTCAAACTACTAATAAAATTTTCGAAATATCTCAAATACCTAGTTGTCAAGTCCCTATTGGAAAACCTGATGCTTTTTAGAAAGTATTCATTAGGTCAGAAGTATGAAGGTGGATTCAATTTATTCGTCTAACTGGTTTATGACTCCATGACACCATCCCTTTCCTGTTGACGCTGTTGTTGTGCCGTGAACAACTGGAAATGATCCGCGGGTAGGGTTATGGAAAATAGTTTCTTCTCAGAGCAGAACGTGTCCCAGCAAGAACAGCACCAGTCAACAAGGCAAAAAAACTGGTTTCTTTTTATCTTGACAGAAAGTCAGTATCATACCTCCGCGGAACGAAATGAGTCGCTTAACGCTTGCGCAACGTTAGAAAATATTGGTATCGAATAACACCGGAAAAAATACACTCAAAACTACTTCCTCAATTTTTCAAATTAGTCCTACTTTTTGACTTCGGTCTTCAAGAGTAAGTACATGCGACCAGGTTGCGTCTTTAATTTAATTTCTTCGTCTTTTTTCCAATCCACGATATGACAGGTGGATTGTGGTTAAGAACCCAGTCAAGGATTAAAGTAGCGATAAGCTGCTCGTGCTTACACTTTATTTCGGGCTTTTTTTTTAATCAAAATCACTTTGGTGGAACAGGCACCTGCTCTGAAATGCAACTGGCTCTAATAAGCCACGCAATCTATTGATTGTTTCACTTTTCAATCATCAATCCACTGATATAATCAAATTGAGAAAACAAGAAGGAATAGGAAAAGGAACAAAAAAATAACCAGTGGTCAGAACTCCGACCATAACTAATGAGTGTGACCCTTTTTTAGCTGTGGGTCTGGATCGTTCCTAATCCCTCAACAGAGCACAAAATCCTAAGTAATTGTTGTTAGGGTGACTTTGTTTGACCAAAGTGTGTTACAATCAATATTTTTGAGGATTTGATTCCGCCCCTAGATAAGTGCTCACTGAGGCTGGCAGACGCTGTCAATCTTCAGCTTCCAACTCTAGAATCGATCGTCTCGTCTGGTGCTCCAATTCTGTAAAACATGTTTGTTGTTTTATTGAAAGGCTCCATAAACATCGTTCATATCCATAAGCCTTCCATTTCTCTAATTGAGACCATTTTGTTGGTCTTGTCATCCCTTATATTGCGTATCGCATAATCTCATCAAAATGCTATAAAACTGAAAGTCTTGTAGACTATTTTAGGTCGCAACAGAATCGGCCGACGCGGCTTGTTGTCAATGACCAAAGCGTTTAGGTAAACTTTTGCGAAAAAAAAGATAAAACACAAGGTGGAGAGTGTGTGGTGGAGGAATAAAAGAAGTGCCGCCGTAGCACGTTCCGGCAGAGTTGTATTTTTTTTCTTTCTTATTTTTTTTCTTTTAGTATCTTTTTCCGGTCGAATCAGATTTGCCATAAAACTTTGGCCAGCCACACGTTAAGTACATATACGAGTAAGACTCGTGTTATAAAAACTGGTAGGTATGGATGAACTTTATTTGGGGTGCGTGTATGTGTGTTGTGTTTATTTTATGGCTCTTTTTTGACTTCTTAATGTGACGAAAGGGCAATTTGACCTAAAAAATATGTTGTACTAAAGCAGAAGCTAGATAAGTATCACCCTCGTGATTGCAACTAGAAAATTGTCTTGAACTCGATTGTTATTTTTTTTTTTAATTATGGAACAATTTGTAGCCATTCGTGTTTATGACAGTTAAGTGATGTTAGAATTGATGTCTTCTTGTGTTTGGAAAATGTAGACAATAGACTCGTTAAGGAGGTAATTTCAATGTGATATATCTAGCCCATATGTCAAAAGACTATCACAGCTCAATTTTGAATGCTTTAGTGTGTGGCCTTTTTACTTTTGAAACAAACACTTCTTTAAAGATTTTATTCTTCGAAACAATCTGGTCTCGGGTGACTCAATAAATTCCTGAAAATTAAAACAATTTTGTTTGTCAAGAAGCATCTTTCAAGAGAACGTACCCAAATTTTCAGACAGAACTGTCAAAAGTGGCAGCCATCGATCAAAAGCTTGACAAATATTATGGGGACTCTTAACCATCAATTAATACCATTCACTACTGGTTTACTCAATTTCAGTGCGGTCGTTCTGTTCTAACACAAACAACGCCGAATGTCCAATCCACGGTTTCGATAATGGAAGACCGGTGAGTAAAGCTACGAAGGATTGAAGAGGCCACGGGCCCACGGGCATAACACAATAATCAGTGATTTCGATTTTTCATAAACATTTGAACATAAAAAACCTTTTCGCAAGATGCGTGCCGCGTTTGCTCACAAGCGAAAACAAACGCAATCTTTTAACATAAAAGGAGTGTTTGGCGATGTTCAAGAAAAATTTGACCGAGTTTAGGAACCGTTTCGTAACCGCGGAAGAAACATGGAGACCAGAGCCAAAATGGAATGTCGAAACTGTTGAAATTTGTTGTCTTCAAGTACATTATGAAGTGTATTGTTCCAAGATCTAGCTGATTGTTTTAAATCATAAATACTTTTTCGTAATAAACAAACCTTTGAACCATCTTCATAACCTGGTGGTGGTCTCATATAAATTGTTTCTGTAAGCTTGCCGTTAAGAAATGCAGTTTTTGCATCTAAATGGTGAACAATCATTTTTCCTTTTGCTGCGACTGATAAGGTTCTAAATGTCGTATGCATTACAACCGGTGCAAAAACCTCATCATAGTCTTCGCCGTACTTCTGTGAAAATCCTTGAGCAACATATCTTGCTTTATATCGTTGTATTTTACCGTCTAGTCCAGTTTTAAGTTTGAAAACCCACCTTCGGCTTTTTCCCGGGTGGGAGATCGATAAGGTTCCACAAGTACCATTTTCTTCATGTGATACTAATTCTTCTTGCATAGCTCTTTTTCATCACATTCGATAGCTTCAATGTAGCTGCTTGGTTCTTTTACTTCTTTGGTAGTATTCACTTCTTCAATTAAACGCTTTGGTTGAATTCCTTTGTGTGATCGGTTTGAAACACGTGTTTTAACATTTTAATTTTCTTGTGTTTCAGCATCTATCTCCCCTCCTGAGCTGGATATTCTTCCTCTTGAATAATTGAGTTTTTAGATCCCTTTTTATTTAGCTTTGATAACTCGACGAAGACTTCATTATTTTTAAAGAAATTATTGAATGCGAATATTGTTCAACAGAAGAAATGGTGGCAGATCTTTTGACAAAACCATTACCTGAATCAAAACATATTTATTTAAAAAATAAGAGTAATATTATTTGAACGAGGAGGAGTGTTGAAGGAAAGACAAACGTTCAACATACATACATATGTATATTACTCAAGAAACACTTAACGATCACTCACTATAGTTTATTAAATTTAGAAAACATAATAACTTGTTTATCTAGTTTCATTCTCTAAAATATTTTCACTGAATAAAGGCTTATTAAATTATACAGCTTAATTTTATTTTTCTGGTTTGTACTTGCGGTACAAAGCTATAAGGACAGAAGAATTCAACAGAAACAATGGACTTCTCCTGGCGAATCGAAGCCGAAGAAGACCAAGTTGAGTTTGTAATCAAACAAGGTCATAACGACAGTGGCCCCTATTGCGAGTGTCATTTGTTAATCGATCGACGACTTTTGTCGAAAATCGATCATCGAAAAATTAAGATATCTGAAATTATTCTTGGATAAGATACCATAAGCTGTGTTTTTATACGAGGTTACAACAATATTAAGTTATCTAAATAGCTTTGGATACAAATTTTAAAGCATCAAACGTTTTGGCACTATCGACTTTTATCGAATCGAACGTTAACGACACTCACAATAAGGCCCAGTATTTTGGGATGTCACGGTGTTATTCTTATCGATTATCTCACAAAGGGTAATATGATGCTGGATAGATTCCAAGTCGATTTGAACTAAAAATGGTGAAAAATAATATTCTTTTCCATCACGCGAACGCTGCGGCCCACAAGTTCGCAGTCAAAATGGCAAAATTGCATGAGTTAGGTTACGAACTGTTCTGTCATCCAGCATATTCCCATAATTTACTATGTACTAGACTATTTATTGTTTTTAAACATGAAGAAATGGCTTGGAGGTAAGAGATTTTGGTTAAATCAACAAATTGGGCTAAATCTGAAGAATGTTCCTTATTTAAATTTGCAGGGACTTATTGGCCCACACTTGTAAATTCTCTCATTATATAATTGGAGTGAATTAGTATCTTGGTTAATATTTTCGACAAAAATGATAAAAGACTAATGGACCTAAATCTCGAGGGTCTTGCTGAGTTTGGTTTTTATGGAATTGGAACATCTTGGGCATTTTACAGTAATAAAAAATATGCACTAAATAAGGAAAGAGAACCTCGATTATAAGAACCGAAAGGATCAGTTTTACAAATTTCGGCGACATATCGAGTCCAACTATATTAGACTTAACAGAGCTAGCTGCCATCTCAACTTCCTTATCATTAAAACACCTAAATTCAATGCATCCATTAGAGGAAAAGTCATCAAAATTGAACGACATCGTCTGATTGGATTCCGGTGCAAGAACCGAGCCCATTTCAGTTGGAAAATTTGAGTATCCAAACTTTTCTTTATGATACCTTATACTCGTATTATAAGACATAATATATGGGTTATGCAGTTTCCTAAAATAGGAGCCTTTGATATCAGGAATCAGTGTTCCGAGCAAAATTTTATTGACATCTTCTTTCTTATTTACTTTCATATTAAGGGCGCCATCTAGTGCTTTTTGAAAGATATGCTTATTGTGAAGAAAAAAACATTTCCCTGGAACCACTTTTATGATTTTGTGAGAATCTTTAACATAAAACTTATATTTTTCTTAATCTAAAACGAAAAAGATGAACCTCAGGGAAGACTGCTGGTAACTTCTTTATTATAGTATTTTTACTTACGACATATAGGTAGATACTATAAGGCAAGTTATGCATTCGTAAAAAAAATCGAACTCGAGATTTTGATCAAAGTTGACATTACGATGATAGCGAAGACCAAAAAAGTGGGTCTCGCAATTCTGTCTGTCTGTCTGTCGGTTCGACTACAGCCTAAGCGTCTCGGCCGATTTTCTTCCAACTTGGTAGATATTAATTTTTCCCCCCAGACGTTTTTTTCTGTTTTTTTTTTAAGACCAAAAATAACGGTACCTGCCATACGATTTTTTTCGAAATTTTATAAATATTTTTTTTCTCAAAAACTGTCCCACAGAATTTAAAAAAAAAAAATGAATAATTTCATTTGGTTAAAACTAGCTAATGGTTGAAAAAAATTGTTATTTTTGGTAGCCCCCCTGGGTCCATTTTTTTTGTTTTTGATTTTCTCGAAAACGGTACAGCCGATTTAAATCATTTTTTTTATGCCAAAGCTCCTCCAAAGTTTGAATATTATTACATATTCAAATTTTCAATTTTTTATTTTTTGGATTAAAAAAAAATTTTTTTTTTGGAAACTCAATATTTCGAAAACCCCATGCTCGATTTTTTTCAAAATTGACGAATAAAACTTGACGAAAAAAATTTTGTTTTATCTAAAACTAACGGTACCTTCCATACAAATTTTAAAAAATGGTTTTCGAAAATCGTATTTTTCTCGAAAACGGTTCCGAGAATTTTGCTAAAATTTTTTTTCTTTTGATCAATCTTTACGATCTATAAATTTAATAAAAAAAAATTGAAATCTAGATATTACTGACTGTACCTACCATAGAACGATTTTTTCGAATTTTGAATTACTCGGATTTTAATGAAATTTTTTATAGACAAGCTCCTAAAAAGTTTAAAAAATATTGCATTTAAAAACTTAAGAAAAAATATTTTTTCAATTTTTAGAAAAAAAAGTAATTTTTTTTTTTTGAAAAATTCGATATCTCAAGAACGGCTTAGTATTTTTTTTGGAAATTAGACTTTTATTCGTACAATAATAAAAACTTAAGATTGGCGTACCAAAATTTTTTCTTAAAAATGTTTTAAAAATTTTGTACATAAAAGCTTATTTTTTTAAGGAACCACTACAACGACTTATAATTTTTGTTCCTGCATAAATTCATATTTGCAAAGCATTCTGTTTTTATCTCTTACTACTAAAAGAATTTAAAAAATTCATTTTATCCTTATGAACAGTTTTCTTTAATAACATCCGTTTTTAAAATTCCTAGTCTATTACATAGGAGCAAGTTCGTGCGACCCAGTCGTGCATTTTATTTCTTATTATTCGATGTCGAAGTCTTCGATCGTAAGAGATCACCAGGATGTTTTTCGTTCCTATTGAAAAATCTTGCGCAATCAACATCAAGTGTTGAAAACTAGTGGCAACATATTGCTAAGAAGTCATCAGAGATACTGCCTCTGTTGTACTGGGTTATACTTTAAAATGAAACCTTTGGTTTGACGTGGTTATCATCGTCAGGTTATCATGTAGCTAAAGAATCATGCGAAAGTTGCGTGCTGTTTAAGCAGACGTTAAGAGGAGAGCAGCCACATCTCAGAATAGATAGAAGGATTTCATAGCATGAATGAGGTTAGTAAGTTTTACAAAAAGGTAAAAAGAACTTTTCAAGGTTACAAGAAGGATTTCATAGCATGAATGAGGTTAGCAAGTTTTACAAAAAGGTAAAAAGAACTTTTCAAGGTTACAAGGTCTTAACGGAAGCATTGAAGAACGATCAAGGGAATATAGTGAACAGTCTGATTGCGCCGACAAATTGATTTCACTTTTGGATCTACAGGATGCAGACCAAGAATTTGTTCTACCAGACGAAGTGAATAAAACTATGTTTCTCTAATCTTAAACCTAATAAACTTTCTGGAAATGCTGACTTTGCGCTGAATTATTCAAAGTTTTCGAAGTTTCGGTTGTTAGTGGATGTCTGATTGAAAGATAGGTGACACTCTGAAAGAGTCTGCTCAACATCGCCCATATATTTGCCGTGTTTTATGGAAAACTGATAGCAACTCAGTAAAGAAAATTGAAAAAAAAAAACGATTATAGTCACTTTTATATTGACTCTCTTTTAATCTCAAAGTTTGACACGAATTTTAGAGTAATTTCAAATTTATTTTAATGTATTTAGAATATTTCTTTCCATATTCTTGCCAGCCTCTAAATTACAATTTTAATGAGCAAAAAAATCGATTTTTCGTTAAAAAAAATTCAGATTTTGTAGATGTTTTTTAATCCATCGAGATCTCAGCCATCCTCCAATGGAATTTGACAGTTTGTGGCTTGGTGTATGGGTAATATACTATATTTTGACCTACTTAGAGTATTTCTTTCTAGATGCTTTCCAAAAGCCCTAAAATCGGTTAAAAAATTAAGATTTTTCAGAAGTTTTTCAATCAATTGACATTTGAGATTTTTTGTACGTCTTTTACAAAATATACATGAAGCTTTATTTCCAAATGTTTTGACATAATTAAAATCTCTGAGAAAAAAAGATGCATTCCAGAACGCATCCCATTACCAACCTTTCCGAAGCAAATGTTTTTCTGCACTTGATTTAAGCGCCATCTTTATCTCAATATATCAACAATTTTTATACATTCTATATTCATTCTGATTGCTGACCAAATTATATTCAATCATGATGTTTTTATTGTTTTGCATTTCACTCTTTCAAAAAACACGGCTAATATCTTATCTGCAGTAATCTGTAAACGCCTAAAGCCATTCGTCAACAAATTGATAGGAGTGATATACGAGACATCTTTAACATCGATCTTGAAGGAATAGTGCAAAACTTTCGCATCAACACTTGAGTGTCAACCATCTAATCATTCGGATACTTAATCGATAGAACATAGCACTATTTGCGGCACTTTTTTAAGTTTTGAGACAATTTGGAGACAAGATCAATAATAGCATTAAGGAAAGTTGGCTCAACCATCAAATAGATCGAACGAAGAACAACTCTTCCGAAGCGGTGCTTCCTTGGGTTAGGAAGGCAATTGAGCTTAGCAAATGAAACTACAACAAATTGCCGCTGTATGTCTGTGGTCTTTAAAAAGCATTTTTTTGTGCAGTGCCTTGAGAAATCGCCAAGTCCCACTGATTTGAAAAAATCTTCGTCATTAGACCAGAACTGTTAATATTTGTTGGTCAGAGATCAGAGTTAAGAAGATACAAAGCAATAAAAAAGACTGCGAGTGAGAAAGTGCACACAAGTAGACTTTGACCACAACCAATTTAACTTGCGAAGATGAGGACATAGCATAAAGCAGCTTTCTGGTTGAGGCTTTAGTCAACTTTAGTCAACAACCGATGACGAGGTCGGTGGAGGCGTATACTCCGAAAAATTAAATCTTTGTCTATCTTTTCGTCTTCCCAATCACTGTAGCGTGTTCCAGGCAGAGCTTTTAGCAATAAAAGAAGTCCTCTCTTGGCTAAAAGAAAACGTTATATCGACAACCGATATACGTATCTTCTCAGACAGTCAAGCTGCCTTAAAGTCACTGGACTCTGTCTCCATTAGCTCACAAAGAGCCCAAAATTGTCGATCATCTCTGGTGGAGATGTCAAAACAGTTTAACATTCACCTTACATGGGTGCCGGGGCATAGAGACATTCCAGGAAATTGTAAAGCTGACGAACTTGCAAAAAACGGAACAATATTACCTTTGTTGGATAGCAAATCTAACATCGGTATACCCCTAGCTACTTGTAAACTTATGCTAAAGCAAGATACCATAAAGAAAGCTAACCACAGGTGGACCAGCACCCCAACTTGCCGGTCTACTAAACTGATTTGGCCATTGTTTGATGCTAAACGCTCAAAACAACTAATTTCTATTGGTAGATTGCATATTAGCTCCATTATAGGTGTCCTTACTGGGCACTGCCTAATAGGAAGACATGCTTTTCGTCTTGGAGTTCCTGCAAATGATTTTTGTAGAAGCTGCATGGATGAAGAAGAAGAGGAGTCAATTCCCCACCTTCTATGCTCTTGTCCTGCCCTAGCGCAAAGACGTAGACTCCACTTGGGAGACTACTACTATAACGATCCTAGTGATCTAAATAATTCCGACATTCACTGTCTCAAACGCTTCATTATTAGCTCAAAATGGTTTAACGAGTAAGGGGGATTTTTGAAATCCTTGTGGTATCACAACGGACCAAATATTGGTCTAAGTGTGCTGACCTTTTCCGGTCAGCAGCCACTTTAACCTAACCTAACCTAACCTTTAGTCAACTTCCGAATATAGCACCACCTTAACTAAGGATGTAAGTTTATTTTATTTTATTTTAGTCAAAGCTAAAACTTGTTGAAATAAATTTAAAAATGACTCTTAATGATGCCCATAATTTCCTTCATCTAAGAAAAAGGTTACTGGCCTAGACAGGGGGCAAGTTCGTGGCGGTATGGATTTAATGCATGATTTTAACTTTTAAAGATTTTACGGAAAGTACAGCGTTAATTTTCAGAAAAAATATTAATTTCTTCTTTACAACTTTTCAAAAAAAAATAACACACTTCGTGGTCACGGAGTTAAATGGTCTTAGCAGAGTTTCTCGAAAACCGTTAGATTTGTCTCTAATAAAATCTGTTAGTGAGGAAAAAATTTCTAAAATTCAATACCAATTGCCATACCCATGACCCATGACGCTCGACGCTTACATTGTATGAAGTTCTTTAAAACCTTCAAAGCCAATAGGGGGTTGTTATTATCAAAAATGATGAAGAATAATTAACTAATAAACGCATAAGCATGTATGGATATAATAGGTAGTCCATACCACCAACACCAAATGACCTATTTCAAAATTAAGACGCACCGAAAAACAAGCAGAGTAACTACAATCATTTTTTATAAATTATTCATTCGAGTAAGAAAATTTATATCTGTTGTACCCAAATGATATGTAGTACTACGTAGCTCTTTTCTGTTCTGCAAAATATTTTCGACATGCGAAAAGTCCTGCAGCATATAACACATAGGTACAGTTGTTTTTTTTTGTTGTTTTGTTGTGTATAGTAGTCGCAGAGTCTCGCGGGACCGAATGGAATTGTTCCTTCGAGTACCATAATGCTTCAAAATGCCCCAAAAGGATACATCCAATTGGAATTTGTTGTACACACTTTTCCCCATTTATATATTTCATAGTGGTGGCAATGGCACTGGCACACACCGGAATCCCATCACACAAGCCTGTGAGCAAAACAAACACACAAATGTGTGTGCTTTTCACTTTTAATATGTGTGAAATGGCACTAAGGAGAATAACCCCACAATCAGGAGCATCGTCGCTCGTCGTGTGTCCTTGTCGTCCTAGTCGTTGTCGTCGTCGTCGTAGTCGTCGTTGATCAGAAGCACTAAGGAATCCCAACAATGTACCTATACTACTTACAACTGATAATGTTCTTTGCGTCTATCTTCCGTTTTTCTTCTCCATATGTGTGCTCTGGCTGCACAGAGAAGCTCTCAAGTCCCATAGTACCCACTGAGGAATTTCATATCCTTGTGACGACCAAAGTGACTTTCTTCGATTCATGGCCTGTGTGCTGGCAATACCCAGACCCACCACCCCATTTCTTGAAAGGATTAACTACACATTTGGTTTGGCTTCGAAATCCCTCTCTTCTCACAAACGTGCCCACATCGACATCACCCACCATATCGCCACCCCCTTTTCGTTCTATATCCTTGCACATTGAGGGGCTTCTTTTAAATGAAATTCCATCAAAATTAAGGGTTCGGCTAATTAGAAATCCCGACCGGCAGCATCTTCGAAACGATTTATGTGGCTTATGTGCGTGGCTTTAAGAGCCCGCAAGTCCTGTTCGTAATAACTTCCTCTCAAGCCCTGATCGGAAATTCCGATTGTCTGATGGAAACTTTTTCGAGTGGAATAGAACTACGAAATGACACGCACTTCAAAGATCCAATATTATTTTTTTTTTGTGGAGAATCCTTGAGAAAATTTTTCAAAAGGAATGCCAAACCACCAGAAACAACGGTAATAAATCATTTGCCAAAAAGAAAGGTGTCATAACTTTCATAAACAGAATAGCAACTAAAAAAAAATAAAGAGCTAAAACTTTTGAAAATCCTTTCGCATTCGTTTCGGGTTTGGTTTCTCAAGCAGCTCATGCCGCATGAATAAATGACTCTCACCCCCAGTGCACTTAACTTACCTTAGACTTAACCTCCTCTGGGATAAGCCCCAAGCAGCATTCGACCCCCAAAGGGAACAAAAAACTGCTGTATTCTTATACAGCGAAACCCTTTCCGCCCTAACTTCTATTCTCACTTTCGTTGACAGAAAAGGACTATAGTGTTTCCTTGTGTCAGCATCGTTTTCCACACTAGAATTCAAACATTTGAATGCAAAAGTCGTCGAGTAAACTATAACCGCCTCGCCAGGCCATCCCTTTGGTTCGGTTCGGTCGGTCGGAAGTGGTGAGATGGTGAGAAGTTTATTTTACCTCAGCCACAGACTTGGTCAGCGGCATTGTTCTTTCGCTGATGGCTCCTGCTCCTCGGAGAAAGAAGGAGGCATTGTGCATTACACCTGATGGTAGCAAGGTTTTTGCATTCCACTTTGCAAAGAAAATATTATTTATGAGGCTGTCTGGGGATGTAAAGTTGTCATGACTTATACCGCGCCACCTTAAATGTCCACTACACAATACAGTCAGCCAGAGCGAGAGTTTTAATGACTAACGGGATGACTTTGTTCCCCGTTGTTGGAAGTTGCATACCTGATCCTTTAAACAACAAAAAACCCAATCCTTCTCCTGGCACACTCTATTTGCATTTTGGGGGCTAGAGGTTAACCACAAACATGATCAACTTGAATTAATTCCTTAAACGAATTGTCAAATCCAAGAATCGTTCTCGTATCTTGTGCTTTTCTCCAGAGAAGCCATTGACGAAAAAGAAAAAGGGGTCATTCTTTGGTAACATGTATGTTTCTTGGAGCACATTTTTATGAAGTGTGTCCATTAAAAACCGAAACAAGTTTATCACATAGAGCACAGGCTGACTTGAGAATCTTTCAATGCGGTGATTAAGTAGCAGATAAATGAGGACAACCGCTAAGCTGAATATAATATTGCTAAAGCACCAGATAGTGTAGGTAGGTAGGCAGTCAAGGTACACAACATTTCATATTCGGATGGCAAGAAAATTGGGCAAAGATATGTGAAGCAAGATGTGATGATGACAATTTAAGACCATAAAGATAGATATCGGTGAACATTTTTGGAGGCATAAATGTCAAAACTAAACGACACAGCTACCAGTGTTACCATTGCTTATACAAAATTTGGGTAATGCTATCGTCGTATTCTCAATTTAAAAGTGGGTAATAATAAATTCATAAAAAAGTTTACGACTTTCTTGTTGAAAACCTTTTTATATTTATATTTTAAGAATGGGGAACTTTTTCGTCAGAATTTCATTGAGAAATTTGTAAAAGAAAGTTTAATAGAGAACACTTTGAGTTGAATGTACACAGTTTAAAAAGCAGTATGATGCCGGTGATTGAGGAGCTGATTGTGCAATTATATTTGGGGTTTATTGTTTTTAATTGAGATATATAATCTTGATAAAATGTTCATTGAGACGAGCGTTTAAATTAGCATAAAAGCGTATTCAAATTGCTTATGAAGTCTTTAAGAAGTTCATTTATAGGTCAAATGTTGTGATTATTGAATGTGTGCTGACAATTTTATTCCCGGATGCGACGGGGGAGTGTTAGAAGACTTATATGATTATGTGGCGAATCTTTTTTAGACCGGGCCTTTCTGTGACACATTTGGGACAGAAGAAATTGGTTAAAATCGATCGTTGATGGTGATGCCAATGCCAGCGCCGACTTCGAAGAAGCACATACCAGTGTTGCCACCACCGGCTAACAATCCACACCAAACAGTTACTTTCTGCGGTTACACTGCAACTTGGTGGACCGCGTGTGAATTGGCACTCATCGTTTCCTTTCGCTGGATGTACGAAGCGCCTGCAGAAAACAAAAAGGAACCCCCTTAAAAGTATAAATATAAGAAATTTGTTTCGTTTTTGAATACCAAAAAATATTTTTGAAATTTTACATGTTGGTTTCCAATTTTCGCAAAAACGGCAACTCACTATAGTATTATTTTTAAAGAAAAAAAAATGTCGTGAGAAACGAAGTAATGCCTGAAAACTGAAAAAAAAATAAAATGCAAGACAGGGTCGCACGAACTTGCGCCTATGTAATAGACTAGGTATTTTAAAATGAATGTTATTAGAGAAAACTGTTCATAAGGATAAAAGTTATTTCTTAAACTCTGTCAGTAGTAAAGTGCTAAACACATGAGCTGCGAACTGCGAATGCGAATAAATCTTTTTAAGCTATTTTCACAGCTAATATCAATTTTTGTTTTGTTTTAACTTTACGACGAAGTGAATTAATGATCGAATCAACTATTTAAAAGGAAAACACTGCATAAAATACTTATAAATTGAAATATTTTGTATTTTAATATTTTTTAACGCGACCAACAACGTATCTTCTGCGAACTGTCAAATGTAAATTTGAAATACAAAATATTCCAATTTATAATTATTTTATGCATTGTTTTCCTTATAAATAGTTGATTCGATCATTAATTCACTTTGTTGTAAAGTTAAAACATAACAAAAATTGATATTAGCTGTGAAAATAGCTTAAAAAGATTTATTCGCATTCGCAGTTCGCAGCTCATGTGTTTAGCACTCAAGAGATAAAAACATAATGCCATGCAAATACGAATTTATGAGAGAACAAAAATTATAAGTCGTTGTAGTGGTTTCTTAAAAAAATAATCTTTTTTATAAAAAAAAATTTAAAACATTTTTAAGAAAAAATTTGTGTACGCCAATTTAAAGTTTTTTATTATTGTTCGAATAAAATTAAATTTACAAAAAATATTGAGCCGTTTTTGAGATATTGAATTTTTCAAAAAAAAACATTGATTTTTTTTTTTCAAAGTTCAAAAAAATATTTTTCTTAAAGTCTAGAATTGCAATGTTTTTTAAAATTTTAATATGCTTCTCTATAAAAAAATTCATTAAAATCCGTTATGCCGATAGTGAGAAATTCAAAATACGAAAAAATCGTTCTATGGTAGGTAGAGTCAGTAATAGCTTGTTTTCAAATTTTTTTTTATTAAATTATAGATTGTAAATATTATTCGAAAGAAAAAAATTTTTAGCAAAATTCAGTTTTCGAGAAAAATACGATTTTCGAAAACCATTTTTTAACATTTGTATGGAGGGTACCGTTATTTTTAGGTAAAAATAAAATTTTTGTTCTCGCTTGTAGATTATATTAAAAAACTTTTATTTACATATCAAGTTTTAAAAAAATTGAGCTTTCAAAAAAAATTTTTTTTTGAAAATTTGAATACACAATAATATTGAAACTGCTGGGGAGCCTTAGTATAAAAAAATTATTAAAATCGGTCGTACCGTTTTTGAGAAAATCAAAAACAAAAAATGGTTGCAAGGGGGGTACCAAAATAACCATTTTTTTTCAACCATTACCTAGCTTTAACAAAATGAAGTTTTTGATTTTTCTTTTTAATCTGTGGGACAGTTTTTGAAAAAAAAAAATTTATAAAAGTTTGAAAACAAATCGTATGGCAGGTACATACCGTTATTTTTGGTCTGAAAAAAAAAAAGAAAAAAACGTGTGGTGATAGAAAATTAAAAACCATATCTACCAGGTTTGAATAAAATCGCCGAGTCGTTTAAGGTGTAAGCGAACAGACAGACAGATAGACAGAATTGTAAGACACACTTTTTTCGTCTTCGCTATCATCGTAATGTCAACTTTGATCAAAATGTCGAGTTCGATTTTTTTACGAATTCATAACTCGCCTTATAGTACCTATAAGTCGCAAGTAAAAAATGTCGTGAGAAACGAAGTAATGCCTACAAACTGAAAGAACTGTTTTTTTTTTTTTTGCTGTGAGTTTTTACAGGATATTGTGAAAATTTTCAAGAAATTTCAAGTTAAACTCAAGTCTAATCGAAAACAATTTGCAGTAGGGTAAAAACAACGTATAGGGGTTTTGAATAATACAACAACAAGTTGAATGCACAACCACCAAGTGTGATGATCGGGTTGGAATCCGTGAAATAGCTATAACTCCAGCCCATACTTTACACCAGGAGGTAGTTCAATTCAAGTTGTTGTTGTAATATTCTCACCTTCAATATTCGTATAATGGTGCGAAAGCTTTGCAGCCTTACTGCACGTATGTTATCATACAGAAAACCCTTTAGAAACAACGTAGCCTCAGGTAAAAACTACCTATATAGTGTATATTGATAAAAGTTCCGTAGTTAACTCGGTAGAATGAAATTGCTTTAACCAAACGACTTAGAATGTTAGTTTAATACAAAAAAAAAACTTAGTAATCATTTAACTTAGCGAGTTCACTCGTGTAATCTTAAAAGGGTAAATTCGCAGGTTGTATATTAGCAGTCATCACTTGTTTAATTTTACACGAGTCTTAAGTTGTTTTTAACCGATCGTTTTTTGCATGTACAAAACGATTATATTTCAAAATAGGGTCAAATTTCTTCATCACTGCCATAATAAGTGTTTTTTTTTTATGGCAGTGATGTAGAAATTTAACCCGATTATTAAACCTGGCGGTGAGAGTAAGACACGTTTTCGTCATGTTCAGATTAGCGAGTCCACGAACGAGCGCAGGTTTTGAGTGTTTTCCGTTGACGGTTTAATTTATTTATTTATTTCAAAAATCGCTTACAAGGTAGGATATGAGCCTTATAAGCTGTTGCAAGACTTAACATTGATTTCATATTTTGAATAAAGTTACATAAAATTTTTATTTAGTTTAGTTTTTGTCGGGACGAAATTTCGAGCAGCGTAATGAAAATGCTTAGCAACTTTTAGAAGATCGGTCCAAGGATAGATGCCTTAAACATTGAGAAAGGTAGACAAGTTTGAGGTCCGAAAGAACTAATTTGCAGAACTCTTAAAAAAACCAAAGCTATTTCGTAGCTTTTTACATAGAATTCAGTGGTGAACAGTATCAAAAGCCTTTGAATGAATAACAGCGTTAGCAGTGTAATATTATCACTATCCATTGCCATTCTTATTTCGTCAGTAATAAAAAGTAAGACGGATTTGCAGCTGCGTTTGAGTCGAAAACTGGACTAACATGTGCTTAATCGCTAGATATTTTTGAACCTGCTTCACAATACTGTTTTTCAACACCTTTAATAAAAACGAAAGAATGACTATCGGCCGGAACTGTTTAGCAATATCATGGCAAAAAAAAATTTTGCCCTTCTTTCGTTTTAAAGAAAACCTGTGAAAGTACTTAATGCTATGAAATAGTGCGTTATACAGGGTGATTGGCATAAGGTGTGACAAAAAGCTAGGGCGTGTAAGTTGGACTTAAACAAGAAAAAAATCGTATGGGAGGGGGGGTCTATTTCCCCCCGTTTAGGCGGGAGGGGCAATTTAAGAAAAAAATCACTTAAAACAGAAAAAAAATTATTAAAAAATAACGGTGATACCTACAGAGTAATGCTATAGCATTTTGAAAAGCCAGAAATACATTCTTTAATTTTGTTTTTAAATAAAGTTGTTCGAGTAAATAGTTTTTGAAATATTAATTTTCAAAATCAAAATTTTGAAAAAAAAAATGAAATTTTTTTTTTTAAACAATTTTTTTTCAAAATTTTACGTAATTAAGTATTATTTTTTTATTCAATATTCAATGCTCTTTTTAATTTTTGATCAAACACAAAAAACCGGATGTCAAAATGTTTTGTAGTTTTTGAGAAAATCAAAAATAACAAAAACTACTTTTGTTCTAAGAAAAGCCTTTTATTTTAGTTTTTACGTTTTTGGATTCTTATGTAGGTGAATTTACGATTGAAAGGATTAACTTTCTTTTTACTATTCTTTTAATTATCGTCTTATAAGCATACAATAATGTGACAAAGTACTGGATTAACCATATTTCACACAATTTTTTCATTGAGAACACCTGCGTGAGAGCATTGGTTTAAAATTGACCTGCCACTTTTTTATTATGGTGGGGTCGGCTTGGCTTAGGTGCATTTACTAAAGAAAGGATTAACTTTTTTTGTAAAATTTTTTTATTATCAGTCTTATAAGCATACAATAACACATTTTTTCATTGAGAACACCTGCGTGAGAGCATTGGATTAATATTGATCTGCGAATGTTTTTTAAATAATGCAGCGTTACACGCGCTAACTAGTGACAGAAAAATGCAATTGCGAAATAAGAACAAAAATGTTCCTGAATCTTGAAATCAATTTAAATAATAAATACATGCATATTTAGATAAAATACATAATTACTGTTTATTTAAAGTTAATCCTTTCTTTCGTAAATGCACCTAAGCCAAGCCGACCCCACCATAATAAAAAAGTGGCAGGTCAATTTTAAACCAATGCTCTCACGCAGGTGTTCTCAATGAAAAAATGTGTGAAATATGGTTAATCCAGTACTTTGTCACATTATTGTATGCTTATAAGAATAATTAAAAGAATAGTAAAAAGAAAGTTAATCCTTTCAATCGTAAATTCACCTACATAAGAATCCAAAAACGTAAAAACTAAAATAAAAGGCTTTTCTTAGAACAAAAGTAGTTTTTGTTATTTTTGATTTTCTCAAAAACTACAAAACATTTTGACATCCGGTTTTTTGTGTTTGATCAAGAATTAAAAAGAGCATTGAATATTGAATAAAAAAATAATACTTAATTACGTAAAATTTTGAAAAAAAATTGTTTAAAAAAAAAAATTTCATTTTTTTTTCAAAATTTTGATTTTGAAAATTAATTTTTCAAAAACTATTTACTCGAACAACTTTATTTAAAAACAAAATTAAAGAATGTATTTCTGGCTTTTCAAAATGCTATAGCATTACTCTGTAGGTATCACCGTTATTTTTTAATAATTTTTTTTCTGTTTTAAGTGATTTTTTTCTTAAATTGCCCCTCCCGCCTAAACGGGGGGAAATAGACCCCCCCCTCCCATACGATTTTTTTCTTGTCTAAGTCCAACCTACACGCCCTAGCTTTTTGTCACACCTTATGCCAATCACCCTGTATAATGCATTATATATGGAAGCAGTAGTGTTACGAACTTAGGGTCCATTAGGTCGAGGCAAATAGCATTCGATTTAATCGATATTATTACCTCTAAAATGTCTTCCTTGTGTTTATATAAGGTTTAGAGAGCGATTGATAGCGGTTCGGACTAATTTTTGTTTTTGTTTTTATAATTCACACGAGCTCCAGGATTTATTGAGATATCCTTGTAATGTTAAACACAGCAAGAGAGATGTGGAAATTAAAGGGAGAGAGAAAGGCGGTATCCATGAATGTTTGCAAATTGAACGAACAAGACTTTCAACCAAAATTTGCAGAAATATCAAGATAAATCGATGGAATAAAGCTATCAGCCAAAAAAGATACATATATGTATGTTAAGTATCTTGAGACACAATGCAATAAATTCTTCCGGTCCAAGAAAAACCAACTGCATCCTTGGCCAATTCCAATCAACCGGTACCATTTAAATTTTTCGTTGAAAGATTTTAATTTGAATGTAAAACAAACAAACCAAAAACTGAAATTTTCGAATCAACCCCTACATGTAATGCACAGATGTTAGTCCAACTGTCATTTGACCATTAGACATCAAATTATTTTTGCACCGATTGCAATGCCTCTAGAACCAAATTGTGAAATTCATAAAGTATAAAATGTTTACGATAATAAGTGTGTTTTATTCACTGCTGCAGCAAAAATTTCCCTCGAGAAATAACAACAATTTGATTGCTGGCGAAAAAGAAGGCAGTAAAAAAAAATGGCAGATGCTGGTGATAGAACTTTAAATTATTGAAATAAAGATGGCGCTATGCAGTCAATTTTAGAATAATTTTTTCGCGAATGTTGGCAACTGCTCATATTTGAAAGTTAAATGACATTTCACATTTGAATTTGGGATTAGGATCATCGTCTATAAATTATTCAAAAATGTAGAAAAGGTAAATAAATAAAATTAGTTAATTTTTTGAATATTTCAAATTAAAAAAAAAAAAAAACTTTTTAACCATATACACCAAAGCGTTGGAGTCAAGACGAAACAAAGGCGTTGCTGCATTTTAACACCTCTCGACAACGTGAGTTTGAAGTTACTTCTTGTTTGCCAAAAGCATACATGTTTTGATATCAGATTTTGACATTTTCTATAAAAATGGCCAACATTGAAATATAAATTTAAATTGCCATATGGAGTGAGTTTTATCGTTTTATTCGCACTTGAATGCTGCGCTGGCTATGCAGCAATGCATATAAAACACACCTAATGTATTTGTCATATTCTTAAATTATCATGAACGGCGCTTGATGTTTTAATGATCGCAATTTATAGTTGTCTCATTCATGTAAATAGAGATATCTCTTTCTCATTATGACATTAGATATAATTGAATCCTCGTGTCTTTTTGAGTTGCTTTTTTGTACTTGTTCGCTAAGGATGGATTATCCAGTTTCTTTTGCTTTTATATAAATTAAATATTATATCTTAAGTATTTTGTATAAAAAAAAAAAATGGATTAATATTAACCTAGTGTGTATTACTTTGTTTGAAAAAGAAGAACCGACACAACAATATTGGCGACGAGGTGAAGTAATTTAATTTGCAAAAAAAGAAAAAATCATCAAATCGAAGCAAAATGGATGCCGCTCAACTTGCTAAGCTTATCGAAGCCATGACCAGCATGACGTCAGCCTTGCAAAATCAACCATCAGATCCAAGAAGAACAAGTAGCATTAATATTATTTCAAATTTCGACCCATTCGACTCGAAGATCGAACAATTTAAAAACTACAAGGAACGACTAGAAATTCATTTCCAAATAAAAAATATTTTCGAAGACAAAGAAATGTGTGCTAGACTACTTTTACAATTTATTGGTTCATCAAACTACGCTTTACTAACATCGTTGGCAGCTCCAAAAAACATAAATGAGCTAAATTATGACCAATTAATTGATTTGTTGGAAAAGCATTATTGTCCAAAAAAAAATTTTTTAGTCGAACAACATTATTTCTTATCGGAGTACCAAAATGAGAAGGACTCCATAAATGAATACGTCGCAAAACTTCGGCAACGCGTTATATATAGTAATTTCAACTGCACGTGTGGCAAATCTATAGCCGACATTTTTCTTCGCGCCCAATTTATTCGGGGTCTGCGAGATAATTCTATCCGCGAAAAGCTTCTCCAAGAAGAAAATTTAGAATTCAACAAGATAGTTGAAAAAGCAATTAAGCTTGAAGCATCTAAAGTTGATTGCAAATTAATTTCAAACAAAATTAGCTCATCAAATGTAGAAATCAACAAAATTAAAAATTCAAATTATCGACAACAAAATAAAAATCAAACCCAAAGTACAAATAGGCAATCACACCAGCATTCAAAATCTAAAAATTCGAAATCATTAATCGATTATAAAAGTCTCGGAATCGAAGGATTATGTCTCAGATGTGGTAGAGATAATCACCTAGCTAATGACTGCAAAACAAATAGAAATCAACTTAACTGTGAACACTGCAAAAAACGCGGCCATGTCAAACGAGTGTGCATAAAAAATTTATTAAGTAAATCAAATCAAAAAACCAACGCAATTACAAGTTACTCTACACATAATGAATATTACGATTATTCGGACAAAATTCATCACCTAAATAAAATTATCGATGTTTATATAAAATCAGACATAAATTCAATTGATGATAGGAAATTCTTCCTAGATGTTTTAATCAACGGCAAGCATCAGGAATTTGAAGTGGACTCCGGAGCGGGGCTTACGTTGCTGCCTGAAAAAGATTTCTACAAGTTAAATATAAAAGTTCCCATGATCAAGGTTGATGTTGGTTTTCGATCATATACGGGAGAGATATTCGCTCCAATAGGAAAGGTTGAAGTGCAGGTAACATACCAAAATATTACATCGAAAGAGGAAATGTATATTGTCCCTTCGAGATACGCACCACTCCTAGGCAGAGTTTGGATTAGACATCTGAACGTAAATTTACAGCAGATCGATCAACCGACACAAAAATATTGGCCTGCACGACATCTCAGCAACGAAGTCTTCGCAATCGATTCAATCACAGAATTAATGACTAAATATTCCACAATTTTTGAACAAAGAGTGGGTTCTATTCCAAATGTTGTTTGTTCATTAAAACTAAAAGAAAAATCGAAACCAGTTTTTGTTAAACATCGAGAAGTCCCATTCGCACTACGCGATAAAGTTGAAATGGAACTTGACGAGTTGGAAAAAGATGGAATAATATCAAAAGTAAATACGAGCGACTGGGGTTCACCTCTTGTGGTGATTCCGAAACCCGATGGTAAAGTGAGGCTATGCGTCGATTACAAAGTAGGGGTTAATTCTCAATTAGAAACGGCTCATTACCCGATCAAACGAATCGATGAACTTCTAAATAGTTTACGACATTCTAAATTTTTTTGTCGACTGGATTTATATAAGGCATATCTTCATGTACGAGTGGATGATGAGAGCAAGCAAATCCAGACAATATCAACACACAGAGGCACATATCGAATGAATCGACTATCTTTTGGTATCAAAACTGCTCCCAGCGAGTTCAACCGAATATTAGACCAAATACTTCAAGGATTAGAAGGTACGTTATCTTATTTTGATGATATAATTATTCATGGTGCAACAGTTGGTGAGTGCAAAGAACGGTTGATTAGTTGTTTCGAAAAATTGCAAGAGTACGATTTACATATTAATAAAGATAAGTGCGAATATTTTAAAGAAGAAATTCGTTATCTAGGCTACGTTATACGTAAAAATGAGATTTTAAAATCACCAGATAAAATTCAAGCCATTAAAGATATGCCACGACCAAAAAATTCAGATGAAGTGCGAACATTTTTGGGAATGACAACGTATTATTCCAAGTTTATCCCAGATCTTTCTACAATAACTTTTCCTTTACGGCAATTACTTCAAAAAAATAATAAATTTAAATGGTCAACTTCGTGTGAAGCAGCGTTTATTAAACTCAAAGATGAAATCATGAGCGATCAAATATTAACACCGTATGATCCAAAATTACAGTTAACATTAGCGTGTGATGCAAGTCCATTTGGAATAGCAGCTGTTTTGTCGCATATTGACAAGGGGTCGGAAAAACCAATTGCTTTTATATCTCGGGCTTTAACATCATCAGAGCAGAATTACAGCCAACTCGACCGAGAAGCGTTAGCGATAGTTTTTGCTGTTGATAAATTTTACATGTATCTATATGGAAGAGAATTTGTTCTAATTACAGATAATAAGCCACTTACAAGAATATTTCACGAGCATTCAAAAATTCCAGCGATGACATCAAGCAGACTTCTAAGATATGCTTCGTTCTTACAAGGTTTCAACTATAAAATTCAACACAAAAAAGCGGAAGAACATCTTCATGTAGATTGTTTATCAAGAAGTCCAACCACTGGTTCGTTTCAAAAATTCAAATTCTTCTTAGATGATGAAATTAAAGACCTTCAAGATCAAATTATAAATCAAATAGCAACCGTATCCATTACAGCCAAATCAATAGCGGAGGAAATAGAAAAAGATCTAAAATTATCAAAACTTAAAGACGAATTAGTTAAAGGAAAAATAGAAAACCCGGATTATTCATTACAAAATGGTGTTATCTTCAAAGGTAATCGTGTGCTTATTCCAGAAACTCTTCAAGACGAAATCCTTAAGGAATTACATCATACCCACATCGGCATTGTTAGAATGAAACAACTTGCACGGAAATATTGTTATTGGAACGGAATAGATTCTAGTATTGAAAAAATGGTTAGAGCTTGCGAAAAATGTGCCCTAATTAAAAATAGTCCTCCTAAGATCACTACTCATCATTGGGATGAACCAAATGAAAATTTCGATAGAGTACATATGGATTACGCTGGTCCATTCCAAGGTTATAACTTTTTTGTATTAATCGATGCAAAATCAAAGTGGCCGGAAATAAAAGTTGTAAAATCAGCACCTACATCAGAAATAACAATAAAATTGCTTCAAGATATTGCCGCAACACATGGTTTACCAAAAGTAATCGTCTCAGATAACGCCACAATTTTTCAAAGTACCGAGTTCAAAGTATATTGCCAAGATAACGGTATAGTACAAAAGTTTATAGCACCAGGACATCCCGCCACTAACGGATTAGCCGAACGACATGTGAAAACATTAAAATCTAAATTAAACGCCATGTCAGAAGAAGAAGGTTCAATACATGATAAGGTACGTGACATTTTATATCGTTATCGAGCTACACCTTTATCAAATGGAAAAAGCCCAGCACAGCAATACCTTGGAAGAGAGATGAGAATAAGACTAGATGCAATACGCCCTCCGAAACATGAGAAATCCATCAATGAAAATGTAACATCGCGAAATCTAAGTGTGGGAGATAGAGTTCAGTCAAGATCCTACTCAAGCGGGAAGCCAGGATGGAAATTTGGAATCATCAAGAAAAAGTTTGGTCAGTTGCACTATGAGGTCGAGCTTGACAACGGCTACGTAATAAAACGTCACATCAATCAATTATATAAATCAAATGTAGCTGTTCCCAACAAAAATAAGGTAACGTTTCAAGAAGATCAACCGAAAAGAAGTGAGCCAAGGCTAGATGAAATACAAATTCAAATTGATGAACATCCTGTGATTCCAAGTAACATGGACGTTCAAGCACAACCTGTGGCAGTACCAAGAAACATACCTGCAGCCCGCAGAACAGGAAGAATTCGTCGGCAACCAGCTTATCTTCAAGATTATGAGCAATAGTAGTGTGGGAGATTGTCATATTCTTAAATTATCATGAACGGCGCTTGATGTTTTAATGATCGCAATTTATAGTTGTCTCATTCATGTAAATAGAGATATCTCTTTCTCATTATGACATTAGATATAATTGAATCCTCGTGTCTTTTTGAGTTGCTTTTTTGTACTTGTTCGCTAAGGATGGATTATCCAGTTTCTTTTGCTTTTATATAAATTAAATATTATATCTTAAGTATTTTGTATAAAAAAAAAAAAATGGATTAATATTAACCTAGTGTGTATTACTTTGTTTGAAAAAGAAGAACCGACACAACAGTATTTCTTGAAGTTTCTGGTCTGTACTGAAAATTTAATTGTATTACCGATTTTCATATCTGTCTTTAGATGATTGGTTATTAAATAACCAACAAAACATCAAAATTGCTCCATAAAAATAAAGCAACCTTTAACTTTCATAAAACATTGGACTGTCATACAGAAGGTTTTGGTTTTTCAGGGGTGTACTGCCTCTTGCGAGGAATTGACAAATCCCCTAGGAATATCTCTTGTCATGAAAAGCACTCCCCATAATCCGTTCGGATTCGGTTGAAAATTGTAGGTCTCCCCCTTTCCCGGTCCTGGTAATGAATGGTTGAGTGTTGTAAGCCACAAAGTTCTAATTCTCTTCAAACCCACCAAATTTTTGTTTTAACCTTTCACCGTAATTTTTCTAATGCTTGGTTTTCATGGCAAATCAAACATTAATGCCAAGTTCAACGCCAACGGCTGCTTGATTTTTGAAAAAATTTAGCTTAAATTATTTTTCCCAAAAAAATGTCTCATTAAAATTTTTTTTGATGAAAATCCAGCAAAGCCTTCACTAAGCGGGGTTTCAATAAAACTCACACATTAAATTTCAACTTTTAGAAACCTAGCAGTTCTCTCTTTGTAACAAAAGTGTACCTACTTCAAAACTTAAACAAAAGCCTTTTAGAGTGATTTTATATAAAACAGTTTCCGAGATGTGCATAATTAATGGTGGCATCCGTCCGACATGCTGTCTCTTTGTATAAAGTCTCCTTTTAAGACAAATAATTAATTGTAGTTTAACAATGTTATGTAGTTCCATTCTGGTCACATATGCAATGATAGATATGTACATGTACCTACAACTCCCGGCCAATTTCTCGCACTTCGTAGACGAAGAAGAACAAATCTTAACTTCATTTGTTTTGATGTCATTTGAATGTGATTAAGGATTCCTTTAGAGTAAGTATAATTCCCATTTTAATCTATCCTTTTCTCCTAAGCTTAAGGAAGTAGAGGACACTATAAACTACCTCCATATCAAACCACCCATTACCCTTCGCCTTCGGCCATATACAATATTCTGGTGAAGAATTAATAGCTTCAAGGGTCTCGAAGTGTGTTTAACTATGTCCTAGATGTCCGCTTGCCGTTTCCTAACCCTAACCCTTACAATAAAACCCACACTCTCGGCGGATATATTTGTTTTGTTTCCATCAGAGTTCTTGCAAAACTAAACAGAGCGAATTGGAAAAAAAAGTCCCTGAAAACGGGATTCGTAAACGAGAAGAAACCTCCCTTGGTTTGATTCCTTTTTTTTTTTTCTTGCTGTCGGTCTCTGAGTTTGGTTCTATACTGTTTCGTATGTTTCATATCAAAGAAATGTGTGCTATGGTGTTGATTGCTGTGTTGGGTTTTTAAAGGCCAGTTAGGCAGTGTGGCAATGGCTCCCCCGACTCAGGTGTAGGACACCCAGGAGTGTCGTGGCCAGTTGAATATAACACCCCGAACACCAATTGTTAGATTCTACGTTTGTGCTTATTGCTATTCATCGTGGTGCTCTCGTTGTTTTTTTTTTTTTATTCCTGGCTTCCGGATGAGGGTGTTGTTTTTAATGGAGCAATTGAATTTCTAAAGCATATAAGTATGTATCGAAATTTCATTGACCCATCAAGAGGGCTCAGATTGAAAGTATGTACCACGGAAATCAATGCTTTGAAATTTAATTTTTGTTTCGTTTAATTTTTTTGTACTCGTATACTCATATCTCAAGTTCGACTGTGGAGGTTTGAATTATTTATTTACTAGGGCTTCCTTCGACTTACCCGAATAAAAACTGTCAGAGCTATGCTCGTCGTCTTCGATGCCAATATTTGCAGGATAGAGTTCTGTCTTTTTAATGCCATCTAATGAAAAATCTTCCTCCGGTTGTGGTTTGTCAATCAGTGTCGCGTTTTGATTGCCGACAGCGGCGGTGTTTTCTTCGTAGACCCCATTTTTGTGAAAGTCATCTGAAAGAGTTGTTTTCGAAAAGAAATATCAATTTAATTGAGGGAAAACTTATTTATTAATCAGGAAGCTGTAATTTGTTATTTGATTGTGTTCTTTTTCTAATTGAATGTATTTTCGTATCGTTGTATAAATTGTGGGCAAATAATAAATCAGCTGGTAAAATGTCTTTTAAAGTGGGTTGGCTTTCTCAGAAAAGAGTAGATCTATAACAAATATTTTGTTTGTTTATGTTAAAATTGGAAAACTGATGCTCCTTAATTTTTCAATATTTTTAGCCCTATTGGATTTTATTTTTCAGGTTTTATATAATAATTAAATGAATCGATGTTCTTAAACTTAAAATAAAAATAATAAGCTTGTACCCTGATTTTTCAAGAAAAAAATTATCCCCCTTTGCTTAAAAAAATCACTCATACGCCATACACAATTTTGAAAAGAAATACACTTTAAGACCAATATCTCGGTTCCCCCTCTGTTGTGCTTTTCAAAAAACAAATTGTATATTTTCTTTAACAATGTAGGCAGGGTGTTGCGATATAAACATTTAGGAAAGTAAGGAATTATTATAAAATGTTTTAGCATAGTGTGAGTTTTTAGGAAAGTTGGAGAGAATTGAAAAGAAGAAAGCGGTGTGCATTGGTTTTGAATGTCTGAATATCGATATAGTTCAGATTGGATTTTTGTCAAAAAATCGATGTAAGATGAACTGAATTTAACAAAAATTGCGCGTATTGACAAGGCCCTCACAGTCAACTGAGATTTCCGACACGAAACGCCAAAAATATTTTGAATAAAAAAGAAGAACCAAATAATGATTTTCCTCAATCAAGAGGATACATGACTGGGTCGCACGAACCTGCTCCTAAGTTTAAGGCACATAGAATTTAAAACATGAATCCCTCAAAATTGTTGACAGCTTAGTGTTACCACCTAACAATTTGCTAACTTTAAAGTAGTTTAATAACAATCTTAATTTTAAACATTTTGTAACGAACTAAGGCTATTCTTTCTTCTGAACACACCTAAAACAAATTATGGTTTAGCCAAAAAACCAAAGTAAACAAATCTTTTTTTTTAAGACCAAAACTAACGGTGCTTGCCATACGATTGTTTTTAGAATTTTTATAATATTTTTTTTCTCAAAAACTGTTCGACAGATTTAAAAACAAAAAATACAAAAAAATTACATTTAGTCAAAGCTAGGTAATGGTTGAAAAACAAATTTACGAAAAATAGTTATTAACCCTTTACCCGCATGGTGGCTCATATATGAGCCAAACCATTTTAATGTGAATATTTTTGATTTTTCAACAAATTTGGTTATTTTGTGCAAACAGTTTGAAATAAGTAACATAGACGCTCTAAATTATATAAATAATGCCATCTATGAACGAGTTGCGGGAACAATTTCTTTCGTCAAACTCGTAAAACAGGTTGCAGTAGGTGAGAAGCGTGTTTGAGAAATTCAAAATTGTATAAAAAATATAGAAATTAAATTAAGGGTGCAAAAAAAAATTTACCAGTGAAGAAAATTATATAAAAATTATTGATAATGTGAAGTTTTTCAATTTTATGAAGTAATAATTACTTGTAAGTTGATAAAACGGTTCGGATCACATATGGCACACCATGCAACAAGGTTACAAAAGTTGAATATTTTTTTATACTTGAATTCGTTTTTTGTTACTTACATATCTAATTTTCTCATAAATAAACAAACTGCTGGCAACACCTCATACATATTAACATGTTTGCCAAAAGCAAAACAGAGATTAGTCAAATATTTGCTAAATGCCTATTAATCTTACCCGCTATGAAACACAAAACCTTAAAATTCTCAAACTCCTCATTTAAATAAAATCACTGCTGCATTTGAAATATCAACGAAAAAACTTTGAATGCATTATTACTTAACCGGTTCATTGAAGAACAGAAAAAAGGCGTTCAATCACACACAGACCTACACACACACAAACAGCTAATTAATTTGAACTCGTTGAACGACTCGGTCGTACGACTGGGTGTGCGGGGTCCTACGACTAGGTCATGCGACTGGGTCGTACGTCTATGTCGTACAACTGGGTCGTGTGTCTAGGTCGTACAACTGGGTCGTACAACTTAGTAGCACGACTGGGTCGTACGACACACACACACAGACAGATGATTAGTGATCAAGCACTTAATCACTTTAAGATTGGTAGATGACTTTCCTTTATTTAGCTAATTTTATATCACAATTTATTATTTGGAGTTAAAATTCAAAGTCAAAGATCAACTTGAATTGAGTTGTTTGTTGATCAAATATAAGCTGCTAAGTTTTTATTTTAATGGTTTAATTCCATTTATATTCCATTTGTTTGCGTTCAAGGGCTTATGAGACCCTTATAATATTAACCACAACTCGATGAAATTAAGGAGGAAGAAAAAGGGGGTGTCGATGAAAATTTGATTTGAAAGTTTGGAAATCTTTATTTGGACCTTTCCAATTTTTTTCTGCTGTTAAGTGGAAAAGATGATATCCGTCAAGTGGCTGCCGCCATTGTTGATATACATTTGTGGAAGTTTTTCGCATTTTCCATGACTCCGCAAGATTTCTGGTGATAACTGTTTGTGTTCCATCATACCTGTCATAGAACAGTCGCACGATCCAGTCGCACGACGCAGTTGCACGATTCAGTCGTACTACCCAGTCGCACGACCCAGTCGTACTACCCAGTCGTACGACTTAATTTTTGTTTAAATTTGTTTTCACAATAATAATAATAAGTCTGAAAATTAAACATAGTGTATACTAACACATTTATGTGTCTTAAGAAGTCTTACTTTAGAAATTTCAAAAATTTCAATCGCTTTATTCACAAGCTGGGGTGAGTAAAAATCGGTGTCAACAACATAGAAAATGGTTTGATCGAATATCGCTTATTCGCACGAGTAAAAATAGCTGCCTCTGAAACCATAGCCTAACTCTTGTCAATCTCTGGTTATAAGAATGCAATTAATTGAGTAGCAAAGCCTTCTTACGAACAACTTAGGTGCCCCCTTATTAGCCATTAAGGGTAGGTGTCCATTGAAAAAATAGGTTAGACTTTTGCGCTAAGCTGTATAACTTTCACAATTTTACGAATATTTCAATGAAATAAACGGTCATCGATTAGAAAAATGTTATTCAAAATACTTTTGCAGTTTTGAAAAAAATATAAAAAAATTGTGTGCCCAGAAACTGCCACACAAGTGGAAAAATCATACATTTTAGTAAGGTCCTTATTCAAATGATAGGGAAATTCCGAAAATATTACTTTTTTATTTTTTTTATATTTTTTTTATAGAAACAACATATTCCCAAATCACGTATCGTTCTTCTTTTTTTATTCTGTTTTATTATTTATTCAAAAAAAAATATATAAAACTATGAAAAACGAAGGAAATTCGCATAGTGGTATGAATGCTCTACTGGATAAAACTTCATAAGTATAAAAGATAACGAAGTAAAATTCACTCTTGTACAAAGCCAATAAGTATGTGCAATTACGTTAATTTTTTTTTTATTTGTTTTTTTATTTTTACAGTAACTTTTTACTAACAAAAGTCAAAAAATATACATTTTTTTACAAATATTTTGTTCTCTACCCTGGGAAATTGAGAGTTATATTTTTTAATTTTTGGAAATAATTTTTTAATCAAAGATTTATATTCCCTGAACAGCGTATCGTTCTTAAAAATTTAATAAAACTCATCTAAAGTTCAAAAAAATGCAATTCAATATGACAGTATTTGTAATGCATTTGCAAGAAAAGTATTAATAATACAGTTCTCACATATTTTTTTTATTTTTGTTTGATATTTTATTTACTAAATTCAAAAATACAAAATACTTTTTTCACTGAATATTTATTTAATTTTATTTTTATAAAAGAGGTCTGTTTTGCATTTTTTAACAAAAAGTTCCTTTGCACACGCACACAAGTAAGTTTTCAGTTCACAAGAATGCCACTGCAATATCAGCGCTTTGAAAGAGAAGGTTTCGTGCAAAAGAATTTTGTCCGCCCATCCGCTCTCTTGATTCTTTTTTTTTTTTTGTCTGGGCTTATTTAGTTTTTTATTCTTGTTTATGACTTGTCATCTTGCATCTCGTATTACAAGAACAGAAAAAATAAAAAAAAAACGTGTTAGAAATGATTGTTTTTAGTAGGTAAATGATGCAATGATCATTCCACATTGTCGGAGGTAGAGTGGAAAAATGTTCTTTGTGTATGTATAAAAAAGTATATAAGTAGGTAGGTATATCACAAATTCGCTGTCATAAATTTTGGTTTTTTGTATTTTTTTATTTGCGATCTATCATCACTTCTACTGTTTTTTTTTTGTTTCTTCTATGGAAAGCCATTTTAGGTACACACATAGTAATAAATTGCGATGCATAGTGATCTTCATTTTTTTTTTTTGTCAAAGGGTGTGTAGATGATGGAAGAAATGAAATTTGCGATGTTGTGTATAGAATAAGATACATACATATGCATATAAATATATACAATAGATTTTGTGTTGTTTTTTTTCCGATACGTAGGTTCATAGGTAATGTAGAGGTGCAACGCCGCGCCGCGCCGCCGTGATTTGATTTGGTATCGTAAGGATTTTTTTGATTTAATTTTGCGTAGGTAGGTAATGGATGTATCAAAAACATATTAGATGATGAAATTGCATTTCACTGTAAGCGAATACGCAACAACCAAGGGATATGGCAAGTGGATGGCGCCAAAATATTATGTATGCAGGTATCTATTAATCTAAATACCTATGTACATATTTATATAAAAAGGTTCAGAAGGAAAATTCGATCACATTTTGTTTTCGGTGGTGACGTATTCCACTGGTAGAAGAATGGTGAAATTGGGAGGTATGTCAAAGTATGTAAATAGAAAGAATATGGGAAGTGCGCCTCTTTTATGTATTTTTGTTGGTTTTACATAGGAAGACTTGTCTCCTTTAATTCAATATGTCATGGTGATAGATAATACTCTCGTTACTGTTATTTTCTGTTGTGTTTTTATTGTGCAAATCTATTTTGTACATACCAATAAATATTTTTTTGCAACAACCTAGCTGCAAAGGTATAATGCCTCCAAAAACAAACAAAGGAAACAAAAAACCAAGCAAAAAAAAAAAAATTGATAAAAAGTAAGCAAATAGAAAATACATACATATGTAATGCGTACTTCGTTTTCATTAGGCCACATGATGTAATTTCGTTGAAAATTTCGAAATGAGATAATTTTTAACAAAGGACAATCGGCAAGTCTGGCCCAGTTCTAATAAGAACGACCTTTATATAATATACATAACATATGTATGTTCATATATTCATTATCACTTAGTTTTTAATTTGTAAAAAAAAAACAAGTATTAGTTTTCCAATAATGTTGTTGGTGTCAAAATCAAAAAGACAAATTGTGAATAATTTCGAAATTACTTAATGAAATTGGTTTTTTGTTTTCCGAATGAGATCAGTTTTTATATAAAATGTATTTTTAGTTTTTGCTTAGGTAATAAAATAGAAGCTTAAAATTAGTATAGTAGTATACAAAGTAAAATTAAAATACAATGATGTTATTGGAAATAAAATTGACAAACTTTTTCTTCGAAATTTGTTTCAGCTAATGGGAACCAGTGGCACCATTTTACTTCAATTATAGTAGATCTACTTTTTTTTCCAAATATTTAAAATCTACTTCTTACTTCACACCATCAGCAAAATACTGAAATCTACCTCATTTTAAAAATCTCTGTTTTAACCTACTTCAATTTCACAAAAAAAAGTCCAAATCTACTTCTTTTTCTTTATTTCACTCTAGGTAGTATTTTTTTTATATTAAACGCGCACTCAAGGGGTCATGAATACCATTAAATTGTTAAACACAGTGCAAGAAATTAGGAAAGTAGGATAGGATGAGAAAGGAAATACCGATACATATTGGTTTTTAATGTCTGCACATTACAATGAGTGAGAAATATTGAGCCGGGTAAAGCATTCCAGATGCGTGTAGTGCGGCTAAAAAAGGAATCACTGTACTTGACAGTACGTCCAAAATTGGGCCCAAGGGTAAAATGATGAGCAGTCCTAGAAGTACGGGTATTACGGTTGAATTGTTTGAGGGGGAGAACGCAACTGCCTACTTCACTAGAGCATTGTTTATGAAAATTGCGGCGGTGCTCGAGAGATTCAAATGTTTCAGTTAGACAACGGTCGCCTTTCATTTTTAGAGCTCTCTTTTGAATTCTGTGCAAGAGACTTAAGAGGGTTTTTAGAGCACCTACCTAGTGGGAATTACACTCGAGCTTTGGACGAATATAGGCCTTAGGGACTATTCACATGAGAGCGACCAACGACCAACGAATAAAAAAACAAATGGGATTTAAAACATATCTTAGCCTAAATTCTCCACAAAAACTTTACAAAAGGGTAGCAATCTAGTTTAATTTAATGTTAATTTATTAAAATTTGCGTTGTAATTCCTAAAATGAGAGAAATTTGAGAAAATAAATCTATAAATTGGTCGTCGCGAATTGGAATATGATCGCTACGACCAATCTATTTTCCCAAATTTCTCTCATTTTAGGAATTACAACGCAAATTTTAATAAATTAACATTAAATTAAACTAGATTCCTACCCTTTTGTAAAGTTTTTGTGAAGAATTTAGGCTTATATCTGTTTTAAATCCCATTTGTTTTTTTATTCGTTGGTCGTTGGTCGCTCTCATGTGAATAGTACTTTATAGATTGCAGCCAGATTAGTAGGGGTAAAAAACTTCTTGCATCGGCGGAGAAAATTTAAACACTTAGCGGCGTTTTTGGTTACGTCAAACATGTTAACACTTCACAAATGATGGTCTCTGATGCACATACCTAGAAGCTGTTCAGTCTCCTCGATGCAAGTGCCAAACAGCACTGAGTTTTCGAAGATCATAATTTAATGAGCTTATCATACGCTGCCGTTGGTAGTCCACATCCGAGGACAAGGATGTGAATCTAAAAACGAATATGAAAAGCTGAGGTTACTATCGTCAGCAAAATAATTAAGCGGAGCAACAGTTATAGACAGAAACTGTCGGAGACAAAACGGACCCCTGGGGCACACCAGCATTTATTTTGTGGATATCAGATTTGAAACCGTCCAAAACTACTTTTAGTAAACGGTCCGAAAGGTACGAGTAATTTCTAATCCAACGAAGAAGAGATTCATCGAATTACAAAAAAAAAAAGAATCTCAACACAATCAAAATACACAAATAAGTAAGTTTAAAAGCATAGGAACTCAACACACTGATGTGTACACGAATCCTATGAAAATTTGGCTTGCATATGCGTTTTTAATTTTAAATTAAACTATGTTTAAATATAGTAATTTTAATGTTATTTTTTATAAAAGAATGTTTTATTAATTAAATTAAATTAAATATTTATACACAATTTTCTTTAAAATGTATTGATAATTTTAAGTATTTAAAAGTATAGATACATTTAAGGAAAACATTTGTCGTAAACAATATTATTTCAAAATCAAAGAATCTGCGATGTAAAAATTGTGATCTAAATCGGAAGAGTAGCAAATGAAAACGTAGAAAATAAAAAGAAGGTTCTATGACAGATACCGATAATAACATTTATTTTTTACCAAAGTGTGGACTGCATTGTTGGTACAGTTATCTATACATAATTTAAAAAAAAAAAACATTAGAGCCATTTTCAAAATAATTATAATATTTCATAATGGCTGTATGGAAGGAACCGAGCTAAAGTGGCTGCAGATTGAGGTACAGAGTTGCAGATAGACGGAATCATTATTCTTTTGTGTTGTAATGTCAACTTATGAAAATTCCCAGTTCAAATTTTTCTAAAAGTAAATTAAAAGTCATTTTAAAATCTACTTCGATTTTTCCCAATTTACATCACTTTTTTCTTCAAATCTCTTTCGATTTTTTTCCGGAAATGGTAACGCTGATAGGGACTTCAAGTCTAAGATATGTAACAAATGCAAAACTATGAAAATTGTTATCATTGTTTTTATTTTGATGATTAGGTACATAATATTCAGGAACAATAGATAATAAACGAACGGTTTGATCAACCAATTTCAAAATTGATAATCTGTTTGTTTAAAAACACTTTTCCACTTTTATTAAATGAACGGTCAATTGTAAAAAATCAATTATGTATCTCCATAAATTGTTTCAAAGAATCCATTATCTATAACAAATTTATTCATGTTTTCAAAACTGCCCAATTTACCTTTTATGTTGTCAATTTTTACATGTAAATTAGTGGTCAAAGACGGAACCACTTTTTAATCTGAGGCTATATTTTTTTGCACTTATTAATTTTATTAAATCATAAATAACCTCAAGACAATGAAGCCCTTTAAAAAAAAATTAAAATGGTTGACTATGGATATTTTTCATTTTTAGAAACTCTGAAACAAGAAAAAGAAATATTTAAAACGCTTTTGGTTTCATCCCAATACGATCACTTTTCGCAGAGTTACAGCCCTTTGAAAAAGACTCAAACGAACATTTTTATAGGTATAGGTAGGTACATAGCTACCATTATTATTTTTGAAAGTCTATTAATTTACTTGGGTTAGGAAATTTAATAATTTTTTTAGTTGAGCAATTTTTGAATTATGAACTGTTTCCTAAAATTAATTGTCTACATTAAAAATAAATTATAAATATCAGAGCAAATTCCCCGGGTTCCTAATGTCTAAATCTGTGCTCCCTTTTCTTTATTTTTTAAAATATCCTTAAAAGTAAAAGTCCTAGAACCAACAGATTAACCTTGTATACATACGCAAAGAATAAAAACGCTATCTACCTAACTGCGAAAAGGTTCAATTAACCTGCAACCAAAAATAAAACAGAAAACAAACCGTCTATTATTTTGTCTAATTCTGCGCAAAATTGAATGCAAAAAACTCAATTTCCCTTTCCTAAACCTCAAACAATCACGATTCACGAAAAATTATTTTGTCTACCAAAAATACAAAAGGAAAAAAAACTTTCATTTATCTTTTGCGCAATCCGAGTCAATTCAAAATCAAATGCTTGTGCGCTGCCTGTGCGGCTTGCCAGCTTGCCACTCGTGCCTTGTTCCGGTTTTCTGTTATTTTTTTTTTTTTGATATTCTATCTTTCTCTATCTCTATGCGTGAAGCGTGATGCGAAAAAAGAGTTATCCTGAAGAGACGAGACGAGGTAAATTTATTTTCTTAACACAAAAATTCTTAACTAAGAGAGCCATATTTGTACACCAATACATGTAAACGTTTTTACATGAGATTTGAGTTTGCTTCTGGGGTAGACCTACCCTTAAACATCTATCTTAGTCCTATTATATAGGGCAGATACATAGACCCTATCAAAGACGTAACAAACTGTTTTCAGTGAAAAATTCTCCGTTTGATCTTGGCTCCGTCTCCACAGACAGGGAGTGGATGAGATACAACAATGAACTATACCAGCTATACAGCGAAACTGAAGGTGGATGCGCTTCATTTAAAATTCAACTTTGAAGCATGATGGCGCAGTAGGGAAAACTGCGACTCAGGTGGTGCACGGAAGTGGAAAAGGACCTCACCCAGCTTGGCCTGCAAACCTGTGCCAGCTGAAAGAAACTTATTAGTTGAGATTCTGGTCCACTCTGAGCTGCTGCACGAAGAATTTCGGTAAATTTAAGGACTTACTAAAATATTTTGTTCTTTTTATTTTTATCTGTTGAACAGCCTATAGCGAAGTCTACTGAGCTTTTTCACTTTATCTAATTCTTTTGAATATTTACTAATTACCCAAGCCTCGGATCCATATGTGAGTACTGGTAAGAGGCATTTGAAGTAAATTCAATTTAAACTGAATATTTTTAAATAAAACAATAAAAGTTAAACGGGGTATTGGCAAGCTTAAACTGGAGTTATATATAATTCACAGAGAGACCGACTCCTCTTTGCAGAGTTTACCCCCAGTTTCACGGTGGAAGTTTAAACCACACTTTTGGTTTAAGCTTCAGTTCAACAATCAATTTGGTTTCACAGTGTCATTTAAACCTTGAACAGAGTTCATTCTGTCGTTTGCGTTAAACGACACTATTCTGCCGTTTAAACCTCAGTTCAACAACCACTTCACACATTTGAAAATAGAATTTATTTTAATTTTTTTTAATTTTTCCTGTCACAGGTCACAACTAAAACAGAGCAAACCTTGTTTTTCCTTTGATTCAGATAGAAAGAGAAAACAATTTACTGAAACTACATTCAATGAACTGAAGCTCAAATTAGACTGTGAAATCGGACGAGTTGAACTTCAAATTCAAACTCCAGTTCAGGTTCAGCTGAGCTTAAGTTTAAACTTTTACTGTGAAAGTTCATTTAAAACTGAACAACATTTTTCTAGCCCATGGCTGTGACAGGATTTAGAACTCGATGTACTGTCCATCGTGGTCAATTCTATCGAACTCAATATGGGTGTCAGCGTTAGCAAACTCAAGTAATTGTTCTTGTTTTATTCAAAAATATTATTGTACTGCAAATGGATATCATACAAAATCTCGCTCTCAATTCCAGTTAAAATGTTGAAATATTTAAACTTTTCTACCTTATATTTTATGGTCGTCTAATTTGCATACGACAATTTTCTTAAGTCAACCTTCATATCTCTGCCCTTTAAGTTAATTAAATAAAAATATTGCTGAGACTTGATAAGCTACTCAAAAATCAAGGAATTCAAAATTTTGTAATCTTATAATATGTAAATCGGAAAGCATTTAATTCGGGGTAAATTCTTTCGTAGTTCAGAATACATAAATGTGTTAAGTTATTTATTAATAATTAGGTACAAATTATACTAGGATAGATATTATAAAAAGTGTTCTCTCTCTTCATTGAGAAAGTATGCCGAGTTGAGGTGAGATTAAACTAATTTTCATCATCTCTGTTTTGAATCAATTCGATTACCCTTGCTCAATGGAGTCGAAATCTTTTTACCCGGTAAATCTACCATCCGTCAGTTCTTAATCGTTAAAAGGGAACTTAACATATTTCAACGACAAAAGTGACAGAATTTACTTTGATGAATCTGACATTACATCTGTCAGTCAATTTGCCAAGTGAAGGTGCTTTTATTACTAATACATCGCACACAATTCCAGTATTTTCTTTAAAAAAAGATAAATAGAATGTCAGTTTTTTATCAAAGTGGAAATTTTGACGTTTTTGAACAAGTTACCAAACATGTATTGGAAATGTGTTGCGGTAAAATTTACCACAACAAGTTTCACCTACCTATTCTATTTTCCCCAATCCATTTTTCAACCTTCCCTTCTATTGCGGCTCCAAAATACTGTAGAGCTCAGTTGAAACCGGGTTTCCATCGCCCAGAGTCCTACTCTTAAGTATTCTGGAAAAGCAATCAACCTAGGTCTTCGAATTTCAAATACAAAGTTGAGTGACGGGCGGTCACCAAAAGCCATGTATATGTGACGGATGAGTCACAACGACCCCAACACACAAGTACACACAATGTGCGACAGATGGTCCACAAGAGATGTGGGTGTGCGACAGATGGTCCACACAGGATTGCAAAACATGAAGATTTTGACCCATGTTCAACGGCATGTGTGATTTCAAGTTCACACCAACATAAATTTAGTATGGCCTTCTGCCCAATTTTAAGTGTCGGGCTCACCAAGTAAAATCACGTTGCGATGTTATTCCCTTTATCCTTAATTGTCTGCGCGAAAGTCTACGGGTTTAAAATATGTTAAACTTCGCGTGAAACATCGGATCCTGTCTCATAATGTTTGTTGGGAAAATGGCATGGGATCCCATCTAACAGAATGCTTTCTTCAAGTTTTAAGTTGGGCCGGTTAGGCCGGGGACTTTATTCGCGATCTTTAATAATTTTTCGTTTCACTTTTTAGAATTTGACGGATTAGAACTGAACTCGTCCATTAAGCCAAGGTTGGTGTTCAAATCACCAATGTGAAAGAGACCATATATGCGTGGCTGGATTCGACAGCGGCATGCACACCAGCGGAAAAGCCGGGTGTTGCATCCGCGACAGAATACCAACACGGACCAAAGGTCAGAAGAGGATGGCATATATGTCGTGGCCGAATGGAGGAGGGAAGTTCGCCTTTTGAGAGGCACTTTTGAAAAAGCTACGAAAGAGCTAAGTTGAAAAAGTTTAAAAGCGAAAAATTATTTTCTGAGTCGAGAAAATTTTCGAGTTGTTGTTTTTATTCAAATTGTTGTCAGAGAAATCCCGAGTTGAGGGAATACTAAAAGGAAGATTGTTTGTGGTACAAGAAAGCATTCTTTTTCGAGGATATAGAGCCAGGGTGAGACTGACTGTGGAAGAGACAGGATCCGCTGCAGAAAAAAAAAGCTAAGTATACGTTGATTGTTGTTCAATTGTGCTTAGGAGAATTTTCATTCGTTTTGCTTTGTTTGGAGGCTATTAAGTGCCTTAGATTTACCCCGTTTAGGCTTTCGTTTCGTCTTTTGTCTTCCCGAGATTGCGGGACCCGCGACCGTTCTTAAAATTCCGTTGTTGTTCGGGAATTTTCCCTAACGTGATTTTTCTTTGTGTCCCGTTGTGGCACAAAACCATTGTTCTTGTTTTAATTTTTCATCTTTCATCTTTTCGAACATATATTTTTTTAAATTGGCCATCTGCCAATTACCTTTGTAAATTCGTACTTGTCTTAGAAAAAATTCTGGGTTTTATACCTATACCTAACGGGTGATTTTTTTGAGGTTAGGATTTTCATGCATTAGTATTTGACAGATCACGCGGGATTTCAGACATGGTGTCAAAGAGAAAGATGCTCAGTATGCTTTGACATTTCATCATGAATAGACTTACTAACGAGCAACGCTTGCAAATCATTGAATTTTATTACCAAAATCAGTGTTCGGTTCGAAATGTGTTTCGCGCTTTACGTCCGATTTATGGTCTACATAATCGACCAAGTGAGCAAACAATTAATGCGATTGTGACCAAGTTTCGCACTCAGTTTACTTTATTGGACATTAAACCAACCACACGAATGCGTACAGTGCGTACAGAAGAGAATATTGCGTCTGTTTCTGAGAGTGTTGCTGAAGACCGTGAAATGTCGATTCGTCGCCGTTCGCAGCAATTGGGTTTGTGTTATTCGACCACATGGAAGATTTTACGCAAAGATCTTGGTGTAAAACCGTATAAAATACAGCTCGTGCAAGAACTGAAGCCGAACGATCTGCCACAACGTCGAATTTTCAGTGAATGGGCCTTAGAAAAGTTGGCAGAAAATCCGCTTTTTTATCGACAAATTTTGTTCAGCGATGAGGCTCATTTCTGGTTGAATGGCTACGTAAATAAGCAAAATTGCCGCATTTGGAGTGAAGAGCAACCAGAAGCCGTTCAAGAACTGCCCATGCATCCCGAAAAATGCACTGTTTGGTGTGGTTTGTACGCTGGTGGAATCATTGGACCGTATTTTTTCAAAGATGCTGTTGGACGCAACGTTACGGTGAATGGCGATCGCTATCGTTCAATGCTAACAAACTTTTTGTTGCCAAAAATGGAAGAACTGAACTTGGTTGACATGTGGTTTCAACAAGATGGTGCTACATGCCACACAGCTCGCGATTCTATGGAGTAAAAATAGCTGCCTCTGAAACCATAGCCTAACTCTTGTCAATCTCTGGTTATAAGAATGCAATTAATTGAGTAGCAAAGCCTTCTTACGAACAACTTAGGTGCCCCCTTATTAGCCATTAAGGGTAGGTGTCCATTGAAAAAATAGGTTAGACTTTTGCGCTAAGCTGTATAACTTTCACAATTTTACGAATATTTCAATGAAATAAACGGTCATCGATTAGAAAAATGTTATTCAAAATACTTTTGCAGTTTTGAAAAAAATATAAAAAAATTGTGTGCCCAGAAACTGCCACACAAGTGGAAAAATCATACATTTTAGTAAGGTCCTTATTCAAATGATAGGGAAATTCCGAAAATATTACTTTTTTATTTTTTTTATATTTTTTTTATAGAAACAACATATTCCCAAATCACGTATCGTTCTTCTTTTTTTATTCTGTTTTATTATTTATTCAAAAAAAAATATATAAAACTATGAAAAACGAAGGAAATTCGCATAGTGGTATGAATGCTCTACTGGATAAAACTTCATAAGTATAAAAGATAACGAAGTAAAATTCACTCTTGTACAAAGCCAATAAGTATGTGCAATTACGTTAATTTTTTTTTTATTTGTTTTTTTATTTTTACAGTAACTTTTTACTAACAAAAGTCAAAAAATATACATTTTTTTACAAATATTTTGTTCTCTACCCTGGGAAATTGAGAGTTATATTTTTTAATTTTTGGAAATAATTTTTTAATCAAAGATTTATATTCCCTGAACAGCGTATCGTTCTTAAAAATTTAATAAAACTCATCTAAAGTTCAAAAAAATGCAATTCAATATGACAGTATTTGTAATGCATTTGCAAGAAAAGTATTAATAATACAGTTCTCACATATTTTTTTTATTTTTGTTTGATATTTTATTTACTAAATTCAAAAATACAAAATACTTTTTTCACTGAATATTTATTTAATTTTATTTTTATAAAAGAGGTCTGTTTTGCATTTTTTAACAAAAAGTTCCTTTGCACACGCACACAAGTAAGTTTTCAGTTCACAAGAATGCCACTGCAATATCAGCGCTTTGAAAGAGAAGGTTTCGTGCAAAAGAATTTTGTCCGCCCATCCGCTCTCTTGATTCTTTTTTTTTTTTTGTCTGGGCTTATTTAGTTTTTTATTCTTGTTTATGACTTGTCATCTTGCATCTCGTATTACAAGAACAGAAAAAATAAAAAAAAAACGTGTTAGAAATGATTGTTTTTAGTAGGTAAATGATGCAATGATCATTCCACATTGTCGGAGGTAGAGTGGAAAAATGTTCTTTGTGTATGTATAAAAAAGTATATAAGTAGGTAGGTATATCACAAATTCGCTGTCATAAATTTTGGTTTTTTGTATTTTTTTATTTGCGATCTATCATCACTTCTACTGTTTTTTTTTTGTTTCTTCTATGGAAAGCCATTTTAGGTACACACATAGTAATAAATTGCGATGCATAGTGATCTTCATTTTTTTTTTTTGTCAAAGGGTGTGTAGATGATGGAAGAAATGAAATTTGCGATGTTGTGTATAGAATAAGATACATACATATGCATATAAATATATACAATAGATTTTGTGTTGTTTTTTTTCCGATACGTAGGTTCATAGGTAATGTAGAGGTGCAACGCCGCGCCGCGCCGCCGTGATTTGATTTGGTATCGTAAGGATTTTTTTGATTTAATTTTGCGTAGGTAGGTAATGGATGTATCAAAAACATATTAGATGATGAAATTGCATTTCACTGTAAGCGAATACGCAACAACCAAGGGATATGGCAAGTGGATGGCGCCAAAATATTATGTATGCAGGTATCTATTAATCTAAATACCTATGTACATATTTATATAAAAAGGTTCAGAAGGAAAATTCGATCACATTTTGTTTTCGGTGGTGACGTATTCCACTGGTAGAAGAATGGTGAAATTGGGAGGTATGTCAAAGTATGTAAATAGAAAGAATATGGGAAGTGCGCCTCTTTTATGTATTTTTGTTGGTTTTACATAGGAAGACTTGTCTCCTTTAATTCAATATGTCATGGTGATAGATAATACTCTCGTTACTGTTATTTTCTGTTGTGTTTTTATTGTGCAAATCTATTTTGTACATACCAATAAATATTTTTTTGCAACAACCTAGCTGCAAAGGTATAATGCCTCCAAAAACAAACAAAGGAAACAAAAAACCAAGCAAAAAAAAAAAAATTGATAAAAAGTAAGCAAATAGAAAATACATACATATGTAATGCGTACTTCGTTTTCATTAGGCCACATGATGTAATTTCGTTGAAAATTTCGAAATGAGATAATTTTTAACAAAGGACAATCGGCAAGTCTGGCCCAGTTCTAATAAGAACGACCTTTATATAATATACATAACATATGTATGTTCATATATTCATTATCACTTAGTTTTTAATTTGTAAAAAAAAAACAAGTATTAGTTTTCCAATAATGTTGTTGGTGTCAAAATCAAAAAGACAAATTGTGAATAATTTCGAAATTACTTAATGAAATTGGTTTTTTGTTTTCCGAATGAGATCAGTTTTTATATAAAATGTATTTTTAGTTTTTGCTTAGGTAATAAAATAGAAGCTTAAAATTAGTATAGTAGTATACAAAGTAAAATTAAAATACAATGATGTTATTGGAAATAAAATTGACAAACTTTTTCTTCGAAATTTGTTTCAGCTAATGGGAACCAGTGGCACCATTTTACTTCAATTATAGTAGATCTACTTTTTTTTCCAAATATTTAAAATCTACTTCTTACTTCACACCATCAGCAAAATACTGAAATCTACCTCATTTTAAAAATCTCTGTTTTAACCTACTTCAATTTCACAAAAAAAAGTCCAAATCTACTTCTTTTTCTTTATTTCACTCTAGGTAGTATTTTTTTTATATTAAACGCGCACTCAAGGGGTCATGAATACCATTAAATTGTTAAACACAGTGCAAGAAATTAGGAAAGTAGGATAGGATGAGAAAGGAAATACCGATACATATTGGTTTTTAATGTCTGCACATTACAATGAGTGAGAAATATTGAGCCGGGTAAAGCATTCCAGATGCGTGTAGTGCGGCTAAAAAAGGAATCACTGTACTTGACAGTACGTCCAAAATTGGGCCCAAGGGTAAAATGATGAGCAGTCCTAGAAGTACGGGTATTACGGTTGAATTGTTTGAGGGGGAGAACGCAACTGCCTACTTCACTAGAGCATTGTTTATGAAAATTGCGGCGGTGCTCGAGAGATTCAAATGTTTCAGTTAGACAACGGTCGCCTTTCATTTTTAGAGCTCTCTTTTGAATTCTGTGCAAGAGACTTAAGAGGGTTTTTAGAGCACCTACCTAGTGGGAATTACACTCGAGCTTTGGACGAATATAGGCCTTAGGGACTATTCACATGAGAGCGACCAACGACCAACGAATAAAAAAACAAATGGGATTTAAAACATATCTTAGCCTAAATTCTCCACAAAAACTTTACAAAAGGGTAGCAATCTAGTTTAATTTAATGTTAATTTATTAAAATTTGCGTTGTAATTCCTAAAATGAGAGAAATTTGAGAAAATAAATCTATAAATTGGTCGTCGCGAATTGGAATATGATCGCTACGACCAATCTATTTTCCCAAATTTCTCTCATTTTAGGAATTACAACGCAAATTTTAATAAATTAACATTAAATTAAACTAGATTCCTACCCTTTTGTAAAGTTTTTGTGAAGAATTTAGGCTTATATCTGTTTTAAATCCCATTTGTTTTTTTATTCGTTGGTCGTTGGTCGCTCTCATGTGAATAGTACTTTATAGATTGCAGCCAGATTAGTAGGGGTAAAAAACTTCTTGCATCGGCGGAGAAAATTTAAACACTTAGCGGCGTTTTTGGTTACGTCAAACATGTTAACACTTCACAAATGATGGTCTCTGATGCACATACCTAGAAGCTGTTCAGTCTCCTCGATGCAAGTGCCAAACAGCACTGAGTTTTCGAAGATCATAATTTAATGAGCTTATCATACGCTGCCGTTGGTAGTCCACATCCGAGGACAAGGATGTGAATCTAAAAACGAATATGAAAAGCTGAGGTTACTATCGTCAGCAAAATAATTAAGCGGAGCAACAGTTATAGACAGAAACTGTCGGAGACAAAACGGACCCCTGGGGCACACCAGCATTTATTTTGTGGATATCAGATTTGAAACCGTCCAAAACTACTTTTAGTAAACGGTCCGAAAGGTACGAGTAATTTCTAATCCAACGAAGAAGAGATTCATCGAATTACAAAAAAAAAAAGAATCTCAACACAATCAAAATACACAAATAAGTAAGTTTAAAAGCATAGGAACTCAACACACTGATGTGTACACGAATCCTATGAAAATTTGGCTTGCATATGCGTTTTTAATTTTAAATTAAACTATGTTTAAATATAGTAATTTTAATGTTATTTTTTATAAAAGAATGTTTTATTAATTAAATTAAATTAAATATTTATACACAATTTTCTTTAAAATGTATTGATAATTTTAAGTATTTAAAAGTATAGATACATTTAAGGAAAACATTTGTCGTAAACAATATTATTTCAAAATCAAAGAATCTGCGATGTAAAAATTGTGATCTAAATCGGAAGAGTAGCAAATGAAAACGTAGAAAATAAAAAGAAGGTTCTATGACAGATACCGATAATAACATTTATTTTTTACCAAAGTGTGGACTGCATTGTTGGTACAGTTATCTATACATAATTTAAAAAAAAAAAACATTAGAGCCATTTTCAAAATAATTATAATATTTCATAATGGCTGTATGGAAGGAACCGAGCTAAAGTGGCTGCAGATTGAGGTACAGAGTTGCAGATAGACGGAATCATTATTCTTTTGTGTTGTAATGTCAACTTATGAAAATTCCCAGTTCAAATTTTTCTAAAAGTAAATTAAAAGTCATTTTAAAATCTACTTCGATTTTTCCCAATTTACATCACTTTTTTCTTCAAATCTCTTTCGATTTTTTTCCGGAAATGGTAACGCTGATAGGGACTTCAAGTCTAAGATATGTAACAAATGCAAAACTATGAAAATTGTTATCATTGTTTTTATTTTGATGATTAGGTACATAATATTCAGGAACAATAGATAATAAACGAACGGTTTGATCAACCAATTTCAAAATTGATAATCTGTTTGTTTAAAAACACTTTTCCACTTTTATTAAATGAACGGTCAATTGTAAAAAATCAATTATGTATCTCCATAAATTGTTTCAAAGAATCCATTATCTATAACAAATTTATTCATGTTTTCAAAACTGCCCAATTTACCTTTTATGTTGTCAATTTTTACATGTAAATTAGTGGTCAAAGACGGAACCACTTTTTAATCTGAGGCTATATTTTTTTGCACTTATTAATTTTATTAAATCATAAATAACCTCAAGACAATGAAGCCCTTTAAAAAAAAATTAAAATGGTTGACTATGGATATTTTTCATTTTTAGAAACTCTGAAACAAGAAAAAGAAATATTTAAAACGCTTTTGGTTTCATCCCAATACGATCACTTTTCGCAGAGTTACAGCCCTTTGAAAAAGACTCAAACGAACATTTTTATAGGTATAGGTAGGTACATAGCTACCATTATTATTTTTGAAAGTCTATTAATTTACTTGGGTTAGGAAATTTAATAATTTTTTTAGTTGAGCAATTTTTGAATTATGAACTGTTTCCTAAAATTAATTGTCTACATTAAAAATAAATTATAAATATCAGAGCAAATTCCCCGGGTTCCTAATGTCTAAATCTGTGCTCCCTTTTCTTTATTTTTTAAAATATCCTTAAAAGTAAAAGTCCTAGAACCAACAGATTAACCTTGTATACATACGCAAAGAATAAAAACGCTATCTACCTAACTGCGAAAAGGTTCAATTAACCTGCAACCAAAAATAAAACAGAAAACAAACCGTCTATTATTTTGTCTAATTCTGCGCAAAATTGAATGCAAAAAACTCAATTTCCCTTTCCTAAACCTCAAACAATCACGATTCACGAAAAATTATTTTGTCTACCAAAAATACAAAAGGAAAAAAAACTTTCATTTATCTTTTGCGCAATCCGAGTCAATTCAAAATCAAATGCTTGTGCGCTGCCTGTGCGGCTTGCCAGCTTGCCACTCGTGCCTTGTTCCGGTTTTCTGTTATTTTTTTTTTTTTGATATTCTATCTTTCTCTATCTCTATGCGTGAAGCGTGATGCGAAAAAAGAGTTATCCTGAAGAGACGAGACGAGGTAAATTTATTTTCTTAACACAAAAATTCTTAACTAAGAGAGCCATATTTGTACACCAATACATGTAAACGTTTTTACATGAGATTTGAGTTTGCTTCTGGGGTAGACCTACCCTTAAACATCTATCTTAGTCCTATTATATAGGGCAGATACATAGACCCTATCAAAGACGTAACAAACTGTTTTCAGTGAAAAATTCTCCGTTTGATCTTGGCTCCGTCTCCACAGACAGGGAGTGGATGAGATACAACAATGAACTATACCAGCTATACAGCGAAACTGAAGGTGGATGCGCTTCATTTAAAATTCAACTTTGAAGCATGATGGCGCAGTAGGGAAAACTGCGACTCAGGTGGTGCACGGAAGTGGAAAAGGACCTCACCCAGCTTGGCCTGCAAACCTGTGCCAGCTGAAAGAAACTTATTAGTTGAGATTCTGGTCCACTCTGAGCTGCTGCACGAAGAATTTCGGTAAATTTAAGGACTTACTAAAATATTTTGTTCTTTTTATTTTTATCTGTTGAACAGCCTATAGCGAAGTCTACTGAGCTTTTTCACTTTATCTAATTCTTTTGAATATTTACTAATTACCCAAGCCTCGGATCCATATGTGAGTACTGGTAAGAGGCATTTGAAGTAAATTCAATTTAAACTGAATATTTTTAAATAAAACAATAAAAGTTAAACGGGGTATTGGCAAGCTTAAACTGGAGTTATATATAATTCACAGAGAGACCGACTCCTCTTTGCAGAGTTTACCCCCAGTTTCACGGTGGAAGTTTAAACCACACTTTTGGTTTAAGCTTCAGTTCAACAATCAATTTGGTTTCACAGTGTCATTTAAACCTTGAACAGAGTTCATTCTGTCGTTTGCGTTAAACGACACTATTCTGCCGTTTAAACCTCAGTTCAACAACCACTTCACACATTTGAAAATAGAATTTATTTTAATTTTTTTTAATTTTTCCTGTCACAGGTCACAACTAAAACAGAGCAAACCTTGTTTTTCCTTTGATTCAGATAGAAAGAGAAAACAATTTACTGAAACTACATTCAATGAACTGAAGCTCAAATTAGACTGTGAAATCGGACGAGTTGAACTTCAAATTCAAACTCCAGTTCAGGTTCAGCTGAGCTTAAGTTTAAACTTTTACTGTGAAAGTTCATTTAAAACTGAACAACATTTTTCTAGCCCATGGCTGTGACAGGATTTAGAACTCGATGTACTGTCCATCGTGGTCAATTCTATCGAACTCAATATGGGTGTCAGCGTTAGCAAACTCAAGTAATTGTTCTTGTTTTATTCAAAAATATTATTGTACTGCAAATGGATATCATACAAAATCTCGCTCTCAATTCCAGTTAAAATGTTGAAATATTTAAACTTTTCTACCTTATATTTTATGGTCGTCTAATTTGCATACGACAATTTTCTTAAGTCAACCTTCATATCTCTGCCCTTTAAGTTAATTAAATAAAAATATTGCTGAGACTTGATAAGCTACTCAAAAATCAAGGAATTCAAAATTTTGTAATCTTATAATATGTAAATCGGAAAGCATTTAATTCGGGGTAAATTCTTTCGTAGTTCAGAATACATAAATGTGTTAAGTTATTTATTAATAATTAGGTACAAATTATACTAGGATAGATATTATAAAAAGTGTTCTCTCTCTTCATTGAGAAAGTATGCCGAGTTGAGGTGAGATTAAACTAATTTTCATCATCTCTGTTTTGAATCAATTCGATTACCCTTGCTCAATGGAGTCGAAATCTTTTTACCCGGTAAATCTACCATCCGTCAGTTCTTAATCGTTAAAAGGGAACTTAACATATTTCAACGACAAAAGTGACAGAATTTACTTTGATGAATCTGACATTACATCTGTCAGTCAATTTGCCAAGTGAAGGTGCTTTTATTACTAATACATCGCACACAATTCCAGTATTTTCTTTAAAAAAAGATAAATAGAATGTCAGTTTTTTATCAAAGTGGAAATTTTGACGTTTTTGAACAAGTTACCAAACATGTATTGGAAATGTGTTGCGGTAAAATTTACCACAACAAGTTTCACCTACCTATTCTATTTTCCCCAATCCATTTTTCAACCTTCCCTTCTATTGCGGCTCCAAAATACTGTAGAGCTCAGTTGAAACCGGGTTTCCATCGCCCAGAGTCCTACTCTTAAGTATTCTGGAAAAGCAATCAACCTAGGTCTTCGAATTTCAAATACAAAGTTGAGTGACGGGCGGTCACCAAAAGCCATGTATATGTGACGGATGAGTCACAACGACCCCAACACACAAGTACACACAATGTGCGACAGATGGTCCACAAGAGATGTGGGTGTGCGACAGATGGTCCACACAGGATTGCAAAACATGAAGATTTTGACCCATGTTCAACGGCATGTGTGATTTCAAGTTCACACCAACATAAATTTAGTATGGCCTTCTGCCCAATTTTAAGTGTCGGGCTCACCAAGTAAAATCACGTTGCGATGTTATTCCCTTTATCCTTAATTGTCTGCGCGAAAGTCTACGGGTTTAAAATATGTTAAACTTCGCGTGAAACATCGGATCCTGTCTCATAATGTTTGTTGGGAAAATGGCATGGGATCCCATCTAACAGAATGCTTTCTTCAAGTTTTAAGTTGGGCCGGTTGGGCCGGGGACTTTATTCGCGATCTTTAATAATTTTTCGTTTCACTTTTTAGAATTTGACGGATTAGAACTGAACTCGTCCATTAAGCCAAGGTTGGTGTTCAAATCACCAATGTGAAAGAGACCATATATGCGTGGCTGGATTCGACAGCGGCATGCACACCAGCGGAAAAGCCGGGTGTTGCATCCGCGACAGAATACCAACACGGACCAAAGGTCAGAAGAGGATGGCATATATGTCGTGGCCGAATGGAGGAGGGAAGTTCGCCTTTTGAGAGGCACTTTTGAAAAAGCTACGAAAGAGCTAAGTTGAAAAAGTTTAAAAGCGAAAAATTATTTTCTGAGTCGAGAAAATTTTCGAGTTGTTGTTTTTATTCAAATTGTTGTCAGAGAAATCCCGAGTTGAGGGAATACTAAAAGGAAGATTGTTTGTGGTACAAGAAAGCATTCTTTTTCGAGGATATAGAGCCAGGGTGAGACTGACTGTGGAAGAGACAGGATCCGCTGCAGAAAAAAAAAGCTAAGTATACGTTGATTGTTGTTCAATTGTGCTTAGGAGAATTTTCATTCGTTTTGCTTTGTTTGGAGGCTATTAAGTGCCTTAGATTTACCCCGTTTAGGCTTTCGTTTCGTCTTTTGTCTTCCCGAGATTGCGGGACCCGCGACCGTTCTTAAAATTCCGTTGTTGTTCGGGAATTTTCCCTAACGTGATTTTTCTTTGTGTCCCGTTGTGGCACAAAACCATTGTTCTTGTTTTAATTTTTCATCTTTCATCTTTTCGAACATATATTTTTTTAAATTGGCCATCTGCCAATTACCTTTGTAAATTCGTACTTGTCTTAGAAAAAATTCTGGGTTTTATACCTATACCTAACGGGTGATTTTTTTGAGGTTAGGATTTTCATGCATTAGTATTTGACAGATCACGCGGGATTTCAGACATGGTGTCAAAGAGAAAGATGCTCAGTATGCTTTGACATTTCATCATGAATAGACTTACTAACGAGCAACGCTTGCAAATCATTGAATTTTATTACCAAAATCAGTGTTCGGTTCGAAATGTGTTTCGCGCTTTACGTCCGATTTATGGTCTACATAATCGACCAAGTGAGCAAACAATTAATGCGATTGTGACCAAGTTTCGCACTCAGTTTACTTTATTGGACATTAAACCAACCACACGAATGCGTACAGTGCGTACAGAAGAGAATATTGCGTCTGTTTCTGAGAGTGTTGCTGAAGACCGTGAAATGTCGATTCGTCGCCGTTCGCAGCAATTGGGTTTGTGTTATTCGACCACATGGAAGATTTTACGCAAAGATCTTGGTGTAAAACCGTATAAAATACAGCTCGTGCAAGAACTGAAGCCGAACGATCTGCCACAACGTCGAATTTTCAGTGAATGGGCCTTAGAAAAGTTGGCAGAAAATCCGCTTTTTTATCGACAAATTTTGTTCAGCGATGAGGCTCATTTCTGGTTGAATGGCTACGTAAATAAGCAAAATTGCCGCATTTGGAGTGAAGAGCAACCAGAAGCCGTTCAAGAACTGCCCATGCATCCCGAAAAATGCACTGTTTGGTGTGGTTTGTACGCTGGTGGAATCATTGGACCGTATTTTTTCAAAGATGCTGTTGGACGCAACGTTACGGTGAATGGCGATCGCTATCGTTCAATGCTAACAAACTTTTTGTTGCCAAAAATGGAAGAACTGAACTTGGTTGACATGTGGTTTCAACAAGATGGTGCTACATGCCACACAGCTCGCGATTCTATGGCCATTTTGAGGGAAAACTTCGGAGAACAATTCATCTCAAGGAATGGACCGGTAAGTTGGCCACCAAGATCATGCGATTTGACGCCTTTAGACTATTTTTTGTGGGGCTACGTCAAGTCTAAAGTCTACACAAATAAGCCAGCAACTATTCCAGCTTTGGAAGACAACATTTCCGAAAAAATTCGGGCTATTCCGGCCGAAATGCTCGAAAAAGTTACCCAAAATTGGACTTTCCGAATGGACCACCTAAGACGCAGCCGCGGTCAACATTTAAATGAAATTATCTTCAAAAAGTAAATGTCATGGACCAATCTAACGTTTCAAATAAAGAATCGATGAGATTTTGCAAATTTTATGCGTTTTTTTTTTAAAAAAAAGTTCTCAAGCTCTTAAAAAATCACCCGTTATAAAGGTTTCCCAGATAGTTTCAAATAAAACTTATTTAAAATCCTATTCAGGTAAAATTAAAACTTTCTTTTATTTTTCCTTGAAAGAAACTTCTTTTTCAGCTTATTGGTTCAAGGTTTGTAATTTCCTACTTAGTCCAGAACTAAAACAAAAAAAAATTACTGGCGCCCATTTTATTTTGGTACACCCTACTTTACTATTCAATTTAATCCATTTTTTTTACATCTTTTTTTATCGATCCCCCAATTAATACAGCCCACCGTTTCGCTGAACCCACCCCATCGCTGAGCTATCTAGGTGGCAGCATTTTTTTATGCTCCCTGTTGCGAAATCTCTAAACGCACCCACCTTCGAGTTGACAGTTGTCATTAGTTTTTTTGCTCTTTTCTTTTCGCACGTCGCGCCGGCCCATTACGACTTTTCGAGTATTTAATTAATTCGTTTAATTAAATAACTATCTTGTTTTGTGTTTTGCGGATTGTTGTTCCGCCTTCCTAAATCTAAAATTTAATTCCCATAAAATTCTCGTAGATTCGCGTTTGATAATTTTGCAACAATTGGCGCCCAACGTGGGGCTTCTGTGTTGTTTTGTTTTGTGGAAAAAAAAAGTGCATCAATTGCACTCCAGTGTTTTTGTGCATTGTGATTTGTTTAGGGAAGTGGTGTAGAAATATTAATTGCAATCTATATCGCCAAAGAATTTACTTGGTTTTTGTTTTTTATTCAGGTGAAAAGTGGTTGCAGAAAAAGTGCATTGTGAATTGAAGGAATAATCTTTGGAAGTGATATTCCGTACGTACATTGGCTACCTGCATTGAATATTGTGCTGACAAAATAGAAGTTGAGTAAGATTGGTTGTTTGTTTTTAATTGCTTTTTAATTGCTTTTATTGATTGTGTGATATTATTCACATAATCAATTTATTGTTTTATTATATTATTTCAATTCATTTTATAAATTTAATTATTTGGTGGTATCCATTTTGTTTTGAGTGGGGAAATATATTTTGACAGGTGTGGGGAATTTAGTGTAGTGAATTTTAATTAGTGTTGCCATTTCGCGAAAATACATTTTCTAGGGTTACAATTTTTTTTTGAGGAAAATTTAATTTTTTTTTTGTGGTTAATTTTTTTTATTAGGTAATAAAATTTGAATTGATAAATAATCGGACCGATTATTTCTTGTGATTGTTAGACAGTGACCAAAAACAAAAAAAAAACAACATAGTGATACTATTGACAGTGTGTTTTAGGGATATTTATTTTTTTGTGTACTTTTGGCAAGGATTAGTGAAATTTTGTTTGGATACATTTTTGATATTTAAAAGGAAAAAATTTTTCGCAATAATTTTTTTTAATTTATTTTTTTAATTACATTGTTTTTTGAATCTGTTGATTATTTTTACTTTACAATGGAGTCAAGTCAGGTTAATAGGCTGTCGCAAGAGGAGATTACTTATGAGGTAGAATGGAGGGGATTAGCGGTAGGGACAGTCGAAGAAATGCGCAAAGCCCTTAGGGTTGCATTGAAACTTGAACGTAGGAGCTCTTTTATGCCTCCAGCCTACCCGTTCAGCTTCGAACAAGATTTTACGGCGGTGGAGAAGAAATTAGGGGAAATAGAAAAATTGTTAGAAAATCCTCCGAAGTCGGAAACTTCGAAGGAATATTTGAAAATAATCATGAAGGTAGAGTGGGGCTTACGTAGGATGGATAGGAGTATACCAGAGAATGAGACGCAGGAAAAGAGCAAGCAGGCTCTGAAAAATAAATTAATTATGGCTATGGCAGATTTAGAAGGTGATGATGAAGATGAGGAAAATGATACTGATGAAGAAGAAATTGATAATGAGAAGAACTTAAGGAAGCAGGATAGGAAACAGGTAGAGAGGAATGAGGTTGAAAAGCAGCGTTCAGCTGAACCTCCGATTAGCAAGTCGGTTACTTCTGCCAGTACATCGACGAGATTAGGAATTGAAATTGATAGTGTAGAGAATAGTAGAGATAGTGGTAACAGGGTTGTAGAGCAGATTGTAGTTGGTAGGGACAATTTCGCGAATATTTCAAAATGGGATGTAAAGTTCACTGGTGAGCGCTGTGGTGCCTCAGTGAATTCGTTCTTGGAAAGGGTTGAGGAAATTCGTTCGGCTAGGGGGGTTTCAGAAATCCAACTTTTTAAAGCAGCAGTTGAGCTTTTTGTGGGAAAAGCTCTCATTTGGTATAGGGCAATTAGGTTGTCGATTAATTCGTGGCCAGAACTCGTCAGAGAGTTGAAGCTGGAGTTTTTGCCACCGAATTACGATGATTCACTTTTAGATGAGATTAGGCGTCGCACACAAGGCAAAGATGAATCCATCGGAGTCTATGTGGCGACAATGCAGAACTTGTTTGGTAGGTTAACCGAACCAATATCGGAAGGTAGGAAGTTGTCAATGATTCAAAGGAACTTGACACCTTTCTACCAAACTCAGCTTGGTTTGGCGAAACCAAGTTGTGTATCCGATTTGGTGGCTTTAGGTAGGAATTTAGAAGCAGTAAGGGCAAACGTGGAATCTTATGTTCCACCACCTAGTGTTAGGAATAATAGGACTTTGCTAGAACCGGATCTAGCATACGTAGGTGTTGAAACTTCTGCAGTTTCTGTTATTGCGGGGAATAATCAAACTGCTCGTCAGGCCCAATCTTCGAACCAAAGGTCTTCGATTAGGTGTTACAATTGCAATGGATCAGGCCATTTTGCAAATAGGTGTTCCGCTCCTAGGCGTTGTTTTGGTTGTGGGGCTTTAGGGGTCAGTAGACAAAACTGCCGACGGTGTTCGGGAAACGGTCAACGGACTCTTGTGCCAGCAGGGCAAGAGGCTCGAAGACGTTGAAGGTTTTGCCTGCTGAAAACCAGCTGGTGAATCAGGTTCATTTAGGTTTTACTCTCGAGGCAAACGGTGATGATAGGAGACCATTTTTAGGAGTTAGTATTTATGGTACTAGATTTTTAGGTTTATTAGATTCAGGAGCTTCTAGAACCATAATAGGTAGGGATTCTTGGAAATTTCTTAAAAATTTAGGTCTTTCGTTAAAGACAGACACTGTTCACTGCGTTCGGTTAGCAGATGGAACAGGTGTCAAGGTTTTAGGGACACTCTCTCTTCCAATAGTAGTAGAAGACAGGGCAGTGTTGATTGACTGTCTTGTTATACCAACTCTGCCACACACGTTGATCCTAGGTGCAGATTTTTGGGCACTTTCGGGTATTATTCCGGATTTAAGGTCACGTGAGTGGAATTTTTCGGAACAGCCGGTTTCGATTTGTTCTATTACGGAACGATCAGAGTTGAGTGATAGGGAAATTAAGAGTTTAGAGGACTTGATTGAGGAATCATTTAGTAGGATGCCTGAAGGCTTAGGGTGCACAACTATGGTTGCGCATAAAATTAGGACGTCGGCGGAACCGATTAAACAACGGTATTATCCGGTCTCGCCGGCCATGCAGGAACATATTGATAGGGAATTAAAGGAAATGTTAGATGCAGGTGTTATTGAGAGATCGACAAGTGCGTGGTCATCTCCAATACTTTTAGTTAAAAAGAAAGATGGCTCCTTTAGGTTCTGTGTGGACTATAGGAAGCTTAATAAAAATACAGATAGGGATGCTTATCCACTTCCTTACATTAATTCGATTTTAGACAGGCTTCGAGGTGCGAGGTTCTTGTCTTCGCTAGACATCAAGTCAGCGTATTGGCAGATTCCTATGGAGGAGGAATCTAAGCCCTATACTGCCTTTACGGTCCCTGGGAGAGGTCTTTTTCAATTTCGAAGAATGCCTTTCGGTCTTCACAACTCGCCTGCTACTTGGCAGAGGTTTATCGACACAGTTTTGGGTGCCGACCTCGAGCCATTCGTCTTCGTCTATTTAGACGACATCATCATCATTACAGAAAGTTTCGAACAACATCTTGAAATTCTGAATGAGGTGATGAAAAGGTTGAGTGAAGCAGGGTTGAAAGTCAGTAAGGAGAAATGCAACTTTTGCATGCCATCGCTGAAATTTTTAGGGTATATAGTGGATCGAAATGGTTTACACGTAGATCCAGAGAAAGTGGAAAGCATGGTTAGGATTCCAGCACCGAGGAATGTAAAAGAAGTTAGGAGTTTTATAGGGACAGTTTCGTGGTACCGTCGTTTTGTACCAAATTTTGCTGAATTACTTAGGCCGTTATCGGATTTATTAAAGAAGAATAGGAAGTTTAGTTGGACTCAAGAATGCGAGGATAGCTTTAGGAAGGCAAAAGAGTGTTTGGTGACAGCACCTATACTTACTTGCCCAGATTTTAAACGACCCTTCGTCGTACAAACAGACGCTTCAGATTTTGGTATCGGTGCAGTTCTTTCACAGAACTTTGATGAGGGAGAAAAGGTTGTCTGTTACCTTAGTAGGTCTTTAAATAGGAATGAGAGAAATTATTCTACAACAGAGAAAGAGTGCTTGGCTGTATTGTGGGCTATTGAGAAGTTGCGACCGTATATCGAAGGTGTTCGGTTTACTGTTGTAACGGATCATTATTCCTTGGTATGGTTAAGCAATCTTAAAGATCCGCAGGGTAGGTTAGCGCGTTGGGCGGTTAGGCTCCAACAATTCGATTTCGAAATCATTCACCGAAAGGGCAAAGAGCATGTGGTTCCGGATATGCTTTCTCGGGGAGTTCCACAGTTGGGTGGTATCTCAGATGAGGATTTAGACCCTTGGGTGAAGAAAATGATTTCAGATGTAAATTCGAATCCGCTTAGGTACCCAGCCTGGAGAGTTGAACATGGGCAGTTGTTCAAACTGGTGAAGAATAATTTCGTAGTAGTTCATGAGAATAATCAGGAGTGGAAGAGAGTGTTAGGTAGGAATGAGAGATTAGGGATTTTACAGGAATACCATGATGGACCATTAGCAGGACACATGGGAGTTAGAAAAACCTTTGCTAGGATAGCGGCTAAGTTTTACTGGCCAAAAATGAGGGCTGATATAACCAAATATGTTAGGAGTTGTAAAGTTTGCCAACAGGTAAAACCGGTGAATGAGAAGCCAGCTGGATTGATGACTGAGAGGGTAGGAATCAAATCACCTTGGGAAATGATTTGTGTAGATTTGGTAGGTCCGCTTCCTAAATCGAGTAGGGGTTTTATTTACATTTTGACGGTAGTGGATTATTTTACGAAATTTCCACTACTTTTCGCTTTGAGGTCGGCTACTGCTAGGGCAATCGTTAGGGAATTAGAAGACAACGTTTTCCTCTTATTTGGCATCCCAAAGGTGATCGTGTGTGACAACGGTCCCCAGTTTCGATCTAAGGAACTGAAAACGCTTTGCCAGGCGTACGCGTCACAATTAAAATTTACAGCCCATTATCATCCGCAGGCGAATCCTGCGGAAAGAATAAATCAGATACTGAAGACGACGTTGAGGGCTTACGTCGCAGAAAACCACAGAGTGTGGGACTCACAATTGAGTAAGGTGGCGTGTGCTATTCGCACGTCACAGCATGAGGTTTTAGGAGTTTCGCCATACTATGCGAATTTTGGTAGGGATATGGTGACTTCAGGTCGAGAAGTACCATCTGTGGAAGATAGTTCGGGAATCGTTCAGGATCGGGATGAGATCGCTGAACGTTTCAAGGAACTTAGGGTCGACATAGAGAAAAAATTACAAGCAGCATCAAAGAGGTCTGCACAAGTATACAATCTTCGACGGCGTGATGTACAATATCACCCCGGCGAAATTGTTTGGCGTAGGAATTTCTCACTCTCGGATGCAGCGAATTATTACGCAGCCAAACTAGCACCGAAGTTTGTCGGTCCGTTTAAAATTAAGAAGCGTGTGTCACCTTGGACATACGTCTTGGAAGATAGTAATGGTAAAGAACGCGGAACTTGGCACGTTAAGGATTTAAAGCCGTACAATAATGCATCCGAGAACTAATTTTTATAAACGATAAAGTAACGTAGTTTTTCTTATTTCTATGAGTTTATTTACTTTAACATTTACATTTTTCGCTTGTTTTCGTTTTTGATTTTTTTGGTGGAAAAATCCTTTTCTATTTTTCCTTACCTTGGTAACTTTTAGAAAATGTGTTACAGAAATGTAGCCACATTTCCTAGGAGGTAAGGGTGGGATTTGTTGCGGTAAAATTTACCACAACAAGTTTCACCTACCTATTCTATTTTCCCCAATCCATTTTTCAACCTTCCCTTCTATTGCGGCTCCAAAATACTGTAGAGCTCAGTTGAAACCGGGTTTCCATCGCCCAGAGTCCTACTCTTAAGTATTCTGGAAAAGCAATCAACCTAGGTCTTCGAATTTCAAATACAAAGTTGAGTGACGGGCGGTCACCAAAAGCCATGTATATGTGACGGATGAGTCACAACGACCCCAACACACAAGTACACACAATGTGCGACAGATGGTCCACAAGAGATGTGGGTGTGCGACAGATGGTCCACACAGGATTGCAAAACATGAAGATTTTGACCCATGTTCAACGGCATGTGTGATTTCAAGTTCACACCAACATAAATTTAGTATGGCCTTCTGCCCAATTTTAAGTGTCGGGCTCACCAAGTAAAATCACGTTGCGATGTTATTCCCTTTATCCTTAATTGTCTGCGCGAAAGTCTACGGGTTTAAAATATGTTAAACTTCGCGTGAAACATCGGATCCTGTCTCATAATGTTTGTTGGGAAAATGGCATGGGATCCCATCTAACAGAATGCTTTCTTCAAGTTTTAAGTTGGGCCGGTTAGGCCGGGGACTTTATTCGCGATCTTTAATAATTTTTCGTTTCACTTTTTAGAATTTGACGGATTAGAACTGAACTCGTCCATTAAGCCAAGGTTGGTGTTCAAATCACCAATGTGAAAGAGACCATATATGCGTGGCTGGATTCGACAGCGGCATGCACACCAGCGGAAAAGCCGGGTGTTGCATCCGCGACAGAATACCAACACGGACCAAAGGTCAGAAGAGGATGGCATATATGTCGTGGCCGAATGGAGGAGGGAAGTTCGCCTTTTGAGAGGCACTTTTGAAAAAGCTACGAAAGAGCTAAGTTGAAAAAGTTTAAAAGCGAAAAATTATTTTCTGAGTCGAGAAAATTTTCGAGTTGTTGTTTTTATTCAAATTGTTGTCAGAGAAATCCCGAGTTGAGGGAATACTAAAAGGAAGATTGTTTGTGGTACAAGAAAGCATTCTTTTTCGAGGATATAGAGCCAGGGTGAGACTGACTGTGGAAGAGACAGGATCCGCTGCAGAAAAAAAAAGCTAAGTATACGTTGATTGTTGTTCAATTGTGCTTAGGAGAATTTTCATTCGTTTTGCTTTGTTTGGAGGCTATTAAGTGCCTTAGATTTACCCCGTTTAGGCTTTCGTTTCGTCTTTTGTCTTCCCGAGATTGCGGGACCCGCGACCGTTCTTAAAATTCCGTTGTTGTTCGGGAATTTTCCCTAACGTGATTTTTCTTTGTGTCCCGTTGTGGCACAAAACCATTGTTCTTGTTTTAATTTTTCATCTTTCATCTTTTCGAACATATATTTTTTTAAATTGGCCATCTGCCAATTACCTTTGTAAATTCGTACTTGTCTTAGAAAAAATTCTGGGTTTTATACCTATACCTAACGGGTGATTTTTTTGAGGTTAGGATTTTCATGCATTAGTATTTGACAGATCACGCGGGATTTCAGACATGGTGTCAAAGAGAAAGATGCTCAGTATGCTTTGACATTTCATCATGAATAGACTTACTAACGAGCAACGCTTGCAAATCATTGAATTTTATTACCAAAATCAGTGTTCGGTTCGAAATGTGTTTCGCGCTTTACGTCCGATTTATGGTCTACATAATCGACCAAGTGAGCAAACAATTAATGCGATTGTGACCAAGTTTCGCACTCAGTTTACTTTATTGGACATTAAACCAACCACACGAATGCGTACAGTGCGTACAGAAGAGAATATTGCGTCTGTTTCTGAGAGTGTTGCTGAAGACCGTGAAATGTCGATTCGTCGCCGTTCGCAGCAATTGGGTTTGTGTTATTCGACCACATGGAAGATTTTACGCAAAGATCTTGGTGTAAAACCGTATAAAATACAGCTCGTGCAAGAACTGAAGCCGAACGATCTGCCACAACGTCGAATTTTCAGTGAATGGGCCTTAGAAAAGTTGGCAGAAAATCCGCTTTTTTATCGACAAATTTTGTTCAGCGATGAGGCTCATTTCTGGTTGAATGGCTACGTAAATAAGCAAAATTGCCGCATTTGGAGTGAAGAGCAACCAGAAGCCGTTCAAGAACTGCCCATGCATCCCGAAAAATGCACTGTTTGGTGTGGTTTGTACGCTGGTGGAATCATTGGACCGTATTTTTTCAAAGATGCTGTTGGACGCAACGTTACGGTGAATGGCGATCGCTATCGTTCAATGCTAACAAACTTTTTGTTGCCAAAAATGGAAGAACTGAACTTGGTTGACATGTGGTTTCAACAAGATGGTGCTACATGCCACACAGCTCGCGATTCTATGGCCATTTTGAGGGAAAACTTCGGAGAACAATTCATCTCAAGGAATGGACCGGTAAGTTGGCCACCAAGATCATGCGATTTGACGCCTTTAGACTATTTTTTGTGGGGCTACGTCAAGTCTAAAGTCTACACAAATAAGCCAGCAACTATTCCAGCTTTGGAAGACAACATTTCCGAAAAAATTCGGGCTATTCCGGCCGAAATGCTCGAAAAAGTTACCCAAAATTGGACTTTCCGAATGGACCACCTAAGACGCAGCCGCGGTCAACATTTAAATGAAATTATCTTCAAAAAGTAAATGTCATGGACCAATCTAACGTTTCAAATAAAGAATCGATGAGATTTTGCAAATTTTATGCGTTTTTTTTTTAAAAAAAAGTTCTCAAGCTCTTAAAAAATCACCCGTTATAAAGGTTTCCCAGATAGTTTCAAATAAAACTTATTTAAAATCCTATTCAGGTAAAATTAAAACTTTCTTTTATTTTTCCTTGAAAGAAACTTCTTTTTCAGCTTATTGGTTCAAGGTTTGTAATTTCCTACTTAGTCCAGAACTAAAACAAAAAAAAATTACTGGCGCCCATTTTATTTTGGTACACCCTACTTTACTATTCAATTTAATCCATTTTTTTTACATCTTTTTTTATCGATCCCCCAATTAATACAGCCCACCGTTTCGCTGAACCCACCCCATCGCTGAGCTATCTAGGTGGCAGCATTTTTTTATGCTCCCTGTTGCGAAATCTCTAAACGCACCCACCTTCGAGTTGACAGTTGTCATTAGTTTTTTTGCTCTTTTCTTTTCGCACGTCGCGCCGGCCCATTACGACTTTTCGAGTATTTAATTAATTCGTTTAATTAAATAACTATCTTGTTTTGTGTTTTGCGGATTGTTGTTCCGCCTTCCTAAATCTAAAATTTAATTCCCATAAAATTCTCGTAGATTCGCGTTTGATAATTTTGCAACAATTGGCGCCCAACGTGGGGCTTCTGTGTTGTTTTGTTTTGTGGAAAAAAAAAGTGCATCAATTGCACTCCAGTGTTTTTGTGCATTGTGATTTGTTTAGGGAAGTGGTGTAGAAATATTAATTGCAATCTATATCGCCAAAGAATTTACTTGGTTTTTGTTTTTTATTCAGGTGAAAAGTGGTTGCAGAAAAAGTGCATTGTGAATTGAAGGAATAATCTTTGGAAGTGATATTCCGTACGTACATTGGCTACCTGCATTGAATATTGTGCTGACAAAATAGAAGTTGAGTAAGATTGGTTGTTTGTTTTTAATTGCTTTTTAATTGCTTTTATTGATTGTGTGATATTATTCACATAATCAATTTATTGTTTTATTATATTATTTCAATTCATTTTATAAATTTAATTATTTGGTGGTATCCATTTTGTTTTGAGTGGGGAAATATATTTTGACAGGTGTGGGGAATTTAGTGTAGTGAATTTTAATTAGTGTTGCCATTTCGCGAAAATACATTTTCTAGGGTTACAATTTTTTTTTGAGGAAAATTTAATTTTTTTTTTGTGGTTAATTTTTTTTATTAGGTAATAAAATTTGAATTGATAAATAATCGGACCGATTATTTCTTGTGATTGTTAGACAGTGACCAAAAACAAAAAAAAAACAACATAGTGATACTATTGACAGTGTGTTTTAGGGATATTTATTTTTTTGTGTACTTTTGGCAAGGATTAGTGAAATTTTGTTTGGATACATTTTTGATATTTAAAAGGAAAAAATTTTTCGCAATAATTTTTTTTAATTTATTTTTTTAATTACATTGTTTTTTGAATCTGTTGATTATTTTTACTTTACAATGGAGTCAAGTCAGGTTAATAGGCTGTCGCAAGAGGAGATTACTTATGAGGTAGAATGGAGGGGATTAGCGGTAGGGACAGTAGAAGAAATGCGCAAAGCCCTTAGGGTTGCATTGAAACTTGAACGTAGGAGCTCTTTTATGCCTCCAGCCTACCCGTTCAGCTTCGAACAAGATTTTACGGCGGTGGAGAAGAAATTAGGGGAAATAGAAAAATTGTTAGAAAATCCTCCGAAGTCGGAAACTTCGAAGGAATATTTGAAAATAATCATGAAGGTAGAGTGGGGCTTACGTAGGATGGATAGGAGTATACCAGAGAATGAGACGCAGGAAAAGAGCAAGCAGGCTCTGAAAAATAAATTAATTATGGCTATGGCAGATTTAGAAGGTGATGATGAAGATGAGGAAAATGATACTGATGAAGAAGAAATTGATAATGAGAAGAACTTAAGGAAGCAGGATAGGAAACAGGTAGAGAGGAATGAGGTTGAAAAGCAGCGTTCAGCTGAACCTCCGATTAGCAAGTCGGTTACTTCTGCCAGTACATCGACGAGATTAGGAATTGAAATTGATAGTGTAGAGAATAGTAGAGATAGTGGTAACAGGGTTGTAGAGCAGATTGTAGTTGGTAGGGACAATTTCGCGAATATTTCAAAATGGGATGTAAAGTTCACTGGTGAGCGCTGTGGTGCCTCAGTGAATTCGTTCTTGGAAAGGGTTGAGGAAATTCGTTCGGCTAGGGGGGTTTCAGAAATCCAACTTTTTAAAGCAGCAGTTGAGCTTTTTGTGGGAAAAGCTCTCATTTGGTATAGGGCAATTAGGTTGTCGATTAATTCGTGGCCAGAACTCGTCAGAGAGTTGAAGCTGGAGTTTTTGCCACCGAATTACGATGATTCACTTTTAGATGAGATTAGGCGTCGCACACAAGGCAAAGATGAATCCATCGGAGTCTATGTGGCGACAATGCAGAACTTGTTTGGTAGGTTAACCGAACCAATATCGGAAGGTAGGAAGTTGTCAATGATTCAAAGGAACTTGACACCTTTCTACCAAACTCAGCTTGGTTTGGCGAAACCAAGTTGTGTATCCGATTTGGTGGCTTTAGGTAGGAATTTAGAAGCAGTAAGGGCAAACGTGGAATCTTATGTTCCACCACCTAGTGTTAGGAATAATAGGACTTTGCTAGAACCGGATCTAGCATACGTAGGTGTTGAAACTTCTGCAGTTTCTGTTATTGCGGGGAATAATCAAACTGCTCGTCAGGCCCAATCTTCGAACCAAAGGTCTTCGATTAGGTGTTACAATTGCAATGGATCAGGCCATTTTGCAAATAGGTGTTCCGCTCCTAGGCGTTGTTTTGGTTGTGGGGCTTTAGGGGTCAGTAGACAAAACTGCCGACGGTGTTCGGGAAACGGTCAACGGACTCTTGTGCCAGCAGGGCAAGAGGCTCGAAGACGTTGAAGGTTTTGCCTGCTGAAAACCAGCTGGTGAATCAGGTTCATTTAGGTTTTACTCTCGAGGCAAACGGTGATGATAGGAGACCATTTTTAGGAGTTAGTATTTATGGTACTAGATTTTTAGGTTTATTAGATTCAGGAGCTTCTAGAACCATAATAGGTAGGGATTCTTGGAAATTTCTTAAAAATTTAGGTCTTTCGTTAAAGACAGACACTGTTCACTGCGTTCGGTTAGCAGATGGAACAGGTGTCAAGGTTTTAGGGACACTCTCTCTTCCAATAGTAGTAGAAGACAGGGCAGTGTTGATTGACTGTCTTGTTATACCAACTCTGCCACACACGTTGATCCTAGGTGCAGATTTTTGGGCACTTTCGGGTATTATTCCGGATTTAAGGTCACGTGAGTGGAATTTTTCGGAACAGCCGGTTTCGATTTGTTCTATTACGGAACGATCAGAGTTGAGTGATAGGGAAATTAAGAGTTTAGAGGACTTGATTGAGGAATCATTTAGTAGGATGCCTGAAGGCTTAGGGTGCACAACTATGGTTGCGCATAAAATTAGGACGTCGGCGGAACCGATTAAACAACGGTATTATCCGGTCTCGCCGGCCATGCAGGAACATATTGATAGGGAATTAAAGGAAATGTTAGATGCAGGTGTTATTGAGAGATCGACAAGTGCGTGGTCATCTCCAATACTTTTAGTTAAAAAGAAAGATGGCTCCTTTAGGTTCTGTGTGGACTATAGGAAGCTTAATAAAAATACAGATAGGGATGCTTATCCACTTCCTTACATTAATTCGATTTTAGACAGGCTTCGAGGTGCGAGGTTCTTGTCTTCGCTAGACATCAAGTCAGCGTATTGGCAGATTCCTATGGAGGAGGAATCTAAGCCCTATACTGCCTTTACGGTCCCTGGGAGAGGTCTTTTTCAATTTCGAAGAATGCCTTTCGGTCTTCACAACTCGCCTGCTACTTGGCAGAGGTTTATCGACACAGTTTTGGGTGCCGACCTCGAGCCATTCGTCTTCGTCTATTTAGACGACATCATCATCATTACAGAAAGTTTCGAACAACATCTTGAAATTCTGAATGAGGTGATGAAAAGGTTGAGTGAAGCAGGGTTGAAAGTCAGTAAGGAGAAATGCAACTTTTGCATGCCATCGCTGAAATTTTTAGGGTATATAGTGGATCGAAATGGTTTACACGTAGATCCAGAGAAAGTGGAAAGCATGGTTAGGATTCCAGCACCGAGGAATGTAAAAGAAGTTAGGAGTTTTATAGGGACAGTTTCGTGGTACCGTCGTTTTGTACCAAATTTTGCTGAATTACTTAGGCCGTTATCGGATTTATTAAAGAAGAATAGGAAGTTTAGTTGGACTCAAGAATGCGAGGATAGCTTTAGGAAGGCAAAAGAGTGTTTGGTGACAGCACCTATACTTACTTGCCCAGATTTTAAACGACCCTTCGTCGTACAAACAGACGCTTCAGATTTTGGTATCGGTGCAGTTCTTTCACAGAACTTTGATGAGGGAGAAAAGGTTGTCTGTTACCTTAGTAGGTCTTTAAATAGGAATGAGAGAAATTATTCTACAACAGAGAAAGAGTGCTTGGCTGTATTGTGGGCTATTGAGAAGTTGCGACCGTATATCGAAGGTGTTCGGTTTACTGTTGTAACGGATCATTATTCCTTGGTATGGTTAAGCAATCTTAAAGATCCGCAGGGTAGGTTAGCGCGTTGGGCGGTTAGGCTCCAACAATTCGATTTCGAAATCATTCACCGAAAGGGCAAAGAGCATGTGGTTCCGGATATGCTTTCTCGGGGAGTTCCACAGTTGGGTGGTATCTCAGATGAGGATTTAGACCCTTGGGTGAAGAAAATGATTTCAGATGTAAATTCGAATCCGCTTAGGTACCCAGCCTGGAGAGTTGAACATGGGCAGTTGTTCAAACTGGTGAAGAATAATTTCGTAGTAGTTCATGAGAATAATCAGGAGTGGAAGAGAGTGTTAGGTAGGAATGAGAGATTAGGGATTTTACAGGAATACCATGATGGACCATTAGCAGGACACATGGGAGTTAGAAAAACCTTTGCTAGGATAGCGGCTAAGTTTTACTGGCCAAAAATGAGGGCTGATATAACCAAATATGTTAGGAGTTGTAAAGTTTGCCAACAGGTAAAACCGGTGAATGAGAAGCCAGCTGGATTGATGACTGAGAGGGTAGGAATCAAATCACCTTGGGAAATGATTTGTGTAGATTTGTAAGGTCCGCTTCCTAAATCGAGTAGGGGTTTTATTTACATTTTGACGGTAGTGGATTATTTTACGAAATTTCCACTACTTTTCGCTTTGAGGTCGGCTACTGCTAGGGCAATCGTTAGGGAATTAGAAGACAACGTTTTCCTCTTATTTGGCATCCCAAAGGTGATCGTGTGTGACAACGGTCCCCAGTTTCGATCTAAGGAACTGAAAACGCTTTGCCAGGCGTACGCGTCACAATTAAAATTTACAGCCCATTATCATCCGCAGGCGAATCCTGCGGAAAGAATAAATCAGATACTGAAGACGACGTTGAGGGCTTACGTCGCAGAAAACCACAGAGTGTGGGACTCACAATTGAGTAAGGTGGCGTGTGCTATTCGCACGTCACAGCATGAGGTTTTAGGAGTTTCGCCATACTATGCGAATTTTGGTAGGGATATGGTGACTTCAGGTCGAGAAGTACCATCTGTGGAAGATAGTTCGGGAATCGTTCAGGATCGGGATGAGATCGCTGAACGTTTCAAGGAACTTAGGGTCGACATAGAGAAAAAATTACAAGCAGCATCAAAGAGGTCTGCACAAGTATACAATCTTCGACGGCGTGATGTACAATATCACCCCGGCGAAATTGTTTGGCGTAGGAATTTCTCACTCTCGGATGCAGCGAATTATTACGCAGCCAAACTAGCACCGAAGTTTGTCGGTCCGTTTAAAATTAAGAAGCGTGTGTCACCTTGGACATACGTCTTGGAAGATAGTAATGGTAAAGAACGCGGAACTTGGCACGTTAAGGATTTAAAGCCGTACAATAATGCATCCGAGAACTAATTTTTATAAACGATAAAGTAACGTAGTTTTTCTTATTTCTATGAGTTTATTTACTTTAACATTTACATTTTTCGCTTGTTTTCGTTTTTGATTTTTTTGGTGGAAAAATCCTTTTCTATTTTTCCTTACCTTGGTAACTTTTAGAAAATGTGTTACAGAAATGTAGCCACATTTCCTAGGAGGTAAGGGTGGGATTTGTTGCGGTAAAATTTACCACAACAAGTTTCACCTACCTATTCTATTTTCCCCAATCCATTTTTCAACCTTCCCTTCTATTGCGGCTCCAAAATACTGTAGAGCTCAGTTGAAACCGGGTTTCCATCGCCCAGAGTCCTACTCTTAAGTATTCTGGAAAAGCAATCAACCTAGGTCTTCGAATTTCAAATACAAAGTTGAGTGACGGGCGGTCACCAAAAGCCATGTATATGTGACGGATGAGTCACAACGACCCCAACACACAAGTACACACAATGTGCGACAGATGGTCCACAAGAGATGTGGGTGTGCGACAGATGGTCCACACAGGATTGCAAAACATGAAGATTTTGACCCATGTTCAACGGCATGTGTGATTTCAAGTTCACACCAACATAAATTTAGTATGGCCTTCTGCCCAATTTTAAGTGTCGGGCTCACCAAGTAAAATCACGTTGCGATGTTATTCCCTTTATCCTTAATTGTCTGCGCGAAAGTCTACGGGTTTAAAATATGTTAAACTTCGCGTGAAACATCGGATCCTGTCTCATAATGTTTGTTGGGAAAATGGCATGGGATCCCATCTAACAGAATGCTTTCTTCAAGTTTTAAGTTGGGCCGGTTAGGCCGGGGACTTTATTCGCGATCTTTAATAATTTTTCGTTTCACTTTTTAGAATTTGACGGATTAGAACTGAACTCGTCCATTAAGCCAAGGTTGGTGTTCAAATCACCAATGTGAAAGAGACCATATATGCGTGGCTGGATTCGACAGCGGCATGCACACCAGCGGAAAAGCCGGGTGTTGCATCCGCGACAGAATACCAACACGGACCAAAGGTCAGAAGAGGATGGCATATATGTCGTGGCCGAATGGAGGAGGGAAGTTCGCCTTTTGAGAGGCACTTTTGAAAAAGCTACGAAAGAGCTAAGTTGAAAAAGTTTAAAAGCGAAAAATTATTTTCTGAGTCGAGAAAATTTTCGAGTTGTTGTTTTTATTCAAATTGTTGTCAGAGAAATCCCGAGTTGAGGGAATACTAAAAGGAAGATTGTTTGTGGTACAAGAAAGCATTCTTTTTCGAGGATATAGAGCCAGGGTGAGACTGACTGTGGAAGAGACAGGATCCGCTGCAGAAAAAAAAAGCTAAGTATACGTTGATTGTTGTTCAATTGTGCTTAGGAGAATTTTCATTCGTTTTGCTTTGTTTGGAGGCTATTAAGTGCCTTAGATTTACCCCGTTTAGGCTTTCGTTTCGTCTTTTGTCTTCCCGAGATTGCGGGACCCGCGACCGTTCTTAAAATTCCGTTGTTGTTCGGGAATTTTCCCTAACGTGATTTTTCTTTGTGTCCCGTTGTGGCACAAAACCATTGTTCTTGTTTTAATTTTTCATCTTTCATCTTTTCGAACATATATTTTTTTAAATTGGCCATCTGCCAATTACCTTTGTAAATTCGTACTTGTCTTAGAAAAAATTCTGGGTTTTATACCTATACCTATAAAGGTTTCCCAGATAGTTTCAAATAAAACTTATTTAAAATCCTATTCAGGTAAAATTAAAACTTTCTTTTATTTTTCCTTGAAAGAAACTTCTTTTTCAGCTTATTGGTTCAAGGTTTGTAATTTCCTACTTAGTCCAGAACTAAAACAAAAAAAAATTACTGGCGCCCATTTTATTTTGGTACACCCTACTTTACTATTCAATTTAATCCATTTTTTTTACATCTTTTTTTATCGATCCCCCAATTAATACAGCCCACCGTTTCGCTGAACCCACCCCATCGCTGAGCTATCTAGGTGGCAGCATTTTTTTATGCTCCCTGTTGCGAAATCTCTAAACGCACCCACCTTCGAGTTGACAGTTGTCATTAGTTTTTTTGCTCTTTTCTTTTCGCACGTCGCGCCGGCCCATTACGACTTTTCGAGTATTTAATTAATTCGTTTAATTAAATAACTATCTTGTTTTGTGTTTTGCGGATTGTTGTTCCGCCTTCCTAAATCTAAAATTTAATTCCCATAAAATTCTCGTAGATTCGCGTTTGATAATTTTGCAACAAATGTGTTTTTGGGAGGTATTCTGTGATATAAACCAGCTGCACTGGACTACTCTGGGCAGAAAAGTGTAGCTTTTTTGTGTTGATTGAGAAAATTTCTGCACTGAATTACATTGATTAGCGTTCATTGAGATGAACTAGTGGTACACTAGTTCAGAATATTTTGCACTACCTTTTGAGCTAGTGCAGGTTGGTGAAAACTGTCAAAATCAGTTGATGTCATTATTCGATTACATTTTGTTAACGAATAAAGTTGATTTTCTTCCGCGCTTTGTATTTTTGATTAAAGTTTTTAAATAATGCATAGATTAGAGCCAACTTCGAGTGAAGGGCAAGCTCTGGTGATTCAGTGTTCTCCAATTAATACAATAATATCTTAATTAAATCTTTGTATGTATATTTACACGAAGAATTCCGAACGCAAGTGTTTGAAAGTTCGATAAAAACAGGTGAAGAGGACGAAAAGATTTTGGGCCTAAAAAGCCAACAACGTCGTCGCAGGCACTGGGAATCAATTTCGTCCCTTTGCCATCAACTCCAGCGCATGCATAAGGCATTTTACTTGCGCCGAATTTAATTTGTTTTCTTCTTTTTAGCATCTGACGTATGACGGTTTTACTTGAGTTTGCTCTGACAGTTTTCATGAACCTGCACTGCACTACACTACTCTACACTGGGGTTGAACACAACTATTGTACTTGGAAGGACTTTTAGTTGATATGCCCTCACGTGTACGCTTAAAATAAAATGCATGACTGGGTCGCACGAATTTGCTCGTATGTAATAGACTAGGAATTTTAAAAACGAATGTTATAAGAGAAAACTGTTCTTAAAGATAAAACTATTTTTTTTAAATTCTTTTAGTAGCAAGAACACAAATTATAAGTTCTTGTAGTGGTTTCTTTAAAAAAATAAGCTTTTATATACAAAATTCTTAAAACATTTTTAAGAAAAAAATTTGGTACGCCAATGTAAAGTTTTTATTATTGTTTGAACAAAAATTAAATTTAAAAAAAAAATAAAAATATCGAGCCGTTATCGATATATCGATATATTTTTTTTTAAAGTTTTGAAATGCAATGTTTTTCAAACTTCTTAGAAGCTTCTCTATAAAAAATTTCATTATTTATCAAAATTCTAGGAGGCGTTTTTGAGAAAAATACGATTTTTGAAAACTATTTTTTTTAAATAAAATAAAATAATTTAAAATAATTTTTTTTCTCACATCTCGTAGATTATAGGTGCGTTTTATTGGTAATCTATATCTAGCGCAGTAATACAAGCACCAAAAAAACGCTTTATTCACTCTTTAACTCACTCTTCCTTCCTACTTGTTGAATTAACTTACACGGATGTTTTCGAAAGATCCGTATTTCATTTTAAGCTGGAGTTGAAATATTCATGAAAATGCAGATCGAGTTGATTTAGAGTTTTTCTCACTGTTAAATTTGATTTAAAACTTACAAAAGTGCGAAAATATATCTTTTTTCTACAATCTACTCAAAACGTTCTCGCATATATAGTCTTGAGCAAATTAATTGGGACAAGCAGATTTTTGAGCATTTTTTTATTTATTTTGAATAATGTTTATAAATAAGTATAAAAATATGAAATTAGTACTTTATATGCCCCCCTTTAGCATCTATGAGTTCTTTAACTCTCTTCGGCATTTATGAAATTAACTTCTTGCATATATTTTTCATTTGTTGGTCGTAGAACCATACTCAAAAATTGCTGAAATTAGTTTGCTTTTAGTCGTACAGTTTTTTTCTGAGCCTCACTTTTATAATAGCCCATAGATTCTCAATTGGATTGAGATCAGGTAAGTTGCCAGGCCACTCCAGCACCTTAATATTTTTCTTCGCGAAGAATTGCTTCATTTTTTTGGACGTGTGACACGGAGCAAGATCTTGATGAAAAATGGTTTTCTGCATCGAAGTTCGTCTTTGGATAGTAGGAAGGAGCATATGGTTTAGGACATCCGCATACTTGGCGCTGTTCATCATGCCTTCGATGGGCTTTAAGCATCCAGGACCCTCAGGCGTGAAACAACCCCGAAACATAACTTTTGGCGGGTGTTTAGGGGCTTGGACGATATGTCCAGGTCGGAGTTTTTCTTTGTCACTTTTCCTCACGACACTTACTCTGTATCCTTGGACCTCGAAATGGCTCTCGTCCGAGAAAATTACTTTTTCCCAGTCCTCTGTAGTCCAATCCTTATGCATTTTGGCCCATCTTAATCTTTTTTTGCGCATAGCGTCTGTCAAAAGCTGTTTCCTTAATGGTCTTCGAGCCTTTCGGCTATCTTCTAGAAGACGCCTTAGAACTGTTGATGAATCCACATGTACTCCAGCTGTCTCCAAGTCCCTTTGAAGCTCACCACTTGTCTTTCCAGGATTTATGACGCTGTTTCGGACCAACATTTTGTCGTCATTGGCCGTTGTTTTCCGTTTTCGACCACATTTGCCCTCTCTCCGTGTTTCAACTGATCCTGTTGCCTTGTGCAATGCAATTATCCTACCGACCGACGCTTGATTTTGCTACACCTACAGCAATCGATATCTCCCTAATGGTTTTTCCTGTACGTTCATGTAAAGGGATGACTTTTGCTCTGTTTTCCACCGAGATATCCATATTTTTCTTGAAGCCGAAATATTGATATACAGAGTACCTAGTAACATGATTTCAAAAATAATGCCATTCTTTTCAAAACTCTTAGAAAAAATGCGACCTACCTTCAAAAAGTCATCAGAAATATTTAAATAAAACTAATTCATGGAGCACTTACCAACATATTCAAAAAGTTAACGCAAAAATCAAAGCCTACTGCCAAATTCATTTGAAAATTTGTTTGTCCCAATTAATTTGCACAAGACTGTATGTATATACTGAGTATTGGAGAAAAAAAACATAGTACTCAATTAAATAACATTGGCGCAAAATTTTAAACAGCCTGTTATTAAGGTAGTAGTATTATACTTCATACATATTTCCTAGCTTTAAAGTAGTTTTCTAACTTTAAACATTTTTTAAATAATATCATCCTAAGGCTAAGAGCGCACATTCAATTTTTAGTTGCACAGCTGTTTGGATACTTATAGAAAACAGATGAACTATTTGGTTGAATGTACGCGCAGGTGCATATAATTATATGTTAAACAAAATAGCGAACTCATTGTAGGCAATCGTTTAGTTTGTGTCAAAACACAAACTTTTTAGTTTCTTGAACCAAACAGTTAAGAAACCGCCTAGCCTAAGGCAATTTCTTTTAATAAATTGATTCTGAGCAACCTTAAAACAATGGTAGTTCGTGCAAAAAACTAAGAAAACAGACCTATTTTGACGTTTTTAAATGTTAAAGAGTCATATGAAGTTAGAACGATACTAACAAAATTAAATAGGTATTCTGAGAGTTTAACTTCAATTAAAGTGTAGAGAAAGTATGATGCTGTGCCCCATTAAAATTTTGCAAAATCGTTGTCTTAACCTAGCTTCATACTAAAACAGCCTTAACATCGTATTAATTCAACTAAAATGTGCAATTTTTTCAGTTGTTATATAAATTCAACATAATACCGCAATTACACGACATTTTTGAACAAATGCCAGTGAACTGATAAAATATATTATGACAAAATTAATGGCAGTAGTGTAAAGCCGGAATTATGGTATGAATTAAAGTTTTGCATTTGAAAAAATATTTGTTCTGTAAATTTCGGAGCGATCACACTTTGGATTAGTAAAGGCAAAGTATAACAAAATAAATACCAACGAACACACCCTCAAGTATGCCACATATATTTTTTCGGACACCACCTAAACACCTCCTACATTTCAACATCCGAAACTCTATCTTCACTAAATTATCCATTTCAATTATACTAGCTTATTTTTATTCACTAATAGTTTGTTGTTGTTTTCCATGTTATATTTTGCGATATAAGTATTCACTAACCAATAAAACACGGCTTATATTGAGAAACTTTTATTTATCAAATTTAAAAAAATCGAGCATGAGGTTTTCGAAATATTGAGTTTTGAAAAAAAAAAAAGTTTTTTTTTTTAAATCAAAAAAAAAAAAATTGAAAATTTGAATACACAATTCTATTTAAGTTTTTGAGCTTTAGCAAAAAAAAATATCAAAATCGGTTGTACCGTTTTTGAGAAAATCAAAAACAAAAAAAATGATTCCATCGGGGGTACCCTCAATAACCATTTTCCGGAAATTTTTTGCCATCCATTATACCTAGCTTTAATTAAATGAAATTTTTTTGTATTTATATTTTTTATATCTGTCGAACAGTTTTGCCGATTCCCCGATTTCCCCAGTCCTATTTTCTTGTTGTGTAAGATTTCAAAGGAAGCAGAGATATTCACTCTATTTTACACGGTTTCATAAGGTAATTAAGTAAATCATTGAATGCTAATCCAGACATGTAACCCTGCACATTCAATCAAACATATTCTCTGTGGCTTTTGCAAATATTCTGAACTTTTTTTTTTAATTAAGCTCTCTTAATCTTACTTTTCATACACTTGTAAAAAGAAATCAAATTGCAAAAGTTAAAACATCGGAAAGAGTTTAATTTTCCATTGATTGCAATCATTAATAATATCAAATTGCTCCCATCCTCTATCCAGGCGTTTGTAGATTTTAAGTTCTGAAATTTCCAAACTTAATTTAACTAGATATCACTTAGCAGACATATTGGCATCTACATTCATACGAGGCCGATTGTCTATTGCTCAAATTTATATCGACACTTCCACCAATTCCTCCAGCGCGGCAAATACAAAAAGCTTCATTGTCGCCTCTGGCTCTCAAAACATATCACTTTAGTGCCACTATGGCGTAATATTTTTTTTATTATTTTTTGTAAGACAAAACCCTTCTAAATGGCCAAGGAACCTTTCAAAAAGTCGAACAAAAAATAACACACACACAAAGTTCGGAAAAGATTGCTTCTTCTTGTCGAGGACACCATCAGAAGCGCAGAGAAAAAAGAAGAAAATCAATACGTTCACACAAAGACTTCAGCAACAGTAGTAGCAGTAGCAGCAGAAGCAGCAGCAGTGGTCCCAGGTGAAACGAATTTTGATTAGTTGATTCCCATGAGTCCCATATTTCCCCAAATGAAAGATATTTCTATGCACTGCCTTCTGTTTGGTTCTTATGGTTGGTTGTTTCTGGTGCGACTATAACATCCAAATCCATCCTATACTGTATGTAGAGATGTATAGAAACTTTCTCTAATACTCGAAAAATTATTCGGGCTTTCTCCCCTTAGACTCAATGGAGATACAATAAAGAGAACTACATCGGGCTCTGTGAGAAACTCTTTGGGTCATTGCGCATGAGTATGAAATTGAGGAACGAAGAGACAGCGTGTCCACGTGACTCGACTTCATACAACAGAAACTGAGGATATTCCATAAATGATGTTCGGGCTTAAGAGACAACTTCACATCGACGATGACTATAATGCTCCCGAAGACGAACATACCAGCTATACAAAAACAAAGGAATACTATTCGTACAATATGTTACCCGTGGGACCACCATGTGCTCATTGACTCCCATCCTCTTCTGTTTCTGAACACCAAACTCATGAAACCCAATCCCTTCCCAACGCCCCACGCCCCACTCTCCGACCCGCTTTCAGCTTTTGGAAATCTTTCGGGATGATTTCCTATCAATTCTAAAAGCTTATACACACATGCATGCGACCAGAGGCACCTTGCTTGCTGCTGTAGGACTCTTATTTTCCGTAGGTAGGAAGGTAGATGAGCCTGACTAGCTTCACCTCAGCTCAGCTCCGTCCGATTCACAATGCTCTGTCTTTGCTGCATCGTACCAGGCGTTCAGCTGTCTGTGGCAAGGTGGTTGGTGTGTTATCCTTCATGCAACGAAAAAGGTTGGCATTTGACGTAGTGTCGTGTATATTGTGGATGTAGACTTCCAACTCATCAACATCATCTCTGCGCGACTATAATCCTTGTCCTCCGGCTAGGGAATTCCTTTTCGAAATTTGAATATACGTATTTGTGGGTTCACGTGTTCGCATAGAGATAGAGCACCACTCGGTTCTCGGTGTAGATAATATGTTGTAGGTTTAGTCGAGTCGTCGATTGATCGGGTATAAAGGGGGAGGACGGGGTGGTTGATACTAAAATTGGGTATCGGTACTGTGTGTTGTGTGAGGATGCGCTTGCTTTGGGTTGGGATTGGGAGTTAAAAGAAAATTTTAGAAAGGGGATAGCGCGCGATGATTATTCAACACGTCCTTGCGGGACACAATGGATGTTCAGTTTTTGTGTCTTATTTGGTTGGTTCCTCATCATCAAATGAATGCTGGTGCGCATTATGTTGGTGAATGTGAATTCTACTTTATATTAGCTGAGCTGCTATATAACCACCGTGCGTCCTTTGGTCTTCGTACCTTCACTGGCTTTGGTATATTAGTCGCTGAACTGGGATTTTCACTTTGCTGTACGAAACCACAAGCCATTTAAATTCACATATTTGGGGACTATACTCTTCCAGCAGCAGCAGAGCAGCCGGTGAGGAGAATTAATATTTTCGCCTTCGCAAAGGACGTCATATAGTAGTTCATAACCTTAACCATATACTTTTATAGTCGGTTTTCCAGATAGAGTTCGGCGCTCATCATGGAATGGAATTATACCTTACTGTACTGGTTCTAACGAAATGCCTTTGGTTTTTGGAGCAGCTTTTGCATCGAATTTACGAAATCATTCTGATGCGAGTTGAAATATCGCATCTTTTGCCAATTTAATTATGACTCATTCTGGCAATATTTTTTTTAGACACTAAAACTGAATCATTGATTAATTACTCTTGGGGAGGTATACCCAATGTATAAAATGGTTAAAGGTGGAAGGAATGTGTCTTACCAAATAATCTTTAAGGAGATCAATTCAAATAGACTTTTGTCCTTTACCCCAAACGTATTTCGCTCAGGTGCAAAATCTTCGATGATTTTTCTAATAAAACTTGACGATAATAGCCTTTAAGAACTAAGTACTTACACTTAAAAACTCGTAGAAGAGGTATCTCTTAAACAGCTGATAGTAGATTCAAGATTTCAAAGTGGTTATACATCTCCTTTTGTAACAGAGTTGATCGTCCAAACTTTAAAATGGAGTCTATATTTGTGCCAGTTTTACAGATTTACTGGTGAGTTCCAAGAACATCGGGCCTCTTCCATAACTCATTGATAGGAGTGATCTAAAGTTTTTGAATAACAGGCGATATTGGACAATGCATTTGTTTAATTAGTTGAGTTAATAATATATAATTATATTATTATAAATATATTATTAAATATAATTATAATTACTTGCTTATTTACTTTAAAACGACCTAAAGTCAATTTAGCAAAAGACAAAAATAATTCAATGATAACTTGAAACCTATCATTTAGTTCAGGTCAAAGATTGTGAACTGCATAAGAGATATAAGGCGCAGAAAGAACAATTTCATCCACAAGACACAAGAGACATCAGAAGTTTTTGCTGCATTGTCTACTAAATTCCTTTGAGTCGAGCGTGACTCGTAGTTTTTATTTGCACTCGTCACTCGGTGTTCCTAAAATAGATTACACTAAGGACAATCCAGAGAATTGTTATTATCCAAATCCTAGCTCAACGAAAAAGAAGAAAAAGGAAGCAAACAAGACACAAACGAGCAGTGACCAACTTTCTAACGATTGAATCAACCAAACAACGTTTGTCAACAGAAATTGACAAGTTGAGTTTTTGGGGAATCTAAAATATCCTACTCGTGTATGCTTCTGTATGATTGAAAAAGATCTGCTTTCTAGCGATTGTGAATTCGAATCAAAAGTCTTTTACGAAAAACCTCCCGAAAGTGAAGGATCCACGAAATTCATAAGGTGATAATGTTGCCTTCTGGAATCATCTCGGTAAACTAAAAGAAACTGTCTTGTACTATTACTCGTGGCTGCACTGGTGTTTTTTTACTACTTCTGACCTGTCTCTCCAAAGATAAGTTGCGGAAGTTATACTTAACTTGACTGGTTTTTCAGTTTTAAAATTGTCGTCATCAGTTAGGACTTTTAACCATTATACAGTGGTGTCAAAAGAAATCGTGCAAATCTTTTTTTTTTTTTTTTATAATTTACTCACGCTCAAGGGAATATGAATACCCTTTAAATGTTTTAACACAGCGTGGGTGTGAAGTTACGGAAGAGAAAGGAGGATAGGAAAGATGTGTGGCACGATGTTCTGAGACTAAGGTGGTTGTCTCAGATTTTTTATCTCCAGGGATGGCGGCTGAACTAAAGCGGAGAATTGCCGTGTCTTATTTCTATGTCCCTTATAATTCGCATTAATTTATTCGTTTTTCATCCTTGTTGGGCATACTAGTTTAACTCAATCACATGTTGTTAGTGTTATGCCTAAACAACATGTAATGAGTAAACCAGCATCCCATTGATGACAATTTATAGAAGGTTTTTAATGGAATTTAAGAAGACATGGACGACGGCAGGAATCGAACCTGTTATATTGAGGTTGACAGGTGAGCACACAACCATCGTGCCACGGCCTTATCTAATCTAAATTAAATAATCTAATCTACATTAAATATTCATTTTTATTTTGTTTATATCCATCTACATCAGCTCCCCCCCCCCCCCCCCCGTTGCTCTCTCCCTGTGCTATGAAAGAACCCCATTGAAAGGTTTGGTAGAATCCTACTAGAGCTGCCGACAACCATAAGAAAGATTGTTGAACTTACAGTGAAAATGGTTTTCCACATACACGATCTCTATCCGTCAGGCTAGAAAATAAAAAGTACTTGTTCAGCGTAACAAACGTTCCCACAAAAACTTCATGTCAATGTGAATGTTTTATAGACTATTCATCAAAACATGGGCGGCACAGTAAATTCAAAAAATTCCTAGTGTCAGAAAACGTTCGTGCAAGTAATCCTATGTGCAGTCTTTTAGTACTGAATTAACCCAGAGTTGACTAGCCCTGCATATAGAATTAACAATTAATAATCATTCATTGAGTTGAATGAATGAATTGTATTGGGGTTTATTGCACTGCCACATGTAGATCTATTGTGCCCCCTCTTATAATGATGAGCTGGCTCATCCTACAGTTCTTCCTCCAAACCTATTGCCTTTAGGAATTTTAGTATTTGGGGCACTTTTAGAGAGGGTAGGTTGCTCTCTTCCACCTGGCACCGTCCCAGATGGGTTTTCCTTTGGTGCATGATTGGACAACACTTTCCCAGTATGTGTTCCGGAGTTTCCTCATGCATGTTGCAGAATCTGCAAGTGGCACTGCTTACCACACCAAGTAGATTAAGGTGTCTTCTAAGTTTACAGTGTCCTTTTAGAATACCTGCTATTATTCTTAGGTTACTCGTATTCCTACTTAGGTTGATACAGTTTTCGAAACGTTGCCGGTTGTAGTTTCCCAACAGTAGTTTCGCCTGTCTCAACCTTGGGAGTTCATTCCAGTTTTTGATTCTGTTTGCCTCCTCTTCTTGTTTAATTCTGGTTTTGATGACATTTTCACCTATTCCGCAATAGGGTTCAGGCCCTGTTAGGGGAGTTGAAGCTCCTAATTTTGCTAGGGAATCTGCCTTTTCGTTTCCAAGAACACCAACGTGACCAGGTACCCAATAAAGTGTGACCCTGTTCTGTTTGCCTAGTTCGTTTAGTCTACTTATGCACTCCCCCTTTAGTGCTGCTTGACTATCTGACATAATGGCAATGTTTTTGTTACGATAATTCTTTTCGAGATTGCGATCCACGCATTTCCCTATCGCGTTTACCTCCGCTTGGAAGATGCTGGTGGACTGTCCCATCGGTATGGAAAGTTTGGTTTTTGGCCCAAAAATTCCTGCACCAGTCCCTTCGCTTGTTCTCGATCCATCAGTGTACCATTTGATGGTATTTGTTTCGAGTGTATAGTTTATATCCTCTCCTACACAGTCTTCTTTGTTACTAAGCTGTGTAAGAAAGTCTTTCTCGAAATTATGTTTTTTGATCATTCCATCTCTTGAGATGTCAATAAGGTTTGTTATTGTGGACCTGTCAATTAGGTTCCTTTCTCTGAGACCGATAATTCTACCTGTCCCAGTTCCTTCCTTTGAGAACCTCATGATTCCTCCCACTCCAGCGCTTCTAATGACCTCGTGTAGAGGGGATAGATGGAGGATAACCTCAATAGCTGCGGTAGGGCAGGTTCTCATTGCTCCCGTGATACAGATACATGCGGGCCTTTGGATTTTTTCTAGGGTTTTCCTAGTTGTTGTTAATTCGGTTTTCTTGTGCCATGCAACCGCACCATAGGTAATAATGGGTCTTACCATCATAGTGTGCATCCACCTAAGGATGCTCGGTTTGCATCTCCATGACTTGCCTGCAATTCTTTTGCAAATCATTAGGGCTTTTATGGCTTTTCCGACTATATAATTTATGTGTTTGTTCCAGAGGAGTTTACTATCTAGTATAATTCCTAGGTATTTTACCTCCCTCTGCATTTCAATTACTTCACCAGTCCAACGGATAGGTTTCATATGTGGTAGAAGTCTTTTCCTGATAAATGGTATAATTGTTGTCTTGGATGGGTTTATTGAAAGCCCTACAGACCTATTCCATTTACTTGTAATTGTTAGTCCTCTTTGGATAATATCGCAAAGAGTTTCTTCAAACTTACCTACTGCAATGATAGCGATATCATCGGCAAATCCAATGCAGTATGAGCCTTGGGAGGTAAGATTTTCTAACAATTCATCTACTACAAGACTCCACAACAAGGGTGATAGTACTAGACTTTTGACGAATGTTAGTAGGAGTGAAGTGCTGTGTTGCCCATAAAGCACGGAGCACATCATATGTTTTGCTAACTATATAGCTTATGTGATCCTTCCATGACAAGTTTCTATTAAAAATAACTCCAAGGTTCTTAGCCGACTGTACAAATTCTAGTAAAGAATCGTTTAAGTTTATTGGAGGAAAGTAGGAAAGGTCAAGAATGTTTTTAGATACTCTTAGACACTTAGTCTTTTTTGGATTGAGTATTAGATCAAAGTTTTGTGACCACTGTACGATCCTTACTAAATCTTCATTTACGCAAGTTTAAAAATGTTCGATAAGCCCTAAAGGACAACTTAAATACATCTGAACATCATCTGCATACATGCGTATGGAGCAGTGCTGTATAACTGAAGGAAGTTCATTTATGTAGAGCGAAAATAATAGTGGTCCCAAAATGGATCCCTGGGGAACTCCACTTGCGAGTGGTAAAAAATTAGACAGGGATTTATGAAACTCCACCACTTGCTGTCGACCTGTTAAATAGGATAAGATCAGTTTGACTGCAGTTGAAGAGAATTTGTAGGACCAAAAAAGTTTTGAACACAACTTTAAGTGGTTGACCGTGTCGAAAGCTTTAGAAAAATCAAGGAGAATCAGAAAAGTTACCTTTTCTTCATCAATTGCTTTCCTTATGTGTTCAGAAACACTTATTAGAGCCGTAATACAGTTGTTGTTTTTTTTTTCGAAAGCCAGATTGCCTGGGGTGAGTAAGTTTTCACGTTCTTAAAAAACACCCATTTGTTTCTGCATAATTCGTTCAAATACCTTAGACAGAAATGGTAGTATTTAAACTGGCCCGAACTCATCACCTTTTATGTTTTTGTTTCACAAAACAATGATGATCTGGCAATGAAAAACTGGGTCTACAAATTTTTCCTTAAAAGTTTTTTTTTTATCCGCTACTACCTAAAAACAAAAGTGGAACTGAATTTTGCGAGGAAGTGACAAATACACGAAGATTATTCGTATTGCAAACTTTATCTATTCTAAGCTGTTTGGCCTCGACAGAATATTGAAGGTCTTCTCCTTTCCTGACGACAGACCGCATACAAGAACTATTAGGAGTTGTAAGTTATTAAATTCAGGTTCTCTACGAGCTATTGTGTCTTTTATTTTTCTCTATCATAGAAGCAAACGATTACTGGAAGATTTAGTGTTTTTTTTTTTTAATTATAACGTTTACAAAGGAATCAATCATTCATTACTAAAATAAAAATGTATGGTCCTAAGTGGATACCTTTTCCGCCATTTCCATACAAAGTAGATATACAAAAACCAATTCAACCATTTTGCCCTCGCAACCCTGTGTTCCTTGGAATCGCAAATTTTGAAGTAAGTACCTTCCTATTTAATCCTTTGTTTCAGAGAGAGAGAGATTGAAGAAGTCACAGTTTCATCGCATCCCCTAGTTCCGAAATCCGAAAGATGTCTGGAATAGTTCGTAAAAGTGATTGCAGGAGTGCCACGTGTCTGTTCTCTGTTCTAATGTAAGGTGACACAACATGGAATTATTTTTCGGGATGTCGAGTTCGGCTATCGTCATGTGGAGTTCGTGACGGTGAAATCTACGATATGCTACTTAAAGTCGATGAATTTCCGTTTGTCGATGGATTTCGCTTTTTTGTACTAATTGTTTCAGTGTGAAGATTTGGTTTATGGTCAATCTATCGAGCAGAAATCCTCATTCGTACTTGCCAATTAAGAGGTTGTTACAGAATGGCTTTAGACGTTCACACAGTAGGTTGGATAGGACATTTATAAGGGATATGTCTCGATGGTTACTGCAAGAAATAGTATCGTCTTTTTTATAGCTAAGTCTTCTTTCTTTTAACTTGGAGGTGGAACCTTAATCTTCACTAATTGGAGTTGGGTTATCTTCTTACTTTGTCAATCATTTAACATTATTCTTTTTCATCATCATCATCGGCTCGACAACCGGGTTCCGGTCCTGGCCTCTTTCAACAAGTCTCTCCACATATCCCGGTCTCTAGCCGACGCCATCCAGTTGCGCACCCGAAGACTTCGGGCGTCCTGGTCTACGCCATCTCTCCAGCGCAAGCATGGTCTACCACGCTGTCGTCTACCATAGAATGTACCACAAATAACTTTCCGAGCAGGTTCCTTTTGGCTCATGCGAGCTAGGTGCCCTGCCCACCGGAGTCTACCGAGCTTAATTTTTGTCACGATATCTGCTTCTAGGTAGATTGCGTACAGTTCATGATTGTACCGTTTTCAGAATCGTCCTTCCTCACATATGGGGCCAACAATTCTCCTTAAGACTTTTCTCTCGAACGCAGCTAAGAGGTCGGAGTGCCTTTTGCTAAGCACCCAAGTCTCGGATCCATATGTGAGTACTAGCAGGACCATGGTCCTGTACAGCAGCAGTTTTGAAGTTATGGTGAGATTTCTGGATTTGAAAAGCTTGACTAACCACTTGTCTTTAAAAACCATTATTTTTTCGAAGTTCACCAATCCCACCGAGATATACATCAAACGAAATGTCTATTCAATACCTACACACTCATGCAAGCTAAATCGTCCTGCGTGGTCTGGTTATCGAAATATGGCCATCCAAAGTTACTTCACTGATTCCACAGATTTTTGAGCTTCAACTACCTAACAATGTGCTTGGGTGGCGATATTTCCGAAACCAAGCCTTGTAAAAGGTTGCGGTTTTCAAAATTTATAGTCAATTTTGTAAGAGCTATTCACAGGTGAAAACCAGAAGGTTCTGCGAGGCCTCGTTATCGAAATATGGCCACCCAAAGTGATTTTACTAAAAATTGACCCAAATATACAAAATTAATCGGATGCGGATGGAGATATTTCCGCAACCAAGGCTCGTAACGGGTTGCAGCTTTCAATTCTGGATAGAGAATTAACAGACCTTTCCATGGATGTGCCAAACTCAAAAATTTATTTTTTTATTAATTTTGGCAAAAATCATGGACTAACCATCATCATCATCGGCTCGACAACCGGGTTCCGGTCCTGGCCTCTTTCAACAAGTCTCTCCACCTACCCCGATAGCCGACGCCATCCAGTTGCGCACCTTTAAGGCAGGACCATGGTCCTGTACAGCAGCAGTTTTGAAGTTATGGTGAGATTTCTGGTTTTGAAGAGCTTTGACAGGCTATTCTTTTTAGCAGGAGCTAAAATGCTGCTTCAACAGATTTAGTATTCCTTACGCTTCTATGATGACTAGGTTACTTATGCGCGCTTCACATCAGGTATAAAGTCGGCGTACAATATTTGAGGCATTAAGTTGTGTATTACAGTATCAATTAAAAAAAATTAACTCTCCTCAAAAAACATTTACCGAATTGTACAACAAACTAAACTTTAACAATACAAAAATATTTTCAAAACATCGCATTTGGCAACCCTTTTTTAAGAACTCCCAAGAGACACTTAATGCATGCGACTCAATAAAACCAAAACGAATAATCACTTCGAGTGAAAGGCATTTACTGCCAAAAATAATCCCGGCTCGCATGAAATTCCTTGCAATATTCCGCACTTTCCAGATGCAGCAGACTTTTAATTCCCTAAAAACGAACTCTGCCAAAAAAAAAGCTGTTTTAAAAACCACAAACACATTTTCGTTCTCTTTTATTCTGTTAAAAGAACACACTCAAAATAAAATTAAAAAACCCCGAGTTCGAAAAAAAAGAAAAACAGTTCTGTTATCATTTTGAATCCAAAACAAAAACCATCATTGACGTTGTCGTCGTTCACAACGCAGCAACAGCAACCCTACCCTCTGCTCCATTCCAGCCATCATCCTCTGCATCAGTTTATCCCAAAAGTCCTCAAGTGGGGCCATGGAAATGGAAAAACTCGTTATTCTCGGGTTCTGCTCCCAAGGGAATTCCCTGCTGTACTCTTAATTCGATTCGTCTCCTTGGTTACCGCGTCCCTAGAGAATAACAGTCTCATTTCTTTATAGATATTCTCCCGTATAGATTTTATGTGCCACCATCATGCACACATTTATACCAAACTGACTCCAAGGTTGCGCGTCACAATCTCCGTTGTACCCCCTCTGCCCATCCAGTTGACATTATAACTGCGAGTGAATGATTCGCATCCTTCTACAACTTTTTTGGCAGAACGAAGAACCGGCATGGGGAGGCTTGCAGAGATATATATACATATATCACACAGACTTTTGGGAGCTTCTCCGCCACCTCGCTCTCGTACTCGCACTCGCCGTTCTTTCTCGACCGACCCTTAACAAAAACCAGCAACCCGGCCAGCATACACAGGGAAAACTGTCTATAATAGCAACCGAAATGTTACTCTCTTGTGGTTTCTGAGAAATTCCCTGAATGTCGTCGTCATCGTCGCCGCAGCCGCATACAGGACGAAATCATCGAGCACAAAGGACGAAATGTTTTGTTGTACAACATTCCACTTTCCGAGTTCAGATTCGGAAGCGGTGCATGATTAAGACACGAAATGGCTGGTATAGCGGTGGTAGTATTCGTATTTTCGCCTATAATTTCTATGGGTTCCTCTCGTTCAAAAGATAAAACACATAAAATTATTTTAAGATAAGAGAAATTAAAAGCACAAAGAATGGCTCTGAAGGACTAAAGGACCGAAGGACGACTCGGCGGCGGTCGAATGTGAGAGGTCAGCCCAATTAAAGATAGTCAGATGTGTGAATTCGTTTGGCGGATGTCATCGTGTGTGGTATACGGTCCTGATAATTTTTGTTCACACGAAACTTTTTTTTTTTTTTATTTAGTAAATTCGAATCACATTTCATGACATGTCGGTGATAGATAAATCAAAAAACGCCGACAAATGTAATGAAACCAATGTTTGCCCAATATCAGCTTGGTGGACAATATTTTAGATCAAAATTCATAATTTTTCTTCAATCATATAGGTATACCTATGAATGTGATTATACATATTTTGGCGGCCATGTTGTTTTGACCGCATCTGTCAAATCTGTTGTTTATTTTTCGGCTACTGATGCCAAATCTCCATGACTAGTAACACCATAGAACACCACGTCCAAATGATAAAACTTTATTATGAAAATTTTACGGTAGGCGAGGTGGCCATTCACAGTCGACATTTCAACTTTGGTGGGCAAATTTGACCGGTTCAGTAATCATTCAGCCGACATTCAGCAGAATCCGAGGCAGTAGATTCCTGGTCGTGCCCAAGAACTCGGCTTTTCGCAGACTTCAAATTGGCGAATTTTGCGTCGAGACTAGGGCTTAAACCCGTTTGTTCACTGACTCGGCTTCGGGTTGGAGCATTAGGAAGAGGACCCCATTTTTGGCCGAAAAATCTTCTTTAGCGACAAGGTGCATTTTTGGATGAGTGGCTGTGTAAACATGCAAAATTGCACACGAGGTCCAGCAAGTGACAATGCATTCTCAAAAAGTTACTGTTTGGAGTGGATTTTGGGCGGGCAACGTCATTGGCATGTTTCGAAAATGATTTTGGTGAGGCGGTCACCGTGAATGGCGAGCGCTATTGAACGATGATAACCGATTTCTTATGACTCAAAATCCACCATAATGGTGAACGCTATATGCCACACAGCGGACGCCACGATTGAAATTCTGCATAACCGATTTGAGGGTAAGGTTATCCCTCGCAGAGGTGACGTGAATTAGCCACCAAAGTCATGCGATTTGACCCCGATGGTCTATGCAAATAAACTACAATCGATCGATGCTTTTAAATTGAACATAACACAGGCCATGCGTCGCTCAAAACCCTTTATGTTCACAGATATGTTTAATAAGTACAATATGGCGAGTTAAGTATTCCTAAAAAAACTAACTCAAGATTTTGATCAGACTTGGTCTTAAGATTATAGGGAAGACAAAACAAAGTAGCTCTCGCAATTTTGTCTGCCTATTCGACTACTGCCCAAACGGCTCTGTCGATTTTCTTTAAGCTAGCAAGTGGTTGATTTTTTTTTTTTTTTGAAAAATGGTTTTTAATGGTACCTCACATAGAACCATTTGTTCCGTTACAACTGATTTTAATAAATCACTAAAGTTTTTGATTTTGATAAAAAAGTTTGAATAGTAATGTCTACTCAAATTTTCAAACAATTTATTTTTTGTATTTAAAAAAAAATTATTCTGAAAACTCAATTTTTCGAAAAGATTTTTTTAAACATTACAATTAACTGCTTTTTCATATTATCTAAATGATGCAGAAAAACATCGTCCTTTATTCTAAAATAAAGGTTCCCACTCTGCAATTTTTTAAACTGGTTTTTCAAAATTCTATTTTTTTCCAAATCGGTACCCAGAATTTTGATAAAATATTATCTGTTTCCCTCAATTAGTTATATTTATATTATATTTATTATTATAATTATAGGCCTATAATTCAATAAGAAAAATTTGAATGAAAACATTACTGATAGGACTTACAATAGAACCATTTTTTGTCTCTCTCAGTCCGATACTGAGATAACAGATTTAAATAAAAAAAAATTTAAATAAAAAAAAATATACAGAAGCTTCTAAAAAAAAAAATATTGTAAATTAAAACGTAGTTTTTTTTTAACAATTTGTCCCGTGTTTAAGAATTTTATGAAAGAAATATGTTTTTGGAGTAATTAGTGATAATCTTAACTCAAAATTATGTTCAAGATTTGTGGCGCCTATTTTTTTAAGCCCCCATTTTTTTAATGCTACTATAAGAAATTGTACAAAATGTATTTCAAAAATACATTTTCTGAATCAATACTAATTGAGAAGGTGAATGGACAAACATTTTCTGAAAATGTCATGTCTCTATCTTTAAAACTCGAAAAATTATTAAATTTTGAAGATTTGGGAAGAAATCCGCTTTTCAAGCAAAAAAATGAAAAATTGCTGGTAATACTACCTAACACATGTCGGATTTTGATAAAATCTTAAGTAAATTTTTTTTTTGAGTAAAACTTTAATATTTTTTGAATCACCCTAATATACATATTTCATTTGCGTAAAACCGTATTCGTGAGGTTTGGTGTTTTGTGTTTTTATTGCGCCATACCACGGGCTATGTTGCTCTCATTTTTTTTTTGTGTATCGAAAAGAGGAGACAGTGCCCTCAAAATTGGACACAATTTTTCTCAATGAGAAGCATTTGCAACACAACAATATTGATAAATGTAATAAATAACACTCCACTCCATCCGAGATAAGTGTGTATCCCGCTTAACTCATTATAAATTTTTTGATATTTTTTTTCAACACATAAAATTTAAAACCTCGGTCTTATTCGATTTTCTCCAAATGTTCATAAAAAATATCACAGTGTCAGCTTTAGAAGACTGCATTGAGAAAAGTATTGATCGAGCCACAAAAATTTCATTTAATTTAATTTTGAGTTCTGGGTCGATAATCGATTCGTTAATAATAGGTGTGTTTTATTCACTGCTGCATAAATAGCGCAGCAAAATTTCCCTCGACAAACAACAACAATTTGATTGCTGGCGAAAAAGAAGCCAGTAAAAAATGGCAGTTGTGCTGGTGGTAGAACTTCAAATTATTGAAATGAAAATGGCGCTATGCATTAAATTTTAGAATTGAACATATACATACATGATTCGACATCAGATTTTGATATTTCCTATAATAACGGCCAACTATGAAATATAAATTGAAATTGACATATGAAGTGAGTTTGATCGTTTTATTCGCACTTGAATGCTGCACTGGCTATGCAGCAATGAATTAAAAAACACCTAATGAAACTATGAACAGTGTTGACACTTTGAAATTAACAAATGTCAGAAAATGAGTGTGCTTAATTTTTGCACGAACTGTCACTTTGTGTTCTGCCATGGCAGTAACCAGACAAATATTACGGGAGGGGTTACTTTATCATTTTTTAAATACTTTTTAACTTTTGAGTTCATAATCAATTAATATTAATTAAGTAGGTATTAGAAAGAATGACGAAACTAAAATCATCAAATAGGAAGTAAGGAAATAAATCAATTAAATAATTAGTGCCGATTTGAATTTATCGATGAATTTATATCTATTCTAATACTGATATGTTTCTTCAAGGAAAGACACAGAAAAGGCTGATGGTAAAGAGATTTTGATGGGAAGAGTACGAAATGTAGACAAAAAAATGTCGACAGAGCAAATATAAATGTCATCGACTGTTAAAATGTCGACTGAAGTTTGATCTACACAAAAAAAGTCGACAGCTTAAAATCTCGACTATTAAAATGTCGACTGAAAACTTGTCGGTGAAAATGTCGACTTTTATCCAAAATAGAGTTAAATAAAACAAGAATGCTTTCTTTTAATATGTTAACTAAATTTTATTATTAATTCAATTGTATAAATTAAAAAAAGGGGAGCGTATCGATTCTTTAAATGCTAAAGAAACTTTGCATACACCCAACCTCGCACCTACCCCAAATCCTATAGTGTGCCCAAGCAGAGGGGCATTCTCAACAATCGCTTTAAATTCCGAAAGGATGTTATGTCTAAGAAGGTAAATAAATGAATTTCCGCCAACATTCTGGGAGTCAAACCTCTGATTCCCCCTTGGTTACGGTCTTGTGTTTAGCTTTAGCATGACGTTTAAAATTAAAACACAGATATCAAACTGCTTTGATTAAAATAAACAAATTTTTAGTATCATAGTATTATGTTAAGTATTAGGAAGTTGAAAAATGTATGCCGTTGGTATTTGTATCAACAGTCACTCGAAATCCCATTGGTCTATGTTATCTATCGATTTGACAGTAACTTCTTTTAAATTTTAAATATTCGAAACTGGACCGATTTGTCAAGTATTAACTCCTGATAAGCTTTTGAACCGTAACTTTCCAACATTCTCACTTATACGATTTCAAAGAGCAAATATTTCAGTATTGAAATCGATATTTTTGATGCCGTTCCAAATCTTTCCTATCAATACTTTGATACAAAATTGTATTTGCCTCTTTGCAACACTACGGTCCTTTAAATCCGACTACATAAAACCAAAACCCCAAATATGTCTTTCACCAACAAAAAACGAACACTTAATTTTACTTTTTAAGTCTTCAGCACACCTTTCTTATCCGAATCATAGCACACAAAAACAAAAATACTGTACCCCATAAAATTCTATAGTACAGGACTGATGGTAACCCCTTGCCTCGTCTTATTATTAATGCCCACCTAATCCGGTGCTGAAAAGGGCAAAACTTTATGATGAATACGTCAAACGAGGAAAAAATATATTTGATGTGAACTTGACATACAGCAGAAGAAAAACACACAGGGAAGAGACTTTAGGAGACTTAAAGCACAAAAGTGCGCTCAAGGATGAGACTTCTATATAAAGAAAGTATTCCAAACGTAATATTATGTTCTTTTCGCCCCCACACAACGCTCCCATGACGACTAGCAAAAATGTATATTTATACACCTATACCGCATACAGCGGCAGATCTAGAGCTGTTCATATATGAGTAGAGGGAAAAGACAATTTCGGGATCCCCAAACTTATCACGGCCTCATTTCCCATCAGAACATTATACAGTACGCTAGAGAGACTCATATATTATGGGAGAACAAGTGTACGGTCCTCCTCAGACCTCGTACACCCTTCATTCGAAGTTGCTTTATGTTTTTGTATGAATCTCCCATATAGACACCCAACCAAACTCCTACACGATTCAAAGGGAACATCTGATGCCGTCCCGTTCGTCCCTGCTGCCGCCTCCCGTCACCGCACCGCTACCACTCGAACACCATGGTGACGCTAAAGGTATATTATTCCCACAAACTCTATACAGCTTCCAGGAGAAGCTACAGCTTCAACTACAGCTTTTGCTGCTACTATTGCTTCTGCTGCTGCTGTTGTTGATGATGATGTTCGGATCGTGGATTTCCCTTGGGACCTCTGTACATGAAAACGGCACCGAGAACTGTACACCCATGTGCCATAATCATCGCACACTGGAATATTTCGTGTAATGTATGAGTATGGGACTACATGGACACATCAAACTTTATTTGGGGCATACGGCGGCGCCCCATAGTAAATGCCGTTGTTCGTAACTGTGTGTATATGGATGTAGCCATGTTGGAACTTATTGGCTGCCCCGAGTGTTTGTGTCTGCTTTGTGTTTCTGCTACGATGTCTCTTCCAAAAAGGATACAACCCCGGTCTCCATGCCTCCATAGACTATGGAGACATTCAGAGTATTACGTGTTGAAGCACACGCATGTATCTGGAGCTCCCACTCGGATTTCCATAATAATGCTGCTGTCGGTGTTGCTTCTTTGCTCGTTTTATCTCACTCTATCAATGCAAAATATGAGCCTCAAAATTATTATCCTAAACCTACCATCGTCGTTGTTCGTTGATCTTTAGGGATTTGAGGCTTTGCCGTTTAAGAACTTCAAGGATATACATAGGTATACTCTTGGTTGGTTGTTATGGTCACACAAATTCCGGAGGGCTTGACTGCGCCATAAATGCTAATATCTAATGAACTCACCACAATTATTGTCTTCTCCAGTACCGCCGCCACCCCCATCGTCACTATCAATGTCAGATAGAATTTCCTCTTTCGGATCAATTGCAAGGAGTCCTTCGTTGGCGGCTGCTTCATCTTGGTTGTCATCACCGACTGCAAAAAGAAAAATATCATAATTTTTAGAATAGACCGATTCTAAAAAAAAACAAAACTCAAACTTCAAATCAGTCCACCATCTAAAACAACATGACATAATGTTGCATGACACATACGTTAATAGATATGAAGCTTCCCCTGGGACCTGGACTAAGTTCGGTCGAAAGCAAATGTGCTGTTTATCTCTCTAAACTTTTCTACAAGTTTTGTGTCCGTTTTTTTGTTAGGGTTTCCCCAAGGAAATGCAAGTGACATACGAAATGATAAAATGAATACCTTTCCTTTAGATAATGTTAATCAAACTCTCATACGTATGTATATGTTATGTCTACTAATTTTAAGAGGATTTATATGAAACTAATAACTAATTCAGGAACAACGGTAGATTTGCTATATCGTATACTTATTAGGTATGTGGGCCTACTAGTCCTGTCTCGTGCATCGTTTTAGATACTCAGGTATTATAAGAGGTAATTTATTTCGTTTTCACTTCGCTTTGGACCTATAGGGGTATTTGTTTTTTGGGTCTCGTTTTCTTAACTTGGTCGTCATTTAGTAATTTTAACGTGATCGTCAAAAGTTTGCTTCACCTAACTCAGCCCCCATCGTTTCGTTGGTCGATTATTTCAAAATGCTATTTGAGAACGTTTGGTATCTTTCAGAAATTCTCAAACTGTAGTGGAAATGTTATATTTACTGTGCCATAAACGCTTAATTTTTCGGTTTCAAGGTAGGTATTGTGCATAACCGGTTATAACAGTTCCGAACGAATAACCGGTCAGTGGTGACAGTTGTCGATATATCGTCCATCACTAATATAAAGGGTTTTTCAACAGGGACGCTACAAAAGTAGAGCGACAGGGACAGCAAACGACACCATATTTCTTGCCGCTCTTTTGACATTTCTCTTCAGTAAGATTTGCCATTTCATGATGTAAAGATATACGAGTCGGAATTATTAAAATTTACTACCGAAATTCGGAGTCAGTGGCCTCAACGTTAAGAGCGCTACGTCGCTCGTCGTAATCGTCCTAGCAGATCAACAATTAACCGTCTAGTGGAAAAATTTGAATCCACAGGCACAGTACAAAATGTTCCCGTGCCAGTGAGACAAAGAAGTTCCCGTAGTGTCGAGAATATTGCTGCCGCTGAGGCTTCAGTTGCACAAAGCCCAAATGTGTCTCTCACACGTCGTTCTCAAGCGTTGGGCATCTCTGTGACGTCGTTGTGGCGAATTTGAAAACCGTCGAAAATTGGGTTCAGCGTCTGGACTTCTGCAAGCGTGCCCGTGGTGGCCATGCAAAAGAAATTGAGTTCCATACATAATGGCATCGAACGTACTTTCACAGGAATAAAGAATTTCATTGATATCCAAAACCGTTTTTGTTTTATTTAAAAAAACTTTTGTAGCGCTCTTATTGAAAAACCCGATACTTCTCATTTGAAGTATTGCCTCGATTAATTGTAAATTATGAATTGCTTAGTTTAACTGTCAAACTATGCTCTTTTGTATTGCATTCAGCTAGTACTATATTGTAGCTGATGAGTAATTTTTAATTAAGTTGGTTTCAGTTCAAATTATAACAATGTTTTATAATATTACGACGTTTCATCAGCACATCACATCAGCAGGTGCGAGCTATAATTTAATTATGTACATATTTATTACATTTTAAGTTCATCAAGATGGCGGCTAGCTCAGAAAATCTTCGCGGCAGTGTAGAACAAAAATTTAAAATTGACCGATAAATGTCTAGTATTTTGTTAAAATACTACCTGTTCTAAACTAAAAAAAATGTTGAGCAGCACTGTTGACTGTTTCATACATGCTGGACCTAAAAAAGTCTGCTTCGACTTTTTGTTGTAGGTGCGATTTTATAATGTTTGGAGTTGACATACTGTCACTGTGTAAATCAAATATGCCAGTTTTCATCGATATACCCAAATGTTAATCTTTTATTTTTTTTTTTTTTTTGCCCGAAATCGAAAATATGGACATGAAGACCGATATGGTTTCACCAACAAGGTGCCACATCTCACACAAAATTACAAATGTTAACTTTATTACACCTTAACTTTTGTGGTGCTAGTTGTGATCAATCCAGATCCAGATAATTAAGATCAATACTCGTATTACCGAAAGTATTTTTGAAGGTGGTGAACACCGCTCTATGTCTCAAAACCGGAAATGCGTTTGGAAATTGTTTTGAACAATCTAAGCGTTCGCGGTCTCTAGAATAAAGATCTCCCTCGCAGTCGTTATACGCTACTCAAATGCCTACACGTGTGAGTTGTAAAAATCTGGTTGTAGATGTCATTGAAGACGTTGCGGGGCATCCAGGTTTTTTAGAAAACGTGAATCTTATCTGATCAAAGCGAACCAAATGAGACGACCACATTGTCTTCAGGGTTGCGAATTTTTGAATTAAAAACACAGTAAGTCATAAGTCTGTAGATGACTTGTAAATTAAAAAAAAAATGTATTCATAAGTTAGTTAGTGACTAATGATTTAAAAAAAAAAAATTATTCACAACCTACTAAGTGACTTATGAATTAAACAAAATTAAGTCATAAGAATAAAATAAAAAATTAAGTCATGAGCAAGTAAGTGACTTAAGAATAAAAAAAAATTAATCCACAACCTACTAAGTGACTTATGAACTAAAACAAATTTAAGCCATAAGCAAGTTAGTGACTTATGAATTAAAAAAAAATTAATTCACAACCTACTTAGTGAGTTATGAATTGAAAAAAAATAATTCATAAGTTAGTTAGTAAATTGGAAATTTGTAAGCCTGTTTTGACTACATAATTATTATTAAGTGACTTAAGCTTTTGCAAACCTGATTGTCTTTACAAGTAGGGTGATGATGGCAACTCACCACATGTCAAAATTTTCAAAATTGTGATGAATCAATTGTAAAATTGCTATCTTAGTCGTGTTTTAGTGAAACTTATAACCAGCGCCAGCGCAGCAATTAAAAGTAAATGAAGCGCATATGCTCACTTTTATATTCATTCTTTTGTTTTAAATTTTCACATTTTAATCCTCAATGAAATTCAGCGCCATCTACACTCTCAAAATTTCAACAATTTGAATTCACTTTATGTTTACTCTCATTTCTGATATAAATAATTATAATATTCACTTGTAGTTTTGTTATTGTTTGTGTGATAATATTTGCTTATCTGGCTATTTACTCTTTCAAAAAACAAGGCTAATGTCCCGCCAATTACAAAGTCACTACGTAATCTGTTTCCCTTTTCAAAGAAGATTTAAAAAATATTTTATATTGTGGAGAAAATTTGAGGTTTAAATGTACTCGTATAAGTTTTTCAAACAAAATGTTTTATTCGTCAAGATGAAAGATTGTAAAGGGTAAAAATAAGTTGTAAAGGGAAAGATTAGTATGCATAAAAATCAGTGCTCGTGCTGAACTAAAAATGACCATGCCTTATGACTTGTATCTCTCAAGCACTCCTGGTGCCAGTGGCTAAAAATCAATCTGCTTGACACTATCGCACTAACCATTACGCCCTAGGGTACTACTTTTTGGAGACAGATTATTTCGTGATAAGCTCGAAATTCTGAACTAATTTCGCAATACCGAGATCGAACTCGAATTCAGGACAACGACTTAATGGACGCAACCACAAAGTTTTATATGTTTTAATTTTGTTATCGTTCAAAGAAAGAAATGGGTTATATATTGTTAAAAGGTGTGTTAATATTATCAACATAGAACAAAAAATTTGGGTATCCCGAGAAGAATTTTTTTTGAACGAAATATTTTATGCCCCCGGAAATGTTTCTAAGGCCATCGGAAATAAATATGACCCAGACAAAAATTCCACTAAAATTTCAGTCAATTTCCCCTCGAAAATACTCGCATATTCCCGACATTAATAAATTCCTAGGGAAATTCACGAACATAATATGACGTTCAGAATTTTCGTTAGCCCCAAATATTTTTGTTTTGCACGGAAATAATCAAAAAAAAAAATCATTTCTTCTTCTCTTTCTAATTCATAAAGATAAATATATATATTTCTATTTTCTATCAATTTCTTGGAATCTTTTGAGCATGACCTTCAGGTACATAGAAAGGTGATTAAAAATGAAATTAATTTCTGCTTGCGAATATAAAAAGGATTTATTCCATTAATTTCGTTCACAAAACCGGAGTTAACCCTCAGGATATATGTATATGTATAAACCTTTGATTTTTAAACCTTATTTTAACTGTCTAGACATTAATAGTATGCATAAGCAAACTTCACGAAAGGGGGTATCAACTATATGAAGATTCTCTGCAAGAACTTTTCATTCTTCTGTGCAGTATGTTGACGCCTATTCAAATTGGCAAATTCCCTTGTTAAATTAACAAAGTAGACTTGTAGAATTCCCAAAAACTTGCGCGGTTTCAATTTGATAGTGAGTTTTGCAAAAAAAAATTAAGGAACTTTGACAGGTGATTGCAGCCATGATGTTGAAGCTACATCTGTCAAATTGATTGTCACTCATTATGTCTGTGTTCAACGACATTTGCAAATTATTAAATCGTTTTGTGTTATGATCGAGCAACACTTCGCGCGCTTCGCTCATTTTACGGCCGCAATAATCATAGTCCATGGGCGAGAGGTCCATTTCTGAATAGGTTCATCAACAAGAAAAATTGTCGAATTTCACAATCACAATCCACTAAACTGCAATGTATCCAGAGACTGTCACTGTTTGGTGTGGATTTTGGGCTGATGGTATCATCGGTACCTCTTTTTTCAGAACGACGTTGGCCAGGCCATCACCATCAATGGCGAGCGCTATCTGTGATAACCAATTTCTTTTTGCCCGAATTGTATTATATTGACACCGAAGACATGTAGTCTCAACAGGAAGGCGGCGGCGCTACGTGCCCGTGCCACAATGGACATTTTGCACGAACGAGTTCCGAAAAAGGTTATATCATGTTTTATTCATGTTCAAAGATAGAAAAGCTTAAAGGTTAAAAACTTTAAAAAAAATGCGGGCACTGAAGTCGGCGAAGTTACTCAAACAAACTGTGAACATTTCGGTCTAATAGTATTTGAGTTAGCATTATTAAAAAAAAATAAAATATATGATTCGGCAGTAATTTTTTTTTATGAATGAATTCCAAAAATATCAATCGTATGTAAAAAATTTTCATGACCAAAGTTGTGGAAAATAACATTTTAAATATTTTGTTTTTCCCATGTTGAGTCTTAAGTTGAAAATGAGCGAATTATTTAATAGAAACCATATTCCCGAAATTTAAGATGGCGCCCAACGTAAAAAGGCTATTATTTAAACTTCTTCCAGCGCAAAACAAAATCGCCCAACGCAAAGGCGCTAGAATCAAAGAAAACGTTTGTTATTTCAACATTTTTTCTTTGTACATTCCGACCTAGCTTCACACTATCAGCGTATGATCACATGAAGAATCTTCTCAGTCGGGGCTATTATAAATAGCAAAGACCTGTCTCGAACAACTTAAGTGACTCTTTCAGGCACCTCAGTCCTGTTGTATAGTGGAAAGAGATGAATTTTGATACTTTATGTTCTTTTGAGATAGAGGGTAATTTTTGAGTCCCTATCTTGAACGCTTGGAGTGATGGAAAGAGATATACATATGGGTGATTCTACAAAGAATAGAATAAAATGATACAAATTTCGGCACGACATTTTTGGATTCCAAAAGTCGTAAGACTTGTTCTAGATGATCATTAAAACGTCCCTTTGCGTTGTTGAAAGCTGCCAGTTAAAAAAAATAAAAAATGACTATTTTAAGGACATTTTTTGAAAAAGGATGTTCAGGGTACTGAGTTTTTTTATTGGGAATAAATCTTTATTTTTTCTTCTTATTTTCTCTTGGGTACACATTGAAATAAAGCAATTAAATTGAATTATTCTTCATAAACATAAAAATTCATGGTGAATAAATATTATTTAGCGTTTTATTAAGATAATATAATATATTATAATTAAATATTTTTTTTTTGTAAGAATCAATTTAAAATAAATTATATTCTTTTCGAAAATTTTAAAAATATTTCGCAATGAAGTTCGAAGTTCAATATAACTAAAAATTTCTCAGGTTTCTGAATAAAATATCATTTGCTCATTTATTAACCAGGGGACTGAGGTTTTTCATGTTTTTTGCGCAAAAAAGGTATTGAGGTTTTACTTTAAAAAATAAAAATATATATATAATATTACAGTTTTATTAAACCTATACTATACTTCTAGCAAATATGCCTTCTTACATACAAATTTGTTTTGTAAAACTTCACCAGAGGACTGATAATCTAAAGGGACAATCCACGACTTCTTGCACAAATGTCTTTTTCACAATATCTACTAACATAAGAAACAGAATCGATTTGCACCACAATTTTATTGTAAGGTGATTTGGTACTTCAAATTGCCACTGCTGGAAATTCGATCGATATCCTAGTTATTGATTTTTTCGACTGTTTCAATATGCTAGGGGAATGATACAAAAAGCGGGGGACAAAATTAATTAAGTTTTTTTGTAATAAAATAAATTACTAAAAAACATTAATCTATTTCGTAGCAAAGATGTGTTATTTTCCATAACTTTGGTGCAATTCATCTAAGTATGAGACCTGAAATAAGAGAACGGTAATAATTTTTCTTTGCGAAAACGCACTGGGGACACGTCAGGGGACTGAGAGTTAGACACTTTGAAGAATTTTTTGAGCAAGATAAAATAAGGTCAACCTAATTATATTGTTAGGCCAGGTAGATATCAACAAGATTTAATTTTATAAAATAAAATAAGATTAAATAATTGAACGGATTTTAAAATATTTCTTGGGCCACCGAAAATTCCATCATTTGTAGAATCACCCATATACGACAAGAAATAAAATGCACGAAGGAATTTTAAAAACGGATGTTATTAAAGAAAACTGTTCATAAGGATAAAATGATTTTTTTAAATTCTTTAAGTAGTAAGAGATAAAAACAGAATGCTATGCAAATATAAATTTATGCAAGAACAAAAATTATAAGTCGTTGTAGTGGTTCCTTAAAAAAATAAGCTTTTATGTACAAAATTTTTAAAACAATTTTAAGAAAAAATTTTGGTACGCCAATCTTAAGTTTTTATTATTGTACGAATAAAAGTCTAATTTCCAAAAAAAATACTAAGCCGTTCTTGAGATATCGAATTTTCCAAAAAAAAAAAAAAACTTTTTTTTCTAAAAATTGAAAAAAATATTTTTTTTTCAGTTTTGAAATGCAATGTTTTTTAAACTTTTTAAGATCTTCTTTATAAAAAATTTCATTAAAATCGAAAAAATCGTTCTATGATAGGTACAGTCAGTAATATCTAGATTTCAATTTTTTTTTATTAAATTATAGATCGTTAAAATTAATCAAAAGAAAAAAAACTTTTAGCAAAATTCTCGGAACCGTTTTCGAGAAAAATACGATTTTCGAAAACCATTTTTTTAAATTTGTATGGTACCGTTAGTTTTGAATAAAACAAATTTTTTTTCTCAAATCTTGTAGATTATGTTAAAAAACTTTCATTTATCAAGTTTGAAAAAAATCGATGTTGGGGTTTTCGAAATATTGGGTTTCCAAAAAAAAGAAAATTGAAAATTTGAAAACGTAATAATATTCAAACTGTGGAGGAGCTTTACCATGAAAAATATGATCAAAATCGGCTGTACCATTTTCAAGAAAATCAAAAACAAAAAAAATGGACCCAGGGGGGCTACCAAAAATAACAATTTTTTGAAAATTTTTTTCAACCATTACCTAGTTTTAACTAAATGAAATTTTTCATTTTTTTTTTTAAATTCTGTGGGACAGTTTTTGAGAAAAAAAATATTTATAAAATTTCGAAAAAAAATCGTATGGCAGGTACCGTTATTTTTGGTCTTAAAAAAAAAAAGAAAAAATCGTGTGGGGGAAAAAATTAAAACCCATATCTACCAAGTTTGAAGAAAATCGGCCGAGCCGTTTAGGCTGCAGTCGAACCGACAGACAGACAGACAGACAGACAGACAGAATTGCGAGACCCACTTTTTGGTCTTCGCTATCATCGTAATGTCAACTTTGATCCAAATCTCGAGTTCGATTTTTCTTACGAATGCATAACTTGCCTTATAGTACCTATAAGTCGCAAGTAAAAATAGAAGGCTAAGGTACTGAAGGTTCATGTAGAGCCGAGGCACACCAACGCTTTCGGGAAAATGTCGAAAGGGCTCTAGATCTGATTAGAAGGCCTTGATTATGTTATGCGCCAGTAAACATAAACTAATTCTAACTTTCTTCAAATTGGGAGTTAGTTCTGTTGGGACTTAGTTCATATGACAATATTCCCAATAGTGGCAACAGATACATTTTTTTTGAACCACTTGGACTATGCTCGTAAATCTAGGATGTAGGATATTTCTTTGAGTAGTGACTATAAGCTCTCAGGTTGAGGACCATAATTTTGGATATTAAAATCAAATATAAAATAGTTAAATAGATATATGTACCTACCACAGCTAACATCATTTTTCAACAAGAAGTTTTGGCTTCATCCCATTATATTTTCATTCTCAGGAATACAATCGGTGGAGCCAACGAATGATGGCTGACAGACTTGTGTTAAGTGTTTATGTGTATCTTGATCTATTTCAACATCATATATGCTAGGAAAATACCTGTAGCATTGGGACGAATTTGTTCGAACTGAGACGTATTCGTAAAGTTACACCTGAGTGCGATATTAATGGAATTATAGAAGATGTCTGTGGCTAAAAAAGACCCCATGATCATGTCGAAAACTGTAAACTTACATTTGTTTAATTTTTTTTCAAATTGTCATCTCTTTCAAATCCAATTTTGTGTGTGTCAAAAAGATCAAAATATTTTCATAATCATAAATCTTGTATATAAACGGCACTTTTATAAATAACGTACAAATGATTTCGATATACCATAAAGTAGGTACTGGTATCTATGTACTACATATTACTATTCGGTTATTCTACTGAAAAATAATTCATTATATTTCAAACGTAACACCATCGCAGGTGGTATAGTTATGTTTTGCCAAATCCTTAAAAAAACATTTCATTTGCATGTATTCCTGGTTTTATTTTTTAAAGTTCCTAAAACCCACAAAACACTTTTGTTGTATCTAGAAAACCCATTGAAAACATCTAAATAGACCCAAGGCGCAAATAAAATCAATGACCCAAACGTGTACCTGCAACTATAGCATCCATATCGAAACATATATCAAGTTATAAATAAAGGTAGGAATATCTATCTACAGGACTCCCTTTCCACATTATTTCTCAGCATAAATAAGAAGATTGTACACTTTAAATATAATTTTTTTCGTTTTTTTATTAGAGAGTTAATAACTTGTCCAATTCAAGAAAACAACAGAAAAAAACAAAGACTTTTATTCACTTGTGTGCCATAAAAACAAAAACGATACACCTCCCCTACCCCCTCGCTATCCCCATCACACATATATCAAAGATACTAAAATTCCAATTAAATTGAATATTTCATATGCAGTTATCATCGTCAAAGCCAAAAACGCGCGCGAGTGTCATAATGGAATAGGAAAAGGTAAAGGTATCCTCTTTTGTTTAATAACCAAAAACCAAACACCTCAAAACAACCGCATCCATCTAACAGAACAAAACGGTACCCAAAACGCAAAACGCAAAACAAAACAACAGAAAATAGCAACTCATACATTCAAAACGTAAGGACACATTAAAATCACACCTGGAGGATTTAAAATCGTTATCCTTTTGGTATATCGCAACAGCCGAATAACACACTCGACCGCCACCAACTTCAACATAACCCCAAAAAACAAGAAAATGACTGGCCGGCTATACCCCAATGCCACATTTCAAGGAAAGACCAACCGCACTGATATGAAGACTTTTTGGATAACTAGAGGATGAGTGGGGTTGAAACGGGAGAAGACGAGGGGCTCGGGCTATACAAATCGCATAAAAATGGTTTACGGAATCATACCTATAGCTACAAACCAAGCGACCACCGACGACGACGACGAGGACGAGGAAGGGCGAAAGCCATAAAAAGGACAACCACTTCACTATGGATGGTGCTCCATAACCTCCACCCACATACAACATACATCCTCCACATTCGCCCCCCACCCAACAAACAAAAATAAATTTAGTTGGAACTCGGTGTGTGATGTCCTGTTGGTACAACTCTCCTCTATTATACGTGTGAATCGTGCGAGGAGGGTAACATTCAGTTTATAAGCGCCCATATGTATGCAAGCGATTTTCATTTTTGTTTAAAGCCCCCCCGGGTGCATTTCGCACTCAGTCAGCTCTTCAGGATGTTTGAAGGTGGTGCCATATCCTTTCCATTGAAGAAGATGATAATACAGGAGGCGGCTACGACGACCACGACGACGACGGTGAATTCCATGCTCCATGAGCGATATATTATTTTTCAAAAAATACATAAAAAAAAACTAGCTGACTGCTTATACAATACATCACACGGAGGGTAAGCAAAGAAATGTTCCCTGGCCACACCGAAAATAATGAAAACGTCCTCAACGGTATAGTTAGTAACAAAGTCATAAATATCCAATAGAAGCGGTCTTCTTCATCGCCGCCGATAGCATACGATACAAGAGTAGAGTTTGGTTCCTTTAAATGTTATCTTAGGCAGATCAGAAAAACTTGAACTTCCTCAAACCACAACTCAACTCTAATCCAAATTATAAGATTATCCGATTAAATATGGGCTCGGATGCACCCCGTTATTGTGTCCTTGTATTGCACCTTAGTCTAGGTCCAAACCGGGGATGTAACAAAAAAGTAGGTGAAAAAAAGCAAATTCAAAAAATTAGAAAGGATTTCCCAAACGAATTGTCCTTGTCGAGGCAAGCTCCAAGTGCCATTAGTATTTGCATACATACAGTCAACAGGATAGACCGACAGATACTACGTGCGTTGCTGTGTATAAGTGTAGGTATGTATGTACGTGTGGAGTAGGTGGTAGGTGGTTCTGTTCTTGGCTGTGTTCTGTGCGCTGGTGTCCTGTCCCCTCTCTGTTAAGCACCAGGGACGTCGACGTTATTGACGTTGTGTTGTGTACATACGGCATTTGGGTATAGAAAGCTAACAACAACAGCATAGGTACAACAACATTGGAGCAATGTGTTGTGTTGTGTTGGGGCAGCAGCGCAAGGAGTAGGAGCAGGAGCAGAAGCAAAAACAGAAGCACAAGCAGCACAGCAAGCAACCAAACGAAGTAATCCTCAGAGGCAACTCCCACGGGATTGTTAATTCCCACGAGAAATACCAACGATGGGTTTTCTATGTTTCAGGGAAAAACGGTTTGAATGTAATAGTTGTTGCCGGAGAACTGATGGAGCCGAAGCAGGAGGTATTTCGAGGTATAAATGTATACTATATTGTACAAAGTTAGAGCCACCTGGGAGGGGATCAGAGATAGACACGCTCCGAAGGGGATGTGGTGCAATTCGAAATTGGATTAAATATGTATGGTTAGCACCATTGCCGTAATTTTGCCATTCATCAGTGACAAATTTACCTTTTAGGAAAGCTCGTGGTTTGGCCTGCTTTCTGCGGGACATTGTTATTTTATTTTTGGATTTCTATATTTGAACACAGTATACTTTTTAAACACTTCACTGATTCCGATTTAAAAGTGATTTTTATTGACTTATTTTTTTTTTTATTTAATTTAATTTAAGCGGCAAAACAGAATTTATAACTATTCACTGTCACTTCCTTTCACGAGACAATTCGAAAGTAAAACTGGACAGCGTTTCCGACAACGTGCTTATCCTTTCAACATCCTTAAGCGAATGTTTTTATGTTTCCAAACATTGTCGCTCTTGCTCGAGAGTCCTGGGGTGTTCTTTTTCTCTTAGCTTGGAAAGCTGACGACGATGAGAAAGAGTGCAAAATGAAGAGCGAATTCATAGACGAATTTCGTCCTTGTTGATAAAATTCGAAAGAAAGAAACAAACAAAAAGAGAGAAGGGTGCCGACTTCAATCTACATACATATAACTATATGTGCGCTGTCAAATTTCATAACTCCCAAGGGGCTGGGTCTTTTGTGAGTGCACCTTATAGCAAGAAGTATGCCGTGAATGGTTTTGCTTAGCACCACATAGCTACGAGTATATGCTTAGGAACCTTCATTCGCGCAAGGGACTTGCTTATGTGTCATCGAATCCCAAAAGGGTGACAAAGTCGGTCGTCGTCATCGTTCTATGTACCTAGGTATGCCCCTATGGGAATGAAAGCTTCTAAGGAAAAGGAATCTATGCAAAAGCATGCATATACTTGCATGTAGGCATATATAGTTCGGTAGGAATTTCTCTGTAAAGGCATGCTGAGTCAATCTCAGTGGGGTGCAAGCCCACGGGGCAGGCAAAGTAATTATGTATAAAGTCAGTCGGTGTTTTTTTTTCCTTGAAATTAGGGTGAATTTATTTTGTCGATTTTTCTGCAATAACTCTCACCCATGGGGGGTGGCTATGGCTTACCCCTATATAGGAATATAAGAACGTGAGAAAACATTTGTTGCGTCAATATTATGTCAAGGGACATGATGTTTTTTCTTTTGTTATGATTTGACTGATAAGAGAAAGGAAAAAATAAAAATTATGTGAAGAAAATATCATACATACGAGTAAGTCAATCTGACAATGAAGGTTAACCTGTGTTAAGTTTACCCATTGTTCGAATTTATTTTAGAATCAATCCTTTGAAAAGCAGAATCGAAAGCCTATAATTAGAACAAATGTGAGAAAATTTTACCTATTGAAAAAAAAATGTTCTCGAAAGAAGACAAATTCTGAAATCTTAAGGAAGTTTGATAGTTTCTTATAGCCCTCATCTTGGGACTCGACGGATTCGGCTGAACTCACCATTGTCATTACATACAGATATCGGTTCGAAGTGACATTCTTGAAGAACAAACATTTTGCTACCGAATTTTGTGACAGACCGTATTTCAGAGGGTACTAACACCCTGTCATGTTTTAATATGTGTACAATGATTTAACATTCATCGCCATCTTGGGATCTTGATATCAAAGAGCTATCCTTCATCAATCTGACAGGAAGCGAGAGACTGAACGTTACTTAAAAAAAACGGTTTAATTCTGTAAGAACTAGATACTAAATTTTCAGCTTTAAACAAACTTAAAAAAAAGAACACTGTCGTAATAGTAAGCGTGTTGGACAGTCACGCCCATGGTCTAGCGATCTGGAAAGCATGAAGTCCCCTCAATTCCTACCGATCACATGATAACATTATAGTCATTAAATCATAGTTCTTCACGAGCTGTGGCATGACACCCAAATTTGTGTAATTATTTTTATTTTGATTAAACCAAATGTATGTAGTACCCCTTGGCATAATGGTTAGTGCGTTTAACTGTCATGCGGAAGGTCTCTTGCCTCTTGCGAGGAATTGACAAATCCTCTTAAGAGTATATCCCTTGTCATAGAAAGTGGTACTCATTAGCCGTTTGAAATCAGCAGAAAATTGTAGGTCCCCTCCCTTCCTGGTAACACGCAAACAGAAATTGTTGAAAGTTGTCCTGGTTCACTTCGAGCTGTTGCACCACCAAATTTATTTAATTTATTTAAACCAAATTTATAAAAGAAAAGCATAATTGTTTGATGTGAGCGGGCACTCCTGTCTTTGACATAAAGTCTGCTAGTGAAAGCATTTTCAGGAAAACCCTAAGAAGTGGAAACAAAAATAAACGAACATTCAAGGTGAAAACTCGAAAACGCATTATTTTCTACCTTTGCCGTCCTTTCCAGAATCATTCGGGAGTAAGTCCACATTCCAAATTTTATATTACCAAATTCTGTAGATCTTAAATTCTGTATCTCAGAATGATGTTTGCGCAAAATTGTTTTTGCAATACTGTGTGTTTTCAAAATGCATACTTCCATCTCAAATTCTGTATATCAAAATATACCATTTTTCTACAAAAATAAAGACGACCATCATTCGTTTACTGAAAATCATTATAAAGTAACTAGCTGACCAGAAAGATCTAAAAATAAAAATATATTCATGCCATCATTCGGCTTCGTTGGTAGTGCTTCAAGCGGTCGCGGTAAGTTTTCGATAACTCTCAGCGTTAAAAATTGAAGGAATATTGCCCTTAAGGTCGCCCAAAGTGCTTTGCTCGATTTGTCAAGTCGTACGATCGCGATGGTCAATTGATGAACGCTCGCCCCGTGAGATGACCAAGTCGCTTGTATGACATGTAGCGCCATATTGTTTTAAGCACAACAGCTCGTATTTCGATGTTGCCGAGCACTGGTCACAGAACCTCGGCTAACATCGCTCCATAATCGAGTAGTAAGTACCCCTTAAATTTTGAATAGTTAGTGCTTTGAACTGCAATGCAGAGGGTCTTGGATTCAATTCTCAGCCCCTATTAAAATGTTTTTCAGGGGTGTACTTCATCTTACGAGAAAGTAATAAATTCTTCAAGAGTATGAAAGATACTGCTCATTAGCTGTTCGGAATCGGCAAAAAATTTTATGTCGCCCCCATTCCTGCTTGTTGTGTTGTAGATCACTTTGTTAAATTTTGGACATACCGTCAAATACACAGATTCGTTTTTTACCTGGCACGGTTTTCCATTGCCATTTAAATTTTGAAACATTTAAGACCAATGTTCATCGTCGTCTCTTTTCTCTTCCCTATATAATTTTCCCATCGTTTAAAATTATAGGGGTCTCTCAATAAACCCTTGAGCACGTGTGAATTATAAAAAAAAAAGTATTTTTTTTGTATATTTAAGACCATTAACGAAAATTAAAAAAAAAAAAATTGGTGGGCCAATACCCCCATTTATTAGACTTAATACAAGCTAATTCTTAATCTAACTTAATATAGCTCTTAAATCTAGGATTAGAGTGAATTGGAAGGATTATTAAGTAAGACGGAGTTTCAGGCAGGATGAACTGAGGTTGATGTCGAAACAGTTAATGTTACAATTAATCCTCCGAAGCACGTGAGTAATAAATTTGTTGGAGCCATAAGAGAAACGGTGGGTAGGCAGATAGAAGAGATGAGGATTTCTTGTATTACGGGAATTAGTTTTGAAAGAGATGAATTGTAGAGAGTTGTGCAGTCAATAGATCCTGAAAGTAGTCGATGAATGAAAAGAATGGGGCTTATTGCTCTTCGTTCTTCCAATAGAAGTCGATTTGATACGGAGGCAAAATAAAAGGGTTATTCCAAGACAGTTCTATGCAGCTGTCAGTGACATGTCAAAACGATACGTTAACAGTCAAAGACAGTGACATGTTTTTAAAACACATGTTTGTACGTTTATAGGTTAGAATCTTACAGAGACTTTGCTTGAGGGAAAAGAAGTTTTACTTCTACCGCGCGTACGTCAGAACACATAACCTTTTTTTGAGACGGATAGGACAGCAAAAGGTGTTCTTCCTCATTCCATACATTACCAAAAAGTCAATATTTGGAGTTATATTAATTCTTGCTTGAGTATTTCTGGTTTGTGTTCGCTCAATCAACCGCTATTTTGCTTGTTTACTTAGCCGCTGGCCCTCGTCCGAGAAATGATGGATCTCCGACCAAGCAAACGCCATTTTCTGTTGTCATCCGAGTGAAATGGCAACCCTTCCTGAATATTTTGACAGACCGAGATGTCATTGGAAGCTGCTGCTAAAACATTACAATTGGAAAAACTATTTCAGTGTTCGCCAACATACACACCCATTCTTTATCATATCTCTAATGAAGAGGGTAGATAAAAAAAACTCACACGGGGCTTCATTCTTAGGCCCTATGAAAAATGTATCACCAGTACACAATACTTACATTTTATAATAAATATTTCGATGATCTAATTTTGTATGGGCTTCTTTTGCCTACAAGCAAACAAATTCGTGATTATGTATTTGGAGACAAACCTTAATTGAGAAGTACATTTCCTTGCATAGTAGGATGTAGTATGTGTGATCATCCGGCCCCCGCACCGTAAGCCTCCGTCAAAGCCCTCAGTCTCTTTTTTTTTTTTTTTATAATTAACCCACGCTCAAGGGAATATGATTACCCTTTAAATGTTTTTTTAACACAGCGCGGGCGTGAAGTTACGGAAGAGAATGAAGGATAGGATCTAAGGAGTCAGACGGAGGACACGGCATGCACGGTACCAAAATAACCAAAGTTCGTCCTAGAGCCATTTCGTCACGTTGAGAAAAGAGATCAAGTCTTTTACCTTCATTTCAGCAAGCTCGTCAATGTTGCTAAAAAAAGCCCTTGTGCTCTAAATTTGGCAAAAGTAGGGCATTTGCAAAGGAAATACAGGACTGTTTCATTTTTCCACTAATCCCCACAGGTTAGACAGTGAGTTTTGTGAGGAATGCCTAGCTTCGTTGCATGCTGTTCTATTGGCCAGTGTCCGCTACATGTAGCTACGTTCCGGGCTATGTCTTGCCAGGGTCTGACTAAGTGTCGGAATTTATTATAGGTGGGCCAAATCTTTCTGGATATAATGCATTTAGGCAAACCGTTCGTTAAGAAATATTGACAGAATATTGCCCTTCATAACTCCGAGCGGAATGTTGACTCTTTCCGCAAGTGAATTATAAAGGGCGGATTCTTGCCTGGCCAGCTCGTTCGCTCGTTCATTCCCATCAATGCCACAATGACCCAAAACCCAAATAAGAGTGACATTGCAAGTTCATTCTGGCATTGCTGGACCAATTTGGAGGATGATGTACTAGAATGAATGGCGCAAAGTTTTAAATAGCATAGTATTAAGGTAGAAATATGATACTACTTAACAATTTGCTCACTATTAAGTAGATTACTAATTTTTAATTTAAAAAAAAAATTTAACTAGTGAAAGGCGGTTTTTTTTAATAAATTCCTTCTGAACACACCTAAAAAAATGTCAGTTCGTATACAAAAAAACAAAATAAACAGACCTTTTCTGACGTTTGTAAATTACAATGGGTCATATTTAGTTAGTATCTATACGATAGTAAACAAAAAATACGTAAAAAGCTATTGCTTAACTCAATTAAAATTAAAAAAAATCTTCCTTTTAACCAAATATCATACTAAAATAGTTTTAACATCGCACTAATTCGTCTAAAATTTGGCGGCAATGTGGTACAATTTTAGTTGAATTAATACGATGTTAATACTAGTTATTTTAGTATGATATTTAGATTGAGATTTATTTAGAACGCAACTATTTCACTAGAAGACTGTTTATAAAAACAACGGTAAAATAATGAAAAACGAGCGGTGCTCGAGAGATTCAAATGTTTCTGTTATATTACCTTTAATTTTAAAAGCTCTTTTTTGGATTCTATCCAAGAGACTTAAGTGATTTTTTGGAGCACCTACCCAAATATGGGAATTGTACCTACTCGAGCTTTGGAATGAATGCAGGCCTTGAGATTACACAGAAAACATATAAAAAAACATAATTAGTTGATTTTCAAGGATTTAAAATTGAAGCATTCTTCGTTCAGTGTGCTAGTAATTTGGACTCGCAAGTTAACAAACAAAATGGTTACAAGTATCAAATTTCGACGCATGGTGAGGGGAGTATCTTTAAAAAGGTCTAATATACCTACACCTTGAATCTACTCATTTTGAGTAGAATTAAAAATCATTGAAGCGCTAAGTCACAGTATTTTGAAATTTGAGAGTGTAGAAACACTTCTAAGTTCGATTTCATAATGAATTCCTAAGTATGTATGTCTCTACAGTCTATTAAGTAATTTGAAAAGTTCAAAACCGTTGTTGCACAGTGTTAACCTTTTAAAATATCACTCAAAGTAAATATAAATACTTCCGTTCCTGCGCACACCCTATTTTCTGCAAACAAAAAATCAAAATTTCCTACATCCGAAGTAACCCTTCAACAAAATGAGGGGAATTATCTTGATTTACAAAAATCAAAACAAGCACTTGACGAGATTAAAGTTCAGTGATTTACTTCTAAAACAATAAACAGGAAGAGGAACTGTTGAGTCAAACAAACTGTAGAAACGGAAGTGCAATATAGTACTTAAAGTGAAGAATCAAGAAAGGAAGAAAGAATACCTGAATTGCGATAATTGGACAAAACAGCACTTCTGGTTTGTGTTAGATGAATGGGTTACAAATTACAAAATAATCTTTGTGATATTTTATTTGGGTTCAAAAACAATGAAAGACTAAACGTTTTCTCCGTTTGAACATTAAATTTCCCTCATTCAAAGAAAACCCCTCAAACTGTTGACTGCACTGATTGGTTTGGATATGAGATAACTACATATTCCGAATATGGTGAATGTTATAACATTTAGCCAGGCTATTTTTTCGGAAAATGGGGAATTTAGAGAGTTATGGTGTGTGTGCTGTATTGTGGTGTGGCGAACCTAAGGCAATACATAGAATTATCATGGGATTAATGATCGGGGTCAATTCAATTTTGTTTTATTGAACATACTATTTACAATTTGTCTTACAACTAATTACTAATAAGATACTACATAAGTGAGAAAATTTACACTCGTTGGCTCATAGGGGGCCTAACTATATACAATACAGTGACTTAAGTTTAATTATTTTTATATAAAATTTACATGACGAAAAAATAAAATTTAAAAGGTCGGTTGACTGTATTTTCCTCAGGGTGTTCATTCCCGGTTGTCAGTGACTGTAATGATCGGGGATACACTTAGCACTTAGGAACTTCCTTTGTATATAAAATCCTCAATTACAATACCCCACCCTAAATCTAAAGTCTCCAACGTGAATTTTTTCCTCCGACAGCGCCATCAGTAGATCCGATTTCCTAACATTTTTCTTTTCTGTTCCATGAGAGTACTAAAGATTTTATATACAAAGGAACCTCATGCAGAAGCTCTCGGTGGAATATAATGCTAAATAAAGAGAAAACATAGATAAGATAAAGAATATATGCAGACAGAAATAATAAATATGGAGAAAAAAAAAAACAAAAAAGGAAAAAACAGTTTGTTGAATCATTTTTTTCATTATTGAGCTAGCTATACGTGCCGCCTTCAAAAATTATTATAATTGAAGATGTTGGTGAGTTTTGAAAATTTAGTATTTCGAAAGTTTTAGAAAAAAAACCCGATTTTTTGTATTTCAAATGTTTAGAAAAAATAAAGCTACATATCTACTTTTCAACTTGCTCATCTTCGGTGAATATTTTTCTAAAAACTATTTTTTCCGATTCTGGTTTCTCTTCGATTTCCGAATTCTCCGCAAGCATTTTTAAAAACAAAAAAAAGTTAAATTAAGACTGAAATAGATATTCAGGAAGAAAAAAGATTCGTATTAGTATTCATTATACTCTGTCCAACAAAAATTGTCAGTACAGGCCTTATGGGAGAGCTTTTTCTAAAGCAGTGGCGCCTGATGCACCCTCACTACAATGCGTTAGGAAAACTACCACTAAAAAAAGAGCAAGCCACTGACTTTTCTTAAGGAATTGTTGTAATTCTTTGCAAAAAGTTGTACACCCCAACACGACCGTCGTATCCCACTGCTGATGAGATACTGTCAAGAGTGTCAAGTGTCACTCAATACGATCGTGCGCTCTTTATCTACATCAAAACAGAGTTACCAGTATCATTCTCAATTGCAAGCAAGAGCTTTTTCAGTGGTTTTTATTAAGGAGCTTTTGGCATTTGAAGCTTTTGAGAACACATTTTAAGAAGATGAGTATGTTGAGTGTTGTCATATTGCTTTTCAACTTAAAAAAAAACGCGCATATTATCTTACCGCTTCGTGTTGTGGGAAAAGGTAAATTGAATATTGTTTTCAGTCGTTTTGAATCGGCAGACGGTAGCCCTACGCGTTTTTTACTTTCATTTGCGGCGATTTATAATGTAAACTACGGAATCCCTATGAGAGCTTTAAAAGGCGACACACTTATGCATGGCAATGCAACCAGAATGAAGACAAACGTCCTATCTTCCCTGTACTGACAATTTTTGTTGGACAGAGTATAGTAATTATTTACATAAAATGTTTTTTTTTTAACTTTTTGAGACAAAAATCAAAGACAAACCAGATGTAATGTACGATCTGCTAGTAATTCATGAACTCAACACAAAGAAATACATATATTGCAGAGTTTAAGAATCAGTAAACTCAGAAAAGTTTCTTTTCAATAACGGAATTGATGTGTAGTTAAAACGTGAAACTTTCATCAAAAACAACGCCAGATCTTTTACATCATGAACAATTTCAAGAAGATTATTGTTTAGGAAATAGGTTGGAACTATATGAAAAAAATCGTGATAAGACATGGAGGTACATTTCTCAGTTTCGATTTTTAGACCATTTAAATTGTACCACTCCGAAAACATATCAATATTTGAAACAACTGAAAAAACTTAATATCATCCGCAAATATGAGCCAATTGCAAAAGCTCAAAATATCAGGTACATAATTCAAATATGTACTACAATAAGAACGTAGGGAGTTCCAAGTGGCTCTCTTCTGGAACACCTAAGGTAACATTTATTTCCTTAGAACAGATTTCACCAACAGTAATCATTTGCTTGCTACCAAACAGATATGATTGAAACCATCACGCAACAAAGAACCACGAATACCGTAAGCCTCGAGCTTCTTCATGAAAATTTTCAAATTTACTCTGCTGAGTGCTTTCATAAAATCCATGTTTACAATATGAATTTGTTGGTTTTTATCCAAAGCATTAATAGAGACATTCGTAAACTCGACGAAATTCTAGACTATAGACCAAAGACCATGCTGAAATTAACTTGCATTTCCATTACATTACAATACATTTTTTGGGATGATGGAAAGTTTTGTTAAGTCCATATTTGAATATGTTATCTTTTTTGCCAGATTTAAAAAATTAGAAAAATAATATTTGTACATATACAGTGGGTGATCAAATTATTACGGCCAGTGGAAGAAAATTGATTTTTTTTTGTATAAAAACGCACTTAACATTTTTATTTTTCTACTTTTTAATTTTTATTTATTTATTTTTAAAATCTTATAAGCCAAATAAAAATAGGTTTTAACCAAATAAAAGTGAACAAAGTTTAAAAAAAACTTTAGTATTTTGTATTTTAAACGTTTGTCCATCATCGCCTTTGTGAGAAATGGCTTTTTTAGAAGTGGTTTCTTTGCTGGACGGCAGCAACAAGAACCCATATCTTTATGGTGGCGTATGACGTCATGTCGGAAATCTCTATTCCAGACTCTTAAATCAAATTTGTCAGGGTCATACGTATATTTTTCTATTGTAAATGCATATTTTTTTAATTCTGCGTTCATCTCGGAGAGTAGTTTTTTTTTCGTGCAGATTTTCCCTTTCTTATAGAAGAAAGAGTGGGATTTTCGTTTATTTTTTTTTTTTAAGTTTTTCTACCGATGCATTTGCCAATATTGCAATCAATGGAATTTGCTCTCAGAGTATACGGTGTTCAATAAAAAAGCCATTTTTTTCGAAAATTTTCTCTGGCGAAAGGTCTTTTCGTCTAGCCATGATAAGACGAGGGTTTTAACACAAAAGACTGGATTAAACCAAATTGATTGTACACAATATAAAAATTAAAGATTTCCAAACCACGTTTCTGATGGCAAATACAAATTCGGGCAAAGTTACAAATGATAATTCACGAAAAAGCACGTTAAAAATCTTAAGGAATATAAAAACAACATTTGAAAAAATAGGGTACCCATTTAAAAAGATGGCTACTACCAAAATAAATATTGTTTAGTGTTACCAATTTTTATTTTATTTAAAGCTTAATACTTATAAATTCATTTTATAAACAAATAAATATATTAACAATGTTATTTTGTGCATTTTCATGCACTCAATCCTAAAAATGTGGCAAGTGGCCGTAATAATTTGATCACCCACTGTAATTGAATACATGTACATACATATGTATGTATATATGTACAGTTTTACATAGTTTTATAACCCAGGTGTCAAGTTAAAAAAAAAAATACAGTTTATTTCGAAATTTTGGGTTTTTTAAAACAAAATAATTCTTACCTATTCTTTCTAGATGCTTCTTTCTAAAAAAATTTATCGAAATTAGTTGAACCCTTTTCGCAAGGTTTAAGCCCATACCAGAACGGACAGACCGAATTGCGGGACCCATTAATGCAGTGCGGACTTAACAGGTTGGAACCCATCTAATCAGTTATATGACTTATATCGGCGTAGTTATTATCCCACAAAAATATATTTGTATCACAATCCACTAACACTTGTTCATTCTTTATAACAAATCTGGAATTTCACATCTTACATACATTCATTATTAGATACTAGGCACCTTAGCGCTTAGCCTTTATAGTAAATCATAAAATAATTTTTATCAAAAATCTATGAACTCTAACCTCGATTTGCTGTTATAATTGGGGGTTATTTTTTTTGCTGATAATACCGAGCATGCCCTAGATGCCAATAACCCTGGATGTGCAAGCAAAGATATACATAGATTCTCGGACAACAACTTGTTACTTTGACCTTGAATATTTTTGAATTTTTTTTTATTTGTAACAGATACATACCTATGTACCTACATAGATATACTTTTACTACTATTTATTTTTTGGATGCATTTAAGTAACCTAATGCTTTGTAATTCTTTTAAATAAAAACAGTGCAAAACTCGGTAGGTATGTGGATCTGTCCAAAACAATTTTTGTTTGGTTTTACAGGTAGATGCATATAGGTCATAAAACCTTTAACAGGTATGCATGAAAATGTTTTCTAGGATGTTAAAAAAAATACGAGTACTTCTATTATTAGATACTTACTCTACCAAGCTCTGTAGATGAAAATTGTATTTTTGAAAAAAAAAAAAGAATATGAATTCAATTAGTCTTGGGGTTCTACTTTTTGCTAAAGAAGGTAGATATACCTACCTACGAACATGTTTTGTTATGAGGTATGAAGGAAGGTATATATACAATAATACTACCTAGGTAATTACCTAATTTGTATGAACGATTTTTGCTTGAAGGAATATCCGCCTTGCGGTTTAGTCGAATACCACTTTATATCTTGTGATGCCTAACGATATGCGCGTGTAAACCAATTAATAACGCAATACGTGTGGTTCCTACTTCCGAATTAGCTCCATCAAGGAAAGGCATGCGAACAAGTTCATCGAGGAAATACACATGGTCTTTATTATGTCCTCTAGAAAAAAAAAGTACTCCACTGAAGTCAGAACCCAGAAACCAGTATGAAAAAATTAAATACCTACAAAAACCCTTCGCTTCGAGTTCCAGTATGACTAGGTCTGCTGCGCGTACCTTTGCTGTTTGGTTTGGTGCCATTTAACACACGAGACCATCTGTCGATTTTTTGTGTGTGTTTTCAATTTTGTTTTTGAATGAAATTCAGACCCTTCAAAAATTAATGTATGACGGACGTAGGAGAAATATTTTGAAATATTTGAAAGAAGTTTTTATTTCGACAAGAGTTTTTTTTTGTTGACTTTTAAATCAAATCCAAGGGCTAGAATCTTTTTTAAATGATTTAAATATGCGAAAAGATACGAAGGGTATCTTTGCTGAGGATGATTCCAAAGGAAAATTAAATATATTAATTTTTTACTATTTACTAATAAAACTCTAAATTCAAAGACAAATTAATCAAATTATGTAGAACAATAATCATTTACATAATAGTAAGATTTTCAAGTAAAAATAGCACCGGAATTTGTCGTTTTATAAAACCGAGTATGAAATCTTTGAAAAAAGAAATGAGGAGTAAAATGCACAAAATCGTTTAGGATCGTTTAGTAAGAAGAAGGAGGAAAAACGAAAAATATAAAAATATTTAAAGTTTTTTCTTTGTATCCTCTAGTCCAAATGCGTTTCGCACAGGCACGACAGTTGGGCTCATCAATTAGATACTATCGTACACCCTTCTAAGATGGTTATCAACATACATAAAATTTACAACATGATTGCATTGTTAATTATATTTTTCTAGGGCAAATAGGTCAAATTTAGACACCTACAAAAATGAAGCCCAATTTCGTTTAGTCGTAGTATCGGTTGAAAAAGTAGTTTCACACTTAGCATAAGGAACGAATGCAGAATAAATCGAAGAACAGGGCCCTAAAACTAAAGCGATCGCTCAATTAATTGATTGGTTTGACAACCGCTGTCTCTATCTTTCTTTATTGATATGATAAAGACAGCTATAGTCAAAACGACAATCAATTAATTGAGCGATCGCAGTCTTGCGCGATATGGCTCCAGGCAATATCTACTATTATCGAATGAAAAAATATATAGTATATCCCATTACTACTTTTAAGCACTTTTAGGAACGTTTTAAAATCTATAAAGTCGAAAACAAAAGCGTATTTGTTTTTTTTTTATGATTCTAGTTTAGTTCCTATTCTAAAACTCAGATTTCAATAGATTTTGTGGCTAGTGGAATGCGTTTCAATATTTATATTGATAAATTAAATTATTTTATCAACTAAGACCCACATGAATAAATAATATTTTGAAGTTTTTTTTTTAATTTTTTTCTCTTGTAGGTCATTGTAGGGCAGGCTTTTCTATAATTTTTTCAATTTTTTTTATTATTGTTACAACTTTATGGCTGTTTTGAAAACGTCAAATCAACGTCAATTTGATCGTCCAATGATCGTCAAATGATCGTCATTTTTTGACACAAATATTGCTGTCGTCAAATATGCAATCATCCTGCTTGCACAAAATCTGTTTGATGAACGTCAGTGAATTTTCTTGCAAATGCATATGACGTTTACGAAAATGATCAACAAAAATAAAAAAACGGATGCTAAAAATTTTTCAAAAATTCTTGTTGAAAATTGTTCGAAAAATTTAAATACGTGCTACTATAGCAAAAAAAAATTTTTAAACAAAAAAAAGAAGGCGATTTGGTTTAAGCTCTGAACTTCGAGCCGTAAAACTCCAAAGGTGCATATGCGTAATTACATCAAAACAATCGAAAAGTTTTCGGATGAGGAATTCTTCGGTCATTTCTGAATGTCAAAGCAATTATCTCTTGTAAGTAACAAACAAATGAAACGTTTCAATTTATAAAATATAACATTCTTAATGAATACCTAATTCTAGAGATTGAAGGAAGAACTAAGCCCTTTATAGAAAAAGGCAAAAACAGGACGCGCAGGTACAGACTTAGAACAAATCCTGTACAATACTCTTTGGGCTTTAAGCAACAAAAAATCATACCAAGAAATCGTTTCAACAAATCTAAAAACTGTGTATTTCATATTTTAATTAAAACTTGTAAAACCATTGTGCTCCTACTTTCAAAATTTGTGAGATGGCCAACTAAAAATAAATAAATTGATAATATTGTGTACCAATTTAACTACTTTCACCCACCTACACACAAAAAAGACAATCTAAACTCTATTTTCTGATCTTCTGATTATTTTTGTCGTCAACTCGATTTTTTTACTTCAGAGCTGCGCCGCAAATGATGTTATCGAACATATGACTTAAGCAAACTGCGTTATCGAAAATAATACTTTTGCATCAAAATTTCATTTTGGGCTTTCGAACAGTTGACTTTTGCAGTTTGCGTTTAAGAACATTCTGCAAATGCATTTTTGACGCAGATGACGTTTTCGAAAACGGCCTATCTCGCGGTAGCTAGGTTTCAAAATGGAAGGATTAAGTTGAAACAAACATTACAAGAAAAACTGTATTGTCTATTCTAAAATAACAATTTATTAATAGATAAAAAACAAAACACTTATATAGATCAGAAATGCTTATGTAGTGATATTTGTAAATATTTAATTTTACAGCAAGAACTCATGGCTCATTGCAACTGGTTCAAGTGCGTTGAACAATACCTCTCCCACTTATTTTGTACTTTTCTTACGGATAATGTAAATTTAAATTCAAAATTTGTACTATAAATACATAATTAACAAATCAACAGACCGGTGTAACCTTTTCACTTTAACAGCTGAGAACAAAAAATACAACGAGCCCGCACTTAAACTCAACAAATAATAATATTTAAGAAAAAAAAGTCCAAGGCAAACCAAAAAAATGTATGTATCTATACATACATTTTTTATACAACTATAAAACATTTATTCTTTCTCGGGATTCTTAACTTTATTAGTTGTAAGAATAACTTAAGCCTGCTATCGTTCAACCCTGAAAAAAAACTGAATTTAAAACAAAATCTCTAACCTACACTAGTTTACACAAAAAAAGTACCTCAACAAAAAAGTATTTTCTAGACTAATTTTGGCTCTCTGAACACGAAAATGGCAATCATTTATTTTTCCAAAGAAGCGTTTTCGAGATATGACCAAAAAACGTGTTTTTCTGCTCCTTTTCCATGTATAAGCCTAATTCTCAAAAACGGTCCAACTAATTAACATATACTTTATAGTTTTGAACAGATATTTTGTTTGTCTTTCCAACAGTATACGACTTGTGTAAATCGGCCCAACAATCATCAAGAAAAAGCCGTTCAAAGTTTCAAAAAACACAATTTTTCGCCGTTTTTTGAAAATCGCTTGTTTTAAGTCATTCCGTAAGGATAGAAAAAAAAATATTTAAAATAGTTTTAAGATCTCAGGTGCAAGATATTGTTTTTACAAAGCTTAAACGCATAAGATCAATGAAATCGAATAATAAATGTGGAAGTTATGAAACATTACGTGAAGGCAGACCATTTCATTTTTTTTGAAAAAAAAATATGTTTTTTAGTTTTATCTACCTGTTTAAGAATTGTTTAAAAAAATATACAAATTCAGAGCATTTACTGTAGTGCTTTATAGTAAAGTAATGCTATATTGTCAACCTGTGATACGTGCTTTGTGAGGTTAATTGCATTTGGAAACGGAAATAGGAAGTATTTATCGTTTAGAAAGGCAGTTGAATGGAGAAACCCAATTGATCATGTGACTGACTGTTACTTCTGTTTAACTAAAATACAAGGAGGGAAATTTCGGAAAGCTTTTTATCACGAAGTACAATCAGTAACAAAGACGGCGCCACATTCTTCTCGGTATCCAAAACAAGAACCACCAGGAACAAAAATAACAGCCGGAGAAGTATCAGATTTGAGTTCCAGTATCATCAGCAGTTTGGAAATTGAAAGTCCAAAACTAAAGCTATTTAATCAATTCCAACTCAATGATTTATGCCGTGATCTCAACTTATCTTAAGAGAAGTCTGAGTTGCTCGCTTCGAGATTGCAGGAATTTAACTGCTTGGAAGCAGAAACAAAAGTCACTTATTACAGAAATCGGAATAAGAAATTTGAAAGGTATTATTCAAAAACAGGCGACTTTTGTTATTGCAATGATGTGACAGGATTATTTGCTGAATTTGGAGAACACCACGAAGCTAAGGATTGGCGGCTTTTTATCGACGGCAGCAAGTATAGCGTGAAGGCTGTTTTACTTCATAAAGGGAACACGAAACCATCAATCCCGATTGGTCACTCCACAAATGTAAAAGAGGACTACAAGACCATGGAAAAACTTCTTCAACTTGTGAAATACAATTCCTATAACTGGAAAATCTGCTGTGATTTAAAAGTCGTGGCTTTACTTAGTGGCCTGCAGGGTGGCTACACAAAATACTGCTGTTTTCTGTATTTTTGGGATAGCAGAGCAGATGAAAAGCATTTCATCCAACGAAATTAGCCACTTCGTGAAAATCATGTACATAGTAGGAAAGAGCAACGTTGTTGAAAAAGCACTTGTTGAAAAACAAATTGTAATACTTCCATCATTGCACATAAAACTCGGCATTATGAAAAATTTTGTAAAAGCCTTAGCAAAAGATCCCGAAAACAAAGGATTAACATATTTGAAAACAAAGTTTCGACCGAAAAAATTAAGGCGGGTATATTCGTTGGTCCACAGATAAAAAAAAATGTTTAGTGACACCGGATTTTTGAATTGTCTAAAAAAAACGAGAAAAGAGCATGGAATGCTTTTCAAGACGTAGTTCATGGATTTTTGGGAAACTACAGAAGTACAAACTATCGTCAATTGATCGAAAAAATGATGATTACATTTCATGCTATTGGTGAGTATTTAGCAGATTAGTGTTTCAAAAACAATGAATTCTATTGACAACTAAAATTTAAATCTTCGTATTCCTTTCAGGTGCTCGCATGTCTTTAAAAATGCACTTCCTGCACAGCCATTTGGAAACTTTTCCCTCGAATTTAGGAGCTGAAAGCGATGAACAAGGTGAAAGATTCCAACAGGATCTTGCTATCATGGAAAAGATTCAACGCCACATAAAAGAAGAAGTGTAAACAATACTTCATATTTTCAATAAAAATTATGAAAAAAAGAAAAAACCTGAAATGATCTGCCTTCACGTAATGTTTTATAACTTCCACATTTATTATCCGATTTCATTGCTATTGTGCGTTTTAGCTTTGTAAAAACAATATCTTGCACCTGAGATGTTAAAACTATTTGAAATATTTTTTTTTTCTATCCTTACGGAATGACTTAAAACAAGCGATTTTCAAAAAACGGCGAAAAATTGTGTTTTTTGAAACTTTGAACGGCTTTTTCTTGATGATTGTTGGGCCGATTTACACAAGTCGTATACTGTTGGAAATACAAACAAAATATCTATTCAAAACTATAAAGTATATGTTAATTAGTTGGACCGTTTTTGAGAATTAGGCTTATACATGGAAAAGGAGCAGAAAAACACCTTTTTTGGTCATATCTCGAAAACGCTTCTTTGGAAAAATAAATGATTGCCATTTTCGTGTTCAGAGAGCCAAAATTAGTCTAGAAAATACTTTTTTGTTGAGGTACTCGCCAAAAACCGAAAATTTGTAAACTAGTGCTATCTTTGAAGCACTGAATTTTTGAAAGAATATGAAATTGTTTTAAAAACAAAAAACATTGGCAAAATTTTAAACAACCTATTATTAAGGGTTTAGCAATTTACTAGTTAGCAAATTGTTAAACTTTTAGTAATTTACTAACTCTTCGAAAATTTTAAACCTTTTCTTTCGATTTACTAACTAGTAAATTACTAAGTGCCTTTTATTAAAAATGGTGCATCCGAACACTTCGAAACAATGACAGTTCGTGAAAAAATACAAAGCAAACAAAATTATATCTGAGGAACGGACCTAATAATTTGATTTGTCAGAAGTCAAAGTGACAACCAAAATTATTTTTCTCCCAAAGAAGTGTAATGTAATTAGTACTAATAATTCAGCCGCCATCCCAGGAGATAAAATATCTGAGACAACAACCTTCAGTCTCAGAACATCGTGCCACACATCTTTCCTATCCTTCTTTCTCTTCCGTAACTTCACGCCCGCGCTGTGTTGAAACATTTAAAGGGTAATCATAATCCCTTGAGCGCGGGTAGATTATAAAAAAAAAAAAAAAAAAAAAAAATTCTGGTGAAATTGGAATCCCACGGCATGTAATTCGGTCTTGGATTTTCAAAGCTGAGTCTTCAAACATATCGAAATCTTCGTATTCCGAAAACATTTTATATTATTTTAATTACTTTTAAAACCAATTAGCTCACGAATCATAAAAAAAAAACACAATTTTACTATTTCAAATAAAATTGCCAAGAAATTTTTTCCGAGGAAAATGACAGAAGTCATATATGTATGGATTTAGCAAATTACTAAAAGTTAAAGTACCCAATTTGTGATTTTAACTTTAGTAAAATGTTAAGAGATAGTAATATGTTAAAATCGTTTAAAATTAGCAAAATTCTTAGTAATTTACTAAAATGGATTTTACATTTTACTAAATCGTTTAAAATTTGCGCCATTGTTTTAAAAATTTTGTTATGCATCCATTATTAATTTTCCTTAAAAAAAAAAACAATTAATTAATAATCATTTCAAAAGCGCTTTGTACTTCATTCAATTTTACCTAATCAAAATAAATTTAAATGTGCTCCCAACAAAAACACACATCCCTAAATCTGCTTTCATGTGAAACTTTGTGTACATTGTGCACATGTGCGGTTTCAAATTGAGGTGCAAAGAGAATGTTGGTTGGCGGCGCTCAGCTCAGTGAAAACAACTCACACAGCGACAGCACACAGTCAACCATTGCACAGGAACCATAGGATAGCACTATAGCAGACGAGACGAGACCAAAGGACGAAAACCGAAATACGAGAGACGAGCCGGTCGTCTCGCAACGAATAATCATTTGAAGTTGAACCTTTTCGTTGATAGGACGTCGTACTTTTCGCGTTGTATTATTTATTGATAACCGTGTCAACTGTATTATTAACTGTTTTTTTTTTTTTTCTTTTTGTAATGTTATGTTTCCATAGACACTGTGTTTTGCTCATTAATTAAATGTATCTATTGTGCTGTTATCGATGTTCGGCACTGTGCAATAATGTGTAGTGTTTAATAATAAAATAACAGACAAGTGTTTAAAATTATAGAACTTCACTATCTACGTCAAGGATAACAATGTCTGAAAAGTCATCGGAATACCATAAGAAGACTTGTATCATATGTGGATGCCATACCAATCAAACCATTAACATCTACGAACCCCGCAGTGGACCAAACATCGTTCGGCTGATTCAAGCTAGGTTTAAATTTCAGGTAAGGATTACCTAAGCACTTGCAATTAAAAATTGTACTTTTTGTTAAATACCTATGCCAGGATATTATATTAAATTCTAGGAAAAATCAATACTTAAGGCCAAATAAAATTATATTTGTGAATGTAGGTATACTACACACAAAAATGACTCATCCACCCTTCGCATCAAATCCATCCACACCACCACACACTGTCGCAAAAAGGATTCACTTTGCGCGATTCTTGAACCCACCAGCAGTGCTTGTTATTTGAATTAGAAGAGCGAAACTTTTCGATGCACGTATCCTTCTCCTTTCTAACAACCTATTTGTCGGTCACAGAAGCGGCAGAAAACTCCAAGAGCCACTAGACGTATAGTCTATCGCCAACCTAACCCAAATCTTTCTAGGTAATCAATGTGTGGGAACCTGCACTTGTGAGTAATCTGATACGTTACCATAAATCGATAGGCAGGAAATGCATTCATTATAGGTACCTACGTATTGATACGAGTAGTTTAGGAGGACAACGATAATATGCACATAAAAGATGCGTGTCAATAGAAATTTGAGCTGATGATGGTCAGTAACCTTTCAACTTTCACAAACACACACTGCTCGCAATGTGTCCTCGATGTTCGGTCCTGCTGCTGCTGGTTGGAATGGAATATAAGGCATTTCCCGCAGCTGTCTGGGGAAGCGATTTTTTTAAGTATGTAGTGTCTGATCATCTTCACAAGTTGTAAAACTTAACCAAAAACAAAACAACAGACGGTAGGCAGATGTTTTTAGTTTTTTTTTTTTTTCATTTTTTTTTCTTTATTGAACATCGCATAACCTGGTTATTGCACCTGGTTCCATTCAAGAAAAAGAAGATGATGAGGAATCTGCGGGATCTTCATCTTATAGAACTATAACTGCTTTCTTCAATGTAGCAAACTCAACAACAAACAAAAAAAATCATTTGATCTCTGGATATTGTGCCTTTTGAATTTGTGGCACTGGTCGTGAATTAGGAAGAATTATCAAAAAATGTGTCCCATTCAAATTCAAAGGTGTCTTTAGTTAAACATCTGCTGTTCTGGAGATTTTTGTATTCCCGATTAATTTCAAAGATAGGTACGAGTACTTGCTTGAGTTTTCCGTAGGTTCTCTTTTTGCTCCAAAGAATCTTCCTTGTCACATTATCGGTTTTTTTTTAAATAAATGGTTTATGATTTTTTTTAAAGTCTGAATATTTTACAACTTAGAATTTGACACTATCGAGCAAAAATAAACAAAATATGTTAAACAAATAAGTGATTGTAGTGGCGAAGAAAAGGCATACTCTTACTCAATTATGTATTTACATATATGTACATATGAAAGGCACTAATTAGAAAACTGAAAGTGAATTAGATTCGTGCGAACGAATTAAATTACTAAACAATTGGTATTAATTTATAACATAAATAGTTTTACAGACAAAATAATTAAGTAGCTTATATTTTTTTCTTAATTAAATAAATATTTTAAAAGATTTCGACCAACGTCTGTGAAATTGGCAAAATATTGTTTTTTTATTTTTATTCTGGATTTTGAGGTTCACTAAATGTAACGGCTGTCATCAATTGTATAGCTAACATCATTTTTTTTGCATTTCAACAACTGCCAAAAAGTCCTAATTAAAACAAAAAAAAACTTCACTAAAAGCCTTTTTGTTTGTTAATAAAATGAAAATAAAAATTTATTTAATAAAATAATGTTTTTGTTTTAATTTATTGAAAATTTAATTTTATTACAACATTGATTTTTAATAATTAAAATTAAAGACGCGTTTCAGATTTTCAATCCGACTTCAGGCTTAATATTCTAAACTTTCAATTTTTGTATCCGGAATTCGTTTGGTAACCCGGAAGAACTTTTCGGAACTCTGTGATCTGGAATGCCAAAGAAAAAAGTTGCAACACATTTTTTTGATTCTGAAGTTTTTGTTTCGTTGTATTTTTGAAACGTCAAATGCAGATGGCAATTTAAAGTAGTTTTTATTTTACATTTTTTGTAAACATGATGAAAACTAATTCGAAAGATTTTATCTTATTCTTGAAGAATATTCCTCAATAACTTCCAGAAGTTTCTCCTGGGTTCTTTTATTTTGCGTTTACTCCTTTCGTAAAAATTCCACCCCGAATTTATCACCATTACTTAAAAATGATTATAATGAAGAAGATGAAATATTTGCGTTCCAGTCGATGGCGAATATAATAAAATGTCGCTTATAAGACATTTATTCTAACGCACCAAGCACATCTCTATAAGATAAAATCTTTAAATATATTTCTCTTATTTATGTCTTTGGCTTTGCATTTATAAAAATAAAGTATAAATTCTGTCTATAATTGCAGATATCTCTTGATTATAATGACTTAGTTATAAATTATAATTTTTTTAGGAGAGTGTTTTAATTGAATGCGTGCAACAGTTCTTCCTTTTTTCATTCTTTGTATAGGAGAAAGTTTTTTTTTTTTCTTATTTTCATTCTTTTTTATAAGAAAGTTAATTTCTTATATCTATTCTTTTTAAATAAGTAAACAGAGTCTTAAGAAATATATTCTTTAGCTTTTCGAACTTTCTTATACATATATCCGTCGTCGACTGTATTTATAACGAAAATAGACATTTCAGGTTTTGATTTTTTTTTTTCAAATCCAAAATCGATTTGGAATGCTTCCGGACGACTAAGCGAAATAGCTATACAATTTCTTTGAATGTGCAATAAAACTACAAATCTGCGGTGCTCTATTCACATCTAGATAAGCTACAAGATCCAAATTTTGGAATTACAATTTTAAAAAATAATAATCATAAAAAAAACATACTTAACTGCTAACTTCAGTTAAGTATAGACTTTTTTACTTTGCGACTATAAGGCAAGTTATGCATTCGTAAAAAAATCGAACTCGAGATTTTGATCAAAGTTGACATTACTATGATAGCGAAGACGAAAAAAGTGGGTCTCGCAATTCTTTTGGTCTGTCTGTCTGTCTTTTTGACTACAGCAAAACCGCTGGGCCGGTTTTCTTCAAACTTCGTAGATATGGGCTTTAATTTAATTTTAAGATCTATAATTTAATAAAAAAATTTGAAAACAAGATACTCGTATTACTGACTGTACCCACCATAGAACGATTTTTTTAAAATTTTGAATTTTTGATTATCGACATAACGGATTTTAATAAAAAAATTTTAAGAGAAGCTTCTAAAAAGTCTTAAAAACGTTGCATTTCAAAACTTTAAAAAAATATATTTTTTTTTTTTTTTGAATTTTGAAAAAACATCTTTTTTTTTTTGAAAATTCAATATCTCGAAAACGGCTCTATTTTTTTTGTAAATTTAATTTTTATTCGAACAATAATAAAAACTTTAAATTGACGTACCGAAATTTTTTCTTAAAAATGTCTTAAAAATTTTTTATATAAAAATTTATTTTCTTAAAAAACCGCTACAAAGACTTATAATTAATTTCTTGCATAAACCTATATTTGCTTGAATCACATGGCATCCTATTTTTACCTCTTACTACTAAAGAAGTTGTTTTAGTCATTTAACAAATTAATTTTTTGCTTATGAACAGTTTTTCTCTAATAACATTCATTTTTGGAATTCTTAGTCTAATACATAGGAGTAAGTTCGTGCGACCCAGTCGTGCAATTTATTTTTATCTTATTATAGTTTGGCAAATGAATTAAAAAATTATATCGCTTTTTTAAAGCGTTTTTTCCTTCTTTGAGTCACCGTTATACTAATAAAACACGTTTTGTGATTTGATTTGATTTGAATTTTTCAACTTACATGCATTTTGAGTTAAAAGGTGGACTTTTGAAATTCAAAATTGTATTGTAGTTAAATTTAATTTTACAGAAAATAAGACAAATGTGGGGATGAAAAACAAAGCCCGTTTAAGGAACTCGATTGGACCATAATTGCTGTTCTCCTAAGGTTACAAAATAAACAAACAAAATTGTCCAGTCAACTTCTGAAATTAATGGATCCGAAAAAAAAAGTTCCACAATCCAGAATATGTCGATTTAGATAAAATGTACGAATGGTTGAAATCGATATAAACTACAGAGTGTTTCAAAAGTTTCTTCCTAATTTGAAAATGATGTCCTACGAAGTGTTATGAAAAACGCTCTAGAAAGAGCCGGTCTCTGTGAGCATGAAGCTGGTGCTCATATGAGGGAAATTATATTCCACACTAAGCCCAAAAAAATCTCCATAAATAATACTTTGTGATTCTAAAATTAAATCTATAAAAGTTATTATCACTTTAAATAAGGAAGTCCCACCTTGTATTAGCATATCAGCTTGCATTTAGGTTAAATTGATTTGTTATACGAATATGGTTAAATAAATATGCGAATGGTTTATACAAAATAAAAGTTATAAAGTTTCATTAAACTTGAAATTGCTTGCTTTACTTGCAAGTTCTAGTTTCTTACCAAATGATATACTTACCTACTAATATTTTTAATCATTTTTGACAATGGCGAGATTTTCTTGAAAAATTACAGTTTTTCTTACAGGGAATCCCTTTAAACTTCTAAGAAAGTACGAAGATTGATAAATATCGCTAAGTCTATAGTTACAGAAAGACAGCCAAATTTGCTCGTTTTTTATATTTCCGAAATTTTTTGTAGCAAAAAAATGTTTTCTCAATGCCTCTAAAAATGGTGTTTTTTTGTTTTTATTTCTATCAGTCGTGAATGATTTATTTTTTTTTATATAATTTGCACACGCTTAAGGGATTATGACCGCCCTTATAATGTTATGGTGTAACAAAGTGCGAGTTGTGTCGTTAATAGTGTCCTTTCTATCTATTCCTATCCCAAGCTATCTATAATTAAAACATCTGCTATTCTATGACCAATGATCGATTCAGTTGCTCTTTAAAAATGTACGATTAGGTTAAAGCGTGGTTTTAACTCTCCGAACTCATAGCTTGCACTACGTTACGTGCCGTGTTTGGCTTTGGATACCTTCACCTTTACTCTGTATAGTAATTAACGTAAATATACCCGTTTTTTAGGTGTATTCTATAGACCAGTGCCGCATGTCGATTGAATTTTACCCTTAACAAAAAAAAAACGACCAGAATTCAGAACCAGACTACACCAAAGTCATTTAGCGCCAGCTGATAAAGTTCCAGGAGGCAGGTGGTTTATTATGCCTATACTTTTTGTATTTCTCATTTTTATGATAATAACTGCATGTGTACACCACCAACGGCTGTTATGTTGATGTTTTTTATTCTGTTTTGTATATATTTTGAGGTTTTTTTCGATCTTTTTCTTTAGGGTAGGGACAGTTGCAAGGTATTAAATTAATTTGAATTGATCGGTTTCCGTTGTGTTATTAAAGGCAAGGTGTTGAATTGGAACGAACTAAAAATATGTTTGTTGAGGGAAGGGGGGGATCTTTTCGCGTGCCACCGTTACACATATTGGGGAATAAAAAAAAAATATTAATATTGAACGGAAAGGCGGTTAACCAAAAGGTGCTTAGAATTGGATGTGATTAAGCTTTGATCACAAGGCATACAAAGGTTTTTTTTTTTAATGTGTGTCAATATTCCTTGGGACTTTTGTTTGAGTTTGTGAAGAAGCATTTCATTTGAAAATAAAATACAAATCAAATGTGATGATGATGGGAATGTGCGATGGTTTTAGAACTAATTTAAATAAAATGCACGACTGGGTCGCACGAACTTGCTCTTATGTAATAGACAAGGAATTTTAAAAACGAATTTTATTAGAGAAAACTGTTTATAAGGATAAAATTAATTTTTTAAATTCTTTTAGTAGTAAGCGACAAAAACAGAATGCTATGCAAATATGAATTTATGCAAGAACAAAAATTATAAGTCGTAGTAGTGGTTTCTTAAAAAAACATCTTTTATAGGTATACAAACTTTTAAAAAGATTTTTAAGAAAATTTTGGTCGCCAATTTAAACTTTTTATTACTGTCCGAATAAAAATTAAATTTACAAAAATATTGAACCGTTTCTGAGATATCGAATTTTCAAAAAAAGAAAAAATAGATTTTTTTTTTCAAAAATTCAAAAAACATTTATTTTAAAGGTTTCAAATGCAATGTGTTTTAGACTTTTTAGAAGCTTCTCTATAAAAAAAATTCATTAAGATCCGTTATGTGGATAGTGAGAAAAAAATTCGAGAAAATGGTTCTATGGTAGGTACAAGCTGTAATATCTTAGTTTCAATTTTTTTTTATTAAAATAAAGATCATAAAAATTAATTAGAAGAAAAAAAGGACCTTATTCGGAAATTTTCCAATTTTTTTTTTAAATTCTGTGGGACAGTTTTTGAGAAAAAAAAATATTTATAAAATTTCGAAAAAAAATCGTATGGCAGGTACCGTTATTTTTGGTCTTAAAAAAAAAACAAAAAAAAGCGTCCGGGGGGAAAAAATTAAAACCCATATCTACCAAGTTTGAAGAAAATCGGCCGAGCCGTTTAGGCTGTAGTCGAACCGACAGACAGACAGACAGAATTGCGAGACCCACTTTTTTGGTCTTCGCTATCATCGTAATGTCAACTTTGATCAAAATCTCGAGTTCGATTTTTTTTACGAATGCATAACTTGCCTTATAGTACCTATAAGTCGCAAGGAAAAATACCACGAATACATAATATGTATGTCAAAATGTGGGAGATTAAAATTGTATTTCTACTAAAATTCTGTTGTATGTACATGATTTTTTCACATATTTTTTTATAAAGGTATGTATTTACACTCTTTGAGATAGTGCGGAAAAATTTTAAGTCTAACGGATTGAATAAGTTGAAGGTGCTACAAAAGGAAAGTGCTGTATCAGTTACTATTAGCTATAATCATATCGTCGTCATTCTATGAAAACTCCCTAAGTCCATTTAAAATAAAATGTGATTCAATTCTTATTTAATTCATTTCGGATAAACCATTTGCAAAAAAATTTATTGCACAATGGCTACGCCAAACCCATTCTACAATTGAAGTCTGAGACCGTGCTATTTTGATAATTTTTGGATTTTTTTATATTAATTTCCAAGTTTAAAAGCAAATATCTCAAACACACAAAAAATGGACTTAGGGAGTTTTCATAGAACGACGACGATATACTGTTATCCGCGTAATTCGAACATTCGATTCGTAAAATCGATCTTTATCTTTGGATTATGATTTAAATTATCTGTCGAGAGAACTGCATTATGAAACGTCCCACAGTGAAATTCTAAATACCTAAATTTCGGCCTGCTCCACAATGCGTCGAATAGTGGACAAAAATAAAAAAAATAAAGATGCAAATTCTATGTTTATGCTCTAAGCCTGTTTTAGAACAACAAACCATAAAAAATAAAAAAATGGATTTCTTTTGTTAAAAATACAAAAGTTGAAGGTGTTTTTGAATTTATATTAAATAAAAATTAAAGGTTGTCCGGTTATAACTAAGAACGATTTTGGTGGAAAAAGTATGACTTCTTTTCAAAAATCTTGAACGTAGGTGGAAGGCTTGTAAACGAAACGGCGCTTCTTTTGAAAGACGCCACGGAGTCTGGTTGAGAATTTCTTTATTCTTCCAAATAGCATTCTTAATTTTCTAAAAAATGCTTCATCTTGTGAATAAATAGTGCAAAAGTAAATGGGGTCTCTTTGTCGAAAAGCCTAAGCTAGGATTTGGGGCAACAAATGATGGTAGCACGGCAAGAGGTTTTTTTTCAGAATTCGAAAAATATCTTGAGCTCTACAGTTGGTACTATAAGTGTCAATAAGCTTCTGATGCACGGTCAAGATATAATTTCATCTTTTGAAATACCTATAAGACCTGCTATCTGAAGAATCACCAGAGGCGAGTCATAAAGAATTCCGGAAAAATCCCCCCTCTCTCACAAATGAAAATCATCCCGGATTAATACAAACGAAGACCTCTTGACAACATTACTTTTAAAGTCTGATCCTTTTATTTCAAATTTAAGAAAAACAGATTCAATACTTTCAAAAGCGGATCAAAGCGATATCGGGCCATATACCAAAATGGATATACATTTTACAAATTCATCATCTTCATCATTTACTCTTGAAGATAGTGAACTTTCTTCGTAATTGTTTATTTTTCAGTTTTTCCTTTTGTTATTACTTTTTTATGAATTTCATTTCATGACATTCATTAGGTATATTATGCAAAATCTTGTATGCCAGTATAGTCTGTGGTTTTTGTGCTTTGAGAAAATGTATACATTCTTACTAACGTTTAAAATACAAACTATACAACTTTTGTATAACGTACAAATTTTTAAATTTTTTAAATTAATGTAATAATAATACAATATTGTGGGCGTAGCAGTGGCCGGCTTCGTCCTTTTTTTAATTTATAATTTCTTAACTGACCATAATATGTACTAATATTTGAGAACACTATCGTACGAGAGGTTTTCGTGAAATCAATTTGCCAGCAGTGGGCGTGGCGAGGGGCGTGAAAATTCCCTCAAATTGAGTAAAATCCTATATTTATTGCATTTATCAACCAATTTTTGTGCAGTTACCTTACTTTTGAAAAATAGATTTGTGTCCACTACCTCCATACAATCGCCGCACTGTGTGCTCATGCGCCCACTTATTATAAAGTTATACATACTCAGGGATATTTATAAACTCATTATAGTGAGTACATACATAAGGCTATACAGTCCTTATAATGCCTCTAAACCCAAAATTGTTATTTATAACACTTAGGTATTTGACATTGAATAGAGGCATTATAATTTATAAGCTAAACGCGTTTGGAGGTTGAATAGTGGCTACATAAGGACATTTTAGTATTGAATTGTCACATTCACTTTGACATCATTAAATTATTGTGATTATCAAAAAAAAAGCTTCTTGCTATTGAAACTAAAACTTTATGTTATTTTTATTTATTGAAACTAAAATGTTACATTATTATATTAAAAACAAATAGTTGAGAATTAAATATATAAATAGACTTGTTGGTGATCTCCTTCCACGCATCTTTTTCATCCGGTGTTAGTGTTGCAAGTTTTGTTTAGGATTATTGAATTTTATCCTCCATAAGTTTCTCTGAGGAGTAGCTATTTCCAGCTATAGGATAAAATGAATAACAGTTTGATTACCAGTATTGCGCTAGACATAATGACATACCTTATCTAATGAATTATTTGAGCTTTCGGTACTCGTAGTTCCATTTTTACTTGTGATATAGGGCAAGTTCTGCATTTGGAAAAAAAATCGAACTTGAGATTTTGATCAAAGTTGACATTACGATGATAGCGAAGACGAAAAAAGTGGGTCCGACAATTCCGTCTGTCTGTCTGTATGTCTGTACCTCGAACTACAGCCTAAACTACCGGAGGTATTTTCTTCAAACTGGGTAGTTAAGGGTCTTCGGTGATGCCCTAGAGGAGAAATTGAAATTTTTTTTTAGCTCCAAAACTAATCTTATTTATCTCGAAAACGGCTCTAACGATTTTGATACAAAAATTAAGTGTGATATTATGGACATGGACTACATTTTGGTCAAAAAACATTTTGGGGCAAAATGTTAATAGGGGTACCTGCCATAGAACCGTTTTTTTGATTTTCGACTTTCTCATTAACGACTCTAAGGATTTTAACCCAAAATTTTCAGCAGGAGTCCCCTTAAGTTTAAAATAATATTGTATATAAAAATAATCGAAAAAATATCTGTTGGTTTTTTTTTTTTTTTTGAAAAAAAAAATTAATTCAATATCTTCAAAACCTATGAACGATTTTTGTTTTAAATTATTTCCCAAAATCAATATTATTTAATACTTAAAATTCGCATCCCACATTTTTTTCTTGAAAAAATGTTGAGAAATTTCTTATATAAAAAATGTATTTAATAATAAAACGATTTTTTAAAATTTATTTCCATAAATTCATACTTTTCTGGAAACCAGACGGCAATTTTATGCATTTGAACATTATTATCTCATTAAATCTTGTATCTTGTATCTTAAATTCCAAAGTAATTTTGCATAAGAGCAAGTTCGTGCGATCCAGTCGTGCATTTTATTGTTTATTAAATTCAAGATGTTTTTTTTTCTTTGATAAACAGTTGAGTGTTATGAAGGCTTAATGTAATAGATTCTTACTTTTTAGTACTTTATTTGACATAAGCTCATTATAACTACGCTAGGTAGGAAAATGTTTTATAAATATAAATTTGTATAGTGGATGAATAAGTCCTTATGCATTGCATTACTATTCACGCGTTTAGCGAATTCTTATAATTAATACAAACAAATTGGGTTGTGTTCTTCGAATCATTCAAAAGCATTCGTGCTTTTCATGAATTCTCTATTTGGGAGTTTTTTTTTTAAATAATTTTTGATGTATTCGAGATTTAAATAGAAATTGATATTGCGATCATAAAGAAGACGACAAGTGTGGATTTTTCATTCCCGCATCGAAAAGAAAATTGATAAAACAACTGTAGAATTGATATTTTTGTGTGACAAAAGTCGTGATATGTCTATCATATCAAAACAGTATTTTTTGTAATAAATATAAAGTTAATAATTTTAACTGTCTAAATGACATTCAACTATAAATATTATTTTTCAAAAAATGTAATTATAGATTTTTACCATTGAATTGATAGATATTAAAAATATGTTGTTGTGAATTTTTTTTAAAATATCAAAAATGTAGTATTTAGTTGTGATATTAAAAATTGATATTATACTCGTAATGTAAAAAACAGGTTGATAAATAGATATTTTATTATTTCCCTGATACTAAAATATCAGTATCTGATGTTTTTAATATCAGAACAACAACCTTTGACTGCAGATTTTGTTTGATATGATATGCTTATTGATATTGAAAAAATATCAAAATAAAATGTCTTTTGTTTCTCAGTGCACCTATCTGTCGCTTCGGCTGCAATCTAAACGGCTGCATCGATTTTCTTTGAACTTTGCATCGTGTCGTTTTTGACGCTTCGTTGAACTATCATGGTCTGGGTTGGTTTCCCAGTCGCTGACACCTGAAAACAAAAAATATTTTTTCAGGGATACTGGCTCTTGCGAGTAAGTGACAAATCCTATAAGAGTATCTCTTGTCATAAGAACTGCAGGTTATCTATGAGGTATTCCATGACAAAGTGAACATTGTTATTCAGTTTAGTTATGAAAATGACTATCTATATTTTATTAAATTCTAGATCAATAAAAAGTCAAAACACCGAATTAACATAATCCGTAAAAATAATGTTGATAGTATTTTTTTTACATGTTCATGAAAGGCTTACAGTAATTATAACTGTTTTAAACGCAAATTTGTTTTCAATGTTGGTAACACCGCACAGTCTTTTGTATGTTCTGTGGGAAACAAAAACGATATATTGCATTTTAGTCTCTTTTATGGTATATAAGGTGCTAATTTAATAACATTAAAGCTTTTTTGAAAAATGCATGCCTTTAAAAAAACATCTTTTTTGCATTAAGGTGGCGTTTTCATGTAGATGTTATTCAATAATTAGTGTTTAATTTGAAAAGGAAACAAAAAAATATTTCAAAATACTCCATCAGTGAGAGTAGAACATCCCCCATGAGCTGTTTTGCCTTCAATTGAATTAAATTTTAATTTTTCTTACATTGATTTTTGTATATATGTACTATGATCATAAATTCCGATAGCTTATATTTTATCTAATCAAAAAATTATTTATTTCAGCCTCTTAACGAAGACAAATATCTGTGCTATAGTTGCAACAATTGGCTCATCAACTGGCATTCTCTACAAGCATTAAACAGTAACGACGCTGACAACCCTTCGGGAACTTTTCGATCTTCCCAAATGAATAATATGGTTTCCGAAAAAGGTTCTCCTTCAGACGAAGCTAAAACCATCATAAATAGTCCAAAACCAGTCGCACAAATAAGACCACAACTAAAAAATCAAACAGAATCAAATAATGTTTCCCAATCATTGCCAAAGAGGACAACAAGTCAATTGATAAACACAAACAAACGTAGCGAATATTACTATCTTTCGAAAAGAACTTTTCTAAGTTCCCATCGGATAAAGAAAACTCGCCAAAGGAGGACCTTGCATAACTGTTGCGTGTGCGGACGTAGAATAACAAGGAGGGTTTTAACAAGCAGTTCAAAATCAAAGGTCAGCGGAATGAAATGTAAAATGTGTCGCGACACCATGCACTGGCGAAATATGTACCTGAAAACTCTGTTGCTGCAAAAGAAACAGGAATTGCCAAACTTAACAAAGCCATCACCGAGGCAAAACCATGGCAATCTAGTCAATAATCAAACATCAATGCACAATACAAATCACTCTACTTCCCAAATACCATATCAACCCCGGCAATACCAAAGACCGTTGGTGGATGGCAAAGTTGTTTCAATGCTGCGGCGACTGGGAACAACATTGTCCAGGGATAACACATCAAGTAGTCACTATCAACCACCTATCATGAGTCCGGCGAAGAAAAAATCACAAAAATGGACAAGGAATATTGCTGATAACGAGATTGTTATTAACTTCAATACCGCAATAACGGAAGTGCTTCCGATCAGGCGCATCCGAAGAAAGTTGACATATCAAATATCAGACCCCATTCCCACCTTGGATTCTATAGAAATCAATAGCAGTGACGAGGAGGAAGGGGCAGACGACGAAGAAGATGGGAACGGGAATGAGAAGGACAAAGTAAAATTTAATGAAAAGACACTAAATTGCGGTATAAATCTTCAGCAAGTTTACAACTTGGTGCCGAAAGGACTCACCGTATCCCTCATTTCTGAGCCCGAATCAATGCTTGTTAACTAGAAAATATTCTAAGGGAAGGGATGTTTCGTTTAATTTAATTTCGTAATCTAATTTTGTTATTTTGTTCATAGTTCAACATGTTTTTGTTTTAATAAATTTAAATTATTATTTTTCGTTTTGTATATTTTATAGAATAGTAAAATGTGAGAAGATAGAAAATATAATAATGGAATAAATATACTCTGTACGTGCTTAAGTAGGGCAGCCATTATTTATTTAGTTTATAATTATTGATAATCATCATCATGATTCATGACACACAAACCAGCACTAGGTACCTTTTCTTTAGTTTTTAAACAAAAATCGCTGCATGCCATATCATCATGTCCAAGAGAGAAATGTACTCAAATAAAATTTTATAATAATTTAAATAAACAGTAAGCTGTAAAAATAATTTAATTTTGTCGTTTTATTTAAGTGTATTTTTTTTGTGATATTTTTTTTAAATCAAACAATAACAGTAAAAGAGCTACAAATAATTCTTAAAGCTTAACTTAAAAAAGACTTATGAACAAAAAATTTATTGTTTTCAATCTCGATACAGGGTTGCGAATTTTTAAATTAAAAACACATTAAGTCATAAGTCTGTAGATGACTTGTGAATTAAAAACAAGACAAGTGGTTAGTCCATGATTTTTCACAAAACTAATAAAAAAATAAATTTTTGAGTTTGGCACATCCATGGAAATGTCTCTTAATTCTCTATGCAGAATTGAAAACTGCAACCCGTTACGAGCCTCGGTTGCAGAAATATCCCCATCCGCATCCGATGACTTTCTTAGATTTGGGTCGATTTTCAGTAAAACCACTTTGGGTGGACATATTTCGATAACCAGGCCTCGCAGAACCTTCTGATTTTCACCCGGGAATAGCTCTTACAAAATTGACTAGAAATTTTGAAAACCGCAGCCTTTTACAATGCCTGGTTTCGGAAATATCGCCACTCAAACACAATGTTAGGTAGTTAAAGCTCAAAAATCTGTGGAATCAGTGAAATCACTTTGGATGGCCATATTTCGATAACCAGACCACGCAGGACCATTTAGCTTGCATGTGTGTGTAGGTATTGAATAGACCTTTCGTTTGATGTACATATATCTCGGTGCGATTGGTGAACTTCGAAAATATAATGATTTTTAAAGTTAAGTGGTTAGTCCATGATTTTTCCCAAAATAAATAAAAAAATAAATTTTTGAGTTTGGCACATCCATGGAAAGGTCTGTTAATTCTCTATGCAGAATTGAAAACTGCAACCCGTTACGAGCCTCGGTTGCAGAAATATCTCCATCCGCATCCGATGACTTTCTTAGATTTGTATCGATTTTCAGTAAAATCGCTTTGGGTGGACATACATATATCGATAACCAGGCCTCGCAGAACCTTCTGGTTTTCACCCAGGAAAAACTCTTACAAAATTGACTAGAAATTTTGATAACCGCAACCTTTTACAATGCCTGGTTTCGGAAATATCGCCACCCAAACACAATGTTAGGTAGTTAAAGCTCAAAAATCTGTGGAATCAGTGAAATCACTTTGGATGGCCATATTTCGATAACCATGCCTCGCAGGACGATTCTCCAAAACTAATGGTACCCCCCATACACTCGTCATGCAAAATTATATTTATCATAAAAACGGCTTAAACGATTTTGAGAAAATAAATTAGGACATGGACTACATTTTGGTCAAAAACAAATTTGAGGCAAAATGTTATTAACGGTAGGTACCTGTCGTAGAACCGTTTTTTTGATTTTCAACTTTCTCATTGATAACTATAACGATTTTAACCAAAAATTTGCAGCAGGAGTCCCCTGATGTTTAAAATAATATTGTATATAAAAATATTCAAAAAAATTTTTTTGGGTTTTTTGAAAAAAAAAAATTTCCTAGTTTTTTTTTTGAAAAAACAATATCTTTAAAACGTGTGAACGATTGTTTTTTGAAATTACTTCCTAAAAGCTATACTACTAAATACTTAAAATTGGCATCCCAAATTTTGTTCTCGAAGAATCTTAAAGAAATTTGTTATATAAAAAATTACTTTTATAATAAAACGATTATTAAACTTTTTTTGTATAAATTCATACTTTTCCGCAAATCAGACGGCGGTTCTATGCATTTTAACATTTTTATCTCATTAAATCCATGTTTTACATTTATAAAATGTATTTTAAATTCCAAAGTACTTTTACATAAGAGCAAGTTCGTGCGATCCAGTCGTGCATTTTATGGCAAGTGGCACCGTCCTGTTGAAACCACATATCGTCCACATCCATATCTTCCAATTCGGACCATAAAAAGTTCGTTATCATCTCACGATAGCGAACACCATGCACAGTAACTGCCTGACCGGCCTCATTATGGAAAAAATACGGCCCGATGATGCTGCCAGCCCATAAACCGCACCAATCAGTCACTCTTTGTGGGTGCATTTGTTTTTCGACAGGTCCAATTAACCAACCATTAAGACACGCGTTCGTTAGAGCTTTAGAAATCTGTTTAATCGGGCGAAAAGCACTAGAGATGCGACAGCAAGGAATCTCTGGAAATGTTAACCAGAGATTTTGAAAACCGCAGCCTCTTACAAGGCCTGCTTTCGGAAATATCAGCACCCAAAGACATTGTTAGGTAGTTAGAGATCGAAAATCACAAAGAAAATAGATGGTTAGAAAAAGAGGCTTCATTCAAAGCATAAAAGTATGAACACTGGATCTTCATTGACTGGTCTTATGCTTCTTTGCTCTCCTGTGGCTTCCTCTAAATAATGCCCATTAAGCAGCTGCTGGAAATGCTGCTTAAACACGTCTACAATTCCCTGGTGCTTCGGTGACTAGGTTCCCTTCGCTGTTTCAAAAAGCTTGCGGAGGCTTTAGTTCTTGAGCCAATTGCACCTTGTAAGCGTGTAAATGCAAGTCTTTATGCATAATGTTCATCAACGACGAGCGTGAGAGGTGCAATTGTTGGGCACGACGACGAGTTGAGGTGGACAGCTCTTCAGCCACACTATCGCGAACAGCAGCAATTTTTTTCTGCAGTACGAGCTGTACGAGCATACACTGGCGTATTTACATCTCCTACAGACCCGATTTGCTCAAATTTTTGCACGATTTTTCCGATTGTACGCACATTTGGACGATTAAATTGACCGAAAAAATCACAAGTGTGATTTGAACGCCCGTTTTCATAATAAGCCTGAATAACTTTAACGCGTTGCTCATTTGTGTATCTTTCCATGGTTCAAATTGAGTTAGTCTGAAATTGAGAAATGTCAAATGAAATGCAGAAAAAAACTTGACGTTTAGGTGTGGTTCACATTCAACATCGGCCCCTAAAATTTAACCACCCTTTACAACAACAACTTCAGATATCATAAATTTTCGATGATCGCTTCTCGATCAATAAGTTTCTTAAATTTTAAGACACATGAATTTGTAAATCCGAAACGCATCGTTTTATAAAGACAATAATAATAAATGTAAAAGTTATTATTAAACCGATCGCAACCCTTTGTCGCACAACATGACCCCCTATGCTTCCACTTTCATCAATAATTTGATTAAGACTCGAAATATGGATTCCATTTGAGCTGGAATATTTTAAGTTTTAGTGTACATTTCCTTTTAATTTGAACATCATGAAAAACATTAATTTAGTAAGTATTCAATGGAATTATTAGTTTGTTGTAATGAGGTTAAATGCAGTCTGGCTCAACAGTATCTATGTATAATTAATATTTTATTATATCCATCATCTAATAGTAATTTTCAGCTTACAAGTATTATTTCTCTGCTTTTAACCAGAATACTTTCTTAAATTACAACCATTCAATTAATACAGATCGGAGATGAGGGACAAAAATTCGACTGGGATATCATATTACTAAAACGAAAAATCAATAGCAATTGTATTTTGTGTTTTGTATGCCATCAAAAAACAGTAATAAAGTAAATTAAAAAAAAAAAAAGAATTGGTAGAGTTGTGCACAGTGGGGGCTTCTTTATTTTTGTGGATAGAATAAGGGATACCGGACAGAACTTGAAATTGAAAATGTACCTAGATTATGTTTTCGATAAAGACCAATGTGCAGTCAAACCTTATTATGATTAGAATTTGTAGAAAGAAAATTAAAGATTAATTTTAAAATAATTTAAATTTATGTATTTAAATTTCAAATTCCTTAAAAATCAAAGCAAAATAGAACACACAAGGTGAGTTTGTTTGAAGGCTGTGACAAGTTATTGTCATTTACAGCCTTATTTACTAACTCGTTTTAGCGACGGAGTAAAGTTACTTCGACTTTACAACGACTCTAATCCTGAAAAGCTTATTTATAATGAAAATGCAGGAGGAATAGCGGCGGAGTTCATAGGAGGTTTAAGGCTGTTTTAGTATCTACATAAATGTCGTTTTGAAAGGACATCTTGTGAAATTTACAAAAAGGAGCATAAGCAATAATTTGACATAAGGAAGGCGTAGCTAAAACGGCTAAGAAAATAATTTATAAATGAGGATTTCTTTGCGTGGCGTAAACCCGAAGTAAGTGCTTCGGCTCGGTTTAACTAGTCCGAGGTTGAACCCAGTATTAGTGAAAAATAATAGATAAGACTGTTAACAGCTTTTCATTCAATTTGTATTTCGCCTTATCACAGGCCCCGTCGTAGTAGATTTGTAGTACGAACCCCAAAAAAAGGTATCATTGCTCCCGCCGTACTAAAAAAACTTGCTGCGAAATTCGGAGTTCGTGAATAATGGTATCACTAGCCCCGAATGAATGGAAAGTTCAACAGTTTTTTCTACGAACAGTTATTTTATTTATTTATTTATTTAACTCTAACAAGTACAATTGACTTTCATAGAATAACTTACAGACTAAACTTAAAATCTAATATAGAATCAAACATTATTTAATAGCAAAATTTTACATTCATTTCGACTCAAATGGAATTCCAATAAATCTTGAAATTGATTGAAACAAGAAGCCGCGTTACATATAGGATTGTTCGAACCGTAATTAGTGTTATGTCTACGGATATAAAAGAAATCATTTTCTCTAGGACGTAAGGAACGCGCAGGAGCATAAATATTTAATAACGACAGCAACTTCGGACTGTCTATATGGCTAGAAATAATGTCTCTAGCAAACATTGCGAAATAATACACTCGTCTGCAGTGCAGAGGTTTTAACTGAATTAGTTGGCATCTGATATCATAAGCAGGCATATTTGAGAACAAGTAAGTTTTACGCAAAGCAAACTTCGTGAACCTTTTCTGAATACGTTCAACCCGTAAAGATCGGATTTTATAATAGGGTGACCATATGATGGAGCAATATTCCAGATTAGAACGAACCAAAGAGACAAACAGACTTTTCAAAGTATACGGGTCACTAAATTCCTTAGAGTTTCTAAAAAGAAAACCAAGCATGGCATTTGCCTTCGAAATTAAAAAGTCTACATGTAGCACAAAGCTCAATTGACAATCGAAGATAACTCCCAAATCCTTATGCATCGAGACTCGTGTAAGATCATTTAAATCGATTTTATAATCGAATAAAATTGGATTCTTAGATCGAGTAAATGTCATAATGGAACATTTACGTATATTTAAATGCAAACAATTGACATCACACCAAATCGAAAGCCTATAAATATCTTGTTGAGGTTTTATACAATCTGACACAGATTTAATTTGCCTAAACAACTTGAAATCATCAGCAAAAAGTAATCCACAAGAATCTAAAATGCAATCTGGTAAATCATTGATAAACAGATGGAAAAAAAGAGGACCTAAATGGCTACCTTGTGGAACTCCCGAGTGATTTAAGATAGCTTTTGAAAGATGCGATCCCAATTTAACATACTGTTTACGGTTTCTTAAATAACTCATTATCCAGCCAAGTAAAACAGAGTGAAACCCAAAACTTACCAACTTACGCTCTAAAATATGAAACTGAACACGATCAAAAGCTTTAGCAAAATCTGTGTAGATAGCATCAACTTGTAAGTGCTGTTCCATATTGTTAAGGCAAAAGTTAGTAAAAATTGCTAAATTTGTGGACGTAGATCTTCCACTGACAAATCCATGTTGATCTTCAGATATAAAAAACCGAGTGACCGCGTAAAGTTTTCGTTTGACAATTGCTTCAAACAACTTAGGGACGAGTTGTAATTTCGCAATAGGCCTATAGTTTTCAATGTCTAGCTTAGCACCAGATTTGTGGATAGGTGTGATAAAAGAATACTTCCAACAATCCAAAAATAAACCTTTAGACAACGAGAGATTAAACATTATCTGAAACGGTATTAGTAAATTATGTCTACAATTTTTAACAAATATAGCTGGAATATTATCAGGTGGAAGAGTATGAGAGCAATCGAGAGATGATAGTTCATTTAAGACGTCCTCCTCAGAGATATAAAGACTACCTACGTTAATAAAAGAAACATCAAGAGTTGACTTTGGTTCCGGTTCTGTTTCTGGTTCATTGACATAGTTAGATTGAAAGAAATTAGCAAACATGTTGCAGATACACTTTAAATCACTGCTTAAAACATTTTTGTACTTCATAGGTAGTAAGTGGAATACCGATTGATTTCCTTTTCGTGTTTAGAAAGGTCCAAAAAGCCTTAGGGTTGCTTTTAATATTGGATTCCAAGGATAAAATATGCTGACGATATAGAAACCGTTTTAAGAATTCATATTCCTTTCTCAATCTACAAAAAGTTAAATGAAAGGATGAATCATATAAACTTTTTCTATACATCCGTTTCATTTCACATTTTAAATTAACGAGACGTTTATTAAACCAACTAGGTTTAGTAGTATTCAAAACTTTTTTTACAGGGACACACTTAGAGAAAACGAGATCGTAGACCTCTTTCAAATCAGATAATCCCGAAAAACTTAAATTCCAATCAATCAAAGATAAATAATTATTTACATAGTCATAATCTACTTTTAAAAAGTCGTAAATATAATCAAAATCATATTGTTTAGAATCTTTAGAATAGCAATTTAAAAAAGAGATATTAAAGGAAATGTACAAGGCTTTATGATGAACACTATTGTTAGACAATAAAAAATCGGCTTCCGTAACTCTTAAAATTAAATCTTCATAAGTAAAAACCAAATCTAAGACTCGGCCAATACTATTTTTTATTGCATTTGACTGTACAAAACTCATAGAAAGCATGGAATCAACCATTTCTATTTCAAAATCTTTTATGACATTACAAGGAAGTAAACATTTTTCATCTTCAGAGTATACCCAATTAACGTTACTTAAATTAAAGTCACCCAGCACCACTATAAAAGAATTTGAATCTATGTTATTAGCAATTAATCTTATATTTGAAATATGAGCTAAGTAAATACTGATATCAGAACCAGGAGGTATGTAAGACAAAATATAATAAATTTTAACAGTGATATTATCATTTGAACGAATATAATCAACGCTTACACAGATTTGTTCAATCAAACCAGATGATGCATCAAGATTCACCAAACTGCTCCTGTGAGAGGTTTTGATCGCGAGAAGAACACCACCTCCCCTTGATAAGCCAGTCTGGATTGGACAACGATCTTTCCTATAGACAGCATAGCTGGCGTCAAAGAGTTCTGTAGTAAGTATATTGTCACACAACCAGGTTTCCGTTAGAGCGATGACTACATACGAGCAATCGGCCACTGCATCAAAGAAGTCAGTAGTCTTCGTCCGCAGACCTCCAGAATTTTGATAATAGATTGAGTTATTGTTATCATCAGCATAGTTAAAATCATGAACAACAGCAGCAATCGTGTCAATACGATGTACTTCAAAATCTGTTAAGGCGTTTAAAGCAGCAACATCAAGATCAACAACAGCATCATCAACAACATCATCATCAGAAAGAAGAGCAGCATTGGCAACAACGACAGCATCAACATCAACAGCAGTATTAGCATTAAAGCAAACATCAATTTCAGAAATGATATCAAAATCGAAGTTATAGAAATTGTTTTCATTCCCCTGAAAGCAGGGGCTTATTCGTTTTTTGGCAGATAGACAAATGGGCGTATAGTTACTCCAGTTGGCCAGAAGTCACCGTCATATATTGAGTTGACATATTCAACAGGAACCATTATTTTAAAATTGATGAATTTATTCTTTCGTGTCTTATTATTAGATATTAAGAAACAAGAGAATCCAGAGTTATTAGGAAAATTAGTTAAATTTCCAGACATATAATTAATGATATCATCGGTTTTAGTGTCTGGATGGAAGCCTGTGATATGAAAACATTTAATTTTGCGCATTACCTTCAAGTTATCGCATTGCCCCTTTTTGCCTGAAAGGCCCTTTGGTTTGCGTTGAGATAGCCTTGTTTCGGCAAGGGGGATAGCAGGTTCGGCAACATTTGTCTTCGTTCGAGAAGAAGAAGGAAGATCATTTTCATAGTCAAAGGACTCAGCAATAGAATTCGCAACAGAATTGATCGGAGCTCAACTTAAAACGAAACATAACTAAAACTAAGCAAACGAAGGTAAAGGGCATGCAAATAAAATATATAAAAACAAGTTTTATTATTGTTTTCATGCGAATTTGTTTATATTTTTTTATTTTTTGAAGGGAAAATAAAGTAAATACAAATAAATATTGGTATCCTCCTTCCGTAATGAATCTTATTTTTATTGTTTGTCTTCTTTGCTTGTTTACTACATTTATTACAAAGATTGCAACGGCAATGGCATCCATTTTTAACGACCAAAAAGAGTAAAATCAAATCAAAAGATGAACAACGAAAATTTATTTCTTTTTTCACATATTGACGCAAGTCAATTGATTTTGAAACTCCGAAATTAGGACAATGCTTTTTTGGATTCGTTCGGGGCTTATGATGTAAATTTATTCGTATTCGTAGCGTAGCAAAATTTTCGGGGACTTGATACAAGGGACTCTGTGATAGGGGTGATTGTTTTCGTAAACTCTTTCTCCAAAGAAACACAAACTATTGGCAAGTTTAAGAACCAGTGGAATCGCTGCAGATAGCCCAGGTTGATTTATTGGATCTTGTATTTCATTCGAAACACACATAAAAGCTTCCTTATACGTGCACACATAACCTACTATATTATCGCTGAAATGTTTTAAAACTCTCAAACCAATGGATATTATTGGACAACAGCAGTAAGCATTATGCATTGAGGTGAAATCATAACTGATTGTCAACTTTGTATTACCGCGACAGCTGTCTCTATCATGTACATATGTGTATATAAGGAAAGATAGAGGGAGCCATCGTCTAAGCAAGTCCATTAATTAAGGGATTGCTCTAGTTCTACGCGTTTCTTGATTTTCATACATATCCTACTTTAAAAATTCCATTGAAATAAAACCGTTTTTTTTTCAAATAGATATCAAAAAATAAGTATATAAAAACTCCTATAAGTATGCAACTTTATCTTAACACTCAATTGAAAATAGTTCTCTTCCATAATGCGAATAATTTATGTGGCTGACGTGAAGTAAACGCAACTCAGTTGTCTTCCATAATTGGCACATAGTTTTTCAAAAAAAAAAAACATATTGAAAAATATTATTGCATAAGGGACACTGTTTCCAGTATTATAATTCTTTCAAGAAAGAGAAGCTCAGTTTCTGTACACTTTGAAGATGCTTATTGAGAGGAACTGTCTCACTCACTCATCTCACTCCATATGTGATAAAGATCAAGCAAAATAGCAGTGAAAGAAAATTTTGCCGTAAGAGCAAGTCATGTTAATAGCCGCCGTAGTACAGTAGGATTTTATATGAAAAACAAATACAACATCCGCAGTAGCATCACTGCCGATGCTCGAATAAACGTCAAATCTGTATCCGCAGCAGGATTTCACTTCTCCTTTTATCGGCAGTGATCCTACTGCGGATGTTGTATTTCTTATTCATATAAAATCCTACTGTACTACGGACAGCTTTTCCAAAAAAAACACGGCTAATGGCAAAATTTAAGGTGTTAAGAATTCCCCCACGACCAGTTATGTACATAAATACGACAAAAAGTAGGTACCTACCTACTTTAAAGTTTTCTATTTATAAAATCATCAGCATCATTTGAGTGAGCCGAGTTCGAGAGTGGTCTGCCATTTACGAACGCAACAAATTATTAGCGCATCTAATATTTCCCCTCGAACAATAATTATAAAGAGAACCTTAGACTTTTTTGAAAACCGTTGGGATTCGGCAAGGAGTTCCAAATCTTACAAACTCATTTTATGCACCCCAAAAGACAAACATACAAGAGACTTTGCTTTCTTCATTTATTATTCGATGGAAACTGACGGCGAGACGAGTTCTATTGTATCTTTCACCCTATTCAGATTTACCTTCATCTTGCATCTGCGTGCTTCTTTTCAATAGAGCATAAACTACTTTTTTTAGTTGTATCACAAGTAAGAAACCACCCCATTCAATTTCAAGTTTTTATTTTTGCATAAATTAAGAAACCACGCTGCTCTCGAGGAATTATAAATTAAAAAAGTATATCTTTTGCAGATAAAACAAAACAACAACGACCACAGTTGAATATGTTTTTTATTTACCAGTTTATAGATTTCTTTATAGGAATTTGCGATAAATATAATCGCAAATAAATTTGGCATTGGACTATGACGACGTAGTACAATAACCTCTCCGAATCTTACTGACAATTGGTTCACCGACTGAATGGGAAAATCTAACATAACTAAACAACATTATCATCTCCCTTATTTTTATAAAGTTGATAAAAATCTTTAAAATATAAAAAAATCCAAGATATCAACGTGTCTACTTACCCCGATAGCCATGTCAAGACATTTTGCTACAATCGGCAACACGACAAAAACGGGTATGTATACAGAAAGACGACTATACGCCGCGTGTTTCTAATGCTTTGCTTTGTCGTCGCAAATTTCCATTTCTTTTCAGCATTATAATTTTTGAAATGAGCATTTATTCACAAGAAAAGATATTTTTCAATTTGCAAAGTTGCCACTGAGAAAAGATCATGTTTTTTCAGCTGCCAACAAAACTACCTTTTGTTGGAAGTGTGGCGCAATAAAAAAAAAAGACTGGTACAGACATACAGAAAACGATGACTGTACTTCTGAATGAAGAAGGATAAATCGGAGATAAAATGGCCATCATTTCTCACTTCTTTTGCCTTCAGATCAGAAAATACGCTGTAAAAAAACTGAAGACTCAAAAGTGAAGCAGCTCCGACCGGAGACAACCAACTTCTCAAGAAGCTGAATGCTGAAGGAACAATTAAAACTCAATTTGGTTTTATATTTTTTTCTATCAGCAGCTCCAGTAATTTTAATTTGCAATTAAAAAACAATCACAGTGATTTTATTTTTTTAGTCAGATTTTCTTATTTTTTGTTATGTGTTTGAAATATTGGGGGTAGGTAGTACAAGTACAATATTTTATAAAGAAGGCGAAGTTTTACTTCTCGGGGTAAAACGCTCTTGCCAGCCACCGAAAAACATCGTAAGTCCATCGCTCTGCTTAGTTGCGTCCTCCCTTCTCGTCGCATTCACGCCTCAGATGCCCGCTCTTGCCACAGCTATAGCAAGTCTTTGTTGCATCCGGACAATACTTGGAAATGTGACCGGCTCTGTTGCACTTGTAACAGGATAAACTGGAGTTGGACGAACCACGGCTGTCGTTCATCTGTTCGGGACAGTTGCGGGCCCAGTGGCCGAGTTTGTTGCATTTGTAGCATGTTGGGTTATCCATTTGGGTGCAGTCTTTGGAAATGTGACCAATTCCGTTGCAGCGGTAGCAACGCTCCGACTCCTCGGGGCATGCACGAGCGTAGTGCCCGGTTTGGTTGCATTTGTAACATTTCTCTCGGTTGCCTCCTCCTCCACCGCCTCCACGACGCATGTCTCCGCGACCACCATCTCGACCACCGCCATCGCGTCCGTCGCGTGAATCCCGGAGCCCGGAATTACAGTCACGGGCATAATGGCCCGGACGATTGCATTTGTAGCAAGCTGATGATGATGACATTGTTGATTGATGTTTTGTTTGTAGTTTTTTTTTGAATTACTTTATTTTCTGCAACAAATCTCCTACTTGTTCACTGGAACTAATTTAATTAATAGAAATAAAAACTCCCAAAAAAACTGTCTCCACCACCACGGCACAAAATGCAAATCGAAATGGCTGCCGTCCAAATAAAGCCTCCGACTTGTGAGAAAATTTCAATGCCCACAGAAATACCGGCTGCATGTCGGACTCGTGTTGCCTCATTTATTTTAGGGGTTGTTGATCATGAAAAGGATTTGGATATTTCAATTTTGGCTAACCTGACGTTTGATTTAGTGTGTTTGCATCGAGGAGTTAGAAAATGTGTCCTTTTTATCCATTCACATTTTTTAATGATTGTAGGGCGCCGCCACTATGAAATGTAGCATTTTTCAAATTCAAATTTAAAACAGAACATCGTAAAATTCATTGACCCTGTTGAATTTTATGAGATATCAGATAAATGCAACCACCTTCGATGGCAAAACACTGGAAACCAAAACAATAAATTTGGTAGCTAGGCATTTTTTTCTGATGACAAAACTAAACCGATTATTTTTTGATTCTAATTAAAGCAATGTAACCCAGTTAAACACAAGAACAGTACTGCCAAATGTATTTTTCTTCCAAAAACATTTTCATGTTCTAAAAAATGCATCTAAAAAAATATATTTTAATTACATATTGAGGGTATTCATGTAACGAGATAATTTTCCGCATGTTTGCATGAACACCCCCTTAAAAAATCGTTGCGTAAATGTGGGAAATATTCAAATTAAAAGTCACAAATGATAATAGGGGTATTCATGTAAACGCGGAAAACCCTCGTAAACCTCGTAAACCAGATAATTTTATCTCCGCAGAAACGAGCTGTCAAATTTTGTATGGGAAAAAGTTTCTGCAAATCGCATAAAATTATCTCACAAATTTGCTGCGGAAAGTGCAGAAATAAACCTCGTAAACTAAAGAAGTATGGATTCTGACTTTTAATTTGACATTTCACAAAATATTTCCCACATTTACGCAAGTATTTCTTAGGGGGTGTTCATGAAAACATGCTGCGGAAAGTTATATCTTTCTACAAAGCGGAAAATTATCTCGTTACATGAATACCCTTAATATGGCTTAGTTTATCAGATTTATTTCTTCTCTTTCCGCATCAAATTTGTGAGATAATTTTATCAGGTTTGCAGAAAGTTTTCCCATACAAATTTTGACAGTTTGTGTCTTGACACAAACTTTTTAGTTGCTCGAACCAAGCAGTTTCGCAACTAAAAATTGGTAGTGCGCGGCTAGCCTAAAATTAATTCCCAACAGTTGAGCTGTTTTCTATAGGCGCAAGAGAGAAAAGAGTGTGAGCGTGAGTGAAGAGTTGCCAGTGCGCGGTACTCTATCAACTGGTGATTAAACTATTTGATTTCGATCACAGTTGCCAGTGCGCGACTAGCCTTGACACAAACTAAACGATTGCCTAAAATGAGTTCGCTATTTTGTGTAACATATAATTATGTGCACCTACGTGGACATTCAACAAATATTTCATCTGTTTTCTATAAGCAACCAAACAGTTGTGCAACTAAAAATTGAATGTGCGCGCCTAGCCTTAGAATACCAAAACCTCACAAAATCATATTTACCTCACCTTGTGAGGTTTCAGTGAGGTTGGGCAGAATCGGGCAGCTAATCTTATTTCGATAAAGTTAGTATACAGCCTTAGAAAACAGTCAATGCAGCCAACAGCTGTAATTGAAAAGCGTAATGGCGGGAAATTTACAGCGTAGCCCGCTTTTTATTTTCACGGCATTCTTAAAGGTGTGTGCTGAGAAAATTATCAAAATATAAAGATTCGAATACGAAATCTTTTGTGATTTTTATTTCTTTCTCTAATTAAATAACGATGCGCAACATATTATCTTACTTCATTGTTGTCAGAAATACCCCCATGTCTTGGGGTATTTCCGATTGTCTGATTTTTGATATAAATTTGACATTTTTTCCGATTTTCCGTACATTATATTTTCTAATCTTCTCCGCTCATATAAACATATAAGAAAATTACTTCGACTTTACAACGACTCTAATCTTGTAAACCTTATTTATAAAAAAAAATACACTAGGAATAGAGTTGGAATAAGCTAATAGCGTTTTCAAAGCAAGAGATTTATGTGGTGTTTTCACCGCACTAAAAGATTAAAAGGAAGATTAACTTTTACAGCATCTATCAAAATGCTAATGGTGTTTCAATTTTTCTTATAAAGTGGAAGCGTTCAAACTATAAAACAATTGATACAAGATTGATAACAAGATTTATTTCCAATCTACTAGATTTACGAAATAAATTTGTATAATAAATCTTCGAGATTTAAAGAAGATTTATGGTAAATCCGCCTAAATCCAGGATTATCTCTTGTTGAAAACGTAGTATAAAAACCTGGTTCATTGGAGGCTTAAAGTCATTTTAGTATCTAAATGTCATTTTGACATCGTGTGAAATTTACAAAAAGGAGTGTAAGCAATTTTTTTTCGTTTGTTACTAACACAAAATGGTTGGATATTTATACATTAATAAATTATTTACATTTTTTAAATGCTCTAACAGTTGTACGGTAGGATTTATAGGATTTGAACTATATACAATCTAATTTTAAATATATCCGATATCCAATATGCATATGTACAATTATAATGAAATGAATAATAATAATGGAAATCAGCTGGGATTTGCTTACGTGTATATTAGCCGTGTTTTTTTGGAAAAGTTATCCGTAGTACAGTAGGATTTTATATGAATAACAAATACAACATCCGCAGTAGGATCACCGCCGATAAAAGGAGAAGGGAAATCCTCCTGCGGATAGAGATTTGACGTTTATTCGAGTATCGGCAGTGATCCTACTGCGGATGTTGTATTTGTTACTCATATAAAATCCTACTGTACTACGGATAACTTTTCCAAAAAAACACGGTTATTGTATAATAACCAGAGTTTTAGATTGGTGACCTTTTTTGGTAGTATATTTGACATAAGGAAAGGCGTAGCTAAAACTGCTAAAAAAATATTTTATAAATATGGATTTTTTGGACGTGCCGTAAGCCCGAAATTTAATAAATAAGGCTGTAAAAGTCTAAGAATGACATAACAGCAATAGTGAATAATAATTAGAAAAGGAGTAACCCATTTATTTAATGCATCGACTAAATTTGTTTAAAAAGTCTGAAAAAAAAACTTTCATTAATTTAACGACATAGGACAAGTCATAGCATAAATTTAAAAATGAATGGAATTTTGTATAATACTGAATATATATATATAGATGAGCGGCGAATAACAGCACTTATTATAAATATGTGAGTGAAAATTCAGCTCTTTTTATCCCTTCCGTAAGAATTTTCAAGGTCGAAAATCAACAATTTCAGGTGTATAACTCGTATATTTTCAAAGGGAAAATTTCCCGTAACGTCGCATCGCCTTCATCGCGTTAGTGTGGGTGCTTTCATGTATAGCTGTGTAAATAATTTTGACTGGCGAAGGCTAAGGCTATGGCTGGATATCTAAACGATTTTGAAGAAGCTCGATGGCAACTATTCACCCTTCAGAACACTGAACTCGTTCGGTCAAATAAGTAAAAGAATCTAAAACCTTGTTTCCTCTGTATTTGACAGCAAAACTAATGTCGATTTCCTTTACACACTAGGGATTTCGATCCCTTGTCAATTTTTTTGTTTTGGTGTGCGTATTTCGTATACTTGTAAATCCCTCTTCAAATACGGATTCGAAGGATTTGATCTCTGTAAAAAAAAATCGATTTTTTTTGGTGTGAAGGAACGTAAAATCTGTCGAGGGATCGAAATCTTCACACAGAAATTGATTTCTCATGTGTAAAGGAAATCGACATAAGAAATTTGTTTGCGAGCAGTGTTCCCGAGATCTCATTTTTATGAACCGACCTAGCCATCTATATTGAAAAGAGCACTTCTTAAGCACGTAAAAATTCACATATGTACAAAACGGTTGTCAAAAAAAGTTTTTTTTTTTTGTGTGTCCTTTAATTCAAGTCCAAAATAAACTATTTTCATAGATTTGATTAATTTAACACTTGAAAGCTTTTTTTGATCGAAATTCCTTCATATAAGAAATACTAATAAAAACCACAAGATGGGTAAACGACAGCATCAAAAGGACAAAATGTAACACGAAATCCACACAAACAAAAGTTGGTTTAATATAAACTATCTATTTACAGGTACCTGACCTACACAGAATGGTCCGAATTGTATGGTGGAAAGAAAACAGAGTCCGCTGAGAATGAACACATCAAATTCAAACGCCTCCCCTACGACCACTGCTGCATAACCATGATTCCCTTTGAAATCCCCTATAGCGACAGAGAAGGAAATGTCTTCGAACTCCAAGCTATCGTCGATTTCCTAAAGATGTTCAAAATCAATCCGATCACAGGCAAGCCCCAAGATGCCAAATCCATGGTTCCATTGAAATTTCACAAGAATTCCGATGGCGAATATCACTGTCCAGCTCTATTCAAACCTTTCACAAAGAATTCCCATATCGTAGCGGTCGCTGTCACTGGAAATGTCTTCTCCTGGGAGGCAATAGAACAATTAAATATCAAAACAAAGAATTGGAAGGATTTAGTCGATGATACACCATTTCTGCGAAAAGACTTGATTACCATCCAAGATCCCCAGCACTTGGAAAAGTTTGATATTTCAAGATTTTATCACATAAAGAAGAATCTACGCGTTTTGACTGAGGATGAGATTTTTGATAAGATTTTAGGCTCCAAAGGTCGCATAAAGTCGATGAATTTAGAGACAAAAGAGACTCTAGCTCAGTTGGAAAAAGATTACCAACCTGCTGCCGAGGCCGCAGTTGCCGAAAAGAAACTTGTTGATAAATTTAATGCAGCTCACTTTTCTACCGGAGCAGTGGCTGCCAGTTTCACATCTACAGCCATGGTTCCGGTGTCTAATCACGAAGCAGCACGTATTGATGATGATACTGTAAAGTATGAGCGAGTTAAGAAGAAGGGATACGTTCGGATAACCACAAATTTTGGTCCACTTAACTTTGAGATTCACTGTGATTCGGTTCCAAAGGCAAGCGAAAACTTTATCAGACACTGTGCAGACGGCTACTATGACAACACTATTTTGCATCGGTCCATTCGGAATTTTATGGTAAAATCAAAAAATTTCTATTCTACCTTTAGATTTTTTTAAACTCAAAATGTTCGACAACAAACCTCAGCTCGAAGAGCTTTATTGAACTTTAGTTGCTTAAGTTCAACGGAATCGCTGGACTAGCGCTTCTAGGTTGAATAGTACAATTTGCCTAATAGCGCAATTCGGTTCATCCTTGAAGTTTAGAGTTTACAGAACAGATTTTTTCAAAGTCTCAGGACTGACTGCGATTCTTTTACGGTGTTCCCTTGCTCGTACTTGCCAGCTTCAGCTCGAACCTAGTTCTTTTTACAAAACTTCTAAGCTTCATGACTTTCCTGCATTTCCTCTATTGCACTATTCTTTCTTTTTTTCTTTTGAAAATATTTGCTCTTTTACACGTAGAGCTCGCGAGTGTTTGCGCTAATTTTATGTAGCATGCTTTTTTACGGTTCCTCTTTACTTTGTTTATCGAAATTCACAATCAAACCAGCAGTTTCGCAGTGGTTAGAAGCGGCATTGTCCAAAGTTCATCTTCTTTACACAGTTTCCCTGGATTTACGCAATCTACATCTAAGTAATGGTCCCAGTCAACGGTCAGACGTCGATGATACCGTAAACGTCAATACATTGATCAATAGTTAGTAATAGAGAGATTTGTATGAATCCTTATCACATGTACTATCTGACTATTCCAACAAAAAACTTTTCTCTTAACTTCCCGTGAAAATCACTAATATATCATTGCCTTTCTGTTTCGTAAGGGAATAGGAGCATATCAGACTTAGTTGGATAATTTTAACTTGGTGCGGATCACCCTGATACCCTTGTTCACATATTAAAAACTCAAGACTACTTATGTTAGTTTGCATCCGTATCCGAGGTTTATTATTGCTTCTTTCGGATAAGGAGCCGAATAAATCCCTACTTAGAGACCTAACTTTTGAATATGTCGTAGCCTTTTTAAGCTTTTACTGAAATTGTTAAAGCGACCCTGTGGAATTTTCCCACTTCTACTTGGATAAAAGGACGAATGTATTAGAAGAAAAATGTTCCCCTTCTTTGGTTAGCTGCCACCAACCACCTTCCAAAGCGGTTGTAACATAACAGCTCTCGCAGAACCAGGTAAGGTTAGGTTAGGTTTAAGTGGCTGTCATAAAGCGTCTGACACACTTAGACCAGTAGAGGTCCATTGCGATACCACGATCTAATAGGGAACAAAGTTAAAACCATTTTGGAGCTTCTGATGGAGCGAAGGAGACTTTTAATGTCTGGTGTTTATGAGATCGCTTGGTTCATTATAGAAATATTCTCCTAGATGAAGTTTGCATCTGTAAGAGAGAGCAGGGCAAAGAAGGTGTGGGATTGTCTCCTCTTCCTCCTCGTCCAAGCAACTCTTGCAAAAATCGTTTGATAGTACACCCAGTCGTGCGGCGTGTCTACCTATGAGACAGTGTCCAGTTATGACACCTATTACGGAGCTGATCTGAGATCTACTGAGGGAAAATAGACATTTTGACCGTTTCAAATCCAGTTTGGGCCAGATTTGTTTGGTCGCCATACAAGTGGCAGTGTTAAGCCATCTTGTGTTTGATCGTTCCAGAGCAATTCGTTTCAGCATAAGTTTACTTGTAGCTATTGGCATAACTATATTTACCTTTTCGGGCAAGATAGGCATCTCCGTTCCAATTCTGGCGAGTTCGTGGGCTTTGCAATTGCCCGGAATGTCCCTGTGACCCGGCACCCAGAATAGGTGAATATTAAACTGTTTGGCCATCTCCATTAGAGACGATCGACAGTCTTGGGCTGTAATGGAGTTTAAAGAGACTGATGCGAGGGATTTCAAAGCAGCCTGACTATCTGAGAAGATGCGGATATTCGTGCTAGATATCAAGTTTTCTTTAAGCCAAGACAGTACTTCCTTTATCGCCAGAATTTCCTCTTGAAATACGCTACAATGGTTTGGTAGGCGGAAGGAGAGATTAATTTTTTTTTTTTTTTTTTTATAATCTACCTGCGCTCAAGGGATTATTATTACCCTTTTAATGTTTCAACACAGCGCGGGCGTGAAGTTAACGAAGAGAAAGAAGGATAGGAAAGATGTGTGGCACGATGTTCTGAGCCTGTTGTTGATGTCTCAGATATTTTTATCTCCAGGGATGGCAGCTGAACTAAAGCGGAGAAATGCCGTGTCTTATTTCTATGTCTCTTATAATTCACATTATTTTATACGTGTTCATCCTTGTTGGGCATTCAATAGCCCCCGTGTACGCAACAGCCCTTGGGCTGTGCACGCCCCACCTAACCTAACCTTGTTGGGCATACTAGTTTAACTCAATTACATGTTGTTAGTGTTATGCCTTAACAACATATAATGAGTATACCAGCAACCCATTGATGACAATTTTTAGAAGGTTTTAATGGAATTAAAACGACATAGACGATGGCAGGGATCGAACCTGTGATCATGAGGTTGACAGGCGAGCACACAACCATCGTGCCACGGCCACCCCCAATGTTTAGTCCATCTGAGTACACTCCACCACTCCGTTTTCAGTCTTCGATCCATCTGTATAAAAATGTACTGATTTATTTTCTATCAAAGCCCCTTCCTCCCAAGCTGACCTTGAGGGAATGGTGACTTCAAAGTTTTTATCGAAAACCAACAAGGGAGTGATGTAGTCGGAGTGACTTGGGAAAATTCCGAATAAATTCAGATGGCTTTGAGACGTACAGAACCAGGGCTTATTGAATTACAACTCTCAGCGATTTCTTTGTGTTGGATATCGACAGAAAAATAGAGAATCTAGAATTTTGCCAACTAAGATGAAAGGCACTTTTTCTTTACTCTTGGAGAATATTTTCACTTTCTTTTTAAAGACAGTACCTCCGAAAAAAAAATATAGTTTAAGCTTTAAAGTGGTATAGGCTTCAAATATTGCCGCCAGACCTCCGGCGTGGTTTTCAAATAGTCAAATCTTGCCTTATGTATTTATTCACTTGGAAGTAGGAAGAAAATAAGTCATAAAGTAAGTCGGCCTCTTTATTTCACAAATTGCAAGAGTCTTAAGATAAACCATTTTAATGTTGATAGTTGATCTGATCATCCTCCTTTTGGCAAATAACTCCTTAAGTTTAAAAACCCAATATTTCTCTATGTTTGTAAGCCAACAGAATAATACAGAAAAACTTTTCCTACTTAGATTCAAGGTGGAGATCCCACTGGTACAGGAACGGGTGGAACTTCAATCTGGAACAAAAAGTTTGATGATGAATTCCGACCGAATCTCTCTCATACAGGACGAGGAATCTTATCAATGGCAAATTCCGGACCAAATACCAACTCTTCCCAATTGTTAGTAAATTCATTATACCATTCATAATAAAATAAATCCTGATTGCATTCATAAAATTCTAGTTTCATAACATACCGATCGTGCCGCCATTTGGATGGAAAACATACAATATTCGGTAAATTAGTAGGAGGGATGGACACTCTAAATGAAATGGAAAAAATCGAAGTCGACAACAAAGATCGCCCAATATCGGATATCATAATTCAAAAAGTTCAAGTATTCGTTGATCCATTTCAGGAAGCTGAAGAGGAACTAGCTCTTGAACGAGCAGAAGAAGCAGCCAAAGAAGTGAAAACAGTAACTGACGTTGCCAAACAAAAACGAATGAATGAGAAGCTAAAAGTGTTCAGAGAAGGTGTGGGAAAATACTTGGACCTGAACAGCGTGAAAGAACAAATGAAAGCTTCAACTAGTTCGCCGTCGACTTTAATCGCTCTAGGTGCGCCACCGAAGAAACAAAAACATAATAGCTCTCAATTTGGAGATTTTAAATCATGGTAGATAGTTAAGCCTTAAATAAATTAATGTTAAATGTAGGAACTTAATTTTTTATTCATCGTTTAAATTCTCCCGTTCTTTCCACTTTTCTTTCAGACCAGCTAATTTTTTTTGTCGACGATTCCTTTCGCTGGACTTTCGACCGTCGATAACTTTTTGTTGCATTTCGATTGAATACTCACCATTATAGAGAAGATCTAATTTGTTTAATAGAATCTTTCGAGCTTCTTCTCTATTTCGGGATGCAACCCTATGGATGTGACACTTGACGACAATATTGGTTGGTATATGCCTTAGCATGACACAGTTCGAAGTCTTGTTGACTGCTTGTCCACCAGGCCCGCTTCCACGTACAAACGTTTCCTCCAATTCCGATTCAATTAACTTTGGGTACTTGGAAAAGTCTAAGGTAGCTTTAAAACGATGACTATTTACTAAGATGTTGCGTAGAAATGTGTGGATGATTGTAGATTTATAAAATACGGCCATTCCTTAGTAAAGTTTCACCCCGCTAAACACACAAATTTAGTAGACAAAAAATTCATATTAGAAAACTTTTGTTACCTTGAAGTTGAATTCGATGTCTGACTGGTTTGCAAGTTCTCTGTTGGAACGAAATTCTCTACGGATTCTTCCAAGGAAATACGATTTGTCAGTTAGGTACAACTGGTTGCCGTATCTTATGAGATGCTTATACAGGCGCAGTATTTGTTGTTTGGATGGTTGAACCATATTTATTTCATCGATAAACTATTAATAAACAAATTGCAAATATGTAATCTTTTAAAAATACGGATCCAAAAGTAGAAATAGCAACACAGCTGTGCTGTCATTTTTTGACAACATCATGCGTTCCAGGTTCGTAAAAAAAGTGCTCGACTTATGGCCGGCTTTGGTATCAGAACGGCGGACTTCAGCGCTAATTAGACTGAAGGGCTTCACTGCCAGTTTTATACTACGTTTCCACTGAACGATAATCTAGATTATTTTCCAGTTTGATTTAAAATAATCTAGTAGTGTTTCCACTGGACTTGTTAGATTTATTTTGACATCTAAAATCTTAATTACAAGCAGTGTCAGTTATTAGAATGTTTTTTTTTTTGTTCAGTGTGTCAACACACTGTTTTTTTTCTTTTTTCTTCCATCAAACTGTCAGATTCATTGGAAATGGAAAAGTGAATTCGTTCAGTACAGTAGATTTCAAGTTGATTTATTTGAAATCTCGGATCGAGATGATTAATTTTTGTATGGTAAATCTAGTGATTTCAAGAAGATTTCAAGTAGATTTGAGTAAATCTCAGATTATCGTTCAGTGGAGACGCAGTATTATATACTACTTGACGATCAAGTTGGTTTTTCTTTTTACTCTTGTATTTATTTAACCATTTCTATCATTTAAATATATTTATTATTATTACACTTACAGTACTAACTCAATTTACGCAACTAATAGAAATTAAGGCAGTTGCAATAACAGAGCTTGTTGCACTTACTGGGCTATATATATTTTTAAATAAAAAATTAGTTGTAATGGCTTCTTTAGGCGTGTTTTTTTTGCAAGTCCATATAGAATTGTAGAAAAAAACGACATCGAAAATTCTCCGATTTTGTACGATTCGGAAGATTTTTGCTTCGAGGTATTCTTCTGAGCAGCTATTCGGAATTTTTTTCCAAAATTATTTTAACGCACCCGGCGGACTGCGTTGAAATGCGATCAAGTGCTTTATTTGTGAAATTTTTTAAAGCTTAATGCAATTGTTTTTCCGATTTTGTCCGACACAAATTCTTCGCGGAACAAATTGCGCCAACGCATTTGTGTATTATTATTCTTTCCGATAGGATACCTCGAAAGCAATTTGAAACTCCAACAAAGTATGCGTTGCGGACAATTTTCCGTTCCGAAAGGATACCTCGCTAGGGCCGAATAATGTCGGAGAAAAATTCCGAACCGAAACCAAACAAATCGTTTTTGTTGGTTTGATGTTTTGATTTTAATGAACAGATGTATAAACACAAGAAGTTGCGCTATAATCGATGTAACATTTTTGAAAAGTAGCACTTAAGGACTCAAGACGTGCTACGATTTTAGTGTTGCGAAAATCGAGGAATTGCGCGAATCGCGGTCGCGTTAACCGAGTTCGTACTGTCCCTTGTGGACTGTATTTAAGGGTGTTCAGCGGGAATTTTTAAATTTATTTTTAAATATAAAATCTACAGGGCTATTTTAATGCTTTATATATTCAAAATATAGTTTCTCCGGCTGTATTTTTTCCATTTTAATTGGTAAATGTATTGCTCATAAGCTAAGGCTAACGTGGTAAGATAAGATAAAGTGGGTATTATTCGATCCTGATGATTTGCGGATTTATCAGTCATAAGCATTTTTGTCAGAGTCGGGAACATTACTTAAAGAATTATGAATTTCTATAGGCCCTGGGGCCTATTTCACAGATCATACACATCATTCATTGTATGGCATTAACAGTTCTGCTTTATGATTTCTGTTTCTCCATTTTGTTGTATGATCCATCACTGTCATACGACAATGACCTTTGTATATAAAACTTATAGTACTATCAAGAAGACGAAAGATTATGGCGACATCTTAAGTATAGCGACAGTACTTGATAGATTTATCTCTGCTAAATTTAATAATAATATATTCTCTCTTTTACTACTTGTTTTGTAACTTATCCTATTCTCCACTAGGGATGGGAAAAAACCTTTGAGTATATATAATATGGAGGGCTCGTTCCTATCCCTAATGCATTGTAGTACTTGCAGTTGTGATAGGGGTCGCTGTCTCACTTTCTGTAAGTTAAGGATACAGCTGTATACTGTCAATTTGTGTTTACCTTCTCCTCGCACATCGTTCTCGGTCGCATGTGATATGAAGCACTCGGTAAATTTTCAGTCTTGTTGGCAAAAAACCAAAAGAAACCGCACATCAATAAGCTTTGTGACTGTTTTAATTCTTTACAAATTATACGTAAAAATAAGATCAAACCTTAAAGTGACTGTTAATTGCTGGTTTTGTAATCAAAATATTAAAGTTCGCTACTTGGAGGCGAATAGCTTCCCCACAATGTGACAAATACAATTGGATTTACCAAGGATGGCGACAACAATCGGGAGATCTATCAACAGCTGGACTGCAGTAATTTAGCCTCGACTAAGAGAGATGAACAGCAGATTTTATCTCGGTTAAAACCGGTGTTTTTTCTAAAATACAATGACCGGTTATTTACATTGGTATCATAGAAATAAAAAAGTGTAGAAAACATCTTTGAAACAAGATCTCCTTGTCTCATAAGAACTGCCCTTGTGTGCAACATGCGACGTTACTCACAACTTCCACCATTTCTTTTATAGAGTAATTTAGTGTCGTGGTAGAAATGTAAAATCGTTTTAAACTACGTACTTTCGCAAAATTGCGTCGCATTGTTTTGTAGATTATTGTGTGTAATTTCACCGTATTTTTCGACCAAGTGATGGGTCTTATAAAACAATAAAAGGTACACATTTATTATTTATTAATTTTCAAAATGAAATGTCGCCTAGGGATATTCACTAAACATCGCTGTATCGAATCCATTCGATGTTCACCATACGAGACATCGGATTGATCCGATGTTTTGCCTAGTAAATTTTCTATTCGATGTATCGATGTTTTTTTTTTTTTTTAAATCGAAAAACTATGACAAAGAACATAAAGGCTTATTTTTATTAATTTCATTCAGGTCGGTGAATATGAGAATCGGCTCTTTTACGAGTTTGTCTTTGGATATTATGTAAATGGAAATGACAGCCGAGCAAATGAGGTTACGCATACTTTTGCAAAAATGTGTGCATCAGCTCTTTTTTGTCTTTGGTTTTTTGTCTTTGATTAGTTTCTTAGGCTTACTCTTTCATTTCATTTCACTGTCCTGCTTCATATACTTGCTCTTGCTCTCACTCATCTACAGTGTGATTTGTGAATCGAAATTTGCCTTTTTACGCTAATCTAAAAGAATTAAACTGATCAATTTTTTTTTTGGAATTTTAAAATAACAGATAATACTTTTGCCAGCGCATATTGTTAGTTTCTATTTGTTGAAGTAAAAAATCATTAAATAAAGTATTCGATGTTGAAAAAACATCGATGTTTTTAAGCGATGTATCGAAAAACATCGATGCTGGTTTCCGATGTCTAACATCGAATAAAAGCATCGATGTTTTTCTTAATTGGACAACCCTAATGTCGCCTATTTACTCGTTAAATAAAAAACAATTTTTCGAAAAAAAAAAACTAAATTTTGTGTTAACTAGATATGATTGTTTTTTTTTTTTTAATCTCATATTTTATTTCATTTCAATTAAAACAATAGTATGTAAGTAACACAACACTTTAACTAGAGTATTTTCTTTTCTGAAAAAAGCTTATCTACATACATGTTTGTATGTATGTACATATAGTTTATTTAATGTGAACGTATTTTAAGGCTAGGCGCGCACATTCAATTTTTAGTTGCACAACTGTTTGGTTACTTATAGAAAACAAATGAAATATTTGGTTAAATGTCCGCGCAGATACATATAATTATATGTTATACAAAATAGCGAACTCATTTTAGGTAATCGTTTAGTTTGTGTCAAAACACATACTTTTTAGTTGCTCGAACCAAGCAGTTGCGAAAATAAAAATTGAATGTACACGCCTAGCCTGACTTCAAAAATTTTTTATCTGTATTGCGAACTCTAGCTGAAATTAGCGCTAGATTTTACAGTGGAGAGTAGGGATGGCGGTTATTCCCAATTAACCGTTTTCCGGTTATTTTACCGAAAAAAAAAACAGTTTCCAATAACCGGTTTTTTTTTTTAGGTTAAATAACCGGAAAAACGGTTAATTGGGAATAACCGCCATCCCTACTCTCCACTGTAAAATCTAGCGCTAATTTCAGCTAGAGTTCGCAATACAAAATCACGCTCCATGATAAAACTATAGGTTATATATACAAAAGTTGTATTAATTTTCAAATCCGCTACAAAATACGACTTGTTTGTTCCTCCGAACGAATACCACCATAGTGATAGATCCTGAAATTTCTCAATTAAAAAAAACGCATTTTTCATTAAAGCAAATTTTTATTACAAGCGAAATTGCTTGGAAAATAAACATTCACACTTTAATTCAAAGGTACAGCTACTTATACATGCTATCAGTCCTATTACGAATACCGTATTAATCGGAATCCTAAAAAAAAAACTATGAACTGCCATACCAATGCATTTTTTTGATCGTTTTTGCCGATATTCGTATTACAAGCAAATTCGTGATAGACTTGAGTATACAATGGGCGCATTCACTAACCTAGTCACTACGTAGTCAAAAAGTCAACTAGCTTTGTGAATGCGAAATTGCACTACAAAGCTAGTCAATTCAAACTGTCATATTAATGACAGATGTAGACATATAAAATAAGAAAAATTGTGTTCTGAGAGCTTTAAATAAACTTTTTTTACAGTTTAAATTAAATAACATCAAATATAAGATATAATATTAATTTGTTTAATAATTTCACTTCGAAAATATCTTCCACCAAAAATTAAAATTGTATTTTCAACGAACAGCTGATTGTGAAATGTCAACTAGCTTTGAAGCAGAAATTTTTACACTACGTTTGAGGGGAAATTTCAACTAAATTTTTAGTTGTCTTTAGCCAATCAGAACGAGTTGACTACGTAGTGACTAGGTTGGTGAATGCGCCCAATGTATCTTTAATTTTTGTTACTTCACCTCAAAGCAAACATTTTAAATTTTAAACAAATATTTGCTATTAAATGTAGTGCTTTTTCTATGTCCAAATAAGCACTCCAATATCTTCGATTAATACATATAGAAGTGTGCAATATGAATGGACAAAAAATGTATTTACACATGTGCATTGACAAAATTTCCTATTTAAAGTTGTGTCATTAGTATTTGATGAATAGAATAAGATCCAATCCCAATGATTAAATGACGGCATTAATCTACGTCCAGTTTAGCACTTCTAAGCATTAGATAATACAGCAGAGGAGTGTGCAATTTAAAAGGACGCAACTGTATTTCATTTATGTACCATCATTTTTATTGAATATGAGTTCTAAAAACTAGTATCAATAAATCAATGATAAAATAATCTACGTCCAAATAACACTTTTAAAGCTTTGGCAATACAACATAAAAGTGTGCAATGGACGAAATGAAACCGAGTAATAATAACACAAATCATTTTAAAAACGTATCTTTTTTTATTCTTCTTTCGAATGTTTAAACGTAATCTTGAAACAAAAATTACAAGTAGTTTTCTGGGAACTCAAAAGTTACATCTCGTCCAGTCAATTTCTTGTACACTGAAGTAAAGGTGTCAACCTGCAATATAAAGAAATAAATTAAATTAGTAAATTGATTACACTTCAACAAACATGCACCATCTTTTATTCAATAATTTACAATGTACTTCAATATTAATGGCAAATTATTTAATTTCAAAATAATTTAATTAAATACAGAAAATTTATCTTCGTCTGGAAAATCAGTCAAATAATGAAATTTCACTAAGCAACCGTAAAGCAATCAGACGTCAGAGGATATCATATCAAGGCCTTTTAAGAAATTCTTTGATTAAAGACCTTTGTGAGAATTTGTTCCACACTAGAGTATTTTTAAGCCTCAATAGAGAGGACGAAAAGTAGTCTAGTGAGATGTTTTTATTCGCTAAAATTAGGAAGTCCCTTTTACTAGGAAATATAATCGTAAAAGGGAGGCAAAAAAGCGATAGAACGTGTCAATTAAAAGAAGCATACGAAATTAACTACAAATATACAATACATAAATAGGGAAACCTGTTTCTAAAATATAGAACAGTTTTTTTTAATATAGTACTTTTTTTTAACCAGCTTAATGTGTATCAAACACAAATTAGAATTACTTTTCATACAAATAAAATAGGCAGACATTTTTCCTAAATTTACGAATGTTTCTTAAATATGAAAAAAATGTTTCGTGGTTTAAAGAAAAATTTCTAACGAGATTTAAGATTTTTTTGTTTGTCCTTTTTGACAATCGCCAGATCAATAAAAAATCTCTGGCAAATAACACAAGGACATTAGTTATATAACTTTTGTTTGTAATTCACATTTGTATGATTTGTTTAAGAGGGGTTAAGATTAGATTCGTGTAATTAATTTAGGAATTCATTTTGATACTCATTGCGTCAAGCAGAATGATCTGTATAATTATTAATGTTTCTAAAATTTCAAAAAACGTTTCCATGTTTTTAAAGAAACATTTCTAACGAAATTATAGTTTTTTTTTGTTTGTCCTTTTTGACAATCGCCAGATTAATAAAAAATCTCTGGTAAATAACACAAGGACATTAGTTTTAACTTGTTTGAAATTCATATTAAATTTATTTAATTGTATGTCCTTAAGTGGGCGTTAGGTTAGTATTCAATATTGATTTTTAATAAAAGCTGCGACGTTTAGGGTGTCTTGAGGCAACTGATTTGAAATTTTTAAGGATAAAAAGCTTTTTCTTATCCTCCTTTTTATTTTTTATAAAAAATCTTAAAAAAAAAACTTTAGCAAAACAAGTTTTGATGATAAACGATTGAAGCAACTCCGAAAACAAACGGAGACACAAGAGAAACTTTGTTCTGCACCGGTCTTATTAAAATCCAAAAAGAAGAATGAGTTGAACTGAAAATTAATTAATGATTTTGTTCTAACAAATTCAAGTGTTAAGCTTTATTTAGACTTTCGCTGTTGTGCCCTGTGTACGTTATTCATTGTTGCTCGTACGCGGAACAACGAGAGTGTAAATGATAAAAACAAACTAACAACGAATGAAGAACGTACAAATTCAAAGGAGCTCGGAAATTTCGGTGTTCGTTGCTCGTTGTTATCCGGACGTGTTTAAATGCGAAAACTGATTAAACATTGTTTTGCAGTGTCGTGCAACTTGTAGGGACATTTTTGAAGTTTTTTTTTTATTAGTAAATGGAACATCAGAAGGCTTCATTGTAAATTGGGGTACCTATAGGTAAATAAATAAAATATTTTGTCTATGGGTTTTATCTTTTTAGTACGAAGAATAATACTTTAGATATAATATTCAGAGGAACATGTAAAAATGCGCTAGTTTAGAAAATAAAACAAGATTTGTATGCTATAAATGTTTCCTTTTCAGCAACCAACCATTCGTTAAACAGAATCTTCTTTTTTCTCAACTATTAATAATGCAAACCTACATTAGTTAGAAGAGTTGTCTAACGTGATTAAAATTATGAAAAAGTTAGACAAAGTCTCCAAGCCAAACGACTGCGTTAAGTAGAGCCGGCTTTATTGCTAAAACGAGAACTCTTTAAAATTTTGCGCCAGTTATTTTAATATCAGAGTGAATTGTATTAGAGGGGTTAAGATTAGATTCGGACAAAATTAAAATATTTTATGTGTATAATTAATTTAGGAATTTATTTCGATACTTATTGCGTCATCAAAGCAGAATGATTTTTTTTTAATTGTGAATGTTTCTAAAATTTCAAAAAACGTTTCCATGTGTTTAAAGAAACATTTCTAATGAAATTATAGAGTTTTTTGTTTGTCCTTTTTGACAATCGCCAGATTAATAAAAAATCTCTGGCAAATAACACAAGGACATTATTTATAACTTGTTTAATAAATCAGACTAGTTTTATTTATTTGAATATGTACGTAGGTATCAGGGTGATTTGTATTAGTTTTAGGGGGTTATGGCTTTAGAACAAAATATCACACACAAAAAAAATGAAAATTCGTTCATGCTGATTTTGGCGAGAATCTAGCTTTCTATTTTAAGACATAATCTACGCCTTCCTTGATGTAGATTTGTTTCACACTAGAGTATTTTTAAGCCTCAATAGAGAGGACGAAAAGTAGTCTAGTGAGATATTTGTATACGCTTAAATTAGGAAGTCCCTTTTACTAGGAAATAAAATCGTAAAAGGGAGGCAAAAAAGCGATAGGAAGTGTCGATTTAAAGAAGCATAGGAAATAGTCTGCATACACAGAAAAATTTAGTTTTTAAATGAAACTTTAGCAAGGAACTTTTAGTTTTTTTTTTAAAACGCCAGATTAATAAAAAAAAATCTCGATAGGTATATCTGAATAAGTACATAATAATGTTATATGGTAATATGACGTATCGTTAGATTGGTTCACCTTTAGTGCTTTCCTATAAGTATTTTTGTTTTAATAATCTATCCCTGTTGTACAATATTTAAAAAAAAGAGCTACAAAACTTCAATCGAGACTTTTTTTTCCGATTTTTCTAATGCAACCACATTGCTTGGAAAATAAACCATCGCAATACAATGAATTCCACGACTTAAATGCTTCACTTACTATTGTTAAAAAAATTTTGTTACTAGACCTCAAAGCAAACATTTTAAATTTTGAACAAATATTCGCTATTAAATGTAGTGTTGTTCTCCGTTCAAATAAGCACTTCAATATCCTAGGTAAATAGATAAAAAAGTGTGCAATAAATAATGAACAGATAACTATAAAATTTAATTCGCTACTCCGCAAAACAAAGAATTTGTTTATTTGTTAAAACACCTCAAGGTAGACATTTTAAAATAAAACTGCCTATCTTAGGTAAATTGATTGCAATGTCTGTCCTTATAGAAAATCGCTAGCTTAATGAAATTCCTCTGGCAACATTGAGAGTAAAAAATTCCCACCAGCGAAATTTTAATCTAAAAATACAAAAGGGCTTTATTTCCCCATATCATATAAAATAGACAGCAGGAATGGAAATGAAATTCATTGCATTGGGTTACATCACCCCGATTACCGATGTCGTAAACGACAAGGAAATATACGACCTGACACGATCTGCATGCATTCCATAAGTCGTTTCCAACTTTTGTCACTCGTTTTATTGGCGTCTGTAAACGTCAAACGTCGTTGAACACTTTCGTTCTGCATTCTGTAAGGCGAAAGGAAACGACGACTAAGAAAAAAAAAACGATATTTCTCGTTCAAAAATTTACACACGACAGAGACATGGAAGGTCGCAAAACCGCAAGTATTCTTGTTAAATAATTTATTTTATCTATTTGTCTATATTTGTTGTACTATACTATATACTAAAATGTTTTAATTTACAAATGAAAACCAATTCCAGAGCTGATGAAGAAGACGAGCAGTTAGGGTTTTTTTTAAAGGAATACAAAAAACGTCTCTAGTAAGAATACAACATCCGCAGTAGGATCACTGCCGATACTCGAATAAACGTCAAATCTCTATCCGCAGCAGGATTTCACTTCTCCTTTTATCGGAGGTGATCCTACTGCGGATGTTGTATTTGTTATTCATATTAAATTCTACTGTACTACAGGTAACTTTTCCAAAAAAACACGGCTAATGATAAAAATTAATAAATATTATTACGTTTTTATGAGGTGTTGAAGTGAGGTTGAAGCTCACTTCGACCCTTTGTATTCCCTTATTGAGTTGAAATGAGCTTCGTTCGACTCAATCCCACTCGCTCAGCGGTGTCGAGTCGAAATGTGAGACGAAAAACCTGGGTCGAGGAGTTGGTTTGACAAATTGTTTCAGAATCGTACAACTCGTACAACAACAGAATTTCAACTCAACTTCAAATCGAGCTCCTAACTCAAATGACGAAAAACTTGACGCTAATCTAACTCGATCTTTCGATACTGCATATAAAGGTGGTAGGTATGAAAACCCTCACATTCAGTAACAAAAAAAAAATGTCTCTAAATCAAAATTGGAAAACTTTATAACGAGATTTAAGGTTTGTTCTTTTTGACAATTACCAGCTCAATGGTATTCCGCTGGCAAATAAATAATTTATAAAATATTGCTTCACTTCAATCGACACGAAGTACACGTTAATACTTTTTTTTTTTTACAAAAATTTGAATAAAAAAACGAATATTATGAAATGTTTGAGGCATATGGAATATGCTTTTCTCTTTAGATATTCAAGAAAAACAATAACGAGTTGCTTCAATTTGTTATATCCTTTTCGATAATCGCCAGCTTAGAGAGTTTCCGCTGACAAAACAAATAAAGGACTTACAACTCCTAAATAAAAAAAAAAGTTGAAACTACTTACTTTGTGTTCAATGGTGGTCTGTTGGTTCTTATCTAAGTGCACCTTAATCAATTGTGTGCCGTCGAGCTTGACGCGGATGCGTTTGCCGACGATCTCAGCGGGGAACACCAAATCTTCTAGAATGGCGTCATACACTGCGGTAAGAGTGCGGGATCGTGGTCTCTTTTGTTTCAGAGGATTCCTCGATTTCCTGGTTGGCTTAGGTAAGATCTTGCGCTCGCCGATGAACACAACGTGTTTGCCGGAGAATTTCTTCTCCATCTCACGGACCAAACGGATTTGGATTTTCTGGAAAGCCTTCTGCTTTGGAATTGGGACATAGATGATGACAGCCTACAATCAAATGATAAACAATCTAAGTATGGTGTAATCACAAAGAACCAGATAACAATTTGTACTTACTTTCTTGTTGTTGAACTCGATTTCACGAGCCCGGGTAATATGAAGATCCCTCAATTGTGGTTTCAACTCAGAATTCATCTCTAGCTCCAAAAGAGCTTGAGCAATGGATTTCTCGAACTCATCAGGCTCAGCGCCGTTGGGCTTGATAATTTTGTTTCCAATCATCTGAAATTGAGGCAAATATTTTTTCGTGCTCTAGAGATCGTACATGAAAGTGTCAAATGTTTATTTGTAATCCATCAAAATCAACGATATAATTAACACATCACATGGTAAATTTCACATAAACTGATAATTTAATAGATTTGCTTTGAATTTCACATTTTATTTTTAAAGATTTTTGAAGAAATTGATGAATATTTGAACAAAATTTAGCAGACGAAAACAAAATGGAACCTACCATAGCCACTGATTTTAAGAAAAAGGAAAGGCAACGAGACACTGAACTGCGAAATTGATGACATTTTGCCGAAGCGGTTCAGATTGAAGTTGGTGTTGGTTTGGAAATCGGGTAAAGGTACAAACAGAAGGAATGTGTTAAAAAATTAAAATAAGAAACCATTGACATAATTACGAATTAAAATCCAAAGTCTGTGAAAGTTCATTTTAAACAAATAAAATTGTATAGAAATTTTCAGTACAAAACTCGAATATATACCTCATGGCTGTTTGCTAATTTGTTCCGCTGTTGATGTTACAAGATGCATCTAGACATCTACAGCCGTATTTATTAGAATTCGCTAAACGCGTGAATAGTTATGCAATGCATAAGGATAAGGACTTATTCATCCACTATGCAAATTCATATTTATAAAACATTTACCTACCCTGCATAGTTATAATGAGCTTGTGTCAAATAAAGTACCAAAAAGCAAGAATCTATTACATTTAACCTTCATAACACTCAGCTGTTTGTCAAAAAACAAAAAAAAAACATCTTGTCTGTCTATCGAATTTAATAAAAAAAAACGAAACTACCAAAAGCTGAAAGAATTCGAACAATCAACTTTGATTCATCAGATAACGTATGTTATCATCTCTAGCACAGTACTGGAAATCAAATTGTTATTCGTCTCATCCTAGCTGGAATACTCCTCAGACAAGTTCTTGAGGATAAAATTCAATAATGCAAAATAAAAATTACAACACTAACACACCGGATGAAGAATAAGGATGCATGGAGAGAGATCACCAACAAGTATATTTATCTATTTAATTCTAAACAATTTTCAATTCAATTTGTTTTTAATATATTAGTATAACATTTTTGTTTCAACAAATAAAAATAACACAAAGTTTTAGATTTAATATCAAGTCAAAGGCATTTTATTTTGTTGGTAATCTTTATAATTCAATGTGATGTCAAAGCGAATGTGACAGTTCAATACTAAAATGTCCTTATCTAGGCACTATTCAATCTCCAAATGCGTTTACCTTATAATGCCTCTATTCAATGTCACATACGTTTTATAAATAACGATTTTGCGTTTATAGGCATTATAAGGGTTGCAAAGCCTTATGTACTCATTATAATGAGTTTATAAATATGGCTGCTAGTGTAAATTACAAGTGTCAAGAAAAAGTGAAGAAATAATTGAAAATTAACAAACATATAACATATGAACCAGAAATAATTAAATATCGAAGTAGCTTAATTTGATGGCCCTCGTCTATAATACGTGCATTTTTTAACCCAGATTCGACATCAGTCTGTAACAGCTCTATTTACTACATTCTTAAAATATGTTTTAAAAAATGTCTTTAAAAATTGTTTTGTACCAACATGATTAGAATAAAATCTTTTTAAAATTTTTAAATTATCTTCGCAACGTAAACGCAGAAAATACATTAGGCGTGTTTTGTTGAGCTTCTTAATGTACCCATTAAGAAATGTTACACATTCAGCTTATTTTGCACATATAAATACAACAACAGCAAGTTAACAGCACATTATAACTCTTTAGTAATTTTAATGTAACATTTCTTAATGTGTACATTAAGAAGCTCAACAAAACACGCCTATTGTTGTTTAACTGAAGCGTTTTTCCATCGTTTCTACATGAAAAAAACAAAATCGATTCACAATTTTTTTTCGTTTGTTACTAAAACAAAATGGATGGATATTTTACATTAAAAAATTATTTACATTTTTCAAACGCTCTCACAGTTTTGTACGGTATTGGGGACGCAATGTGGTTGGTAAATTCATTTATAGTATTTGAACTTTATACAATTCAATTTCAAATGTATGCAATTTTCAATATGCATATAGTTATAATAAAATTAATAATAATGGAAAATCAGCTGTGGTTTGCTCACATTTATAATAACCAGACTTTAAGGCCGGTATTCACCGAGCGCTCATAACTTAAGAAGCTCATAAACATATTCACCAAGCAATATTAGTGAAGATCTACGAGCGCTCTTAAAAGTTAGGAGTGGTCCCGACCACTCCTAACTTACGAGCGCTCTCTTCGAAAGTTTGTTCGCTTGTGCGTGTGCCACGCACGCATTTGACTCGAATCCATGTGAGCAATGCCAAGTAGAAGAGTATCCATTTGCTGTCAAGACCAACATTCCACAACATTTCACAGTTTGGGTATGCCTGAACAAAAGAGAGTGGCTCTCATTTTCGAACTTCGAAAAACACTTGCGAGTGGTTGGTGAATACCCCACAGAAATTTCAAGTTAAGAGCCTCGTAAAGTTAAGAGCCGTTTAGGAGCGCTCGGTGAATACGAGCCTAAGATTCGTGATTTTCTTGATAGTATATTTGACATAAGGAAGGCGTGGCTAAAACGGCTAAGAAAATATCTTATAAATAAGGATTTTTTTTGACTATTCCGAGGTTGCAACGAGTATTAGTGAAATCTAATAAATAAAAGGCTGTTTAGGGTAATTTGAACTTAGGACTAAAGACTTCTGGAAAATGATGATGTTCTCGTTGAACTTATTTGTAAGTGAATTTTTTAGTATCAGAAAGCAGAGTGAACAACTACTGACTCATTTTCATTCAACTAAGAAGTTTAGTTATTTTCTATAAGCCCAAGAGAGAAAAATGTAAGTGTGGTGATGAAGTGTTGCATGTGTGCGCTGCTCTACCAACTGGTGAAACTATTTCAGCCTTATTTACTAACTCGTTTTAGCGACGGAGTAAAGTTACTTCGACTTTACAACGGCTCTAATCCTGAAAAGTTTATTTATAAGAAAACACACTAGGAATAGAGGTGGAATAAGTTATAACTGGTTCATAGGAGGTATAAAGCCGTTTTTGTATCTAAATGTCATTTTGACATGACATCGTGTGAAATTCACAAAAAGGAGTATAAACAATTTTTTTTTCGTTTGTTACTAAGACAAAATGTTCAGATATTTTGCATTAATAAATGATTTATATTTTTCAAACGCTCCAAAACTTGCACAATATTGGGGACCCAATTAATGTGGTTGGTACATTCATTTATAGAATTTGAACTTTATACGATCCAATTTTAAATGTATCCAATTTCCAATGGGCCTTACCAATAATCAAATTTAGAGACGACTTTAATATTTGAGTGAAATGAACCAATATGTAATGAGCTCTATATAGTTAGCCATATATATTACGAACTTAATATTTAAGTGGACTCTAAGTTATGAACCATTTATTGTACGGAACTTAAAAAATAAAATGTAACATGTATGGTCAGTTATATAGAGTCCATTAAATAATGGTTAATTTTGACCAAATATTAAAGTCGTCTCTAAATTTGTTTATTGGTAAGGCCCAATATGAATAAAATGAATAATAATGTCAATTAGCTTGGGTTTGCTTACGTTTATAATAACCAGAGTCTAGATTGGTGACTTTTTCGGTAGTATATTTGACATAAGGAAGGCGTAGCTAAAACGGCTAAGAAAATAAGGATTTGTTTGACGTGGTGTAAGCCCGAAGTAAGTGCTTCGGCACCGTTTAATTATTCGAAGGTTGAACCGAGTATTAGTAAAAACTAATAAATAATAAGGCTGTTTGATTTCGAACACAGTTGCTAGTGTGCACCTAGCCTTAGAAACTTATCTATTTAGTTGAATGTGCGCGCAGGTGCATACGATTATGTGTGACACATAACAGCGAACTGATTTTAGGCAATTGTTTACTTTGTGTCAAAACACAAACTTTTTAGTTGCTCGAATCAAGTTGCTGTATGTGAGCTGTTGCGAAAGAACTACCAAGCCATAAATTTCGTGTACAATTCACAAATTCCTTAAAACGATTGAAAAATATTATTCTATGACATTTCGGTGCCAAAATAAAAACTTAGATATAGAAAGGAATGTCACATTCCCAAATAAAGAAACGAGAAACAAAATCCATAAATTTAATGACAAAATTCGGTTTCACTTTTGGAACTCTTTTTCTCACCATCAAGTAGAAGTGAGATAACGTATACTGATGTCGTTTTTATTTGGTCGCTTCTAGAATTCCCTTTTCACTCCCAATGTATTGGGAGTGTATGAAATTTATTTGTCTTCTCAATTTTAAGAGTGCATTAGCATACAATATTTTTCATTAGATTACCTTGTCAAAATGATAAATGCTTGAATAAACCATTTTTGAAAATGGACACGTTTGCTAGTAAAACGAGTTCATATATTTTAATGGGGGATTTGTTGATTAATTCTTGTTTTTTCCATGGTCAACTTGTATTGAATACAAGGTAGCTATGCTTTTTTTCTATGATGATATATCAAGTTCTCAATTTTTCGCCCATTCCCAACCCAAAAAGTGCATACATTTCTATCTAAGGCTAGGAGCCCAACTAACAATTTTACTTCTATATTCATCTAGAGAAGCTTCTTATTACTATTTCTTGCACACATTTAAGGGTTGTATAAAACTCCAAAGAGTTAAAAGGGCGACTATTTTTAACTCCTATTCCACCTTTATTGAGTAAATTGTGTTACTCCGAAGAACATACTTATCGTTATGTTATAGAGGTAATATATGCTTTATTGCAGCAATTGCATCGATAGTGGAAATGAAAAGAAGATTTACTGTCACAAGAATAAAATACTTATAGGAGTATGTGGAAAATAAAAAAAAATATTTATTTGTGTGCTTATTTGATTTCATTTTTATTTTGATGCTTTCTTGCATGTTTTTCGGCTTTTTCCGTATGATTTCTGTAAAGATCTTAGAGTTGATTATTTTTTATGATTTCATTTTTACTTTTATTTTTAAAATTAATTTAAAAATTACTTACACGTGAAGGCAGAATGTGGGAATCGAACTCGGGTCCTCTCGCACCAAATCTCTTGCTCGCTAACCGCTCGGCCAAACTAGCATATTATGTAAAACCTGGCGTTGAATTGGGATCACTTTTATCATGAATTATATCCTATAAAGCCACATAGGTTTTCTTTATAGGTGCTTTTAAGACTAAAATATTAGAAGATGGCGATAATTATCGCTTCGTAATTCGCATAAGCTGGAGTTTTGGTATACCTAGCATATGTTCCAGTATTAATTTATTGATAAATTGATTATTCTCAGCTTCTTCATCGAAAATCTAGCTGTTTAAAATGTGTTAAAGCTAAAAAAAATCGTAAAACATAGTTTTTTTCTTAAGAAACTGATTGATTTGAGTTTTATATGAATAAAACTTTAATTTATTTTTTCAAATAAATTGCAATGTTGACTTTTTACTTTCGACATAGCTGCTATTTGGCAAGTTATGCATTCGTAAAAAATACCATGCTTTATTTTTTTAAAACTTTACAACTAAAATTGGTTTTAATACAATCTACAAGATATGAAAAAAAAAATTCAAATGTCAAGAAATGGTTTTAAAAAATCGTATTTTTATCGGAAACGACACCTAGAATTCTAATATATTTTTTTTCGATTAATTTTAAAAATCTATAATTCGATAGAACATTGAAATTAAGATTTTTCTGGCTACCTACCATAGAATTTTTTTTTCTAATTTTGAATTTCTCATTATCGGCTTGTCAAAAAGGCTTGTTAAAAGTTGAAAAAACTTCTATCCAAACTTGAAAAAGAAAATATTTTTTGGATTAAAAAAAACACAGGCCAATATTTTTTTTATATTCAATTTTTGTATGTAAAATTATAAAAACTGAAAGTTTGTTGTTCTCAAAAATGTTTTAAAAACTTTTGTATATAAAAACTTTTTTTTTTAAGAATCCGCTACATTGAATTTTGTTTTTTGATAAATTCATATTTTCGAAAAAAAAAGTTTTAAAAAATAATTTTTTTTTGTTCAAAAACTTCATTTTTTTTTAATTTTCAGTCTTTTAGGTTAGTTCGTTTGACCCAGTCCTACATTTAATTTATACCTAGATTGCACATTTTGTTGTTGTAGTTAAGTGTGACATATTTCCCTCATGTGTACAAAAGCACGTGGTGCATTCTGGGTCAATGACTCATTTTGACGGCATACATTTGCACAGTTTTATAATAGTACTATAGGAACTATATTCCACTATAAGAGTCCGACAGAAAAATTGATCATGATTATAGAGTCTTGACTTAAATTGTCCAATAATAATTCTATAAAGATAAGGAATAATAAATTGAGACTTTTATAGCAGTTTGTTGGGATTACTATTGGAGTATAAACTGTCCTGTGATTTTATAGTAGCAATATAGAATGATTAAAGGACAATTGAGTCTTTACGCCTATAGAGGTGATGAAAAACGCTCCAGAGAATGTCTAGCCGATGAATTATATCAAGTTTTACTCCTATAGCTATTTGACTTCCAGCAAGAATGGTTATATGAGCACTATAGCTACAAATGATTCTTTAATTTCAGAAATAGGAAGCAAAATTGTTAATTGGGAGCGCATATTCAATTTTTAGTTGCACAACTGTTTGGTTATGTCCACGCAGGTGCATATAATTATATGTTACACAAAATAGCGAACTAATTTTAAGCAATCGTTTAGTTTGTGTCAAAACACGAACTTTTTAGTTGCTCGAACCAAGCAGTTGCGAAACTAAAAATTGAATGTGCGCGCCTAGCCTAACATACATACATAAATTCCAGCTCACCTATGCTAAGGGTATTCATGTAACGAGATAATTTTCCGCTTTGTAGAAAGATATAATTTCCCGCAACATGTTTGCATGAATACCCCATAAAAAATACTTGCGTAAATGTGGGAAATAATCAAATTATAAGTCAAAATTGACATTTCTTAGTTTATTTGGTTTATTTCGTGAGATAATTTTATCAGATCTGCAGAAAGTTTTTCCCATACAAATTTTGACAGCTCGTTTCTGCAGAGATAAAATTATCTGGTTTCCGTGGTTTACGAGGGTTTTACGCGTTTACATGAATACCCTTACTATTTGTTCAAAAAACATAATTTCATAATAACTACGCACAGCAACACTGTTTCCATACAATCTGGCATTTGAGATTATTCCACAAGATGTCGTTGTTCAAGCCTGACAATTTTAGGAAACGTCATCAAAAAGTCATGTGAATGACAACACTTTTGTTTACATTTTACATCTTTCGTACTAACACAAAAATTATGGTAAAAGAAAAGCCGAGTACGTTGCAATAGCCACACAAAGCTGATAAAAGTAAAAAAAGTCTGATAAAATATTTCGAGAGAGGACTATGATATCCGATCTATATAAATACGAGCTGTTCCATTAAAATGAGATTTATTTCGTTCAACGATAAGAACAATAACAGCCAGATAAATTTTATTCTTGGTGGGGACGACGACATCGAAAAAACGTTCTCAATTCCAACCAATAACCACTAGCAGAGCAATAAATAGGCATATATTCAAGACTGACTTGTGCGCTAGCTACTTACTGCCACTCTAGGCCCTGACAACGTGTATGATAACAGGTCAGTAGGAGAGAGATCTTATTGGTGCGAGGTTGTTTCCACGAAATCGATTCCATTGTATTTATTATTTTATTTGTTCCAAGCAAAATTCCAATAAACAAACAAGGGTGAGTAATAATAAAAAAAAAACCATTTTAGAATACCTAGTTAAGTTCTAGCTATATCATTTTCAATTTTGTTTTAACTCAGATATGGCACCAACAGTTTTAATCACTGGAGGGGCGGGGTACATTGGATCGCATACGGCATTAGAGATGCTGAATGCAGATTACAATGTAATATGCATAGACAATATGTGTAATGCTTACAGCGAGAGTAAAGATGCTATGCCAGAGGCCCTCAAAAGAGTCCAAAAAATAACCGGGAAAACGTTGACGTTCCATCGTGTCGACATAACGAACGGCGAGAGCATCAAAGCTGTCTTCAAAAAGGTAAATTAGAAGTTTAATATCTGTTTGCGTGTGCGCGTGCAATATTTAAACTGCTTATCTGTTGAAAGCGTAGGACAATATATACATTGATAAGAAACAGATATAATATGTAGTTATGTATTTAAGAAAACACTTGAAAAAATATTGCATAAAATATTAAGTGTGCTCTTTGAGTAGAAAGAACATACTTGATTAAATTTCTAATTCAAAATGGAAAACAAAAATCTTTTAGCATTGCGTTACAAAAAAAAATAACAACAGATGAGTGGTTAAGCTAGAAGCTCATTATCATCATCAAACATTATGATCGATTACACAGCGGATAGTTAGAGGTCAAAATGTTTTTATTTATTTTGTTGCTATTTTATTGCCTATGAAAGGTATACAAACTATTAGTATTTAATGAATGCAAACAAATCCTTCATAAGGTTGTACAAAAACTAATTGCCAAAATTATTAGGAGGTCAATTTAAGCTGCGAAACATAATTTATTAAAACAACATCAAATAACTCAAAACAGAGGCACCAAGTTAACTAAATCAATACGTATTGGTCTTAAAGTAAATGAACAAAATGATATTACTTTTAATGATATTTTTTAAACCAAACTATCGCAAAAAGTTCAAGGATCATAATCTGAGAAGAGATTGACAAATCACTTAAAAAGTGAGAGTCTTTTAGATTATTAATTAATCATCGTTATATTTTTCCAGATAGAATATTTATGTAAAAACGTAAAATACATACACAAATAGACACTTAAAAAATAATTGACAATAGCTCAGTTTGATGTTTTATTGCAATTAATTTTTTTATTTTAGAATGTATGTTTGATGAATTTTGGAGCTCATAACTTGACTTCTTACCGACGAACCTTAAGGATAAGATGTTTTAATACCCAGAACATATCAGGTTACATTTAAAAATAAATGAAAATTATAGAATCAAGTTTTCTATGTGAGTACATTGCGACATGTGTGCAAAGAACTAATTTGCTTCGAAACAAAAATAACCTAATTAAGTTATCTAAATCAAACAAAAAACGTTGAAATTTATTTTTTTTGGTAAATCTTACGACGCGAAATCTCTTGGAATGTTACTTTGATTTTGATTTCACATCGCAATGATGTATTAAGTTGGCTTTATATAAAATCAAAAAATTATTTTCTTTTCTCGAGTTTTAATCATTAGTTTTGTTAAAAATAGTAAATGTCCAGAGATTTTAATAAATGTATTATTAAGTTACGTTACGACGTAAAAATATCTGTATAAGAATTTTGAAAGTTAAGATTTTATGTCTTATTTTGTAAGCGCTCCTAACTAAAGTTAAAATATTTGTATGTTTTATGACTTTTATGAATTAGTGTAATTTTTTGTTAGTTTTTGGGCTGTAGGTTTGACTGTAGGCTGACCTACAGCCCAAAAACTAACAACAAATTAAAGTTAAAATAAATAAAGTTTTTAATAGCCCACTAAAACGTTTTCTGATAAAAAATACTAAAATGGAATTGAAGAATGCATTCTGTCAAATTAATTATTTTTTCCACTAAGTTTTATTATTTAAATATATTTTTATATTTTTTTCATTGATTTCAGCATAAAATCGATATGGTAGCTCATTTTGCAGCCTTAAAGGCTGTCGGTGAATCATGTCGTTATCCATTGCAGTACTATCAAAATAACATGACTGGCACAAATATGTTGCTAGAAGCCATGGCCGAAAATAAAGTATTTAAATTTGTCTACAGTTCGAGTGCGACTGTTTATGGAGAACCACAATTCTTGCCAATAACTGAGGAACACCCAACGGGTAATTGTACAAGTCCATATGGAAAAACCAAATACTTCACCGAAGAGATTTTAAAGGATCTTTGCACCTCAGACAATGTAAGTATACACACAAATTTAATGATATTTCAGGAATGTTTTGTTTTTGTTTGATGATACATGTTAGTGGTTTTGACTTGTTTTGAGTACATTTTTCCCTATTAAACATGTTGTTTGTTTTTATATTCAGTGTTATGCTGATCTATTTACATATTTAGTAAGAATAAAAAACGGCTAAAAATAATTATAATTCGCACGAGAAATTAATCAATATAATAATAACTAATAATAACTTTTTGCTATATCTGACACGGTAAATTAAAGCCAAACACGATTTCAACAAACTGTAGTTCCCTTGGAACTCAGACATTAGAAATGGTGATATAGAACAATCGATAGGTATGATTTATTAACAAATTAAATTTAAATCATATTAAGTTAAACCAATAGACTCATTTGAATAGTATACAAAAGCGGTATAGGGCTGATCATTTTAAACCTATTTACTATGTTTTTACTTATACAAAAATATATTCATATTTTTCTATTTTTTGTTTTGCTAATAGTTCTTATAATTATTAAATATTCTGGCATGATCGATTTTCCAAGCGTTAAAAGAATAATTCAGAAAGTTTTAATCTTCACAACAAAGGTCACTTCTTGGTCGCTGATCCTACAGTATATTCGATTAAATATAATATCATTTGTTTGTTATTCATTTTTTTTTATTTGAGAGATAGCATAACTTCTGAGATATTCGTACTTTTTGTTGTGTTGTTTTTTTAAACAAATTGATTTTTTTTAAATCACTTAATTATTAACCGTTTCGTTTATATATTTTATCTTTTACTGCATTATGTTTTTTATTTCATCTTTCATAAGTTGTATATAAACAATATCTTGAAGCTCCTATCATGCAATGTTATCATGCTTGGTAAGTGTGATATGATAACATTAAAAATAACTTGAAGTGTCTTCGGATTAATTGCATTCTTACGTTTTTTTACAATGTAGGAGAATTTTTCCATTAATTTATCTTCATCTTTGTTTAAAGATTTTTTGGTTGTGTTTCGAATGTTTCCTGATTACACTTGCTCAAATATATCCATGAAAAGTTGTACATATTGGCGTAATGGTTAGTTAGACTCTCACGACGGACATCCTACCCTTATGTTTTTTTGCAAACTTGCTTTCTCTTGCGAGGAAGTGACCAATCCTCCAATGTCATAATAAATATACGCCCTTACGAGCTAATGCGGTGCTGAAGTTATTTATTATTTACATATATCTGAAAAACATTATGATCTTTGCCACAGTAATTACATTATTATTATGTGATCCCGTGTTTATTCTTTTAAATTTTAAAGAAAATCTCATAATGCGATTCTTAATATTTTCTGTAATTTACTGAAGTTCCTTGGCTGACAAACGTGTTTGGTTTGGAATAAAACTAGTTTAATTCCCGTGTTAACCTTACTGTTCGTTCTTTCATTTCTCTTAAGAATTTTTAATTTGGTTTAATATTTGAAATAGATTCTCGAAGTTTTAATAAAATAATACTAATTGCTAGTTACTAGTATGATTTGAACTAGTTCACTGAAGATATTCCGTTTGCGCTTACGAACAGATTTTTTTACCGTACGTGGTATGGTCTATTCTTTGACAGATTATTACTGGTATTATTAGGAAGTCGTAATGATGTCTGAAATTTCATTGGCTCAAAATTACTATAAGAATCAGAAAATCTTTGTTAGAGTTCGTGGAAGAAACCGGCTTACATATTGATCTGCTGATGAAACACGTTTTTAAGGACAGTAATACATTTTCTTACAATAAGTAAACCAATATTTTCAACTTGGCTTTAAATTTTACTTTCTTACTTTAAAATATGTAATTAATTAATTTTTTTGAAGTTAAACTCGATAGGTGTCTAGAATTTTCTAGCTATTTTGCATTGTCTTAAAGTTTCTAATTTTTTATTGTTAATTCTTATAATTTTGTTTAATACAGTTTTCAGACAAACCAAAAGCAGCTAGTTTAATGAAATAGACGTATATGTTTGGTTTTTAGAAAAGGCAATTCACATTAATTGATATAGAATTGGTCTTAAGAATAAATGAGCTGTCTTTCAATTTAGAGAGACAATTATGTCAAGGTCATAAGATTCGCTAAGGGGTCTTTGTGATTTAAAAAAAAAACAGCTTAGTGACGCGATAGATGATTTCAGAGAAAGGAAGGTAGAAAATGGGATCAAAGAATGAATAATGACATTCGCATACCAAAGAACCACATCTATTTTTGAATTTACATATGTTAATTCTTTTGAGTGGAAAAGGCTGAAGTTGGAGGATGAGGTGTACGGGTTTGGAAATGATACTGCAGAAGAAGTATGGTTTAAATTTGATTGTAAATGTTAGGGAAGAAGAGAATTCAAAAGAACGCAGGTTTTGGATTCAAGCAATTCGGCATGTATAAAAGTATTAGAAAGGACCAGTTTTTATGATTTTGATCGGGTTTCATCAATTTTATTGGGTACTGTCAATGTTTCTTCAAGGTTAGGTGTAATTTTTTTAAGATGTGTTGGTATTACTACAATAAACATTTAAGTGCAATCGCAAGAAAGAATGAAATAATTGTTTGTGTATAGGAATTAATAGTGTGCTTATATTTTAAGTTAAACAAAACCATCTACAATTCGACTTACAAAGATTTTAATGACATTTTTTTGCATCAATTAATACGTGTTACCGTATTGGCGTCTCACCATAAATAGATTGTTTGTTTGCTCTGTAAGTAGGTGCTAAATAAATATTTGCCTTTATCTATATCGGATGATACTCAACGATACAACAGTTCTCTCACTTGAAATAATATAAACTTTTATTTACTCAGCAATTTATTCAATAATTTTCTTCAGATACAAAAAAAAAACTGGTCGACATTTGAATGTTTTTTTTTCTATAACGAATGGTTTGGTTCCAATTCCCTTACTAATATAACAAAAACCCTACCTGTGTGTTTTAAGTTTTGTGTTTCTAGATTTTTTTTTAAAGCTACAAATTCAATTTTGATCCGCTTATATTTCAGAGGCAATGGCGAGTCTTTTTACCATACTTTGCAGTTTTTGAGAAGAGGCTTAGTAATTTTTAAAATAATTCTTCTATAAATATTCTTTTAAAATTTTTATAATATTTGTTGTTCTTACTTATTCAAGCGATGGGCTGTTGTATCACTACGTTACTTCAATCCAGTTGGAGCCCATCCTAGTGGTAATATTGGAGAAGATCCCAATGGAGAACCGAATAACCTCATGCCATATATTGCTCAGGTAGCGGTTGGTCGCCGTCCAATGCTTAAAGTATATGGAACTGACTTTCCAACTAAAGATGGTACTGGTGTACGTGATTATATACATATTGTTGATCTTGCCGAGGGTCATGTTAAAGCTTTGGATAAGCTCAAAAATGACAGTGAGACAGGATTCTTTGCATATAACTTGGGAACAGGTGTCGGATGTTCGGTGCTGGAGTTGGTAAAAGCATTCGAAGAAGCTTCAGGGAAGCCAATAAATCATGAACTAGTCCCACGTAGACCTGGAGATGTAGCAACTAGTTTTGCTGATGCCTCATTGGCAACAAAAGCATTAGGATGGAAAGCAAAACTTGGAATAAAAGAAATGTGCGAAGATACTTGGCGTTGGCAAAGCAAAAACCCAAAAGGTTACGCTTCCAAGTAGTAATGTACAACGAAACCAGTTAACCTGTATACACAATAATTTTATCTATATACATACATATATGTAACTATCCAAAGAGATACATACAGCTTACGTATGGAAATAAAAGCCAGTTATAATAATTATCCTAAAGAGTTAACTATATAAATAAATAAATAAATAAATAAATAACTAACTATTTAATCACCCACAACAAAATAATATATTTAAATCAAGTGTGTTTATTAATTTTTTTCTCTTTTCTTGTCTTGTATTGTGTTTGTTTTATATCACATATAGATTAAGGCCAATGAACTCCACCTTTAAAAAAATATATGTTTAGTAGTAATAATTAACATAATTTGGAAGATGTAAATTAATGATTGTTATCATGGCACGCTCATTCTGACCTTGAAATCACATTGTTAGTTAATAAATGTTTTCTATCGCTGGTATAAATTTAGTAAAATTGAATGAATAATACGTGCAATTGAATTTTGATATGGAGTTTATTATAAAAAATATATAAACCTCAATTAGATATTTGTGACTACAAACAATTAAGATAACATTAAACAGAAATGTTTGCATTTTAATATTGCATTTAATTATTTTAAAGTTTATAATATTGAAAATTATAATGTAAAGAAATAAATCCGAAATGAAAAATACATACTCTGTCAAAAATTGTAACGACTTTTATTTAGATATTTTAGAAAAACGGGCATTTGCTTGTTGAACTCAATATACGCAATGGAGGCTGCGAACAACGTTTTAGAAAGCCGAAGTCTCAGAGTTAAAACACCTGCAATTTCGTAATAAATACAATGGAGCTGCAGACCAAGCGCCTTCTTATAAATGTTCAACCAGTTAATGTAGGGTTAGGTTAGGTTGGAGTGGCTGTCTAGTTGTTGTTGACTCACTTAGACCTCAAGGATCCGTTGTGATACCACTAAAGAAGTTACTCATGGGAGAGTAATGAATTTAAACAAACCATTTCGTGCTTTTAATGAAGTTAGAGAGACATTTTGTGTCGATCGTTGCCAGTTCACTGGTATTATCGAAGAAGGGATTACCGAGATAGTTATTCCTTCTATTGGAGAGTGCTGGACATGTACATAGTAGGTGTTGGACTGTTTCCTCTTCCTCCTCGTCCATGCAGATTCTACAGAAGTCATTTGTGTAGACTCCTAGCCTCAAAGCATGTCTACCTATGAGGCAGTGTCCTGTTATAACTCCGATTGTAGAGCTTATATTTTGTCTGCTCAGGGAGATCAAGCCATTTGACCGTTTTAGGTCTATACCAGTTAATGTAAGACGACATGCAACGGAAATAGACTCAAAATAGCTTTTTTGGCCTTTAGTCCACAAAAATTGGCGTTTCGTCCGGGCGATCTCACATGGACTCATCAGTTGACTGTGAGGACGTTGTCAATACGCAATTTTTGTTAAATTCAGTTCAACTTACATCGATTTTTTGACAAAAATCCAATGTGAACTATATCCAACCAAGATTAAAATTGTAATCATTAACGTTGGAAGTTTTTGCCCGTGGCCTGGCATTGATTCTATATGAAGGTTTTTATAATACAAATTCTATATACTACTGAAATAAATCAGCCAAGTAGAACTTCCAACGTTAATGATTACAATTTTAATCTTGGTTGGATATAGTTCACATTGGATTTTTGTCAAAAAATCGATGTAAGTTGAACTGAATTTAACAAAAATTGCGTATTGACAAGGTCCTCACAGTCAACTGATGAGTCCATGTGAGATCGCCCGGACGAAACGCCAATTTTTGTGGACTAAAGGCCAAAAAAGCTATTTTGAATCAATAATTCAACAAGTCCATTAATAGTGCTAAGTCTTCTACTTGGCTGATTTATTTCAGTAGTATATAGAATTTGTATTATAAAAACCTTCATATAGGACGGAAATAGACTGCCATTGAAGTGCACCGCAACTGAACTTAACCAAGTGGAAAATATTATTTGTATACTTTTAAGCCTGATTTGTATTATTGAAATAGCTAGAGGCGATAATGAACAGAAATCGACCATCATTTGCGAAGCCGCTTAAGCATTTTCAGGTTGCAGGTTACATATGAGCGCTTATTTATAGAGATGACAACTCAACTGTGTTTGTCTTAGGAAAAATTTTTTGTCAAATTAACTGAAAGTACATAGATGTATTGGCTAATAGCTCAGTTATCATAGAGACAATAAAATTAAGGTCCAATATTGAATTGCAACAATTGCAATTTTGTTTGCAAATTTAATTAAACTAGAGTTTAGAAAGTTTAAAAGCAAAGCGCCGGGAAAATACGACAAATTTGTATTGTTGCTTCGCACACTGATAAACAAATTATTTGGAATTGCCTTCTGTTTTTTTTTGTATCTAGTATGACACATAAAGTGGACCATTTTTGCTGTATCTAAATTATTTATTATTTTTCGTCGCTGGAAACAATTTTTATTGAAAAGCGACGTGCTATGCATGATTATTTTTTAGTTCCGAAATAAACTGAGACTTTAACTATCAAATGGGGACTGACTTTAAATCTTATTTTGAAATCGTCTCAAGCATGCAATTCACATCCAGATACTTTTTCATTATATAGGTTTCACATATCGAGAATTATGTGGATACACAAGTATACAACCTGGGATAGGGTTATGATGAACAATGCGGATCAATGATGTGTTTATTTAAGATAAATATTCTTTTATATTTAGATTTTTGATTCATTATAATATTACTCAGTAAGATACAATATCTTATAAAAATTCGAAATCTAATCTATGGGATGATTTCCACTCACCGGTCATTGATATTATTAATTTTGTCATAAAAGTCTAGCACTTGACGTATGTTTATGATAAAAATTATCTGACAAAGTTTATCGCTTAAATGTACTCTTGAGCAATTTCAGGGTTTTCTTGGAGCAAATCCAATAGCCTTTGATATTGCGTTTTGTTGGTAGTTATTTTGTTGGACCTTTTAAAAATAAAAATATACATTTTTTCTAATAATTTTGTATCTGAGCTTACATCTTTTCTTTTGTTTATATTTTTATCCATTTATTTAAGTAGACAAAACTGTTATATCTAGTTTTGAATTTAGCTCCTTAAAATTTAAGGATAAGAAATAACTTGAAACATGACTGCGTTTATCGATAACTTTTTTTTTGTAATTTTTTATATGCCATAGGATGATTATAATTTCACCGGCCTTAGGCCAAGAATGAAGAAATCTATTTGAACATTGTGTTTACGTTTCAAATATAAAACTAAAACCCCTCAAGATATGCAACTTAATTGTTTCAATTTCATTTCTCTTTCCTTTTCCCTGCTCCTATTCTTATACAGCTCTAATAATAATACAGCAAGAAAAGACACAACATTTATGTACCTACAAATCCCAAAGAAATTAACAAATTAGTTACAGGCTGAAATTTGGTATAAACATTGGTAGAATTTAGAGATCTTTATAGTAAACTGATAGAGGTTTTCGCCGATGCGATGAACACCCTATGTGGTCTCTATTCCCTACAAATGTAGAGGTCAAGCGAGAAGTTTATTGTTGTATGTGGTTAACAAAAGCCTTGCTTTATTTATTTGTGTTTTATTATCTACAGATCTACATTTATATGGATCTGGATTCTTTTTAAAACGTATTCCAAAAACTATCTATCTATGTGGATTTATTTAAAAGATCCAAAGATTAGTTCTTAATCTGGGGGTTTGATACATTTTTACAGAAAGGTAGTGAAAAGAAAAAAGACAAGATATAATTGAAAATTAACAAACATAAGAAAAAAGAGATGTACATACATAAATACGTCGTAAGAATTAATCCAGATCCATATAGATTCGTAGAATATAAAACACACCTAATAGCAGTATTTTCTTTCCGCTATGGACGATGTGGATCATCAAATGAAAATAAAACGGAACGGAAAATGTGTTATTACACATCTCTCTTTTTTTTGGGTGTTTCATTTCTGACAATTTCTGATAGCTAGTTTCATTTCGCATTTTTGTTTTAACGCATGATGTCATTTTGGCGTCAGAAGTGCATCAACTGCCGCATCCCGTATAAAGGCCATGCAAACATGCAATATTTTTGCATGTTGAGTCCCGGCTCGACGCATGTAAATTAAGACTACGTTTTTCGTTTTTCTTTCTTAGTTCAGATCAGAGCCTGAATTATCAAAAAATAAAATGTGTTCCTTTTTTAGTTCAGAGTGTTAGATGCTTCTATTATGTGTTTTTTTTTGGTCAGAGCATGTTAAGAGCGTGCCCTGAGTGGGCGATATGAGCTCAGAATAAAATAACTGAGCAGACAAAGTTAAATGCTTAACACAAGCATTTGACAGGTGTAAATTAAAAACAAAAAATAGTGAAGCTAAGTGTTCAGGTGTATTTCATGTTCACGCTCAGAGCACGTTTGGTTCAGAGGATGTCAGAACATACTCGACATGATGGAGCTTTATTTCCCCGAAAATCGTTTAACCCGATACAAAGTCTAAAAACTCGCGTAGTCTCTCCAAGTCTCCTTCAAACAAAATTCAAGCAAATTCCGAAAAGTTGATAATTGACGGATTGCTGGCGGATCTAAACACAATTTAAATATTTAATTGCAAACCAAAAAAAAAAAAAATTATTGAATTTAATTTTATTTTGTATGTCTTAAGAGGAATCAAAAAGTTTATACTTCAGTGCATCAATTTATTGCACTTGTTGACTTCAATATGCAGATATATACATATGACTTTATGTGTTTATTGAATCCATTTAGGATTTAATTAAATTTAAAAATTTTCAGTTTTAAAAAATAAAAGTGTAAAGACAATCGTATGCATGGAAAACAGGAAGCCAGAATGGAAAACTGGAATGTTCAATTTCGTCCTCATTCGCATAAAAAAAAAACCAAAAGCGAACAAGGTCGAAAAGTGAGATATCATTTTTAAAAGCGGAATAAGCCCCCAGAATGTGTCGACATGCGGCTTTACCCTTTGTCGTGTACTTTAAAGCCGCATGTACAAGAACATACATGTCTCCTTGTGGGTGCAATTTGGCACATGTCGTGCACTGTCTCCCATCTTGGCGAAAGACAGAACTTCGGTGTGAACAATAAAAAGCCGAGTACTAGCTCGAGTTTCAATTATCTAGTTTCAGCTGAACACAATTCGATAGATCTTGGACAGTATTTTAATAAAAAGATGCGTTTTAAGATATATAAAAACATATTTTTTTTTTATTATAGATATACATAAATAAATTAACTTAAGATGGCGTCAAAAACCAAAACTGGTTTGTAAATCAAGTATCGTCTTCCTTATCTGCCAGATGCAAAAAAGCTAAAATCGGCCAATCCCAATGTATTATTTAAAATAAAACTCTACATTTCTGGTATAAATACAGTTGAAATTCGAAATCTGTATTTTTCCATTAAAATATCAGCGCTTCTTTCCTTGTGTCAATAATTTAGCAAAAGAAAAAACCTTCGAATGTTATATTCTTATCATCGAACGAATGCGATTAGGAATAATAGACCACCATGCTACAGGCAACAGATAAATAACCAAAAATGGACGCAATGTTGTATGTTGTTGTTGGTTTTCTTCAGTTCTTAAATTCAATTAAAGACGAATACAAATTCTAGAAAAAAATAAATAAGAAATACAAATTATATAACGAGGGAGTTGAAGAAGTGCGATTAATTCAGTACCAATTGATACTTGCATCAACGAAGTACACTGCTATTCATAAAGAACTGTGATATTTGAGTATACCATCAATAACAAGTCATACGAATATTTTATTTTCAAAAAAGTACCACGCGTCACAAATTGTAAGAAATCTTAAGCGTTAGCGGTATGATATTTGGAAAACTCCAACGGTCCGTTACAGGGTATGTTTTCCAAATTATTCAAAAATACAAAATATTATTGCTGTGAGATTTAAAAACATATTATTCACAAAAGTAGGTACATATGTAAAAAAACATTTGGCTTATCATTGGAAAAGCGTCATTGCACCCAGACATCAACTTATAGTCATTGAGGTAAAAATGTATCTTGTGAAGGGAATTCGCACCAATGCATAAAAAGTAATCATATTGGATTGAATTATAAAGTTAATATTATATCGGTTCCTATAATAATCAAATTATGGTGCTTTAGCCGTGTTTTATTATCGTCAATAATCTAGGTATATACTCGTAGAAAATAAAATTATATGGATTATAGTGACAGAAGTGTTATTTGTACATCCCTTTTTTCCTTATGTTTGTTGATTTTCAATTATTTCTTGTCTTTTTTCCTTGCACTGCAGTTTACACTACCTTACCATATATAGCCATCTGCCCGCCAGATTAAGAACTAATGTTTGGATCTTTGAAATAAATTCCCATAGAGGGATGGAACCAAAATTAATTTTGTAATACGCGTGAAAAATTAATCCATATCCATATTATGTACATAATGTAGACCTGTAGATAGTAAAACTCAGCTATTTTAAATTATATTAAATTTAAATAGATGCTTTGAATATTTTTGCATGTGGAAACAAACATTTGTTGTAACTTTTATTTAAAATGGCCATCAACACTTACGAGTAAGTTACCCGTATAGCTTTCGGTCATAATAAATTTTAAGACAAATCTGATGGCATACTCTCAGAGTAGAACAACTTAATCATTCCCAACTTGACACTCTCGGCTATATTTTAAGAAGAAAAACCAAATGACTATAACCGACAGTAGCCAGAAAGACGTACACTGACTTCTCTGCGTGTATGTGAATGCAATCTAACAACAAATCGAGCTCGGCTAGCAACTTAAGCGAAAAGAAACTACAATACAAACTTGTTATTTAAAGATTAAGTTTATTGTTGTTTTGGTTTGATGTACTCTTTGTGCTCTTTTTCTGTCTTGAGATTCTTTTTTTTTTTCATTTTGCATGTTTGTTTTTTATAGTGATTTTGTGATGTCAGAATGACATTGTATCACTTAATTATAATGAGGAGCGAGCCCCCTAAGAGATAGCTGTGACCTCTAAATAAACCAGACGATATGTGTTATTTAATTTAGAAATTTTGTTGCCCCTATCAAAAATACCAACTATAAAATTCGTATATTTAATTTATTTAAAATATATCTCAAAATATGTACATACTAGTATGTAAAAATAAAAATTATAACTTGAGACAAGTTAATTAATAAACAATACATTGACAATGTTCAAATTCCATAAGTCATATGCCTTGACCAAAACACACACAAATGTATGTCTACTCCAATTTTTACCGGTTTGAATTGATTTTGTGGGAGGGACGTATTTTGAACTTTGTACCAAGTATTGTAGACAAAGTAGGTACATTTATAGTCTTATCAAATATGTCTTTCAAAATGTCGCATTTGAAATTTGAAATAATCTTTCCCTATAGAAATGATTGAGTATAAAGTTTGAAAACGATAAATAATGTTTTCTTATAAAATTTCCGGTTAAAAATGCTGACAAATGAATTATGAATATGTATAGATTCGAATCTGTGAAATTAATGTCGTTTTCCTTTGGTCATTTCTAGAACTCACTCACTCGAACTCACTACGGGTTAGTTGTCAAAGTGATATTTGTATTTTTGAAGAAACCATTTCTTAATAAATGTTGTAAGAGTAAGAGTGAAGTTTAGAAAACTCTTAAGCTATAAAAAAGTAGATGAATGCTTTGGAAAATACATATAATTAACTCAAGTTGTAATAAGGTTGCAATACACACAAATTTTTTTATTTCCATAAACAAACAAAAGCAACTTGCTTCTCAACTGGCTTGGAAATTCTGAAGTCAGTCAAGTTGAGAAGCAATTATTCTGACAGTTCCGTTTATAAAACTAATTCCTTAAATATTTGATTGTGCGTGAACAATATCACATTCAAAAATACATAAATTTTTTCGGTGGCGTGTGAGTTCAAGCGAAATTGTTGAATAAATATAAACAAAATGTAAAAAATGTGAATTTATTGGCGCGCTGCCTACATCAAATACCAAATACACGAATGGAAATTTTACAGGCATTGTATGTACCTACCCAACTTACTTGCCAGCATTATCTGTGTGGCCTCTTGTTAAGGAACCGTTAGGATCACTACTATTTCCAAACATCGGGCAGCAGTTTTTCTCATCTTTTGAGTCATGGATCTTTTCAAAACCTAACAAGTGCAAAAGTGATAAAATACAGTTTCCCGGTAAATTGGAATTTTCGCTATTTTCAGACATATTTACCCCTGTTCTGATTTTCGTTCCGAATTGAATTCGTTACCGAAATTGATTTTCGTACGGATTTGAAAATGACGTTCTTAATTTCGTACAAATTTGCCTTGCAGTGGTACCAACATTCAGACAGGTTTTCTGTTACCCATGTGTCTTCCTCTTCATAAAAGACAAAAAAATAGTTTTTAAAAATATATTTTTAAAAATACTTACATACATATGTACATACATTTTTTGATTTACGAATTCAAATTCTCCAGACAAAATCGAAACGAAATGAAAACGAAAGTATTACTTTCGTAAACGAAAATCAGGTGGGTTATTCCGTAACTTTCAAAACGATAATCGTCAAAACGATTATCATTAACGTTATCGTCAATAATTTGCTTCACGTAACTTTATTACTATCGTCTCGTCAATCGTTTTCGGTATAAGATCGTTCAGTTAATTTCAGATACTCTTATACTGTGACTGAAATGTCAAAATGAAATCCATTAAAGACAATGCTTGTTCGATAATTTGAAAATGTAACCAAGTTTCTCAATCTTAGTTTTTTTTCAATGGGAAATTGTGAAAATTTCTATTTTGGATAATGTGCTTTGTGCAAGAGCGAGTCCAAAATCGTTGCCTGTCAACCATTGGTACCGGCACCCAAAGTCTCAATAGTTACAGCAAATCTTAATAATGATGGTATATATGTAGAACGACAACCATCCGGCAAGTTTATTGTTTGAAGTATCATTAAAAAGGCTTCTTTTGAAATTCGAAAACGTTGAACAAAACTATAATGGTTTAAATTATTTTACAACAATTAGTAAGAAAGATTACTTATGTACATATTTATGTATTGTATGTAAAAAAATATACTTACATATGGGTTGGAAGATATAGAGGATCTGATTCATCTCTTAATTGTCTTCGTAACCGTATTGTTTTTTTTTTTTTTGAATTTTCACTATGTAGCAAAACTAAATTGCCACGAAACATTTTGACTTCAGTTTGATTAAATAGTAATGGAAATTAATGACAGACGATACCTATTTAGCTATCGTGCAAACGATATCGTTTTGACGATATCACTTTGACGATTATCGTCTTACGTGAAGTGAGACTATCGTCAAAACGATATCGTCCTACGATAATCGTTTTACGGAATGACCCCCCAGAACAGGGGTGATTTTATCATTGGTTATGATGACATAAATGAATAAAAATAAAAGTAAGTTTCTAGTCTCTGATGGGCCAGTTGTCAGAAATTGATTTCAACTTTAATATTTAGTCAAGAAAATCGTCCTTTATATCAAGTCAGTACCATTTTTGTCAAAATATCAGCTTATTTTGTTTTTCTATTAAACACCAAGTTTAACAAAATAGATTAGTAAAACAATTTTCAAAGAACAAATTTATTTTTTTAGACTTTTGAGCATTTTTGAGGTGACGCAAAGATCCAGTTCGGCTCCTACTTTAAAATTAATTTTGTGTTTTTTTTGGTAACCCTGGGAGGCATGTTGTGGCAAGCAAGTTTGGTACATACACTGACTGTCAAATTGCTATTTCTGTATTGGCAAGTTCCTTTGCAAGTGTTGAAATTAAACATTTGATTTATATTTATTTACCAATTTTGCTTAAAAAGACACCGCGCGGAATAAAAACATTTATATTTATGAATGTGAACGTCAGATGAACAATCAAATACTTTAATAATTTAATTTTACAAGTGCAACTGTCAAAGTAAATTGCTTCCCAACTTGCTTGTCTACTGGTTTCAGAAATTCCATACCAGTTCTAGAGGTACATTTATGTATGTATGTATGTATGTGTTATCAAAACACATTATGCAACTTGCCTGAGAGTATTTGCTCGCGTGGCCTCGGGATAAGAAGGAAAAGGAAATGGAAGTAAATGAAATAAAATTAAGAGGTTGAAAGAAATGCACAATATATTAGTTGCCCACGCCGATTTTGCCATCACCAAAAAAATATAAACAATTCAAAAATCGTACGAAAATTAATTTTTTTTTTCATTTTGATTCATGTACATATGTAGATGTACATACATATATTTTAAAAATATTTTACAGTTGTCTGCAGTGAACACCACAAACAAAAGAGAAATTATCCGACAATGTTTAAGTTTTCATAAGCAAATTTCTGCCAACCGAGCGTATTATCATTTTTCAATTTGAAAACGTTACCGGAAAAGCCATTGTTAGGCCATTGTCAGATCAACAATCTGGCAATGAAGTTGTCAGAATGTGAGGAAAAAATCTGCTAACCATATGAATTTTAAATTTAACATTGAAAAATAGTTGCCAATTATTGTGAGTTCAGGAGCAGCTCTTTGTCAGAGCTGTGGCAGATCATACAATCTTCAGTTTTTAGCTTAAGATATACAGAATTAAGTGAACGATAAAGTATTTAAATAAAATAAGTTTAAATATCTTCCAACACTAAAATAAAATTAGGACTTAAACGCAACCCATATGTACAAGTACCGGAAAGCTTGTTGGCCACATACACTGCTTGTCAAATTTATATTTGTTTAGTTTCTGTAACGTTTCTTTTTGACTTTTCTGCTGTATTTGAAGAACGCAAGAAAGTTGTTAAAAATTATGTGCGTTAGTATAAAATTTAAGTGGATTGTAATAAGCTAGTCAGTACTGTCTTATTTGGCCTCAATGTTGGTCATATTTTTACTTGCGACTTATAGGTACTATAAGGCAAGTTATGCATTCGGAAAAAAAATCGAACTCGAGATTTTGATCAAAGTTGACATTACGATGATAGCGAAGACTAAAAAAGTGGGTTTCGCAATTCTGTCTGTCTGTCTGTCTGTCCGTTCGATTGCAGCCGATTTTCTTCAAACTTGGTAGATATGGGTTTTAATTTTTTCCCCCCGGATGTTTTTTGATTTGATTTTTTAAGACCAAAAATAACAGTACCTGCCATACGATTTTTTTTCGAAATTTTATAAACATTTTTTTCTCAAAAACTGTTTGACAGATTTTAAAAATAAAAACACAAAAAAATTTCATTTAATTAAAGCTAGGTATTTGTTGAAAAAAAATTCAGAAAAATGGTTTTTGAGGGTACCCCCCAAGGAACCATTTTTTTTGGTTTTGATTTTCTCGAAAACGGTACAACCGATTTTGATCATTTTTTTTTGGCTAAGGCTCCCCAAAAACCTGAATAGAATTGTGTACTCAAATTTTCAAAAAATATTTTTTTGGAGTTTTAAAAAAAACTTCAAAATTTTTTTTTCAAAACTCAATATTTCGAAAACCCCTCGCTAGATTTTTTTTAATCTTGATAAATAAAAGTTTCTCAATATAATCTACAAGATGTGAGAAAAAAAATGTTACTTTACTCAAAAATAAAGGTACCTACCATACAAATGCTAAAAAATTAAAAAAAATGGATTTCAAAAATCGTATTTTTCTCGAAAACGGTTCCGAGAATTTCGATAAAATTTTTTTTCTTTCAATTAATTTTTACGATCTTTATTTTAATAAAAACAAATTTGAAATTAAGATATTACAGCTTGTACCTACCATAGAACCATTTTTTCGAATTTTGAACTTCTCATTATCCACATAACGGACCTTAATGAAAATTTTTATAGAGAAGCTTCTAAAAAGTCTAAAACACATTGCATTTCAAAACTTTAAAATAAATAATTTTTGAATTTGTGAAAAAAAAAATCTATTTTTTCTTTTTTTTGAAAATTCGATATCTCAGAAACGGCTCAATATTTTTTGTTTATAAATTTTATTTTTATTCGAACAATAATAAAAACTTTAAATTGGCGTACCAAAATTTTTTCTTAAAAAGCTTTGAAAAAATTTGTACCTAAAACCTTTTTTTAAGAAACCACTACAACGACTTATAATTTTTGTTCTTGCATAAATTCATATTTGGATAGCATTATATTTTTGTCTCTTACTACTAAAAGAATTTAAAAAAATAATTTAATCCTTATGAACAGTTTTCTCTAATAACATTCGTTTTTAAAATTCCTAGTCTGTTACATAAGAGCAAGTTCGTGCGACCCAGTCGTGCATTTTATTTTTTGTATATTTTTGTTTTTTTTTTATTTGACCTTTCTTGGACTCAAAATCCCAGAAAAAGGTGACAGTTTTTGACTTCAATTCGTTGAAATTCGCAATCTTAGACAATATCCGAATAAAGCTTAAACCTTATATTTTCCAAAGTATAATATCTGTCTAATCTTATAAAATAAAATGTCATACTTTGTTTCATAAAGATTATTGAAGTTTACTCATCGTAAACTTTATTGGTCTGTTAGAAATGAATTTATTTTATTTATAAGTAGTGTGCACTGTTATTAAATTGGTTTTTACAATTTTAAATAATCACTTACCATATTTACAATTATTATGAACCTTTATTTTATAAATAGTATTATACTTGTATGTTTCTGTATGTATGCATGCGTGTAATATCTTTTTCGCTAAAAATTAATGAGTCATTGGTATTTCTGTTTAATCTTATCTTCAAGTGCTTAAGAATTAAAATCGAAAACAAAATACGAGTATACCCATAGCAACATGATTTCTTTTGGGAAAATTGATTAAGGTAGTTTCTAAAAACTCAGATGATTTTCTTGGTGAATTTGTCTGAACTGGATAAGCATCCTGAAGTAAAGCTAAAAATTAAATTAGAAATTAATTAAATGAATACATATGTACATGTACACACATTAATGCATGTTTATATAAAAAAATAAATTTTCTTAGATCGATTTTTTTTTATTTTTGATTGAAATATATATTTGTCTTTTTATCGCGTCTTATGTACATGGACCACTTTGTATATAAACTTGAATTTTCTATTCCGAAAACGTTGGTTTATTGTGCCCTTAAGTAAAGTCTCTGAAAATGAATCCTTAATATAAACACTTCGGGATCTTCCATAAGATAGTTGAAATTTTTGAACTAGTAGATGCACGTTGAACTTAGGAGTAAGGAGAAATTCTATCACAAAAATTTATTTTCATCTTTCAAAAATAAATTAGTATGATGGAATGTATCGAAACTTAGAAATTTAGCATAAGAGAGTTCCGTATTGGAATGGGATTTTTTTTTATATTATACGCGCACTCAAGGGGTTATGACTACCCTTATAATGTTAAATACACAGTGCGAGCAATTAGGAAATTAGGATAGGATTAGAAAGGAGATACCGATGCACATTGCTTTTGAATGTCTGCACATTGAAATGACTGGGAAATACTGAGCCAGGTAAAGCATTCCACATTCGTGTAGTGCGACTAAAAAAAGAATCTCTGTATTTGACAGTACGTCCGAAGTTGGGCTCAAGGGTAAACTGATGGGCATTCCTAGAAGTTCGGGTATTACGGTTGAATTGTTTAAGGGGAGGAATGCATCTGGCTATTTCACTAGAGCACTATTTATGGAAATAGCGGTAAAATAATGTTAGACATGAAACATTGCGGCGGTGCTCGAGAGATACAAGTGTTTCAGTAAGACAACGGTCGCCTATCATTTTTATAGCTCTCTTTTGAATTCTGTCCAAGAGACTCAAGTGGGTTTTAGGAGCACCTGCCCATATATGGGAATTGTACTCGAGCTTCGGAAGAATAAAGGCTTTATATATAACAACCAGATCAGGATTAAAGGGGTGGTCGTGGCGCGATGGATGTGTGCTCACCTGTCAACCTCATGATGACAGGTTCGATCCCTGCCGTCGTCTATGTCGCGTTAATTCCATTAAAAACCTTCTAAAAATTGTCATCAATGGGTTGCTGGTTTACTCATTACATGTTGTTCAGGCATAACACTAACAACATGTAATTGAGTTAGACTAGTATGCCCAACAAGGATGAACACGAATAAAATAATGTGAATTATAAGCTACATAGAAATAAGACACGGCATTTCTCCGCTTTAGCTCAGCTGCCATCCCTGGAGATAAAAATATCTGAGACAACCACCAACAAACAGTCTCAGAACATCGTGCCACACATCTTTCCTATCCTTCTTTCTCTTCATTAACTTCACGCCCGCGCTGTGTTGAAACATTTAAAGGGTAATCATAATCCCTTGAGCGCGGGTAAATTATAAAAAAAAAAAAAAAGGAGGGGTAAAATACTTCTTGCATCGACGGAGAAAACCTAAACACTTAGCAGCGTTTTTGGCAACGTCAAATATGTGATCACTCCACAAAAGATGGTCTGTGATGCACATACCTAGAACTGAAAGCTGATCAGTCTCCTCGATGCAAGTGCCGTTCATAAAAAGTGGCATTGGGGGAGGGTTGCGCTTAAACGACAGTAAACAGCATTGAGTTTTTGAAGCTTTAAATTCTACACGGTTTTTGATTCCCCATTGGACGGTCCAAAAGGTAATTTCTAATCCAACGAAGAAGAGATTCGTCGATACCAAATGCACGCATTTTCGATAAGAGAGCTTGATGCCAAACTCTATCAAATGCCTTTGAAATATCAAGTGCAATAATCTTACTTTCTCCAAAACGATGTAAAGATCTGTTCCACTCTTCGGTGAGATATACCATCAGATCACCAGTGGACCTATTGCTATGAAAGCCATACTGCCGGTCATTAAGGAGCTTTCGTTCTTCAAGATATTTCTTAAGCTGAAAACTGATCAGCGTTTCCATGACCTTGGAAAGAAGGGACGTAAGTGCAATAGGACGATAGTTAGAGGGGGAGGAGGATTCGCCTTTCTTAGGGACTGGCTGGACAAATGCTGTTTTCCATCTACTCGCAAAGAGACCTAAAGAGTAGGACAGATGGAAAAGCTTACGCAGAGCAGGGATACTATCCGGACCAGCGGATTTGTGAATGTCAAGATCTTTTAGTACTCTAGCAACTGCCCGAGTGCGAAAGAAGATCCGTCCCATATAATCGTTTACGCCCTCAAGTACAGGAGGAGTCATGTCACTACCTGGAAGCGTCGAATTAACAGCAAACTGTGCTGCAAGCAAATTGGCTTTATCTATCGAACTTACAACAGGAATGTCATTGAAGACGAGCGTTGAAACTGAGGATGACGTAGTGTTCCATATGTTTTTTACAAATGACTACCTTTGGGACATAATAGTATTTTTTGCTGCACGGTCACTGCACTGTATTGATGTTTTTTTTTTTTCTTTTTGTATGGGGATATTTATTTTTTTTTTTTGATAGTGAACTATTTTTTTTTTGATTTTATTGATTATAGACACGGCGCGGCGCGCTATTTTTTTTATTTTTAATTTAGGTTATTTTTTTTATTGAGTTTGTTTTGTATTTTTTTTTGTATTTCTATTGTTAAACTAAAAAAAAAACAACACTACGATACAATGTCTATTGCTTCCTACCCTCCCGCGCGTGCGCTCACGGTGGGATGCAGATCGGCACTGATCTGCATCCTGTGTCCCTTCGAACGAATTTTTAGAATACCATTACATTGTGTTAAACCTAATAACGATTTGATCTACATCTAGATAATAACTTGATTTAATTCGCCTATGAATACAGCCAGCGTTAATTGAGAAAAATAGAGTTTAGTTAAAACCAAATTTTAAAGGAACTTACAATTTAATATTTAAATATTAATTTTTTATTTAAATTTTTATTTTAATTATTTATTTAATATTTAAATAAAGCGACCTTGCGTTTGGAACACTCTTAAAGACTGGTTTGTTTGTTAAAGGCTACTTTTATCAAAAATTATACAACAAAGCTTATTTTAGCAGAACCAATAAATTAAACCATGCAAATATACCAAACAATTCAAGAGTAAGAGAATGACAAAATAAACAAAACAGCATTTTTAATAATGGTACTTTTGTGAACACTGTGGCGTATACTTACCTTTTTCATTAGGTTCTTTAATGAATGGAAAACGTTTTTTTTATTTTGGGACAGATATACTTTTAGCTTGAAGTAAGTGTTGTAAGGTGATTACACATGTACATCGTTTCCTCCAATGAAAGAAGCTTAGTCTATATGTTTTCACATTTGATTATGTGAACAGACGTATGTGTCTTGTTAGAATGTAATTAAAGTATCCTTAGTGGGTCTGGCCTTGCAAGATCGGAAACTATTGCTTCTATCATAAATTCGTTATTATGTAGGTGTACGATTTAGAATACAAATAAATTTTCATTATTTTTCTAAGAATTAAACTGATTCATTTTGATGAATAAAACACCTTAAACAATTTTATATTTCTTGTATCCTTATAGTAACTATATATGCCTATAGTAACTTACAACTCTCAACGGTTTTTGTGTGCATGTCGTCAGCATTATGGAACCCCAAATTTTCTGTCGAGCATTTCATGATAAAACATTTTGTAGGTGGGATCGGTTGGAACCCAGACCATGTTAACCGTGTTATTAAATATCAAAAAAGCTTTAACCGACCAATTTTTCCAACAAAACATACCTTAAATTAAACTTTTAAAAATACACTTGTCTGATTAATATTATTATTTTTTTTAATCAAGAAAATTATCAAAACTGTTTACAATATCAATCCCAAATCCCAATAAACAACTTGATAAATTGCATAATGCATCTAATTTTAGATTCAATTTCTATTATTTTAAATCGTGTCGTCAATAAGTTGAGTAAAAAAACCGATAAGAAAAATAAAATACCAAATCGCAAGCTCCACACGATATTAATTTAAAAAAAAATAATAATAATAAAGATGTAGAGTAAATATTTTAAACTGAGAACAGTTTGCAGGCGTTTTACTCATATATTGAACAGATTTCCAACCCTAGTTCAAGGCTTTAAAAGTTTGGTCCAATCAGAAGCTTATAAGATCGCAATAATGGCTTGATCTTTGTAATTTTAATATTATGTTATATTACAGGTTAACCTTATTAACATCAAATATTGTTATCATAATTTGAAAAGAACTTATCAAAAGGTCAAAAATGGTTTTAGGTCTACATGAATTAATTATTTTTTGTTGCAGAAAATAGATGACGAAACATTTCATCATTCTTTTTTTTTTAATTTGTCTATTCGTTTTTAATATTAGAAATAAAAAATTAAACAGAAATAACTTTGGACTTTGTACTTAAATATGTGTATTACTTTCCATCGAAGTTAAATAATTCTAATATTAGTATGCACATGTATGTATAATGTGTATGAATATAAGTATATGACCTTAAGCAAGTTTTTTTTGCGCATTTAATAAATTAAAAAAAAAAAAACATGCATAATTTTTAATGTCGAAAAAAGTAAAAATAATTTATTTGTTTTGATTCGTCTGTGGTAAAATTATAGGTCAGGGATTATAACTGGGTTAAAAGAAACTTATTGTACCTTAATGAAAGAATTTATAGGGTAATTCGGACGTGAAAGTTCAGAAATCGGAACAAAATGAGAGGAAATGATTGCTTAAATCAAGGAGCTTATAGATATCAACTTCCAAAACAATCAGTAAACTTTTTGAAGAAACTTGTTATATCCAATTTTAAGAGAAGTGTTAATTTTATTTATAAAATGTTCTTTACATTCTTTCTGCTTATCATGGTTCAAGGTAATTTAAACAAGATGAGTGCAGATAAATGTATTTTTCATTAATATGAATTCATTTATGCAGTAAAATATATTTTAAAGGCATTTATTTAACATTTCTAAATTTAAACAGATTTAGAATTTTTTTTTAACAATTGTGCAACATTAGAAAAACATTTTTCAATATTGATAAATTCTCAGCCATCAACGCTTTACAGGGTTGCCGCTATCTCCAATTAATATGTGAATTTTTTACTGCACAAAATTAAAACCCAGTTTGTTATCCTTCAATCAATCTCGAACGGCTGTATGGATTTTAATGAAGTTTGGGATAGCAGACAATTTTGTCGTAAGCGGATTATAGGTAATTTTTATAGTACACTCGTTTCCAGAGAGCAAGCTCAGTGGATGCGTTACACCTTTTCTAAAAAAATAAAATAAAATGTCTAAACGTTAGCTACGTTACCGTTATTTTAAAATTGAACTAACTTCCATTTTTAAAACTACATTCTATTTCATTGGATTTGTGTTTCAAGGTTATATTAAGAGCATATCATTTTTTGATTTGTTTGTAATCAACAATTTTTATTTTTGAATTCTTTTCAGGACTGCAAAAACTCTACGAGTATGGCAGCATGTGCAAAAGGCGCGTGGAATAACCGCTTATACCGGAACTAGCCTCACTGAGCTGCCTCCGAATGCTGCGTCTTTCATAAAAAACTCAGAAGAAATGTGCCAGCCGGACAAAGTTCATATTTGTGATGGCAGTAATATTGAAAGTAGATGGTTGACAGAAAAACTTGTAGCACAAGGAACGCTTAGTCCATTGAAGAAATATAAAAATTGTTGGTTAGCCAGAACTAATCCAGCCGACGTTGCCAGAGTTGAGTCTAAAACATTCATTTGCACTGAGAAAAAAGAAGAAGCAGTAATTGGTTCATTGGGCAATTGGATTTCTCCGGAAAACATGCAAACAGCTATAAACCAGCGATTTCCATCCTGCATGAAGGGACGTACCATGTTTGTTATACCCTTTTCCATGGGTCCGGTTGGATCGCCTCTTTCGAAAGTCGGAATTGAAATAACCGATTCGCCTTATGTTGTCGAATCAATGCGTATTATGACACGAATTGGAATTGATGTCGTTAACCAATTGCAGAAGAACGCTGAATTCGTAAAATGTCTCCATTCAGTTGGGCGTCCGGAGAATGGAGTTGTGGAGTTACCAACATGGCCGTGTGATCCGGCGCGAACTATAATTCTTCACAAACCTGATGATAATTTCATAGCATCTTACGGTTCAGGATATGGAGGAAATTCACTTTTGGGGAAGAAATGTTTTGCCTTGAGAATTGGTAGCACAATTGCAAAGCGTGAGGGATGGATGGCTGAGCACATGTTGATTTTGGGTATAACGAATCCCAAAGGTGAAAAAATATATGTTGCAGCTGCTTTCCCTTCAGCTTGTGGTAAGACAAACCTGGCGATGATGACTCCTACCTTACCCGGATATAAGATTGAATGTGTGGGGGATGATATTGCGTGGATGAGGTTCGATGAAAGTGGCCAACTTCGAGCGATTAACCCTGAGTATGGATTCTTTGGGGTTGCGCCAGGTACCTCGAAGAAAACTAACCCAATAGCTATGGAAACGATCTTCAAAAACACGATTTTTACAAATGTTGCTTCCACCTCCGATGGGGGAGTGTATTGGGAGGGTTTGGAAAAGGAACATCCAACAAATGTAGCAATAACAGACTGGCTGGGCAAGCCTTGGAGCAAGGAAAAAAGTAAGACACCTGCAGCTCATGCAAATTCACGTTTCTGCACACCAGCTGCTCAATGCCCTATTATAGACCCAGCGTGGGAAGATCCCCGAGGAGTACCTATTAGCGCAATTTTGTTTGGAGGTCGTCGCCCAACGGGTATACCACTTGTGTATGAGGCTCGTTCATGGGCACATGGAGTATTTCTAGGAGCTTCTATGCGCAGCGAGTCTACAGCAGCGGCAGAGCACGCCAAGAAAGTTATAATGCACGATCCTTTTGCTATGCGACCATTCTTTGGCTACAATTTTGCCCAATATCTAGAGCATTGGCTGAGTATGGAAAATAGGGGAAAAGTTCCTAAGGTTTTCCATGTAAATTGGTTCCTCAAGAATAAAGATGGACAATTTATGTGGCCCGGTTTTGGGGAAAACTCGAGAGTCTTAGATTGGATATTTCGACGTGTGAAGGGAGAAAATTGCGCCAAGGATTCAGCAATTGGAATTGTGCCATCTGATGGAGCACTCTGCACTGATGGCCTTGATCTTCCGGAAAACCTTGATAAGCTTTTCGAACTTCCAAAAGATTTCTGGCTACAAGAAGTGAGCGATATAGAAAAATATTTTGAGACTGAAATAGGTAATGACTTGCCAAAGGCTATGACCAAAGAATTGAATTATTTGAAACAACAAATTTCAAAAATGTAATAATAAATTAAAATGAGATAAGAAAATAATATATGTTATTGCTTTTTTTTTTAAATGTGTAAATAAATGGTTAGTAAGACGAACAATAAAGAGTATACTGAAGGAATTGTATAATTTCGAAACGCAGTTCGAACCAAGAAAAGTACTTTGTAATCATACAAATGGGGCTTTATTAACCAGTAGATAAAATAATTTTTGTACTTTTGGACTTTTAAAGAAATAATTTTGTTTGTCAACAGATTTTTTTTTTGCCTTAACTATGGAACAAAGTGCAATGGCGATTTGCTCGAGAAAAACAAACACTGATAATAACGATATTAAATAGTAGTCGATCTAATACTTGTTTTTTTTATATAAAATAAAATGGAGAATGAAGCCCAATTTAGAAGGCTGGTTACAATCTGGACGTGGAAGATTGTTAACGTTGTGTTTGTGGTGCAAAATATCTCACAGAAAAGGAATTTCTGATAATATTTTTAGAAATATTATAAGTGGTTCTAAAAGGTCTTAAGTATTTTTGTATCTTTACAAAAAATACATTTGGTGCTGCAGCAGCTCGAAGAGATCCAGCCCCTAGTGACTTACAAATTCAAATACAGGTTGCGACAACATTAAACATGTGAAGCAGCCCAAGTAATACCGTTGGAGATAATATCAAATAAAACGTTCCTTAATAGCTCTTAAAGGGTTGAATACCTTGCTCTAGCTCTATTTTAATATCATTTGCAGCTACTCATAGATCTTTAGGAAAATGCGTCTCTATATTGGCTTTTCACAACAGTTTAAGACTCTATTATCTTTAAAAGCGTTTAACTCTCTACATATGCTTCTTAACAATGTTACAATATGCATACAATACAAATACAATACAAATACAATACACATACAATACAAATACAATACACATACAATACGCATGCAATACACATACAGTACACATACAATACACATACAATACATATACAATACACATATAATACACATACAATACACATACAGTACACATACAATACACATACAATACACATACAATACACATACAATATACATACAATACACATACAATACACATACAATACACATACAATACACATACAATACACATACAATACACATACAATACAAATACAATACACACACAATACACATACAATACACATATAATACACACACAATACACATACAATAAACATACAATACACATACAATACAAATACAATACACATACAATACACATACAATACACATACAATACAAATACAATACACATACAATACACATACAATACACATACAATACACATACAATACACATACAATACACATACAATACACATACAATACACATACAATACACATACAATACACATACAATACACATACAATACACATACAATACAAATACAATACACATACAATACACATACAATACGCATACAATACACATACAATACAAATACAATACACATACAATACACATACAATACAAATACAATACACATACAATACACATACATTACACATACAATACACATACAATACACATACAATACACATACAATACACACACAATACACATACAATACGCTTACAATACACATACAATACACATACAATACACATACAATACACATACAATAAACATACAATACACATACAAAACACATACAATACACATACAATACACATACAATACACATACAATACACATACAATACACATACAATACACATACAATACACATACAATACACATACAGTATACATACAATAAACATACAATACACATACAATACACATACAATACACATACAATACACATACAAAACACATACAATACACATACAATACAAATACAATACACATACAATACACATACAAAACACATACAATACACATACAATACACATACAATACAAATACAATACACATACAATACATATACAATACACATACAATACACATACAATACACGTACAATACACATACAATACACATACAATACACACACAATACACATACAATACACACACAATACACATACAATACACATACAATACACATACAATACAAATACAATACACATACAATACACATACAATACACATAAAATACACATACAATACAAATACAATACACATACAATACACATACAATACAAATACAATACACATACAATACACATACAAAACACATACAATACACATACAATACACATACAATACAAATACAATACACATACAATACACATACAATACACATACAATACACATACAATACACATACAATACACATACAATACACGTACAAGACACATACAATACACATACAATACACATACAATACACATAAAATACACATACAATACAAATACAATACACATACAATACACATACAATACACATACAATACATATAAAATACACATACAATACACATACAATACACATACAATACACATACAATACACATACAATACACATACAATACACATACAATACACATACAATACACATACAATACACATACAATACACATACAATACACATACAATACAAATACAATACACATACAATACACATACAATACACATACAATACAAATACAATACACATACAATACACATACAATTCACATACAATACACATAAAATACACATACAATACAAATACAATACACATACAATATACATACAATACACATACAATACACATACAATACACATACAATACAAATACAATACACATACAATACACATACAATACACATACAATACAAATACAATACACATACAATACACATACAATACACATACAATACACATACAATACACATACAATACACATAAAATACACATACAATACACATACAATACACATACAATACACATACAATACACATACAATACACATACAATACACATACAATACACATACAATACACATACAATACACATACAATACACATACAATACACATACAATACACATACAATACACATACAATACAAATACAATACACATACAATACACATACAATACACATACAATACACACACAAAACACATACAATACACATACAATACACATACAATACACATACAATACACATACAATACACATACAATACACATACAATACAAATACAATACACATACAATACACATACAATACACATACAATACACACACAAAACACATACAATACACATACAATACACATACAATACACATACAATGCACATACAATACACATACAATACAAATACAATACACATACAATACACATACAATACACATACAATACACATACAATACACATAAAATACACATACAATACACATACAATACACATACAATACACATACAATACACATACAATACACATACAATACACATACAATACACATACAATACAAATACAATACACATACAATACACATACAATACACATACAATACACATACAATACACATACAATACACATACAATACACATACAATACACATACAATACACATACAATACACATACAATACACATACAATACACATACAATACACATACAATACACATACAATACACATACAATACACATACAATACACATAAAATACACATACAATACAAATACAATACACATACAATACACATACATTACACATACAATACACATACAATACACATACAATACACATACAATACACATACAATACAAATACAATACACATACAATACACATAAAATACACATACAATACACATACAATACACATACAATACACATACAATACACATACAATACAAATACAATACACAAACAATACACATACAATACACATACAATACACATACAATACAAATACAATACACATACAATACACATAAAATACACATACAATACACATACAATACACAATACACATACAATATACATACAATACACATACAATACATATACAATACGCATACAATACACATACAATACACATACAATACACATACAATACACACACAAAACACATACAATACACATACAATACACATACAATACACATACAATACACATACAATACACATACAATACACATACAATACAAATATAATACAAATACAATACAAATACAATACAAATACAATACAAATACAATACAAATACAATACAAATACAATACAAATACAATACAAATACAATACAAATACAATACAAATACAATACAAATACAATACAAATACAATACAAATACAATACAAATACAATACAAATACAATACAAATACAATACAAATACAATACAAATACAATACAAATACAATACAAATACAATACAAATACAATACAAATACAATACAAATACAATACAAATACAATACAAATACAATACAAATACAATACAAATACAATACAAATACAATACAAATACAATACAAATACAATACAAATACAATACAAATACAATACAAATACAATACAAATACAATACAAATACAATACAAATACAATACAAATACAATACAAATACAATACAAATACAATACAAATACAATACAAATACAATACAAATACAATACAAATACAATACAAATACAATACAAATACAATACAAATACAATACAAATACAATACAAATACAATACAAATACAATACAAATACAATACAAATACAATACAAATTTGTATTGTATTTGTATTGTATTTGTATTGTATTTGTATTGTATTTGTATTGTATTTGTATTGTATTTGTATTGTATTTGTATTGTATGTGTATTGTATGTGTATTGTATGTGTATTGTATGTGTATTGTATGTGTATTGTATGTGTTTTGTGTGTGTATTGTATGTGTATTGTATGTGTATTGTATGCGTATTGTATATGTATTGTATGTGTATTGTATGTATATTGTATGTGTATTGTGTATTGTATGTGTATTGTATGTGTATTTTATGTGTATTGTATGTGTATTGTATTTGTATTGTATGTGTATTGTATGTGTATTGTATGTGTATTGTTTGTGTATTGTATTTGTATTGTATGTGTATTGTATGTGTATTGTATGTGTATTGTATGTGTATTGTATGTGTATTTTATGTGTATTGTATGTGTATTGTATTTGTATTGTATGTGTATTGTATGTGTATTGTATGTGTATTGTATGTGTATTGTATGTGTAATGTATGTGTATTGTATGTGTATTGTATTTGTATTGTATGTGTATTTTATGTGTATTGTATGTGTATTGTATGTGTATTGTATGTGTATTGTATGTGTATTGTATGTGTATTGTATGTGTATTGTATGTGTATTGTATGTGTATTGTATGTGTATTGTATGTGTATTGTATGTGTATTGTATGTGTATTGTATGTGTATTGTATGTGTATTGTATGTGTATTGTATGTGTATTGTATGTGTATTGTATGTGTATTGTATGTGTATTGTATGTGTATTATATGTGTATTGTATGTGTATTGTATGTGTATTGTATGTGTATTGTATGTGTATTGTATGTGTATTGTATGTGTATTGTATGTGTATTGTATGTGTATTGTATGTGTATTGTATTTGTATTGTATGTGTATTGTATGTGTATTGTATGTGTATTGTATGTGTATTGTATGTGTATTGTATGTGTATTGTATGTGTATTGTATGTGTATTTTATGTGTATTGTATGTGTATTGTATGTGTATTGTATGTGTATTGTATGTGTATTGTATGTGTATTGTATTTGTATTGTATGTGTATTGTATGTGTATTGTATGTGTATTGTATGTGTATTGTATGTGTATTGTTATGTGTTTTGTGTGGTGTATTGTATGTGTATTGTATGTGTATTGTATGTGTATTGTATTTGTATTGTATGTGTATTGTATGTGTATTGTATGGTATTGTATGTGTATTGTATGTGTATTGTATGTGTATTGTATGTGTTTTGTGTGTGTATTGTATGTGTATTGTATGTGTATTGTATGTGTATTGTATTTGTATTGTATGTGTATTGTATGTGTATTGTATGTGTATTGTATGTGTATTGTATGTGTATTGTATGTGTATTGTATGTGTATTGTATGTGTATTGTATGTGTATTGTATGTGTATTGTATGTGTATTGTATGTGTATTGTATGTGTATTGTATGTGTATTTTATGTGTATTGTATGTGTATTGTATGTGTATTGTATGTGTATTGTATGTGTATTGTATGTGTATTGTATTTGTATTGTATGTGTATTGTATGTGTATTGTATGTGTATTGTATTTGTATTGTATGTGTATTGTATGTGTATTGTATGTGTATTGTATTTGTATTGTATGTGTATTGTATTTGTATTGTATGTGTATTGTATGTGTATTGTATGTGTATTGTATGTGTATTGTATGTGTATTGTATGTGTATTGTATGTGTATGGTATGTGTATTGTATGTGTATTGTATGTGTATTGTATGTGTATTGTATGTGTATTGTATGTGTATTGTATGTGTATTGTATGTGTATTGTATGTGTATTGTATGTGTATTGTATGTGTATTGTAGTGTGTATTGTATGTGTATTGTATGTGTATTGTATGTGTATTGTATGTGTATTGTATTTGTATTGTATGTGTATTGTATGTGTATTGTATGTTTATTGTATGTGTATTGTATGTGTATTGTATGTGTATTGTATGTGTATTGTATGTGTATTGTATGTGTATTGTATGTGTATTGTATGTGTATTGTATTTGTATTGTATGTGTATTTTATATGTATTGTATGTGTATTGTATGTGTATTGTATGTGTATTGTATTTGTATTGTATGTGTATTTTATGTGTATTGTATGTGTATTGTATGTGTATTGTATGTGATTGTATGTGTATTGTATGTGTATTGTATGTGTATTGTATGTGTATTGTATGTGTATTGTATTTGTATTGTATGTGTATTGTATGTGTATTGTATGTGTTTTGTATGTGTATTGTATGTGTATTGTATTTGTATTGTATGTGTATTGTATGTGTATTGTATTTGTATTGTATGTGTATTTTATGTGTATTGTATGTGTATTGTATGTGTATTGTATTTGTATTGTATGTGTATTGTATGTGTATTGTATGTGTATTGTGTGTGTATTGTGTGTGTATTGTATGTGTATTGTATGTGTATTGTATGTGTATTGTATGTGTATTGTACGTGTATTGTATTGTATTTGTATTGTATTTGTATTGTATTTGTATTGTATTTGTATTGTATTTGTATTGTATTTGTATTGTATTTGTATTGTATTTGTATTGTATTTGTATTGTATTTGTATTGTATTTGTATTGTATTTGTATTGTATTTGTATTGTATTTGTATTGTATTTGTATTGTATTTGTATTGTATTTGTATTGTATTTGTATTGTATTTGTATTGTATTTGTATTGTATTTGTATTGTATTTGTATTGTATTTGTATTGTATTTGTATTGTATTTGTATTGTATTTGTATTGTATTTGTATTGTATTTGTATTGTATTTGTATTGTATTTGTATTGTATTTGTATTGTATTTGTATTATGTATTGTATTTGTATTGTATTTGTATTGTATTTGTATTGTATTTGTATTGTATTTGTATTGTATTTGTATTGTATTTGTATTGTATTTGTATTGTATTTGTATTGTATTTGTATTGTATTTGTATTGTATTTGTATTGTATTTGTATTGTATTTGTATTGTATTTGTATTGTATTTGTATTGTATTTGTATTGTATTTGTATTGTATTTGTATTGTATTTGTATTGTATTTGTATTGTATTTGTATTGTATTTGTATTGTATTTGTATTGTATTTGTATTGTATTTGTATTGTATTTGTATTGTATTTGTATTGTATTTGTATTGTATTTGTATTGTATTTGTATTGTATTTGTATTGTATTTGTATTGTATTTGTATTGTATTTGTATTGTATTTGTATTGTATTTGTATTGTATTTGTATTGTATTTGTATTGTATTTGTATTGTATTTGTATTGTATTTGTATTGTATTTGTATTGTATTTGTATTGTATTTGTATTGTATTTGTATTGTATTTGTATTGTATTTGTATTGTATTTGTATTGTATTTGTATTGTATTTGTATTGTATTTGTATTGTATTTGTATTGTATTTGTATTGTATTTGTATTGTATTTGTATTGTATTTGTATTGTATTTGTATTGTATTTGTATTGTATTTGTATTGTATTTGTATTGTATTTGTATTGTATTTGTATTGTATTTGTATTGTATTTGTATTGTATTTGTATTGTATTTGTATTGTATTTGTATTGTATTTGTATTGTATTTGTATTGTATTTGTATTGTATTTGTATTGTATTTGTATTGTATTTGTATTGTATTTGTATTGTATTTGTATTGTATTTGTATTGTATTTGTATTGTATTTGTATTGTATTTGTATTGTATTTGTATTGTATTTGTATTGTATTTGTATTGTATTTGTATTGTATTTGTATTGTATTTGTATTGTATTTGTATTGTATTTGTATTGTATTTGTATTGTATTTGTATTGTATTTGTATTGTATTTGTATTGTATTTGTATTGTATTTGTATTGTATTTGTATTGTATTTGTATTGTATTTGTATTGTATTTGTATTGTATTTGTATTGTATTTGTATTGTATTTGTATTGTATTTGTATTGTATTTGTATTGTATTTGTATTGTATTTGTATTGTATTTGTATTGTATTTGTATTGTATTTGTATTGTATTTGTATTGTATTTGTATTGTATTTGTATTGTATTTGTATTGTATTTGTATTGTATTTGTATTGTATTTGTATTGTATTTGTATTGTATTTGTATTGTATTTGTATTGTATTTGTATTGTATTTGTATTGTATTTGTATTGTATTTGTATTGTATTTGTATTGTATTTGTATTGTATTTGTATTGTATTTGTATTGTATTTGTATTGTATTTGTATTGTATTTGTATTGTATTTGTATTGTATTTGTATTGTATTTGTATTGTATTTGTATTGTATTTGTATTGTATTTGTATTGTATTTGTATTGTATTTGTATTGTATTTGTATTGTATTTGTATTGTATTTGTATTGTATTTGTATTGTATTTGTATTGTATTTGTATTGTATTTGTATTGTATTTGTATTGTATTTGTATTGTATTTGTATTGTATTTGTATTGTATTTGTATTGTATTTGTATTGTATTTGTATTGTATTTGTATTGTATTTGTATTGTATTTGTATTGTATTTGTATTGTATTTGTATTGTATTTGTATTGTATTTGTATTGTATTTGTATTGTATTTGTATTGTATTTGTATTGTATTTGTATTGTATTTGTATTGTATTTGTATTGTATTTGTATTGTATTTGTATTGTATTTGTATTGTATTTGTATTGTATTTGTATTGTATTTGTATTGTATTTGTATTGTATTTGTATTGTATTTGTATTGTATTTGTATTGTATTTGTATTGTATTTGTATTGTATTTGTATTGTATTTGTATTGTATTTGTATTGTATTTGTATTGTATTTGTATTGTATTTGTATTGTATTTGTATTGTATTTGTATTGTATTTGTATTGTATTTGTATTGTATTTGTATTGTATTTGTATTGTATTTGTATTGTATTTGTATTGTATTTGTATTGTATTTGTATTGTATTTGTATTGTATTTGTATTGTATTTGTATTGTATTTGTATTGTATTTGTATTGTATTTGTATTGTATTTGTATTGTATTTGTATTGTATTTGTATTGTATTTGTATTGTATTTGTATTGTATTTGTATTGTATTTGTATTGTATTTGTATTGTATTTGTATTGTATTTGTATTGTATTTGTATTTGTATTGTATTTGTATTGTATTTGTATTGTATTTGTATTGTATTTGTATTGTATTTGTATTGTATTTGTATTGTATTTGTATTGTATTTGTATTGTATTTGTATTGTATTTGTATTGTATTTGTATTGTATTTGTATTGTATTTGTATTGTATTTGTATTGTATTTGTATTGTATTTGTATTGTATTTGTATTGTATTTGTATTGTATTTGTATTGTATTTGTATTGTATTTGTATTGTATTTGTATTGTATTTGTATTGTATTTGTATTGTATTTGTATTGTATTTGTATTGTATTTGTATTGTATTTGTATTGTATTTGTATTGTATTTGTATTGTATTTGTATTGTATTTGTATTGTATTTGTATTGTATTTGTATTGTATTTGTATTGTATTTGTATTGTATTTGTATTGTATTTGTATTGTATTTGTATTGTATTTGTATTGTATTTGTATTGTATTTGTATTGTATTTGTATTGTATTTGTATTGTATTTGTATTGTATTTGTATTGTATTTGTATTGTATTTGTATTGTATTTGTATTGTATTTGTATTGTATTTGTATTGTATTTGTATTGTATTTGTATTGTATTTGTATTGTATTTGTATTGTATTTGTATTGTATTTGTATTGTATTTGTATTGTATTTGTATTGTATTTGTATTGTATTTGTATTGTATTTGTATTGTATTTGTATTGTATTTGTATTGTATTTGTATTGTATTTGTATTGTATTTGTATTGTATTTGTATTGTATTTGTATTGTATTTGTATTGTATTTGTATTGTATTTGTATTGTATTTGTATTGTATTTGTATTGTATTTGTATTGTATTTGTATTGTATTTGTATTGTATTTGTATTGTATTTGTATTGTATTTGTATTGTATTTGTATTGTATTTGTATTGTATTTGTATTGTATTTGTATTGTGTTTGTATTGTATAGACGAAGCAGTGGATTTACTTAACTCATATTAGAAAGATTGAATCTTTGGTCACATAATTATTCGTATTCTGTCTGGTTCCTATTTTTAATAGGTAGGTATGGACACGGAAAATGAATGCTGCAAACTCAAATACCGTCTTAACTCAAAACTGACTTTTTGAGACTGAATCGGGGTATGAAAACAGAATTTTAACGAGGCAGTACTGACATCTCTTTTTGATTAAGATTGGGAAGGATCTATAGTTTACTAGATCGCAAGTAAAAAAGAGAAAACTCTAATTAGTTGTCCACGACGATACGATCACATTTGTTATATTTTTATTTGTCGCTCAGGAATTTACCGCTTCCCGTTCACTGTGTGGCCGAAGGCGAAGGCTAACGGAGCTGGGAATATATTTTACATATGAACCAGGACCCATAGTCTTATCTTCTACAGAGCAATTTAAGAAGTTATAGTTATAGTCTTAACAGACTATAGTTGATTATAATTATATTTGAGCAGTCACTCGTACATTTCTTCTTGCATTTTGTTATAAGCTACGAGTATCAATTGAGCCAAGATATACTAGTTGTTAATTTTTTTTAACCAAATAGCAAATCAATTTAACCCAAACACAAATATATTTAAACAAAAAGCAAAAGATTTAACCCAAAAACAAATCGATTTTAACTCTTAACAAACTAATTCAAATTGCTAATGGTTTAATTTGATTTGCTTTTAGTTCAAGTCAATTTGGCTTTAATAAATTTTGCGAAAGGTATAGTTAAATTATTGCTTTAATTCCAATTCATGTACGATTTGGATGCAAGGTTCAACTTATTCATATTTTTCGATGATGTCGGTTTTGTTTGCGGATGTTTATATCTAGTCAAAATCAGTGCAATGTCGTTCCAGGAGAGATGTCCACTTTGGGACTTAGTTCTCAATTAATCATAATTTTAAATCAACTTCATTGTTCTATAAGAATTGAATTATAATATCATGCACTATACACATATTCGTACCTACATAAGGTAAAAACAAATACTAAGACTCTAAATAGATGACCCTTACCCATAGATTTCCAACAATACAAACATAACACATACATATGTATAAATGCACTTACACATTACCCTTTCCGGAAACCAAAATTTAAACCTGCCAAATTATATAGATACTCGTATATATATTGTATCTATGGACAAACATTAATTCATTTCTTTCTTGATTTTATTTTCTTAAAAATAAAACCAATAAGTTTAAGTTTTTTCTCAAAATATTCGGTGGCATCCCGATGTTTCATTTATTTATTTTCATCGATTAGAAGTATCTAGAAATAGCCTCTAAAGTTGTGTTTTGTTTTTATGTTTTGAAAATGTTTTGCATCTCCAACATAAACCGTCTGGCAGTTACACAATTCATTTCAGTAATTTAAGAAACCTAGAGGAAAAATTAACGAAAAGCAATAAAAACATGTAAACATTTCCAGACAGACAGGGTCCGAAGCTCAATAAACAATAAACAATAATAATAAAAAACCCGAAAAGATATAATATAACGAAGTTAAACTTTGAATCCATCAGTTTTTTTTTATAATCATGAAGTCTATTATTGATAAGAAGTATATATAGAAACAATTGTGTTAATAACAAAATAAATCTAAAAGTTTTTTATATACGTTCTTGCATATTGCTTGTAGATAGGTAGGTATTGTTTTTTGTCAAAAAGTAGGAGGCCTAAACTAGAATAATCAGGCATTCAATTAATTTTTGTCGTTTTGGCAAAAATTTCTTATCGTAAATGTTTTTGTTTTCCTGATTATTTTTGTTGCTATGAATAATGATAATGATAACGGCCTAGTTTAATTCAAATCATAACAATAATAATAATGCAAAAAAAACAAATATTGCTAAAGAATAACAGTATCTATTTGGAAAACAGTTGGGTATTTTGTGTATACATAAAACAGCTTCCATATCTACTGAGATATAATGTCTCTATATATATGCGCTATTGGTAGCACCGGATATTCCGGTCATACAACACACCAAATATTTAAAAATAAATCAATGGTTCATCAATCTTTTAAGGGAATTTAAAGCAAAAAATATAGAAAATATCCAAATGCATTTGTTCCCTTGATCGATTGCTTTGGATTTTTTTCCTTTCATGTTGACTTTGATTCCGAACTAATAAAAAAGATAACGATATTTTGTCGGCTTTTTTTTAATAAACAAATAAAAGAGCAAAACTATATTAAATTCAATGACTGCGTCGCATGTGCTTGCTCTTGAAAACTAACAGATCAATTTATAAAACAAAAAAACATTTTTCACCTCTATACCACGATTTTACTAAAACATGTAATAGGAGTCAGGGTCTGGCTTACACTTTTACATTCAAAATAAAACGAAATGTTCGCGTAATAGAAAAATGACGTTTATCAAAAATCGATCTATGTCTTCCTAAATTATTTGTCAATTGCCTGTCTCTGTTTTTTACTTGTAGTTTGTTTTATTTGGAAACAAGTAAATAATAAATAATATCCCAAAAAAACGTTAAGAAGTGCAAACTTGAAAAACACTATTTTGACAATTCTATTTCTTATTTCTTCAGTTCAGGTGATTTAGTTAAATTGCAGAAAGCAAACGTCACTCAGCTAAAGCTTACAAATAAACTGTCACTAAACTGCCTTTATTAATTTGTGTGTAAAAGATTTTTTGCTTGTAGTTGAAAACTATTTCTTTATGACACTTTTTTGTACTAAGTTGTTTTTGCGATACTGCTAAGTATCATGTGAGAAATATTTTACGCGAGAAAACTATTATGTTAAAAAACAACCACGTGTGAAATATATTACGTAAAAAAACTATCATGAGAGAAAACTTTGTCAGAAAATTATCATGTGAGAAATTTATCTTGCCAGAAAACTATCATGCGAGAAAACTATTATGCGAGATAACTATTATGTGAAAAACTACAATGTGAGATATATTCTTCGTAAGAAGAAAACTATCATGCGAGAAAACTACCATGTGAGAAGTATACTACGTAAGAAAACTATCATTAGAGAAATTTATCATGCTAGAAAACTTAGTGCCAGAAAAATATCTTGTGAGAACAACATCTAGCAAGAAAACTATCATGTAAGAAAACTATCATGCGTGAAAACTAGCATACAAGCAATATATCAAGTCACAAAACTATAATGCGAGAAAACTATCATGCTAGATAACTATGATGTGTGAAAGCTTTCATGCGAAAAAACTAATATGCAACAAAACTATCACATGTGAAATATATCATATGAAAAACTATCATACAAGAAGTATATCTCGAATTGATTTTCCTAAACAAAAAGTGGAGTGTTGTGCTATGTACAAGTGTTCCTATGTGACTAGATTAATTTTCACATATTCGCAGTTAGTGTGTCTAAAACAGGAAAGTTTTGCGCAGGTTTAAGTTAGCACTACCATTTTCGATTAAAACAAAATAATGTGGAACTAAATGTGAAAAAGATTCTGTAGACTTTTGAAATAATTGTAGTGCACTTAAATACAAATATTATTTCGCATATGATGTTTCAGTTAAAAAGGTAGAACTATATTGAAAAAATATTTTTAAAATACTTAAAAATCATTCAACATTTTGCACATACAGGTTAAATTAGTATCAGAGTGAAATTAGATCAAGTGTTGAGCTTGCATTATTTTGCACCTTCTCTTAGATTTGTTTCCATATCGTCTATATACTTTATAACTTTCCATAGTGCTTAAATTTAGCACAAATAAAATTTTGATTTTCTTATATGAATCCATAACTTTCCTTTACATTTTCTACAATGCAAATATACGAAAAATGTTTCCATTGAGAAAAACAAGTTCAGATTATTGTCACCCGCCTTCGTTTGGAAATTTCCGTCTTTTTTTACTTGATTTCAGTTCAATCCACCAAGACATCATACCCAAAACAACAAAATAAAAAATGATACAAATTGCTTATACACAACTACGCAAAGTCGATTAAACAGAGACATGATCTATAAGTATCAATGATTGAACTTTGTGTTGCCAGTTGGACGAGCCTCCAACTTTTGGCCAATCAAAAGTGAGTATATAAAAAAACTTAAGTGGTGTTTGTCCCATCAGACATGCGGTACGGGAATAATCTTCCATAGAAATCTACCAGATACAATCAAACAGCTATTTGTACACGCAGTCTTATAACTGTTGACGGCACACGTCGAATGAATTTTCGCATATAAAAGCATTGGCCAACCGTTTTGGCCACTAGTTACTCGTAGCTTCAGTAAATGGAAAGATCAAGTGATAGAAACAGTGATCTTATAGAAAATTTTGACAAGAAACTTTGGAGGAACATAGAATTTTTAGAAATTATTTGAACAATAAAAAAATAAAAAATTAAATATAAAATAAAATTCATTGGGAAAATATCTTTTGTTAAAAATTACAGTATCTCAACATGCCTGAGTTTATAGAAAAATCAAATGTGTAAGTTTAGTCTCACATCAAATCCAACAACTGTCTGTTCTTCTTGTTTCTGATGTAACTATTTGATTTTATTGCGTGTATTTACAGATTGCCTGCATATTTGTTGAAGAACAAAGCCCAAACGAACTTCGGACTTTACAACCATATTCGAGGAGTAAATATATCCAATGGTAGCTTGTCCAACTTGACTTCGAATGTGAAGGCATTCGTTGAGCGAGCTGTTTCGCTTTGTCAACCTGATCAAGTGCATATCTGTGATGGCTCTGAAATGGAAAATAAGTTGCTTTTGAAACAACTTGTTGAAGCTGGAACTATTATGCCATTGCCCAAGTATGAGAATTGTTGGTTGGCAAGAACAAATCCAGGTGATGTGGCTCGTGTGGAGTCGAAGACATTTATCTGCACCGAAGAAAAGCAGGATGCAGTTACAAGTCCGTCGGAAGGAGTCAAGGGAACGTTGGGAAATTGGATTTCTCCCAATGACATGGATGAAGCTGTGCAGCAACGCTTCCCAGGATGCATGAAGGGAAGAACTATGTTTGTTGTACCCTTTTCTATGGGTCCAGTTGGATCGCCACTTTCGAAGATCGGTATCGAGCTTACCGATTCTGCGTATGTGGTTGCATCTATGAGAATCATGACCCGTATGGGTAAATCAGTTCTCGATCAGCTACAGAAGTGTGAAGAGTTCGTTAAGTGTCTTCATTCAGTCGGAACTCCAGCAAATGGAACTGTGGAAATGCCATCTTGGCCATGTGATCCTGAGAGAACAATAATCCTCCACAAACCAGCAGAGAATTTAATTGTTTCCTACGGTTCGGGCTACGGCGGTAATTCTCTCTTGGGAAAGAAGTGTTTTGCACTGAGAATAGGAAGCACAATTGCGAAACGTGAAGGATGGCTAGCTGAGCACATGCTGATCCTCGGAATTACTAACCCTGCTGGTCATAAGAGGTATATTACTGCAGCGTTTCCATCAGCATGTGGAAAAACTAACTTGGCGATGTTAAGTCCTTCTTTACCAAACTACAAAGTAGAGTGCGTGGGAGATGACATCGCATGGATGAAATTCGATAGCAATGGGGTTTTGCGTGCCATAAATCCTGAAAATGGGTTCTTTGGAGTTGCTCCAGGAACCTCTTTAGAAACAAATCCTATTGCCATGAACACTGTTTTTAAAAACACACTGTTTACAAATGTAGCCTCAACATCAGATGGCGGAGTTTACTGGGAGGGAATGGAAAGTAGTCTTGCTCCTGGAGTACAAATAACCGATTGGTTGGGTAAGCCTTGGGACAAGAACTGCAGCCACCCAGCAGCACACCCTAATTCTCGCTTCTGTACACCAGCATCACAGTGCCCTATGATTGATCCAGCATGGGAAGATCCAGAGGGTGTGCCAATCAGTGCAATTTTGTTCGGAGGTCGTCGTCCTGCAGGAGTGCCTTTAGTTTACGAGGCAAATTCTTGGGCACATGGTGTATTTGTAGGTGCAGCAATGAGAAGTGAAGCCACCGCAGCAGCTGAATTCCGTGGAAAAGTAATAATGCACGACCCATTCGCTATGCGTCCTTTCTTTGGCTATAACTTCGGTCATTACCTGTCGCATTGGTTGAGCATGGAAAAAAGTGAACGCACCCTTCCAAAAATATTCCATATCAATTGGTTCCGTAAGGCTAGTGATGGTTCATTTTTATGGCCCGGCTACGGAGAGAACTCAAGAGTTTTGGAATGGATTCTAAAGAGAGTTGATGGTGAGCCATGCTATGCCGAATCACCCATCGGTCGCATGCCAACCAAAGATGGACTGAATCTCAGCGGAATGTCTACACAAATAGATGTTAATCAACTTTTCTCCTTAGAAAAAGACTTTTGGACGGAGGAAGTCAAAGCTATTTCAACTTACTTCGAAACACAAGTGGGAGCAGACCTGCCACCTGCAGTGAGTGAGGAACTTAAGAGCTTAGAACGGCGTGTGGCTGAAATGTAAATAAGTTATAATTAGATACTTTAGCTATAATGTTATACTTTTTTAAGCACTACAACTGAACCTATGTACCATGAATAGCATGTAAGGTAATACGTCATAATTTTTTGTACAGTTTTTGTATAAATATGATGGTATAGTTATAAGGATTATGTTATTTTCGCTTTTATGTTGGAGCAACAATAATAAAGTGGAAAATGCAAATAAATTTTAAAATACAAGAAAAGCTATGAGTTTTAACCTTTTCCAGGGAGGAGGCATGATGGAGATTGAGAGGATTTTCTTAAGTATCTTTTCATCACCATTATTACCAGGGGATTGAGGGCAAGCATCATTTCAATCACAACAAAAAGGGTTTCCAAAGGGTTTTGGCTTTGATTTATAGGAATTAACAAAAGAAATTTTGCAGAGGTAGTAACACCATAAGCAAACAGGTGGTATTCTTTTCATTTGTATCTTACTCTCTACTGAACTTCCAAGGGTAGCTTTTTTTTAATTTAAAGAATATTAAATATATTTGTATTATATTTTTGTGGAAGGTAAAACCGGCGTTTAAAGAAACGACAGAGAAAAGTTGTCATAAATTAATACTTCAGGGGGAAAAAGTTCGGAGGGGTGAAGAACTATTTGATAGTAAAATTGGTCTTTTGGTAAAAAAGTATCATACAATTTTGTTTATAAGAGTGATATTTATTACTAAAATATTTGAAATTTAGCCAATGCTATATTAATGACATATTTAAGATTAATTTGACTCTCTGTAGTTTTAACAGACCTTTTTGTAGAACTTTCAATTTGCCAAAAAATTTTAGAAAATTCCAAATACATATCGTAAGGAAAACTGTTATCTGTGATGAGGAAAAACTCATTTCAAGACATTTATATCAAGAGCTTATTTTCACATTTTCTCAAGCATCTTTTTCACGTAATTGATTCTGTTAAGAAAGTACTGTGTGTCCATACTTGCTCTTATAGTCTAATTATCTAAGAATTGAAAATATTACCTCCATAAAAACATATTCGTAAATCTCAATATACTGAAATTTTATAAACTTTTTCTAATGCTAGCTACACACGTGGCAACTGTTGCCGCAACCACAGTACTGTTGGAGCAACCGACCTTTTGATATTTCTGGCAACGGTTGCAGCAACATAAAATCAATTGGCAACGTAGCTGCACACGAAGCAACGGTTGCTTCAACATGGCTGTGTTGCTGCAACGGTTGCCATTTTTTTGAACATTTGAACATTTTTTTCTAATTTTAAGTTTCTAATGCTAGCTACAAACGAGGCAACCGTTGCAGCAACACAGCCATGTTGAAGCAACCGTTGCTTCGTGTGTAGCTGTGTTGCCATTGATTTTGTGTTGCTGCAACCGTTGCCAGAAATATAAAAAAATTTTGATATTTTCGGTCGGTTGCTCCAACAGTACTGTGGTTGCGGCAACAGCTGCTACGTGTGTAGTGAACAAACGAAACACGTTGCTGCAACACGTTGCTGAAACGGTTGCCTAGTGTGTATGTAGCATTAATGATTTACACTTATAACGCTATTTCTTTGCGTTTTTCGAATCTAAAAACTTGTTTTTGAAGAGTTTGATAGTTATACAATATTTTTTGGAATGTAATTGAAGGCATCCAACAGAGAAACTATCAGGGAGGGGACCAGTATTTTGAGTGTCTTTGAAAGTGAAAGTGTGACATTGATTGATGAATTTTTTCTTAAGTACACTGTAACAGTTAATGTAATAGTGTTAGAGTTTAAAATTGTTAAAAAGTGAAAGCGTCACAAAATACCAAGTATGAAAGTGAGAACAAAATTTAAAAAAATTCTTTTTGTAAATACTTTGTTTTTCTAAGACCTGCTTTTTAAAACATTGTTTTTGAAAATTAAGTTCAGATTATTGGTACTGTCAGATTGTAATTTTGTCATGGTTTTACTTTGTGCTGCACTTCCACATTTTCAAACTCTCAGACTGTTGTAATATTGCTCTATCGCACTGTAATGCTATCATATTGTCGTTTTGCCATCCTATTATTCTGTTACCCTATCATTCTTAAATCTGTTTCTTAGTATTTTGTTTTTTTTAAAAACTAAGCTGGGATTATTATTACTGTCAGATTGTAATTCTGTCATTGTGTAACTTTGTGCTGCACTTACAAATTTTCACACTGTTAGACTGTCGTACTACTACTCGATCGTATCTACTGTCATGCTTCCATGTTGTCGTTTTGTCATCCTATTATTTTTTTACCCTATCATACAATTTAAATCTTTCACGCATTCAAATTGTCGCACCGTCAATTTTACACACTTTCACACTGATCACATTGTTGGCACATGCCAATTCTCTCCTTAGATTCTACTGTATAATTTTACTTCTTTTATCCGTTTCGTGTCAAGAAGAAGTTTCGGTGTTTCTTAAATCAAATCTAAGAGTGATGGAAAATTTCAAAAAAGTGGTTTTCAGCATACCGCACCAAAAACCAAAAAGATTATTGGGATCCGTTTGCAATATAACTGAATTTTCTTGGTCCTCCGTCAAAAAGAAATGAAAGAGGCATTATATTAACTTCCCATAGGGAGTTATTGTAATCGGTCCGATTTGTCAAATTGGAATTTTTGACATTTCTCGACGTTTCAAGGTCCCTAGAGGCTATATCAATCATTTTTTTTGTTTTTGTTATAATTTTATATTTTTTGTATAGGTTTGGTGGGATTACAAGGCTACTGTTGGAGAACCATACTGCCAGTGCCAGACTCAGACTACTTTAGTCTCTTTTGGAGCAAGGCGTAGACGATCCACTAATTTGAACCAATCTGTTAATCTACTTGCAAATTGCCTTGGTGTAAACACACAAGGTTCGCTTCCTACGAGTTATAAATGCAATTGAATACATTTTTGAGAGCGAATGTCAGAAGAATCCAAATGCATCTGACAGCGAACATGATCATTATTATAATTGATTTTTTAATTAAAAACATCATAACCGAAGAACACAAACATAATCTGAAAGAATACTGTTTCACAATGCTAAATGCAGTTTTCTTTTGTTTGACGCATTGATTTTTGAAGCGAATGCGCGAACTATAATACCGCGATAAGGAAATTCGCTAAATCATTCGACTTTAATCGAATGTTCGACTATAGAAATTATTATTTATAAAAGGTGAAAAGTACTAAAAACTAATAAAAATAAATAAAAATTATTCAAACTAATTAGAAATTCCTTTTAGCAAAACTGTTATAACATCGGTGAAAATCTCTAACGAAATATATGAAAATGACCCAAAATCAAAGAATTTTGAAAGAAAAAACGTTAAAATGCAATTGTAAAATATTTTAAATATATTTAGTCAAAATCCTAAATGGTTAATTGATACAGGAACAAAGTTTAATCAGAATCGTTAAATCCATTTTAGAGAAAATATCAAAAATGTTTTTTTGACAATTACCTATAGATTGTTGTCGCCCAGGGTGTACATAGGTGATATAAATGATATGGACGAATTTTTGTATTCAAATTATATTTATTATCTTCAGGTTAATCATCCAAAGCCTTATTCAAGGGGAAATCGAAGAGTGCTTAGTATTTGAATTTAATTTTTTATTTAGATAATATTTTGTTTTCCATGTGTATGTGTATGTGTAGATAACCTTCATCTATGGCCTTAACCAGTAAGTAAAAAGGGGTGCTGAGTACCCCAATATAGAAAATGTATTCTTCGCTTTAAAATAAAACTTAAGAACAACGGCAGAGCTGTCAAAAACGGAAGTGATATTTTGGTAGGGTACGTAAGTCTATAAAATTGGCAAATTTTGAAAAAGACCAACCCAGTTCAGACCCACTATCCTTTCACCGACTTCAAAGCCGCATATAATAACTAGCACTAGCATTCATCGCCAGGAGTTCTATATGACGATGTCTGTACTTGGGATCCAGTGAAAATTGATCCAGGTATGTCGCGTGATATGAGAAAATACAAGGTGCAGTAAGGAATTATAGAATAGCTCCCCGAAACTATTACAAACATGCACATAGTTTCCTTTAACTTAATTCTAAAGAAGATAATGCTAAGGGCTGCAGTTAACACCGATAGGACTTTTGGATTATGGGAACCATATAGATATTATACGCCGTTCCAAACGTTCTCTAATATAATCTTCATGGCGATTAAAGACCAGACTTGTCGGTCTTGAAGTAAACGAGGACTCATACCTCACAGTGACCCATTGCTTAATAGAGTCAGACTTCATGATAAACAAAAAGTTTTGCACAAATATTGTGCACAAATTAGAGCTTAGATAATTCAAAATTTTAAATTGTTATTGTGGCACCCTGTAAAACAACCTGTTGATCCATCAATCGAGAGCACGCGAGATACTTGAATGGGAGCGGGAGAAACCGGTTGGTGTTTGGGAGAATGAGGGCTGATAAGATCTTATTAGTCGGTATCTAGCAGTGTGGCAAAACAGATCTAAATAAGAATAAACTTCGTTCATCATTACTAAGTGTTTACATTGGGTTATCGATATAGGTCTTTACAGTGGCGACGAGGTAAAAAAAAAAATAATAAATATATATTGTTTAATAATTGAATAAAAATAATAAAATTTAATATAATTTAAACGGGAAAAATTATGTAGTATAGTACAAAATAGTAGTGGTTATTAAGTAATTAGAGCAAGTGAATCTACAAGAGAAATGGTCATTAAAAAAAAAAAGGCGCCAAAATATTAATTATGTATTAATTATGTACATATGTGCTCCATTAATTTTTTTTTATTGTTTGTTTGTGTTTTTGGTTAACAGGTCCGATCAATGATTTATTTGTGTAATAAAGCACATACATACTAATATACAGATGAAAAGAACCATTAAATTGGAAAGCTGAGAGAGATTCCATGAAATTGGAAAGAGCGTCAATCCATTTAATTGGAAATAGAGAAAATCCATTAAATTGGGAAAAGGGAAAATACATTAAATTGGAAAATTAGATTACATTAAATTGTAAATCGGTAAGTTTAAATAAAAGAAATAAAATAAATGTGAGGAAATAATCCAATTCCTCCAAATAGCTTGGCATTAAATTGCTAAAAAAAAAAAGAAGAAGAGAGAAATAGAAAATACGAAACAGAGAGGCATTTGATTGCTAACATTGAGACTGGGGATCGCATTTAATTGTGTCATTTTGGTATTACTTCAACTCGGGATCATTGAATTGTAAGTCATTGAATCGTGTAAGCCTAGAAATTATGTCATTGTGTTTTTTTATATACATATATAGATTCTTGGGAACATGAGTGGAACAGGGATAACACCTTTCCTATGCGACACAATAGATAGATCATTAATCCGATCAGAATGGGAGAAATGGTTAAGATCTTTTAATTTGTTTCTTCAGGCGGAAGAAATAGTTAATCCTTTAAAGAAAAGAAATAAGCTTTTGCATTTGGGGGGTCCTCAGATGCAAGAAGTTATTTATAATATTCCGGGTGCTTTAATAGAACCGCCTGAAAAACAAGATCCTCCAATTGATGTTTTTGAGGTTTTAATTGGGAAACTTAATCAATATTTCTCGCCTCAGAGGAACTCGACTTTTGAGAGACACCTTTTTCGTTCGTTAAAGCCCGAGCAAGGCGAAAACCTCAATAAATTTTTGTTAAGATTACGACATCAGGCGACAAAATGTAATTTCGGGGAGTGTAAGGAAGAGGTAGCCAACATTAATTTGAAAGATAAAGTCATAGATGCTTGGGCTCCTAAGGATTTGAAAAAACGACTTTTGGAAAAAGAATATGATTTGGACGAAATAATTGAGATGTGTAGTGTATACGAACAGATAAATAGTCAATCAGAAGAGATGACTCTGCCAACAACATCTGCAAATATCAATAAAATTTTTCATAAAGATGGCGGTACTATTAAAGAGAATGAATGTGGTAGATGTGGGAGGCGGGGACATCAAGCATCTAGTCCGTACTGCCCCGCCAAAAATTCAAAATGCAACAAATGCGGTTTGATTGGCCATTTTTATGTTAAATGTAAAACTAAAAGCAAATCGATTAAACGGAAAGCTGATGACTTTGATAGGACAGATTTGAAAAAACAACGGTACAAAACTTGACGCCATCAAACAAGCTTTCAACTACATTTGGCACAGAAGAATTCGAAGTGATCCAGCGGAAAGGCAACGATGTGATGGTGAGCGGGAATGGAAAAGTCTATAGACGGAATATTAGTCATCTCAAGAAAATTCCCGACCTCCAAGAAACACGACCAAATTCCAATGCGACAAATAACTTGCAAGAATGTGCGACACCTAACCTGACAGGAACGTCGAATGAAATAGCAACACCTAACCAAAAGCTTACTTTGAAGTTGAAAAACATTGGAGGGATGTGGCACCCTGTAAAACAACCTGTTGATCCATCAATCGAGAGCACGCGAGATACTTGAATGGGAGCGGGAGAAACCGGTTGGTGTTTGGGAGAATGAGGGCTGATAAGATCTTATTAGTCGGTATCTAGCAGTGTGGCAAAACAGATCTAAATAAGAATAAACTTTGTTCATCATTACTAAGTGTTTACATTGGGTTATCGATATAGGTCTTTACAGTTATAATCGGCTAATTTATTTCTATCTTTACAAGTGAATATTAATTTGATTGTATTAAAGAGATGAGTACATAAATAATTCAACCTATTATAGCTACTGAGCAACGCGTGGCCGAGTCAGCTAGTGTACAAATAATTTTTGATTAAAATTTTAGTTTGATTTACAGGGTTAATTCAGTTTTAACCGACCAACTCCCAAAGTTAAAATGTCTGATTTCTTTGTTATAAGGTCTTGAATACGAGTAGATTCGCTTCAAAATGTAAGTCTGTATTCAAAATTTAAATTCTTAAGCACGCCAGTGCACAAAATGAATTTCGTGTCGAATTTCCCATACTACAAAATTGTATTTTTTTCTTTTCAAAGAAAAAAAAAATCCATTTTAACATATCTATATATTTCAATTTATGGACATGTTTCATTCAATATTTTTTGTGTTGATGTTAAAATTGAATCATCGCTTATGTAAAGTACAGACAGAAATTTATGTAAATCCTCATATCATGTTCGACTAAGGAATATTTTATATACCTAGTTATTGGTTGACCTATTTTGTTCGTTGAACGTTGAAGGTATCAAAAAAACCAATTTAAAGTTTTAATATCTTGCATTTAAAGGTCAAATAAAAGCCATGGGATTTCAGAGTAAAGTTAAGGCAATATCCTACTTTTCATAATATAATCTTCCTACTCCCATTGCATCGTCTTAATGAGTTTTTTTTTTGTATAAAGCAACATGACATCAAGAATGGCTAATTAAGTCTTTAAACAAACTCGAATAATCTTAAATGTTTTGTCTGACAGTCATAAACCAAAGTTCTTAATTACCAAAACTTTTCATCATCAAAAGGTTAAAAATTTTGCTTTTCCATTTCATTAGCTGGGATTTAGCATATTTCATCTCTCTTAGTTTGTCTTCATTTTCATCATTCTGAATCTTCATAAATCGTCAAGTTTTAAGTTACTAGGCTAAGAAGCCAGTTAATGGGTGTTTTATTTGTATTAAATTACAAAGGACACCATCTGTACCCTTCTGCGGAACGTGTCCTTGTACCACAAATTTATTCATATTCCATATTTTGATGACATTTTAAAATATTCATTTTAACTTTACAAAACAAAATTACATAGTTTATTTTCATTTAACATCACCAACACAAAAGATATACATACATACATTGGGCAAATTATTTTTCATTGTCATTAGGATAATTATCACTTAATAGCCATAGAAGTTAGTCTGACCATCTTCAAAATACTTAACTCGGACTCATTCGGCCTCATAAGCTGTAATAAATTGTTCTTAAATAGTTTTTCCCTCTTTGCTAAGCAGTCCATTCAATGACACACTCACACACACTCGCACACGAAACTGTAGGAAAACGAATTCAATTTAATCCTCCCACCAAAACTATGACAGAAACAGAGTCCTTAATGTGACAATTGATACCACAAATGATGGACTATTGAGCAATTTCATAGTCTATTCAGGATGGCTGTAGTGTCATAGAGAAAACAGCACTTTTCCTCCTGTAAGTGGGGTTTGTGCTATCCCCGCTGCCGCAGCCACAGCTTCAACGTTCGTGCTCGTGCTCATCGTATGGTCTACGTGCATTGATTCGGACAAAGGACTATATCCTTGCGTGGTAGAAGAGTATCCTGAACACATAAAAATGTATTGTATCTACTAATCACTTCCCATGTTTATTTTTTTCTTTAGTTTTTTTCTATCAATCTCGTGAGAAGAAGTTCGCATGTCTGCGGGTGCTGAGTGCTCATGCTCCCCTAAAAATATTACTTTTTGTGCTTCTTTTTTCCGCTACCCGTTGTCGTACATTTTGCCTTTTGGTTTTCGAAAAGCCAAAGAATAAAAAGTTGCTGCGAAAGCGCATGGATAGACTCGTATAGATACTCGTAGAAGAAGAAAATCGAATCACATAAAAGTTTCGTAATAGCATGGCATGGTAATACAAATATTGTACATTCAACTACCCCATATATATGTATACTGCTGCCATGCGGGGATCTGTTGTGCTTGCAGAAAAGTACCCCCAAAGCAAAAGCAACAGCTGACTCTATGACACTGGTGTATGTTGATTTTATATACAAATGTAGGTGTTCGTTTATACAGTGATGTGCAAAGGGAAAAGAAAAAGCCTTCGTCAGAATTTGAGCTATGACACGAGTTATGTTGACTTAGAGTGCACCGGACTTTTTGGCATAGCCCTGCGACTTAAGGAAACCCCACAAGAAATATTCTAATGGGTCAAATCACACGAACCCGATGGCTAGATCACGTCACCGCTGCATGAGATGACCATGTCAAATCGTTTTTGCAGAATGTCGTGTTGTGGCACGTACACGTAGTGTTCCAACCGTTCTTTTGGATTGACATATCGTTCAAATGTATATCGTCCCATTGGACCAAAAGAAATTGATCGCCTTCGATCGGTAGCGCCTTCAGCTGATTGCGATATAAATGTCATCTTCGTTTTTGACGAAGTACGGGCCGATGATTTTCTGTCACTTGGTGGACCTTGATGAGATTAGCAATCTTGCTTGCAGGAGAGTTAAGCACAGATAAAACAAAATGGCCCCCATGAACTGTCAAAATCTGCCCTGGCCCTGCATGTTTGTTGACAATTTTTGCTTGCTCTATATGGCTAGTATTTTTTTCGTGTAAAAGTAAAATATCGATGTTTCAATAGAACTTTATACTACGATATACGATATAAAATTTTTGGTTTGAAGCAGTAGGTATGTATGTAGTCTAGCCCTGTGGCCCAATTAGCGCTGAAGTGCGCCATTTTTATTACATAACTCGTGTGAACCTGTGGATGAAATTTATATGAGGAATTGTGGACATTTTCTTGGATTGAGTTCAAAAGAGGAAAGGATAGCAGGTTTTGATGTCTCTTATTGTGTTTTTACTTTTGCACAATCATCCAGAATTTGGATCATTTAACCGATTGAGATCATCGCGTCTGCCGCACCGTAAACTTCCGTCAAAGCTCTCAGACCACTAGCTCGAGAACTAAAGAATCAAACGGAGGGCACGGCACAGAAGTAAACGAAGTTTGTCCTAAAGCCATTTCGTCGCGTTGAGAAAAGAAATAAAGTCTTTGATCTTCATTTTCGATGGTCTCCACAGGTATGACAGTTAGTGTTGTGGGGAATGCCTAGCTTCGTTGGAAGCTGAGGGAGCTACGATCTTGGATATGTCTTGCCTGTGTCTGGATATCATATCAGGTGTTCCGGATTTATTATAGGTGGGCCAAATATTTCTAAATATAATGCAGTTCGTTAAACTGCTTCACCCACGGTTTGATTCGTTAAGAAAAATTGAGAGAATATTGCCCTTCATAACTCTGAAGCAGTAAGAACATATTATGTACTTGACATTTCTAGTTATCTGTTTTCCATTATTAAATTTTAATTTCATATAAATTTTGATCTTAATGTTTTGTTTTTGTTTCAAATGTTGTCAAAAAGCTTCCAGAGATGCCGCCTTTGACATGCTAGACTGTACACGATCACAGGTGACTTAATGTTAGCAAGGACATAGGTAGGTTATCCAGTTAACACCGTTTTGATACCATAAACTCGTTTGGTCTGTGGATTTCATGTAATAACATAAGGCATTCATTAAGATCAAGGAGAACCCGTTATAAAAGTCGTCGAGGTTGGTCTCAGCGCCACTTCCTCATGTTTTGAAAAAAGATCAAGTAGTTCGTTAAGGTGGTCGAGGAAGAACTGTCCGAATAGTTGGGCCATCATTCTGGCAGGAGCAAGGACATATTGCTCCATCACTCTTGACAAATGCTTCACCGATATCTTTAATATCAAAAAAGACTAATATACTTACATAGTTCTTAAAATAATAATGTAAGACGCTCGCACCAAACTAGAGTCATAATCTTGTGAAGTTAGGCCTTAAATTTTGAAAATGAGCTAGCTCCGCTTTAATACCTACTGGTTGCAAATACAGGCTTCTTAAGATCTTTTGAAATTAAAAAAAGCTTTAAAAGCCTTTATCAGCATGAGGCGATCCAGTGTTTTGCTAAAAGGTGCAACAGAGATTAATAGGAAAGCTCTACCTCAAACCATAAGAAATTGTAATGTTAATGAGACATTTTATGCACAGCTCTGTTCAAATATTTTGCAACCCGAATTATTGAGCTCGTGTGAAGCTGAGATGGCTGGCCGGATGGCTGCTGGTGGTATAGAAAAGTTTACCTTGTTCTCTCCTCATTCTGCGTTAAACAGCGCAGCGTAGAGAGTTCTCCATCCGAGTCAGAGCTGAAGGAGTTTTTTCCCCAGTACGTACCGAACCAACTAAGCATCCACTCTGGCTCGGGCTGCTATACTAGTGCTGCTGCAAAATTATAACACAAAGTTCTTCTTTACTGAGTTTTATAATATTAAAGAGATTGGTTTTCCGTCTACTCAATCATTACCCTTTATAAAAAATTGTAATTAGTTTTTTTAAGTGTAAAACTATGTGCGGTAGCCGAATGAAAATTCGCCATCATTTTTCGTTCCCAATTATCAGTGAAGCATTGGTATCCTCGTCGTGGTCGTCGGGCAGGCAAGGGCAATGGTAAGTATATGTAGATACATTTTTTTATATAACCACACTTGTTGCATGTTGAGAATCATCGTACCTCTTGGCTGTGCCGAAAAGGACGAAGAAAAAGTGGAAGGATAATCTCTTTGCCAAATTGGTAAAATCAATAGTACACAATTTACTTGATAAAAAGAAGTGTTTTTTTTTTTCTTCCAATATCGTGGGCATTAGGATATATCTATATGAGTACACTATTTTCACATTTCGCAATCTACTCATGTTTACCTATTATAAGATTGCTATACGGTACGTGTTTCTGTGAGTCCTTATTTTTGTTTTGAGGGAGACAAGAGATACGTTTGGATGTTGGGAGCCACTTCGCTCCGTTTCACTCTACTCCGCTACCGCGTCGAGTAGTTTCTAGTCTACAGGTACAATAGATCCCAATTCGAAAAGTTTATGTAAGCAAGGTAAAAAAAGCAATTATGTGCAACAATATACATATATTTAGATAGATAGATACACAGGTGTACACAATATAGAAGAAAGTGACGGTCTGGTTTGTGTCTCAATTCAACAGTTGGGACACATGAAGGATAATAGTATTGTGGGAGATTGTGTGATTTCCTTGTTAACAACATTTTGTGTACAGAGAGCCCCTTATTGCGCTAATTATGGTTTTATAGGTGGTTGAAGTGCTTTCGGTGTGTATTCACTACACATACCTGTGTACGCCAGAAGCTGTTCCCTTATAAAAATATCCTTTCTATACCCACGTAGTTTTGGTGCCTGACAACGTCTGTAAGGATGTCGAATGTTTTATAGGTTTTTATTTCGGAACAAAATGCTTTAAGATTATTGTTTCAAATTAAGGTTGTATTTAATGATGTCGTGTCGTTTAGCTGAAGGGAGTGGTTTTATTTGATAGTTCAACAGATTTAGGATTAAGGACATCAAGGCAAGAATGTTTATATTTTTTTTATGATGAGTTAATTAATTCGGTGATGTTTTGTTAAATATTACATTATGTTTTGTCTGGTTATTCAAATTTTATGACCAGACAGTGTCATGCCGCTAAATATTGACAGTAAATCTTAGAGTTCCTACTTGTGTAAGTAAATATTTACGGATCTACCTAGATTTTAAAAGTCCGAATCTTTGTTTTGAAATATGGTGGTAAACAGTATTATGCTAATATATTCAAATTTAAAAATATCGGGTTCAATAGTAAATTGTCAGGCTGTGTTAAATCAGGGAAGGAAGTGTCAGTCGTCGGAAGAACTTCATCGGAAATGTACAGAAGGTCAAACAACTCACAAAAGTTAATGTCAACAATTCAATCTGTCGAGACATTTTGTGAATTGATGATGGAATAGGTTGTTTTAGGGTTTCACTCTATTGAAGTGGATGAAAAATATTTAAATTTTAAGGACCAATTCACTGATTTATTGATGTTGAAACAGAAAGTATTTAAAGATGTTTCACAAGTAATTAAAGTTTTATTTTAACTTTTATTAACATTAGAAATATTGTCAGACAGTCCTAATGGTTGTTTAAATAAAATTCGTTAAATTGTAACGAATAAAATGTTCTCTACGCCTTCGGCTGATTTTATCAACAGTAATAATGAACGTAAATGAGATTTCATATGTTTATGTATTTTAAAAATATTGAAAAACTATTGCTATAACTTTGAATTGATAATTGATAAATGTGGAAATACTATGTATATTTAACAACTTCATTGAAAAAGATTTGACTTGGAAAATTAAGCAGGTCTTTGTGAATATGAAGAAAATTTAAAATCATCGACGAACAGTTGTTTTATGAAGATATATGAAATATAAAAATTATTTGTCGTACCTGGGCGAAACGCACTTTGGAGCTTTCGATTGAATGTACTTTGTTTTAGATAATTGAGTTTTATTCTCGCTTTTAACAACTGCTTAGTTCGTCCCCAACCTGAATACGTATCTCGGATATTGACTACTACCAAACCTATACAAATAGGAATAAAGTAGCACAGAGTAACTTTATTCACTTCGAATTGAAAGGATTGCAATTAACCATCCACATTACAAACATCGGATTAAACCCCTTCAGACTTCAAACTTTGGCATTAGGAAGGATTAACAATGATATTGTATTCATTCAACAACTAACACTGGTGTTATTGAAGCATCCGATTTATTTAATTCTATTAGTTTCAACTGGCCCAAAACCTTCGTTGTTTAAGTTTAATGATCGTACGAATTATGAATTGCATGGAGGGAGTAAACTATTAAATTTAAACAAAAATCTTTTTGGTTATGATATTGGTAAAAATAAACTCAAAAGTATTTTGATAAGCAGTGAACTACGGACTTAATTTGCTATAGTTATAGATTTGTGATTTCATTATAAAGGGTTTTCAATTAGACCTTGACAGCTTTGTTGGACTTTCACTGTAAGCACACCCTTTAACCGATGACAGAACATTCTTTAAAAACAACATTTTCATCCTGGTGAAGTACACGAAAGAAGATCGTTTACAAATAATTAAAATTGTGTAGGTACTAAAATTCCTATTCAGTGACTGTAACATTAAGAGAATTGATGCCAAATTTTGGTTTTAATTTGCGTGGATTTTGACTTTAGAAGTTTTGCCAACAAACAGAATATGCGCTATTGATCAGTGAAAACATTCATGTGCTTAAAGAAAAACCACTTCACCTACATAAAATAATTGTATGGTGTGGTTTTCATGCCGGTGCGGTGTTGTTTTTTTCGCTAATGAAAATCACCATCACGTTACAGTCAATGGATATCACTACAGAGACATGTTACAAAGGTTATTTCCTCAACAAAAGTAGTGTCACACAGCGGGTGTGATTTATTGAAAACTCAATTCGATGAATCAATGTGTTATATCGAGAAATGGTACTGTTGATTTGCCACCTTGATCATGTGATTTAACACCTCTAGACTTTTTTTTGTGAGGGTAGGTTAATTAATTGGTCTTTGCCAACAAGCCGGCGCCGTTAAAGGAGCTCAGTCCAAGACTCAAGTACAATTCCCATCTTTGGGCAGGTGCTCCGGAAACTCACTTGAGTCCCTTGGATAGAATCCATAAAAGAGTTTTAAAAATGATAGAACAATAAAAGAAACATTTGAATCTTTTGAGCATCGGTACAATGTTTCTTGTCTTTCATTATATTACCGTTATTTTTAAAAAACTGTTCCAGTGAAATAGCCAGTTGCATTCCTCGTCTTAAACAATTCAACCGTAATATTCGCGCTTCAGGGAATACTAATTCCCTGTTGAATTCAGAGATTATTTCTTGAGCCGCACTACACGAATGTGGAATGCTTTACCTGGCTCAATATTTTCTTCTCGTTACGATATTCAAAACCAACAATATGTTTCTTCTTTTAAATCTTCTTCAAGTCTAACTTTTCTAACTAATAATAAAATTTCCGAGATATCTCAAATGGTTTGTTTTGTAAATGTATTGTAAATATTTGATATATTTTCATTCAAAAATTTTACTTGTTCATGAACCGAATTCATAAGGTAGACATTTTACCGGAGCACAGAGCAAGTTTGCTTTTCAAGAATCGATCTATCTATGTTTTTAATATCTCTGAATTGGAGGACATTTAATTCTAAATCAAAGGAGAAAAATGTGAAATTTAGATTTATTATTTCCAACCCGATTTCTACTCTTCTGATTGAATAGTTAATAACCTGTGAACGATTCATCAATAAACTTTGAGTAGGTAAATATGATAGGAATTCTTGCATTGTTTCATTTCACGTTCTGCAAAAAAAACCATGTCTTCACAATCCCAGTTTTGAAATCATAACCCACAAATTGTAAATGTGATTTGTTTTATAAGACTGTTAATAAAATAAGCTGTTAGAAATTATATACAAATAAATTTCACTTAAAACTTAAACCGTGTTCCTTAATTTAAGGAATGCCATCAATCCCATTTCTATTTTGTAAATTGAAATACATTTCAGAATTTTATTTGATGTGGGTCAAAGTGACATCTCTAAGTCAAAAATCTTTTCAAATGCCTTTAATATTTTTGTAAAAGGTTTTAACGTATACAACTTAAGTTGAAGATTCTATGGGTCCTATAAATACTATTTAAAGGTATGTTAATACATTATGTATTTAGTTTTTTCTTGTACTTTTAACTTTGGGTTCAATGATTATTTTGAGGGAATTCTTAAGTCATTGCAAAGCTATACATATTTACAAAAATAGATTGTCTAGAAATATTGAACCTTACGATCAAAGGAAACGATGTACTTTAACCTTAAAGATATGTGATTTTTTCGTGCATGCAAAATTTGTTTAGTAAAAAACATTTCTCACTTTAAATTGCCAAAATCCAATCATAGGTTAAAATCTCAATGAATATAAAATCACAGTCACGTGTATATATCTGTGATTGAAAAATCACAAAGAAGCTCCTTTGATCAAAAAGTGGGGGTGCAATGCTATTTTGGTAAATCTTACTTAAAGCAGTATGCTACAGTTATGATCCCAATTGAGTTATTGTCAAAGTCTAAGCTATGAATGAATATAATATAAATATAAATAATATTAATATATTTGCTGTACAAAATTATTTGAAAATAAAATTAATTTTAGGTAAAATTTAGAGAACCAGTACCTTGTGACTTATAACTCTGAACCATTCTTTTATGAGTGTTGTCGACAGAAATGAATGCGACCTGATGTGAGAAGCTCCTTTCATACAACGAGAGATATTCTTGGATGATTTGTCCATTCGTCACAAGTGACATTACCAAGGGCAGGGCTGTGACATTCGGTCCCTCGAACCTAGGGGCTGGGTTTAGAAGATTTTGTTAGCTGGGGGATTATTCTCTATTTGCTTAATGTGGCCCAGTCAATTTAACCGACGTGTTTTGACTTTCTGGACGACATAAACATCTTGGTACAGCTCATAAGGTTCGCCGGACCTTTGCCTCCATCCATTGTCCTCACATACACTATCAAATATATGGCGAAGAATTTTTTTTGAAAGAGCTCAGTATCTGCTCTTGCTTTCTGCTTATCGTCCAACATTTGGTTCATCGTAAGAGTGGACTTCGTCTTACTTAAAATTGGCGTACCAAAATGTTTCCTTAAAAATCGTTTGCTTAAAATATTATTAAAAACAAAAAAAATACGATTTTTTAAATTCTGTTTGAATAAATTCATGTATGTATGTACAATGTACATATGTATGTACATATTTATATTAAGGAAATCATAAAGCAGTCTTTTTTAACAAAAACTATTTAGGGAGTTGTTTAAGTGATTTAAATAAAATGCACGACTGGATCGTTCGAACTTGCTCTTACAAAACATTTTCGAGCACCAACTTTGAATTTGTATTGTATTACGATATCGAATTTTCAAAAAAAAAAAATGAATTGAAAAATGTCCTTTTAAATGCGTTATGCCGATAAGGAGAAATTTAAAATTCGAGAAAATGGTTCTATGGTAGGTTTTTTATTTTTATATCGTAAAAATTAGTCGAAAGAAAAAATATTTTATCTAAAATGAAGCCATTTTCGAGGTATTAAAAAACTGCTAATTGTCAAAAGCATGCGGTTTACGAAATATTGAGCTTTGGAATAATTACATTTCTTTTTTAAATCCAAAATAAATTCTTTTTAAAATTTGAAGTACCTAGATTTCAGTAAAACAAATTTTGTCAATTTTTTTTAGGCTTTGGTCTTTTAAGTTTTGGTCTTAAAAAAAGAAAAAAATACTTGTGGGGGCAAACATTTTTAAAATGCTATCTACAAAGTTTAAAAAAAATTAGGCTGCAGTCAAACAGACTGACAGACAGAATTGTAAGCCCCACATTTTTTGTCTTTCCTATCATCGTAATGTCAAGTCTGGAGTTCGATTTTTTTAGGAATGCATAACTTATCATATACATAATTATGTCGTAAGAAAAAATTGTTATAAAGACATTTTTCTTGACTATTGTATATGTGTCTATAAAATTAAAAAAAAAAAATTGCATTTGTATCTTTTAAATCTTAAACATTATCAGCAACTTAAATAAAAGAAGTTCGTACCATCCAGTCATGCATTTTATTTAGATTATGAATAGTGCATTAACTTTTGCAATAAAGCTTTTAGTGAACGTTATTTTAAAGTAATGGGAACATAAAAACCTAGAAAAAATCACTCACTCACATTGCAACCTAGGGGGTAACGTCTAAATAGGAATAAGTCCACTGAAACATTACCCCCTTTCAACTGTTATAGGTAGGTAGGAGTAGATACTTATTTACGACACACATTTCTTTTCAATGGAAGTAAACTTAGATCATTTTGTGAACAATTTATTAGTTAACAATTTTATGATTTGATTGATTTATTTATTTCTCGAAACCGGATGTCTGGAAATTATATTTGGTCAACCCAAATTATGATTCATTAATTATGAATGGATATGAATATAGAAAGCTGGAAAATGTGCATTTAATTTTTTTTTAAGAAAATATACTGTTTTCTCGAAAGTAAAGAACATATTTGTTTTTTCAAAAACGGTTCTAGTTTTCTATGAAAAATAAATGAAATTTGTTTGGTTGAAAACAAAAAATTTGAAAATGCGTATCTTATATTCGATTTTCTTAAAATGGCAAAATGTACTCTCTACATGTTTATCGAATGAGTACATACATCTGCATTTATTCAGTGCATATTTTCGAGTCGCCTTTCTTTCGCTGTACCAATTGGTATAATGGCTCTAGAGTCTTGGATTGTCATGCAGAAAGTCTTGAGTTCGATTGTCAGACGCTGCAACAAATTTTTTCAGGGGTGTACTGTCTCTTACGAAGAATTGACAAATTCTCAAATCTCTTGTCATGAAAAGTGCTGCTCATTAGCCATTCGGAATCGGCAGAAAATGGTAGTTTCCCTCCATTTTTGGTAACATGCACACAGGAATGGTTGAGAGTTGTAAGCCACTAGGCTTAGGCTCGTTACCGAGGCGTAATGGCCTCCTATTTATGTATGTATGTATTTTATTTTTTTTCCTTACTTCGCTGATTTAGTTTTCCCAAATTTACTTGGGTTTGAACGTGAATCGATCCAGGCGCATTCAATAAAAGAAATCGCGCATAGAATACCAAGAATAAATAAGTTAAAACTTGTACTCAGTACATAATTTATTAACTCAATACAAATGCTTGTACACATATTCATTACGTAACTCACTGTGATGAACAAATATTCACTGTCTAGTCCACTGTTATAATTAAGTACATTACGTCTGTTATATAAGACGGCAAGATACAGACTTGAAACAATCCTTGGGCTCAGCACATAACTTTTTTTTGATGAATACATTTCTATATTTGGATGTTTAATAAGTTTTAAAAATTTATGTAGCCGCTACATATTTGCATTGAGTACACAAATCATCAAAATTTACTACAAGTGCTCAGCAAATATCTTTCTTTTTGATGAATACATTTCTACGATTGGATGTTTAACGAGTTTTAAATATGAATGTACCGACTACATACTTCGCTGTAGCTTTTCCAAAGTTTTGTATTGTATACGCAAATGATCAGTATTCGCTACAAGTGATAAATTTTCTACATGAATATTGACGCAATAAGTTTTCGTTGATGGTGGGTTGCATTCGGTTAAGTGAAATATAACCAGTGTATGTCAACTGAACTCAGTATATAGAACTTTCGTGGCAACTTCACAGAAACTTAAGTATAAATTTTCTATGTAATGAGTACGAAGGTTATTTGCTCAGATTGGTTATCACCTGGTCAAGACGCAACTTTTTGATAAGTTTAGTTCATCTTGCATCGGTCTTTTAACAAAAATCCAATGGGAGCCATACTCATCAAAGTTAAAATTCTTAAACATTTAAGATGGATATTTTGCTTAAGATCAGGCATTGTTTTTATAAGAAGGTTTCCATCATAAAACTAAAAATTTATATGAAAAAAGCTTAAAAGTTAAAGACGTTTTACCACTATTTATAACATGAAAATAAAATACAAAATAATCAAAAAAAGCATCGGATTATTGCCACGACTTTAGCAATTTGAACCGCTAGCATAGTCGGACAAACAAATTATTGAGTTTCGTAATCGTCTTTATTTCGTGGCTTAGGAAATATATAAGACACTCGTATGTATTATTAAAAGTAATCTCGTATATCTGTATTTCGAAATTGTATGTAGGTACATGAGAGTATTTACAATAAGAGTTGACATTGTTTTATACAAATATTTCTGGTTAAAAAAAATGTCTCGTCTGACTTTATCAGCACCCCTTATATTAGATTTTTTTATATTTTATACACATTATCATGTATGTATGTCAATAGTTGATACCTACATAAGCACATTCGTAAATACATGCCCATTATCAACCCATAAAAGAATACCTCTGAAAGAAACTGTCACCCTAGTTATTCACCCTCATCCTTACCATAGAACAAAGCACAATAATTATTATACTTTTTGTAAACAAAACAAAGCTGCCAAGAAAAATGACAAAACAAAAATCTGTGTCGAAGTCATAGAAATGCACATGTTTTGTTTTAAAAAAAATATATACATACATCTATATGTATAAAAAGATCTAAGATATAATCAATAAATTTTTCGTGTCAAGAGTATCATAAAGTAGCCGGGTATTAAGCAAAAAGAAAGAACTTGATACTTGTAAACTCTTCTAACCCTTGAGTGCGAGTCGTTGAGCACGTCAACAAGTTGTAATTGCTGATTGCTCAGACATTCTCTCATGTCACACCTCACACCACTTTAAAATCTAGCTAGAAATATTTAAGAGATTTTAAGGAAGTTCACAGAGGGCTGTCGTTTTTCTTTTTAAATAGCCATCTTCATATGAAAAGATTTCATCAGAACAATTTTAACGATTTGTATTTTCTATAGAATGTTATTTTTCAAAATAAAAAAAAGCTACTCTGATGTTAAAAATATGACAATTTTCCTCGATTTAAGAATTCAAATAGCAAAATGTCAAGTTCGAGAAGTTCACCGGCCAGTCCTAGGTCTCCGAAATTTCAGCAGCAGACCTGGGATTCACAAGGATGCTCTGCTGCCCCAAAAAGTCCCAGATCCCCAAAAGTCCACCAAAAAAATTGGGAACCGTCAGGAGGATGTTCCACAGCACCCAAAAGCCCTCATAGAACCATTCCAGCTTTACCCCAGCAGCCATTTAAAAGCCCTAAATCACCAAGGTAACACTTAAAAAAAAACTCTCACAAAGAACTCTCGCTTGAACAAAGATGTATTGTATTGCTCTTCCATATCATTATTTAGACATTTTAAAAATCAATCATCCCTTAATTGTTATGAACAACCCAGGAGTCCATCCATTAGCACATACAGCAGCTATAGCTATGACTCTGCCTCTAGTCGCAAATTTGAAAACCCTCCACGTAGTCCAAAGATCACAACCACATTTGCCAATGATGAATCTGATTCTAATTTAAGTTATTATCAAACACCTTCACCGATTTCACGGAGCCCCAAAGCACTTCCAACTCTGCCAAATGAATCCCCAGACTATTATATGAGCGGCCAAATGTCCCAATCGCCAAACCGGAGTCCACACCCACATCCACCACGTAAATTTGTTTTTGATACACCCCCATCTTCTTCTGAGCTAACATCAGGTAAAATAGACTTCTTAATCCAATTTTAACTCTTATAAATTATGGTTTAATCTATTTTTTTTTCAGCAAAGAAATTCGAGTATTACGAACCCCAAACGCCAGATGATGACGAAGAAGAACACACCAAAGACTTGATTCTTGAAGATGCTAACTATGGCCATGGACAATTTGCACATTCATTACCGATATCAATGAGCACATCACCCTACAATCACAGCAGACATAATTCCTTGAAAGGTTTTGGCAAACCACGCCCCAAGGAATCTATTTCTGTTTTTCAGGAAATCGACAATGAAACAGATTTATTTACATATCAGAAGGAATTTCTTCTAGCTGACGACCCTAATCGACCGGGCAATAATGCCTTTCTTAAGCGAGACTCCTGTGTTACCGAATCAACTCAAATATCTATGGATTCGTCCGATACAAATAATACATCTATGACAACGGCAACAACACTAAGTTCTGATAATAATTCAGGAGCACAAGGCCCTGAATCACGTCGAAATGCGGTCCATTCTGGTAATATGGGAGATAGCAAGTTTGGTGAGCATTACAAGCACGAAAACCAGCACCGACGTTTGGGTCGTCGACATGCCATAAATATTACATCAAATCCAGGATACCAGGTGAGGAATAGTGTATGTATTTTGGCTACCTATTCAACAAATCCATATATTATATACATATATTATATATTAATCAAGAGATGACGAAGAATAGTAGCTCCCGCAATTCTGTTCGTCTATCTACTCGGCTTTAGTGTAACTGGTTTAATCAATTTTGCTTAAACTTGACATCTAGCATTTCCTGTGTGTTTTCTTAAAACTATAAGGGATATTTGTATTTCTAGAATAGAATATTAACATAGTTCTAACATGATGATTTACGAGTTCCCAGTAAATTTTCTTTCCTTTTGTTTCCAGATATTACATAGTTCCCACTCAACTTTGGATAGAACATGCTCTGACAGTGTGGTTTCCTTACGCTGTAGAAAATCCACGAGTGATTTAACCTACGACAAGGATGACATAAGTACTTCAAATGGCAAACACAATGGAAGTTCAAATAATCATGGAAATAACAGCACTGGCGGATCTTCAAATAATCCCAAGCCCAGAAGACGTGGGAGTTCCAAAGGAGGCCTTGCTTATTTAGCCTCACGAAGAAACTCACGCGAATCCATGAAGAGTGCTTGTTCTAATACTTCCATTTTCTCGAACGATGATATCGGTCCATTGGCATTTCAGGCATCAACACGTGGTCGTCAAAGAAGAACGTCAAATTTCTTAGAACTACCTGGTAAATATGAAAGCCTTTTCAGGAGATTGCGTCAATGGTTGTATATGTTTTTATAGCATTGATTTAAACAGTTCCAGATCACGTAAGACCAAGGGTGTGTTCCCTTCCGGATCGCCCTTATAATCCTCGTTTGAGTGATGATTTATACCGCTTACGTCATTTCTCTATTAGTAAAGGAAATGTTGTGAATTGTGGAGATTCAATCATATCAAGAAGATCACGGAGTAATACGAGTGTTAACTCAACAAATAGCAGGTAAAATATTTGTTTCTTGACATTTTAGGTTTTTTTTTTTTCAGAATTAATCCATAGCATCTGTAGCTAATGTAAAGAAATTTAAATCGGCTACAGCTTTGTTCTTTTATTTGCTTAAAAAGTTTATGTATTTGATTATTTATTTATTTTGATTACGTTGGTACTAAATTGCATTCATAAGAAAATCGAATACAATTCTTTGAACAAACTTGACGTGAAAATCGAATCCAAGATTTTGATCAAAATTGACATTACAATTATGGGGAAGACGGAAAAGTGAGTCTTGCAATTCTGTCTGTCTGTTCGGCTTTATCCGAAAACTTGTTATTTAACAAACTTAACTGTCAGTTTCTTCAGAAGAATTGTTAATTCCGACTTTATCGAAACCAGTATAACAGTTTAATAATGAATTAAGAAAACTACTTCTGTTTAAGTGGAGCGATTGAATATACACTTCCGGTCATTTGAATATATCCAGTGCTTTATAAAAGTTTAAGTCGAGTTTTCTTCGAACACATTGGTGATACCTGTTTCAAACCACTTACATTTTTAAGACATAACATTCAGTTTTAAGAATTAGAAAAATTAGCCCTTTATTAAATACCATTCATTAGCAATTGAACTAATAGGTTTGGTAAGAAAGTTCATAACTTGGAAACTTGGAAGAAGCCACGGCGGTGGCGTAATTAAAGGTTTTTTTAAGAACGTCTCCGGATACAGAAAAAAGTGAAAGACAGGGCTTACTAAGCTACGTCAGCCATCTATACAAGAGCAATCCTAGAAGCTGCTTCGAAGTTACACGATTCGTCAGCAAAAATTAAGGTAAAAACGGGCGTTGCGGCTAGTATTTCCACGATGAAGCGTGTTATACAGAGAGCTGATCATTTGCTTCTACTTTTTTGTGGCGAACACAATGACGTGACAAAACAAGTTGTTTTTTCTATTTGAAAAGCCCCGATTACAAAAATTATTTTTCAGAAAGGAAAAGTACCCGTTGTATAGTTCCCAAAGATACGAGGGTGAAGTTATGGTTTGGAGAGCAATTTCGTTCCATGGAGCCTCAGAACTACAGTTTTTTCTTGAAAAATTAACGCTGCGTCGTATGTATGTATGGCACTCGTATGCAGGTGCGTTGAAAAACGCCTTTCCATATTTTTCTAACATTTTGCAAGATTTGTCGTGCACATTTCAACAAGAGATTTCGCCTTTCTATACGAGTACCACTCGGGTAGTGAATGAGTGAATCAAAGCTCAAAATATTTCATTACTTCAGTGGCTCCCATACTCTCCTGACCTGATTATCATTGAAAATGTTTGGGATTGGGTGAAACGAAAGATCTATCAGTGAGGAAAACAATATAATACCAAGAACTAGCTCATTGGAGCCATCAAAAAAGCGTGAAGTGACATAACCTTGGGTTATTTGGTCAAACTGTATGACTCAATACCGAATAGACTTTGCAAAGCTACTATAAACCAAAGTGGACGTTGTATAACAATGTATGTTAAGGTATTCTGTTATTCAAAATTGAATTATTTTATATTCATCTAGTGATGTATTCTGATGAGCTAAAATAAATGAGTATTGTACGAGTATGTTAAAGTTAAGCGTGTTTTTATAAAGAATGGCATTTACCAGAGGTCTAATTTTTCTGAAGGACTAAGTCGTTATTATGACTTAAAAATATTGTTGGTTTGGAACAGGTGCTACCACTGAAAACTTAACTTCAACTTTTTAAAAAAATTAAATATGACCGGCAGCGTGAGTTGTGATTTGCTAAGACCTTCAAAACAAAACTGTATATTTGAAATTATTCCGAAAAATGCACTAAACGGGAGTACGATTCGATGGTTTTTGAGAAAATTGTTCCATTTTTGTGAAATGGTTTTCCTAAAAATATTACTGGCGCGAAATTTCAAACAGCCTATCGGTAAGGTTCAATACGATACTATTTGACAATTTGCTGCTAATCTTTAAGCAGTTTTGAACACACCTAAAACAATGACAATTCTTGCAAAAATCTAAACAGACCTTTTTTGACATCACTGAAAGTACCTAAGAGGTATATGATTTTAGCACGATACTAAAAAGATAAAAAAACATAGGCGCAAAATTTTAAACAGCCTATTATTAAGGTATTAGTATGATACTTCTTAACAATTTGCTAACTTTAAAGTAGTTAACTAATTCATTTTTAATTTTAATCATTTTCTAACTAGTATCGTACTAAAGCAATTTTCTTAATAAATTGCTTCTGAACACACCTAAAAAAATGACAGTTCGTGCAAAAAACTAAGTAAACAGACCTTTTGTGGTGTTTTTAAATAGCACGATACTAAAAAAATAAAGTAGATATTCGATGATTTTAACTTTAATAAAAGGGTATAGAAAGTATGATGATATATTCGATTAAAATTTGCAAATTCGTTGTTTTATCCTAGTATCATACTAAAACAGCTTTAGTATCGTACTAATTCAATTTAAATTTTGCGCTAATGCCTTTAATGTTTAATTACGTTATAACGCTGAACCACAGGATCAAGTTGATTTATTCGTGCATATTTTTGAATACCTGCGTGACCCTCATCTTTCTTTCATTGACATTTGCATGTCTAGTACAATACTCAGGGCATTGGCTTTAACAAATTGTAGTCTGATTATTATCAACACAACCTAGGAGTATTGTACGAGACTATATATTTTTTTAACTTTACCATTAAGCTATTTTTATAATTTATATTTTTCACATAAATTCAGCTTAAAATTTGTAGATTTAGCATCCGCATTTCATTTTATTTAGGGCTAGTGAGAGGTCACCATTTGACGGCTCATGTTGCGGTGGTGGCTATGCTAATGTAGATTCCATTCCACCGTCCCCAGACACTGATGACAGTGAACCACCACCTCCACCAAGGCAAGTTTTGTTAATATTTTTTGTTTTAACATTTTTGGGTTCCGAAGGGTTTGATTTTTGAGAGCTGAGATCAATTTTTCTAGAATTTTTTTTTTTTTACATATATTTTTGAAACAACAGATACAGAATTGTTATGTTAGGAGATGCAGGAGTAGGAAAAACTGCCCTTGTGTCTCAGTTTATGACTTCGGAGTATATGCACACTTATGATGCAAGCTTAGGTAAGTTTAATATGGACTTACACTAAAACATATATATCTTTTGTTTTAATATACAAAATACATAAATTAAAAAAAAAGCAACCTTAGACTAAGGTTTTGGGGTTTTACTTAATAATTTCAATTTGAGTTTTAGATGACGAATTTGGTGAAAAAACTGTCAGTGTTTTATTGGACGATGAGGAATCTGAATTAGTATTTATAGACCATCCAAGTGTTGAAATGAGTGTAAGTATTTTCTGTATCAAAAAATTAAAACGTTTAATCAATTTGTATATTTTAGGTGGAGAATTCTTTAACTACATATGAACCTCATGGATGTGTGGTGGTTTTTTCCGTCGTAGATAAAACTTCTTTTCGTATTGCAGAGGAAATAATAAATTATTTGTGGAAAGAAAATATAACCAAAGATAAGGCAGTGATACTTGTTGGAAATAAAGCCGATTTAGCTAGAGCCAGAGTTATATCAACTCAAGGTAATTATTATTATAAAATGGTTCGGGTTGATCATTGGATAGTCTGTCATTGATTTTATTTTAATTTAATTGAAATTACTTGGAATATTATGTGAATGGGTACTTTATAACTATCGAACTCGAAATTTTGATCAAACTTGACACTGTTACAAAACACAAAGCTGAAAATTGAGTTTCGGTTTGCCTTGAAAAAGTTGCTTAAAAATATTAACGGTATGTATCGGAACTACGAGTATTAAGAAACCTTTTTTTGGTTCTCTAATAAAAAACATCACAATACTTCATTTCAAAACTAAATATTTCGAAAGCTATATGATAAACTTTAAAACGTGGAATGTCGCGGATTTTTGTATCACTATGTAAAAGACATACATTTTCTTTTATCCAACAAATAACGGTATGTACCATACTAAATTTAAAAAAACTGTAAAGGAATGACTAAATTTTCTCGAAAACAGCTCCAAGAATTTTGATAAAATTTTTCGTTAGCTTAAATTACTCGTAGTACAATCTACCATTTAATCTTGAAAAAAAATTAAAAATATTTCGTTATTTAACAATACATGCGATTTTTTCATTTTATCAGTTCAACCGGTTGTATTGAATGTTTTCATACTCAGTGTCCAGTAATTAATGGTCTGAGCTTAAACTAACATAAGGCCAGGTTTATACGAAAATGTGAAATAAAACCTGCAAGACATGCGTAATATATTTTTTGGCATTTCAATTAAAAACAAGTGCTTACAACTAACTTTTCCTAACCCAATTTGGAACCAGGCTCTGTCATGTGATCTATATTACGCCGACAAGCTCGAAAAAAAAAACATGTCTACCTCTTAAAATCATCATCAGATTATTGATCATATGTTGGGGCTTATAACATTTATAAATAAGATGGCATATCAAAACTTAAAAAAAAAAAGAGGCTGGGTGCGACCCACACTGATAACTTCCCATTTGTGGTCTTGAAAACTTTATATTTAATTTTTTTCAAATAACCAAATTTTCAGCGAAACAAACTTTAGCTGTAAAATTCAAACAAACATTATTTTAAGATTGAAAAGCATTTTAATTATTTAAAGAGATTTGAAATTGAGATTGTTGATGTTGATTGTGAGCAACAAAAAATTTTGTTAGATGTCACTTAGTTTAGCCAAAATTGTCTCTTAGCACACTATGGTTCAACTAGAACTTTCTTCGTTTTTTTCGTTTCCTGAACAATTCTAGAAATGTCGCTTAGTATACATTCTTACGGGAAGGTATCGATGTATAAAACAACATACTTTAGAAGGCACCATCGGTGTTCATTCCCAAGAAATTCGACTTGAAATACAATTTTAACTAGTTTTCACTAGAATTTTTAATAGTTTTTTTATTTAAAAAAAAAAACTATTAATTCAATATTTGTCAACATTTTACCAATTGTACAAAATTATACTATGTATAAAATAAACTAAATTAGAAGTCAATATCGCTACTAGTTCTCGAGAACTTTGAGTCGAAAAACAATTTTTACCAATTTTCAATAGAATTTTATATAGTTTTTTATTTTTTGTAAAAAAACTGTAAATTAGTTTTTTTTGAAATTTTCACCAGTTGACAAACACATTATTTTTCGTAAAATAAAATTATTTTGAGTTTCAAATTGTTTTCCGTTCTTAGAATATCTGGGTTATGAAATTTTTTTTTTCAGTTTTTTTTTATTTAAAAAAATAACGGTATGTTCATTTTTTTCCAAATTCATACCAAATTTGTATGACTTTATAGTGAGTATATTAAATTTTATTTTAAATCAATAGCATTATTTTTTCGTGAGATATTTGAAACTAACCAAAATTTTTACTTTTTTTTAAACCGTTATAGTGAAAAAACTACTGACTGAATTTTAATAAACGCCCTTTCAGCCTCTTTCGAAGTTATTACCTATTAAACAAAATTTATTTGAAGTCGATATCTTTACTCGTTCTTGAGATATCGACGACGAAAAATGGTACAAGAACGTACGGACGTACGAACGTACGAACGTACGAACGTACGAACGTACGAACGTACGAACGTACGAACGTACGAACGTACGAACGTACGTACACACACACACACAGACATCTCTCTAAAAATGATTGATATAGCCTCTAGGGACCTTGAAACGTCGAGAAATGTCAAAAATTCCAATTTGACAAATCGGACCGATTACAATAACTCCCTATGGGAAGTTAAAAAGAAGAAACTCCAGAAAATAATTTAAAAAACCCATTATGGCAGACCCTATACAGTTTGGTTCAATATATTTCTACACTACGGAGTTCGTGATTTTTGAAAGTGATGTTTCAAATCAAAATCAAGATAGAGCGTGTAGATAGGTATTTAGGTGGGAGGAGCTGTTTTATGGTTTCTTTTTTGGACAATGTTCTTGTGAAATTGCCAGTTGCATCCTTCCCTCAAATTATTTAACCATAATACTCGATCTTCCAGGAATACTTAAGTAGAGAGAATCATCATTCAGCTGTACGGGTCTTTTTCCCTTCTCATTTTAACTAAAATTATTTGAAAACAAAATATAAATTTAAATTAAAGCTAGTGTACACGATTGGTAGATCTTACAATATTGTAAGACCTGACAATGTCTGATAATTATCTACCAATGAGCTGACAATTAAGTTGTGTGTGTACACGGTTGGTAGAAAATCTACCAATCTCTTACAATTAATTGTCAGAAGTTGGCTGACAATTCATTTTCAGATAACCGGCTTAATACCTACCAATTAATTGTAAGAGATTGGTAGATTTTCTACCAACCGTGTACACACACAATTAATTGTCAGTTTTTGTTGGTTATGGAAACTGACAATTAAACCTTGGCTGCAAATTTTCTGACAATGAAAAAATTGTATGATGCTAAAAAACGAACATCTTACAATTTCTTCATTGTCAGAAACGTCAGACAACGATAAAAATTGGCAGGTCTGACAATAAATTGTGTGTGTACACGATTATCAAATACCTTAAAATTTACCGTCTTACAATTAATTGTCAGATACATTTTCTGACAATTAGTTGGAAGATTACACGATTGTCAGCTAGCGTACACATGATTGTCAGATTTCTTACAACTAATTGTCAGACAATGATCTAACAATTAATTGTCAGACAAATTTTCTGACAATTAATTGTAAGACTACACGGTTGTAAGACATTGTAAGCATGTTTTTCACTGACAGATCTGACAATATTGTAAGATCTACCAATCGTGTACACTTAGCTTTAGTAAAAAGACTCTCATACTATCGTAAGTGTTGCCATCGTTGTTTCTCATATTTTAGTTTATATTTTAAGTAATTTTAACTTGATACTAGAGATCTCTATTACACCGAAAGTTAAAAACATAAGTATGTACGGCTTCTTGTAAGATCCCAATTTTTGTATATCTTGATTTCTCGCAAACGATTGAGGATGAAATTTTCAGAGCATTTTTTTAATATGAAAGGTTTAATATGTGGTTAACGTAAAATCCATTGTCACTTATATGGTTTTTACTTGCGACTTATAGGTACTATAAGGCAAGTTATGCATTCGTAAAAAAAATCGAACTAGAGATTTTGATCAAAGTTGACATTACGATGATAGCGAAGACGAAAAAAGTGGGTCTGGCAATTCTGTCTGTCTGTCTGTTCGATTACAGCTAAACGGCTCGGCCGATTTTCTTCAAACTTGGTAGATATGGGTTTTAATTTTTTACCCCCGGATATTTTTTGATTTGATTTCTTAAGACCAAAAATAACGGTACCTGCCATACGAATTTTTTCGAAATTTTATAAATATTTTTTTCTCAAAAACTGTCCCAACGATTTAAAAAAAAAATTTAAAAAATTTAATTTAGTTAAACGTAGGTAATGGTTGAAAAAAAATTCCCTAAAAATTAGTAGTTTTGGTACCCCCCTTGGGACCATTTTTTTTTGTTTTAGATTTTCTCAAGAACGGTACCACCGATTTTGATCATTTTTTTTATGCTTAAGCTGCCCAGCAGTTTAAATATTATTGTGTATTCAAATTTTCCAAAAATTTTTTGGATTTTTAAAAAAGCTTTAAAATTTTTTTTTTTTTTGAAAACTCAATATTTCGAAAACCCCATGCTCGATTTTTTTCAAAACTTGATAAATAAAAGTTTGGAAGAATAATCTACAAGATATGAGAAAAATAAATTAATTTTACCTAAAAATAACGGTACCCTCCATACAAATGTTAAAAAATGGTTTTCGAAAATCGTATTTTTCTCAAAAACGGTTCCGAGAATTTTGCTTAATTTTTTTCTTTCTATTATTTTTTAATATCTGTAATTTAATAAAAAAAAATTTGAAAACAAGATATTACTGACTGTACCTACCATAGAACGGTTTTTTAAAATTTTGAATTTTTCATTATCAGCACAACGGATTTTAATCAAATTTTGTAGAGAGAAGCTTCTAAAAAGTTTAAAAAACATTGAATTTCAAAACTTTAAGAAAAAACAATCAAATTAAGAGACGACTTTAATATTTGAGCGAAATGGACCATTATTTAAAGAGCTCTATAAAGTTAACCATACATGTTATGAACTTAATATTTATGTGAACTCTAAATTATGAACCATTTATTGTACGGAACCTAAAAAATAAAATGCAGCATATATGGTCAGTTATATAGAGTCCATTAAATAATGCTTCATTTCGCTCAAATATTAAAGTCGTCTCTTAATTTGATTGTTGGTAAGGCCCAATATCTCGAAAACGGCTCAATACTTTTTTTTGCAAATTTAATTTTTATTTATACAATAATAAAAACAAATTGGCGTACCAACATTTTTTCTTAAAAATGTTTTAAAATTTTCTTATATAAAACCTTATTTCTTAAGAAACCACTACAAAGACTTTTAATTTTTGTTCTTGCATAATTCTATATTTGCTTGAATCACATGGCATCCATTCTTACCTTTAACTACTAAAGAAGTTGTTTTAGTCATTTAAAAATGAATTTTATGCTTATGAACAGTTTCTCTAATAACATTCATTTTAGAAATTGTTAGTCTTTTACATAGGAGCAAGTTCGTGCGACCCAGTCGTGCATTTTATTTATTTTTTATAATATTAGATTTGCTGAACTCGTACAAAGCCATTAGAGGTATTCAAAATCCAGTTTAATTAGTCATGTATGATTGTTAAAGGGTAAAACTGTTACATTTTTGTACTTTCCAAATTTACTATACTACTACTATCCTATTGCCAGCTGTTTCGATTTATATATTATTGCAAAGAAAAACCAATTATATAGAAATCGAAATAATAAATGTAAAATTTTGACATCTGCTTCAGTGTTGATAAAGTTTAAAACTTTACACTTTTACTAGATCTTTTACACCTAATCGTATCACCCCTATTGACATTTCAAATATTGTTGGTATAAGAACATGGAGGCAATTAGAGAAAAATGTTTAAGTGCATAAAATAAATTCATGCACACACTTTAATTTTAAAAATCATTAGATCAGTTTTATTATAAATTATTTTTTTTATAACAGAAAATTTGTTTAGCATTTTTTTTTTTAAAAGTTCGGATTACCTACTCATTGTAAATATTTTGTAATAAATTTAATGGTAAAATTGCAAAAAAGTTCATCAGTTTTCGAGGTATAGAATTTTCAAAAAAAAAATAGTTTTTGTTTTCAAAAATCAAAAAAAAAAAAACATTTTTTCGAAAATTTGTACAAGTTGAGTGGAATCGATTTGAAATCTTGTTTGCATATATTTACATTATTTATTCAAATTTAAAGGATTTTCTATGTAAATATTTTGATCAAAATCAGTAAACCTACCCTTAATGAGAAAGTTTTTGATGACAAAAAACGATAGTAAGATACTTAAGTATTAAGTAGATGCAAAGTCCCCCTTTTTGTGTTCTCTTTCTCTTTTATGTATATTTCAGGGAAAAAATTACACCGGTTAACAAAATTAAATTTGTTGTTATAAAAAAAAACAAACAAATACTTTTCCGAAGGATTTTTGTGTGTTTAACTTGAATCCGAAGTCAGAAATATTTTATCACGTTACGTTACTGAAATATTGCAGTTCGAATATAAAAAGAATATTTTTCGCTGTTTAAGTGGTTATTTTATAAAGTGAGGTAATTTTTTAAACATAATTTCTAACTGTTTCTGAAATTAATAATTATCTGCTTTTAAATTCTGTTCAAATATTTCCGATGTCTCTTTTCTTCTAGGGTTAATCTTATGTTGAAGTTAATGTGTTTGGCATAATACATCGTAAATTTCAGGATCAACAAAATTTCAGTTTTATTTTGCTTAAAAAATATTTATACCAAATAACAAACATAACCTCGGAAACAGCGAACATTTTTTTTATATTCAAACAAGAATATCTCAAAACCATGCCGTGATATAATATTTTTTACTTCAGATTCGAAATCGGCATTCTAAAAACCTTCGAAAAACTATGGTTTGGTTTCTGGAACAAAAATTTCTAAAAAAAAAAGATATCTTGAATCTAAAACATAAAACATTTATCCTTCAGAATAAACATAAATATATAATTTTTAGCATACATTATGTATAACAATTTCTACTTTGTTTTTTGTCCACCAGAGGGCAAATCCTTAGCTGCTTCTCGAGATGCAAAATTTATTGAAACATCTAGTGGAATACAACACAATGTTGATGAGCTGCTTGTTGGAACATTAAAACAGGTATAATTAAAAAAAAAAAAACAAACTTTAAACTCTAGTAAGAACTTTATTTCTCAAAGATCCGTCTAAAAGAAAATCGCGAAAAGAAAGCTACCTCATCAAGGATGAAAACTTCTCGAACTCACATATCTTTACATTTAGCTAAAGAAATTTTGCAAAAAATTTGCCTTAGCGATATAACTAAATCTAAGAGCTGTGAAAATCTACATGTGCTGTAGATCATACTTTAACTTTAAGTTTATAACTAAAGAAAAATCTTCTAAAATATTAATTTATAAAAAAAAAAAAACAAAAAAATCTGTTATTCAAAAAAAATATATTTATACACAAAAAGTTGTTGTTGGATTTTTAGCCAAAACGTACTATACTTACTCGTGAACTGAAATACAAGGCAAAATGTTTGCCTTTAAGACTTTCATTCTGTTAAAAAAAAATAAAATTTAAATTAACAAACAAAAAATGTATTATTGTATGTAGAATGTTATAATTATTGTTGTTTAGACTGTTTATGTAGATCAGAAAAAACAAAACAAATCAGAGAATAAAAACTGTCAATTTTCTAATGCTATTTTATATATGAATATATATCATGTACTTCAAACAAAATATTATTACGATTATCATACAAAAATAACATAATGTCTTTCATGTTATTTGAGACAAAAAAAAAATAAAACTCTTCCATAGTAGATATTAAACGGGAATGACTGTTATTTGATGTAGACATTTTCAGCGCATAGCTTATATAATATGTAACTTATATTCTAATACAAGTGAGTCAAATAGGTATACAAAAATAGCGGTATTTGGGAACTCGAAGAAAGTTTTTTTTAACACATTCAAACTTAATTTTAAATGCAGGGTGTTTAAATAATTTCAAATATATAAAAAACTTCTCTGGTATTTCTGAGGTACATTTGTGTTTTGCCAATTTGTAACATCAAAATCGGATTACTTTCTTAGGGTTCCCAAAATTCGAAATTGATATTTTTCGTATTTGACTCCACTTAAAGCCTTCAAAACAAAAACAAAAAAAAACATGCAACTTAAATGTCATTTGTACGTCTTAGCCAATACAAACATATTTGTTGTTGATTTTTTAATTTTTTTCTTAAATAATTTTCCACCAAAAGTTAATCTTTAAAAGCTGACAATCAATAACAGAAAATTTTATTACATACATACTTAGACGTAATACTTACATAATTAAATTTTTAATTTTGAGCTTGTTTAAAACTTTAATGTACTTGGCATTGAAGTTTTGCTTGTTGACATATTTCATTTTAAGTAAATAAATAAATTGTATGGTTGATGTTGGTAATGAAGTTTTTATTTAAATTATTATATTTTTTGATTTACGAGTATGTTCATACAAACATAATGTAAAGGGTGGTTAAATTTTAAGGGATGTGAACCACACCTAAACGTCAAGTTTTTGTCCGCATTTCATTTGACATTTCTCAATTTTAGACCAACTCAATTTGAACCATGGACGGTGTTCACATTGGACTCACTCCACCGACTTATTTTGATGTCTCTGTGTTTTTTCTCGTTCGCACTTCATGGTTAGAAAGAGACGGCAAAGTGAGGCAGGATTTTTAAAACAAATTGAAAATTAATGGATTTTTTTTGACATTTGTCTTGCTGACATAATATGACACACGAAGATACAGTGTATCACAAAAGTAAGTAAGCACTCAATAAAAAAAAAATATAATCAAACACTATTTGGAAAATAAATCGAAGTGCGAGAATGGTGAAATTGTTAACAAAAGTCCATCTACTATACACAATATAATAACCAAGTAAAATAACATTGGAAGTTTGCAAAATGACCCTCGATCAATGACAATGACAAGCAGGAATGCCGTATTATTGTTAGGAAAGTGAAGAGGAATCCCAAAGTAAGCCCATCAAAGATATCAGCAGAAAAAACCAAATAAAACAGGTAAGTCATGTAACCCTCAAACTATTCAACGAGTGCTCTACCAATCCGGTTATCATGTATCGGTTAGAAAGAAACCTTACATAAAATAAATCCAAAAGCGGCTCTTCTTTGAAAAAACCCATGAATCTAAACAAGAAGAATTTTAGAACAGAGTTGGTTTATTTGAAATGTTACTTTTTAGTTCAAAATACATATCAAATTTAGACAAAAATATTAAGTTTTTTTTCTTAACATTACTATCGATTGTTTGAAGGAAATGATCTTTAAAATAAGAGGTGCTTACTTACTTTTGTAATTCACTGTGTATTTGTAGTGGCATAGCAAATGGCCAACAATTATGACAACTACAAGACGTCAAAGAGAGTCTGGAGTGTTCACACTACTTTTGTCTCTGAACACGACAGGGTGGCCTTACGTCAAAATAAATTGGTTGAGTAAGTCCAATGTGAACAGCGTCATGGAAAGATACACAATCGAGCAACGCGTTAAAGTTATTCAGGCTTATTATGAAAATGGACGTTCAAATCAAAATGCATATCGTGCACTTCGTGTTTTTTCGGTCAATTTAATCGTCCAAATGTTCGTACAATCGGAAAAATCGTGCAAAAATTTGAGCAAACCGGGTCTGTAGGAGATGTGAAAATACCAGTGCATGCTCGTACAGCTCGTACTGCAGAAAATATTACTGCTGTTCGCTAGTGTGGCTGAAGAGCCGTCCACCTCAACTCGTCGTCGTGCCCAACAATTGCAAATGAGGCTGGTCAGGCAGTTACTGTGAATGGTGTTCGCTATCGTCAGATGATAACGAACTTTTTATGGTTCGAATTGGAAGATATATATGTGGACGATATGTGGTTTCAACAGGACGGTGCCACTTGTCACACAGCTAACGAAACAATGGTTTTTTTGCGCGACAAATTCAATGGCCGTGTTATCTCACGTGGTGGCGATGTCAATTGGCCGCCAAGATCATGTGATTTGACACCGTTGGACTTCTTTCTTTGGGGTTATTTGAAAGAAAAGGTGTACGTCGATAAGCCAGCAACAATTCAAGAGCTAAAGGATGAGATAATTGGACACATTAACGGCATAGAACCTCAATTATGCCTCAGCGTCATCGAAAATTTGGACCTTCGGATGGAGGCGTGCTGCCGCCGAGGTCGCTACGTCCATTTGGCCGATATTTTGTTCCATACATAATTGAACCATACCAATATTATCATAATAAAAAGAAATGACAATAATTTCCTAAATAATTTGTGTTTTATTCAAAATCAACATCGGCCTTTAAAATGTAACCACCCTTTATATATGGACCAAGGACTTTGCCAATTTCAGTTCCAGAGCGATAAGTTTAGGGCTCTTCTGTATCAGAGTAATTCCAAAAATTCTGATCTATCCTATGTATTTGTCAACATACAAATACTGAACATTAAAAAAAAAACTCTCCCGATGTTTTAAAACACGACCAATATGGCGGATGTGAAATTTAATCCTGTTTAAAACTGTTTTTTTTTTTTTTTTAATTCAAATGATATTGGGGGTGGCCGTGGCGCGATGGTTGTGTGCTCGCCTGTCAACCTCATGATGACAGGTTCGATCCCTGCCGTCGTCTATGTCGCTTTAATTCCATTAAAACCTTCTATAAATTGTCATCAATGAGTTTACTGGTTTACTCATTGCATGTTGTTCAGGCATAACACTAACAACATGTAATTGAGTTAAACTAGTATGCCCAACAAGGATGAATGCAAATAAAATAATGTGAATTATAAGTTACAGAAATAAGACACGGCATTTCTCCGCTTTAGTTCAGCCGCCATCCCTGGAGATAAAAATATGTGAGACAACCACCTTCAGTCTCAGAACATCGTGCCACACATCTTTCCTATCCTTCTGTCTCTTCATTAACTTCACGCCCGCGCTGTGCTGAAAACATTTAAAAGGGTAATCATAATCCCTTGAGCGCGGGTAAATTATAAAAAAAAAAAAAAAACATAACATATCGTCCCCCTTATGTCAGAATCATGAATGGGCTAAAAGAAAATTTCTACTACATAACTATATCATATTTGGATTTTCTTCTAGATAAAAGAACAAGGTCTTCAATTACCCAGTGAACTAACTCTTATTTTGAAATATTATGTTTCCATCGATATCCGCACATTTACAGCCTTATTTATTAACTCGTTTTAGGGACGGAGTAAAGTTACTTCGACTTTACAACGACTCTAATCCTGAAAAACTTATTTATAAAAAAATACTCGAGGAATAAAGGTGGACTAAGCTAAAACTGGTTCATAGGACTTTTAAGGCCGTTGTAATATATACTATATGCCATTTTGTCATAACATCGTGTGAAATTTACAAAAAGGCGAGTAAATATTTTTTTTTCCTTTTTGTTACTAAGACAAAATGGATAGTTATTTTGCTAAAGCAGTACAAAACTCGTTTTAGTCCCATGACACTGAAGGATGCAGATTTTCGCTGGAAGCATCGATTTTCGAAAACAAATATGAAGAAATTAAAAGGTACAGCTCGGCCTTCCCCAAGCGATGATAAAAGAGGAGGACACATCCCAATTGATTTGCAAGTGATGGCAGGTATACTGTATTAAATACTAATGGAAATCAGTTGGGGCTTGCTTACATTTATAGTAACCAGAGTTTTAGATTGGTGATTTTTTTATAATATATTTGACATAAGGAAAGAAAAGCTAAAACAGCAAAGAAAATATTTTATAAATAAGAATTTTAAAACCCGAAGTAAGTGCTTCGACTCGGTTTAAATATTCTGAGGTTGGAACGTGAATTAGTGAAATCTATTAAATAAGAGAGTTAAAATGACATTAAAAGTTGAAAAAAAAAATAAAAAATAATCACGTCAAAATAATTTAATTTTCATAGTCATGCTTCTGGCATAAGGGGAACGATATAGGGTCATCCATTTTGTGGGGCCGAAAGTAAACTTAATAAAACACAAGATGATTTCGATTTCGCTCAAAGTTTTATTTAAATATAATGTATCTACATACACACTATATGTACATATATGGTCTGACAACGTCTTGTTAAAACATCTAGTTTTTTAATTCCATATCTTCTATTTCATACAAAAAAAAGAGTCGGTTAACATTTGGCTATAGCCATGAAAATTTACTTATATTCGAAAAATTATGAACCAATCAAACCTTCAGACCAAATTTGACACCATACAGGGCATTTTTTGGGTGCAATGGTCTTTGGACAGCTTTGACAATTTTGTTTGTGAACCTATCTACCGATTCAAAATCACCCACATCGCTGATGGAAATGTTTAGTAATCATTTTTCATTCAAAGACAGTATAGAACGCTTGGATGGACGATTGTGTGACCAAGCGTTGATACTACAGATACAGAATCATTATTTTTGTAATAAGTTTTTAATCTTATCAACGATTCATATTGTAATATGGTAAATCTTAAACCAAACACACACGTTCGAATTACAGGTGGGTTTGACATTATGTATGTATACATATCGTCGCTCTAGATCGAATACCTCGTAACCCAGAAAAGTCGATTTTTCAGGAGAGACAAAAAACTTATTATCAAATCAATGAGAGGCAATGAGAGACGTGTTGTTAATTATGCGCGTGGCTCTGCAATTATAGTTTTTAGGTTCACAGGATATTTTTCATTAGATCCGCAATTTTTTTCACAATATAATTGCATCATTACCTAAAAATCGGTTTTTTTCTGGGTTACGAGGTATTCGATCTACGGCGACGATATGTGATTGAAATAGGGACGTGAATTCTAAACCACGAAATGGATGAAACAAATGCTTATATTGAACTTATTGACTTTTCCATTTACAATCCAGAAGCTTTCAGAATGCGTTTGAACTCTTCTGGAAGTGTTCTATTAGCATTCAGAATTATGAAACAAAATTTCAAGATTAAATTTGAAATAATTTGTAAAAAAAAAAAACAGATTACACCTGTTTTAATTATTTACAAATTTATTGAAAAAAGTTAGAAGTTGAAGTAAATAAGTATGCGATGAACTTTCTATCATCCTCTTCATCAAAATATGATCATGTCTGGATGTGAAGTTTCACAAACTAAACTATATGAAAACTTTAGAATCGATTGGGTTTGTTTTTTTGTTTTATTGTCATCCGGTATCGGAGAGTTCTTCCGAATTGCCAATCGATTTTTTGTCTCCTTATGCAAAATAATCTAATACATTTTTATTGTATACTAGCCAATGCCAGTATACATCACATCACATACATAGTTTCCTTCAAAATGAAATTATTGATTAACCGCTGCACCGGTTTTTACCATACTTCACAGCGAAAACCTTGGCCAATACAAATCCTATTAACTTTCTTGATTGTGCTAAATAAAGAAGCATAAATCTGTACTAGAACAAGATACACAATACTATTCAAACTTTTCAGAAGTTTTAGTATTAACAAAATTTATCAAAACAAGTATTACTGTTTTTAATAAAATCGAAACCAAAAACGTGGTTCTTTTACTAAAATACTTTTCTTTAATTTATCATTATAAAGTCTTTGAAACAGTTTTCTGGAAAAAAATATTTCTTACAAAAAAGTGTCTTTGTACGACATTATAAGAAAGATATTGAAATATCGTAAATCTTGGAGATAATGACTCTCAAACTATTTCGTTCTTTATGAAATGGAAATTGTTTTTTAAGAAAACACCCTTTAGATACCAACCCAAATAATTTAATAGGTCGTGTTCTAAATGGAATTGAAAAGAAATTTCCATGGCAACGTTTTTCGTTCAAACTTTGTTTACAAATGGCGTTCAATTCCTTTAACTTACCAAGAGTGTTCATTATTTTTGTTTGTTTAATTTTTTGATTTGCAATATGACTTCTTCCAAAAAAGGGAAAATAATAACAGATTTAGATCAATCAGATAGTCAAATACCAGTTCGAGATAAACCAATTCACTCGAGCAGAGTTATTATGGGAAAGAAACATCTGAGTAGTCTTTGTGGAAAATTTCCCAATCGCAGTCGTAGTGCTGAATGGAATCCAAAAAAGCACCAAAGTTCTACGGATCTACTGACTATTGTAGGTAATGCTCTCTAATAAATCGAATGTTATTAATAAATTTAAATTTTTAGCTCGAGGATAAGGATACAAAAATGGAGAGGTTAGTTCAGAGAATAGAACTACTTTACAAGTACAACAATCAATTCGCCAAAGAAAACAAAAAACTTCTATCTATGCTAAAGAGAACTGAAAACAACAGCACAAAGCAGTGTGAAGATTGTAGCCAACTTATAGCAGAAAAGAATGCAATTCTTGAAGCCAATAGTAATTTGAAAAACGATGTGGCTATGATGAAGGTTTTAGTTTACAGATTGAATGTCCAAATAGAAAGCTACCAAGATAAACTCAGGAATTCAAATTGTAGCACCGTAGATGATAGCACTCCTCGAACTAATACCCATGAAAGGAAGAACATAGATTCTTGTTGGGGGCCAGTTAATAGTGAAACTCTCGGTCCACTATTGAATTCATATGAAGAAATGATTAAGGACAAAAATGATTTGATCCAACAACATGAAAAGGAACTGAAACATTTTACTGGTGAATTGAAAAAAGTCCTCGATGAGAATTTACATCTACAAGAAGAATGTGACATTATAAAAAAGTCTTCCAATGGATGGTTAGAAACCAAAACACGTCTTCAATCGCAACTTGAATCGTTGAAATCCAAATTGGATATTCAAACTAGACGAGCTGATTTAGCCAAGGACAAATTATTAGAAGTTATTCAATGCTACGAACAAAAGACTCAGACTCTGTCACTTGATCTGGAGCACCTCCAGAATGCCTATTCCCGTTGTAAAAACGAACTTGTCTCAATTAAGAGTTCTACGACCAACCAGCCAAATGCGATAGTTGAATCTTTGAAAGAATGTAAGGAACTTTTCGAAGAGCTAAAATCGCAGCATAAGAATGAGAAATCCGATTTAGTATCAAAAATAGAAGAACTACGTAAAGAAAACATTGAACTTTTACACACAAATGAAGACCTTAAAAAACAGGAAGTAGTTTTGAAAAACGAATTTAATTTAGAAAGAAGTACATTCGAGGAATTGAAAGCAAAAACAATAGCACTTCAGAGAATCTCGGATAAATTGAAGAAATCTAGGGATAGATTGAAAGCTCGTCTAAAAATTGCTCTTGAATGGGCTAAAAAATTGGAACAAGAACATTCGAATTTCGAAAGCACTTGGGATGCAGTTAAACGTCTCGAAACTGTGGTGAAACATAAGGAAGCTCAGTTGAGGGGATTACATTCACGTCATTTGGAGGAGATGGAGAAAATGCGACAAAAGCTGGAACAGAAGGAGGACACTATTAAAAATATTCTTAAATCTAAAATTAATGTGTAGTCTATAGGTATTTATTTATGATTTAGCCTTGCGCTCTGTATTTTTTGTTAACATTTTAAATTAAAAAAAAATTGAGAAATTATACTCTTTTCTAATTGAAGCACTTTATCCAAAGACGGCATTTGAGCTAGTAAAATAAACTTATGTCTACATTATTATTCTTGCCTAATAGAATCATCAAAGGTTTTATCTAATTTATGACAAGCTTCAATAGAAGACAAATTACATAGGATTAAGTTGGGTTAAGATACCTATTACGAAGCAAAATTAAAACTAGACTTTCCACACAACTTTGTACCTACATATGTAGTTCAATACACTACATATTACACTATTCCAATACATATTAACGGAACCAACAACCTCGCGATACTTCGCTCATGTGTATAATTATTATACGAGTATTAGCGCTTTGATCCCTAAGTGGTCCTTAAATAAATATCTCAAGTTAGGTACAAAAATTTGGTTGAGGTAGCTTTCCATTTTTAGGGTATTCTCTACTGCATTATCATCTGGGCCGGTGCGTTGCGATGACACTTTATCTTGTTTAACAGTCAATTCCATTTTAACCACTTCACTTCTAAAATATATGTACATACATACATATATATGTACATGTAAATACAATTTACCAAATTTCTTCCTCGGTCGATTTCTTTAAAAATACCAATGACCAATATCCAATCAAAAATTAATTAAATCAATTAAATGACTAATTTATAGTCAGTCGCCATATTTCTAAAAAAATGTCTCCCAGCTATATTCTCTTATCATAATCTTCGGCTTTTCCCTATCTCATTGAGAATTCTTTCAGATATAAAGAAACCTCTTTCATAACTCCAATGGACAAAAAGGTTCCAAACTGTGATGTTAAAAATATCCTGTAGCCAAACTTTCACATTTTTCTAAAACCTTTCAGAGTATTTTGTATGTTAAATTTTCGCTATAAATCTCTCTTCTTCCCTAGACAACATGATTTTTAAAAATTAAAACCTTCAACCATTAACCTTTTTCATCTAGATAAATACTCGTAAATAAATTTGGTGGTGCAACAGCTCGAAGTGATTACAACTCTCAACCATTCCTTTGTGCGTGTTACCAGGAACGGACGTGACCTACGATTTTCTGCTGATTCCAAACGGCTAATGAGCAGAACTTTCTATGACAAGAGATATTCTCTTAAGAGGATTTGTCAATTCTTCGCAAGAAGTAGTAGTAAAGCCCCAAAAAACTTTTTTGCAGCGGCTGAGAATCGAACTCGAGACCTTCCGTATGACAGTCCAACGCACTAACTATTTTGTATTCTTTATATTCTGAGCCTTAGCAAAAGAAGTTGATGTCGTCTCAGCCGATTTCGCAAAATTTCCAATAGACTAATACTTTTAAAACTGTCCACCCTCAGTTTTGAACCTATTGTTTCTTACCTGGAAAACCATTTCTTCAGCAGTTTCTTAGCTTCTTGTCGAGGCCGGTAAGGAAGGCACTCAGCATCACTTCTTTTCAATCTTAATAGTATGGTCATCAATCATGCACATATCTCACTCAACGTCGACGATACCATCTTTTTCAAGACTATTTCTTCAACAGATGATTATACTGTTGTCCAACTTGATCTTACTAGTTTCCCAGTTCGGTGCATCTATATCTCTATCTTCTCCTTAATCAATCTGTTTACACGTGGAGCCGATCCCCGACCTTGGTGTATTATGTGACCGAGAGTTCAATGTAATGCTTAAAACCAATTTAGCACTTGGTTTTCTGAAACGATGGTCTACGGTTGTATATGGTCCTTTTCCTGTATTAAGTAGGTATCTGCAAAAGAGCAGTAATAAAAAAAATATATCCTTGATAGTCAAACTGCCGATTGATATAAACCCTCTTGCGCACTTAGGCCAATTTGCTGATACAAAATATAAATACTGACAATTTACGTAGAGGAAAAAGTATAACACAAGCGCTTAGGTTGAACATAAATATTTAAGTTTCGTTTCAGCAAATTGCCCTTAGTGACGTGCATATATTGAACCGGCAAATTTGAGCTTAAAAAACATTTTATTTTCTTATAAGAACCTTTTAAGAACATGCCAACATAAATTTATTTGTTTTTTGTATTTGTTTTGGAATTAATTATGCAAAAATATCAAAGACTATAAAAAGCTGTAAAAATGAACAAATACACGATGTACATAATTTCTATTTCTCACAAAATTATTTCATTTTTAAAATTTCTGCTTAATTCTTTGTCTGGCAAGACTATACAATTTAAAAGAATCTTTTCCGATGGCACATGTACACAACTTCCTAAAAAGTAAAAAAGAGGTTAAAAAAAGTGTTAATTTTGGTAAAAGTTTAAATGTATGTTTTGTATTTCACACCTAATACTGTAATTGATGGATTTAATTTGCCATCCTTATTAAACAATGGAGGATTTTCCATTTTTGCAAAGGGTTTGTTTGGATCCGGATCACTTGGAGTTCCTTCTACTCGAGCCCAATTTCCAATTGTTGAGCCACGACCAACTGGAAAGAAGTAACATAAATCAATTAGTTTAAAAAAATTACTTAAATTTTAGAGAACATACTAATTCTACTTACTTATGCTATGAAGGACAAGTGTGTGGTCTTTAATCACAGCATTGTCAAGAATAATTGACTCACGAATTCGGACACCAGGTCCGATTGTAACCCCTGGACCAATAGAAACATTTGGACCAAGCTAAAAAGAAGTGGTTTTAAACATTATAAAAGAATCTCGTTTTTTTAAAGACAATTCTGAAATGGACACACAAAAAGTTAAAACCATGAAGGAGGTGGTTAATTGTTAACATTAATATTAATTTAAATTTTTTCTAAAGGCTGCATTTCCAGAAAAGTGAAAGGCCTCCTCTATTTCTACCAAACACGCTCACAAAATGGGAATGAATATTATTGTTGTTCCGTCTCAAATTTATTTATTTTTATTAAAGAGTAAAACGACAGACGTACATCAAAAAGGTGAATATTTCGAAAAACTGAAGTTATTTACCAAAGGTAGAATCCAAGTTCTGGACCAGAAATAGTGTAAACTAGTGTAATCAGTCTTTCATCTTTTGTGAGGATGTCGCTAAATGTGTTCCGTTAGACGAAATAGAATTTTATGTGACATTACATCATTATTTATCAGTGGTTTGCACATTCGTTATTCCTCTCCAAAAAATGACGGGAGTATTGAGATGCATTTCACTCCTCTCCAAGAAAAGTTTTTTTAATCCCAGTAGAACTATTCTCGTTTGCCTCAATCACAACATAATTTTTTGGTATAGGTAAATCTATTGCTCCAAAGGAACCGATCTCAGTAAGCCAATCTCAATGAAAGCTTTTTCTTTCAAAACCATCTTTAACTATAAATCTACATATGTATATCATCTCAGTGGTTAACAAAATATGTCAAGCTTATCAAAACTCCATATCATGTTGCAGTCAGAACGATTCTGAAAGCCCTCCGGACAACGCCTATTATAAACATCCTTATCGAGGCAGGCTTACAATTTTGGTACTTAACTTCAATCAGCATTTATAGTCAACGCAACAGTTCGTAGTCCCATCCAGAATGACGCCAAGATCTTAAATTGGAAAAAACACCGAGACTTCAATCAGCCTTATATAAAGCTCTAACATCTGCTAAAGAATTAAGCGGCAAATACACACGACACTTGTGTGCACACCGGTGTGCCTACACCGGTGTAGCATTTCATTACACACGGCACACCGAATCGTGCACACTTTAGTTGTGCAAGAGATCTCATACTGGAGAGATCTAACCATAAGTGATATGGACGTCGTCCATTAGACGATGTGGTTGGCGCGTTAATGATGTCGATAATAATGAGTAATTCAAAATTTGAAAAAATGGTTCTATGGTAGGTACAAGCTGTTATATCTTAATTTAAATGTTTTTTTTATCAAGTTCTAGGCGCCGTTTTCGAGAAATATACGATTTTTCAAAACATTTTTTAACATTTCTATGTTGGGTACCTTTTTTTTAGGTAAAATACATTGTTTTCTCACATCTTGTAGATTATATTGAAAATTTGAATACACAATACTTTTCAAGCCTTAGCAAAAAAAAAAAAATATCAAAATCGGTGGTACCGTTTTTGATAAAATCAAAAATAAAAAAAATTGTTCCATGGCGGGTACTCTCAATAACCATTTTTCGGAAAATGTTTTTAAATCTGTTGAACATTTTTTGAGAAGAACAAATATTTATAGGTAAAATTTCGAAAAAAATTTGTATAAAAGGTACAGTTATTTTTGGTCTTAAGAAAAAAGAAAAAACCTGTGGGGGAAAAATGAAAAATCATATCTACCATAGTTCAAAGTAAATCGGCCCAGCCGTTTAAGCTATAGTCGAACAAACCAAACATATAGACAGAATTGCGAGACCCACTTTTTTAGTCTTCGCTATCATCGTAATGTCATAATTTCGAGTTCGATTTTTTTTCCGAATGCAAAACTTATCTAATAGAACCTACATACAGCTCTGTGAAAAAAAATAGCACCAACCACTTATTGTAGTTTTAAATGAAAGATTTTTTTAAACAAATGATAGTTAAATTTTATTTTACATTTTAATAACAGAAGTGAAGATAAAGTAATCTATAAACGTAAACACTTATCCATTATAACTAAAATTAAATAAGTTATGCTTATCAAAATAAAAAAATACCACTTTTTTAGTGTGAAAAATAATAGCACCAACATTGGAAATTCGTAAATAAGTACAAATTCTGGGTAAAATCAATAAGTTTTTGATTTGGAATATTATCAACTAATTAATATTTTGTCTTATTACCCTTACTTTTAAGTACAGCGGCGCAACGTCGTGGCATAGAGTCGACTAATGCTTGACATCGCTGAAGTGGAATATTTCTCCATGCAGCCTGCACAGCTTCCCATAATTGCAGTGTGTTTTTCAGCTTGGCTTCAAATACGGCTTTTTTTACGTCTGCCCAAAGATTTTCGATGGGGTTCAGGTCTGGCGACTGAGCCGGCCATTCCATAACCTGAACCCTTTTTCTAGCGAAAAAATCTTTTGCTAATTTGCTCGTATGTTTAGGGTCATTATCCTGCTGCAGAACCCACTTGAGAGGCATATTCCATTCAGCGTAAGGCAGCATGACTTCCCTCATAATGTCAACATAAATTTTAGCGTTCATTATGGGTTTGATCCAAAATATGGGACCAGTACCATTATATGAAAAGCATCCCCATATGTTTATTTTTGCGCCGCCGTGCTTAATTGTCTTAATGGTGTATTCTGGCTTAAATTCCTTGTTTTTTGGCCTGCGGACAAAAGTTCCGGTACCAGGAGTCCCAAATAAAACAATTTTGGACTCATCGGTCCATAGTATATTACGCCGCTTAGTTGGCTCCCAATGCAAGTGATCTGTTGCAAATTTTTTCCGTATTTGTAAGTGGACCTTTGTCAATAAGGGTACCTTCCTGGGACTTCTAGCAGGTAAATTATTATTTGTCAGCTTTTTCCTTATTGTCGAAGTGGTCACAGATAGATTTAATTCCTCTTTTATTTTATTAGAGGTAATAAATGGATTTTGTTTTTACTAATCTCGTTATGCGTCGTTCATCGAAAGGAGTCAATTTCGGTTTTCTGCCTTTTTTTTCATCTTGGGGAACATACTTTTTTGCATTTGATATCATTTTATTAGAACATCCAACTAGTTCTCTAATGTATTGGTATGTTTTCCCCTCAGAAATTAATTTTTTTATCAAGGAACGTTGTTCTGGAGTACAATGTCTACCGCGACCCATTTTAGCTGGTAAACACATAGCATTTATGAGTTATTAATTTTAAGTTATTTAAATACCTTACCTTGATATGATTAAATGTAAAAAAAATTTAAAACACGAATATATTCTACCAAAACTCTCAATAGATTGACATAGTGCTATTTTTTTTCACACATTTGCGTTAAGCGTCTCAACGGTTAACGGGAATTTTTATCTCAAATCAACGGAAAAAGTGAGAATTTTAGACAAATTTCCTTGTTGATTATACTACTGAATGCAATAGAAATACTTTTCAGCAGATGCGTTGTGTTATCATCAATAGAGAAGAACGCAATTTGTAAGAGTAGTACAAAATGCAACATGGTGCTATTTTTTTTCACAGAGCTGTACATATAAGTCGCAAGTAAATTTTTCGACATGCTTTACCGCACAACGATTCGGCTGCAACTGAATAGTGAATACTGAATAGCAAATGTGCGCGCACATCCCCATACACATCACACCGATCAAGACACCGACACCAAAAATCAAAAACTTTTGATTTTACCCACACGGTGTCGGACACCGAAAATCGGTGTGCGTACCAGCCCACAGACGGGACACATTTCCGTACACCGACACCGGTGTACACACAAGTGTCGTGTGTATTTGCCGCTTTAAACATACCAATTTCAATAAAAAAAAAAACTAATCAAAGCAGTCTACCCCCTTGGATACTTCCAAGCGATGTCATTAATATTAATATATTAATACCGAACTTTTGAAGTACTCTTCTTATTCCTAAACATCGTAGACAACTACAAATCTCTTGGTTGGAACTTGCTTTTCACTGATGCTACTAAGATTGAAAACCATACATCGTATGCTTACTACCAGACTTTTCTTAAATTTTTACCGCAGAAGGTTTTGCAATACGCCAACAAAAAAAAAAAGACTATCATATTCTCTGATAGTCTTTTCACTATCACTGCCGTAAAAAACATATCAAACTCCTATAGTTTTGTCGAAAAGATACGCAACTTTCTATTAACCAACAGTGAAACATTAAAAATACTTTGGATTCATGGCCACTCCGGTATCAATGGCAATGAAGCAGCTGATAGAGAAGCCAGGTCAGCGTTAAGGGAACCTTTAACTACGTTTTATTAGTGCAATAAAAAGGACATCAAAAATCTCATCCTCGACAGTTGGAAATTTACAAGAAAAATATCCTGGGATAATTACGACCACGCCTACAAAAACTTCTATGCTTCACGGTATTAAACCAATATACCCCAATGACGTCACGCATAAGAAACTGAAGATTTACATAAGACTAAAACTTGGCCACACATATCTAACACACAAACATCTTTCACCTTTGCGAAGAAAAACCTACTCTTTCCTTTTATCATCTCCTATCCTGCAAAAAAGTTACCTCAATTACCAATAGCATCACCAAACATAAACTTTCACAGCTACTATCAGAAGTCAATTTAGATAACATCAACATTGTATTCAATATTATATCAGCTCTTAATCTAGAAAATTGTATCTAGTTCTAAATGTATATTATTTATGCCCTCAATAAACTTTACTCATCTCATCTTTTAAAAAGAAAGAAAGAAAGCTTTGGCAGCTAAATCTAGTCCTAAGATATTATTAATTTTGTAATTTACTTACATTTTAATAGAGTAATAATAATAATAAAACGTAGTCATTGAGTACTCTAGTTGTACAATAGATGTGTGCACCCGTGGGTTAGACTCGATAAAAAACGAATAACGTAAAGAGATACTATCAACACTTATTAACAATATATTTAAATAAATTTAAGATATACTCACTGTAGCTGTGGAATGTACAGTTGCCGTGGGATGTATGTAAACATCGGGTTTGATATTGCAAATAAGGCTGCCGTCGGCATTTTGGTCTTTGGAGCCAGCATTGCAAAGGCGTTCCGGGTGCGTTTTTTTGTAAAGAGCTAGAAAATAAATAAAACCATACATTTAGGTTCCAAATTAAATTCGAAGTTAGGAACCTAAGTAGTGCCGATTGGCGTATATTGCTGATGCGGCCGTCTTTAGTTGAGACCACCAGTTGGGTACTGGCATCGCATAAAGCTTACTGGTCCCGGCCAAAGGAGTGAGCACCTCTTGTTCCCACTTAATATGACCCTGATCCTTGCCATTACCGTTTCCATTCGAACTATTCGCATACCAACTATCATAGCCCGCCTCTCCTTTGGAATAGAAGATTTCAGCTAGCTTTGCAAATACATCAGTGGAGCAAACATATACGCCACAATTAATGAACGTCGACACGTAAGAACTCGGTTTCTCGACGTAGTGAGTCACCAAACCCGAATCACTGTCCATAACTAGACAGCCATAGTGCAGTGATTGTTGTCGCGTGGCCTCTGTGCTCATTATCGTTATCAGAGAATCATTCGGACGACTTCTGTGGAATTCATACAGATTTTGCAGTGGAAAATCTGCGCAAACGTCTCCATTCAGAATGAAGAATGCCTTTGGGTTGCCCGCTCTTATTTGATCTCGAAAATGATACATTCCCCCCGCTGTACCTAGAGCTGTGAATTCTTGTAAGTATCTACAACAACAAAAAAAAGATAACGATATAGTTTTTTCCATTACAAGTTGTGGAGCAGTATAATGGGAATGCGTCATTCCTTTACCTGATGTTAATGTTGTACAAATTGTGCATTTCTTCAACAAATTGGTCCATGAGAACACTGGGATAGTATCCTATTATGAGGATCTCCCTCAGATCCTTTACCAGTAAACATGCTTCGATGTGATGTTGGATTATGGGGCGACCGGCAACGGGAAATAAAGGTTTTGGGATGTCAAGAGATAAGGGCCGAAATCGTGTTCCTATGTGGCAAAAATTTGGTTGTTTATTTTGTGAACAAATAGAACGCTATATTTCATACCTTTTTGTGGTCCACCGATCAGAATGATAGCTTTTAACATTTTACACTGATAAAAAACAAGATATTTTGATAAATTTACTTATTCACTTTGTATGTTTGTTTTGTGTTTTTTTTGTGTTCTTTTGAAAGAAAACTTCAACGGTTCCAAGAATTCCAACGTAGATGACGTTTTGAGACAATTCACAATAGCTTTTTGATCTGTTTGATTACATACTTCGATTTTATATGGACAAAACCTTGTTTTCAAAACATTAAAAAAGTTTCCTTTAAAATATAGTGCTTATAAATTATATATACTCTTTAACGGTGAAATGCATGAAGGATAGATCTGTTCTTATTAATTTTATCTTTTCTTTTATACCTTTAAGTAAAGAAGAACAAACATGAGATGTTATTAACACACTTGAATCTCAAAAGTTTGTTCAATAAATCTTGTTTCGAAAAATTTGTACAAGCCTTAAGACGGTGGTCTACCTAGATAGTGCATCAATAGTTGAACATATTTTGTACCCAATTTAGCGAAGTTTAAAACAACCGATTTTGTTGTTTAAGCTTTAAATATCTTTGACAACTTTTTAAAATATGTAAGCATTGATGGTGCTGTATGAAAATCATCGTATCTTCCAAAAATAAAAATTTGACAGTGACAAGTTTTGAAACTATTTGTTGTTTGAAGATATAGTGAAAGGACTTTAAACTAGTTTCATTCCAACTCGGAAAGGCACAAGTCATGTATAGACTACATTTAAACACTATGATTCTTAAATTCTATTTCTCTTTTTGGTTCGGGTTATTGAGACTACTTTTAATTATTGCACTTTATTGTGAAAAGAAATTATATTTCCGAATTATTTACTCCACCAAATTCACAATAAAATTTATAAGCCTCTACAATCTTGTGTCCACCAAGGTAAGCAAAATCAGAAAGTCATACAAACTTCTTTTTCAAATTGCACCAACACAAATTAAAAAAAAAATGCAGAAAAATCTTCTATCGAATTATTGTGAATCATAATCGCACCCTTTTCGAGTCAGCTGATTTAATTCACAATAGTCAATTGAAATTTGTTTTAAAAACTAACCTCAAAGCGAAGAAAAAAACCTATCTGACAGCAAAAAATTGAAATCGGTTTCCTTGTCGATTTTGGATTTTCTTCTCTCTCAACCAAAGAGTTGGTATTTTCTCCTCAACATTTCAACCAAAAAACCTATTTATCTTTAGAAAAAGCATTCTGCAAGTGTTCTAATCAATAATTTTGCAATACAGAGAGTGTTTTATATCGAATTTATATATTTCACAAGCTTTCGCATTTTTCAATAATTTTTTTTACACATATCTCGGACCAAATGTTCTATAGGTTTGTATAGTTTTTCTTTTTACAATAGAAGAGAAGACACCATACAGCAGGCAGACTTGTACTACCTAGGTATACGTACGAAGCACAATAAGTCTGTAATATCGTCGTCGTCTCTATCTCTAATGAAAATTTTATTATATCTATCTTACATGGGTTTTTTTATTCGTAGATTTTTCCACTGAACTTATCGCCTCGATCGAATGGATTCGTCACCAGAAATTATGGTTTTACAAGCCCTCAAAGCGGCCACCGACCAAGATGTTGATTTGGTCAAAAAAGCTGAACAAAAACTAAACGAATGGGAACAACAGCCGGGCTTCTTTCCAACTCTAATGCGAATACTCCAAAATCAACAATTTGACATTAATGTTCGTTGGATGGCCACAGTTTACCTTAAGAATGGAGTGAATAGATATTGGAGGAAAGGCATCAAGAACGAACTACCAGCTGCCGATAAATCGGAAATTCGTCAGAGCTTACTGGAGAATTTTTGCGAACCCATCCCGCAAGTTGCTTCACAGATTGCCGTGTTGATTGCGAGAATCGCGAGGTTAGATTATCCCAAGGAGTGGCCGGATTTGGTGCCGGTTTTGCTGAAAAACATCCAAACTACGGATAGTTTGCAGCAGCAGAGGGTGTTATTGATATTCCATCATGTCATCAAGGCGCTGATGTCGCGACGAATGATGAGTGAGAAAAAGATTTTCGAAGAGTTGACAGCGAATATCTACGAATATATTTACGACCTTTGGGATGGATTTACGAATCTGTTCATTCATAGCCTTGAAAATTCTCAACCTGAGGCGGCATTTGTTCACATGGAAAAGGCACTGTTGACCCTTCGCACATTGAGGAAGCTAACTATATCCGGATATTCAAAGCCACAGCACTCCCAAAGATGCATGCAATTTTTACAGGTGAATTTATTAGTCTTCATTTTAAGGAATTAGTTTCATTTAATGATTTAAACGTATTAACTTATCCATATGTTGTTTAATGTGGTCCATTCATATATTGGAAGATTAGATAATTGATTTCAGATGTAAGAAGTTTTATAAAAAATGTTCAGTTAGCTAATGTTTTCAGTTCTTCATCAAACTCACATTGTAGATATAATCAGAAAAGATTCAGTTATCAGTGTGAAAGGTGTAAATTAAACTCAATAAACTCTTTCGAATAGAGTGACATGCTGGAAGATCAAATTTTAACAAAATTCGTCAAAAAGTAACAAACGAAAAAAAATCTTGATTGAAGGTGCTCCATGAATGGAATAATCCTACTACTTATTTAATGACTCCTATTATTTGACTAGAATGTTAGACGGCGGCCAGCCTATGTTCTCTTTATTGATACCTTTCAAATAATCATTCAAGGTTAAATTGAATTCATAAATTAATAGCTGTCTAGCATATTGATTTTGGTACAATTAGAATATTAGAAAAGCTATACTTCTCTTGGGGTGGCGAATTCAATTTCAATACTAATATTTTCATGCATAAAGCAAACAGAAACATTAAATTAAGTGCATATGTATGTTGAATTAAATTACAGAATCCGGAATCAGATACTTGTAAGGGTATAGGGTATGCGAGGGCGCAAAAATTGCAAATGGCATTTTTGACGACTTTAACCTCAAATAATCATACCACGGTTTTTTTTTTTTGGATAGCCTATTGTGGTCTCGGCTATCTCCATAATGATGTCGCTATAAAGGTTCCACTGGTTATTGACGTTTGTGGCTGGGGGTACGGCAGAGAGTTTCCCGGTCAACTGCTCACTGTAGTCTGGCTTTCTCAAGTGTGCTAAAGCATGCAATGTTGAATTTATTCCTTTGGGCGGTCTTCGCTTTCTTTTCGTTGGACAGTCGGGTTTAGAACTTTTTCACAACACGAAAGTGGTCAGAGTCCACGTTTCCATCCCGGAAAGTTCACATGTCCAAGATGTTCGACACGTGCCTTGCGCCAATTAGCACGTGGTCGATTTGGTTGCCGGTTCGACCAACTGGAGATCGCCAGGTTGCTATGTGTATCCTTCACCTGGGGAACCTAGTGCTACTTAACACCGTATTCCGAGCTGCAGCAAAGTCGAAAGCCGTTATCTGTTGTCGTTTCGTGGAGGCTGCGCTTTCCAACTAATCCGCCAAAGATATTTTCCTTCCCGACTTTAGCATTGAAGTCTCCGAGCACGACTTTGACATCATACTCCGAACAAACTCCGTAGGCTCCATCCAGGAGGTCGTAAAACTCCTCCTTGTTAGACTCCTCAGCTTTATCGGTAAGAACGTGTGCACGTATTAGGCGGATCTGAGTCGATTTCCCACGACGAATCCGCATCCTAACATGTGCAATTTTTGATGACAGCTGTAATAAATGTCGCAATCTTTTCTTTTTGTTATTCCTCATCCTATCCATCGTATCTCCTGGATCGCGGTAATGTCTGCCTCGTAAATCCTAGTCCATTTTAGTTCCGGGTCTGGTTGCCATTTGAGGGGGGTCGTTATCCGAGGCTTCTCGCGTCTCTCTCACAACAATAGGTATTTTTTTTACCGTGGCCGGTTCGTAAGCCCGACGCACTAACCTCCAATTTGAAGGGCCATTAGTTTGGTGTTGCAATTCTTTCCTTGGTCAAAATTTAACACCACAACGTAGCTTTGTGTTTAAGTAGAAACGGATATCAAACACTGATAAAAAAAAAACTGAAAATTCGGCGCCCATATACCGTAAGAATGAAGAACTGAAGGAATTTATAAAAAAAGGTTGTGTGTTCTGACGTACGCGCGGTAGAAGTAGAACTTCTTTACCCTCAAGCAAGGCCTCTGTAAGATTCTAACCTATAAACGTACAAACATTTTGAATTCTAAAAACATGTCGCTGTCTTTGACTGATAACGTGTCGTTTTGACATGTCACTGAAAGCTGCATAGAAAATTTTTTAATCCCAACGCCGGAAAAGAAATTTTACTTCAATAATTAGCAAGAATGGGGAGGGTTACGGTGCATTAAAAGCATGTAAAGGTATTTTTAATGCTGAATTAATTGAATATTTAAAAAAAGAGAAGAATGCCGACATTCATAGTGAAACAAAGCAGACGTTTCGTGTTGATGGTCGTGTTAAGCCCAGCACTTCAGAGGACGCTGCGCTGGTTCTCAATATTTCATGGTGGTGGCATAGGATAGCCTAACAGGGCATTATAAAATCGATTAAAAAGTTACCGGGCGATCTCTTGCTATTGCAGCCATTTGATTGTGATATTGCAACGTTCGGACATGTAAAAAACTGGTTGACGGTTGATCAGTCAGATCATCTCCTTGTTCCCTAGTGGATGTTGAGTTATGGGAAATGCGTACTAGAAATCACAATGTTTCGGAGGTAGTGCCGGTGTAGGCTGTACTTTCCAATGTGGATGTGTTGACCCATTACCTGCCACTGTACTCAATTGAGTACAGTAATTTGTTAAATTTCAACTGGATTTTTTTTTTAAAGTAGGCTTTGATTTTCATTTCTTTCAATTGGAAAGCAATTATTGACATGTGCTTTGATACTGGCAGTGAATTTGTCGAGATTGAAAAACATTTTTTAGTTTTTTCATGAACTTTTGTGTCGAGCATTTCTTGTTTGAAGCAATTTGGTGACTTTGCGAAAGTAAAATGTTAGTAAAAATTTAAAATTTTGAATAACATTTGAACAATGGATTCTATTCTTTCGATTTTGTATCTAGAAAAAAACATTGCATATAAATTACAAACAAACATTTTTTCTTTTGCATGGTAAGTCGTAAATAAAAATGGTGTACTCAATTGAGTACACTTGCCAAAACCATGTTAAATTTTTTTCTCACTGGATTTGCTGAGAAATATCTTTCAACTATAAACTGTGGTAGCTTTTATGGCAGGCGCTTTCCCAACCTCTACATTGCTGTTGAAGATATTCCAGATGATGGAAATGAAATAGATATAGTGGTTATTCCACCAGTTGTTGATATACAACAGACGAGGTCATGACCAGCCATGACCTTATGGCTACCTTACGCAGAAAAGGATTTCGTGCAACAGGTATACGATTCGGGACAATCTAATGAAAAAATGTTCACTAAAATCCTTGAAAGCGGTAATGAAAGAGAATCTTGGTTACTTTCATCACAAATTTGACAAAAAACAATAATATCTTGTTCGCTCGTTAGAAAGATAATGCTGTTGTAACCATTGCAACAAGCTACGACAACTTGAAACCACTAGGAAAAGTCAAGAGAGGTCAGCAACAGAAAGAGAAAAAGTTGTCATTCCTCAGCCAAAGCCTCTAGTTGCATACAACAATGGTATGGGTGGTGTCGACCTTCATGACCAATTTGTGAACAACTGCCGCATAAAAATAAAGGGTAAAAAATGGTGGTGGCCATTATTCACACACATGCTAAACTCAATTTTGGTGAACGCTTGGGAACTCTGTTGTCTGCAAAACAAAGAAAACCGGAATCTCTTTTCATTTGTTAGGACCATAGCCAGAACTTATTTACGCTCGTCAAAAAAGCTCCAAATAAGCCAAATGTACTATACTCTGTCCAACAAAAATTGTCAGTACAGGCCTTATAGGAGAGCTTTTTCTAAAGCAGTGGCGCCTGATGCACCCTCACTACAATGCGTTAGGAAAAATGCCACTAAAAAAAGAGCAAGCCACTGACTTTTCTTAAGGAATTGTTGTTGTAATTCTTTGCAAAGAGTTGTACACCCCAACACGACCGTCGTATCCCACTGCTGATGAGATACTGTCAAGACCAAGACAAGAGTGTCAAGTGTCACTCAATACGATCGTGCGCTCTTTATCTACAGCAAAACAGAGTTACCATTATCATTCTCAATTGCAAGCAAAGAGCTTGTTCAGTGGTTTTTATTAAGGAGCTTTTGGGATTTGAAGCTTTTGAGAACACATTTTAAGAAGATGAGTATGTTGAGTGTTGTCGTATTGCTTTTCAACTTAAAAAAAAACGCGCCTATTATCTTACCGCTTGGCGTTGTGGGAAAAGGTAAATTGAATATTGTTTTCAGTCGTTTTGAATCGGCAGACGGTAGCCCTACGCGTTTTTTACTTTCATTTGCGGCGATTTATAATGTAAACTACGGAATCCCAGTGAGAGCTTTAAAAGGCGACACACTTATGCATGGCAATGCAACCAGAATGAGAGACAAACGTCCTATCTTCCCTGTACTGACAATTTTTGTTGGACAGAGTATAGAAAGTGTTGTTCGCAGCAACGGAGAAGATTTCCCCCAAAAAATAAAAAATCAACCACGGTCCCACATTGGCCACAGCAGAGTTCGATGGATTTGTGAGCGGTGTCAAACCACTCTTTGCATCAAAATATAATGCTTTAAAATGTTTCATAATTATTAAGAGAATGTACCCGCATATCTAGCCAGTGTACTCAATTGAGTACACCCCTCTAATTACCAAACTTGAATTTTGTTTTTTTTTTTTAATATTGTATTTTTGTGCAAATGTAAACCTCAACATACAGCATTTCAGAGATTATTTATTTATCTCTATTTTTAAGGTCCTTGGCCTTTAATGGGTTAAAAAAGTCTACGATTATTGTGATGCCTTAGCTAGGGAACTTCTGATACATAATCAGCCTTATTCCGTAAGGCGTTGAACGCCAAAATAAAAACGTCAGTGTGAATTTGGTATTACGTAAGGCGTTCGACGCCAAATAAACGTCAATTTGTCGATTCTCTCTTGTGGAACGTGTTCTCTATATTGGTTTTGGTATTCCGTTAGTCGTTTGGATACAAAAAACGTCTGTAAAAATGTCGAAATCTGTCGTCTAGAAATTTGTTGACGACAGGAGTCAAAATAGAAGTTTTTTTAAATTTATTTTAGTTTTATAATTTAAAATTCTTTGTTAAGGGTGAAAATAACAAATCTATAAGGATTTACAAGAAAAGGCTCGAGGGGGTACCCAGCATCTCCTGCAAAAATGTATTTTTATATGAACTGTTATCAGTCACAATCACATACCCAAAAGTCAAGTATTTCTTTCTCCTCCATGATATGCATATGCATGTATATATACAAATATTTATATCAAGCGATCTATCTTTATATGTATATATATCTATCCGATTAAAATGGAAAATAAAAGAATTCGTAGAAATTACAACTTGGCAAAGATAAAACGCGAGCAGGTATTTCCTTAAGAATGTTGCTTAGGCTTGGCTGGGATAGTCCCAAATTGAAGTCGTTCCCAACCCCTTTTGGTAGCTCGCTTTTGCAAAAAATCTAAGGGTATCAGCAAGTTTGAATCTGTAAACAAATGCGATAAAATAAAAAATCAAAACCAGTGGTAGAATTACCTACTGCATATATGTATATTTTTTTATTTAATAACATATTTTGTGCCAGCCAAATCAAAAGGATTTGCTTTAGATGAAATGTACATTTATATCTTCTGCAGTAGTGCAGTATCAAATCTTTCTTTTCTTCTTCTTCTTCGTCGTCACTGCTGCTCCAAGAAAAATAACTTTCTACACTGTACATTTGTCTTATGTTTGAAACAAATTCACACAAATATAATTTTCAAAACCAAATTATTCAATTTGCAAACAATTTGATACGAGTATGTCAGATGTTTGGAATGTATTGTGGAATGTAAGAGCGAGAGAAACGCTAGCGTTTTAGTTACGGAATACCAAAAAAAAAACGACACGACTCCTAAAACGACAGTTGGCGTTTTAGAAAAACGCCTATCGGAATAAGGCTGAATATGTACTTCAAGCGAGCGAAATTCGCCTTGATACAAATTCACGTAAAGCTTTGCTCACATAATTGAAACTCAAGTTTGCTTAGCAAAGTCTTCTTGCAACAACAAATACCTCTTAAATAGACACTGCTTTTGTTCTGGGAAACATTCACATTGGTGTTATTATAATCTAAAGGGCTTTTGCAGAAAGTAAACTGTGAAACCGCCACAGAACGACGAAATTTATTTAGCTTGAACATTAATCCATAATATTAATCCTGTAATATGTTTTAAACATAATTTCGTATCTGAAATAAGTTAACCTTCAAATTCTAGAAAAAAAAACATTTTCTGACGTAAGTTCTGATGTTCTGAAAGGTGTGAAAACATGAATCCTACATTTAACTCATAATTTGACGACTATATCTTGTATGAGAATCAATATCACATCTAAGCTTTCAGACATAAATTTATGCGAGAAGTTCAATTCTAAAAGAACTCTTACCAGTCTTTATATAGTTTTTTTTTTAAGCTTTTATCTTTCGTGTATCCTTGCAGGACGTACTGTAGGGAAATTGAGTCTATTAAGTGGTGAATGATCTGGATAACGCTATCCTAACATACGATATCATTACAGGCAGCGTGAACAGTGGTTCACACGATTTCCCCAACCAAATTCGTTCCCTTTCGCTTTTACGAGTTTAAGGGTCATCTTTCCGAAGCGTCTAAAAATGATCAGAGTGCCTTTACATCTTAGTCCCGACTCCATATATGAATACTTTTAAGAATACATAATTTTGTACTCCTAAAGCTTATAAATTATAGTAAGATTTCTGGATTTATAGAGGCTTCAAATACCATAGCAGGCTCTACTCGATTTGAAAAACCGTCGCCGTAATTTTTTGTACATGTCCATTCATTGGTTATTTGTTTGTTTGATCAACTCTTATTGCCACATGTCCTTTGTTCTCTTCAATTAACCTGCTTCCCAATTTTCGTTTGTAATTTTGCTAATAAGAAACCTATACTGAAAACTACATTTCTTAACTTAAACTGTCTTTTTATAAAGAAGAAAAAGTTTTATAGTTTTTTAAAAATTTATCAAAATATTTTTTTTTTTAACTCATAGATTCTTTTTGGAAGACTAAAACAATGTCTAGAGTGGCGTTATCAGCTTCAGCGCCTAAATGCAGCCGACAAGTTGATTGAACTGCTGGAAAAGTTCATCCTTAAACAGATAAAAACACTGAATGAGTTTCTGGAGTATCATTCGGCGGCATTTGTCCGGTTTGTTTCACCAGCATTGGAGTTCTCTTTTAATTACGTTTTTCACGAAGGCACTGTGCTTGTGTTTGATGATGGAAATGTCGTCAACTTTCCTCAATTCACTATTCACTGCATAAATCTAATGAAAGGAATTTTACTAAGTAACTTGTACAGTGACAAAGTAAAAGATAGTCTGCCCACAGGAGAGAGTCCAGTGCCTTTGTCGGAGTTTTTTACTTCGGAGCGAATTTGTTACATATGCGAAAAAATAGTCACTCATTATTTCCTGTTAACTCAAGCAGAGTTAGAGTTGTGGGTAGAAGATGCAGAGTCATTTTCACAAGATGATGCCGGTGGGGATAGTTGGAAATACTCGTTGCGACCCTCTGTGGAAAGACTCTTCCTAACTGTAATGAATAAATTCCGCACAGACATGACCACTGAGACATTGAAATACATCAGAAAAGCTCAACAAATTAATCTCACGCCTCAATCAGATCTTGAGGATATTCTATTAAAGGATGCCATCTACAATGCAGCTGGACTTGCTTCATTCAATCTATTCGACGAGATTGATTTTGATATGTGGTTCACAAATCAGCTTTTGACTGAGATTAAAATCGATTCGGATAACTTTAGGATTCTAAGGCGAAGGGCTATATGGCTGACAGCACAATGGGCAGCAGTTAAATTCTCTCGAGATCTACGTACTGTAGCGTATGAAGCATGTCTGCATCTACTTCGACCCGCAGAAGATATGTCCATTCGCTTGGAATCATCGAAAACTCTAGCGGCTCTGATCAATAGTTTTGAATTCGAACCGGATCCTTTTCATCCCTATCTCGAGCGAACCTTCTCCGCTTTATTTGTGCTGCTAACCGAGTCCAAGGAATATGATACCAAAATGAATGTTCTATCCATTATAACCGGAATCGTGGAGAAAATGAGCGATCATGTTCAGTCGCAGGCCGATAACCTCATTGCATACCTTCCAGTTCTGTGGACAGACAGTGAGGACCATAATTTATTGAAGTGTTCTATCATTTGTACCCTTCAACAGATTATCAAAGCTCTTCACGAAACTCCTGAACAAATGAAACCTTTCCTATATGTTGTGATTGGATTGAGTACTGATATTAAGGAACCTTCACATATCTATCTCATGGATGAAGGACTCTCCCTATGGTTATCTGTCATGGAGAACAGCACAGTCATTACTCCGCAACTCTTAGATATTTGCAAAAATTTACTTCCTATAATCGAAGGGTCTTCGGAGAACTTCCGCACTATACTGTTCATCATACAAGCATATATACTCCTATGTCCGCGTGCATTCCTAGAGCGCTATGGCAAGCAATTTGTCGATTTGTGTTCACGTATGTTGGACGATATTCGACCTGAAGGCATAGTCGTCATAATGAAGGTGTTCGAGACAATGTTGAAAGCAGATTCGGCATATGGCTTGGACATCCTGGAACCAGTTCTTCCACATATTTTCCGACAAATCTACGACAATAAAGAATTCCCAATGGTAATGAGCACTTATCTGACGATAGTAGCTCGCGTCTTAATCATCAATCAGAGTGTGTTCTCCGACGTTATTCTGAAACTCAGTCTACCGAATGCTTTGGAAACTATTATTGACGTATGGAACGCAAAAATGCCACTAGTCTCCGAATTAGAAAAAAGGAAACTCCTCAGTCTTGCGCTAGCATCTCTATTTACCGTGAATAATGTAGCCATACACGAACGCTTTCCAGCTTCAATGCAAAATATCTCCGAAGTTCTTTCTGATGTTATGAAAGAAGAGGATTCAAAGAGTGACGGGGTTCGTCAGTACTACGATTGTCTAGTATTCCAAGATGAAAATGATTTGGATATTGCTAGCAATGGCAGCAGTGGCTTTGGGGCATTCTTAGGAGGCATCAATGATTGTCAAACTCAAGCACACCACTACGATCGTTGTCGTCAGCTATCACTAAAAGATCCCGTCCACACAATAGTCCTAAAGGACTACGTGGGATGGCAGTTGAATAGCATGCGTTCGCAAATAGGTGATATGGGCTACCAATATCTAATGAATACAGTTTATGCAGGAGTGCTTTCGAATATGAGCGAGTATTTGGATCTATCGATTATACCTAAGGCTGTAACTAATTAAAACAAATATTTTTATTATAAACACAAAACTAATTAAAAATTATTGTGCATATACAGAAATTTGTTTTTATGTTATTTATACTTATATATATTTTTAATAATTAATATTAAATAAACTGATAAACTGATTGTATGCGCAGAGCATAAAGGAATTTCTTAATAAAAATGACTCGTTGAACACCAGCATGTTGTTTTATATTCTTAGTTTTGTAAACGATTCCTGTTTTTTTTTTTTCAAAAATGAAGAAAAATAAATATCTCTGTGCCTAAACAAAATCTTGGTAATAGAGGATTAACTGGGGAGTTATTTAGTAGGCAGGTGAGAGGTGTCCACTGAGCCAGGCACTTGGGATAGGTTAGGTAAGGTTTGAAGTGGTGATGATACGGAAAGGCGTACCGTCTCAATTAGATCTCATTGATATTTGCGCTTCCCAGTAAGGAAGGCTTGTGGAAGAGTAGGGAATGAATTAAAGGTAGCTTTAATTTTAGGATGTTCTTTAGTGGGAGGTTATAGATGCCGCCCAAATCGTAGACAAAGTAAGTACCATGGTATCGGATTGGCTCGCATGAGGAGATGGACCATTTTTGTCTAGTTCATTTGTCATTTCGTTCCCGTATCACGATATCTCGCGACCCATCTGATGTAAATATGTTCTTTGCACTGCGAAATCTCTGCTCATTACGGCAATGATCTATTAGTTTCGGCTTAATAGTAATTGAGGAAATGGCTTAAATAGCTGTCTATCAAGATATCGATATGTTTGTTTACTAAATTAAGTGAGGAAGGATATCTTGACGTTTCGCAAACTGCAAGCACTTTTATTGGAATACACTGCAATATTTGGATTCTTTATTGATCTATTTGTAGATGGGTTATCTGAGTAAATGCCTGGATCTATCTCCTCGTAAGCCTTCTCGCTCAATTACTGAGTTTAAATAGGGCCACCAGTATGAGTTGTCATAAGGAAGGGACAAATTTACCCGCGACCATTAACACGATCTCATCGGCGTATACAATGACCTTGCACCGCCCAGAATTAGTTCAACCAGAATTTAGTTAAAGGTGAGAAGCTAAAGCAGAACAGATAACACCTAGTTGAGTAAATAAATCTACATCACCTTACTTTTAACTTGCTATCACCAATTTCTGCATTTAAAAGTCTACTTTGAAGCACGTTGTCTGTCCAGTTCGTCACAGCCAGTCTGATGTTGGTGGAGTTAAGGACTTGTCGCATTGTATTGTTTTCAACATTATTGAAATCCCCTTCTATGTCCAGAAATGCTGCCAGTGTTAATTCTTTGAAGTTAATTGAATTTGTGTTTAGCACTTTATGAAGCGCTGTTTTAACAGATTTGTCCTTCCTATAAGCACACCATCATTTAGCTTTAGGCGAATATGGGTTTCAATTAGGCTTTCTTCGAAAATGGTTCTATGTTTAGTAGAGAAACCTCTTCTACGACTTTTAGTCATGAATAAAATTCTAGTTGAGTTGAAAAGATGTGGCGTGAAGGCGGTTAATGATTTTGTGGAGGTACACAGCCGATCCTAAAGTATGGTTCGATTGTTTAATGGTCTGCACTGAAGAAGGTACAAAGAACTGTTAGCGTTGACACCACGGGGACTCTAAAATCTTGCCCAACTGATGCCTTAAGCGTTTTTCTATACTTTTTACCACTTGATTTATTTTGCAGGGCATTAAGACTAAAGGAATCGAACTCTTGGATTGCCAAATCTTACTATATCTAGAAAGTTTTGGCCCACCTATATAATAAATCCCAAACACTTGATCTGATATGCAGACCTAGGCAAGACATAGCCAGGACCAGGATCGTAGCTACCTGTAGCGGGCACTGGTCAATAGTACAGCATGAAGCTTTCCTCACAACACTCATAGCTTTGGATACAGAAACAATCCACCATTTTCCCTGCAAATGCTCTACTCTGACCAAATTAGAAAAGGCATTTTTTGACGACATTGATTTACTTTCGAAAATAAACATGAAAGACTATCTGTTTTCTCAACGCGTCGAAATGGCTCTAGGACGAACTTCGGTTACCTCTATACCGTGCCCTTCGTTTGATTCCTTAGATCCCGAGCTTAGCGGACTGAGGAATTTGACAGAAACTTACGGTGCGGTGAACCGGATAATCACACAATCGGATCATTCAACAAACTGTCTAGCTTGGCACAGTGTAGATGGTGTCGGATAAGTGGGGTGGGCTCTTTGATTGAGTGATCCAAATTCCGGATGATTGTGCACAATAAGAGAAATCAAAACCTACTAGATCTTTTCTTCATTTTGAACTCGATCGAAACTGGATCACTCCGTGAGAATGTCCACAGTTCGCCACATCAATTCGATACACAAGTTCACAAGAATTACGGTATCAAAATGGCGCACTTCATCGCAAATTGGGCAACAGTGCTAGGCTACTAGTAGTCTGGTCGCCATTTCTACCTACCTACCATAATACGAATTGTGTGTAATGTCTTATTTTCAATTTATTATTATTTAATTATAGATCGTAAGGGTTAAGCGAAACAGCAAACATTTTATCAAAATTCTACGTGCCGTTTTCTAGGAACAAAAAAAAAAAACAATTTTAGAAAATCATGTCTAGGTTTTACTAAATATAATTTTTCAATTTTTTTTTAAATCTGTGGAACAGTTTTTGGGAAAAAAAATGTTGGGCGACTTTCCTTTAAGGTATAGTATTGTTTTTTTTTTACACTTAGCTAGTGGTCTAGAACAGATTTAAAATAATAAAGTGAGGAAACACCGTTAAATCATAAAAAAAAATGCTTTATTTTTCAGTTTTAACCTCACTTTTTGTATATTTTTTAGTGTTTTCTTGACTAAGAGTACTGAAAGTGGTTAGATTTCGATATTTAATACCTCTTAGGGTATGTAAAGTCACCAGGCAGGCGTCTATATCAACAGTTTTTTAGCTTAACGGTACGGTGGTTGAGCGCTTCACGGGTTCTCAGGATTTTGACTCCCTTTTTAAGGCCACACCCGCTTAAGCAACTTCGTTGCTCCGCTTAGGAGAGGACCAACTTAAAAGTACTGTGGTTTCAGAAGCTTCCTTTTAATTAACAAATAATCCCCTTACAAAATTAACAAAAAAGGAAAAATTCCCAATAATATCCCAAAAATAACCCAACTCTGATAATACTTACACAAAGAGAATTGTCAAAATAAACAAAAAAAAAAGTGCATTTTGTATGGAAATTGAGGAACTTAAAAAATTAATTAAAAACAGTTATAAATGTTTCCTCACTTTAAAATTGTGATATTTGTTATTTAAAAGTGCTAATAATCTACCGAATAAAACTATCCGCGTGTGGAAGTTCGTGCTACCTTAAAGAAAAGTTGAGACAAAATGTTTAATAAGATTTCGAAAAAAATTGTATGGCGGGTACCGTCTACCGTTATTTTTGGTCTTGAAAAAAGAAATGAGTCGGGAAAAAATTAAAAATACTGTCTACAATGGTTATAGAAAATCGGTCGAGCCATTTAGGCTGAAGTCAAGCACACATGCACACAAAATTGCGAGATCCACTTTTTTTTGGTGTTCTCTGTCATCGTAATGTCAAGTTTGATAAGAATATCTAGTTCGATTTTTTTACGAATGCAAAACTTGTCATATATACATACATACATATATCGTAAGTAAAAAGAATAATGAGATTAATGTATACTATCAGATCTTTGTCGAAGAGAGCAATATCTTGCGATTGTAACCAATTACCAGCACAATTAAGTGTTCCTCAGGCTCATCACTTAGTGCAGGGTGAGTAACAACTTTGAAAAATACAAAATAATTATAAAATGAACAAATGCAATGTCTGTGTTAAACTAAACTTTTACAAAGATTCAATAGCGTGGCACACTAACTAGCTAACTAACTGCAGATAGGTTTGTATGACAAAACGAACAATAAGTATAATAGACTTAACTATTGTTATGACCGACGTTGTGAAATATTTATAATTTGTATGAGTTATGTTGTATTAATTGCTAAATCATTATTTAAAAAAAGAGTACCATTAGTTTAGGTACCAACTTCTATTTTGACCGGTTAGGCAAGAGATACGAGGAGCCGCGGATAAAACGCCCAGAACAAAACGTCAAAGAATAACGACCTAAGATCAAAATACTTTTTTCACTAAGGGTCACAATCACAGGTTAACTTCTTCGGTTTGAAATCCACCCCCTTTAACAAACAAATATACTTGGTTGGATTCTGTATTTTTTTTTATAATTTGATCATACTGAATTGATAATGACTACCCTTATAAATGTTAAGTTGTAACACAGTGCGTGTTTAAGGTGCTGTCGTCAGCGAAACAATGAAGTGGTTAGAAGATTCAGATAAGAGATCATTTATGAAGGTAAGAAAGACTGTCGGAGATAAAACGGAGCCTTGAGGCACACCAGCATTTATGTTAGGAATATCAGACTAAAAACCGTCTAGAACAACTCGAATTAAACTGTTAAAAAAGGTAATTTCTAATCCAAAGAAAGCATTTTCGAAAAAAGAGCTTCGTGCCAAAGTCTATCAAATGATGCTTTAGAAATATCAAGGGCAATTACCTTTGTTTCTTCAAAATGATGTAGGGATTGGTTCCAGTATTTGGTCAAATAAGCCATAAAAAAGGTGGACCTATTGCTACAAAAGCCGTACTGTCGATCATTAAAAGAGCTTTCGTTCTTCGATATATTTCTTAAGCTGATTGTTGATCAGCGTTTCCATGACCTTAGAAAAAGGGACGTTAGTTGGTCGGTAATTGGAGGGGGAGGAAGATCATTGAGGACTCTTGCAACTGTACGAACCCATTACCTTTCAAGTACAGGAGGAGTCATACCACTGTGTGGCAAACTCGAAATTATACAATTTACAACAAACTGCGTTGCAAGTAAATCGGCCTTAGCGAGGTATCCGTTCGGAGAGGAAAAGTCTCCGATTTCGTATGATTCGGAGAGGAAAAGTCTCCGATTTCGTATGATTCGGAGGATTTTCGCTTCAAGGTATTTTTCCGAACAGCTGTTCGCAATTTTTGTCCGACATTTTTTTAACGCACCCGGCGAACTGCGTTGAAGTTCGATCAAGTGCTTTATTTGTGAAATTTCTGACAGGATACCTCGAAAGCAATTTGAAACTCCGACAAAGTACGCGTTGCGGACAATTGTCCGCTCCGAACGGATACCTCGCTAGGGCCGAATAAGATTTTTCTTTCGAGCTGACAGATGGTTATTGTGAACAAATGTTGGAACCTATGACTTAGAAGAGTTTTTAATACTTTTTTACAAATGTGTGGAATAAAAAATAAAATAAATTATAAGAAAACATACGACAAAATATGGGAAATAGTATTCACAAGGATCCGAGTTTTCCCTTGAATGACTCTTCCCCATAGCTCCGGCTAAATTTGAGCGATGGCGTGTTTTATATTCATCTTAAGCGCATCAGTTGATTGTGATTTATTTTCATAGACCTGCAACTTCAGGAAACCTAAAAAGAAAAAGTTTAGCGGTGTCAAATCGCATGACCTTGGTGGCCAATCCACGTCACCTCCCCAAGAGACAACCTAACCCTCAAATCATTCAAGCAGAATGTCAATTCGATTTGTTTCACGTAGCGCCTTCCTTGTTGAACCACATGTCGTTTACGCCCGTTTGGTTCAATTTGGGCCATAACAAATTGATTATCATCGTTCTGTTGCGATCATCGCCTCATCGATTTTTCGGCCCAAATTGGGATCCTCTTCCAAACGCTCCGAAGCCCAGAACAAAAGGTCATGAGCAAATGGTCATGAACTTCGAGCTCCTGGATCTCAATTGGATCTTGTATGCCCAAGGGCCCAAGTACCGATGCAGGAACAGACTACCTGTACAATTTAACAGACCGCTGACATGTTCTCGGCCGATCTTGCGTTATTCCTTTACATAATATATAATTAAGTACATAACCGTTCACCTTAAATGTGACCACCAAACCTTGAAGAGTCGACTGTGTGAAGGGCCACCATGTCTACCGTAATATGAGCGCAAAGCGCTCAGCCTTTACCTTAACGAACAGTCATTTTGATAATAAATATTTATCATTTGGACCTGTTGAACTGAGCAACTTGCCATGGTGATTTGACATCAGTAACTGAATAATAAACAACAGATTTGACAGATGTCACCAAATCAATATGGCCGCCAAAATCTAGGCGCGTCAAAAGAAAAACCCTTTATATATACATAGGTATTTTTGGTTTATGCTGTGTTGTAAAAAGGTACCTTGCTAATTTAGGGTCATCTAATTCATGTTCCAAATTTGACAGTACTGCTTAAATCAAATACCTCAAATCGAACTTTTATCCGAGATTATATATCTAGTTTAAAGATAGCCATTTTACAATTCAGATCGTTTAAAGTACTACAAAAATAGTAACCAATTTTCAAACAGCATTTTCTTCAGCAATGAAGCTCACGGTATGGCGTGAAATTTGGTTTGATGGTGTCATTGGTCAATACTTCTTCGAAAATGAGGGAGGTGTAACCCTCACTGTCGATTCCCATTATTAAAGTAAATGTTAATTTTTTTTTTAGGCTGAAATCGGAATTATGCATGTGGCAGATATTTATGTGGTTTAATAAGATGCTGCCATATGTCACTCAACACGGCTCGTTTTGGCTTTATTACAAGAAAAATTTCAAAATTTCGTGGTCCAGTTATTTCGAGATATTAAGTGATTTGAACAGGTCACCAAGATCAGTTGCCGTTATTATTTTGTTTATTAAAAGTCATCGAAAATTACCCTGTCATAACCAAGTCCTGTAAGAATTCTCGTGGAGGAAATTTGCAATATTTTATATTTCATTCATAATGGCAAACACCTTATCCAAATAAAAGGCGCTGATAACTACTGACAAAAAAATGCTGTTGTGGAATAAATCCCCTTTCTCTTTCACTTAATAGGTACATACACATAGTACAGATATTAAATTTTAATACATTAAATTTAAATACATTTCTAAGTCTCTCAAACCAAATTATTAAATAAATATCACCAATTCCAATTGCTTCTATTTTTCGGCGCGTTTAAAAGTATTCAACAAAATAAATGTAAATTAAAACAATTTAGCTACGTCCCTGAGATCAGTGATCATTTCATAAGAGTGTCAAGTAGGTTGCTTTAACCCTACATAATACCTACACCATATTTTGCAGAAGCTAATAATTCAGAAATCAGAATTCTCAATCTGAAACAGAGAGTCTATTCTCCTCTGTCAAACTTTAAGAAGAAGGAATTATTGATCTTTTCATTGATCGTGCTTATGCACCGTTGCCACCTTTTCAATTTTTAATAATATGTAATACCTAATTAATGGGGAGTTAAATTCATCAGGTGAGTGAAAAGAAAAAATTGCCAAATTGAATGCGACTCCTGCTAAAACGAGTCCACCATATATACCCTTACAAAAACTTTTCCAGTAATTCTCCCAGTGCGATCGGAAATGAAACAAATACATACTTTAATTATGGCTTTAAAAAGCTAACTGTATACAGGTAGAAGGTACAAGCTTCTGTACCTATCCACTCATCCCTAACAACGCAAGTCATGCAAGGAAAAGAGATAAAACTACTTACCCAATCGTAACTATCTCAAATCGTGTTGAATTTTTGAATAAGAATAAAAATAAGATAAGTTGATACACCTGGCCTTGCAACATACAAACAAACCAATTCCTATGATTACAGGTAAATCCAAACCACCATTCTCACGATGTACGATTTTACTTTTACCATCCAAGAAAATAGTTCGCTCTCCCTCTTGCAGCGACAATTTCCAATCCAGGTGTCTAACTCAACTGTATTGGTGCATACACTGGTGGATTTGTAGCTGGGTAATAAGCAATGAACTCGATTTATGGAATTACGAGACCAAAAATTATTTACCTGAGCTGAATGTTCATACCAGTCGACGTTTTACCATCGCACCGTTACAATCGTGTCTATATCGTCCCCGATATCTTTGCCTGTCGGTAGCATTAAATTATTGATAAAATAATGAATTCTCTAGTAAAATAAAGTTGCACAAAAAGGCACAACCTGCAAACAAGATTGAACTGAAAAGAAAAACCGGTGGCCCGTAAAGTCGAAATATCAATTTTTCAACAACTCAAACTTGTTGAGTTTATGACAAGTTCCGGAATTCGTTTCGAAATTTTTTTTTCTTCTATTTCTTCCACAACCAACACAGTGCAATATTTTAACCGTGTAAACTATCCGAGTTCCGAGCCAACAACAAGTGTCTAAAATTTGAAATCCCTAGATCTTCCAACAAAACGTAACTTGTTGAGACTTAATTTTTTTTATGGAAAAACCCTACCTACATTAAAATTAAAATAATTTTTGTCTTTTTCCACATCGTCTACACGGTGAGTTTTTTTTTATAATTGTGTATTTTCTTATGTGTACCTGTTTTTTGGGAATAAAACCTTTTCTACCTTTGAGCTTGTTGCATATGTAACTTTTTTTATTTTCTTCTTGGAAGATCATGCTGAAAATGTAATAAAATTTGTTGTAAATGATGATAAAAACTGTGTATACCTCTTCCTGTGGGGTTAATGAGCAAAAATATTTAATATTTTTGTTTCCAAAAAAAAAGGCCCCAACCAACATTTACCTACATACATAGGTACATAGAAAGAAAGATCATCATCACCGCGATCGTAAGAAGAATAAAAAAGCAGTTGAACACCTGAGAGAAGTTGTGTTTTCTCTCAATTGGTTGGACAGAGATGCAATGATGTTTTTATTATTGTACTTTTTCACAAAAAAAAAAAACTAACGATCATTGTGTGCAGGTATTTGTCGGTAAAAGTTTTGTTGAGCTCCTCTCACACTGCCGCTCTCTGCAAACAAACGCAAAATGTCCTCTCCTCTTGTCAAAAAAAAAAAAAAAAATCGAAAAGGTAGGTAGGTCGAGGTAGATCGTTTTCGGTTTTCGGTTTTTGTTGATGTTGTTTGTGAGGTAATTTTGTTCCTTTTTTCGTGCAGCAACCTGTTGGAGTTGCAGCTTAAATCACGTAAAATGACACGTGTAATATCAATGTAGGTGTTTTAATCCCTACGGATTAATTTGATACCTGTTAACTGTAGTTGTTGAAAGCATATACAATTCACTATCCCTCCTAAATGTCCACTAAGAATTTTCGATTCAACAAACCAGCGGTATCTGAGTGTTTTCATTTTGCTTGCTTCGATCTTCGATCGTTACCGATGATCTTTACTTAAAATTACTAAAAAAAAAATAAAAATAACATTTCCAATGTCGTTCTACAGGAATTTCTGTCTGTGGTTTGAAATTCCATCTCAATGTAGGTTTTGTAATTGAGAAGAGAAACAGGTTGGAGACTTCTTACTTTGCGTCAGTTTTTTTTTTTTTTTTTTTAATTTTTTTTGTACCCAAGTTTTGGATGTTTAGCTATCCATTTCTTACTTTGTAGGTAAATCAATTATTTTATCAATTAAAAAAAAAAAAAACACAAACCACAATTAAGATGTTAAATACATTTGATGGTTGATTGTAAATACTGGTTTTAATTTAAGCAATATTTATGTACATCGGTAATTTAGTCAATAATACAATGTATGGATTAAGCATATAATACCTACCAACCTTCCTACCTATTTTGGGATTTAAAAGCTGGAATACCGGACATGCCAAGCCAAGTCGATTTGTTACAGGAACAACTTGTGGAAAAATAAACATTTCGTTTTTAATCTTAAGACTCCTGTCAAACTATTGAGCAAATAAAACATTAAACACACGAAAATTAGATTTTCTTCAAGAACATAGCCGCGAATATAGGTTTTTTTTGGAAGACTGAAAACCCGCTAAGTGTATTTACCTACATATATTAATTGTAAAATATTTCAAAACGTCCTCCAAAAAATATAAAAAGAAGAAAATGATCAAATCAATTAATATATGTATGTACTTGGAGTTGAGTATGAATGAGTGTACAAGGTGGGCCATCTAGTGGTTTTTTTTTTTAAATCATAGGTTATTTTGACACCGACAGCTGTTTCCCGCTCGAAATCTTGACAGAAAGTCAGTATCATGCCTCCGCGGAACGAAATGAGTTTCTAACCGCTTGAACAAGGTTGGGAAACATATTGAAAACTTATTTCCAAAGTGAGTGCTGTGTAGCCTAAACAGTGCGTTTTTTTTAAAAGAAGTTTTGGCCGAAATAAAGCATCCCCATCGCCCCTGCTGTACGCAAGTTTGTGCAAAAAGTTCATGAGACTGGTATGCTAGTAGACAACAATCATGGTCCCCGTAGTCGTCCGGTGCGCACAGACGAGGCTGCTGTGGCCGAGAGTGTGAGACTCAAATAGTGCGTGAACACTAGCCTGAGGAGAATTCTGCACAAAGATCTTGGATTATTCGCTTACAAGGTCCAATTGACTCAGCAATTGAAGGTGCACGACCATCCGCTTGAACGACCGACGTTGGGTTCCATAATGAAGCTATAATACATTGTTAAAAATTTAATTTTGTATATTTTATTGCATTTTTAAAAAGAAACTTGGCCGACCCTTTATAAGAATAACTTTCTTAATGTTTGGAATTATTCAAATATGACAATCACTTTTGTTTATTTGTAAAATGGAGTAATCTGAGGTGTTTTTTTTTGACAATTTTGGTGCCTAGGGTGTCTTTTCGCGGTTGAATTTAGAAAAAAAAGAAAAGAGAAATAATATTAATATGTCAATTTGTATAAGTCCGATACATTTATTTGAGAGGCGTTGCTCTGTTAAATGTTGCGATAGTATTTAAGTCAATTCAAATTAAATAAAACAAATATATATGTATACTTATATATACAAACTTATATACTACATACATACATATGCACGTATTTAGTTTTTAATTTTGATTTTACTTTACTGTTATATTTTTTATTAAAGTTCACCCTTCATGTAGAATATCTTTCAAATTAAACAAACATCTAAAGACTCTTTCAGCCTTATTTACTAACTCGTTTTAGCGACGGAGTAAAGTTACTATCGACTTTACAACGGCTCTAATCCTGAAAACTGGTTCATAGGAGGTTTAAGGCCGTTTTAGTATCTAAATGTCATTTTGAGATGACATCTTGTGAAATTTACAAAAAGGAGTGTAAGCAATTTTTTTTTCGTTTCTTACTAAGACAAAAAGGAAAGATATTTTGCATAAATTATTTATATTTTCCAAACGCTCTAACAGTTGTACGGTATTGGGAACGCAATGTGGTTTCGTAGGTACATTCATTTATTGGATTTGAACTTTATACAATCCAATTTTAAATGTATCCAATTTCCAATATGCATACAATGATATAATAAAATGAATAATAATGAAAATCAGCTGGGGTTTGCTTGGGTTTTTGTTTGTGTATAATAACCAGAGTTTTAGATTGGTGACTTTTTTTCCCAGTATTTTTGACATAAGGAAGGCGTAGCTAATACGGCTAAGAAAATATATATTAAATAAGGATTTGTTTGACGTGGCGTAAACCCGAAGTAAGTGCTTCGGCTCAGTTTAACTATTCCGAGGTTGAACCCAGTATTAGTGAAAAATAATAAATAAGACTGTTTAAGATTTATAATATTAGTGGGTTTTCAAACAACAAATGTAAGCTGATTAGAATATTGTCTAAATCCTATCTTAGAAGACCCCTAAGTTATGATAAGCCGTGCCACATGTAGATTCTGCAACATGCATGAGGAAATACCGGACCACATACTATGAAGATGTTGTCCACTCATGCACCAAAGGAAAAACCATCTGGGACAATTCAAGGTGGAAGAGAGAGAGAGAGTACTATCCTCTCTAAAAGTGCCCCAAATACTAAGATTCCTAACAGCAATAGATTTGGAGTGGAACTGTAGGATGAGCGAGCGTGGGCACAATAGATCTCCAGGTCGCAGTGCAATACCCCAATAAATAATTCATTCATTCTTTCAAATCCTATCAGGAATTTAGAAATAAGGCTACATGGATCAGCTTTTGATTACCCTTTAAGGTACCTTAAGTTAATCAATCAAAACATTCCAAATTACAGACGCACAGAAGTCAGCTTTGATTATCAGTAAAAATGATTGTTCAACCGGTTTTTCTGCTTTTTTACTGTCCCTATCAGTACCCCTTGGCATAATGGTTAGTGCGTTGGGCTGTCATGCCGAAGGTCTTGGGTTTTTTCAGGGGTGTACTATCTGTTGCGGGGAATTGACAAATCCCCGGAGAGCATCTCTTGTCATGAAAAATGCTGCTCATTAGCCGTTTGTAATCAGCAGACAATAATTGGGGGAGAGTACGATAACTTGGCCGCCAAGATTTGATAACGGATTTTTGTAGGGGGGTCAAAAACAAGCACTTTTTACTATGGGAGGGGGGGGTCTATCTCCCCCCGTTTAGGAGGTAGGGGCACTTTTAGAAAAAATGGTTTAAATTGAAAAAAAAATATTAAAAAACAACGGCAACACCTACAATAAAGTGTTATACTGCGTTTGAAAGCCAAAAGATAGTTCTATAATCCTGCATTTAAATTTTATTACTCATGTCAATAGTTTTTGAGAAATTCGCATTTAAACTCCAAACTTTGATAAAAAAACTTGAAAAAAAATGTTTAGACCGGTTGTTTTCAAAATTGTGAAATAAAATTGTAAATTAGCTGATATGTGTTTCATGTATCTATCAGTTCTTAGTCGAACACAAAAAACCGCATGGTTCTATGTCTTCTGGTTTTTGAGAAAACCTCCGTTTAAGAGGTAGGGGCACTTTTAGAAAAAAAATGGTTTAAATTATAAAAAAAAATATTAAAAAACAACGGCAACACTTACAATAAAGTCTATATACTGTGTTTGAAAGCCAGAAGATTGTTCTATAATTCTGCATTTAAATTAAATTACTCGTGTCAATGGTTTTTGAGAAATTCGCATTTAAAGTCCCAATTTTGATAAAATAACGTGAAAAAAAAAAGTTTAGACCGATTGTTTTCAAAATTTTGAAATGAAATTGTAAATTAACTTATATGTGATCCATGTATCTATCAGTTCTTAATCGAACACAAAAAACGGCATGGTTCTATGTCTTCTAGTTTTTGAGAAAATCGAAAATTACCAAAACTACTTTTTTTGATTTTTGGTGGTGACGGTGATTCCGTTTTAAGGATTAATGTTAATAAACATAATGAATCTTTGTTAGTTCAGTACTGCAATTCATTTAGCGTTACCCAGAATGCACCATGAAGAGGTAGAATTGCATCTGGGTCAGTTATTTTGTCAGTTAGTCAGGAGTTAGTCCGTCATAGTTAGTTAAAAATGGTCAAAATGTATTAAAAAGGTGTGTAAGTCTCGTCAATAAAGCCATCGTCCGTACTATAACTGTCGAGTTCGTTGAGTTACTCTTTTATGGTGGGAAGCCGAGGATGTTTTGGCGGTAAAACACTTTCTAAATTTTCGCTCTGAAGGGTGGGAGGATCGATGTCTTTTAACTGTAAACCCTCACATATATCACCATCGGTATAACAAGGGTAAACTTTTTTTACATCTGATAAAAACTCTATTATTTGCGAACCCCAGTCGTCCTTATATTTCCTTTCTAGGCAGTATTTTCGATAGAAAAATAGAGCCATGTATTGGTGAACATGGTCAGAAGTTTGTTTTGGTTTTCAAGATCGTTTATTGTATTTTATATGTATTTAGTGGACATTGGATAAATAGAATAAATTTGATTTTTTTTAAATACAGATTCTGTGAATGCAAAAGAAACTTTGCATGCACCCAACCTTGCATCTACCCCAAATCCTATAGTGTGCCCAAGCAGGGGGGTTGCAGGGGGGCAGCATGCCCCCCCATACATACTTTACTGTTTATATATTGTAATGTTGGAAGCTAGAACTGATTTATTTATGTAAGGAAGCAAAAAATATCAAACATTTTGTAGAAAAGTAGTTTTAGTTATTTTCGATTTTGTCAAAAACCAGAAAACATAGAACCATGCGGTTTTTTGTGTTCGATTAAGAACTGATAGATACATGAAACACATGTAAGCTAATTTACAATTCCATTTCACAATTTTGAAAACAATTGGTCTAAACTTTTTTTTTCACGTTATTTTATCAAAATTTGGACTTTAAATGCGAATTTCTCAAAAACCATTGACACGAGTAATTTAATTTAAATGCAGAATTATAGAACAATCTTCTGGCTTTCAAACGCAGTATAGCACTTTATTGTAAGTATTGCCGTTGTTTTTTAATATTTTTTTTTTCAATTTAAACCATTTTTTCTAAAAGTGCCCTTACCTCCTAAACGGAGGTTTTCTCAAAAACCAGAAGACATAGAACCATGCCGTTTTTTGTGTTCGATTAAGAACTAATAGATACATGAAACACATATAAGCTAATTTACAATTTCATTTCACAATTTTGAAAACAACCGGTCTAAACTTTTTTTTTCACGTTTTTTTATCAAAATTTGGAGTTTAAATGCGAATTTCTCAAAAACTATTGATATGACTAATTTAATTTAAATGCAGGATTATAGAACAATCTTTTGGCTTTCAAACGCGGTATAGCACTTTATTGTAGGTGTTGCCGTTGTTTTTTAATATTTTTTTTTCAATTTAAACCATTTTTTCTAAAAGTGCCCCTACCTCCTAAACGGGGGGAGATAGACCCCCCCCCTCCCATAGTAGAAAGTGCTTATTTTTGACCCCCCTACAAAAATCCGTCATCAAATCTTGGCGGCCAAGTTATCGTACTCGTGCCAATAATTGTAGTTCCCCTCCATTTCTAGCAACACGCACACAAGAATGGTTGAGAGTTGTAAGTCACTGGTTCTCTTCGAGCTGTTGCACCACCAAATTTATTTTATTTTTCTGTCATTATCAGACAAAGTCCTACCTAATCGAATGTGCTTTTCTCCAGTTCAGGTGTTTTATGGAATCCAAGGCACTTTCTTCGAAAAACAGAAATATCGGTCTGATAAGGGCCATGTAGCAAATCACAGCAGCCAACTTGACGGCTAAAAGTTCAAGCTGGTTGCTAAAAAATACAACATTTTAGTCAGAAAAAGCGGCTCTTGCTCTGGCATAGGTCTGTTGGAATTGTAGATACTTGTCAAGATATCTTTGAACATGCGAAAGTACTTCTGCACAAAACTACAATGTTTATAGAATTTAATGTGTGCTCTTGAATAATTGTTCAATTTCCATCAGACCAGTATCTTTCGAGAAATTTTCTTATTTTTTTTTTGGTGATTTGATGTCATAATCATACTCCGAAATTCCAAATTCAAAATTCTATGTTTCAAAATTCTGTAAGTCAATTAAATCATGTTACTGAATGTTTTAAGAGTTAAAAGCAAAATTGTATTCCTTTACAGTTCTTGCAACTAAATTTTTAAATATATTTGTTTTTGTAGAACTGTACGATTTAATTTTTAAGCAAGCCAATAATACTCTTATCAGTCTTAGAAACATTTTTCAATCAATAATATTAATATAAATATGTTTTCCCATCACAACTCGGGCGCCATTTCGCGTAAAGCTAACTGTACTTCTAAAACCTTCTTTCATGTTTGTGCTTATTGCTTATTGTTTTTTATTTTTAAATTCACAAGCGGTATTTTTACTTTGTTTCCATTTAAATAAATAGTAAAGGGGTTTTTAATCTTTTAAAGTTTGTGATTTGGGAAATTTTATTTTTGTTCTGTTAAGAAAATACGCAAAAATATTTAGCAACTTGAGTAGTTTTTTAAAAGTATTTTTATGAAAATCTTTGTAAAAAGTAAAATTTTACAAAATCCTTTATTAATAAGCCATTTTGTTTCATAATGCATCACAGCATTCTGCATCAAGTTTTAAGGGCTTGTGAATGTGAATATTTAAGAAAAATTATTTACATTGGCAAATCATCTGTTTATAATCGAATTTTGACAGATGATTGCGGCCATATTGTTGTTGAAGCTACTGTCATTTATTTACGTCTTTTTCCTTTGAATACATTTTTTAATCCAAAATATTTGTTGTAAAATCATGGATGTGCATATGTATTTATGACGTTAAATGATTTAGGCTCGTATTCACCGAGCGCTCCTAAACGGCTCTTAACTTTACGAGGCTCTTAACTTGAAATTTCTGTGGGGTATTCACCAACCACTCGCAAGTGTTTTACGAAGTTCGAAAATGAGAGCCACTCTCTCTTGTTCAGTCATACTCAAACTGTGAAATGTTGTTGAATGTTGGTCTTGACAGCAAATGGATACTCTTCTACTTGGCATTGCTCACATGGATTCGAGTCAAATGCGTGCGTGGCACACGCACAAGCGAATAAACTTTCGAAGAGAGCGCTCGTAAGTTAGGAGTGGTCGGGACCACTCCTAACTTTTAAGAGCGCTCGTAGATCTTCACTAATATTGCTTGGTGAATAGGTTTATGAGCTTCTTAAGTTATGAACGCTCGGTGAATACCGGCCTTAATGTCTTTGTCTTCCTCTTCGTCTTCATCGGATTAAGATGAAACTATTGTGAAAACAAAACAATGAATAACTGTCGCAGATTTTCATCAACACGACGATTTACTAATGAAAAGACAAAATTAAAAAGTTGAAGAGAAGTAGTTAGCATCGTTCCATTGGATTTTAGAATGAGTGGATCCTTGAGTGAAATTAATTCTTGCCAAATCAACAATGAAAGTTATACATAGCCTAAAACAATATGTGTCCTCTGTTCAAGTAACATTTCGTGTGCTTCGCCCCAAAAATCATATTTAGTGATTTTGTTGAATTTCGGACGATCACAATCCACACGAGGTGCACCAAACTGTACTGCATCCAGAGGAAGTCACTGGTTGGTGTGGATTTTGGGCTTGCGCCTTCATCGGCCCATTCATATTTGAGAACGACGCACGCGGCGGCGGAGGCGTTGGTCATGACAACCACTTTGGCGTCATCTCGCCAACGTTTCCCCATAAGTGGTACAAATGGTTTTCAAGTTTATGGCCATGGTGATTATCCCGTCGTCGGAGTATCGCAGTGGACATAGGCTTATCCCTGGCGAAGTGTTGAACCTACACTTAGCGGAGGAACAAAGTTGCATGAGCGGTACGGAGAACCCAAAGAGGAATTGAAATTCTTAGAACCCGTGAAGGTATTTAAGGTATTGTTGTGCAAAAAAATATGCGGCTACTGACGAATGAGCTTATCCTTAGCAGAGCAACGGAATTGGTTTAGCCTTACAAGGGACCTACAATGAGGGTTTAAATATTTAAACAGCGCGCAGCAGCTCCTTACACCATTCAAACTTTGTAGACGACAATGATACGAGTATGTATTTCAAAAATTGGGGACATTACTCTACCGAGAAATCAAGATTTTATCTCTTTGTGATTATTTTTCGTCCTGATCCTTAAAAGTAGTAGAAACTGCTGAATATTGATAGACGTGATTTCGAATGCGGAATTTCGACTCTGAACTGACAAATCTTCCAAGAGAGTCTCTTCTCTTGTCACGAAAAGTGTTTATCGTCTTAGCCTTTCGGACTCGGCAGAAATTCATAGGTCCCTTTAATTCCTGTTAATATTGGAGGATTTGCCAATTCCTCGGAAGAGTCACTACAGCGGCATACAATTGAACCCAAGATCATCTGTATGACTGGTTTTTATTCAAAACAACCCCTAAAAAGTGGGCGTAGCAAACATTTTGCATGAGTGTTTCAATGCCATTATCATAGTAATTATTTTTGTTTATTAAAAAAACAGCACATCTTAAAACTGGACGCAGGAAAAAAATTTTGTTGAACGAACAATTTGTATAACTTTTTTAAACAAGATGACCCTTCTTATGCGTATCAATGTGTGGAAATTCACTGTTTTTTTTTTTTCACTTTTAAAATCTTCATCAAATTCGATAGTCACGATCAGATTTCAAGTTGAAACACTTTGTAACCTCATAACAGAAAATTTAGCTCTACACGCAACAAAAAAAAAATTAAAACAAACACAACCAAAAAAAAAAGTTAAAATCTCATAAACAAAATCATTTTGTGCAATCCTCTATTTAACAAAAATTACCTGAATTAAAAATACAAAACTAAAGTTCATGTTACTTAATATTTATTAGAATAATTAGGGGAGACGTGGAACGATTTTAGAAAAGTCAGTTTAACGCATTGTGAAAAACAAAACAAAAACTAAATTGTTGGAATTGGTGATCTGGTATTTTGAATATAATCGAATTAAATACAGATCCCTAGTTTCCGAATGCAAATAAAACTATTTCCTTTTTAAACAATTTCACTTACTTTTACATTGTTGTAAATTATTTCACTTCTATACAAACAAAAAGTAGATATTTTTCTACGACGGAATAAGGATAAAAAACAAACTCAATTTTCATTTAAACAATTTCTTTTTGTTTGTTGAGGCTTGCTTTTGGAGTTTTAATATTTTTTTATTTTTATTTTTATTTTTATGGATATTAAAACTCCTGAAAAGAGAATTCGTTTCAAATTTTAGGGACCAAAAATTGAAAATTATCACCCTTGAGCTTTATTTTCCATTTTATATTTTACTGATTTACAAGTAAGTTCATTTGCATGTCTTAAATTAGGCTCAATTTTGAGTGTAAATGCAGCGAAAATATTAGCTTTGTAAATATATTACAAGAAAGGTCCCAGTACTCATCCTTATGGAACTCACATGATTAAAATTTGAAGGTCTATCATTGACAAAACCATATTATTGACAGTTAGACACTTAGTGATATTTTAACAACAAACATTGTAAAATCAAACCTCATCAACTTATGCACAATCCATCATGTCATACTGTACTAATGCCTATTCTAAAGGTTGCCCCACTGTGCGTTTCCTATCTTCAAATTTGAATAACACAAATAAAGGCTCATGTATGTATGTATGGAAAATAACATCATTCAAATGTCAAATGCGAAACTTCCAACTTTCCATAACTCTGGTGCATAAATCGGACTGAATTTGACCAATTGCATTAATTATATTGGATTTCAGGGCAGTGGTGGTGGTTTGTGGTTTTTGGCATAGATCTGTCACTTAAGAAAACTCCACCAAAAGAAGTTTAACGGAGCCAAATCGTGACCAATTCACATCGCCTCCACGTCGAATAATAATGTTCGGCAATTGATCGTCCAAAATGTGTATTATGGCACGGGCTGTGTGGCACGTAGCGTCGCTCGTGCATCGTTTCGGGCAAAAAGAAATTGGTTATCAGCGACCGATAGCGCTCGCCGTTGACGGTGATGACCTGGCCACCGTGCGTCGCGCCGTCATCGTCGTCGTTGTTCACGTAGAGGTCCTTCTCATCAGTGATAGTCATATATCTACCTAACCAGAATTAAAAAAAAATACTTTTCCTTCGCTAACGACCTTCTTCTTCAGAGTTCTGAAACAAACTTGAACTCAAATATTTGATAATTCGGGTAGCACAATCGCTCTTATACCTTTTCATGGTTGAAAAATATTGTTAATAAAAAAATTACTTTTGCAAATTGCTATGAATCCCTTCACACCGAAACAACGCAGTATATTGAAAATAGTCGTTCAACAAGCACCGTCTGAAGTACAATGAAATAAGGCCAAGTGAAATTAGGCCGAATACAGAAATTTGGCCTCTTATTTCGATTTGCTAAATTAAAATATGGCCAAATAAGCGCTTATTTTAATTTAGAATTGTTGCCCTGCCCCAAAAAAAAATGGCCTCAACATTTTGTACGAAGACAACAAAAATCCATAACATTTTGTTCTTTGGTGTGATTTTCATTTATTGGAAGGCTTTTTCCCATTCTTACTTTGGGGCCAAATTTAATTATGAAAAATGGCATTATATTTTGATGAACTATTTGCATTTGTTTTCGTATACATTTTGATTCAGAGAAAAAGATGTTGACGTTGCTTGAAATATGGCCAAACAGTCACATATCGACATAAAAGATGGCACACCCTGTGTAGTAGTAGTAGTAGTACATTGGTGATATTCTTGGATTACGCGATTTCGACTCATGAGATTTGGACTGCCTTAAAACACATTACAATAAAAGGATAACTTTCAATCACTTTAACAGTACCATTTTTTTTTTTTTAAGAAACTTGTTTAAAAATGTGTCAAAACGAATAAGGTTGTTGCTAACTTTTAATTTTACATTTTCAAAATTGAACATACACATCCATGTTCTGCATTTCACTTATTGTGAATTCGAGGAACAAATAAAACTGAATTTTGATGTTTTGTATTTCGCAAAAAATGACTTTTGTGATTTGTACATTCCGAATGTGAAATATTGGTGTTCTGAATTCCACCCGAAATGATCAATGTGAATTGAGTTTTCGGAGATGGAAATTCGTGTTCTGCACTTTGAATACATAGCGTTAAGTAAGTGAATTGAATTAACCGAATTCACTTACTTTTGTTTAGTGAAACTTTACATTTGCGCGACATGTAAATAAAACTTTGAAATTTTGCCTTGGTTTTATTAAAATATATTGTTGTTTACAGGAGAATACACTAAGTTGAACTAAGTTGAGGAAGAAGTTAATGTGATAAGGGAATTTAAGTCGATTTTATTAAGGGATTTCTTTCCAAAATGTTAACAAATACTTCTTCGTTTAGTCTGAAGCTTTTTTTGAAACTAAAAACAATTCAAATATGTCCATGTTAATTCATTCCCCATTTCATCCTACACTGCCTCTGGAAGATATAAAATTTTAGCTTTACTAAGTAAAACTTTTCTACGAACTCTCTCTCCTTGATTTTAGAATCTATTTTCGTTTTGCACAAGACACAATGTTTGAATAAATGATGCGAATTGTCTTCAGCTAATTTTGACATTATGAAAATAAATTCGGAGTGAATTGAAAAAAAAAATTGGATTCACTCGGAATGCAGAACATGCTGTTTCACTTAGGCTAGCCGCGCATTGGCAACTGTGATCGAAATCAAATAGTTTAATCACCAGTTGATAGAGTACCGCGCACTGGAAACTCTTTACTCACGCTCAAACTCTTTTCTCTCTTGCGCTTATAGAAAACAGCTCAACTGTTGCGAATTAATTTCAGGCAATCGTTTAGTTTGTGTCAAAACTCAAACTTTGTAGTTGCTCGAATCGAGTTGCTCTAAGTGCGCGGTGTCCATATGTTTCATTTTAGCAACTAAACAGTTGTGAAACTAAAAATCGAATGTGCGCGCCTGGCCTTAAAGTGAAATTGAAATTCGTTTTTAATTCACTTTCACTGGGAATACAGAACATGGGTTACATACGTATTTTTTCAACTGTTTTTCAACCTAAAATGTATTTTCAAATTTCGATTTCAAGAGTCAAAGTCGCCAAGGTTTCGCTTATTAGATAACTTTGCGAGTCTGAAATAATGTACACGAAAACCAATTCCTGATCCGTATGATTCAACTATTGGTCGTTTTCACAAAAAAAAAAAACAGCATTTCCGTCAGTGTAATGCTTCACAGGACTGCAATATCAAAAGCCTACATTTGATTTATGCACAAGTAGCACAGAATTACTTAACGAAGTCTTTAAGAATTCTAAATCGGTATCTGACATCTTCTATAAGACGGATTTAAGTTCCTATTAAGTAGAGAAAAGGCGCAAGTGGGCGGTCCGATAGAAGGAAATAAGAAGATAAATTTAGTCTTAAAATGGTCTTCAATCGGGATATCATTCTTCTTAAATACTTCATTACTCCTTCTTAAATAGTTCCTTACATCTTCTTAAATACTTCTTAACTCCTTCTTAAAGAGCTACGGCAATTCTTAAAAAAATTATTAGAAATAATAAAAATACATTTTTTTTATTAACTGTTTGTTTTTTTATTATTGTTGATTATATTCTAGTCTTTATGTGATTTTTTGCTGAAATGAAAGAATTTTAAAAGTTAATTTTTTTTTAATTTACCTCTGTGCTTCCACTGAGATTTGAACCCGAGTCCTCTCGCTTGCCGTGCTTGTGCTCTACCTATTGTGCCACTGTGACACATAAAATATCTTGTCTCAAAGTGCTACTCAAATAACTCTCTCGTGTTTTTAATATTATACTGTTTAAGAAGACTTAAATACGTATTAAAGAATTTGAAAAATACCGATTTAATACCAAAATAAAAAAGGAATGTTTTTAGAAGGATTAAAGAAGGAATTAAGTAACAAAAAAAAACCGATTTAAGAAATGCCCATTTAAGAAGTATTTAAGAATGATTTAAGTAGAAGTAAACACACCAAGTTAAGTTCTTTAAAACAATACCTAATAAAGATCATATTAAGATGGAATTAAGTAGGCATAAATTTACATACCTAATAAAGAAGGAATAAAGTATGAATTAAGAAATGTGATACCGAAATTATACCATTTTGTGCTACTTGTGTGTTTACCCTTGAAGAACTATGGGTTGGTAAGGCTAGGAACGTACTTGCGATTTCAATCGCGTGGTTTTAGTTTAGTCGCAAAAATAGAACACATGAGTTTAAATGAGAATGAACGCACTTGATACCAACAAATCGTGACGATTTAAAGGTCGCAATTCGTTTCATTTTTCACGCGATGCGATTGTCGTAAGTTAAAATGAAACCAAATGCACTCAAATGGATATGCTCACATTTGCGATTAAAATTAATACGACTTGAAAATCGTAGTCGCAACAATAAATTGTTATGCACGCACTTATAATTTTTAATTCACGATTTCTTAGCCGCAAGGAATAAGACGCATGGCGTTAAATGTAAATGCACGCACATGCGACTTAAAAATCGTAGCGATTATAAAAATGAAACAAGTTCCATTTTTTCAAGCGATTTTTCTGTCGCTACTTATTTGTAGCACATAATAATCAATAATAATCTCACAATTTATCGCGCGCAAAAAAATCACAAGTGCGTGTATGACAATAATTTGCAGCGACTCCGACTTTTTAATCGCCTCGACGAAAAATCGCAAGTGCGGTCCTAGCCTAAGTCGCACTGTTCTGGTATTCGGCAAATACCGTAAGAAGCACGTATAAACCGATTTTTCTTAATTAATTTTGACATGTTTCCGTGTTTGTCAAAGACATTACCGTTAATTTGACCAGCAGACTCTAGAGTACTTATGTATCTGCTTTTTGAAAGGAAAATTTCACTCTTAGTACGGAACTGCGTTGTTATGTGATTATGAAATTACTTGTAATTTGTTCCGAATTCCAGTAAAAGATAATGGCTGTAAGCTGGCGACCTTTTTTGACACATGATTCTACCCCCAGATTTCACTAATAAGAAGATCGTTCGTTCGAATGTTCCTTGATTGTTTACCTTGGGTACAATCTAACCATTTACTCAAATAAATAAAGATACGAATAGGTACATACATACATGTACCTACTATATGTAACTTTATGAAATGATCAACAACTGGAAGAATTTCTAACACATTAACCTTTGCCTTGAGGTTATTGCTATAATTTAAGCCATAAGATATCTTTATAATAATTCAACAATTTTTAACACGATAATGACGCCTAACGTACCCAAGTTGCAATAAAAAGTACACACCACTTAATAATATTTCAGAGGTACATAAATGTTTATTTTTTAGTATAAATGCTCCAGCAGCGTTGCCAATTTAATTTTGCTCTCTGAACCTTTTATACACAAACAATTATAATGGAACAACTATAAGGTTTATAGTTTTGTTTCTTGTAAATAGGTACGCAATGCAACACACAAATTATGATGTCAAGCCCACATGAACTCGCATAATGCTAAACACGACAAAGCTGTCATTGATTTCACAAAAAGTTTTTAAACAACAATTTAACCAAAGTTTGACCAATGAAATGCGTTATTGTTGTTTTGCTGTGATCTCATAAAGAAAGGGGCTGCCATTTTTGGTGTTTTTGTTCAAGTTCAAGCATATGTGTACATTTTTATTTTTAAAGCTAACTTTAAACCAGTGATGGCACTTACTCGTACCTACTTATATTTTGTATGACAAAGTATATCAATCAAGCTTGAGGAAAAAACGGTTGGCGTGTTGTTGGAAATTGTGATACGGTTGAAGTTATGCGAGGTAAAAGTGGTTTAACTGGACAACGCGTTCGCCATCGTTATTCACACTAACCAGTGCGTGTATCTTCTACATTCGGTGCGAAGTCATTAGTTATTTTCCAAATAAGAACTTGCAATATAATAAATATGAGATGTTTTGAATGAAGAATTAATAAATCAAACAGTCTTCATGCAATTAATTAAAATACGGATATAATTGACTAGGAAAATTTGATATATTAAATTTATGAAAATAATTCCGATCCTTATCGGGAGTGGTAGCGGAGTTATATTTGGATTGTAAGTTTAATAGCTCATACTGATAACTATTAGAAGACCTACAGAGCAGTGCAAAAGTTTGACATTTGAAGTGTCACATTTTTGGGAATCTTCCTTCCAAACAACAAATTATGAACTAATAAATGCATAACAAAATCAACTTGGAAATCGATTTTCTGGGTTACTTTTGTGTTTAATGAATTGTCGCTTCTTTCGAAATAAGGAGAAATATTAAACCCTCTTTCATGATAGCTAAATTCAGCTCCGAAGCGTTTTTTTCTTTGTGCAAGGTAGGTATGTACACTTTTGCATAGACCTATGTAGGATGGAAACCTAGCAGCCATTTTGCAACAAGTGAATAAAATTTTACTGGAAAGGGCAAGTTTTGCATTTAAAAAAAAAACGAACTCGAGATTTTGACATTACAATGATGTAGAACACGAAAAAACTGGAATGTCGGTATGTCTGTACATCGACCTACACCCAAAATTACTGAAGCTTTTTTATTCAAACTTGGCATTTAAGGTTCCTCTGTGATCCCCTAAAGGGGATATTGAATTTTTTTTTATCTACAAATCTAACGTTTCCTGACATAAAGCTGTTATGAAAAATCTTATTTATCTCAAAAACGGCTCTAAGGATTTTGATACGTAATTTGGTCAAACAAGAACTAAGAAAAAAAATGTTACTAAGGGTATCTGTTATAGCACGGTTTTGTTTTTCGTATTTTCTACTTTCTCAGCCGCTAACTCAAACGATTTTTACAAAATTGTCTATACAAGGTGGCGCAAAATTAATCACCAATTTTCTTTTTTAATTCCTTTTTTTTTTACTAAATAAACAAAAATGATTTTGATTTCATTTGGAACTTTATATTAAGTGGAAAAGATGATATCCGTCAAGTGGCTGCCGCCAGTGTTGACACACATTTGTGTCCGTTTTATAGCTTTTCCGTGACTTTCCGCAAGATTTCCGGTGACAACTGTTCGCATTTCTGTCGAATATTCTCCTTAAGGGCTGCGATTGTCTGAGGCTTGTTGGCATAATCGCCTGACTTTATGTAGCCCCAAATAAAAGAAGTATGCGATAGTTAAATCTGGCGATCTAGCTGGTTATGCCATATCGCCAAAACGGTAAATTACGCCACCGGGAAACACTTCCTTCACAATATCCATTGTGTCACGTGCTGAGTGTGTGATTGCACCGTTTTGTTGAAACCACATGTTCACCGAGCCCCGCTGATCTAATTCCGGCAGTAAGACGTCGTTTATCATGGCCCTGTAGCGTTCATCAGTAACAGTGACCGTATTGCCGATGGCGTCCTCACGCGGATTTTCAATGGCCCAGAAACGAAGATTTTACTTATTGACGTAGCTGTTTAAGTGGGAATGCGCCCCGGGCGTAGAGCACTTTTGTACGATCGTTTCGTATTTTTAATACGCAGTCTCAGGGTTCGGACTTCATAAATCGCAGATCGCAGTAAATAGGCCAAGAAATCGCGGTAAAACCAAAATTTTCGTAGTAGAAATACATATATTTTTTTTGACTAGGTAAAAAAAATTATAAGCAAGGAAACCAAGGTTAAATCACATTTAAATTATCGTTGCTTGTTAAAACAACAATAGTGATATTTTAATTTTTTTACGGAAGAGAAAAAAAACATGTTAAAAAATCCTTAATGGCTTAAAAGTCGAAACACTCTTATAAGATTTTTGGGTTAAAAAAATGACAATGACTACACGTCCAAAAATGTATGATTTTTTGTATCTCATGTGAAAATAAAATAAAATTTCAGTTATGTTGTCTAAACAATCACCGATTCATTTACATAGAATGTGTGAACAAATATACTCTTACTCGATAATGAAAATGTATAGTTTAAGCAAAAATATATGAAGCTAGGTAATCAAAATAAATTTACAATCTACAAATTTGTACTTTTTGAAACAAGAACAAATTAAAGACTAGTAAAACGTATACAGCTGACAAGACTTGCACTAAAGAGACGAGAATCTTTTTAAATTTCGACATTTTGTTATGAGCACATTTATTTCTATGATCAATGCTGCTATTCAAAAAAAATCTGAAAAATCGCAGTAGATTGTAGGAAAAACGCAGTGGTGCAGTAGGTTTAAAAAATAAGAAAAAAGTGCAGTAGATCTACTGCTTTCGCAATAAAGTCCGAACGCTGCGCAGTCTATTTACAAAGCCCGTTTTTTGAAAAAAAAAAACATCAGTAAACATTTTTACTTTGACTATTTATGGTATGAAATGACTATTGTCAATCTGGATAAAGTATACTTTTAAAAGATAAAGTACCTATTTGCTATCGTTAAAGTTAGACGAGCTCTTTAACGTTAAAGTATAGGTAGTTTTATCAAAAAGTAGGTTCTCGTTGTATGTACAGTATTTAGAGTCGACATCCATTCTCAAGTTAATTTAGAGCAGGTTTTAAATGTTTAAAATTTTGCGCCAATATGTTGAGCCTAGATTTAGTAAGCATCCGTGTAAGGAATGAAAACGCAAGTTTTCAATATTTTTTGTTTTATTTTTCAACATACCTTTCCCATCATCGAGACGATCTCCATGCTATTAATCCTAAAACCCTAAACTGGTGTTATAATAGGTTTGTCCTCAAAAGCTACGCGATGTTGCAACAATTCGTAGTACAATTCATGCTATTTGGCTGAGAATTTCATGGGCGAGTGAACAATGGTTGTGTGCTCGCCTGTCAACCTCATGATCACAGGTTCGATCCCTGCCGTCGTCTATGTCGTTTTAATTCCATTAAAACCTTCTAAAAATTGTCATCAATGGGTTGCTGGTTTACTCATTACATGTTGTTCAGGCATAACACTAACAACATGTAATTGAGTTAAACTAGTGTGCCCAACAAGGATGAACACGAATAAAATAATGTGAATTAGAAGCGACATAGAAATAAGACACGGCATTTCTCCGCTTTAGCTCAGCCACCATCCCTGGAGATAAAAATATCTGAGACAACCACCAACAGTCTCAGAACACCATGCCACACATCTTTCCTATCCTCCTTTCTCTTCATTAATTTCACGCCCGCGCTGTGTTGAAACATTTAAAGGGTAATCATAATCCCTTGAGCGCGGGTAGATTATAAAAAAAAAAAAAAAAAAAAAAACCTAGAGAAAAAGGCTCTATTTCCAGCTCATCAGTATCAAGTATCTTCCTAGACAAGACCTCTGCAAAAAAAAAATCAATTTAGGTCTACTGTCAATTGTCACTTCACCATATGATGGTTTGACGGATTTGACAGCACAATATTATTTTATTATATCATGAGCATCACAACCCGTTTTTGAAAAACTGCTTAAAATCTAAGCAAAATTTAAAAAAATTAAAATTTTGATTATTTGATTGTTAAAGTAGGATTTGAGCACAACAAAAAATTATGGAAAATTGCTTTTTCAGATAAGCGGACTCAACTATACTCAATTAAAAGTTAAAAGCTTTGACATTTTTTTATTTTTATATATGAACTTAATTTAACACCTTTTATTAAATGCATGTTATATTTTGATTTCTTTTCAGTCCATCTTTATACTCTAGCCAACTGTATATACATTATCTTTACTTACCCGAATACAAACGAATTTATATGCTAAAATATCATGTTGATATTTAAATTAACTACATTCTTTTAAATTGCCACACAAACGAAATTAATCTTAATCTTAATTTTAATTTTTATAATTAAAAACTATCAACAAAAAAATGCAAGGACCAGAACATGTAGTTTCGATGTATGTAGCCACATGTGGCCAAAATGGACAAGGACTTGGTTCGGATGAGAAGGAAATAATACTTCTAGTATACGTTGTCATCGATGCAGTGTCGAATCAGGTAAATATTATTATAATACAATTTGTAATTTGGGTTACAATTTTTTATGTTTATAATATGATTTTTTTTGATTAACATTTTTTGATAATGTGTTAAAAATAAAAGTTGTTAGTGGAGGTGTGTCTTAAGTTACCTAAATCTAGTTTTTATAAACTACTTGATTGACTTCTCTTATGATATCTGGTAAATTTTTCTCCATTACCTTTGTTTAAGCTATATATAGAAGCCTTTTGAATATAAGAGGAAGAACCGGGGAACCACTCGTATTTTGTTTGGTATTGCTGACTTAGCTAAAAACCAAATTAGAGTGGGTCAACCAAGCATATAATTAAATCATTAATTTATACATGCATATGTAAATACGAATTTGTTGAACATATTTATACTACAAAATGAATAAATAGAATGCCAACTTAGAGAGCCTAAACCTGGGAATCGAACCAACCCCTTCTCCATGACAGTTCAACGAACTAACCATTTACTCAATGGATACTATATGTCAATAATATTTCTTAACTTAACTTATAGTTTGGTGGATTAATTTGAAATTGACTCACGATTCAAGTTGACTAAACAAAATGTTTCAGTATTAACCGCTATTATATCGCCTCGCCAAAGGAACGGATGACTCGTACTTCAAAATTAGACCAGAGTGCTTTTATCATTAGCTTGCGATTTATCATCTCTAAGCCTTTACTCCAAAATTAATATAGGAGGTTTAATAGTGGTTTAATGGATTAAGTGCCTAATTTCATTAAAAAAAAGAACGAAATTGTTAATTATTTTCGATTATTTATAGCGTTTTCGCTTTGGTCATCCAGAAGCATAGAGACGAATTCCAAATGCTTATAATATTGCTCGGCACTAAATGTAAATGACAGTTGTTCTTCTAAAAAGAAGAGAAAAACGAACCTAGGTTTGAAAAAAAAAAGAATTAAAATCAGACGCACGCACCAAAGCGCACACTTTGAACGTCAAAATCCTGAAATGTCATTTTTTTTTGTTTGAATGCAGTCGATGACGGATATAAGAAAGTTCAAAAGCTAAAGAAATTCTCTTTTTTTATAACCATTTTCACTTATATAAGAAGAATAAACGTACGAAATAAACTTTCTTATACAAAAAGAATTAACAATGAAGAACTGTTCCATCCTAAACAAATTTTTACAAATAATATCACTAAGTCGTTATAAACAAGAGATAGTTTTGCAGTTAAATATATAATTTTTCCTTTATTTAAATAAACGCAAAACCAAAGACATAAATAACAAAAATATATTTTAAGATTTGAACTTATCGAGATGTGTTTGGTGGTTCACAATAAGTGAGATTTTCTTATATTCGTCATCGACTGTAAGGCAAACATTTCATCTTCTTCATTCTCGTCATTTTTAATGATGAAGATGAATATGTTGTGGAATTTACTCAAAGCAAAAGAGCCTAGGAGAAATTCCTGGAAGTTATTGAGGAATATTCCTCGCAAATAAGATCAAATTTGTCTTCACCATGTTAACATTATAATTTTTATAATGAAAAAATAAAAACAACTTCAATTTGCCATCTTAATTTGACGTTTCACAAATACAACGAAACAAAAACGTCAGAATCAAGAAATAAGTGTTGCAAAATGTTCGTTTGGCATTCCGGATCGGAGAATTTCGGAAGTTTCTTGCAGATTACCAAACGAAAACACTATTACACTCGACCAAACAATAAGTTGGAAACGACACAAGCAATTGACAATTCATTTTGTTAAAAATTGTAGGTACACAAGGAAGAGAATTCTTACTTAATGTAGTAGATTTATTTGGATTTTCCATAAACGTCACTTTACTATTCCGCAAACATTTGGTTTTTTTTAAGTATAATTCGGGACTTATAATAATTCATATTTAATGGTTTTTTTTAAATCTTGGAATAGAGGTGGAATAAGAACTTCTTATGAATTTGGCTATTAGACTTTATTTGTAAAAAAAAATAATTTAATAACCCCTCATGAGAACTACATACATATCTGGAATCTGGCTGACTCACATAAAGTAAAATGTGATTGTGCATATTTTGTTGCGTGCCTGTGAACACACCCCTCCTTGAAAAAATTACTTCGCTTGGCATATTTTTACTATTTTACAGGAACCATTTTCAACTGGGAATATATAATATACATACATACCTACAAAAACCCAAGACTCAACTATATGTAAATATGGCACAAATAAGTTCTGTTGTCTGAGATAATATTCTTGTTGTTTGGAAACAATTGGTGAACGAATCAAAAAACAATTGGTGAACGAATCAAAAAACTCGAATGTGCCATTTTGCATTTCAGCTGAAATTTAATATTCGTTGGTTTTCGCTTAAAGTAAGGTGCCGAAAAAATGGCGATGAAATTTGTGGTACGTGCAATGCAAAATACGAGTATTAATTTGGCGATAGCAAGACAGGCACTATTTTATTAGGTGGTTTTAGTGTAGATCATTTTGTTGTAACGTGACATCTCGTGCCTATATGTTCTGGTTTAAGATTTGATTTCACTAATCAAGTAAAACAGGTCACAAATAATTTCGCACGATAAAACGGTCTTTATCGTTCACTTTATGCCCAAAATAACTTTTATAAAATTCGTAGGTATCTTTGGGAATTTCCCCGAGAAAAAATCAAAATTAAAGATACTCGTAAAATTCGAGGAGTGCTTTATATAAACTGCAACTGTATATATGAATTAGCTAAGAAAGCCATTAGTCACTTCGAACGGAGTGAAAGTGGATTAAGATTGGATGCAAATAACTGGTCAAAATCGTCAGCTAAAATATCACGCACAACTAATTCTGTTAAATATATAACATGATTCGAGATTTTAATGATTATTTGTGTTGACAATGGAAGATTTACCAAAAACCAAAAATTGTTTTGAGGCTACATAAACTTGGGCTGAATTCCAAGATTTCAAACAAAAAAAATTTTAGATTCGGCAGGATTACACTTTTCATGCGCATCTAATGCATTTTCGAATTAAGTCTTTGATTTCATAGACCTAGTTTTAATTATAGAACATTATCATCAAGTTTCGTTGGAATGAATAGACAAAATGTTAAATCTGCCCAAGAAAATTCTAAGTTCATCAGGTAAAAAAAAATATATGAAAACTTACACGAAACCATATATAAAAAAAAAACTTGGTAAAAATGTGCACGGTGTCAAAATGTAGAAATTATTTTTACTTACCAGAATTCTCTGTCTGAAAAAAAAAAAACATCTTTTTAAACCAACTACAATGTTATAAAAAATATATATTTTAACAATGAATACAATTTTATTGAAATCTTGCAAGTCTCTGAGTTATCTTCAACTTTTTATGGGAAAGTGCACCTTGTTTTTATTATAATTGAGGCACACTCAAGGGGTTATGAATACCCTTAAAGCGTTTAGGATACATAGGGAAAATTGAGTAGGAAATATCGATGTAAATTTGTCTTAAATGTCTGGATATTGAAATACGAAGAAAATACGAATCAGACCAAAAACATAAATGTTAAAAAAAGAGCCAAGTTCTTATATACAAAAACCTTTTTGTAACAAGTCAGCCGTGAAAAGTACTGAGATCTAAAAGTACGCCAAGTTCTTACTTCATGAAGGTTTAATACCGAATATTTAAAGTAGAATAATATTGAAACAGCTACAATGTAATAGAGAAATTTTATTATTTAATCATTACTGATTAAAATTTTATGGGTTCACTTGTCAAGTTTTTAAAACTTTTCGAATTGGGCATAAACAAAAACTTGCCAAGTAAGCCCATCAAATTTTAGTCGGTAATCATTAAATAATAAAATTTCTCTATTATATTGTAACGTTTCAATAAATTAAAATTAAATTTTTTCCTCTACTTCCATGGTAAGACCTACCGTTGTGCAAAATTACAAGATTCTACGATGTCGTGAAGTGCTCCATAATTTTGATGATCTGTCAGTCAGTCAGTCAGTGAGTCAGTCAGTTACGGTTTTTGTGATTTTTGAGGCCTTATATCTCAGGAACCGCTTATGCTAGAAAATTGAGAAAATTGAAATTTGGTGAGGCGCCTGTGCCTGACTAGCTTAGAAAATATTCGGAATTTCAAGTTTCTGACTTCATTGGTACTGAAGATAGGGAGGGGTCAAAAGTCACCAGTTTGTTTCTGTAAAAAGGGTGTAGTGCCAGAACTTGGCTGGGCACTGCCGTGCCCTTTGATTCGTGTGAGACGGTTTAAAAAAGAATCTCTATACCTACATACTTACTTGATTTTATTGAAATTGTTTAATGGGCTGAATGCAACTGGATATTTGAACACAGCAACGTTTGAAGCAGTATCGATACAAAAGTGATAAGCAAGAGACATTTCGACGGTGTTCCAATGAAACAACAATTTCCCTATACGATATCGCCTAATAGTTTTGAAGCTCTATTCTGGACTCTATTCAGTAGGTGTAGTGAAGTTTTAGATGCGTCTGACCAAATATGAGAGTTATACTCTAGTTTTGCCCGTATATATGTATTAAAAGTTCTTACATCGTCTGAGAAAACCTATGCCTATCGCATTATTTTTCGCAATATCTGATACGTGGTCGTTTCACAAAAGTTGATCAGTACCGCACATACCTAAAATCGAAAGCTTTTCGGTTTCCTCGATGCAGGTTCCATTTACGAGTATGTATAATTGAATGGCAAAGGTGGTATATTCCCATTGAACGACTGAAGACAGTTTTGAGTTTTGAAATAATTAAATTCCACACGCTTATTAATGCCCCATATAGCAATGCTATTCAAATCTGAGTTTCATGAGCTCAACATATTCTGCCGGTGCAAATCGCCACTCGAAAAAGAGGAAGGTGAGTCAGGAAAGGAGTACGAAAAACTAAAGATGCTGTCATCGGCGAAGCAGTTTAGGAAATTAGCGGTTTCAGACAGGAAATCATTTATACAAAAAAATAGTGTTGGAGACAATACGGAGCCTTGGGGTACACCAGGATTTATTTTATGAATTTCAGACTTAAAAACGTCAAAAACAACTTTTTTAGCGCAACAATTTTGCTTTCACCAAAGCGATGTAAGTATTCATTCCACTTTTCGGTGAGCAAAGTTATTACATCACAAGTGGATCTGTTGAACAACGAAAGCAGTGCTGACTGTTATTGAGAATCTCGTTGTTCGGGATATTCGATGAGCTTACGACTGCCCTTTGAAAGAATGAATATCATGGTAATTGGTAAAAATGAATCGCATTTTTTAGGGATTTGTTGCACGAATGCTTTCTTCCATTCAGAGGGAAAATGTCCTTAAGAATAGGAAAGGAAAAATCGCTTACGCAGTTTTTTCAAGGAAATTGGTTATAATATAATATAGAGATCTTTTAGTACTATAATAGCTACTGTACGAAAATGTAGTGGTCCCAAAGATTCCCAATGAATTCTTCGGATTCTCTCATCCATTTAAAGTGTTTTTTTTTTATTGACAAAAATGAGAGCTTATAAGATCTTAAGCCAAAATAAATACATTATGACAGATAAAATTAATATAAAGACTGTAGATAAGCTTTAAATTAAACAGTTATTGGCATAAATAACGATATCAAAACCTATACCAATATTCTATAAGTTTGATTATATGATTGTACTAGTATTCTTATCGGACCAATCGAATAACCTTCAAGCCACTGAGCATTATACTTATGTTTTGTTTTAAAACTGCAATTATGGGAAAAATTTGAAAATACAAATTGTTCCTGATATAAAAGATTATTATAAAGTTTTTTTTTCAAATTTCTGTTATACCTTATGTACACATAAAGCATGTTTTCAATATAATTGAAGCGGAAAATTATCGTCAAATAAAACATCGAGGGTATAAACAAGTAGAAGCTACCTACATATATCTTATCGGTTTCGTGATTTCAAATTGCTATTTAAGCACACAGAGTGGATTTTATAATGGACATCTAAATATAGTTATAGATTTATCTAATACAAACAAAAAAAAAAAACACAAATTATTTCTAATGCGGTCGGGGGTCAGCATAGCATACAGTATTATACCTACCAACTTTATGCCAAGGCTCGTTAAATACCATTTTATATATAGTCAACTCGGTTAAAAAGCTTCAGAGGCCGAAACACTTATATTCATCACTTCTTTCTTAGCGATCAAAGTTCTATAGCACGAGCCAATTAAACTTTAAACATTTTGATAGCCACGAGTATACCTACCTACACTCGAGCCATACGTATGTACAATTTCATATTTGAATGCGTCTCAAACATTCAATCATTTGCTTGTTGCTATTTAAGTTACAACAACCAGAGATATCACTAAGTCAGCATTTCTATTATTTTGTTTGCATGCAAGTCAGGCAATCAAACTATGACATGGGGAGATTCGTCCATAATAATATAATAAACATATAAATCGCTCCACCAATAGGTTTCTCCATCTAGAAGATTAAAAAGGGTGTTATTATTTGACGTTGATAGATTTTTGAATTTTATTCAAACATTATATATGTGAAAATCAATTCTAGAAAACGGCAACCCTGTTAAGTGTGATGATCGACAATTTTACATTTACAGCCCGATTTTCCCCAAAGTCAGTGATGTCTCACAAGTCACAAGAAGAGGTGCCATTGATTTTGTGACTTTTTCGAATTCTGCCGCTCAGTCACAACTTGTGTGTCACAAATAAATTTTTAAAGTTTCTTGGATTGAAATTCAGTATATTTGTTAAGAAAATTTCTTAGATTTGTAAATAATTGTGAGTACACAAAAATGGAAATGGACTTTGTTCTAGTGAATATTATTGCTGATCTTTCCCACGAAAATGGAAAGTAACATTTTTTTATATAAACAAAATTTTTTTTTTAAGAAACTAATCGTATCAAGAAGTTTGCAGCGCCGACGGCTTTTAAAAACTTTGAGAGATACAAATGATCCATTCGCTCTCCAAAACAATGCATTTACGAGTATAAGGTAATTTCTTCGTTTTAAATAATCAGCTGTTCAAATAATGACACTTACAAATCTCACCATGCTGTGGTGAGTTTCGTTGTGAGTTTTCTTGAGACGATTAGGGGGAGAATACCAAAATGTTATCGAATCACAACAATCCTCACAAGGAATAGTCACAAGAGCTTGTAACTTGTGACTCCTCACAAGGGGGAGAATCGGGCTGTTAAGCTCTGTGTAGAGTACCATTGTGTAGAGAAACATTGAAAAAAAAAGAATCATACCCAATGAATCGATATCAATCTGGATTAATTTACTGAATAATAAATTAAGATTGCTTGTCAGAAACTCAAGACTTATTAAGCTGATGCTTCAAAGCACATTGTAGGGTAGATGTTCTTTTTTTTAAATGGAAGTTCGATGTATCATCCCATTATGTAGTCAAAATGACATCGTTCAAATGCTCGCCTCTGTTATTACTGTGGCACAGATCCGAGTGTTCCAATTTTCAATGACTATTCCGCATAGATCTGGCTGAATTTGAACGATGGCCTGTGTTATATTAAACTTAAGGGCATCAGTCGATTTTGGTTTATTCGCATTAGCCTGCGACTTCAGGAAACCCAGGTGGCCAATTCACTTTACCTATGCGAGAGATAGCATTACCCTCAAATCGGTCATGCAGAATGTCAATCAAGGTGTCCGCTGTGTTGCACGCACCGATGCGCCGTCTTTCTTAAACCACTTGATGTCAAGATCCGTATGATTCAATTTTTGCCATAAAAAATAGGTTTTCATCATTTTGCGATTGAAGGTGACTGCATCAACGTCGTTTTCGAGAAAGTACGGACCAAAAGTACACCAAATGAAAACATTTTGAAGACGCATTGTAACCCGGTGAAACTCGTGTGGATTGGTGTCATCCCATACGGCCATTTTGCCATTCATCCAAAAATGCACCACGTCGCTAAACATGATTTTTCGGACAAAATCGGGGTCCTCTTCCAAACGCTCCGAAGACAATTCATCGAACAAACGGCGTTCTTTATGGTCATGTAGGTCGAAGACTCGATGTAAAATTCGCCAAGTTATGTAAATTCTGCGAAAGACCGAGTTCTTGTGCACGGCGAGAAATCGACTGCCTCTGGTTCTGCTGCACACGTTCAGGAACCACGATCATGTTCTCGGCCGATCTTACTTTTCTTTGACGTACAAATGTTGACTGAATGATTACCAAAAGTTGAAAATTCTACTGTGAAGGGCAACCACACTATCGTAAAATGGTCGGAACGTGCTCAACATTTGCACTAACGAACACTCATTTTGATAATAAAGTTTTATCATTTGGATGTTTTGGTTCAATCGTGTAACTTCACATAGTGATTTGGAATCAGTAAGTGAATAATAAACAACAGATTTGACGGATGTCAGAAAAAAACAACATGCCGCCAAAATCCGGCGCCAATTGAAAAACTATCTACAATAACTAGAGCGCTCGTATCGCATATGGCCAGTAAGTTAGTTGTAAGTTATTGATAAAAATGCTAGTTTTTATGAATTGTTGTCTAGCTTAAGGATAGTTATAATAAGTTAATGAAAAAAAAAAAATGAGTTAAAAAAAGTGCATTGAACTGTCATGCAGAGGGTCTTGGGTTCGATTCTCCGTCGCTGCAAGAATGTTTTTCAGTACCTCTTGCGAGGAAGTGACAAACCTCTTGTCATGAAAATTGCTGCTTACCGGCAGAAAATTGTAGGTCTCCTCCATTTCTGTTAAAACTCAGGAATGGTCGAATGGTTCACTAGGCTTAGGTTTTCTTCAACCCGTAAAGGCCTCTATTTTTATAATTTCATAGCACAAACAAAATAATTTATAGTTTTAAAAATGGCTAATTTCTTCTCAAAAAAGAGGTTAATAAGAGTTAAAAATCTATGAGCAGCACAGTGTTATTTTAAAAGCTCTTCGTTCGTCTCTTTGGTTATTTTAGTCGACAAAATGTACACTGAAACGTTTAAGAACTCGATTAAACTTAAACATCAATAAAACGCTTCTTTGTCATACAAGTCTTCAACGCTCATTTCATAATAAAACTGTTTTCGACAGGTTAGATTTTATTGAAGGCTAAAAGTTGGCTAAAACGGAAAAAATATTGCGAACAGTTCACAACATCAAAAACTGAATTAACAAAATAATTTAAAAATGATTTGAGTAATTAATCAACCAATATACAAACATCGCTTAAATGATACATTTATTGGTTAAATATTTTAATTGTGTGTTATTTTATGACGTGTGATTTCCCAGATCTAAGAGTTCTCTCCAACCCAAACTCAAATATTTGATATAGTTATTGCAAATGTTACTTTTTCTTCTGATTTTTTTTTATTATTATTTCGTGTTAATAATGCAACTGGGTCATTGAAATTTAGTTAATCTTTTTGGTTAATTAATAACCCCATATGTATATTTATTATTTTTTTATATTTCTTGCACTGATTTCAATATATGTAACTAAAGCAGAAAAATAAAAACAACAAATTATGTCAGTTATTATATTTTTTTTGTAGAAAGCATTTTCATTAAAGCAAACCATAATAATAAATTAAAAGACATGGTGTCAACGGCCTAGGTTTTGATGAAAGCATCGTTTCCCATCGATAAGCGAAATCAAGCATCATTGTGCGTGGTTAGTACTTGGATGGCGGACCGTTCAAATACCAACCGTGTGCCGTTTCTTCTGTTGTTATTTCTCTCTGTGTGTCTCTCTCTGTTGTAGTGTCTAAGCCGATGGCCTCAGTTGCCAGAGCTTTCAGAGTCTCTACTTCGTAGATTTATCTACGGATAAACATGTGTTATACTCAAATAATTATTCAATTTAAAAATAGAAACTAATAAATGCGAAAATAGTATTTTTTAAGGTTTTCAAAAAATTCTCTAATTCCTAACATATTTTAACAGGTACCCATTAAAATCCATCGTCTCTTAAATGCAAATTGGCTTGCGAGTCGCTTGTTTTAAGAAAACAAAAAAAAATGTTCTCATTTGAATTTTGGGCGCTTTGACAAATTATGCAATTTTACACCGAATTTGAGCACAGTATTAGTCTAGTCTAAGCTCGTAAAAACTTGATTTACGTTCTTATATATATAAATAGAATTTTCAATAAAACATAGTCCAGTTTAAATTTATTCAAACGTTTTGGTAACCAGCTTCAGGTAAAATGATAAATTTTATTTCCGATTTAGCTGTACAAATTTAGCACCTTCATAGTAATTGAGAATCATATAAACGCGAATACCTTTCGGAATTTTGAATTTGTATGGCCTTTATCTTTTTTCTTAAAAAAATCTGTTATTTATTTTCAATTTTTCTTAAGCTTTCAAAATAAACTACACATATTATGTAGGAACCTATACGCCTATTATTGAAAATTTAGCACTTATGTTAAAGAGTCTTAGAACTTTAAATATGTATTTTACTAGAGGAAAATGTTCAAATGCATAAAATAATTTTTGCTTGCGATATGTACAGTGATACGTTGAAAGACTCTTGATACTTTTAAAAATTTGTTTTTTAACTCAATATTTCGAAAACCCAATGCTCATTTTTTTTAAGACTTGACAATTAAAAGTTTTTTTTTAAATAATTTACAAGATGTGAGAATGTTTTTTTATTTTATCTAAAAATAACGGTACTTATCATAGAAATGTTAAAAAATGGTTTCCGAAAATCGTATTTTTCTCGAAAACGGCTCCTAATTTTTTTATAAAATATTTTTTACTTTCGATTAATGTTTACGATCTATAATTAAATAAAAAATCTTTAAATAAAGATCTTACTGAATGTACCTACCATAAAACCATGTTTTCGAGTTTTAAATTTCTCATTATCGTCATAATGGATTTTTAAATGATTTTTTTTACAGAGAAACTCAAAAACAAATCAATATTTCTTTTTGAAATTTTATTTGTATTCTAACAATAAAAACAATTTAATGAGCCCTTCGAAATCTCGATATAAACAAATCCGCTGGTCTTGAAGGTATAGCCCCTATTCTTCTGAAGAGGTGTTCTTCATCGCTGGCAAAACCATTGCGTAAGCTTTTCCATCGTTCCTACTGTTCTGGAATCTTCCATAGAAGATGGAAAACAGCATTTGTCCAGCCTGTTCCTAATCAAGGTGACCCTTACTGCCTCCCTCCTATCGACCAATTGCCAGGGCTCCGTTTTGTCTCTGACTCTCGTCATCATTCTTATAAATGATCTCTTGTCTGAAACTTCTAATCCACTTCATTGTTTTGCCGACGACTCTACACTCAGCTTTTCATACTTGTTACCAAATTCACGTCCATCTCCTTCGGAAGTGGAATTGCAAAGGTATCGTATGATAAGCTCATTAAACTCCGATCTTTACAGCATTGTTCGAAAACTCAATGCTGTCTATTGTCGTTTAAGCAAAATGTCCCCCTTATGCCATGTTGCTGAATGGCACTTGCATCGAAGAAACCGAAAAGCTCTCAGTACTCGGTATGTGTGTTAACGACGATCTTCGTTGGGATGATCACATTCTTGAGACCGCCAAGAATGCTGCTAAATGCTTAGGATTTCTATATCGATGTAAGAAATTTTTGACCCTTTCCAAAACTCGAGTATAAATCATACCTTTGGGCAGGCGCAGCACAATCTTCTCTACATTTATTGGATAGAATTCAAAACAGAGCGTTAAAACTGATTGGAAACAGAGCTATCATATGGATTCATTCTCATCTCTTGAACGCCGTCGGAATGTTTCATGTATTTCCCTGTTTTATCGCTTCTTTCACAAGCAATGCTCACTCGAAGTAGCCAGTTGCATTCCTCCCCTTTATCAATTCACCCCTGATACCCGCTTCGATAGGGTATCACAAGTTCACCCTTGAGCCTAACTTTGGTCGTACCCTCAAATATAGAGATTTGTTTTTTAGTCGCATTACACGATTATGGAATAACTTACCCGGCACAGTTTTCCCTTGTCATTTCAATTTGCAAATATTCAAAACCAATGTTCATCGACACCTCCTTTCTCTCCCCTCCTAATTTCCCCATCGTCCGTGCTGTGTTTAATATTTAAGGGTCTTGAACGCGAGTGAATTATAAAAAAAAAATGTTGGTGTTCCAAATTTTTTTCTTCAAAATGTCGTAGGTCCAAGTTTTGATCCTTGAGGGACACCAGCGTTGGTTTTCTTGGTTGATGATACGTGTTTTGCTAGTATTATATATAATGGTCTATGGATTAGGACATTTTTTATTATTCTCACCAAGTAAATTAGGAAGTCCAAGTAGCGAGAGTTTAAATAGTAGTCCTTTTATCCAAACGCTGTCGAAAGTTTTTTCAATGTCCAACAAGCATGTTATAGTCATTTCCTTTTTGTTGAGTCCAAGTGTAACATCACTATGAAGTTCCAGCAGGTGGATATAGGGTAGAGTGCTTATTTCGAATGTAGTATTGGAATTCAGGTATTGCATATCTTTCTCTGCAAAACACGTTTCTTCAGTATAAACCCATCCACAGTATTTTGTTTATACCGCAGAACAACGGAATTGGTCGATAACTTTCCACATTAGCGCGGTTTTTCTTCTTCGAGACGGGTAGAACTTTTGCCATTTTCTAGGCTGCAGGGAAATACCTGTTTTTCAGACAGTTCCTGAAGATTATAGTCTGCAGGAAAACAGCAAGATTTGGTAATTTTTTAAGTACGTAATTTTGTTGCTTTCTGGTGATTTTTGGAGTTTCCAAGTAGAAGTGAAAACATCTGTCAGTAGCGGCTCCGATGAGGATTTTTCTTCGTCGAACTAGGTCACGGTTTCGGTGGTAGCTGATATCTCCGCAAAGCGAGTTTCTACTTCTTCGAAAAAGTAAGGAAGGTGTAAGACTATCATAAAATGGAAAATTCCAAGTTTTCCTTTGTTGTGCGAAATAACATGGTTTTACGGTGTCGGGAAGTGCAACATAATTTTGGTGATCTGTCAGTGAGTAAGTGAATCAGTGGGTTTGTCAGTTACGGTCTTAGCGATTTTTAAAGTCCTATATCTCAGGAACCAGTTATACTAACGAGTTAAAATTTGGTAAGGCGCTGGAGCACAGCAAATGCTGTGAATTGTAAAATGGATGTAGTGCCACGACCTTCGCCTGGACACTACCGTGCCCTTTCACTTATTTTTATTTTTAAAAATCTTGCTTTGCCTCTAGAGCATATAAAAAAATAGATTTACTGTTTTCAGCGAACTTTTTTCCTTGAATTATTATACAAATTCTTTACCAAAAAAAGTCTAAGAGCTCAATATGCATAGCTCACAAAAATACACCCTTTAATATGCATTATATGCAAAGTGTGTACGTAGTTTCAAATAAGCAAATTTAATAGTTCATAGCAAAAAAACTCTTATAGCTCTATTAGCTTTAAAAAATGCTCACAAGTGATATAAAATCAACCTGTAAGATATTATCTTTTTTGATTCGCGATTTGAGTCAGCAAGATGGGTTTGCTGAGACATAGCATGACGATGATTACTAGCAATTAACAAGCATTCTATTTTTTTTGTGTGTTGCTGCAAATGATTCAAATATTCATTTTATGTTTTGTGTGTAAATGTGTAGATACTATTTCTATGATAATGCATCACAACAATATGAAGCGTCTTCAAAATTCTAAATGCATAACAAAACACTTCATTAAATACAGTGAGTTAGTACGAAATTGCTTAATCACTGGCGTAACCAATCAATCAGCAAAACGCAGGTGATGTAGATAACAACATTTTCTAACATTGACAAGTATCTCTTATTCACTTACCAATCTATTTTTATATTTTTGTTTGTGTAAAAGTTTATCTTGCTTAATGACTTTTGAAGTTTGGAAACCGCGCCAGTAAAGTGTTAGATGTTTGTATTTGTACTCGTACCTAACAATATGCCTTTAAGCTATTTGAAAAGTACAAGTCGTCACGTGCTTCCACTTTTGAAAAAAGACCATCTTTAGAGTAAATGGGCTGGTAAAATTATTTAAAAAATATGTGGTAACGTAGATACTTCAATATAACTTATCAGTTGTCTAGCACTAGGGAACAATTTCTTTTATATTGATTTTTTATTAGAATAGTAATTTCATTAAAACTATTTTAAAATAGAATTTTCGTGATTTTGTACCATAAAGTTGACTATGATTTCACATTTATCTATTCATATAACCATACCTCTATTTTTGTATCATAAAAGATTTCCTCTACTTCTTTTACTCTACCATTATTTTATTAAATAAAAAAAAAACGAGTAGTTGAGTACAGCATGTTTTTGGTGGTAGGTTAGGTTAGGTTGACGTGGTTGTCAGTAATAGGGCCGACACACTTAGACCATAAGTTGGTCCATTATGATACCACGTTGAATCTTGGAGAATTTCAACCTAATTGTTAAACCAATTGGACCTCCTTATGAAACGAGCGTGGTTGCCTGTATCTATATTTGCCAGATAACTAAGATCATTGTAGTAGAAATCTCGCAGATGGAGTCTACGTCTTTGGGATAAAGTAGATCTTGTAGGTACAGATTGATTCCTTCTCTTCTTCATTCATGCAGCTTCTGCAGAAATCAATAGAGTATATCCGAAGCTATGTAACGTCCTTGCCTATCAAACAGTGTCCTGTTATAACACCTATTACGAAACCCTTGTTCGATCTGCTTAAAGATATTAAACCTTTGGAGTGCTTCAAATTCAACATTGGCCAAATCTGTTTTGTCGCAAAACAGGTGGTGATATTGCTTCACCTTAGGTTCATCAAATGGATAAACTTGGAAGAAGAGTTGTAGGGTTAGCAACTCATATAGCTCTGGATGGGGAAACAATAGTTCTTTGATCGCAAACCCTCCTCTCAATATTTATTTATTCATTCCACCTAAGGTTAATTCCCAGCATAGCAACTTGCTTTAGCATAAGCTTACACGTAGCGATGGGAATACCTATATTTGTCTTGTCTGGCAATAAAGGTATCATTATTTTACTTTTGGCGAGTTCGCCAGCTTTATAAATGTCCATGTGGCTCGGCGTCGGCATCCAGTTGAGTATTTAAGGGCTGTTATTGAGCTGGTAGAGACAGAATCAAGAGATTTAATGGCTGCTTTACTGTCTGAGAAGATCCGGATATCTTAAGACAAAACAGGACTTCTTTAATCGCCAAAAGTTTCACCTGGAACACACTACAGCGATTGGGAAGTCAAAAAGAGAGACCTAAATATAGTCGGTCTGAATATACAACTCCACCAACCCCAACGTCATTAGTTTTCAATCCATCTGTGTAAAAATGGATTGAATCATCTTCTAGGAATGCCATGTCCTCCCAGATTTCTCTAGAAGGAATTGTTACCTGAAAGTTTACTTACTACAGGAATATGGACGAAATTTAGACAGCTATTAAAGAGCATCTCTAGGATTGGCAGAATTATCTCGCACGTCTTTTGGTCGGCTGGTATTATACCTTTTCGTCCTGCTGATTTATATAGTTTGAAACTATTGATTGCCAAGTGCATTTTTTTCCTTGTATTCAACCCTTGTGGAAAAGTTGAAAAATTATTAAAAACACTATTGTTCGTGTCATTAATTGTGAGAAGAAGAAGAAGCAGACTGAGCGATTCTTCCCAAAATTTGGTCCGTGATCTATCAGCATTTTTCAATCAGCTAGGCATCACTCGATTAGTTGAGAGGATTGCTCTTAATCAAGATGCTTTGGAAAGTTCTTCAATGTTAGCACAGAATATTCTCCAGGAGAATCTTTTGGATTTTTTCAATTATTTTGTATATGCTTTTATGGATTTCTTGTAGGAGTCCCAATCTGTCGCATTTCTAGAATTTTTTGCTTGATTAAACAGCTTTCAACAGCTTTTTCTAATTGATTGTAAGCGGACAGGAAATTGCGAAAGATTTATCCAGAGCTACAGTGAGTTCCTTGACTTCACTGTCAAGAGAGGGCTTAGAAGTTAAGTTTTGACTAGACTTTCAAGTGGTTTTCTATTTTAATCCAGTTAGTTTTCCGATAATTTCGAAAAACTATTTGGCTAGGAGATTCGTAATTTATGCTGAATCTGTGTTATTCTGTTGGTCATATAACTTACCAAGGTATAATATAGACTTCTAAAATTTTCCAATCATGTGGCACATTTCTAAACCTAAGCTTAATGAAGGCATTTCTTTCAAAACGAGAGTAGTAATTAAATCGTACCGTGGCGTTGTTTTGTTAGAAAGCTTATGCTTTTGTATAATATTTATACAAAATGTACTTACGAATTATTTTAATCAACATAAAGATTCAACTTGTGTTGACACATTTTTCTTACTTCGTTGACCGTGACAAAGGGAATTTTACATTAGTTGGTTCTATGAACAAACTGTAAGTTTTCACTAGCTTCGTTTGCTGAGAAAGATTGGCAGATATTCGTAAAATGTTCACCGCTGATATCTGCCTTCTGAAACAGGGTTTCCGTTCAAACTTTCATCTTTAGATTTAAGGTTTTGAGTCTAAGGTATTTTGAGCTTGGCTGCTTTCCATTAAGAGTGTTCGGTAGAAGTTTGGTCGTAAGACTTCCCAGAAATCTACTAAGTCATCATTTTTCAATTCAATTCATTATTTGTCATTCTCTGCTTGTAGACAATACTGCCACAGAACATCAAGAATGCCATCTAGTGTTCAACTATCATTATAAAAAAGCAAGTTATGCGTTCGAAAAAAAAAAATTGAACTCGAGATTTTGATCAAAGTTGACATTACGATGATAGCAAAGACTAAAAAAGTGCGTCTCGCACGTCTCGAACGTCTGTCTGTTCGACTACAGCCTAAACGACTCGGCCAATTTTCTTTAAACTTGGTAGATATCATTTTTATTTCCCCCCCCCCCCCACAGGTCTTTTTCTTTTTTTAACAAGAAAAATAACGGTACCTGCCATACGATTTTTTTTTCGAAATTTTATAAATATTTTTTTTTTTCTCAAAAACTGTTTGACAGATTTCAAAAATTAAAACACAAAAAAAAATGTATTTAGTTAAAGCTAGATAATGGTTGAAAAAAATTTTCCAAGACATTGTTATTTTTGGTACCCCCCTTGGAACTTTTTTTTTCGGTTCTGATTTTCTCAAAAACAGTACGACGGATTTTGATCATTTTTTTTTTCTGCTAAAAGTCCCCAATAGTTTGAATATTGTTGTGAATTCAAGTTTTCAAAACATATTTTTTTCGATTTAAAAAAAAAAATTTTTTTGAAAACTCAATATTTTGAATACCCCATGCTCGATTTTTTTAAAACTTGATAAATAAAAGTTTCTTAATATAATAAACAAGAAAAAATATTTTACCTAAAAATAACGGTACCCTCCATACAAAAGTTAAAAAATGGTTTTCGAAAATCGTATTTTTCTCGAAAACGGTTCCGAGAATTTTGCTAAAATTTTTTTCTTTTGATTAATTTTTACAAAGAACGATATTTTTGAATTTTGAATTTCTCATTATCGGCATAACGGGTTTTAATGAAATATTTTATAGCCAAGTTTCTAAAAAGTTTAAAAAACATTGCATTTCAAAACTTAAAAAAAAAAAAACAATATTTTTTTGAATTTTGAAAAAAAAAATCTAGTTTTTTTTCGGAAAATTCGATATCTCAAAAACAGATCAATTTTTTTTTTGTAAATTTAATTTTTATTCGTACATTAATAAACACTTTAAATTGGCGTTCCAAAATGTTTTCTTAAAAATGTTTGAAACATTTTGTATATAAAAGCTTATTTTTTTATGAAACCATTATAACGAATTATAATTTTGTTCTTGTATAAACCAATTTTTGCTTAAAACACATGGCATCTTGTGCCTAGCTCCAACTGCTAAAGGAGTTGTTTTAGTTATTTAAAAAATGAATTTTATCCTTAAGAACAGTTTTCTCTAATAACATTCATTTTAGAGATTCTTAGTCGTTTACATATGTAGGAGCAAGTTCGTGCGACCCAGTTGTGCATTTTATTCTTAGTTTATTCGGTTGTTGCAAACCATTTCTAACAACCTTTTGGAATTTAGCTTCTCTTTTGGTCACTCGTAATTCGTAGATATTTGTAACTCGACCAAGCCAACAGGGCTAAAACACCAAATTTAAGGTTTTTTCTTTCTTTCTAATGAATTTGAATAAATAACAATTTAAATACAAACTTAAAAAAAAAAAAAGAATTCTGATATTTTTGAACGAAGCCCAAAGTAGATTTTCAACACTACCGAACAATTGAATTATCATTTAGTTAAATTTTTCGGTCTTAGTTCTAAATTAAATTCATAAGCTAAGCTATAGAAAGATTAAGTTTTAAATTCGAAATAATGCCCAAATCTTCTCCGCAAAAAATTTAAACATTTACCAAACAAATATTTCATTTGTTTTTCTTATACCAAATATCTATAAAAATGCAAAAAAAAATCAAAACTCTCCATAACTGAGAGTAGTTAAAGAACCTTTTAAATGGTTAAAAGTTATTTTTGAACTCTAGCTGCATATTTGAGTCTAAAGCATTTTGTTTTTAGCACATGCACTTTTCAAAATGCGATAGCGCGTATAACACACAATAATTTAGTATTAATTTATTAGTTCATGGTTAATTCAAAACAAAATGCGACAGAATGGTGTTTGTCTGTCAACTGTTTTTAAATCGCTATAGGGTCAGAATTTGGGGTTATAACCTGCACATACTCATTATTCTTACTCGTAGAATATGGCTTTGGGTTTTAATAAAATTTGAATAGCAAATTAGACTAGGGGCATCGGTTTTCAGTTTTTCATAGTTCGTCACTGACGGAAGCCTCAGAGTTTTTTTTTGTTATCGCCATAAACAAAAATTACCCACCTAGACGGAATGCTTATAGGTAATCCAATTTTGAAAGTCAATTTTTAGAATTTGTGGATAATTAATTCAAGAGAATATTTTAGGATAAAAAGAATTGATAGTTCTGGAGTTTTTTCTTTGTATTTTTTTTTTTATTTTCTAAAAACGCATTATTATGCGTATCCAGTACGTGAGTACGTATCGATATATGTATGTTTGACGGAATGGTATTACATAAGTTCTTCTATCCCAAGGATAGACGAAAAGATTAGTTGAAGTGTAAAATAATGAATTCGCTCTAGGCAGGAAATAGAATTTACAATCGCTGTGGTTTTGAATGTAAAACCCTGTAAAATTGCTTAGGATGTAGATAAAACGATTTTGTAAGTCAGTCTTTTTTTAAAATTGCGGACAGCCTTCATGAAGGTCATGATAACTGTGGGATCTTATGTTAATGGTAATGGTAAAAATAAATATACCTGTGATATTTTAAAGCCAGATTTCAATTTCCATTTAAGTCGAGACACCATGTGATTCCGATTGAAAATTTTTCGGCTGCGTGCAATGAGCTTAAATTTTCAAATTCAAATTCTTATAAAAGTTAGAGGGTAATGAAATATTCAAATGCCGATTGTTGTTCATGTTGATGTTTTTTAAATTTTATATTAAAAAAAAACTTAATATACAGGAAGGATCGACTTTTTCATCGGATGACATTTCTTATTCATACGAGAGCAATCAAATGAACAAAACTAATTTTTTGGTAAGAGCAAACATCCCCAATAATTAGGAACAAAACGTCGTTCAAGTGACTGCCTCGGCTGGTTTCGCAGTAGGTAGTGCATTCTGTCACTAAAAGCGAATAATCCGAAATCTCTGTGCATAATTCTTCTCAGACTATACTCTGTCCAACAAAAATTGTCAGTACAGGGAAGATAGGACGTTTGTCTCTCATTCTGGTTGCATTGCCATGCATAAGTGTGTCGCCTTTTAAAGCTCTCACAGGGATTCCGTAGTTTAAATTATAAATCGCCGCAAATGGAAGTAAAAAACGCGTAGGGCTACCGTCTGCCGATTCAAAACGACTGAAAACAATATTCAATTTACCTTTTCCCACAACGCCAAGCGGTAAGATAATAGGCGCGTTTTTTTTTAAGTTGAAAAGCAATACGACAACACTCAACATACTCATCTTCTTAAAATGTGTTCTCAAAAGCTTCAAATCCCAAAAGCTCCTTAATAAAAACCACTGAAAAAGCTCCTTGCTTGCAATTGAGAATAATAATGGTAACTCTGTTTTGATGTAGATAAAGAGCGCACGATCGTATTGAGTGAAACTTGACACTCTTGACACTTGACAGTATCTCATCAGGAGTGGGATACGACGGTCGTGTTGGGGTGTACAACTTTTTGCAATTCCTTAAGAAAAGTCAGTGGCTTGCTCTTTTTTTAGTGGCATTTTTCATAACGCATCGTAGTGAGGGTGCATCAGGCGCCACTGCTTTAGAAAAAGCTCTCCCATAAGGCCTGTACTGACAATTTTTGTTGGACAGAGTATAGTGCGTGAAAAATTGAGCTGTTGAGATCGATGATGAGTTGATGTTCGTGATTGAGACTAGGACACTCTCGGCTACAGCAGCCACTCACGAACTTTTTGCACAAACTTGCGTACAGCAGACGCGGTGGGTGCTTCATTTCGGACAAAACTTCTTTTAAAAAATCCAACTGTTTGGGCTATACAACACTCACTTTGAAAATAAGTTTTCAATTATTCCCAACGTTTGTCAAACGTAAAGTTGGTCGAGCGGGAAACAGCTGTCAGTGTAAAAATAACCTTTATTTAAAAAGAGACCATTAGATGGCCCACCCTATACAGAAAGAATATAATATGAAGTAACGCAAAATCTGGATAGGGATTAAAATCATCACACAGAAATTGATTTCCTAGATAGATAGATAATTTAGATATGTAGATAATTATTTTATTTTCAATTTTAAATTCATTTACAAAATAGTTTTACAATTTGTTTTAAGACATGACTATTGAAAGCCGTCTGCCCAAGTTTGACAAAGTTTTAAAAGAAGGTATCTATGTTAATATTTAAAAAAAATCTCTAATAGTAGCTCTCCTATATTTTAGTGCTTTTTAACAATATTTGTGTAGGTTATTCCAGTCAGGGCCGTTCAAAATCATTTTCATGTCGGATTCCTCCAATACAAATTTCTCAAAAAACTGTAACCTGAACTCTCGTAATACAGGACACCTTCCCAGGAAGTGATAAACGTTCTCTTTTTCCCTAAGATTGCAAAGCGTACAAAAGATAGGTAAATCTTCTCGGTGTGGGATGAAGTTTAAGTCTAACATTTCTCCTCTGATTATAAAAACAGTAGATATTACATCTCTTGAATACTTTTCGTTGAAATAGTTGCTTTCGCACAAATTGTGGTTTAAGCTTGCGTATATTTCCCGGTGGTTTGAACTTCGTACTTTTTCAATGCTCTCTGCTCGCATTTTTTCATCGACTGCTGTAATCAAAGTACCAAATTCTTTTTTCCATTGGGGTATATTATCGATGGATATTCGTATTGTGCATCCAGAGAATTCTGATAATGACTCCCATTCATCGAAAAACAGTATTTTCTTCTCTATTGCATAAAGCGCTATGCGTTTGGTCATCCTTTCTCCTTACCTTTTTACTTGCGACTTATAGGTACTATAAGGCAAGTTATGTATTCGTAAAAAAAATCAAACTCGAGATTTTGATCAAAGTTGACATTACGATGATAGCGAAGACCAAAAAAGTGGGTCTCGCAATTCTGTCTGTCGGTTGGACTACAGCCTAAACGGCTCGGCCGATTTTCTTCAAATTTGGTAGATAGGGTTTTTAATTTTTCCCCCCACACGTTTTTTTCTTTTTTTTTTAAGACCAAAAATAACGGTACCTGCCATACGATTTTTTTTCCAAATTTTATAAACATTTTTTTTCTCAAAAATTGTCCCACAGAATTAAAAAAAAAAAATTTGAAAAATTTTATTTGGTTAAAACTAGCTAATAGTTGAAAAATGAAAAAAATTTTCAAAAAAATTGTTATTTTTGGTAGCCCCCCTGGGTCCATTTTTTTGTTTTTGATTTTCTCGAAAACGGTACAGCCGATTTAAATAATTTTTTTTTATGATAAAGCTCCTCCAAAGTTTAAATATTAGTACATATTCAAATTTTCAATTTTTTTATTTTTTGGATTTAAAAAAAATCATTTGAAAACTCAATATTTCGAAATATGCTCGATTTTTTTCAAACTTGACAAATAAAAGTTTCTTAACATAATCTACAAGATTTGAGAAAAAAATTTTGTTTTATCTAAAACTAACGGAACCTTCCATACAAATTTTAAAAAATGGTGTTCGAAAATCGTATTTTTCTCGAAAACGGTTCCGAGAATTTTGCTAAATTTTTTTTCTTTTGATTAATTTTTACGATCTATAATTTAATAAAAACAATTTGAAATCTAGATATTACTGACTGTACCTACCATAGAACGATTTTTCGAATTTCTCATTATCGGCATAACGGATTTCAATGGAATTGTTTATAAAGAAGCTCCTTAAAAGTTTAAAAGATATTGCATTTCAAAACTTAAAAAAAAAATATTTTTTCAAATTTAAAAAAAAAGTAGGCAGATGATAACAACACCATGGACATGTCAACGATGTCTATGGACTAAGTTTTTATTTTTTTTTTTTTGAAAAATTCGATATCTCAAGAACGGCTCAGTATTTTTTTTGGAAATTAGACTCTTATTCGTACAATAATAAAAACTTAAGTTTGGCGTACCAAAATTTTTTCTTAAAAATGTTTTAAAAATTTTGTACATAAAAGCTTATTTTTTTAAGGAACCACTACAACGACTTATAATTTTTGTGCATTTTATTTTGTAATGAAGTCTAAATGTAGTTTCAATGTTTCTATAAATAAAGGTGAAATTCCGGTTTCAACAAGCAGCATATTGTTTGGAGAAGACTGCGGTAGCTTGAAAACGCGCTTAAGGAAAAATCGAAAGAGTTTTTCTACTGAATCATATCGTTTACAGCCCCACAATTGTGCTCCATATAGCGTTATTGATTTGGAGACTGCCTGAAAAATCCGATATTTTATTTTTGGAGATATACGAGTATGTCTGTCTTCCAGGCAGTTTTTCCAGGCCGCACTTATAGCTTAATTAGGTGCAGAAAGTTTTTCTTGGAAATGATGTTCCATGTTCATATTGCTGCGAATATTCATACCCAGATATTTATATGTCTTCACTTTTTCTATTTCTTAACCATCAAGAAACCACTTTTCATTTCCTGCGTACCGTCCTCCGCCTCTTCTAAAAACCATCGTTTTTGATTCATTTATATTAATTTTCAGTCTCCACTCATCGCAATATTTTTTGAGCTGATTGATCATACCTTGTAAGCGCTGTGGTGTATCCGAAAACAAAACCAGATCATCTGCGTACAACAGGACTTTTATAAGAATCCCACCAATCCTTACTCCACTAACCAGATAATCTGAAACGTGCGTCGTCGATAAACAAAACAAATGCTTGTGGGCTTAGGTTACATCCTTGTTCGACGCCAGTGACCATTTCGAAAAAAATTGATAGTTGATTTCCGTCCCAAACCGCCGAAGTCGTCTTTTCGTATAACCTTTCAATCAATCTTCCAAATTTTCTTGAGATACCTACTTATATTATATAGTTCATAGAAAAGTGCGCTTCCGTCCACCGCCACCGTATCGAATGCAACTTTGAGATCGACAAAAAATGCATACAATTTCGTCTTTTCTCTGATAAAGTTCTGCGCTATGGTATTAATAATGAAAATTTGGTCAATTGTCGAATAGCTCTCACGGAAGCCTGCTTGAAATTCACTCAAAAGTTTATTTCGCGAAGTCCAGTCTTGAAAACGTTAAGCCAATACACCCATTAATATTTTTAGTGTAGAGTTTCTTATATTTAAAGGAAATCGAACAGTGTCAAAAATTTAAAAGTTTAAAACTTTAAAACATTAACTACTCAAAATATTTAAGAAGTAAATGTACGTAGTGAAACTTGTTTTTATATTTCTTATTCTATTTAAATAGAAATTCAGCTAAAAGGATTTTATTTCATTTAGCTTTTAGTTGAATAATTCAGTCAACAAAATATCACGACTTTATCAATTTTCCAACGCAATTTATAGCAAAGTTTTGACATGATTGAGCGAATAGTACAAGACTCCAGTAAACAAAATTGTACAGGCTTTCAAAAGAACCATATACGACTAAACATTTATGATGTAAAGGATGGGCGAAATTTTGTAAAGTTTTAAATTAATCAAGCGGTCGACACGTTTCAGATATTTTTCTTTGTTGCATCATCTTCAAAAATATATCAATATGTTTGAAATTCCGTGGTTAACAATTTTTGTGATAGAAATAATCTGCTAAAGCTACTCAGGAAATGAAAAAAATGGTAAAACCTTGTAGTGACCCATGCTAACTGAACAAAATCATCAAATTTTCATCTGAATTAGGCCACTTGATGAATTTAAATGTGAAATGAAGTTTTCGGCTGAAATTTTGGATTTCACTTCAGACATAATATAAATTAAATCGCGATTTGCAATATGGCAGATATCCTTAGTACAATGGCGTCTTGAAAACAGACATACTCGTATCATTTAAAATCAGCTCATCTATATTTTGTTTCTGGAAACAGTTTTTTTTTTTGATTGATTTTCTTCTACTTTAACAAAATTAATTAATTGACAAAATGCCAAATGTCATAATAGCTTTTTTTTTGACAGTTGCTCTAATGTGGTACTCCATAACAACTTTTTGAGCTCTTCCTTTCAAATATGATTTCAGGCATTGCAAAATATATCCCCTTAATCCGTTACTATACAACTTACTCAGTAGTATGTCGTGATCAACCATATCAAATGCTTTTGTTATATCAATGAAGAGATCCATATGAGATTCATTATTATTTAAAATGTTATAAAGTTCACTTCATAACCTACGGATTTCATCTTCAGTTGACTTTCCTGAGCGGAAACCAAATTGGTTTTCGTTAAAAAAATTGTTTTTATTTAGGAAAGAAGTAATTCCTTAAATCATAAGTTTTTCAAATGTTTATGAAAATGAGGGAAGAATAGAAATATGTCTAAACTTTAACTTGTTTTTTTTTTTATCTCCATTTTAAAAATCAAAATATAAACAACCAAAAATCAGTAGTCCATTTGTTGTTTTTTTCATACTCAGAAGTTGTTTTTTTTTCAATTTTTGTTAGACATCAATACTTAGTTTTTTGTGTTTGGCGTGAAACAAAAATATGCTATAAACAAAAAGGAGCAGGGAAAATTTGTATAACAAAACACTGTTCTTTTTTAACTATCCCTAATTAACCAGTGCATAAGCATACATGCATTTGTGCCCTTGATAACCAATGCATATACCTTAAAATTAAGTTCGGTTTAAAATGGACTTAATTTTACATTTAATAATACTTCTTTCACAAACCTGAACAAGATCACTAAATACCATTTAAATGCCTAGACAATTATTATTATTAAATATTATTTGAAAAGACCTCTAACTCTCATAAATTGAACAGCAATAATGACGAACAAAAAAAAGAAGCAAATAAATGCTTATAGACTTTTTCATTCCGTCTCTCTTATGGGGACGCCACCAAGACTGGACCTTTGGCCGTAATCATTTCATACTCTTTAAACAAATCATTGAAATGTTTGCAGTAATCTCAAGCGACAGGTTTTGTTTTTATGCACACTCATTGTCATTGTAACTATAATGCAAATTAAAAGACTCGAAGTAGTCAAGTCTTACGGATAACATCCGAACACCGAACAACCTACCATACCATGTCCTATATATTCAAAGCGAATCACTTTCAAATTACGACAAATACGAGTAAAAAAAAGACGATGGTGATTTGCGAGTGAAGTAGTAATACACAATTAACATCGGTAATTGTCAATAGACAGGCCATAATAGATGTAATTAAGTACCAATTACCTTCGACGAGCTAATTATGCCTCTCGCATGGATGTCTGCTATAATATGAATAGGACTTTGAGATTATTGAAAAGTTATAAAAAGTGCTAAATTGTATTTGAAGCCCAAAGGAAATGACATTTAACGCTGCATTATTTCGTCCTGATGGCAATTCCAATTTGATATTAAATTTGTTTTGAAAAAGTAAATTTAGTTGTTCATTTGATTTGCTTCAAAGAGAAATTTATCAATAGAAAGTACAATGATCACCATCTTTGAATTTATGAATTTTAATTTCGAATAGTCTTTACGTGATCTGCTTGCTTTGGTAATGTAAGATACTTAAATCACACCAAAAGCATTTCAAAATATATTTTTGCGAAGTTTTTTGATGCCCCCAATTGGAATCCAACAAATTTAGCTTGTTCTAAGTATTTTAAGCGTTTCAAAAGCTTTAATATAATACATGCTTTATTAGTACTCCTAGAGCTACTGTTTTACTCATTTGAAGCAAATTTCTTGAGTTTGAGAGCTCTTTTTAGCTTCTTTTCTGAACTTTTAAAGTTGCTGCATCAAGTACAAGATTTAATATCAGGCTAAAAGCCAGTGTATTGCTTATTAGGAGCTTATTTTTTGGTATAATGGAGCACTTTATTTGCTCTTTAACAGTTCCGTGGTATACTTAAGGCTGTATAAAAACAAAATTGAGTTGAATTTACCGGCGCAAAATTTTAAACAGCCTATTGTTAAGGTATTAGTATGATACTACTTTACAATTTGCTAACTTTAAAGTAGTTTACTCACTCATTCTTAATTTTAAACATTATCCAACTATTTTCGTTAAGCAATTTTCTTAATAAATTGCTTCTGAACAGACCTAAAGCAATGACAGATCGTTGCAAACAACTAAGTAAACAGACCTTTTGTGGCGTTTGTACGGTACTAAAAAAGAAAACGGGATGATTTTAACTTTGATAAAAGGGTAGAAAGGGTAGAGAAAGTATGATGCTATATTTGATTAAAATATGCAAAATCGTCATTTTAATCTAGTTTCATACTAAAACAGCTTTAACATCATACTTATTTAACTAAAATTTTGCGCCATCATTTTAAAGAGTACTTCCGTATTTTACGTTATTAAAACTTAACAAAATAAGCAATGACGTATTTTTTGTATTAGTATATGTATAATGTGTTAATAAATATATTAAGGCGAAAACAATTTATATTTGTATTTGTTACATCATTTTTAAGCTTCTTTATTTTTAGGCTAATAAAATTTTTTCAAATAAGATACAAAGTATTTATCATTAAGATATGTACGTGCATTAATATAATATGCTGTTTTTACAAAACGAATGCTGATTTTTGAGTGCAATTCTATTTTTACCACAAATGTTTGAATTGTACTAAGAAATTTTACAACGCGCTTCTAAAATAAGTGAATTGCACAAAAACTTTAAAAAATTAATATTTTGGGAAATAATTGCAGCAATAAAAGTTTACAATTTTTTGTTATCTTGTGTTACAAGCAGGAATTAAGAGTAAATGTACATACTTTATTTGTTTGTAAATATTTTTTTGCATTTATCTAAAACTCCAACATTTGCCATATTAAAAAAGCTACTTGATAGGTAGTGGAGCTTCTATGTCGCCGTAGAAGATGTGCAATGTTTAACTAGAGTTCCTCCAGAGCGACTTTAATAAACATACAGGGTGCTTATAGTAGTCTACTCGAATTCTTTAATGTTTGTTAATTGCACAAACACGAAGTGTTTAAAATCTTCGCGTATTAAAAGAAAGTGTTTCTTTTGTGCATTTATTAAAAATGTAAAGCATTTTTTTCTTTTATTTTAATTTAAAATTTTAATGTATCAATAAATAAAACAACCACATATCAACCACACTCAAGGGGTTATGAATACCCTTATAATGTTATAATAACACAGCGCGAGCAGTTAGAAAATGAGGAGGGGATTTATAAGGAGATGTCAATGCACATTGGTTTTAAATGCTTGAACATCACAATGAGAGGGAAAATCGAGTGGTGTATAGTGTTCCACATTCTAGTAGTACGGCTAAAGAATGAATCTCTGTATTTTACAGTACGCATGAAATTTAGCTCAAGGGTAAACTGATGGGCATTCTTAGCAAGACAATTGTTTCAAGGGAGTAATGCAACTGGCTACTTCATTTGAGCACTGTTTATAGAAGAAGCGATAAAACAAAGTTAGACAAGAGACATTACGACGGTGTTCGAGAGAAACAAAAGTTTCCGTAATAGACCTGTCTCCAATTACCTTAAGGGCTCTGTTTTGGATTCTGTCTAAGAGGTGCAAGTGAGTTTTAGGAGCACCTGCCCAGATATGGGAGTTATACTCAAGCTTAGGCCGAATGTATGCCTTATAAATTTTAGCCAGATCAGAAGGGGAAACAAACTGCTTACATCTTCTGAGGAAACCTAAGCATTTCGCTGCATTTTTCGCAACATCAAATATGTGATTATGCCACAAAAGATGGTCTGTAATAGACATATCAAGAACGGAAAGCTTTTCGGTTTTCTCGATGCAAGTGCCATCCATGGATAATGGCAGGGGTGGAATATTTCGCTTGACAGACAGGAGACAGCTTTGGGTTTTCGAAGCATTAAATTCCACACGGTTTCTAATACCCCATTCTACAATGCTGTCTAGGTCGGAATTTAATGAACTTATCATTGAAGAAAAGTAACATTTTTAATTTCATATACCATAGTTGCAAAAACAAAAATAAATTAATTCGTTTTTTTTTTAATTCAAAACAAAATTTTATTTTATTATTTATTCTTGACGTGCCTTTTGTCGCACAATGACGCTCAGAAATACTACTCGTGTGAATGATAGGTACTATTTTCGACACTCTTTGTTCACACACACACCCTTCAAGATATTTTACGTGAATTATAGATTTATTGTCATAAAACATGTTTGTCATGTTTTTTTTTCACACAAAGTCGCTTTGAAATACTAATCGTGTGAATCCCTGGTTTTCGGTCACAAAACAACACAAATGTATTGAAAATTATTTTTGACATTCTTCTACCACACATACTTTAAGATACTTTACGTGTGAATCAGAGGTTTATTGCCATAAAATAACGCAAAATCCTTGAACATTATTGCTGACAGACAAACTTTGTCACACAAAGTAGCTTTTAAATACTCCTCGTGTAATCTTTGGTTTTCTGCCATAACACAAAGCAAAAGCAATGGAAATTGTTGGCGCCAAATTTTAAACAGCCTTTTATTAAAGCATTAGTATGATACTACTTAACAATTTGCTTACTTTAAAGTAGTTTACTAACTCATTCTTAATTTTAAACATTTTCTCACTAGTATCGTGCTAAAAAAATTTTCTCAATAAATTCCTTCTGAACACACCTAAAACAATGACATTTCGTGTAAAAAAGTAGCTAAGTACACGAACCTTTTTTGAAGTTTGCAAAAATGAAGCTAGCACGATACTAAAAAAATAAAGTAAGTATTCGATGATTTTAACTTTAATAAAAGGGTAGAGAAAGTATGATGCTATATTCGAATAAAATTTGCAAATTCGTTGTTTTAACCTAGTATCATACTAAAACAGCTTTAGCATCGTACTAACTCAACTAAAATTTTACGCCATTGTTTTTAACGCAAAAAAAAGGCTTTGAAATATTCCTGGTGTGAATTATTTTCGGTCTAGCGAATTTTATACAAAATAATTTTAATGTGCTAAAGTTTCGTTGCATTGAATCATAAATTTGTGGCTATTATTTTTTATTTTTTCACTAAAACTACTCAAATACAATGAAAAATATACATTTTAATATTTATATATATTTTAATATGAAGCACCCTGTGTTACTCGTAACATTAGGCAAAGGCATTAACCAAAAAAAAGTTCCACATTGTCAACGCTGGCCATATGTAGTACTGTGAAACATAACCTTAAAAAAAAACTAAAAAAATGATATTTTCTACTTCGGGACTTCCGAAAAACTGAACCTATCTTGCAATGCTGAGGTCAAATTCAATTTCAGGACATTCAAAAACTTTCACAAAAGTTAGTGTGCAGCCAGATTCCAAAATTGGAAATGAAAACAAATAAAATCGAGTGAATTTATTTTCAGTGTTCCACATTTCACTCGCCGTAATTGAAAACAGCTGTCATCTGTCACTTCCCAAATTGGCAAATTCAAAACAAATTTTGTTTGGGAAGTTTTTTGACTGCTATTAAAATGTTGTGTTAAGAAGAAAAATGTTAGGAGATCATTCAAACCCATTAGGTATTGCTGACGCATCATACTAATCATACTACCGACTTTTTGAAGCATCATACTATCTACCATCAAAGCCTCAAGCCCTCAAATCGATAAAACTTTCATTCGTTTATCGTTGCAGCTGGCCGCGATCTTACGTTTTCTTGCCGAAGGAAATTTCCAAAGATTAGTTGGAAAAGATTTTAATATCGGTCTCGATCGAAGTAGTGTGTCAAAGATTTTGATTTGGAGAATAAAATTCAACTTGAAATGACCAAGAAAATCTAAACTTCAATTTATAGGAAAAATAATATTCCAAGAGTCATAGCATGCATATAAAAATTTCGCATCCAAGTCAAATTCCAACACTATTCTATATTCCATAATAGTAGGGATATTTTCTGAAAATTTCACAATACATAATAAGTTCAAACAACTAGATCTGATCGAATTAAAATCACATGAAAATTGAGAAAATCGAAATCTGGAAAACGGAAGTTTGGCATCATTTTCACGGTAAAACTGAATTTTAGAGCACTAAATTTGATTTGGAGTCGATTTCAATTTCATTTCGAGTGAAAGTGGAATGTAGAACTTGGCTCATAGTTTCTGCCATAAAGGTGTGCCACTTTGTGCGTGATTGATGGATTTTAATGTCAAACAGAATATAATTAAAAATCCCCACCAATTGTATCAATGAACATTGGCAATAGTGGTTCAAAATAGCTTTTTTTATTGGCCTTTAGTCGACGAAAATTAGCGTTTCGTTTAAAAAGCGAGGGCCTTTTGTTAAAATCAGTTCATATACATCAATTTTTGACAAAAATCCAATGTGAACTATATCCAACCAAGATTAAAATTCTTAATCACTAACTCTAGAAGATTTCTATAAGGTTTTTATAGTACAAATTACGAACTCCATATACTACTGAAGTAAATTAGCCAAGTAGAAGACTTAGTACTGTGTAATTGGACTTGTTGAATTATTGATTCAAAATAGTTTTTTTTTGCCTTCAGGCCACAAATATTGTACAAGAACTTTGTTAAGCCGGCTTTGCCAATGAACTTTCAAACGTCAAAACCTCTGAGTCATGAGCCATTGAATCAAGCAATTTTTCGACGTTTTCGTACAAACTATTGGTAAAACGACAGTTTGAGGTAGTGGTTAGTCATGCTGTACATCTGAGTTCGGTTCCCAACCACTTCCTCTTGCGAAGTGCCGAGTATTTCATTTCGTGAAAAGTACTTCGCATCTGCAGTACTTCGCCGTGCAGACTCCGCAAAAAATATAAGTCCCCTTAATTCCTGCACCGATAGCAAGCACACAGGAATGATTGAAAGTCAATTTTATCGAAATTGCAGTTAAGACCCGAAAATCATATGAACCTAGCAGCGTCTAAGGAACATTGATGGTGCAAATTGCTTAGCTCCGATTTTGGGTCTTTGAAAAAAGCCTAAGATATGTCTTGCGAGCTAAATTGTTTTGTCAGTGAGTTTTTACTGAGAAATCAATTAAATGTGCATGTAAATATGAATCCTAGTAGGTTGTCACGATGAATACGATGTATTTTAGTTTAAATTTGAACTCAATTTTTATAAAATAAATATCGTCTTACTAGTATACGAAAATAAGTGTAAATCTGGCTGGAAATCAAGATTAACGAACATCGAACTGAGATAAAAAACATATTGACGATTTTTTTTGGGTTAAATAGACAACTAAACTTACTTATTTCAGAAGAATAAAAAAGATTGCCTTCTCTGACCAAGAAAAAAAACATTACTAATTTACAGATCAATTTAATAGATACAACTGATTTTAAGGATACAATAATCCGTAAATTAAAAATTGTTGCTTCTACTTGTGAAGCCTTCAATTTTTTAATGTGAAACTGTGGAACGGAAAAAAATGTGTCAACATCAAATAAATGCGGTTCGTTGAGCCGAATATGAACGTCTTTAAGCTCTAAATTTGCTGTCAAGGACAAATTTGTTGGAGCCAGATCGGCTGAAAACATCACCGCAGGAGAACCTTAGGCATTGGATTCCTCACCATAAGAAATAAGAACTCGGGCTTTCGTAGACTTAAACTTTGCGAGTTTTGCTTCAGCTTTGGACCAGTACAAGGCCAACTGACCCTAGAGGTCAACACGTTAATAACTAAAGATAATACTGTTTGTGCGCTTACTGGAAGTGTTGAGAAGATGACCCCAATTTTGGATTTAGGTCGAAAAATTATTTTTAGCAACGAGAGTTGACGAGAGCCTCAACTTATAAGCTTCTCCATCTAGCTCGGAAATTTATCTGTTATAGTTCAATCACCTATCATTTTAAAAGCTCTATTTTGTATTGTATCCAAGAGACCTACGTGACCATTCAAATAGAAAAATAGAAACAAATAACTCCGTTAATACCTCACAAACAGCTTTTATTCATTTTCAACGTCGACCGGCCCTTATTAGACAACCCTTTTAAATATCGATCTCCGTATCTTGGTATGAACTTATCAGTCGTTTATGTTAAACTTAAGTTGGCATTGTGATTATATTTTTTCCAATGTTACAGTTTTACATAACAGAGAGGACTTCACACGATACTCTATTTCTTTACCATGGTAGCAACGGCCACATCCGATTTATATATAACTTCAAACATTTACTTTTCTTACGTAGATTTTATAATGAAGATGATGAATATTTTAAATTAACATAAGCCACACAACTTAAAAAAAAAGACAAAACCACACATCTAGAAATCTACATATATCTTTACTTAAAATTTTGTTTCTTTATTTTTAGATCATTGGCGTGAAGCAAATTCTGGTGCGACCAATTGGGCAGTTCGGGAAAGATAGATCATTATCGACAAGTTCCGATACATCTAATACCACTATTGCAGCAACAACAACTGTAACTACTCCTACAACAACGAATGCAATCACACATGTTCCGTCGTCGCCCTTATTGGGGGATGTTCCACAAAATGTGAATGGACCACCGACAAGTGCCGATCTGCCAATAGCTATTGCACAAGCTGCTGGAAAGCCTCTTAGTGAGGCGATAAAAGAGGTTAGTGTTTTTTGTTTTGTATAAATTTGTATGTAGCTACCTAAACGTATAAGATTCGTATGTCTCGTTTATTTTTAAATTGTTTTTTTTTTTTTGTTCTTGAAGTACATATGTACCTACATAATTCTATTTTTAAATTTTTTATTCATTGGGTAGAAAGCAGTTTAAATGAATATAATAAATACAGTCTTCTTCAAAAGAAAGTACCCACCAAGCATTCAAGTCACTGAAAATATTTCAAAAATAGGTTCTGAGTTTATTTCATTTTTTTTTCCAGAAACGTGAACAAGAAGCAAGGAACAAAAAGTATTCCTGAAGAGTTATATATTTTAAAAAATTCGAAAACAGCAGGGTTTTTATCTAAATTGGTATTAATTAATAGATTGCAGTATTGTTTTTGAATAGGCGTTGTTGAACTATTGAATTTAAAATTAAACCAACCAAAATGGTTGAAATGGTCATTCGAGCCGGACTTTCTAAAGCCTGAATTCTCAGGCCAAGAAGATATCATTGAAATGTTAACCCCTGAACAGTTTTACAATTTTTTTTGCTCAAAGACGTCTGTTTTGTGTTTTTGTTTCAAAGAAAAAACGATATTTAAGTAAAATACCTTCGGCCCCGGGCTAAGATAGGCAAGTAAAATTAGAAGGATTAGTATCATGGCACTAGTTTTATGAATGTGTTTGAAACTAACAATTCTTAGTTGGGTTTGTTAACTTCTTAGATATTTTGAAATAGATTTCTAAAGAAAACACACAAGAAATATTAAAATTATAGAATAATTAAAACAATACACTTCACTATCACTAGGTGGGAGGCCGGAGGCCAAAATCTTATGCTATTAATGCTGCTAGAAAGCTATGTTTTGTACAAATTCACTAACATACTTAGACCTGGAGTGAGTTGCTAGTTCCCCTATTACACGATAAACACTCTTTTTGAAATTTAATCCGTGCTAAGGGGAAAAAAGATCTGATTTCAAATTTAATTTCGATGACGCATTCTCAAATTCAGGTCCATCTTTTTTGGAACGGAATTGCAACGGTACCGTATGTTGAACTTATTGAACTCCGATCTTTCTAGCAAATTTATAGCAATTCTGTCTATAACTATTGAAGCAAATTGTTCTCCCTATGCCATCGTCCTTGAATGACACTTGCATCGAATAAATAAAAGGTGCCACATTATTGAGTCTGTCAAGAACGCTGCTAGATTCTTAGGATTTCCATATCATTGTAAGATATTTTCTTCCCCCTACAATTTACAAGACGTTTAGAATCCAATACTCAAGTACAACTCACATAGCCCAAACTTCTCTTTATTTACTGGATAGAATACACAACAGAGCAATAAATCTTATAGAAAACAAAACTATTATGGAATCATTCTCATCTCTTGAACTTCGTCAGAATCTTTCATGTTTTTCCTTGAAGTAGCCAATTGCATTCCTCCCATCAATTAACTCACCCATGTTGATCGTTTCGCTAGGAACACTTATCAATTCACCTCCTGTCACTCCCTCCCTAGTTTCCCCTTCGCTTGTGCTATGTTTAACATTATTAAGGTCTGTTCGATTTTCTTTCAATTTTGACATAAGTCTAGAATTACATAATTAAAGACAATACAGTGTCCAATGCTGCATTTACAAAAATGATAAAATTGGCATTATATCTGTCATTTTAAACCTATTTTATGTCATTTAACACGATTATGGCTAATTATGGCTAAAATGTGTAGGAAATAATGGAATTTTGCAACTTTTGTAAATGCGGCTTAAGTTCTGATAAGCTATCCGTCACATTTCCCAAAATGAGATCAGTTGACTACTCGTAATATGCTTTTTTGGTGAAAATTGGGATTTTTATTCATTCGAAGACAACTTAATGAAACAATTTTCATAAAACGGCGCGTGAAATATTGGTGAGTGTATTGAATAATTTTTTTTATGAAAAAATGATTAAAAACAAACTTCTTTGCACTGCAACTGAAAGTTGTTTCGTTAAGTTGACGTCAAAGCAAAAATTTCGATTTCCAATAGACAAAAAAAGTGCAATTAAATTATTGCCAGAGAGTAAACAATTAGCAATTAATTAACAACATTAAATGCAACATCTATGCATTATCGGATCGTTTATCTAAAGATCGTAGTGTGATATTTCGCTAAATTGACGTCAACTGAGCGAAATACCGTTTCATAAAAAAAATCACAACTTACTGTAAAGATTTACAAACTGTTTGACTCCAACAGGTTGAACACGTTCTAAATTCTGAAAAAAATCTTCGTATTTCTCGAAGAGTAAAAATACTTTGGAAAGATTTAAGTTTCGACATCGGTATCTCCTTTTAAATCCTCAAACATTTTAATGGAAATCATAATCCCTTTAGTGCGCGCAAAATTATAAAAAAAAACTGAAGTATTTGTTTTTTTTTATTTTTCTTAATTTTTGAACATACGAGTATTCATGTATTTATAACTTATTTAACGTAGCGCTACAGTCAAGAGTGGAGCAGGGTCTCAACCAACAAGCCTCTCGAGCTAAATCGGTCCCTAGTTAGTTGTCTCCAGTTTCCGACGCCAAGTTGGTTGAGATACGCTCCCACTTGTCTGTGCCACCTGATTCGCAATCTTCCTCTACTGTGACGTCTTTCGGGATTGGATTCAAAGACTCTCCGAGCCGGAGCATTTGGGATCTTCTGCTAGATTTACTCCTTCTTCATATTTCTCTACAGAAATAAATGAAGTATGAAGATTTTTTGGGAATAATGACACACAATTATATAAATCCAATACAACGACTAAGAAAGATCTATTTGAAACCGCATTCTGTTCTTCCCGAAAAAAAAATCAATTTTTGAATTGAATTCTGAATTTGGCATTACCGCTTACGTCATCGATTACCCTAATTTGAACATTTTGATTCGATCACTGATGGGACTCACTCACTCGGTCACTGAAGCGGTAATTTGGGCCCTGGATTTAGCAATGGAAAATCCCATAAGATTTTATAGATCTTCGCTTTCTAAAAATTGCACTGCAATATTCATCAATTTTACTGTCAAAAACTAATTTCTTGATCTCTTTTCTCAATTTTTGTTTATCATTAAAAATGTATGGAAAGTAGATCAATTCCTGTTTAAGAATTGTAATCAGGTCTCTTTTCTTCTATCTAAAAGTGACGGAGCAAAGTGTATGAAAATCCAGATTCGTGAATTGGCTAATTTATGAGAATGCAAGCGATTTTGAAAGCTCATACAAAGACAGACTTACCAAATATACACACATTTATATCTGAAGAAACAAAACTAAAACTATTAATCATACTTGCGCTCGGTGTGCTGAAAATGTCGATAAGATATGAATGGTTTTCATTTCATGAAAGATAAGTGACAAATTGTTGGATACTTTAACCCATATAAACAGAAACACATCAACAGGTTGTTCTTTGATTAATCTTATCTTTTATACAGCTTACTGTAGATATATATACATACATATATGTATGTATTTATATTCAAATTATAAAATTTTATAAAGTTTTTTTCTGTGTCTTAAGTGTGTAGAACGATTAATCTGACAGTTTGTATATGTGCAAAAAAAGGCGTGAAATCAATCATACACAAAATCACCACTTCTTCGAATTAGAGAAGTGATGCAAATTTGTTGAAGAATGTAGTCTTTAAAGGTATACCTGCAGTAAATTAGAAATTTTACAAAAGCATTAGTGGAATTGTGGATATTAATTGTTAATTCAATATTTATTTTGAACTTACAAAACGTTTATCATTGAAATTATTAACCGATAAGCTAATTACACAAATATCTATTCATATAAATAGTCAATTCTCTTCACAATTGTCGTTTTGAAACTTGGCAGATACGAATTTTGTATACTTATCCGAAGTGACGGTTTAGTACACTTCTATGTTAAATTATAAATAAGTGCATAGAGATGTAACAAATACAAAAGTAATTAATGTATGTACGTATACATATGTTTGTCATTTTGTTCTTAGATTTACGAGATATCTTGATGAAAATATATCTTCAATTTTGACCTCCCGAATTTTTGGAAGAAGTTTTTTTGAAATTTAAACACTGCCTTTAAAAATGATTTTGTAATTTGTCAAAAATATTAAACGTAACATTAAAGTATCTTAGTCTAGTACCAAGATCGCACTGAAGTTCACTTTGCATATATTTGAAAAATTCTTTCGATTTGTGTGTAAAAAAAGAATGTTTCCAGGCCTCCTTGGTAAAGCAAAGGGTTAACACATCTAAAAAATAAATCATATGGAGAGTTTAATAAAATGCACGACTGGATCGCACGAACTTGCTCTTATGTAAAAGTACTTTGGAATTTATGATACATTTTACCTATAAATATAAAACATGGATTTAATGAGATAATAATGTTCAAGTGCATAAAATTGCTAAAAAAATTTCAATTTTCCCTCTAGGGAATCATTGAAGATCCTTAACTACCGAGATTGAAAGAAATAGGTTCAGTGGTTTAGGCTGTAGTGAGAGGTACAGACATACAGACACACTGAAACATGTTTTTTGTGTACTAAATTTTTCTTAAAATTTTTATAAAAAAATTAATATGCAAATTGTTAGTATTTAATAACATAAATTTTAAAACGTAATTTAAAAATTTAATTCTGTATTGGTTTTCAAGATATTGAATTTTCAAAAACAAAAAAATTGTATAAATTTTTTAAAAATCCAAAAACTATTTTTTCGAAAAAAATTTTAGTTTATATTTTTTAAAATGCAAGGTAGCTCCTGCATAAAAATTTTGGTTAAAATCGTTAGAGTCATTGGTGAGAAATTCGAAAATCATAAAAACGGTTCTATGACAGGTACCCCTAATAACATTTCCCCCCAAATTTTTTTCTGACCAAAATGTAGTTCCTGTCCATAATATCACACCTAATTTTTTTTATCAAAATCGTTAGAGCCGTTTTCGAGATAAATAAGATTATGCATTATGGGTGTATGGGGGGTACCGTTTGTTTTAGAGCTAAAAAAACAAATTTCAATTTGCCCTCTAGGGAATCACCGAAGACCCTTAAGTACCGAGTTTGAAGAAAATACCTCCAGTAGTTTAGGCTCTAGTTTGAGGTAGACAGACAGACAGACAGACAGACAGACAGACAGACAGACAGACAGACAGACAGACAGACAGACGGAATTGCCGGACCCACTTTTTTCGTCTTCGCTATCATCGTAATGTCAACTTTGATCAAAATCTCGAGTTCGATTTTTTTTCCAAATGCAGAACTTACCCTATAGTACCTATATCGCAAGTAAAAAATCAAAGAATCTGGATGACAAAATACAATTACATACGTCTAACATGACCCGAAACAATTATGTTCCTTTATTAATTCAAAACGGAAATCGCTAGAGGTTCCGAGTTCTATGAATTTCAAAGGTGTAGAATCCGATGATGTAAGAAGGTTCTTGTACTCGGTATACTCTAACTCGTAGGAAAACCTTGTTATCTCTTGTGCAAGATTTGTTTGTTTGATTTGATGTTTTAAAAGGTCCTTAAGCAAATGCCAAGCCTAATATTGATGATATTCCCGCCTTATCTTAAAAAGATGTGTAAATTTACTTTGCCTACCTCTGCTAATTATTATCACTTTGCCATTGTCATCGGGAATATTTTTGGTTCAATGGAAACCTTCTTTTTTTTCCAAATCGGACTCAAGAAACAATTATACAAAATTTTAAGGGAAGTTATCGGCGATTTCTAATCTTTTAGAAAGTTAGTAAAATAAGGTTAATTGTCTTGTGAAAGAACATATAAGTGATGCACAGCATCGATTTCTCTAGGGAAGATCTATTAACACTAATTTAGAATGCTTTCTCCTGTTTTGTTGTGGATACTATCGAAAACCGAAGTCAGGTCGATGCTATTTATACGAATTTTAGCCAGACTTTCGATTTAGTTTTCCATAAGATATTATTTCGCAAGCTTGAAGTATTTGGCATTTTTTCAAGCTTACTTCAATGGATTTACTTTTTTCATGAAAAAATAAAACTTGATGAAAGTACATACCAACATACCTCCAACGCACTTCAGGTGTTCCTCAAGGTAGTCATTTTGGTCCTTTGCTTTTTATTACATTTATTGTTGATATTGTGAACCATATTAATTTCCGCCAACGTCTCATATATATACTGATGATCTTAAGATATTTCTGAAAGTAAAAGTAACCACAGGAACCTTAATGTTAAAAAATGCTTCGTGATTTTTATTTCTAGAAAATATTTTGTGTACGAGTTTCCATACTCTTTAGATCCAGATCGCAGTAATCTTCCGAGAACTGTAAAAGTCAAAGATTTGGGTGTTACTTTTAACTCCAAATTTTCATTTGCTCCATATTTTGATAATACTGTCGCCAAAGCGAACTCAATGCTATTATTTATAAAAACAGGTTTCTGCGATCTTTACAATCTTCTCTCTTTATATCTGATTACCGAGCCAGCAAGTAATGCGGGGTTTGAGTCCCCATTTATTCACAATGGCTTTTTTGCCTGAGAAGAGTGCCACTGTGGCCTTTTTAACTCTCTTTTGAAGGTTAGGTTTCCAACTTAACTTCTTATATAAAATATGACCCAAGTATTTTACTTCGTCGGAGAATGTAAGTGGTATACTTTTAATGGAAGGAGGGTCTTTATGAACAATTTGATGTTTCTTAGAGAAGAGGACAAAATCTGTTTTGTGAGGGTTAACACCCAGTCAACACTTTTCGGCCCAGTTTTTTAGCTTGTTTAAGGCATATTTTAAGGTATAATGATGCTTTCCTGATACGGCATAGGCAACAACTCTTTAACTACCCACTTTCAGATATCTCAACAGAGAACTTGAACGAGCCTTAGAAAGAAGTCTAAGGTCAATGTTTGTTCTTAAATCGATGTCAATCAGTGGCTCGAAAAATATTGCAGATAACTTTACATGAAATATTGAAAACAATTTTTTGAAATGTTTAAATAAAGTTTCTTTTCAAGTAGGTATAGTTTTCAAAGACGTTTTCTGCACAAAGAACTTATTTCAAAAATTAGCCGGGAGCTAAAATTTAAACCAATCTACATTTTAAGAACTTTAAAATATTCATCCTAACTATGGAGATCGACAATCAATTAATAGTTGACATCTGTATCAATTAATTTTATTAAATGGTTTTGTCGCTTTTAATTATTGTCAATGGGTTGTTAAATCATTGTGATCATACATATCAACCGTCTATTTTGAATGAATTCAATCAATTGTCATCGCGACTTGTTTGTCTTTCTGTCTACTCTTCTTTCAATAGTTCAATTGAAGTCGATGCGTGAAGATGAAGTTGATGTTGATTTAAAAAAATCACAAAAAATTCAAGTCTTCAAGTATTTCAAGTATTTTATGTGATAATTTTTTTCATTTTTCAAGGGGCTCAAAAAGTATGCGTCGACCAATTGATTTATTTTTTTATTCAACAAAAGAAACTAGAAGAACTATTTAGCTTCATCAAAAAAGAGTTTAATTTAAATTATTTTTTGTTTTTTAATTTTAGAAAAAAAATATTTTGCAATTATTTTCTTTTTACGTTCTTCAAAAAAAAAATAATTTCAAACGCATATCTAATTTCGTAGACATTCACAATAGCAAAAGATCTTATCAACTACGTTTCACAATACTAAATTTGATTTTAATTGATAAATGTTATCAATAGTCAATTGGTTGATATTCTTATTATGAAAAATTAATAGTGCGAAAAAGTGTGAGGGAAAAATGACAGTTCAACCAAGAAATATGTGCATGCTTATCATCGATTTGGAAGAAAAGTGTCTAAAGTCAACAAATGGGTACCTTGATTTAAAAAGAAAAACACAATTTTGTGCAGAAAAAAAACTGGGAGCGGAACGGAATCCCGCTTTTTATAATCCCGTTTTTTTCAAAAATCCCGCAAAAAGTTTTAAAATACCATCCTCTAAAATACCGTTTTTTTTAAATACCGCTTTTTAAAATCCCGTTTATTCAAAATCCTGTTCTATTTTAATCCCGCTTTTTAAAATCCCTTCTTATGCCGCTTATCTCATTTTTTAGATTGGGTAGCTAAAACTCATTGATTTTATGTTGGTTATTTTCCAGATTCTTTAAATACTAAAAAAACTTTCCATACACTCAATCTCACACCTACCCCAAATCCTATAGGGTGCCCAAGCAAGGGGGTTGCAGGAGGGAAACATGCCCCCCTTACATACCTCACTGTTTATATACATACGTCGCAATAACACGGGATTATAAGAGACGGGATTTTAAAAAGTGGGATTTTAAAAAAGTGGGATTTTAAAAAAGCGGGAAATCGTACCCAACCCGAAAATACTATCCTCGGTGAAAATTCCAATTTTCACTATTTGTTGTTTTGATATTTGTATTGAAAATCCAGGTGAATCATCAGCATGATATTGATTTATTTGTTAATTTTTTCTGTAATACTGAACTTTCACGAGAGATTTTGGAAGACCTGCGGCATTCATTACCACGGAGGCTTCTTTATAACGGGTGATTTTTTTGAGGTTAAGATTTTCATGCATTAGTATTTGACAGATCACGCGGGATTTCAGACATGGTGTCAAAGAGAAAGATGCTCAGTATGCTTTGACATTTCATCATGAATAGACTTACTAACGAGCAACGCTTGCAAATCATTGAATTTTATTACCAAAATCAGTGTTCGGTTCGAAATGTGTTTCGCGCTTTACGTCCGATTTATGGTCTACATAATCGACCAAGTGAGCAAACAATTAATGCGATTGTGACCAAGTTTCGCACTCAGTTTACTTTATTGGACATTAAACCAACCACACGAATGCGTACAGTGCGTACAGAAGAGAATATTGCGTCTGTTTCTGAGAGTGTTGCTGAAGACCGTGAAATGTCGATTCGTCGCCGTTCGCAGCAATTGGGTTTGTGTTATTCGACCACATGGAAGATTTTACGCAAAGATCTTGGTGTAAAACCGTATAAAATACAGCTCGTGCAAGAACTGAAGCCGAACGATCTGCCACAACGTCGAATTTTCAGTGAACGGGCCCTAGAAAAGTTGGCAGAAAATCCGCTTTTTTATCGACAAATTTTGTTCAGCGATGAGGCTCATTTCTGGTTGAATGGCTACGTAAATAAGCAAAATTGCCGCATTTGGAGTGAAGAGCAACCAGAAGCCGTTCAAGAACTGCCCATGCATCCCGAAAAATGCACTGTTTGGTGTGGTTTGTACGCTGGTGGAATCATTGGACCGTATTTTTTCAAAGATGCTGTTGGACGCAACGTTACGGTGAATGGCGATCGCTATCGTTCAATGCTAACAAACTTTTTGTTGCCAAAAATGGAAGAACTGAACTCGGTTGACATGTGGTTTCAACAAGATGGCGCTACATGCCACACAGCTCGCGATTCTATGGCCATTTTGAGGGAAAACTTCGGAGAACAATTCATCTCAAGGAATGGACCGGTAAGTTGGCCACCAAGATCATGCGATTTGACGCCTTTAGACTATTTTTTGTGGGGCTACGTCAAGTCTAAAGTCTACACAAATAAGCCAGCAACTATTCCAGCTTTGGAAGACAACATTTCCGAAGAAATTCGGGCTATTCCGGCCGAAATGCTCGAAAAAGTTACCCAAAATTGGACTTTCCGAATGGACCACCTAAGACGCAGCCGCAGTCAACATTTAAATGAAATTATCTTCAAAAAGTAAATGTCATGGACCAATCTAACGTTTCAAATAAAGAATCGATGAGATTTTGCAAATTTTATGCGTTTTTTTTTTTTAAAAAGTTCTCAAGCTCTTAAAAAATCACCCGTTATATGTATTATATTTTTTTTAACTGAAAAACCAACTTCTACACTAAAAGTCAGCCTCGCATTGATCTTTACGAAATGATTTTCTAGTTTTATATGATGTATGACATACGATAGACAATATATCCCAGGCAGCACAGGTTAACCAACTTTAAAATTTTTTTCCCATCAAGTTTAAAATTGAACTAAATATAATAAACACTCATTTCCTTTGTGACGAATAACAACCACTTCTCTGAAAATACAAATTAACGTGTTTAGCTTAGTTTGTAAGTAATGTATAGATTCAACGCATATAGCAATTAGTGGCTGCATTTAATTCAGTCATCATCGTATCCTGTTTTAAGAGCCAAAGTCGTAAAGTAAAATCATATAAAGTTGAACAAGTTATTTTTTGTTCGTTTCATTGTTTGTTTGTTGTTGTATAATGACACTAAATGACTTCATAATTGGTATTTAAATTTTGAAATCAATTCAACGTCATAACGAAATAATGGTTTTTCTTGTCCTCTTATATCTCTAATTGGGGCAAAAAGCTTTTTATATTAATTTTCTGTCAATTTTACTTCGAAAAAAAGAATTGCCAGATACATTAAAAAAGTATAACCTTAAAAAAAATAAATAAATTTAAAAGTTAAACCGTATACATATCTCCAATTATTTCTAAAATGTTAAGAAATCAACACTAAACTGCCTGCCTTTAAAATAAAAATACAAAATATTTTGTATTTCTATATATAATTGGAAGAGTGTTAAGAAATTTTACATTACGTCTGATCCTTTTTGTTTTTTCATCGACCAATCGATATCCCATTGAATGATCATCATATCCAACAAACGTTCTTAGTAGTGCCCTATCATATCATCCAACTTTTCCCGAGTTTCTTTTGGAATGTAAGCAAACGCTTTTGTTCCAAAAACTTTAAGATTTTTTATGTCAGGCTTAACACCAATCCATTTCTCGTAAAGTGTGCTTGGAACAACGCTAGTTGGCTATCTGTTCTCTAAAGTAGTTTGCTGTCATGACTGCTTCACCCGAGAATTCATAACTCAATTTTCCAGCTAAGATCATGCATCTTGCCATTTCCACCAAGTACATGTTCTTCCGTTCAGCTGTACCGTTTTACTCGTATTTTTTACTGTTTCTTTGTATTGAACCATATAATCAAAAAGATCAGAGGCCAAATTACCACTTCAGAATGAAAATGTAAAATTAGTGTAATCGATTGCCCGATGATGTAAGCGGTAATGCCAAACTCACATAATTCAGTCACGTATTACTCGGAAACTGATAGGGTAATTTGGACCCAGATTTTACTTTAAAAATATAAACAATAATGTTTCTACTAAAATCGTTGTTGTTTGCATGGGTCCGCAAACTTCACTATGAATTAGGCCTGAGGGTGCAGAACTCTCTTTGCTTGACTTTGATTTGAATAGTAGACGAGCCATTTTTGCTTGTATACATATTTCGCAGTTCTGACACTTGTTGCAGTTAGTAAACTTGAAAGAATCACTCAACATATTTTTCAATTGTATTCGTTTCATTGCTGCGATGGTCGAATATACGGTGCCAATGATGTAGACAGTTAGATTTTGCTGCAGTCCTGCACACAAAGTATTGTAGTTCCAGATGCCTTTTGCCTTAACTTGAAAAGATTACCAGCTCGACCTCATCTTAAGTTTCAATGTCACGTAGTTTGCATTAAAATTAACTGAGTATCCTTTCTCAATTTACTTTCGTACTGACAGCAAACTTCCTTGCTGGTTTGGTAGGTAAAAAATGTCTTCAATTAAAACTCTTTGTTGTTACTATTGGTAGTCTTTATTTTGCAAGTACCCTTTCCTTTTACAGTGATTTGTTCTTCCTTGTCTTTCGTTTAGAACTGTGTCAATCAGGATCGATTCGATTTTTTCGATCCGATCATCAAAAAGTATTGATGATCGAAATCACAAATTTTCATTTTAATCGATCCCAATCTCAATCATTTAGATGATTCTCGTTTCTCGATTTTCTATTTCAATCTCAATCATTTCAATGAGTCCCGATCTTTAATATCAGTTAGCTCGATTAACCATGATTTACTCGATTCGATTTGGTGTTATTTGAGGTATCAGGGGTGGAATCGCGTAAGGTGATAGTTGATTGTCAATTTTTGATTGATATTTTGAATATAGCTTTCTCTATCATATCAATAAAGAAATATAGAGAGAGCGATTGTCAAAACGACAATAAATTAATTTAGTGATCACTATACTCTTACGCAATACGGGCCCAGTATCTGGTATGTTTACTGTGGGAATTGAACTAGTAATGAGACTTATCGAATAAAAACTTTCGACTTACATATGGGATAGTATCTAAAAGTTAATTTATTCGATAGTACGAAGTCATTCAGTAACTATTAGTCCTAAAATTGATCTTTTAAGGAGCAACAAATGAAATTTCTTTATCTTGAATTTTTTGACGCTTTTTCATCAATGGACATAGTAGCCATCATTCGATGTCATTTGGCAATTTATGGCTTACAATATAGAGTATTTTGTGAAAGCCTCAACTTAATCTTATCATCGAAATCGAGATGAAAATCGAATCGGAACAGTATTGAACCATTTGAGTGAAATGAAAATGATCGATCGATTCAAATGATCGAATCATTTTCGTTATCGATTGTTGAACGATTCGATCATTTAAAATGAATGATTTACACAGCTCTACTTTCGTTAATAAAAGTTTCAACTTAAATTTCTAGATGCGATAATAACTGTCCGAACCGAACTTTGCAATTATTGCCCGTAAAGAATCAGTCATTATAATGTCAATGTAAAGCTCTGAACCCATAACCTATATTGAAAATATCATGGACCAAATGTGATTTTCTTTATGTGAAAAAACACGTCAGCTCTTTATGATATTTATTTAAGAATAATACAAAATAATAATTTTTCTTTTGATTATGTATATATTCCATGAGGTTCAAAAATAAGTATTTAATCAAAGTAAGAGTACATACAGATGTGGTCAAAATCATAATAGTGTAAATAAAATCATTGCTAAGTCCCTGAATTTCCATTCTGTGGTCAGACGAGTCCCAGATTGTGTTATATGGTAGAAAAGGATCTCGTCAATATGAAAGAAGGCCTCCAAACACAGAATATAATCCACGCTTCACAGCTAAGACAATAAAACATAGAGGATCCAGCATAATGGTTTGGGCATGTTTTTTCTTCTATGGTGTTGGTCCCATATCGGATTGAAGGCATTATGGATCAGCATCTTTATGTGAAGATCATGGAGGAAGTTATGTTCCAATATGCTGAAATGCCACTGAAATGGGACTTTGAACAAAACAACAACCCAAAGCATACAAGTAAACTTGCGAAGCAGTGGTTCCAAAAGAGGTTTAATGTCATGGAGTGACCTGCGCAGTCTCCAGACCTGAACCCTATAGAAAATCTGTTGGTGCGATGTCAAGAAATATGTTGCTAGTTGTAATCCAACTAGTAACACAGCCCTTTGGGAAGCTATACAGCAGTCTTGGAGATCCATACCTGTAGAAAGATGTGAAAATCTTTTTAATTCGATGCAACGTCGTTGTGCTGCTGTTATTTCTAACAATTGACATGCAACTAAATATTAATTTAACGTTCAAGCACTCGACTATCACTTATAGTAGAAATTGTCTATTAACTTTCTTTTTGTAATATTTTAAGGTAGATTTTGAATGCGCTACTATTTTTCTTACCGCTGTGTTTCTATAAGACTTGGATAGATTTATTGAATTTTAAAATAATTTTTTTCTGAAATCAAAAGCCTAAAAAACATTAATTTGAAAATCAGATGATTATTTACTTCTTTAAAATTACTAGATTAATTTATTTTATGTAGTTTTTGTTGTGTTAAAAGGTTCACTACTATTATTTTGACCGCAGCTGTATATAATAACTTCAACACTTTCAAAGTAGATATTTCATTCTTATTAAGATTTTCGAAGGTTTGCTTTAAAATCCTCTTAATTAATAAACAGAAGCATAAATATCAGAAAGGGAATGAAGGATATCGTTGCTTTTGTGTTTTACATGCAAATTATCTTTGAAGCCTATACACGCGTGCACAAAAAAATACTGCTATAAGAATGACATAAATTGTTCACTCCGTTATATACGTTTAAATACACAGTTTTTTTTAAATTTTATATCTTCGACATCTCACTAAATTATAATGCAATTCATAGACGTTGATATTGTAACAAATAATTGCATTTTTATCAATGATAGTTATTCGTTTCATTCGTTTAAATACACATTGGAATTTATGAAATAAAGAAGTAGAAAAAAAAATAAATTTTTTCTTTTTTAAAATTTGCTTTTATTTCTTAAAGGGTTTTAAATAACAATTAGTAGTTCGTACTTCGAACAGATTGTTTAATGACCTCTAAAAACCTTCGATGTAGTGATTTATAAAGGGAGCTCAAATACTGACAAGTAAATTTCGGTCCAAGATGACTCTATTCCATCCATTAATTCTTTCTTGGCTTGGAACTATCGTCTTCCTTCATATACTTTGCGTGACAGCCATCCCCAAACAAATACGGCGGCTAATTTAACAGATCCACACTTTGCCCCTGAATCTAAGTTTTCGTTACTCTGTCCTATTGGAAAGTTCAACGCTTTTCTAGGTTTCTGCAATTCTTGAGCTTTGAAAATCCAGCTTAATTGTGCAGTAGTAGTTAACTGCTCCCCAGACCATTATTCCACCTCTCTTGCTGTGTCTTCTATCCAGTGTAATCTGTTTCTTTCTTAGAGAAATAAATTAGAGTCTGTGACGGCTTATAGAGAGCCTAAGCCTAGTGACGTACAACTTCCGATTCCAAACGGCTTTTAAGCAGCACTTTTCATATAAAGAGACACTCTTGGAGGATTTGTCAATTCTTCGCAAGAGGTATAGTACATCCCCGAAAAACTTTTTTGCAACGGTTCCTTCCTTAGGTAATGAAAATATACATAAGTAGTTGAATCCATTAGGACCGTTCAAATAAAACTTTTCTTTGTGCCAACGTATTTTTTTCCTTGGTGGCTTTTTTTAAACATTTTTTTGTTTTTCGAATGTTCGGATTTTTGAGTGATTCGGTAAACTGTTGATCTGCTGGCCTTAAAACTGGGTTTAAACATGATTTTACCTACCAACAGCATTGCATCGAATCTTCTCGGAGAATTGCACGTCGATTTTGGGACTTTGTTGCCGTATTCATGCTTTGTAGAATAATTATCTTTATCCTAGAAATAAATGCATACAACAGTATGATTTCGTCCAATTTTCTCTTGAATAGAGCTTCTGCTATTGCGCGAATTTGAGCTTTTTCAGCATCACTAAGGTAATTTCCCTTAGGAATAATTAAAGACTTCGCCGAAATGATGAAAACTGTTTTATTTCGCTGTATCTATTTTTCACTGTTACTATGATGTTATTTGAATGAATGAAAGAGTGTATTGTATTGAACGAATAAAACAACACAGTTTTATATGTATTTTAAAACTCAAGATCAATATCCGCTTCATATTATTAACGAGGAGTCCTTCGAAACATTTGCTGGCAACGCCATACTCGGAACAGCACTCTTAACTCTAATGACCCATACGACCGCCGACGACGACATCGGGGATTTACAATATACAAGATGCATGTTTTGATGTGCATTCTGTGTGTAAATAGCAATTTTAACCTTTATTTTTCCATACCTGAGTTTTAACAAAAATGCATTATGAGAAGTGTGAAGGCTGAAACGTCTTACGTGTGTCTAATGTCAACAATGAAATTCTATAGCTTCACTCACATATTTACTTTGAATCTTAATGGAACTTAAAATCTGCACACATATTACGTTATAGGATTTTCTGCAAATATTTAATAAACAATTTGTTAGGTTTTGAAATATTCATATATAAATGAGAAGATGAAGATTTATATTTACATAATTCAGAGGAAAAATCACATCCTCATCGCTCATCATTTTGTTTAAATAATGCAAGCTATGGAAAATTAAAAGCAATCAACACTTTATCTTGTGCCATATTTAAGTCATAATTATAAATATCTTATCAGTAGAATGACTTGTTATCGATAACATTATATTTTGAGAAAATACAATGTGTTTAATGCAAGAAGGTGATTTTACAAGAAGCAAATGAATTATTGGGGCTTATAATTTTTTGAATGATTTTAATTGTGACATTTTGAAAAAGGCTGAGTTTGAAGCACAATCGTTTGAATGGGAACGAATTGAATCTATTATTTATTTGATATATAATAAATAGTATATTAGCCCCAGCCCCTAAATTACAATTTTAATGAGGAAAAAAATTGATTTTTCTTTAAAACAAAATTCAGATTTTGTAGATGTTATTCATCCATCGAGTTCTCAGCCATCCTCCAATGGAATTTTGGCAGTTTATGGCTTGGTAGATGGGTAATATACTATATTTTGACCTATTTAGAGTGTTTCTTTCTAGGTGCTTTCCTGAACAAAAAAAAAAAAATCAAAAAATTTCGATTTTTCGGTGAAAAAATTAAGATTTTCAGAAGTTTTTCAATTAATTGACATTTGAGATTTTTTGCACGTCTTTTACAAAATAGACATGAAGCTTTATTTCCAAATATCTTGACATAATTAAAATCTCTGAGAGAAAAAATTGCATTCCAGAACACATCACAGTACCAACCTTTCCAAAGCAAATGTTTTTCTACACTCGATTTAAGCGCCATCTACATATCAAACATTTTTATTCATTCTATATTCACTCTGATTGCTGAACAAATTATATTCACTCTTGATGTTTTGATTGTTTTTCATGTAAAATTTTGCTAACTTGGCTATTCACTGTTTCAAAAAACACGGCTAATAATAATATACTTCCTTATGCCTGTGACACACATCTAGCATCGACACCAAAGTATACGAATGAACGAAATTTCTGTCAGGTTATACCACGGTAATACGGAGCAAATTGATATGAGCTTAGTATCTAGACGAGGGTTTTTTACGTTGTATAGTCGTCTTCTTAGCGAAAACAGCGCCATTGTCATATTGATCTTTATTATGATTTTTAAATATTTTCAAGGAGGGAAATTATCGACGGTTTAAGGGCGAATATTAAAAATGTGCATATTTATAAAAAAATGTATGCTGAGCAAGCAGAGGAAAGGAATATGAATATGACAAGCTCTTAAACTATACTACGTTCTGAAATGTGTCCCCTAGCAAGGTTTTGAGAATACTATAGTATTCATGCCATGGTGCCTGTACTAGATGCGTGTCACGGGCATTACGACAACTCGAAACAATATACTTAAGCACCACCCAAGTTACTTATAATGCTGAAGAGTTTTTCCTTGAAATTGTTTCTATTAAAAGTGTTAAAAGTTCTTGGTTTTAAATAAAATCAGCAGCAGAAGTTTAGTAACAAATAGTAATAATGTTTATTGAACAATTTATCAGAAGGGAATGATATACAATTCTAGAATGAAAAATTATGATATGACAAATTAATATGCTAAGTTACTACATAAGATATTAAAAACAGGTAGGTATTACTTTTTTATCTCAACACTCCCACTAAAAGTATACTAAGACTTAATAAACTTATGATTTTGCTGCGTTGTTCTTTTCGTCTAATTAAATTTCATTCTTCTTCTTTATATTAATCATATTTCTTTGAATTTCAAAAGTTGATTTTGGTAGTGGCTTGGTTAAAAAATCCGCTTGTTGATCTTTTGAAGAAACATGTTGCAAAATAAATTCCTTGTTGTTATATTTGTCCCGAATAAAGTGGTAACGAACATCTATGTGCTTACTCCTTTGATGAAATTCCGGGTTTTTGATTAATTTTATTGCACTCATGTTGTCAACATTCAAAGTAATTTGCAATTCATTAAAATTTGGTAGGTCATTTAGTAAGGTTTTAACCCACATGATTTCCTTTACTGCTTCACTTGCTGCAACGTACTCAGCTTCAGTGGATGATAATGTTACTACTTTTTGCTTTGTAGACTTCCAAGCAATTGTAGAATCACCGAGTTTTATAAGAATACCAGTTGTGGACTTTCTGGATTCAACATCTCCTGCGTAGTCAGAGTCACTAAAAGTTTGAAGATGACATTCTTGTCTGAATGGAAAGTATAGTCAGTGATCTAATGTTCCTTTCAAATACTTTAAAATACGTTTGACGGCATTCCAATGTATTTTCTTTGGATGTTCCATGTATTGACTGGCGTTGTTGACTGAAAATGTTATATCTGGTCGAGTAGCTATGGACAAGTACATAAGACTGCCTATTGCTTGACGATAGGGCGTATTTGATGTATCTTGTTCATTATTTCCATGAATATCTGCACACATTTGGTGATGAGGATCTGCTGGAATGAAAATGTTATATCTGGTCGAGTAGCTATGGACAAGTACATAAGACTGCCTATTGCTTGACGATAGGGCGTATTTGATGTATCTTGTTCATTATTTCCATGAATATCTGCACACATTTGGTGATGAGGATCTGCTGGAATCGCAACTGAATTTACATCCTCCATTCTGAATCTTTTGAGAATCATTTTTGCGTATGCCTCTTGATGAACGAAAATAGAACCATCTTTCATTCTTTCGATTTGTAACCCTAAATATGTTTGAAGTGGTCCTGATGTTATGTCAAATTCTGCATTTAGTTTTGAAATTAACGTTTCTGCCGTAGAAAGATTTGTTGCAGCAATTAATCCATCGTCGATATGTATTGTTAATAAAATTGAATCGTCTTTTTGGCCATTTGTAAAAACGCATGCATCTGAACTAGTTGGATAGAGCCCTAGTTTCTTCAATACTGTAGTAAATCTTAAATTCCAACATCTGGATGCTTGTTTCAGACCATACAGACTCTTGTTTAGCTTGCATACTTTGTTAGATCCATCTTCATAGCCCATGGGTTGCTTCATGTAAATGGTTTCTTCTATTTTTCCATGAAGGAACGCTGTTTTCACATCGAATTGACGAAGAAACATCTTTTGTGATGCCGCAATGGACAAAATTATTCGAATAGAATCAAATCTAGTGACAGGACTGAAGGTCTCGTGATAGTCGATTCCTGCTGTTTGTTTGAAGCCCCTAGCTACCAATCTAGCTTTGAATCGCTCCACGCTGCCATCATTATTCTTCTTGAGTTTATAAGTCCAACGATTATCAATAACTTGTTGACCTTTAGATAAATTTACTAATGTCCAAGTATCGTTCCTTTTCAATGATTCTATTTCATCATCCATGGCTTCTTTCCATTTGATCGCTTCAGTGCATGTCATCGCTTCTTCGTATGTTTCTGGTTCAATTTGGTCTGCAAAAGCAGTATTTGCATCAAAGTATCTGTCGGGTGGCTTGATTGTAGTCCGGTTTCTCAGTATGCGATTCTTACTGCATTCTGCACTATCAATATGTTGTGGTTGTTCTAAAATCTGTTCCGAGTTGGAAATAATTTGAGGTTGATGACTGTTTCTTTGATCATCGATGATTTCTGATGCTGGAGCATTATTGAAGTTATGTCGTATTTGATCTTGATTTTGCTGCCTGTTTTTGATTTTTGCTGGTAAAATAAAAGTAACTTCGGTTGGCGATTCTGGGACAACTTCCTTTGAATAATCTTTGTACATTTTACCGGTGAATACAACGTCTCTGTAAATTTTTACCTCATTTCTCGCTGGAATCCAAATACGGTAGCCTTTTGTATTTTCGTCATGACCAATAAAATACCCTTGTTCTGCTTTCGGATCCCATTTTCGTCTTTTTTCTCTTGGAATGTGTACATAGACTCCTTCGCCAAAGATTTTCAAGTTGTTAAGACAAAATTTACTACCAAGCCAAAGCTCGCACGGTGTTAGCTCCTTTAAACTACTTGATCCTGTACGGTTTAGTGTGTAGGTTGCATAATTTGTTGCTTCAGCCCACAGTTTAATCGGCATTCCGCTTGCTTGTAGTGAGGTCCGAGCCATCTCAACAACAGTTCGATTTTCACGTTCAATTGCGCCGTTCTGTTCCGGGGTATATGGAACAGACTTTTGATGAATGATTCCATACCGATGAGTGAGGTTACTGACTTCTTGATTGGTGAATTCCAATCCATTATCTGTTCTGAGAATTTTCACCCCCTTCTCTAAGTGTTTAGCGGTTTTCTTAATAAAATCCTCTAGACAACGTGAGGTATCAGATTTATGTTTAATGAAGTAGATGCTTCTCCAATGGCTGAAGTCATCTTTTAAAAGCAGAAAATATCTTGCTCCACCCAAAGAATATTCTTGCATTGGTCCACACAAATCAGCATGTACTAATTCGGCATTTCGTTCAGATTTTGAAACGCTCTTTGAGAATGGAAGTCTATGCATTTTTCCTTTCAAGCAATCTTCACAGTGAAACTTCTCGACGTTCTCAAACATAATTGCTGATTCTTTAAGTATTTTCTTGACGTGCGCAATATTCTGATGACCCATTCGTTTGTGCCAGTCATGGAGTGAGCATTTGGTGGCAACATTTGCTATTGTTCCTTCATTCTTTTTGACCTTGAACTGCATTTTGAAAAGTTTGTTAAGCCTTTCTCCCACTGCAACTATACTACCGTTCTTGAGTAATCTACACACTTTGTTGTCCGATTCATGTGTTATTCCCTTGTCCAGTACAGCGCCAAGAGAGAAAAGATTATAGTTGATATCCGGAACGAATAGAACATCAGTCATGTGTTTAGGTTTCCAATCTTTTCCGTCGAATGCCAGTATGTGAATTTCACCTGCACCAACTGCTTGTATATTGTTACCATCACCTATTCTAACTAATTTGGGTACTTCAAACGTCTTGAATGTGGAAAACCATTCTCTTCGATGTGACATGTGGTCGGTCGCACCTGAGTCCAAGTACCATTCATCGCCGATTGAGTCTGTATCTTGCGCTACGGATAAAGCTTCTCCTATGAAAGCATCGCCTTTCTCTGATGAACATTTCGAGTTTGCGGCTTTGCGTTTTCTACAATCCCTAATCCAATGGCCCGGCTTGTGACAGAAATGACATACGCCTGGTTTATCGCATTTCTTGCTATGAAATCTTTCAGAATGCTTTCCTACTTTGAAAGCTGCTTTTTCAGTAGGTTCACTCATGCCGATTCTGGTTTCTTCCACCGTGAGTCGAGCGACTAAATTCGTGAGCGTTCGGTCGTTAGAACTTGTTGATTCCCATGCACTAATAAAATGTTTGTATGACGGTGGCAATGTCATTAACAGCTTAGTTATGACCATTTGATCAGGAATTTTCTCACCAAGAGTTTGCAAGCGATGAGAAAGATCCTCAAGTCTGGCTACATGCGTGGCAATATCATCATTGTGATTCTTTTGGTAACTATACCATTGTTGCAGGAGCATGTGGATACTAGTTTCCGATTTTTGCTCATATACGGAACATAGTTTGTCCCACATCGACTTCGATGAATCGCAGTTGATGATATGTAATAGGGGTTTCTCGTCCACTGATGTCGCTATGACTCGCTGCGCTATATTATCCTTTGTTATCCATTTCGATCTTTCGTTTTCATCGTCGCCTGTTGGTAGTTCAGTTGTCCCATTAACTACATCCCATGAACCATTCGATAGGAGTGTAATGCGTATTTGGAATTTCCAAACTGACCAATTTTCGATTCCCTTCAGCTTAGTTACTCGTACAATTTCGGTTTCCATTTTTTTCTCTTTTGCTCGGGGCTGGAAAGAAAACTTACTCTTGCCTTATCTGTATGCTTCACTAATTAATTTGAAATATTAAGAAGTATCGTTCCTGGGCACATAACCTGTTAAAAGTTCTTGGTTTTAAATAAAATCAGCAGCAGAAGTTTAGTAACAAATAGTAATAATGTTTATTGAACAATTTATCAGAAGGGAATGATATACAATTCTAGAATGAAAAATTATGATATGACAAATTAATATGCTAAGTTACTACATAAGATATTAAAAACAGGTAGGTATTACTTTTTTATCTCAACAAAAAGTATTAAAAAATCTACTGAACTCTCTTCAGAATTCGCATCTCTAAAACATCTAGTAAGAGGCTTATTGAGCACATAATTCATTCTATAAAAGAGTGTACAGAAGATATTTTTTATTATCAGGTTTCTGAACGAGTATAGAACTCAATTAAAGGTAAAAGAATGGGTTAGTTGATGTGATTATTTAATAAGTCTCTTACAAGTATTATAGAGAAATATTTACGGCAATTAGTCAGATTGGTTAAGCCAATAAATTGGCATCGAAAATCATAGACGATAAACTAGAAGTCTAGTGAAGAGTTTTTGAATATTTTTAATTCTTTGGAAACTATTTAAATAGAAGGGTTTTTATATCACCGAGCTTTATTCCAACACAGATCGAACGTTAGCAATATACGAGTATGTATACCGATTTGAGAGTAAGAGAATCAGTGAACTCTTTCGAACTCTATGATTTAAATCCTTACAAAGACTTTGTTTTCGCTAAAATATAATCTACATACATATGTGAAAATTGAAACTAAGTTTTCTATAAAATATAACGCCTAGATCCTTCTTTTCGATAATTCTTACTAAAACTGTATCATCAATCATATAATTGAAAACACAGGAGACTTATAACGATAAAAAGAAATAGTTTGGCATTTTGAAACATTTAAGAACAACAGATTCTGTTTACACCATTGATCAAGTTGATTAAGATCTTCTTCTAGAAGTAAGCAATCGGAAATTGATAATACGACTAACATTTTTGAAATAGTCAGCAAATAGCAGTTCTTCAGAGTTGATAATTCGAAGAGGTATATCATTAATCAATATTAGAAATAAAAGTGGGCCCAGATGGCTTCCTTGAGGAACTCCTTTGTAAACCTGAATTTGATAGGATTTAATATTTTTAAAATTAACAAATTGGATACGATCACCATTGAAACCATTTCAAGAGATTTGAGTGGATACCCAAAGTTTCTAACTTTTTTATCTAAATTTTGCAATTAAATCTGTCATCCGTGTAGATGACATCACATTTATATTCATCTTCAAAATATCTGACTATATGATTGTAGAAAATCATAAGATTAGTTGGTGTAGATTTTCCTGGTATAAAACCATATTCATTAGGTGAAATGACTTCTTTGAGAAGAAGATAGTTTGCAAATCGGGCGATAATGTGAAATATTTTGTTTACGTCCTGACTTATGAACAGGGATGATGAAACAGATTTTAAAATATTTTAAAAATTGCCATTATTTAGCGACGAAGAATTAAACAGAAGAGTCAATGGAACGCTAGGGGTAGTACATATTACTTTTTACTAAATAAAAAAAATGATTTTTAGGGATTGAAATCTATATTATTTGGACCTTTACAATTTTGTCTGTTAAGTGGAAAAGATGATATCCGTCAAGTGGCTGCCGCCAATGTTGATACACGTTTGTGCCCGTTTTATCGCTTTTCCATGACTTTCCGCAAGATTTCCGATGATAAATATTTGGATTCCTGTGGAATATTCTCTCTAAAGACTGTGATTTTCTGAGTCTTGCTGACATAAATCCGCTACTTCAAGAAGCCCCAGAGAAAAAAGTCTGAGATGGTTATCTTGCTGGTCATGCCAAAGCGCCATAACTAGAGTCTACGCCACCAAGCCCCGCACATCCAATTCCGTCAGCAAAAAGTCGTTTATCATGGCCCTGTAGCATTTGCCAGTAGCAGTGACCGTATTGCCGATGGCATCCTCAAAGAAATACGACCCAATCACTCCTCCCATATGAACGCGCCGCACCACACAGTAGCTTTAAGTGGATGTAATGGCTCTTTGTGCAGCACACGCGGATTTTCAGTGCCCACGAAATAAAATAAAGATTGTGTTTCTGAAGCAACCGCTTAAGTGGAAATGCGCCTCGTCGCTCATGATGATCAAAAATCCTCTTCGACTGAAATTTATGATGGCTTGATAGTAATTCACACGCGACGGACTGTCAGCAGGTATTAACTGATGCATTGTGTAAGTCTTTCACTAAAAGTCGCTGTAGGGTCCGTCTGGTGATGCCCAATTGTGTGGCCCGTCGTCTGGTTGATGTTTTTTCGTTCTCAGTAACATCGGCAGCCACAGCCGCGATATTCTCAGCCGAGCGACCAGTCCATCGGTGGCCACACTCCGCATGGTCTCATGTGGTTCCAGTCTGGTCAAGTCATGACCTAAGCGGCGGAATGATTGCCCATCAGTTGGCTGCGCTAACACCACCGACAGATTATTTTCAACGTGGAATATATATATTGGATTTTTGTTGTAAATCTAATCTGACGCACCAAGTTTTTGTTGAGTCACAGTTATTTTGACCTTTCTTTTACTTGAACTTTTAAAAGTAGCTCTTGGCATAACAGTTAGTGCATTTTCGAAAAAGTAATTAATAGAGCTTGGTCCAATTGTGTTAATACTCAGTTCGGTTTTAAGGCGGGACATGATACAATTCAAGTCGCTTCTAAGCTAGTCTCTGATATCAAATGGGATAAAACTAAAAGGCAGGGTACTGGTGCTTGTCTTTTTTATTTGGAGAAGGGTTTCAACACCGTATGGTTAGAAGGACTCTATTTAAATCTGATCATACTCCGCATAAGTAAAGCACCTTTGTATATGCTTTATGACATGCTCAATGTTAGAAAGTTCGTTGATAAAAGTGGCAATTTAACTTTTACCGCAATCTTCTATATTAAGAATGATCTTCAGCAGGGAGCGGTCTACTCGCCGATTCTATTCAGCATTTACACCAGTGATCTGATAGGTAGTCTAACTCAGGCAAAGTGTAAGCAGACAATCTACTAGCATAATACATACTTTTTACCTAACTTAAACATCTTTTCTTATTGATATGTATTTCATTATAATAATTGTTTCATTACTTTTTTTTATCAACAGTTCGACGACTATTTACGCTCTCTATCTATTGATCCAGATTCTGTGTCAAATTTTAAATTGATCACAGATGGACAATTTCCCATACGACAATGTTTACATCCAGAAGCTTGTGCCAAAGATCTAGACTTACCCGCATACTATTGTATATTTAGTGACTTACGTAAGGAATATGTAAGATATAAAACTGGAGATCTATCAAGGGCGCTTGTTCCAGTAAAAGATATTAAGAAAATACTTCAAACGCCAACAGCAATATTACCCCAGAGCATTGCTGACATGGTAAAAGGTAAGTTAGCCAAATTATCTTATACAGGGTGACCCGAATAAGAAGTTGAAAAAGTTGTCACGTTGAATATTGTTAATTCACAGATGTCTGTTTATGAAAAATTGGACGATCCGTTGATAGGTCAGACAAATTAAAACTTTTTTTTGTCGGGTTCATTAGTCTTATAATGACGTTTCTGGCAATATTGCCAGGTGAAATTGTAAATTCCCTCAACTGTCTCAATCTTCCATACCTTGGATATATAGACAGAATGCAAGATTGTCTGGCCTCTGATCCTAGACAATTCTATTAATTTATTAATATTAAACGTAAGTCCGATGGCTTCCCCTCAACTCTTTAATGCTTGGACACGACATTTGCAGATCCTGAAATAATCACAAACCTTTTTGCCTTCTTCTTCAGCCAATCGTACGGTAAAATCATCCGCAAAACCTGGCAATTTTTTTTTAAGTGACTTAAAAATCACCCTACAAACCTCACTCACTACCGTTGATATAATAATCGAAAAGACAAGTTTGCTTAAAGATAACTTCCCTTCGTGGAGTATAGTTGTCCCTATCTATTTGTGCTCGTATGTACTATTAAAGCCTAGAGTATAATATCACTTATACCTACTGTTTTATGTATAGGCAATCAATAAACAGTAGTCTATCGAACCACTTGTTTTATTTGGACTGAGTGCAAGCACTACACTCGCCTGGTCTGGATGGTTTTTCTGCCATTTTTCTAAGAAAATGTTCCAATTCACTCTATCAGCCACTCGCAGTATTATTTCATCTTTCATTCTCTCAAGCCCATTTCCTAAGATTATGGAAGAATTCCTTTATTATTTTTCCCGTTCATACAAGAAGGTGCAAGGAACGGTATCGCCAACTACTGGCCCATAGTTTCTTGTATTCCTAAGCTCTTCGAAATTATTGTATACGACTCTCTTTACTTCCATAACACCATGGATTTTAAAAGGCAACAAACCTTACCTTATTCGATTCTATGGTTCTGAGTGCGTTAGAGAGAGAGGAATGAGAAAATGAAATGGACGTTATCATCACAGAATTTAATATAAGGCCTTTGATAAAATAATCCATGAAATTATTTACCTTAAACTTAAAGTCTTTTTCGGTTTTACATTTTTATACAAATAAAACTGATAAATATGGAGTTCTCCGATCCAATTAATGCTATTTTGGGTGTTCCTCAAGGGAGTCACCTAGGACCTTAGATTTTTGTCTTTATTAGAACCAAGGCTTATGATTGGAAAATAATTAAACCCATTTCTATTCCCACCGATTCTATTTCATTTCCAAACGATCTTCATTTACTCCAAACCTGATGCGACAAGATTTTTTTAGAATTTAAGTGATTACTACTACGAGTACCTTTCCGAACATACTGTTGCTATTTCATCTGTTTGTCCGAGACTTGGGAAGTATTTATAATAGTCAATTAAACTTTCGTCTCCATTTTGATCATATACGAGTAATTAGCCAGGCCAATTCTTTACTCGTCTTCCTAAAACTATGTTCTAAGGAATTTTCGAACTCTCATGTTACTAAGGCCCATTTGCTGATACGGAACATAAATACTTATGTTCCACATAAGCTCTTATGTGACAGTAGAGGAAAAAGTAGAACATAAGCGCTTAGGTTGAACATAAATATTTAAGTTTCGTTTCAGCAAATGGCCCTAAGCCCCTTTACATAACTCTTTCAAACGCTCAACAACCGAGTCAGCGAACAACAGCGTTGTCTATGGTAATGTACTTAGAGCTTCTAGGACTGTTAGATCGTATACGCGTGTAGACCGAGCTCTTGTCAGTGTTGCCGTACGCCAAAAAAAAGAGTCGCTAGATCGACCTTAAAAATCCGCTAGATATGCTAAAATTTTGAAAAAAGTCGCTAGAAAAAATTTTCAGTACTGATATCAAAAAAAAAAATATTCAATTATAACAAAAAAAATTATTTTGTATAGTAAAGAAAAACTTATAAGCATTAAGTTAACATAAAAATCCTAAGAAAAAACAAAAACATATTATGTCTAGAAAATATTACTATTTTTCATTTTTTTATAAAAAGTAAAGAAGTTTCAATAATAACTTCAAATACTTATTATAAAAATAATCAATCACAAATTATTATAGCCATTATAACATCTTCATCAATTTCATTGACTTCAATATCTAAAGCATTATTGAAGTTTTTTGTACCCCGTTCCTTTACAAATTACGGTGGATCCGATCCTATTTCAAGATCCAGTTTTGAGTTCAATTCGATTTATCAAAATATTGACTTGTGTCTTAGCAGAGATGTTTTTAAAATTACTGTTTTGCGTTTAGTGTCATAGCATATATTTGTATTCATGTAAGATTAATTTTTCTGATTATTCGTAAGAAATGTTAAGTATAGTAAAATTTTTGTAAATATAGTAAATATGGTTTAGTCTAAGAGAGATAATGTACTCGATAGATGAGGAAATAAATAAATAAATAAATAAATAAGTTATTTTTTGAAAACAAGTACATAAATCGCACCCTTAGAATGAAAGTGACCTAACTCAAAATTCCCGTAACTTCTGACTTCGAAATAAATTGACCTTAAAATGGGATCTCTAAATCCCTGTGGTGAAAAAGATACGGAAACATGAGTAAGAAAAGGTCAGTCTATACATCGGTCACTTGAAATATGTGAGCGATACATTCAAACTTACTCAAAACTATACTTTCTTGAAGACTTTATTGCTCATTTCCCACAAATTGCTATTTTTCAGTTAGGTCACTTTCATTCTAAGGGTGCGATATACACATGCTTACAAAAAAAGTTAAGTTTACTTCCGAAATCTCCACTGCGGCCGACTCGACAAAACCAAACTTACAGTTAAAATTGTAGGTAGGTACATAAAATAAATCATAGAAACGAAATGACTAGGTAGTCTAGTTTCTAAAATATATACCAGCTCACTCGCAATCACACTCGTTTCGGTCTTCTTTTGTGTGGTGAAGTTCCAAATTCAGTTCAGTGGTCGTGGTAAAAAAAGAGTCAATCAAATATCATTTCATAAGTGACAAACTCTAATGCCAGGGATGTAACATCACCAGGGGCGTAATATTTACAAAAAATATGTTCTTGCAAAAAGTCGCTAGAAAAGTAACTAGAATTATCTAGTGACAAAAAATAATATTTTGTCGCTAAACTTTAGAAAATTCCGCTAAATATAGTGACAAAGTCACTAAAACGGCAGCACTGGCTCTTGTGCATGGCAAAGAATCGACTGCCTCGGGTTAAACTGTATAGTTTAACAGACCGTGGTGATGATCTCGGCCAAATTTGCCTTCTTCTTGACGTACGAATGTTGCTTATTGGTTACCGAACCGGTCGTATCCAATTCGGCCATCAACGTTTGCACTAACGAAATCTTCAAAAAAAACTTGTATTTTTGAATAAGTTTTTAGAATCCTTTAATACTCGTATCTCTAGTTTTTGTTTGAATTGTTTTTTTTTTTTAATTTTATTTTAGCTTTAAAGTTAAGACTTAATGGAATTATATAATGTTAAACTAATTGGTATTGAAGGCAAACCTTTTAATGTCTAAAACATGAAATTCCAACAGTTTATAAGTAATGAGTAAACAAATTTAATTAGATACCACCTTTAAATATTTTTTGCTATCGCACTATTTAATGTATATCATGACATGACTAAAAGTAATTTGGAATACATGGCAAGTTCTATATAAAATACAATGTAACGACCTTATTCTAATGTGGTTATATGATGTTAAAAATGTTCTTTTTTACACTTTACCAGTCCACAGGGGTTCTTTAGGGTTCCTCGTCAATGTTAGAGTTAGAAATTGGATATTTAGAAAAAAAATATGTATGTTTAGATGGATTCATTTTTTATTTTTTTAAAAACTCTTCAAAACGTGCACGTGTATTAATTAAAAAAAAAATAATGCACGCGACGACAACACGATCAGAATTTATAAAAACCTTGAAATGTTTATTGACCCAACCAATTTGATTGATCTTCGATAATAGTTCCTCTAAGTTATTATCATTTTTTTTTTATTACCCTGAGTTGAATTCTACCAGTTTTAATTTTATAATTTCATACTGACCCTATCGTAAAGTGCTACATGCAAAGGGCACAATAAGACTGTGACATCAGGAACAACATCAAGAGTATTTTCCAAAGCTCAATTAAATACATATTGCGTATAAAGAGTTTTAAATATTTTAGAAAAAAATCTGAAGTAATTATTCTGACGTAATATTAATATCTCATTAGTATTTTTATTTTATGTATGCTAAAAATTGGAACTTGTTGATCAGAGAACATCCTTGAAGATATTCAAGCATTTCATCCAAAAGCGTAGCTAGACACGTGAGTGCACCAGTGCAAATAGCAAAAGGGGCCCATCTTCACAAAGTTTCACAAAACTTTTTTTTTCTTGTGGGGTCTTACAGCAAATTGTGAAAATTTTAAGCTTAAGTTTTGACATATCTCCAAAAATAATTTAAAGTCATCATAATCACACAATCAAAAATAACGGCAGTCATTTTAGTCTCTAAGCTTTCAATCACAATTGATTTTTACTTGCGACTTATATGTAGGTACTATAAGGCAAGTTATACATTCGTAAAAAAATCGAACTTGAGAGTTTGATCAAAGTTGACATTATCTACGATGCGAAGACGAAAAAGTGGGTCTCACAATTCTGTCTGTCTGTCTGTCTGTTCGACTACAGCCTAAACGGTTCGGCTGATTTTTGTTAAACTTGCGATATCTACCAAGTTTAACGAAAATTTTGTCCCCCAATTGTCTTTTCTTTTTTTTAACGACCAAAAATAACAGTACCTGCCATACTATTTTTTTCGAAATTTAATAAATATTTTTTTTTTCTCAAATTCCATTCAGTTAAAGCTAGGTAATGGTTAATGGTAATTGTACAACCGATTTTAATCATTTTCTTATGTTAAATCTCCCCAGCAGTTTAAATATTATTGTGTATTCAAATTCTATAATTTATATATAAGAATTCCATAATTTAATAAAAAAAACATTTGAAATCAAGATAAAGATATTACTGACTGTACTTACCACAGAACGATTTATTCGACTTTTGAATTTCTCATTATCGGAATAACGGATTTTAATAAATTTTTGTAAATTCCAAAAAGTTTAAAGAACATTGCATTTCAAAACTCTAAAAAAAAATATTTTTTAAATTCTGCAAAAAATCATTTTTTTTTTTTTGAAAATTCGATACTTCAAAAACGGCTCAATATCTTAAAAATATCGATAAAGCTGTGATATTTTCCTCAGTTCGCACTCTTCGTAAGCGTTGTTGCGGTGGTTTAATGTCCAACAATGTAAATTCGGTGCCAAATTTAGTCACAACAGCCCGAATAGCCGCCTCAGTAGGTCGATCAAACTGACCATAAAATGCAAGAAGCGCGCAATGAACTTTGTTAACAGAGCACGCATTTTGATAATAAAATCCAATAATTTGCAAGCGTTGTTCATTTGTAAGACGATTCATGGTTAAATTATAGACCAAACTGAAGATGTTTGACAGTGACAGTGAACACGAAACGTGCGTGAGCTGTCAAAACCAGTGTTGCCAAAAAGAAAATAGCAAACAAATCACCTATTATATAAAACTTACATCCGTTCAAAGTTGGAGTATACATCTCATATCTGGACTGTAGCTCCTTCAACTAACTTGGGTCTTTTGTATGTATATTATTCAGAGAAGATCCTTTCAAATGATTGGAAATATTAATATCGGGTAAAAATTGACGTCAATTGAACACCATCATAATATTTCTCTTCTCTCATTATTTGATCTCTTCTTTAATAAACAGTGTTCTAGTGGAATAGCAAGTTACAATTCTCCCCTTAAACAATTAACCTTAGTAGTAGCGCTTTCAGAAATGTCCATCAATTTACTCTCGAGCCCAATTTCGGACGTACTTAGTACAGTAAATTATAAAGAAAAGATTAGAACTAATTTTGAAATATAAGTTTGATATTTTTTTATTGAAATGATTTTTAGACAAAATAATATCGCATCTGATAGAAATGTTTACAATTTTGTCAATTCAAATTTTAGGTCAACAACTCGAAATAATAATTTGATTAAAGTTGTAATGTAATGTTGTTTTCTGGTTGCTGCATTTGAATTTGACATTCGAACAAGAATTCTAACAATTGACAGTTGTTAAATCGTTAAATTGTTATTATCTATTAAAATTTTTATTAATTTTGGATTTCATATCTTCGATTTGAAATAACGTCAACTAAAATAGCCGAAATCCAAAATCACACAAAACGATTAATTAGTAATTTTGACATAATGTCAAATCGCTTAAGAATTATAAAATTTACAATAAAAAATATCTATGTGTCAAAAGAACCACAATATACTTGTTAAATTTAGAAAAAAAAAAAACTTCTATATCTCAACTAAAAATAATTAATTTCAGAACTCAATATTACAACTTGTGATGATACAGAATTTTACGTTAAGGAATCTCGAGATATGGTTGCAGTGATTCAAGCCCTACTGGCAGAAGGTATTTATTATATTTGTTTATTGAAATTTGTATATGAATTATGTGTTTTTTGTTTTTATATTTTTAAGGACACAAGTTTGAGAGCAACGAAATAGTAAATCTTATGCTAGAACCTGGAATTTGGTGAGTACGAGTTAATATAAGTAAATTCTAGGAAATCGACTAGATAAAAAGAATTAATAAAGTAATTACAATTCGTTAGTTACAAAATTCCAAATTAAAAAAGTAAAATCGAAGAAAAATAACAATTTATTAAGCTTAATTACTCAAAAACGGCTTGTCTGACGAAAATTTTCAATTAGACCGTTTTTGTAGGGAATTTAATTTTATATAAAAGTAAGTCAAAATGAATTTTTTTTACTTCAATGTTTTGTCAGTTCTGACGCAAAACATGAAATTATGACTAAAAATCAAAATTAGCGATGATAGCCCTCTTAAAATTGATATTAAGGGCTCAAACTTTTACGAAAATTTTTTTTTGTCATTCTGAATGATATTCTCGATATATCTTTAAAAAAAAAAAAAAATAGTCAATTTTTTTGGCCCAGTCTAATACATATTATCGCTAAAGCAGAAAATATCGAACAGAAATACAGTCCTGACAAGTCGTAATCAAAACAACAATGCTGATTCAAATGCCGCTTTCAATCTTTTGTAATTGCCTCTGATCTTAAGAAATATCATACCTACTTACCTGATTTTTTTAATAAAAATAAAATATTATGACTATTTAATTAATGGGAGACTATGAGACAAGTTAACTATGTCCCAAGTTTTTAAAGACTCCAAAATTTTTTACGAGTATATTGCAGTTTTTCATTTTGAATGCAAAACCCTGACTGCTTACCTTTGATTTTGGCTCAACTCAAATTTGAGCATTTTCAAAGCCAAGTCACTATCTGAACCTTAGGCTTACTCACTCTTGATTTGTTTACGTAACAAAAGGTATTCTAGACTAAAACAGAGTGATCTCAAAAAGTGGGTATCTGCATATGTATGTACATATGTACGTTGTACATAGAAGAAAGCTGAACTTTATTGTTTAATTTAAGCAAAGATCTTGTTTAAGATTTTTGAAACCTTCATTTTTTCTCACGGTTTATACTTATTTATTTTTTTTTTGTTCAAAAAATCAACTCATAAGTTTTCTTAAATTTGTTCATTAAAGTTTGGTCTTTTCTGTTTCATTAAAAACAATCAGGTCGTTATTCTATATCTCAAAATTCTTTATGACCGAAATTCCGTAAATCCATAATTATGTGTTTCACAATTCTGTAAATCCAAATTTCTGCTTTAAAATTCTATAAAGAAGTACTCCTTAGCATAATGGTAAGTGCTATGCACTGTCATGCAGACGGTCGTAGCTTCGATTCTTACGAAGAATTGACAAAACCTCTAAGAGTATCTCTTGTCTTGAAAAGTGCTGCTCATAAGCCGTTCGAAGTCAATAGGCTTAGGCTATCTACGAGTCCTTATGATAACCTATTTATTTTTAAAGTCTTAAAGGGGTTATTCTGGATCACTTGAATAATGTTTATTCAATAAAATAAAAAATACGAAATCCCTCAATTTTCAAGAAAAACTTAAAATTAAAAAAGTAAAAAAGAATAAAGTACTAATTACAACAAAAAGGAAATATTGATTTGAAATAAATTTACTCAATAGAGATAAAGATTCTTCGCTTATATTTTTAAATACTTAATAATGACTTAAAGGTCTTTCTTTTTTATCATAAGACCTTCGTAACACAACTTATGAATTTTAACAATTGGGTAAAGCAAATTGAACTTGAATTAGCTTTTGAGCGTGGATTAATGACAAGCGCAAACTATATAAATACTCTGTTAAAATGAGTAACTAAACTTGTAAGTTCTGTAAAGAGTAAAGAAATTTTGCGCACTTTTTTTCATTATCAACACAATTTTTTACTTATTATGCGTTAAGCGAGTATTTTTGTCTCAGGGGTTGTTTAGTATTTGAGAAATTTGTCTCGCTTTTTTAAAAGAAAATTCTCTAAACTGTTTCGGCTTTCGAAAGAGGCCTTCGTTTTTGTTTGTCATATTTTCATTTATTTTTTTAAAGTACACAATATACCATTCATCCATCGATATACCAATCCGATGAAATCGCCCTATCCCAGGGCCAGTTCACTTAGCTCTGTGTAACATAACCATGCCTTCAATTCGCCCGTGCAGTGTCTAAAGTGACCAGCGTTGCCGCAGGCTTGCACGAAAGTGTAATAATTTTTTTAAAAAATTGTAACAAAGACAGAAAAATTGTAAAAAATTTGAGTGATGCAGCTTATGGAAGTGAAACTTAAAAAAAGAATAAAGAATATGATAAGTAAAAAAACATAGTTAGATCTCGGTTGAACTCCACTATCGAGTCGAACCAAGGCAATTTAAACTTGATGCTGGGTTGCAAATAGGCGGAAGCATAATTGAAGCTCACCTCAACCATGAATATGAACGTTGTTTTATCAATTATGTGAAATAGAAACCAAAAATAATAAACATGTATGTAGTATTCAAAAGAAAATTACAGAGAGACAAATATTTTATGGACGAAAGTGTAACGAAAAGAAAAAAAGTAAGTTAGTAACAACAAAAAATAAAATTTAAAAGAAAGTTTAAGCTTTTGTTAAACTTGTAATATTGTGACAACACTGATTGTGGCATTAGCTACGTGATACGCATCACCGAATTGTTGGAAATTGTTCCCATATATACCCTCGATCGGTAAGGCTCACGTTGATGGTGATGGTTCTGCCGTCGTTGTTTTCGAAGAAGCACCCGGTCAAAAATTCACACAAATGTGTGAATTTTCGAAGATGCAATACCGCTTGGTTGATTGCCATTATTCCAAGCTCGGTTTTGTATACCGATATGTTTTTTTTTCTGCTAAAATAGGGGAACGCCTCCAACTGCTCCGAAACCTGTTCCCAAAATCACGCAGTGTTTTTGCTTCAACTGACCATTGTGATTGGTCTTTAGAATCTTGAAAAATACAAAAATTAGAAACATTATCAATTGATCAAAATAACATGTCCGCCATGAACTCATAAAATTTACACGTTCCTATTGGAATAAACATTAGGTGCGTTTTATTATTCACAAATCTATCTGGATCCGGATCTGGATTAAGTTTTAACATGTATTACAAAAACAATTTGGGATCTTGTTTTCTATCGGGATCTATTTCAAAGATCCAAAAATTAGTTATTACACTGGCGAGTAGATGGCTTTTATGGTAAGGTAGTGTAAGCTATAGTGTAAAGAAAAAAGACAAGAAATAATTGAAAATTTACAAACCCAAGGATAAAAAGAGACACACTTATAACACTACTGTCACTAAGATCCATATCGTTTTATTTTCAAGGGAAGATCCAGATGCGGATCCAGATAGATTTGTGAATAATAAAACGCACCTATTATAATTGTTAGTTATATTCTATAAAAGATATTTTTATATTTATATGTTTTCAAGAGACGAGGCGATCGGGATTTATTTCGTTCTTTAAAAACATATCTAATGAATGAATGATTATGTAAAAGAACTTTGTTTATAAATATAAGAACTTGGAAAATGTTCAAATCCATAAAACTGCCGTCTGATTTCTAGAAAAGCATGAATTAATGCAAACAAAGTTTAAAAAATTGTTAAAAATTATTAAATTAATTTTTGTATATAAAAAGTTCTTTAAAATGTTTCTAAAAAAAATTGTGATGTGAATTTAAATTATTTAACAGTATTCATTTTACGTCGGAAAACTTAAAAGGGTTCAAAGAACGGCTAGCGTCGGCACTACGGGGGCTCTCAGATCATGCCCAACAGATGCCCTTAGCGTTATCCTGAACCTTTTACCACTCGACCTTCATATAAAATACCTAGCGGCATGCAGTGCTGTAAGACTTAAAGAATCTAACTGTTGGTTCTCCAAACCCTATGGTCATGGAAACATAACAAAATTGATTCCTCCGGATATTTTCTTATCGAACACCGACTACTGCGTACCTCCTCTTGGCCCAAGCGGGGATTTCAAAGCCATTTTTCCCACCAGAGAGGACTGGAAGAATGACGTTGTCACAAAGGATTTCGATTCGATAATCTTGACTGATGGATCTAAGATGGAGTGCGGTGTTGGGTCAGGAATTTTTTCCGAGTCCTTTAACATCTCCAAGTCCCTCAGACTACTAGACTTTGCGAGTGTATTTCAAGCCGAAATACTAGCAATCAAGGAGGCATGCAAGTTGCTCCAATCTAACCAAAACCAATTCAGAAATATAGCTATCTGCTCAGATAGCCAGGCGGCCATTAAGGCCATTAAATCATCTACATCTACCTCAGTACTTGTCCAGCAATGTCGGGACGAACTGGCGAGTCTGAACATTGACCTCCAGGTCACTCTCATCTGGGTTCCAGGTCACAGTGACATAGAGGGTAATGAACGGGCTGACGCTTTAGCTCGGCAAGGCTCGACCTTACATAGCTCACTAGCGGAAAAACTTAATATTCCTCTTGGTGCTATGAAGAGAAAAATCTTCTCGATTTTTCTCAATGAATCCAACCGTAGGTGGAGCAGTCTCACAAACTGTGTCATATCAAGAAAGATATGGCCTACTTACAACAACTCACGTTCCAACGATCTAATATGCAGACCCAGGCGCGACATAGCCAGGATCACAGCAATATGCACCGGGCACTGGCCCATAGGTGAACATGCAAGAAAGCTATAGGCATCCCCTTCAACCCACACTGCCGTAGTTGTGGAGATCCACAAGAAAAAGAAACTGTGGTTCATTTTCTTTGCGATTGCCCCGCCTTAGCAAATTACAGGATGGCTTCCTTTGGGAAAGCCTTCCTCGATGACCCCAGCGAACTTTCGGAGAAGAAAATCAAAGATCTGATTATCTTTCTGAATGCGACAAAATGGCTTTAGTAATGCTCCGCTAAAGTATATAAAAGCCATTTTCTTCCGTACTTAATCCTTATTAGGTTGACACGAGTTTAATGATATCAAAACGGCGCACCCCAGCGCTAATTGAGTCGCGGGCCCAGCTGGCTGGCGACTACCATCTCTACCTACCTACCCATTCATTTTACGAAATAATTTCGAAAACTAATCGTCCACTCGTTTTCAAGATATTGATTTAAAAAGTTAAATTTTTTATTTTTTTTTTATTTATTGTTTATTTATAAACAATATTTTTTCAAACTCAAAGACGCTTGTATTGAGTTTTGGGTCAAAATCGTTAGAGCTATTAATGGGAAAGTCGAACATGAAAAAAGGGTTCTATGACAGGTACCGCTAATAAAATTTTTGTTGACCAAATTGTAGTACATACTCATAATAGAACACAGATTGTTTTTATCAAAATCGTCAGAGCTGTTTTCAAGGTAAGTAGGATAATAAGGCAGGTACCGTTAGTTTTTGAGCCAAAAAACTGTCTCCTCTAGGGAATCATCGAAGACCTTTAGTTTTTGAGTTTGAAAAAAAAAATAACTCGAGCGGTTTAGGTTGTAGGGTTTTTCACACATATTAAATATTCCTTTAAATTTTTATAAAAATAATTTGATACGATTTAGTATTAAATGATATACATTTAAGGACATTTTTTCAAAAATTAATCGTTCACCGATTTTCTATTTTAAAAAACCCAAACATTTTGTAGAGAATTTGTATGCCTATACAAGTTTCGTATGTACAATATTTCTTCAAACTCAAAGGAGCTTGGGTATAAAAGCTTTGGTCAAATTCGTTAGATTTAGAAAATCAGAAAAAAAACGGTTCTTGACAGGTACCGTTAATAACACCTTTTCTAAAAAAAATGCTTAACCAAAATGTAGCCCATGCCTATAATAGGACACGTTATTTTTACTTGCGATATATGTACTATAGGGCAAGTTCTGCATTTGGACAAAAATAGAACTAGAGATTTTGATCAAAGTTGAAATTACGATGATAGCGAAGAAGAAAAAAGTGGGTCCGGAAATTCCGTCTGCCTGTCTATACCTCGACCTACAGCCTTAACTACTCGAGGTATGTTCTTCAAACTCTTGAAAAATTTTAAGGAAATACATATATGTATGTATCTTTTATAAAAATTAATTTAATAATAAAACGGGTTTTTAACTTTGTTTGCATAAATTCATAATTTTCTAGATATCAAACGGCAATCTTATGCATTTGAACATTTGTATCTTATTAAATCCATGTTTTATATTTATTTTTACATACATTAATTTCAAAATTGAAAGTACTTTTATTTAAGTTCAAGTACGTGCGAGCCTGTCGTTCATTTTATTTATATTAAAATCGTTAGAGTCGTTTTCGAGGTAAATAAAATTTTGCATAACTGCTGTATGGCAAGCTAGGGTTGTAGGTCACGGTGCAGATATACAGGCAGACAGACATAAGGGATTGCGGGACCGACTTTGTTCGTGTTCTCAATCGTCGTAATGTCAATTTTGACCAAAATCCCGATTTAATTTTTTTTTCCAAATGAAAAACTTGTTCTATAGTACCTACGTATGAACATACATATGTATATCGCAAGTAACAATGTAATTTCACTATGACCGAAACATCTAACCTAATACTCGTAACTAATCTTCAAAGTATAACTGACAAGTTACAATATTATGACCGACCAAAAGGTATAGGTACATGCTTAAATGACTTCCTTTTGATTTTCTTTTCTCCGAGTCGAACTTCTTATCAAGTTTTTTCTTCAATCGAACGAAAACAAAATATGTATCTACATATTTATACACGTACAGTCGTTCCTTTGAGTGAAAACCTTCCCCAATGAGTCCGAAGAAGATTAAAAAATTATAAACTCCAGCCATACATTTGAAACACAACTCAAAACAGTTTCAATCCGAATGTTATCCATAATCGATCGTTATCTTTAAGACCCTCCAGTCAATGTGTCAATAAATTTGTATATTTAAAGTCCAACTACATATACTACAGATAATCTATCTATGAAGAATCGAAATGTTGTTTTACAGATAAAAGCCAATCTATTCTTTGGCGCGCTACTCTATTAAAAAATAAATTTAGAAAGAATCACAAAGAGAAAAGTGTAAATTTTATATTTTTAACAAAGTAAGTGTCAATCTTTGAAGCAACATTTAATTTCCAGTGTTAAGATATTAAAATTGTTATCGAAGACAAAAAAAATAAAAATAAAATTCGGATTATAATTATTTTTGTACATAGGTGGCTACTTTGATCTACAGGTAAAGATTAATATCGATATAGAGCTTGGTTGCTTTTGCTTCGCCTCGAAAGCAATTTATTGTGCTTATCGTGCATTTTCCTTACAAAGTGTTGAGTTGTTAATCATTTTACAACGAAACTTAGTTAAGACTCGATGGCAAAATAATAAGGTGTCCGCAATAAATTCAAAAAAAAAAAAAATTAAAAATCGTATTGACAACGTTCGAACATAATAAATCCAACAATTCGAACCCATTAATAAAATTCTGTTAAGTATAGGTATGCATTTCGAAGATAAGAAAATGCAAAAAAGTGCACACAGTTCATTGATGTTTTTTTATTTATTGTGTTTATTCAATTGTTTTTTTTTCTGAGTATTTATATACATATATACATTTTTAAAATAAAATATTTCCTCTATTATAGTTCGATTGATGACGAAATCGATGGTGCCTGCATAGTACGAGCTAGAGGATTACCTTGGCAAAGTAGTGATCAGGACATTGCTAAGTTCTTTCGTGGTCTCAACGTGGCAAAGTGAGTTTTTGTTTTTTTTTGTTGGTTAAGTAATAATTCAAATAAGATATTTTTCTATCGTTTGGTATTTCTCAGAAATATATTTTGCTAGGCATATCATTCGATTAGTTGTATTGTTGCCCTCCTTTGATAACAGGCCAAAGGTCTTCAGATTATATTACTGTCTGAGTCTTTGATTCAATATGAAGAAATTGACAACGACAGTAGGACAGAAAGGCTTAAAAATTGGTTGAAAAAAAAATCAGAAAAAGCTGCGAAAATTTTTCGAAACTCGATTGATATTTTGATATTTTCTACGTAACCTTTTGTAATACGCATGAAAGTTTCTCTTTTTCGGACTTGCAAAAAGTTATCAAATTTTTATTTTTTATATTTTCTTGGACTAATCAGTAAATGATATATTGTTAATTCAGAAAAAAAAGTTGAAAGCGCTTCTAGATTCTAACTACTCGTAGTTCACTCATGTGACCAACGCCGCATTCCGGCAAATATTTCGGGGTATATGAGGAAAGTTGTATAGAATTAAAGAAGAAAAACCGAAACACCTTGGTTTGAAATTCCTGAATATCGCAATTGGAGGGAAATATTGAGCCCTAAAATTTTCTTAACATTCGTGTAGTGTGGCGAAAGAAAAAACTCTGAACTTTATAGTTCGTTCTATAAAGTAAACTCATGGGAATTTCACGAACGTCGAGTATTACGTTTGAATTGCTTCATCGACAGGAGACAGACATGATTTTTCGAAGCATTAAATTCTACGCGATTCTTAATTCCCCATTGGACAATTCTTCCAAGATCAAAATTTGATGTGGAATCTAGAAACGGATATAAAAAGCTGATGGCAATTAGAGGGATAAAACCTTTCAAACAAAAGTTTCAGAATGAATATGAAGAAGAGAGTCGGATAAGATCTCTCTCAGCCGCTGCAAAAAAAGTGTTTTACGGATGTACTGCCTCTTGCGAGGAATTGACAGATCCTTTAAGAGTATCTCTTGTCATGAAAAATTGTAGGTCGCCTTCATTCCTCTGTCAAATGCATCAAGGGCAATAATTTTATTTCCTCCAAAACGATGTAACTATTTGTGCCACTGTTAGATAAGATATACAAATTACCAGTGAACCTGCTGCTACAAAACACATACAGCCAGGGTTGCGAATTTTTGAATTAAAAAAAAACCATAAGTCATAAGTCGCTGGATGATTTGTGAATTAAAAAAATTTAATTCCTAAGTTAGTTAGTGACTTATTATTTAAAAAAAAATTAATTCATAAGCTACTAAGTGACTTATGAATTAAAAAAAAATTAATTCACAAGTTACTAAGTGACTTATGAATTAAAAAATTATTTCACTACTTATAAGTGACTTATAAATTTAAAAAAAATTAATTCACTTACTATAAGTGACTTATGAATTTAAAAAAAATAATTCACTACCTATAAATGACTTATGAATTAAAAAAAATTTAAGTCATGAGCAAGTTAGTGACTTATGATTTAAAAAGAAAACTAATTCACATGCTACCAAGTGACTTATGAATTTAAAAAAAATTAATTCATAAGCTAGTTGGTAGATTGGAAATGTTTGAGCTTGTTTTGACTAAATAATTATTTATTTATATTTATTAACGAAAGTAGATTTCAAGCTTTTTTGTGTCATAGGATTATCATGCTATCTTACAAATTTTCCAATTAATATTTTTTTAATCAGAATTTATCCATTAGCTTATGAATTAAATTTTTTTAATTCATAAGTCACTAGGTAACTTTTGAATTGATTTTTTTTTAATTCATAAGTCACTTACTTGCTCATGACTTAAATTTTTTTACTTCATAAGTCACTTAGTAGGTTCTGAATTAATTTTTTAAAATCATAAGTCACTAAGAAGCTTATGATTTAAATTTTTTTAATTCAGAAGTCACCAAATGACTTATGAATTAATTTTTTTTAATTCATAAGTCAGTGTCTAGCTGCTGAATTACATTTTTCTTAATTCATAAATCATCCACTAGCTTGTGAATCAAATCCAAGCTAAAGCTAAAAAGTGACTTAAGCTTTTGCAACCCTGCATACAGCTGGTCACTTATAAGCTTTCTTTCTTTAAGATATTTTTTGTGCTGATTTTCTTTGCTGCAAATAAACTAACTACTTCTTCGGTGCTGACGGTGCTAATTTTGCAAGTCTCTCTTCAACCATAGAGTTTCTGAGATATGTTTTTAAGTATATACATACATGTAAAGTCGATATTTTTAAAGGTTTGCGAATAATAGGAAACAGCACTCTCCGGCATCAATTTTGTGATTCTATGTTTAAAAGATTTTAACACTAATTCCTATTTTACTAAAACCGTTTGCAAATGTTACAAAATAAGCGTCATGTGTTTTAATTTTGAAACTGTTTTCCCATAACTTATCCACTATGGTGTGGTTTTCCCGTTTTCCCAAGTTAGGTAGGATTCACAATGAAAAACTGAAAAAATAAAATCATGTTTCCTTATTGCGTGATCTTTAAAATCAAGTTTTATTTACTCCAACTTAGTCTCTGGATTTATGAAAATTTTTCTAAAATTCTATTGTTCTTACGAAATCTAATATTATAAATTACAATTTTAAAATTTAAAAAAATTTCGAAATAAAAACTTATAGTTTTCGAATTTCAAGGTACCTTCCAGATATGGTTATGGCATCAAAACACAGTTTGACGAAAACATCCAAATTTAACGAAATTGGTCGAAGGCTATTCATGGTGTATAGTATAGTGTAATATTCATTTTTTCATTTGACACATTTAGTAAGTCTTGTGAAATTTCAAAAGACATTTTATATTCCCAAAATATATTGGGTAGTAGAAAATAGATGTTAGAAGTGTATTCTGAAACACTTTGGGGGGGGGGGGGTGTTTAAACCTCTATGATCCTTTCTGGCTATGAACTCACCAGTATTTACTGTTGCCCTATATCTTGTTTTTTTGTAAAACATACTTCCATCTTTTATTCGGGTTCAAAAGAAAGAGACAAAGCTAGCACGAACTGTAACACGACCTACATCAAAGCAAATATTCTGACAAATATTAATGTCGGTTAACTCCAGAGCTCTTTAAAGATTTCTGGAAGTCTCTGTATCGGATAAGGTGGAAAGTCTTGCCGAAAGAGGCCAGAGTTAGACCCAGACCCCTGTTGAAGAGTCGATGATGGTTGACAACTTTTATTCATATTCATTCCAATAGTTTTTTTAGGATTAAAAAGTTTGAATAAGTTTCCGGTTGTTGTAATTTCAGGTACTTAATATTAACAACACTCCCTATTTTACTTACACATTAAAAAGGGCACGTTTATTTGGTTTTGTGTTACCAAAAGTTTACGAAGTGCGCCATATGCTTTGCCAACAAGTCCATTAATGTGGTAATCCCAGGTCAGAAAGCGGTTGAAGGTCACTCCGAGATTTTTTCCTGTTAAAACGTATTCGATTGGAGAATGCTCAAGACAATCGGTGGGAAATACATGAGTTCAATAGATTTCCTTGAAATGACAAGGCACATAGATTTTTTAGGGTTTAAAACAAGACCATTCAATTCCTACCAATTCACCACTTTCTCCAAGACCTCATTGACACAAAATGCTCCATGCTCAATAAGTCCCAATGGGCACCTAAAATACAGCTGAATGTCATCAGCGTATATGCGAGAGGAACAATTCGCAAGTGAAGACGGAAGTTCATTCACATAAACTGAAAACAAAAGGGATCCAAGAATGGATCCCTAAGGCACACTAGTAATATAAATTAGATAAGCTATCTCCAACTTGCACTACTTGTCTTCTGATAGTCAGGTAAGAAAAAATTAATTTTGCAGCACCGGAGGAAAAATCGAAATTTTTCATGAGTTTTCTACACAAATTGACATGATTGACAGTATCAAAGGCCTTTGAAAAGTCAAGCAAGACCAAAAAAGTAATCTCATCTTTATCCAAAGCTTGACTAGGGTCTTCAGTAATATTCAAAAGTGCAGTAATACAACTGTGCTTTTTACGAAAACCAGATTGCTTTGGACTAAGCATGAGTTGGCAGCAAGATAAGCATTCATATGTTTGTGCAGAATCCTTTCAAAGACCTTTTACAAAAATGGCAGTATGGGGATAGGCCTAAATTCATCTATTTTGGCATTTTTAGGAAGTGGCAACTTTCCATAAGTCCGGGTATTTTGTATCAATCTAACAGAAACTTGACTGTTAAAATATATACTTATATCAAAAGCGTTTTGAGAAAAGTATATTTAAGTACCTCAAGAAACAATAGAAAAATAAAAAATAAAAACCTACTCATTCATTTCGTCAGATTTAAGAAAACACTGTCCCACTGTACCTATGTATACAAAACACTATCGATATTATATGGCGCTTTCTGTTTTCGTTTTTTTTTTTAACGATCGTAAAAAAGTATAGCTCAATTCAAAAATATCTTATATCATCTCCTTTAAAAATAATAATTAATATATTTTCCAACTTCTCTCCAAGCTGCAATCTTTTTTAACGGTAATCTAAATTTATACACGAGCTCATAACAGAGATATACATATTTGTAACTTGTTATTTTTCCATTTGAAATTTTAGAGGTGGTGTTGCTCTTTGTTTGTCACCTTTGGGACGCCGAAACGGTGAGGCTTTAGTCCGATTCGTTTCACAAGAGCACCGAGACATGGCGCTTAAAAGACACAAGCATCATATTGGTAATCGGTACATTGAGGTGTATCGTGCCACAGGAGAGGACTTTCTTTCGATAGCTGGTGGAGCTTCAAATGAGGCTCAAGCTTTTCTATCTAAAGGGCATCAGGTGATAATTCGGATGCGAGGATTACCCTATGATTGTACAGCGAAGCAAATTGTAAGTATACAATTTTTTTTTTAATCCATATTTTATAAAATATTTTCACACAACAAAATTTCTTTGTTTAGTTGGATTTTTTCACAACAGGCAATGATCCATGCCATGTTTTGGATGGAACTGAAGGTGTTCTTTTTGTTAAGAAACCCGATGGTAGGGCTACAGGAGATGCGTTTGTTTTGTTTTCCTCTGAGGCTGATTCTCCAAAAGCCTTGTCGCGACATAGAGAATCGATTGGACAGCGTTATATTGAATTGTTTCGATCTACAACGGCTGAAGTGCAACAAGTGTTAAATAGGTCTATGGATCCGAAAACCTATGAACCACCGCAACCACCACTTATTGCTCAGTTGCCACCAATGCAGCTATCTCTCTTACCTCAAGTAAGTTTATAAAAGAACTGATTTGCAAATTGTTTTTTTTTTTAGCTTAAATCATATTTTTATTTTATAATTTAAGAAAACAACAATATTTTTCAAAATAAACTGGACACAAATTTGTAGCTGTACGATATCAAGTTGTCTCTCAAGTTTTTCGGCTTATAAGTCATCCAACTTTTTCCATCTTTCACCAACTTCAACGAGCATAAAACCTCTAACTATCTAAAGTCAAACACGTTTTAACTCTCCGTCCCGCTATCTCTCCCTCTCTCTTACTCTCCCTACAGTTATCTATGATTTTTATAATAATTCTATGGAATTAAATCTCTCGGTGATTTAAAAATCAGTGATATTGAGATCGACCCTAAGTATTTATAGACTTCTATGGAATTAGATATAGACTTTCCAAAAAATTGCATTTAAAGAAGAATGCAAGAACAATAGCACATTTTGACATTTCGTTCACATAGAATATTTAAAACAAAAACAAGAATGATTTTTGGTGTAGGTCGCGCAGGAAAAATTTATTCATTGCAGTGTGGATGGTATGTGGACCACGAATAAATTGAAATTCAAGACGAATGATTTATTTTATTTTAGCAATTAAAACGAAAATCTTAGCATCTTAACATTATTTTCGATTAGTTTCCTACCATTTTGTCAGATTAAGTGAAGAATTTAAACTTAATGACATTTTAAATTCCATTTCTCTCATGTGAATAGTTCTTTATCCCTAGAAAGATAAGCATATTTCACCTCTCATAAGAGAAACACATAATGGGCGCATTCACTAACCTAGTCACTACGTAGTCAACTCGTTCTGACTGGCTAAAGACAACTAAAAATTTAGTTGAAATTTCCCCTCAGCGTAGTGTACAAATTTCTGCTTCAAAGCTAGTGGGTATTGATTTTGACATTTCACAATCAGCTGTTCGTTGAAAATACAAATTTAATTTTTGGTGGAAGATATTTTCGAAGTGAAATTATTAAACAAATTAATATTATATCTTATATTTGATGTTATTTAATTTAAACTTTAAAAAAAAGTTTATTTAAAGTTCTCAAAACACAATTTTTCTTATTTTATATGTTTGCATCTGTCATTAATATGACAGTTTGAATTGACTAGCTTTGTAGTGCAATTTTGCATTCACAAAGCTAGTTGACTTTTTGACTACGTAGTGACTAGATTAGTGAATGAAATAGGTTATATTTTTAGGGTTAAAGGTTTGTGAGCGACCAAAGATCGACGAATAAAAGAGGAAAGAGGATTTAAAAGATTATACATATGTCTGAATTCTTCACAAAAATTAGATACATAAGTATTCCCGTTTTACATAATTGCTTAAGTAGCAGAAATTTGAGAAAATAATTGAATCGCCACGAATTGCAATCTGATTGTTACGAACTGTCAAACTCTATTCGTATTCCACATACCATCCACACTGCAATGAATGAATTTTTCTTGCGCGACTTTCCTCAAAATCATTCTTATTTCTTATAGTTCGTTTCTTTATTTAAAATGTCATTGCAACGAATAAAAAATGAATATGTGAACGAAATATCAAAATGGATGAATGTTCGTTCGTTGCTCGCTATCATGTGAATAGTTCTTAAAAGTACAGGATTGTATAGAACCCAAACCATGATATTCTTCTTGGAATGGTTTGCTTTTTTAAATATTTTTGTACATTTTGTTTTCTTATAATGAGCCATCGTTCTCTAAGTTGCATTTAAATTATTTTAATTTTTCGCTGCGACAGAAGAACCCTTATCCGTTGCAAGGATTATTTTTTAACTTGAATCAATTGAAACGTATATCATTTGTAGTAGGTAGTTGAACACACTGTTGATCATCACATCGACCTCGTAGGCAAAAGATTTCATCTGCTAACACCATGGTCAGCTGAAACTGTAAAGCATTTCCTATGTTATAGATTAAATAGGTCAATAATCCAGAGTTTATAAGACTTGGGCTTGGCTTAGTCCTATTTATACTAGAATTTTTGCCCTCCGATGTGTACTTTTTGTATAATGTATTTTTCTTGTGTGTTTCTTGATTTCAAAACTGAAACCTTACTTTTTCCATAGCACATGATAACTTCGGGAACAACCAAGAGCTGTATCCGGCTGCGGGGTCTACCATACGAAGCCATGGTTGAGCATATATTACATTTTCTTGATGACTTTGCCAAGAACATAATGTTCCAAGGAGTACATATGGTCATAAACGCACAGGTATTTTCAAATCAAAAACAATTTTACTTTCACTGAAAATCTTTTAAATCTTATTATTTTTAAATTAAAGGGTCAGCCAAGTGGAGAAGCTTTCATTCAAATGGACTCTGAAGAAGCTGCACGGCAATGCGCCCAACGCAAACATAACCAATTCATGGTGTTTGGGAAAAAATATCGTTACATCGAAGTTTTTCAATGTTCCGGCGACGATATGAACATGGTGTTAAGTGGAGGCATGCAATCGCCAGTCAATCATCATCATGCAACGAAACCTTCTTTATTATCACCGGGTATGTTATCACAACCACAGCAGACAACAACACAATCAAATAGTGCCCATCCTGCAATTCAATCCAATGCGCCTGCTGCCGCAGCAGCTGTGGCAGCAGCAGCCATGGCCCAGCAACAACACAGCTATCAGCATTTGTCAGCCGCAAATTCGCAGGCTGCTGTTGCTGCCAATGCTGCTGCTGCTGCCGCTGCTGTCAGTGCTGCTAGCCTCAATCCATATATAGCTAGGCATCATTCCCTATCGCATTATACTCCCGCTCCAATGACAGCTTCATTACCCATGCATAATGGACATCCAAGTGCTGCGGCGACACATCTCTCAACAGCCGCCGCTGCCATGCATAATCAGCATAATTCTAATTTACCAGGCGCCACTGGGATGCCATTCAATTTATCAATACCTCCTCCGCTGTCAGCTAATTCAGCGCTCATAGCACAGCAACAGGCTCATTTTATTGCCCAGCAAAATTTGCTTGCTCGACAAGCTGCAGCTATGGCTGCAGAGCAAACAGCTCCTATGTACCACAATCTATTTAATCCCTATCTGCTTCCGAATCCTGCCACGGCTGTTAGTGGAAGCCCTGCAACTGCAGGCCATCCGCAATACGTTTTAATGCCGCAAAGGCAGATTTTTCAGCCCTTTCAGTTGAGTTATGATCCGTCCGTTTTTCAGTTCACTGGTCATCCGGCCGCCGCTCCAGCCGGTCCTGGAGTTGGTCAAGCCGGAATTGCCCAGTCCATGAAACGATCATACGAAAATGCATTTCAACATGATCCCAATCAAGTGAACAATGCTGCTAAACGCACTCTAACCCGTCCACCGGCTGGCAGCATGTATTTTTACAATCCTGGAGTCTAAGGCTTTCTCTAAGCCTTTAATCCTGACTTATTGCAAAAACCGACAATTTTTTTTATTCAAAATGGCAATATTAATGTTTAAGACAAATATATACCTACATACTTAGTTTTAATTTTTTTTTAACTTTTTACTGAAAAATTATATAGAAAATCCCCAAATGTATATCATGCAAGCATTTACACTAGCTTTAAGTGGATTTATTATTTTTATAAAATAAATCTTAATTTTTAATTTTATCTACTTAAAATATTTAAGTAAAAAAAAAGTAATTATTGTTGAAATTTTAGTTATTTTATCAAACAAAAAAAGTTTTAAAAATAGCTTCGACGAACTAGGTTTGGAATTGAGGAGGAAAAACATAAACTTCTTTTGGCAACTCTATGCCTAGGCATTTTTTATTCACTAAATTAGGTAAAATTAAAATTGAATGAGGCTAGCAAAAATAATTTCATAAATTTCTTCAAAGTAGATCTAATGGATAGATGTTTTGGCTGTTGCATAGATTCTATGTGATATAGAAATGTTCCAAATAAAAAAAAGTGTTACCAAAATTCGAAAAAAAACTAAATGCCAATAGCTTAGCTATGTAGAAATTTATGAAATTAATTTTGTCAGGTGTTGGGCTAAAAATTGGTTGAATTGTGTTCGAATAGAATGGTATCTTCTGGATGTTTGAAAAAAAAAATAAACACTGAAATTAGATAAATAATAAAATTATTAAATATACCTACTTAGAGAAAATATAATAGAAATATATTTTCACATATTTTATAATGAGTCAATCATGAATTTTTAAATTTCAAATCATTGTGTATTTTTTAACTCTCATATATTTTTTACTTATTAATATGCATAACTTTTTATATAAAAAAACAATACATACAAAAAAATTATTTTAATACTTAATATTTGTAATTGGTGGTGTAAGTCGCAAAGTCTTAAAAAAAAAACTGTTGTCCTTTCTGTCTGTAACGCACCTTAATTTTGCTTTTGTTCATGTACTCTAAAGTGGCGAGCAACGCTTTATTGCTTTAGCGTAGAGGCGTACCTATTATTATTTATCTTCCGTGGTAAGCGAGTTTTCTTTATTTTACAATTTTTTTATAATATAACAATATTACTACAGTATATAAATAGTAAAATGTGATTCTTTTTAAAGAATTTATTAAAAAAAAAATAGGTGAATGGTTACAATTTGTGATGGCAATGGTTCCGGGTTAATAGTCTTCCATTTTTAGGAAAAAATGTTTTGAAAATGTGAATTTAGAATGAATTCGAAACTCCACATTAATCCGATTGTGAATTACGATTGAAACAAAATTTAAATTCAGCTTTACAAGCATAGCATAGTAGATCCTGACGGTCCGACGCGGTGTAATGTTTAGTGCGTTAATCTTTCATGTCGCAGGTTTGGCGATCGACCAGTCTAAATGAAAAACAAGTTTGCCAGGAAGTTACATAATATCCTCTTAAGGCCTATTCACAAAAGACCGACCAATGACGGACGGATAAAGCAATATTGGTTCATTTTGACTTTTCGTTCACTTTTTATTCGTCCCGAATGACGTTTAATACAAACAAAGACGGAAAGATCAGAAAGATTTTGGGTTTTTTTCGCGCTCGAGCAATTAATTTGTTAAAGTGTGGATGGCATGTGGAACGCGAATATAGTTTGACAATCAGATTGCAATTCGTGGCGACCAAATTATTTTTTCAAATGTTTGTTACTTTAGCAATTAAAACGGAAGACTTATATCTTTTTATTAATTCAAATAGTTTTCTACATTTTTGTCTAGTGTTTGGGAAGAACTTAAACGTATAAATGTTTTGAATCCCATTTTATCTTTTAGGTCGTTGGCCGCCTTTATGTGAATAGTTCTTAAAAGTAGCTCGTGTCATGATAATGTTTCTTCATTCCTTCGACAACACTCATACGGGAATGTGTTGAGGGTTGTAAGTCACGCTAGGTCCAGGCTTTTCAAGAACTGAAAACTGCACACAAGAATGGTTGAGAGTTGTAAGTCACTAGCCCTAGGATATAAAAGCCGTTTGTCGGTAGTCTAGTTTAAATTTTTCGTCATTTCGTTCATTACACATTTGAATATCCATATATTAGGGTGATAAATGGATATTGGATATAGTGAAATAAAATAAAATTGACAGACTTTTATTTTTACGTTCTGTTTTTTTTTTATTGAATTAATTTAATTTTAAAAGAATTTAACCATTGAAATATTGAATACCATGTCAGGAAATTTTAACATGCAAACAAGAACGAAACTTAAAATGATTTCAATTTAATCCAATAAATCAGTGTCAACACAAAATGAATTTAAATTGTTGAAATGTACAGAGTTTAGATGGCGCGTAATTCAATTGTAGAAAAGTGACATATGGCATTGATTTTGAAATTGAATGTCATTAAATTTCTTATGATCACGAACTTTGAATTTCAAAAAAAAAAAAAAATTGGAATATCAAAGTGAGCATATGTAGGAGTATTCACAAAACACGCAAAATAAAAAACAATAAAAACCATGCCATCAGCCCCGAAAGACTAGCACATTCGTTTTATGTCAACTACATGCGCTGTGTCAAAATTTCCTTTACGAAATGGATACAAAAAAAAATATTCGTTAAAAAAAGCGATGATCAGGTATTGAGGACTTTACGAAAGTGTTTTGCAGGCAAATGGCCTTAAAGTATTTATTCAATTCATTTTATTTTGAAGAAGTCACCTAAATCATTTTAACAAATAGAAACTGTTATTCAGTTTTCATTAAGATTTGACGGGTTTATCAACAATAACCATATGTTTTTTTTTACTCTAGTACTTCTCGTGAATGATTTACAATTTTATGGAAATTGAAATTTTAAAGATAGCTTCTTTTGATAAGCCCGGGTAATATTGTAAGCAAAATTTGTTTTTTTTTTATTAACCAAAAATCAAAACTGAAATCAATATGTAAAGCCCTTATTACTGCTGTTAATTATCAATATGATAGTTGACATTTATCAACAATATTGATAAAAAAAACAAGGATCGTTATTAGACATAACTTTTTTTTCATAAACTCTGAGTTGTAGCCATAATTAGGATTTATTGTGAATAATTCAATTAATAAACAAAATTAAAAATTCAAATGTAAAATATCCATTCACAATTGCTTGCGTTTGTTCAATATTCGCAGTAGTAGTAAAATTGATTGATAACTATCAAGGTAAAATTTGAATCAATTGATAATTTCTAAAGTTTACCAATCAATGGATATTTGACAATCGTTCTAAATGTGTTAGTAATTTTATTTTGTTCAAATTTTTCTCCAGACCCTAGTTTATAAACCCAAAAGAAGTTAAATTTGTATTTCAGACATACAGTTTTGGCCAAAACTAAACCACGGAATGACTTTACCTTAAAAAAAAAAGTAACAGAAATTTAGAAAACTAATAATAATCTTATAATTTAAATTTTTTTAATCAAAATATATAAGTGTTCAATTTACATTTATTTATTAGTTATATTATAGTTCTTACCATTTTTTTAAAAACAACTAAATAATGATCATTTGCTCCCAATATTTAGATGCGTTGCCAATATTCTGTATAACTGCAGGACACCGAAGAGGCAAGGAGTCAATAAGGTTGTCAATTATTTGCATGGGTATGTTATTCCATGCAATTTGCGCTTTTCAAGGATGGATTCTTAGTTATAACATTTGTAACGATCGTTTCTCTGATCTACAATTTCCCATAGATTCTCTATTGGGTTGAGATCAGCGGTTTGCGTGTGCCACATCATAACAACAAATCTTCACAATATTAGCGATATGTTTAGAATCGTTCTCATGTTGAATGATCCATTGCAATGCCATATTTTCCTCAGCATGAGGAAGAATGATATTTTAAAGAATCACCCTGTACAACATGGAACGATTAACTATACCGTTAATCTTGCCTATTGGCCTGACTCCTTGGCTAGAAAAACATCCACAGACAATAATATTTCCTCCACCATGATTTAGGTGTCATTCTTTTGGTCTCCGTACCCTACGAAATCCGCCAGATCCCTTTAAATTGAACTTGGATTCATCTGATAAGAGAACCATTTTCCATTTTGCCACATTCAAGTTCAAGTGTGCCCTGACGAACTGAAGTTCGCACGTACGTTTTTTTTTATAAGTCCGATGATTATCTTAACTTCACAATGGGTGGTTTTCGGGGGTCTCCCGCCATTATGAACCCGTTGAACATTTCCCCGGGCACGAAATAGAGCTATTATTCGCGAAATCCCCAACACTAAAATGTGGGCCGATGACACACAATTGATTTTTCTCATTGTTTAGATACTTGAAAAGAAAAAATCGGTTAACGGTAAAATCGACTAGATGCAGGCGAGTTACTCTTAAAATATGGTTAATGCGCTTTAGTGTTGTCCACTTACAGCCTTATTTATTATTTTTCACTAATACTGGGTTCAACTTCGAAATAGTTAAACCGAGCAGAAGCACTTACTTCGAGCTTACGCCACGTCAAACAAATCCTTATTTAATATATATTTTCTTAGCCGTATTAGCTACGCCTTCCTTATGTCAAATATACTGGGAGTATACTGGGAAAAAGTGACAAATCTAAAACTCTGGTTATGATACACCTAAATCAAACCCCAGCTGATTTCCATTATTATTTATTTTATTATCATTGTATGCATATTGAAAATTGGATACATTTAAAATTGGATTGTATAAAGTTCAAATCCAATAAATGAATGTACCAACCAAACCACATTGCGTTCCCAATACCGTACAACTGTTAGAGCGTTTGGAAAATATAAATAACCTATTATTGCAAAATATCTATACTTTTTGTCTTAGTAAGAAACGAAAAAAAAATTGCTTACACTCCTTTTTGTAAATTTCACAAGATGTCATCTCAAAATGACATTTAGATACTAAAACGGCCTTAAGCCTCCTATGAACCAGTTTTAGCTTAATCCACCGCTATTATTCGTGCATTTTTATTATAAATAAATTTTCAGGTTTAGAGCCGTTGTAAAGTCGAAGTAACTTTACTCCGTCGCTAAAACGAGTTAGTAAATAAGGCTGTTAGTTTTTAATAATTTATGAATTATTTTGTTGAATTTCAAATAATGTTAGCGTTATAATATTATTAATGACCGCAAATTGAAGAATAATGTACTCTGATTATAAAAAAAAAAATTTAAATTATTATTGATTCTCTTATTTTACTTTTTTCTAAAGTGAAATCATTTCGTGCTTCGTTTTGGCCAACACTGTATACCTACATAATATTCAGGCAAGAAATTAAAAATTCTTGAAGACAAGACAAACAAACTTGTTGAAAAACTCAACGGTATTTTGTGTGTCAATTTTTATTTTTTGGTCAACACCGGTTTTGATATTTTTAAACGTCATATATTTTAATAAGTCAGTTTCATACATTTCCAGTGCAATACACAGCCTTTCAAAGTTTTCTGATTGCTTTGATTTCGTGACTGTGAATAAAAATTGGCAGGAATCGACAAAAGTTCACTCTCAAGTTCAAGCTAAAAGACCTTTTAATTTATTTGTGTTTATCTAAGCGACTCAATTAATTCAATTAAAAATTGTTCCTTTAAGGATTGAGAATCAACAAGAACGAATCTTATATTGAAAAATATCATTTTTCGTATTATTTTGTTAATAACCTTTTTACTTAGGATTTGGTGATGGGAGTTTTGCTTTCAAAATCGAGATTTTTAATATATTTTTTTAAATATTTTCTGTGATATGATTTATATTTTTCAAAATACTCGAACCATTGCTAGTCGCAAATAAAAACAAATTAAAGTGCAGGAAGCACAGGAACTGGCACAGACACTGGCTCTGTTACTTACAGCATCATAACATTTCATTCAGTTTGACACTAGTAAAACTAGTAAACTACAAAAGAAACACTCAAATTTTTGGGATATTTTTTTTTAACTTATAGTTTGTAAGTTTTACTCTTACAATTAGTTAGCATAAATAAATATAAAATAGACATATTTACATTGTACGTGTCTTATTGTAAGTGTATCCTAAAAAGGTGTTTGGTTATCATTTTTTTTTTTGAAATTTTATATTCTATGTTATAGTTAAACATGAGAGAAGGAAATTAAATTTTTTAATAATAATACATAATTTTATATATTTTATAGTTACATTCCAATGTAAATTAACACTTTTTAGTCAGTCTAGAAATGACAAAAATATGTTATACTTGGTTGGCTATTTCATTTTATTTTATTCTCATTATTACATCTGTGGTACTCTGGGTAATCACTGAACGCACATTTTAATTTTTTTTAAATACATACAAACATAAACATTTGAATACTGCATTGAATTTTTAACAAGAAACAGAACTAATAAGTTGGACAACTCACAGACTTAAATAAAAGATAATAAATTCAATGAAGTAGTCAAAAGAGCGAGTTAACACTATATTTTTACAATAAACCTAATTTTTATAAAGAAAAAAAAGTACACTGACAAAAATCAAATAATGATATTATTAATGATTTGCCTTTGGCCTTATATTAAAAAATAAATAAAATTGTTTGCTAATGAAAAATATTTTTTTTTATATATGTATGGTTTCTCTAAATCTTGATAAAAACTTTAGCTTTTAGTGCACATGTTCAAGGGGTTGTTTTCTTAAATTCATTTAAATGGTTCACATGAGCGGATTATAATATATTAATTTGCATTTTGGGTTTATTGTAATTTTTTTTTTTAACTTTTTTCAAGGTGGTAAATAAATTATATTTTGTTTTTAATAACTTTTATAGCAAGGCGATTGGATGTCGCGCAAATACAAGCTTTATTAGTCTCTTCCTACATAAGTTTTCTACCGCCTTTTCCGTTGTAATTCTTTTTATTTTTTTTTATATATTTTATGTGTTGTTGTTAAGTCTAAATTTAACAATATGGTTTTGTTTAATAAATAGTTTTGTGTCGTCTGCAGCGTGGAAACAACTTCTGCATACAAAATTAGATTCTTTAGATTTTTTTTTAATATAATTAAGTTGTGGTTAATGGGTTTCGTTCGTTTTCTTGGAACTACCTTGCAGTTGTTATAACATTAGGTTTTAGTGAAATGAACGAGATGCATAAATTGTGTTGTGATGGTGGGCGTAACGCAACTAATTTCACCTCTGTGAATGTGATTTTGATTAATTTACACCAGCAATTCAGCGCAAAATAACAAATAAAGACACGTTCTGACGTTGTATTCATCCTTTTGTCCTAAACGCATATTCCTTCTTTTGTAATGGTGGTAATTTTTTCTGGATTAGAAAAATAAATTGTTTTGTTGTCCTTCATCGGCAGAATCAAAGGAAATGCATTTCAATGGTGGTTGTGTGTACTTAAAAAAAAAAATTCTCTTGTATGGTTGGGCAATGGTAAATATTTTTGTACTTAAAATATTTAAATGGCTAAACGGTGAGTGTTTTTAATTATATTTAATTTTTAAAGTTTTGTTTCCTTTTTTTTCCTAATTCTTAATTATTAAATTTCTAACAGACATAATATCAAGTTTATAATTTTAGTGCGTCCTTTTTTCTTTTTAATCTTTAAATGTGCTGTTTTGGTGAAAATGTTAATGTAAAACACTTAAAATTTCTTATTCAGCTTAAGAACTTTCTACATATAACAATAAAACAAAAAATCAACAAAAAAACATAAATAAACTCAGTGATAATATTTAGGCATAGATTTTATACTTTAAGAAATGCATGAAGTATTTACATTTGAATGTAATAATGTTTTTTTTATTTGCTTATGTAGGTGGCACCTTGATTGGTCATCCGCCATTTGGACCCTTTACCCACTTTGGACCAGGACCCACGGCTATTTTACCTCCACATCGTGCGCATCCCGCGTTTTATAGTCCACCATTAGTACTATGGCCGTATCCAAGTCCACCGGTGTCACCGACAACATACTATGGCCCAGCACATCCACCTCCACATATGGCAACAAGTCCAATGTCTCCTCAACATCAGCATTTGGTAAATATAGATTTTAATTCGTGTAAACATTAAATGTTAAAGTGAATTCTTGTGTGAACCAGCATGGTTTGAAAAATATCGAATTTGAGCGTTTCAAAAACAATTTCACAATATTTTTTAAAATGGCTGGCTCGTTAAACTATCAAATCTATATGAACGAAGAATATTAATTTTGTTTGTTAATCTAGTGTTGCTGTCAAGCATATTGGTCCATGTAAACCCCCAAAACATTTGCTAACATCCTAATCACTGATCACTGTGATACTACACTTAAAGTTCCCGTTTTCGTCACTCCCATCATGTAAATGTTTATTCAACTCCTAGTCCACCAAACACCAACAAAAAAGTTAAAAGTTGGAAAAGGAGTGTATTTTGTACCCTCTCGGTAGGTCTATTGTATTATTGCCCTAGCTTAGCATAAAAAATATATGGCTTTAGGAAATTAGAAAAATACTTCGGACTAGGTATAAAAGTCGGAAAAATATCGATCAATATAAGTGTAGGAAGGGTATAGCTTACTGATGACCTAGGGCGAAACGCTCGGCAAAAGCGGTTAAAATGTTGGCGTTGACTAGGAACTTGATTTATCCCAAGAGAAAATAATTGATCGTGACGGCCAATTGATAAACGCTCGCCGTGAGATGACCCATCGCCAAATTTTTCCTCCACAACTTCGACCGTTGTTCCACTTGTGGGCCATGTAGCGTCGTCTTGCTGGCACCACAGCTTGGATATATTGATTTTGTCGAGCTCTGACCATTGAAGGTCGGTTAACAATGCTCTATACCCAAGACCATTGACGGTAATAGTTCCTCTTTCTTCGGGTGCCACAGGGCTCAGTTTTGTCTCCGAATCTGTTTCTCATATTTATCAATGATCTTTTATCTAATACTTCTAATCTGTTAATATTTTTTTTGCTATTCGTTTCCAGATTCACGTACTTGTCCTTGGGAAGTGGATTTAGAATTGCGGCGGCGTACGAAAAGCTCATTAAATTCTAAACTTGATAGCATTTTCAAATGGGGAACCATAAGCTACATAGTATTTAATGCTTCAAAATTATTTTAATCTCTAGAGCACAGCTGCAATGTTTCTTGTCTTTCATTATTTTTATAAACAGTATTCTAGTGAAATAGCCAATTGCATTCCTCTCTTTAAACAGTTTAAGCGTAATACTCGGGCTTAAGGGAATGCCCATCAGTTTATCCTTGAAACCAACGTACTGTTAAATTCAGAGATTCTTTCTTTAGCCGCACTATACGAATATGGAATGCTTTGACCGACTCAATGTTTTTCTCCCATTATGATATTCAGACATTCAAAACCATTGTTCATCGGTATTCCTTTTAAGTCATTTCCAACTTTCGCAAAACGCTCGCATTGTCCTTAAGCATGTTAAGGATAGTCATAATCTCTTACCATGCCATAAACCGCACCAAATATTCATTCTTGAAGCTTGCTTGGACATTTGGGATTGTGTTCCAATAATGGCAAATTCGCTTGTTGACATAGCCCCTGACTCAAAAATGGGCCTCGTTCAGAAGATGATTTTTTGGCCGAAATTCCGCATCTCCGGCCAGCATTACCAGCACCGAATCAGCGAACTCACGGCACTGTCTATGATGGTCCGGATGAAAAAGCAAATCATATTGAATATTTTGACTGTTGGATTCATTGGTAATTTTGACAGCTGCTGGAACATAATTGGAAAGGGAGCGTATCGGAATCCCGCTTTTTGAAATCCCGCTTTTCAAAAATCCCGAAAAAAAAAAGTTTTAAAATCCCGTCTGCTAAAATACTGCTTTTTTAAAATCCCGTCTTCTAAAATCCCGCTTGTTCAAAATCCCGATCTATTATAATCCCGCTCTTTAAAATCCGTCCAAATCCCGCTAATACCGTTTTTTAGAATACGTAACTAAAACTTATTGGCCCTGAGTAATAGATCCGAATCTAGCCTAAGTTCGATTTTAACCAAACATTCGTAGAAATAAAACAAATTTCAAGTATAAATACTTAAAAGCGGCTTTCCTGTAACTAAGTTAAATTTAAAATGATAGAATCACAATAGAACTTTACGAATCTGGTTAATAGAAATCTGTTTGTGTATCAGTTCACAATAACAAAATTATGAAAATGAGTCACAATTATTGGTACAAATAAGACTTTGATCTGTTACTACGAAATTTTAAAAGCAACTTTTCTACATCTAACAAAAAGTGACTTTAAAACCGATTCTATGAATGTCTATTACTAAGGGCCATTGATTTTATGTTGGTTATTTTTCAGATTCTTTAAATGCTAAAGAAACTTTGCATACACCCAACCTCGTACCTACCCCAAATCCTATAGTGTGCCCAAGCAGGGGGGTAACATACCTCACTGCTTACACGTCGTAATAAAAAAGGGGATTATAAAAAACGGGATTATAAGAGACGGGATTTTAAAAAGCGGGATTATAAAAAACGGGATTATAAAAAGTGAGATATCGTACCCAACCCAATTGGAAACACTATCATGGCTATTTAGTCACTCTATGAATATTAACTTATAGCTATTAAACCTATATGAAAGGTTTGAATATTACTTTTGATGGAACGAAAGCTATGTAATCATACGAAAAACCTCCATTAAAACTATATATGCTGCTAACATCTAGAAAATTCCTCTTTTTTATAAAAAAATATTTTTTTTTAAGTTCCCAGTTGACTATGTAGCAGCTCAAACCATTCCAGCTGCAACATATCACTCTCAACCATCACCGGTACCAGGACCCGTGCCTTTGGCGACTTCTCCACCACAAAACATTCAAATAGCTAACTCCCCAAAACAACCAAAATACCATCCAAAGGGTATTCAAATTCAGCCCCAGCCTGGATCTGCCCAAACGCTAACCATAGACACAACTACTCATTCATCTCATCTAAATGATCGAACATCGACACGTGTCATAAAATCAGCTACAATCGTAACCAATTCTGCACCCTCAGCATATGCTCTGACGCCAATTTCATCTCCAATGATCCAAGGCAGCACCTCTACAGGATCTCCAAATGGACCTCCTCCAGTTGCTAACCAGTATGTGGAACTTTTTATTTCTTAAGCCAAATCCAAACAAATAACTATTATTTTCTTAATTAGTTCTATACTTAGATAAAACAATATTAGATAGTTTGTACTTAAAAATCTAAAATATACAGTGCATTTTCCTCGAAGAAATTTTGATGTATATACAAATTAAAACCTATTTATTGCTGGCCAATAATAATAAACATACATACATGTAAGTAGAAAATTATCAAATTAAACATTTTTACTTTTATCTATAGCTAAACTTTAAAAATTAAAACTCGAACTCTTGCCTTCACACAATTTATTATATAAATAACTCTTAGCATCATAAATTAATTTCCCATAAAGATATCGATCATCTTGTGTCACAAAAAGCTATACAAATCAAATATTACTTATGTTAATAACAACGAAATTTAATTTCATTATTCAATAAGACAATAAATTAAAACAAAAATGAATCTCGAAATCTTAGTTATCGACATCAAATTCGTGAAGTTAAACAAGCTTTGCTTAAAAATATTTAAAAATGAAAATTTAAAATATCTGTGCAATAGTGTTAGCAATATTCAAGTCGTCATTTAATTTAATTGTATAAACTATTTGTATAAAAAAAAAACTTATAAATAAGCCCTAGTCAATAAATACAAAAAGAAATGTTAATTTTGTTGCTTGAAATCTGTTATTCGTTTTATATTTGAATTTATTTCCCGAAGAGCGATTTGTTTTATTATATTTCTATAGACAAATTTATATACTACGTTTCCATATATGTTGTTATGCATTTACGTAGATAAAATGTTATATAGTTTTTTTTTGTTCTATTCATCGAGTAAATTATTTAAAAGAATAATTGTTGAAAATTGATACAAAAAAGTAATATGTTAGAAAAAAAGTTTAAATTTAATTATTTATAAACAAAAACATTAACGAACAAATACTTTTTCATTTATAGATAGAAAACATCTTGTAAGTAGATTAATGTAAAAAAACATTTATAATATATAACTCTAATGAAAATATGCAATATTCGCTCAAACTTGTTACCTAAAATAAATAAACAAATAAAAACAATGCCTTAGTGCTGTTATTGAGTTGATCTATCAGTATTTATTATTTGAAGCTCTTTTTCTCTAGATTGAGGTAAGCTATTCGAAGTTCAGGGTAATCGCAAGGGTAAAGCAAGTAAAATTTTTATTTTGACAGCAGATGATGCATTTGCAAAAGTCAACTATTCGAAAATCCCAAAACGAATACGTTCGATAACATCATTTGCGGCGCAATTTTGCGGTAAAAAGTTCAGTTGAACACAAAAATATTGATATGCCAGAGAGCGTGTTCATAAACGTCACATGCGTTTACAAGAAAATTAATTGACTTTGGTCAAACAGATTTGGTGCTAGCTGGAAGATTGCATATTTAACGAAAGCAATATCCCAGTCAAATCTTTCAACATGTGAACTGACGGACAAGAACATTGATATCTTCATAGATAACCAGGCGGCAATCAGAGTCATTTCATCAATTGCCATAAAGTCAAAACCTGTTGCTCGTTGCTGTAGTGAACTAAGATTACTCGGCGAAACAAATTCAGTCACTTATCAATGGGTCCTGGTACACCGTGACATTTATGGAAATGAAATGCCAGATGAACTGGCCAAAAACCGGTTCATCATTTGAACTGAGCTAAATTGTACACTTATGCCAGTGTAGCAGGAAAAATATAGAATTCATCAAAGTTTCCGAATGATAGATGGTCAAACATCTGTCGGGTTTCAAGGAATGTTTGGCCAGATATCTCGAAGAAAGAAACAGAGTGTCTACTGAAGCAAAGCAGACCTAAATTGTCTCTGTTGGTTCGAATTCTGGCGGGTCACAACTCAATGGAAACCCACAAGAGCAAAATGGGCATCAGCACATCTGACTTATGCAGAGGGTAGTGGTAGAAGAGGGTTCATCTCACTTCCTTTGTGTGTGCCCCAGCTTAGCCAGGATTAGAAAAGATACCCCTAGAGAATATTTTATCGAAGAACTGGGTGACGTACGTGTCATTTTTTCCCCTAAAAATCATCCTTAGTTTCAGAATTCAGAAATCAGGATGGTTCAGGGAGGCACTTCCACTAAATACTTTCTCTTACCCTTCCGATTCCTACATTATCCACACCATGAGGAGCACAAGGGATCCATTGAGATCCGAGTGAGGTGTTACATCTTGCTGCATCATCACCGCACCTAAACAAACCTAACCTATCTGCGTCAAAAAATGATGATCATATTTGACGATCAAATTGACGTTGATTTGACGTTTCGAAAAAGGCTAATGAAACGTATGTACATAAAACGGCTACATGAGTAGATTCACTGCAGGATATTTAGTCTATCACGGACAAAACGATAGATAGTGATAGTGTAAAAAAAAAAAAAAAAAAAATCTGGGGCCAGATTCTGTAATTAACGAAACGAAAGCAGTCGTTCGTTTTTCAAAAACGAAAGAAATTATGTGACAGGCACAGTTCACTGCTTTAAAACCAAAGAAAAATTTTTGTGGGCATTTTTATAAACTGCCTTGCTTTCGAAGTAAATACTAATGCTGCATGTGCAGAAATGATGATGATTTAAATAATGTATTTAAGATTACGATAATATAAGTCAACAAGCGTTCCTCATAACGACCGCAGTATATGACAGAAGCCATAACTTTTGTAAAAGCTATTCACGGGTGAAAACCAGAAGGTTCTGCGAGGTCTGGTTATAGAAATATGGCCACCCAAAGTGATTTTACTGAAAATTGACCCAAATCTAAAAAAATCATCGGATGCGGATGGAGATATTTCCGCAACCAAGGCTCGTAACGCGTTGCGGTTTTCAATTCTGAATAGAGAATTAACAGACCTTTCCATGGATGTGCCAAACTCAAATTTTTTTTTTTCAATTAATTTTGGGAAAAATCATGGACTAACCACTTGTCTATAAAAATCATTATTTTTTCGAAGTTCACCAATCCCCTCGAGATATACATCAAACGAAAGGTCTGTTCAATACCTACACACACCTGTAAGCCAAATCGTCCTGCATGGTCTGGTTAGCGAAATATGGCCATCCAAAGTGATTTCACTGATTCCACAGATTTTTGAGCTTTCACTACCTAACAATGTGCTTGGGTGGCGATATTTCCGAAACCAAACCTTGTTAAAGGTTACGGTTTCCAAAATTTCTAGTCAATTTTGTAAGAGCTATTCACGGGTGAAAACCAGAAGGTTCTGCGAGGTCTGGTTATCGAAATATGGCCACCCAAAGTGATTTTACTGAAAATTGACCCAAATCTAAAAAAGTCATCGGATGCGGATGGAGATATTTCCGCAACCAAGGCTCGTAACGCGTTGCGGTTTTCAATTCTGAATAGAGAATTAACAGACCTTTCCATGGATGTGCCAAACTCAAAATTTTTTTTTCAATTAATTTTGGGAAAAATCATGGACTATAACCACTTGTCTATAAAAATCATTATTTTTTCGAAGTTCACCAATCCCATCGAGATATACATCAAACGAAAGGTCTGTTCAATACCTACACACACCTGTAAGCCAAATCGTCCTGCATGGTCTGGTTAGCGAAATATGGCCATCCAAAGTGATTTCACTGATTCCACAGATTTTTGAGCTTTCACTACCTAACAATGTGCTTGGGTGGCGATATTTCCGAAACCAGGGCTTGTAAAAGGTTGCGGTTTCCAAAATTTCTAGTCAATTTTGTAAGAGCTATTCACGGGTGAAAACCAGAAGGTTCTACGAGGTATGGTTATCGAAATATGGCCACCCAAAGTGATTTTACTGAAAATTGACCCAAATCTAAAAAAGTCATCGGATGCGGATGGAGATATTTCCGCAACCAAGGCTCGTAACGCGTTGCGGTTTTCAATTCTGAATAGAGAATTAACAGACCTTTGCATGGATGTGCCAAACTCAAAATTTTTTTTTTTCAATTAATTTTGGGAAAAATCATGGACTACTTGTCTATAAAAATCATTATTTTTTCGAAGTTCACCAATCCCATCGAGATATACATCAAACGAAAGGTCTGTTCAATACCTACACACACCTGTAAGCCAAATCGTCCTGCATGGTCTGGTTAGCGAAATATGGCCATCCAAAGTGATTTCACTGATTCCACAGATTTTTGAGCTTTCACTACCTAACAATGTGCTTGGGTGGCGATATTTCCGAAACCAAACCTTGTTAAAGGTTACGGTTTCCAAAATTTCTAGTCAATTTTGTAAGAGCTATTCACGGGTGAAAACCAGAAGGTTCTGCGAGGTCTGGTTATCGAAATATGGCCACCCAAAGTGATTTTACTGAAAATTGACCCAAATCTAAAAAAGTCATCGGATGCGGATGGAGATATTTCCGCAACCAAGGCTCGTAACGCGTTGCGGTTTTCAATTCTGAATAGAGAATTAACAGACCTTTCCATGGATGTGCCAAACTCAAAATTTTTTTTTCAATTAATTTTGGGAAAAATCATGGACTATAACCACTTGTCTATAAAAATCATTATTTTTTCGAAGTTCACCAATCCCATCGAGATATACATCAAACGAAAGGTCTGTTCAATACCTACACACACCTGTAAGCCAAATCGTCCTGCATGGTCTGGTTAGCGAAATATGGCCATCCAAAGTGATTTCACTGATTCCACAGATTTTTGAGCTTTCACTACCTAACAATGTGCTTGGGTGGCGATATTTCCGAAACCAAACCTTGTAAAAGGTTACGGTTTCCAAAATTTCTAGTCAATTTTGTAAGAGCTATTCACGGGTGAAAACCAGAAGGTTCTGCGAGGTCTGGTTATCGAAATATGGCCACCCAAAGTGATTTTACTGAAAATTGACCCAAATCTAAAAAAGTCATCGGATGCGGATGGAGATATTTCCGCAACCAAGGCTCGTAACGCGTTGCGGTTTTCAATTCTGAATAGAGAATTAACAGACCTTTCCATGGATGTGCCAAACTCAAAATTTTTTTTTCAATTAATTTTGGGAAAAATCATGGACTATAACCACTTGTCTATAAAAATCATTATTTTTTCGAAGTTCACCAATCCCATCGAGATATACATCAAACGAAAGGTCTGTTCAATACCTACACAAGTACACACACCTGTAAGCCAAATCGTCCTGCATGGTCTGGTTAGCGAAATATGGCCATCCAAAGTGATTTCACTGATTCCACAGATTTTTGAGCTTTCACTACCTAACAATGTGCTTGGGTGGCGATATTTCCGAAACCAAACCTTGTAAAAGGTTGCGGTTTCCAAAATTTCTAGTCAATTTTGTAAGAGCTATTCACGGGTGAAAACCAGAAGGTTCTGCGAGGTCTGGTTATCGAAATATGGCCACCCAAAGTGATTTTACTGAAAATTGACCCAAATCTAAAAAAGTCATCGGATGCGGATGGAGATATTTCCGCAACCAAGGCTCGTAACGCGTTGCGGTTTTCAATTCTGAATAGAGAATTAACAGACCTTTGCATGGATGTGCCAAACTCAAAATTTTTTTTTTTCAATTAATTTTGGGAAAAATCATGGACTACTTGTCTATAAAAATCATTATTTTTTCGAAGTTCACCAATCCCATCGAGATATACATCAAACGAAAGGTCTGTTCAATACCTACACACACCTGTAAGCCAAATCGTCCTGCATGGTCTGGTTAGCGAAATATGGCCATCCAAAGTGATTTCACTGATTCCACAGATTTTTGAGCTTTCACTACCTAACAATGTGCTTGGGTGGCGATATTTCCGAAACCAAACCTTGTAAAAGGTTGCGGTTTCCAAAATTTCTAGTCAATTTTGTAAGAGCTATTCACGGGTGAAAACCAGAAGGCTCTGCGAGGTCTGGTTATCGAAATATGGCCACCCAAAGTGATTTTACTGAAAATTGACCCAAATCTAAAAAAGTCATCGGATGCGGATGGAGATATTTCCGCAACCAAGGCTCGAAACGCGTTGCGGTTTTCAATTCTGAATAGAGAATTAACAGACCTTTCCATGGATGTGCCAAACTCAAAATTTTTTTTTTTCAATTAATTTTGGGAAAAATCATGGACTACTTGTCTATAAAAATCATTATTTTTTCGAAGTTCACCAATCCCATCGAGATATACATCAAACGAAAGGTCTGTTCAATACCTACACACACCTGTAAGCCAAATCGTCCTGCATGGTCTGGTTAGCGAAATATGGCCATCCAAAGTGATTTCACTGATTCCACAGATTTTTGAGCTTTCACTACCTAACAATGTGCTTGGGTGGCGATATTTCCGAAACCAAACCTTGTAAAAGGTTGCGGTTTCCAAAATTTCTAGTCAATTTTGTAAGAGCTATTCACGGGTGAAAACCAGAAGGTTCTGCGAGGTCTGGTTATCGAAATATGGCCACCCAAAGTGATTTTACTGAAAATTGACCCAAATCTAAAAAAGTCATCGGATGCGGATGGAGATATTTCCGCAACCAAGGCTCGTAACGCGTTGCGGTTTTCAATTCTGAATAGAGAATTAACAGACCTTTGCATGGATGTGCCAAACTCAAAATTTTTTTTTTTCAATTAATTTTGGGAAAAATCATGGACTACTTGTCTATAAAAATCATTATTTTTTCGAAGTTCACCAATCCCATCGAGATATACATCAAACGAAAGGTCTGTTCAATACCTACATACACCTGTAAGCCAAATCGTCCTGGATGGTCTGGTTAGCGAAATATGGCCATCCAAAGTGATTTCACTGATTCCACAGATTTTTGAGCTTTCACTACCTAACAATGTGCTTGGGTGGCGATATTTCCGAAACCAAACCTTGTAAAAGGTTGCGGTTTCCAAAATTTCTAGTCAATTTTGTAAGAGCTATTCACGGGTGAAAACCAGAAGGTTCTGCGAGGTCTGGTTATCGAAATATGGCCACCCAAAGTGATTTTACTGAAAATTGACCCAAATCTAAAAAAGTCATCGGATGCGGATGGAGATATTTCCGCAACCAAGGCTCGTAACGCGTTGCGGTTTTCAATTCTGAATAGAGAATTAACAGACCTTTCCATGGATGTGCCAAACTCAAAATTTTTTTTTTCAATTAATTTTGGGAAAAATCATGGACTAACCACTTGTCTATAAAAATCATTATTTTTTCGAAGTTCACCAATCCCATCGAGATATACATCAAACGAAAGGTCTGTTCAATACCTACACACACCTGTAAGCCAAATCGTCCTGCATGGTCTGGTTAGCGAAATATGGCCATCCAAAGTGATTTCACTGATTCCACAGATTTTTGAGCTTTCACTACCTAACAATGTGCTTGGGTGGCGATATTTCCGAAACCAACCCTTGTAAAAGGTTACGGTTTCCAAAATTTCTAGTCAATTTTGTAAGAGCTATTCACGGGTGAAAACCAGAAGGTTCTGCGAGGTCTGGTTATCGAAATATGGCCACCCAAAGTGATTTTACTGAAAATTGACCCAAATCTAAAAAAGTCATCGGATGCGGATGGAGATATTTCCGCAACCAAGGCTCGTAACGCGTTGCGGTTTTCAATTCTGAATAGAGAATTAACAGACCTTTGCATGGATGTGCCAAACTCAAAATTTTTTTTTTTCAATTAATTTTGGGAAAAATCATGGACTACTTGTCTATAAAAATCATTATTTTTTCGAAGTTCACCAATCCCATCGAGATATACATCAAACGAAAGGTCTGTTCAATACCTACATACACCTGTAAGCCAAATCGTCCTGGATGATCTGGTTAGCGAAATATGGCCATCCAAAGTGATTTCACTGATTCCACAGATTTTTGAGCTTTCACTACCTAACAATGTGCTTGGGTGGCGATATTTCCGAAACCAAACCTTGTAAAAGGTTGCGGTTTCCAAAATTTCTAGTCAATTTTGTAAGAGCTATTCACGGGTGAAAACCAGAAGGTTCTGCGAGGTCTGGTTATCGAAATATGGCCACCCAAAGTGATTTTACTGAAAATTGACCCAAATCTAAAAAAGTCATCGGATGCGGATGGAAATATTTCCGCAACCAAGGCTCGTAACGCGTTGCGGTTTTCAATTCTGAATAGAGAATTAACAGACCTTTCCATGGATGTGCCAAACTCAAAATTTTTTTTTCAATTAATTTTGGGAAAAATCATGGACTATAACCACTTGTCTATAAAAATCATTATTTTTTCGAAGTTCACCAATCCCATCGAGATATACATCAAACGAAAGGTCTGTTCAATACCTACACACACCTGTAAGCCAAATCGTCCTGCATGGTCTGGTTAGCGAAATATGGCCATCCAAAGTGATTTCACTGATTCCACAGATTTTTGAGCTTTCACTACCTAACAATGTGCTTGGGTGGCGATATTTCCGAAACCAAACCTTGTAAAAGGTTGCGGTTTCCAAAATTTCTAGTCAATTTTGTAAGAGCTATTCACGGGTGAAAACCAGAAGGCTCTGCGAGGTCTGGTTATCGAAATATGGCCACCCAAAGTGATTTTACTGAAAATTGACCCAAATCTAAAAAAGTCATCGGATGCGGATGGAGATATTTCCGCAACCAAGGCTCGTAACGCGTTGCGGTTTTCAATTCTGAATAGAGAATTTACAGACCTTTCCATGGATGTGCCAAACTCAAATTTTTTTTTTTTCAATTAATTTTGGGAAAAATCATGGACTAACCACTTGTCTATAAAAATCATTATTTATTCGAAGTTCACCAATCCCATCGAGATATACATCAAACGAAAGGTCTGTTCAATACCTACACACACCTGTAAGCCAAATCGTCCTGCATGGTCTGGTTAGCGAAATATGGCCATCCAAAGTGATTTCACTGATTCCACAGATTTTTGAGCTTTCACTACCTAACAATGTGCTTGGGTGGCGATATTTCCGAAACCAAACCTTGTAAAAGGTTGCGGTTTCCAAAATTTCTAGTCAATTTTGTAAGAGCTATTCACGGGTGAAAACCAGAAGGTTCTGCGAGGTCTGGTTATCGAAATATGGCCACCCAAAGTGATTTTACTGAAAATTGACCCAAATCTAAAAAAGTCATCGGATGCGGATGGAGATATTTCCGCAACCAAGGCTCGTAACGCGTTGCGGTTTTCAATTCTGAATAGAGAATTAACAGACCTTTCCATGGATGTGCCAAACTCAAATTTTTTTTTTCAATTAATTTTGGGAAAAATCATGGACTTAACCACTTGTCTATAAAAATCATTATTTTTTCGAAGTTCACCAATCCCATCGAGATATACATCAAACGAAAGGTCTGTTCAATACCTACACACACCTGTAAGCCAAATCGTCCTGCATGGTCTGGTTAGCGAAATATGGCCATCCAAAGTGATTTCACTGATTCCACAGATTTTTGAGCTTTCACTACCTAACAATGTGCTTGGGTGGCGATATTTCCGAAACCAAACCTTGTTAAAGGTTACGGTTTCCAAAATTTCTAGTCAATTTTGTAAGAGCTATTCACGGGTGAAAACCAGAAGGTTCTGCGAGGTCTGGTTATCGAAATATGGCCACCCAAAGTGATTTTACTGAAAATTGACCCAAATCTAAAAAAGTCATCGGATGCGGATGGAGATATTTCCGCAACCAAGGCTCGTAACGCGTTGAGGTTTTCAATTCTGAATAGAGAATTAACAGACCTTTCCATGGATGTGCCAAACTCAAAATTTTTTTTTCAATTAATTTTGGGAAAAATCATGGACTATAACCACTTGTCTATAAAAATCATTATTTTTTCGAAGTTCACCAATCCCATCGAGATATACATCAAACGAAAGGTCTGTTCAATACCTACACACACCTGTAAGCCAAATCGTCCTGCATGGTCTGGTTAGCGAAATATGGCCATCCAAAGTGATTTCACTGATTCCACAGATTTTTGAGCTTTCACTACCTAACAATGTGCTTGGGTGGCGATATTTCCGAAACCAAACCTTGTAAAAGGTTGCGGTTTCCAAAATTTCTAGTCAATTTTGTAAGAGCTATTCACGGGTGAAAACCAGAAGGCTCTGCGAGGTCTGGTTATCGAAATATGGCCACCCAAAGTGATTTTACTGAAAATTGACCCAAATCTAAAAAAGTCATCGGATGCGGATGGAGATATTTCCGCAACCAAGGCTCGTAACGCGTTGCGGTTTTCAATTCTGAATAGAGAATTAACAGACCTTTCCATGGATGTGCCAAACTCAAATTTTTTTTTTTTCAATTAATTTTGGGAAAAATCATGGACTAACCACTTGTCTATAAAAATCATTATTTATTCGAAGTTCACCAATCCCATCGAGATATACATCAAACGAAAGGTCTGTTCAATACCTACACACACCTGTAAGCCAAATCGTCCTGCATGGTCTGGTTAGCGAAATATGGCCATCCAAAGTGATTTCACTGATTCCACAGATTTTTGAGCTTTCACTACCTAACAATGTGCTTGGGTGGCGATATTTCCGAAACCAAACCTTGTAAAAGGTTGCGGTTTCCAAAATTTCTAGTCAATTTTGTAAGAGCTATTCACGGGTGAAAACCAGAAGGTTCTGCGAGGTCTGGTTATCGAAATATGGCCACCCAAAGTGATTTTACTGAAAATTGACCCAAATCTAAAAAAGTCATCGGATGCGGATGGAGATATTTCCGCAACCAAGGCTCGTAACGCGTTGCGGTTTTCAATTCTGAATAGAGAATTAACAGACCTTTCCATGGATGTGCCAAACTCAAATTTTTTTTTTTCAATTAATTTTGGGAAAAATCATGGACTAACCACTTGTCTATAAAAATCATTATTTTTTCGAAGTTCACCAATCCCATCGAGATATACATCAAACGAAAGGTCTGTTCAATACCTACACACACCTGTAAGCCAAATCGTCCTGCATGGTCTGGTTAGCGAAATATGGCCATCCAAAGTGATTTCACTGATTCCACAGATTTTTGAGCTTTCACTACCTAACAATGTGCTTGGGTGGCGATATTTCCGAAACCAAACCTTGTTAAAGGTTACGGTTTCCAAAATTTCTAGTCAATTTTGTAAGAGCTAATCACGGGTGAAAACCAGAAGGTTCTGCGAGGTCTGGTTATCGAAATATGGCCACCCAAAGTGATTTTACTGAAAATTGACCCAAATCTAAAAAAGTCATCGGATGCGGATGGAGATATTTCCGCAACCAAGGCTCGTAACGAGTTGAGGTTTTCAATTCTGAATAGAGAATTAACAGACCTTTCCATGGATGTGCCAAACTCAAAATTTTTTTTTCAATTAATTTTGGGAAAAATCATGGACTATAACCACTTGTCTATAAAAATCATTATTTTTTCGAAGTTCACCAATCCCATCGAGATATACATCAAACGAAAGGTCTGTTCAATACCTACACACACCTGTAAGCCAAATCGTCCTGCATGGTCTGGTTAGCGAAATATGGCCATCCAAAGTGATTTCACTGATTCCACAGATTTTTGAGCTTTCACTACCTAACAATGTGCTTGGGTGGCGATATTTCCGAAACCAAACCTTGTAAAAGGTTGCGGTTTCCAAAATTTCTAGTCAATTTTGTAAGAGCTATTCACGGGTGAAAACCAGAAGGCTCTGCGAGGTCTGGTTATCGAAATATGGCCACCCAAAGTGATTTTACTGAAAATTGACCCAAATCTAAAAAAGTCATCGGATGCGGATGGAGATATTTCCGCAACCAAGGCTCGTAACGCGTTGCGGTTTTCAATTCTGAATAGAGAATTAACAGACCTTTCCATGGATGTGCCAAACTCAAAATTTTTTTTTTTCAATTAATTTTGGGAAAAATCATGGACTAACCACTTGTCTATAAAAATCATTATTTATTCGAAGTTCACCAATCCCATCGAGATATACATCAAACGAAAGGTCTGTTCAATACCTACACACACCTGTAAGCCAAATCGTCCTGCATGGTCTGGTTAGCGAAATATGGCCATCCAAAGTGATTTCACTGATTCCACAGATTTTTGAGCTTTCACTACCTAACAATGTGCTTGGGTGGCGATATTTCCGAAACCAAACCTTGTAAAAGGTTGCGGTTTCCAAAATTTCTAGTCAATTTTGTAAGAGCTATTCACGGGTGAAAACCAGAAGGCTCTGCGAGGTCTGGTTATCGAAATATGGCCACCCAAAGTGATTTTACTGAAAATTGACCCAAATCTAAAAAAGTCATCGGATGCGGATGGAGATATTTCCGCAACCAAGGCTCGTAACGCGTTGCGGTTTTCAATTCTGAATAGAGAATTAACAGACCTTTCCATGGATGTGCCAAACTCAAAATTTTTTTTTTTCAATTAATTTTGGGAAAAATCATGGACTACTTGTCTATAAAAATCATTATTTTTTCGAAGTTCACCAATCCCATCGAGATATACATCAAACGAAAGGTCTGTTCAATACCTACATACACCTGTAAGCCAAATCGTCCTGGATGGTCTGGTTAGCGAAATATGGCCATCCAAAGTGATTTCACTGATTCCACAGATTTTTGAGCTTTCACTACCTAACAATGTGCTTGGGTGGCGATATTTCCGAAACCAAACCTTGTAAAAGGTTGCGGTTTCCAAAATTTCTAGTCAATTTTGTAAGAGCTATTCACGGGTGAAAACCAGAAGGTTCTGCGAGGTCTGGTTATCGAAATATGGCCACCCAAAGTGATTTTACTGAAAATTGACCCAAATCTAAAAAAGTCATCGGATGCGGATGGAGATATTTCCGCAACCAAGGCTCGTAACGCGTTGCGGTTTTCAATTCTGAATAGAGAATTAACAGACCTTTGCATGGATGTGCCAAACTCAAAATTTTTTTTTTTCAATTAATTTTGGGAAAAATCATGGACTACTTGTCTATAAAAATCATTATTTTTTCGAAGTTCACCAATCCCATCGAGATATACATCAAACGAAAGGTCTGTTCAATACCTACACACACCTGTAAGCCAAATCGTCCTCCATGGTCTGGTTAGCGAAATATGGCCATCCAAAGTGATTTCACTGATTCCACAGATTTTTGAGCTTTCACTACCTAACAATGTGCTTGGGTGGCGATATTTCCGAAACCAAACCTTGTAAAAGGTTGCGGTTTCCAAAATTTCTAGTCAATTTTGTAAGAGCTATTCACGGGTGAAAACCAGAAGGCTCTGCGAGGTCTGGTTATCGAAATATGGCCACCCAAAGTGATTTTACTGAAAATTGACCCAAATCTAAAAAAGTCATCGGATGCGGATGGAGATATTTCCGCAACCAAGGCTCGTAACGCGTTGCGGTTTTCAATTCTGAATAGAGAATTAACAGACCTTTCCATGGATGTGCCAAACTCAAAATTTTTTTTTTTCAATTAATTTTGGGAAAAATCATGGACTAACCACTTGTCTATAAAAATCATTATTTATTCGAAGTTCACCAATCCCATCGAGATATACATCAAACGAAAGGTCTGTTCAATACCTACACACACCTGTAAGCCAAATCGTCCTGCATGGTCTGGTTAGCGAAATATGGCCATCCAAAGTGATTTCACTGATTCCACAGATTTTTGAGCTTTCACTACCTAACAATGTGCTTGGGTGGCGATATTTCCGAAACCAAACCTTGTAAAAGGTTGCGGTTTCCAAAATTTCTAGTCAATTTTGTAAGAGCTATTCACGGGTGAAAACCAGAAGGCTCTGCGAGGTCTGGTTATCGAAATATGGCCACCCAAAGTGATTTTACTGAAAATTGACCCAAATCTAAAAAAGTCATCGGATGCGGATGGAGATATTTCCGCAACCAAGGCTCGTAACGCGTTGCGGTTTTCAATTCTGAATAGAGAATTAACAGACCTTTCCATGGATGTGCCAAACTCAAAATTTTTTTTTTTCAATTAATTTTGGGAAAAATCATGGACTACTTGTCTATAAAAATCATTATTTTTTCGAAGTTCACCAATCCCATCGAGATATACATCAAACGAAAGGTCTGTTCAATACCTACATACACCTGTAAGCCAAATCGTCCTGGATGGTCTGGTTAGCGAAATATGGCCATCCAAAGTGATTTCACTGATTCCACAGATTTTTGAGCTTTCACTACCTAACAATGTGCTTGGGTGGCGATATTTCCGAAACCAAACCTTGTAAAAGGTTGCGGTTTCCAAAATTTCTAGTCAATTTTGTAAGAGCTATTCACGGGTGAAAACCAGAAGGTTCTGCGAGGTCTGGTTATCGAAATATGGCCACCCAAAGTGATTTTACTGAAAATTGACCCAAATCTAAAAAAGTCATCGGATGCGGATGGAGATATTTCCGCAACCAAGGCTCGTAACGCGTTGCGGTTTTCAATTCTGAATAGAGAATTAACAGACCTTTGCATGGATGTGCCAAACTCAAAATTTTTTTTTTTCAATTAATTTTGGGAAAAATCATGGACTACTTGTCTATAAAAATCATTATTTTTTCGAAGTTCACCAATCCCATCGAGATATACATCAAACGAAAGGTCTGTTCAATACCTACACACACCTGTAAGCCAAATCGTCCTCCATGGTCTGGTTAGCGAAATATGGCCATCCAAAGTGATTTCACTGATTCCACAGATTTTTGAGCTTTCACTACCTAACAATGTGCTTGGGTGGCGATATTTCCGAAACCAAACCTTGTAAAAGGTTGCGGTTTCCAAAATTTCTAGTCAATTTTGTAAGAGCTATTCACGGGTGAAAACCAGAAGGTTCTGCGAGGTCTGGTTATCGAAATATGGCCACCCAAAGTGATTTTACTGAAAATTGACCCAAATCTAAAAAAGTCATCGGATGCGGATGGAGATATTTCCGCAACCAAGGCTCGTAACGCGTTGCGGTTTTCAATTCTGAATAGAGAATTAACAGACCTTTGCATGGATGTGCCAAACTCAAAATTTTTTTTTTTCAATTAATTTTGGGAAAAATCATGGACTACTTGTCTATAAAAATCATTATTTTTTCGAAGTTCACCAATCCCATCGAGATATACATCAAACGAAAGGTCTGTTCAATACCTACACACACCTGTAAGCCAAATCGTCCTCCATGGTCTGGTTAGCGAAATATGGCCATCCAAAGTGATTTCACTGATTCCACAGATTTTTGAGCTTTCACTACCTAACAATGTGCTTGGGTGGCGATATTTCCGAAACCAAACCTTGTAAAAGGTTGCGGTTTCCAAAATTTCTAGTCAATTTTGTAAGAGCTATTCACGGGTGAAAACCAGAAGGCTCTGCGAGGTCTGGTTATCGAAATATGGCCACCCAAAGTGATTTTACTGAAAATTGACCCAAATCTAAAAAAGTCATCGGATGCGGATGGAGATATTTCCGCAACCAAGGCTCGTAACGCGTTGCGGTTTTCAATTCTGAATAGAGAATTAACAGACCTTTCCATGGATGTGCCAAACTCAAAATTTTTTTTTTTCAATTAATTTTGGGAAAAATCATGGACTAACCACTTGTCTATAAAAATCATTATTTATTCGAAGTTCACCAATCCCATCGAGATATACATCAAACGAAAGGTCTGTTCAATACCTACACACACCTGTAAGCCAAATCGTCCTGCATGGTCTGGTTAGCGAAATATGGCCATCCAAAGTGATTTCACTGATTCCACAGATTTTTGAGCTTTCACTACCTAACAATGTGCTTGGGTGGCGATATTTCCGAAACCAAACCTTGTAAAAGGTTGCGGTTTCCAAAATTTCTAGTCAATTTTGTAAGAGCTATTCACGGGTGAAAACCAGAAGGCTCTGCGAGGTCTGGTTATCGAAATATGGCCACCCAAAGTGATTTTACTGAAAATTGACCCAAATCTAAAAAAGTCATCGGATGCGGATGGAGATATTTCCGCAACCAAGGCTCGTAACGCGTTGCGGTTTTCAATTCTGAATAGAGAATTAACAGACCTTTGCATGGATGTGCCAAACTCAAAATTTTTTTTTTTCAATTAATTTTGGGAAAAATCATGGACTACTTGTCTATAAAAATCATTATTTTTTCGAAGTTCACCAATCCCATCGAGATATACATCAAACGAAAGGTCTGTTCAATACCTACATACACCTGTAAGCCAAATCGTCCTGGATGGTCTGGTTAGCGAAATATGGCCATCCAAAGTGATTTCACTGATTCCACAGATTTTTGAGCTTTCACTACCTAACAATGTGCTTGGGTGGCGATATTTCCGAAACCAAACCTTGTAAAAGGTTGCGGTTTCCAAAATTTCTAGTCAATTTTGTAAGAGCTATTCACGGGTGAAAACCAGAAGGTTCTGCGAGGTCTGGTTATCGAAATATGGCCACCCAAAGTGATTTTACTGAAAATTGACCCAAATCTAAAAAAGTCATCGGATGCGGATGGAGATATTTCCGCAACCAAGGCTCGTAACGCGTTGCGGTTTTCAATTCTGAATAGAGAATTAACAGACCTTTCCATGGATGTGCCAAACTCAAAATTTTTTTTTTTTCAATTAATTTTGGGAAAAATCATGGGCTAACCACTTGTCTATAAAAATCATTATTTATTCGAAGTTCACCAATCCCATCGAGATATACATCAAACGAAAGGTCTGTTCAATACCTACACACACCTGTAAGCCAAATCGTCCTGCATGGTCTGGTTAGCGAAATATGGCCATCCAAAGTGATTTCACTGATTCCACAGATTTTTGAGCTTTCACTACCTAACAATGTGCTTGGGTGGCGATATTTCCGAAACCAAACCTTGTAAAAGGTTGCGGTTTCCAAAATTTCTAGTCAATTTTGTAAGAGCTATTCACGGGTGAAAACCAGAAGGCTCTGCGAGGTCTGGTTATCGAAATATGGCCACCCAAAGTGATTTTACTGAAAATTGACCCAAATCTAAAAAAGTCATCGGATGCGGATGGAGATATTTCCGCAACCAAGGCTCGTAACGCGTTGCGGTTTTCAATTCTGAATAGAGAATTAACAGACCTTTCCATGGATGTGCCAAACTCAAAATTTTTTTTTTTCAATTAATTTTGGGAAAAATCATGGACTAACCACTTGTCTATAAAAATCATTATTTATTCGAAGTTCACCAATCCCATCGAGATATACATCAAACGAAAGGTCTGTTCAATACCTACACACACCTGTAAGCCAAATCGTCCTGCATGGTCTGGTTAGCGAAATATGGCCATCCAAAGTGATTTCACTGATTCCACAGATTTTTGAGCTTTCACTACCTAACAATGTGCTTGGGTGGCGATATTTCCGAAACCAAACCTTGTAAAAGGTTGCGGTTTCCAAAATTTCTAGTCAATTTTGTAAGAGCTATTCACGGGTGAAAACCAGAAGGTTCTGCGAGGTCTGGTTATCGAAATATGGCCACCCAAAGTGATTTTACTGAAAATTGACCCAAATCTAAAAAAGTCATCGGATGCGGATGGAGATATTTCCGCAACCAAGGCTCGTAACGCGTTGCGGTTTTCAATTCTGAATAGAGAATTAACAGACCTTTCCATGGATGTGCCAAACTCAAAATTTTTTTTTTCAATTAATTTTGGGAAAAATCATGGACTTAACCACTTGTCTATAAAAATCATTATTTTTTCGAAGTTCACCAATCCCATCGAGATATACATCAAACGAAAGGTCTGTTCAATACCTACACACACCTGTAAGCCAAATCGTCCTGCATGGTCTGGTTAGCGAAATATGGCCATCCAAAGTGATTTCACTGATTCCACAGATTTTTGAGCTTTCACTACCTAACAATGTGCTTGGGTGGCGATATTTCCGAAACCAAACCTTGTTAAAGGTTACGGTTTCCAAAATTTCTAGTCAATTTTGTAAGAGCTATTCACGGGTGAAAACCAGAAGGTTCTGCGAGGTCTGGTTATCGAAATATGGCCACCCAAAGTGATTTTACTGAAAATTGACCCAAATCTAAAAAAGTCATCGGATGCGGATGGAGATATTTCCGCAACCAAGGCTCGTAACGCGTTGAGGTTTTCAATTCTGAATAGAGAATTAACAGACCTTTCCATGGATGTGCCAAACTCAAAATTTTTTTTTCAATTAATTTTGGGAAAAATCATGGACTTAACCACTTGTCTATAAAAATCATTATTTTTTCGAAGTTCACCAATCCCATCGAGATATACATCAAACGAAAGGTCTGTTCAATACCTACACACACCTGTAAGCCAAATCGTCCTGCATGGTCTGGTTAGCGAAATATGGCCATCCAAAGTGATTTCACTGATTCCACAGATTTTTGAGCTTTCACTACCTAACAATGTGCTTGGGTGGCGATATTTCCGAAACCAAACCTTGTAAAAGGTTGCGGTTTCCAAAATTTCTAGTCAATTTTGTAAGAGCTATTCACGGGTGAAAACCAGAAGGCTCTGCGAGGTCTGGTTATCGAAATATGGCCACCCAAAGTGATTTTACTGAAAATTGACCCAAATCTAAAAAAGTCATCGGATGCGGATGGAGATATTTCCGCAACCAAGGCTCGTAACGCGTTGCGGTTTTCAATTCTGAATAGAGAATTAACAGACCTTTCCATGGATGTGCCAAACTCAAATTTTTTTTTTTTCAATTAATTTTGGGAAAAATCATGGACTAACCACTTGTCTATAAAAATCATTATTTATTCGAAGTTCACCAATCCCATCGAGATATACATCAAACGAAAGGTCTGTTCAATACCTACACACACCTGTAAGCCAAATCGTCCTGCATGGTCTGGTTAGCGAAATATGGCCATCCAAAGTGATTTCACTGATTCCACAGATTTTTGAGCTTTCACTACCTAACAATGTGCTTGGGTGGCGATATTTCCGAAACCAAACCTTGTAAAAGGTTGCGGTTTCCAAAATTTCTAGTCAATTTTGTAAGAGCTATTCACGGGTGAAAACCAGAAGGTTCTGCGAGGTCTGGTTATCGAAATATGGCCACCCAAAGTGATTTTACTGAAAATTGACCCAAATCTAAAAAAGTCATCGGATGCGGATGGAGATATTTCCGCAACCAAGGCTCGTAACGCGTTGCGGTTTTCAATTCTGAATAGAGAATTAACAGACCTTTCCATGGATGTGCCAAACTCAAATTTTTTTTTTCAATTAATTTTGGGAAAAATCATGGACTAACCACTTGTCTATAAAAATCATTATTTTTTCGAAGTTCACCAATCCCATCGAGATATACATCAAACGAAAGGTCTGTTCAATACCTACACACACCTGTAAGCCAAATCGTCCTGCATGGTCTGGTTAGCGAAATATGGCCATCCAAAGTGATTTCACTGATTCCACAGATTTTTGAGCTTTCACTACCTAACAATGTGCTTGGGTGGCGATATTTCCGAAACCAAACCTTGTAAAAGGTTGCGGTTTCCAAAATTTCTAGTCAATTTTGTAAGAGCTATTCACGGGTGAAAACCAGAAGGTTCTGCGAGGTCTGGTTATCGAAATATGGCCACCCAAAGTGATTTTACTGAAAATTGACCCAAATCTAAAAAAGTCATCGGATGCGGATGGAGATATTTCCGCAACCAAGGCTCGTAACGCGTTGCGGTTTTCAATTCTGAATAGAGAATTAACAGACCTTTGCATGGATGTGCCAAACTCAAAATTTTTTTTTTTCAATTAATTTTGGGAAAAATCATGGACTACTTGTCTATAAAAATCATTATTTTTTCGAAGTTCACCAATCCCATCGAGATATACATCAAACGAAAGGTCTGTTCAATACCTACACACACCTGTAAGCCAAATCGTCCTGCATGGTCTGGTTAGCGAAATATGGCCATCCAAAGTGATTTCACTGATTCCACAGATTTTTGAGCTTTCACTACCTAACAATGTGCTTGGGTGGCGATATTTCCGAAACCAAACCTTGTAAAAGGTTGCGGTTTCCAAAATTTCTAGTCAATTTTGTAAGAGCTATTCACGGGTGAAAACCAGAAGGTTCTGCGAGGTCTGGTTATCGAAATATGGCCACCCAAAGTGATTTTACTGAAAATTGACCCAAATCTAAAAAAGTCATCGGATGCGGATGGAGATATTTCCGCAACCAAGGCTCGTAACGCGTTGCGGTTTTCAATTCTGAATAGAGAATTAACAGACCTTTGCATGGATGTGCCAAACTCAAAATTTTTTTTTTTCAATTAATTTTGGGAAAAATCATGGACTACTTGTCTATAAAAATCATTATTTTTTCGAAGTTCACCAATCCCATCGAGATATACATCAAACGAAAGGTCTGTTCAATACCTACACACACCTGTAAGCCAAATCGTCCTGCATGGTCTGGTTAGCGAAATATGGCCATCCAAAGTGATTTCACTGATTCCACAGATTTTTGAGCTTTCACTACCTAACAATGTGCTTGGGTGGCGATATTTCCGAAACCAAACCTTGTAAAAGGTTGCGGTTTCCAAAATTTCTAGTCAATTTTGTAAGAGCTATTCACGGGTGAAAACCAGAAGGTTCTGCGAGGTCTGGTTATCGAAATATGGCCACCCAAAGTGATTTTACTGAAAATTGACCCAAATCTAAAAAAGTCATCGGATGCGGATGGAGATATTTCCGCAACCAAGGCTCGTAACGCGTTGCGGTTTTCAATTCTGAATAGAGAATTAACAGACCTTTGCATGGATGTGCCAAACTCAAAAATTTTTTTTTTCAATTAATTTTGGGAAAAATCATGGACTACTTGTCTATAAAAATCATTATTTTTTCGAAGTTCACCAATCCCATCGAGATATACATCAAACGAAAGGTCTGTTCAATACCTACACACACCTGTAAGCCAAATCGTCCTGGATGGTCTGGTTAGCGAAATATGGCCATCCAAAGTGATTTCACTGATTCCACAGATTTTTGAGCTTTCACTACCTAACAATGTGCTTGGGTGGCGATATTTCCGAAACCAAACCTTGTAAAAGGTTGCGGTTTCCAAAATTTCTAGTCAATTTTGTAAGAGCTATTCACGGGTGAAAACCAGAAGGTTCTGCGAGGTCTGGTTATCGAAATATGGCCACCCAAAGTGATTTTACTGAAAATTGACCCAAATCTAAAAAAGTCATCGGATGCGGATGGAGATATTTCCGCAACCAAGGCTCGTAACGCGTTGCGGTTTTCAATTCTGAATAGAGAATTAACAGACCTTTCCATGGATGTGCCAAACTCAAAATTTTTTTTTTTCAATTAATTTTGGGAAAAATCATGGACTAACCACTTGTCTATAAAAATCATTATTTATTCGAAGTTCACCAATCCCATCGAGATATACATCAAACGAAAGGTCTGTTCAATACCTACACACACCTGTAAGCCAAATCGTCCTGCATGGTCTGGTTAGCGAAATATGGCCATCCAAAGTGATTTCACTGATTCCACAGATTTTTGAGCTTTCACTACCTAACAATGTGCTTGGGTGGCGATATTTCCGAAACCAAACCTTGTAAAAGGTTGCGGTTTCCAAAATTTCTAGTCAATTTTGTAAGAGCTATTCACGGGTGAAAACCAGAAGGTTCTGCGAGGTCTGGTTATCGAAATATGGCCACCCAAAGTGATTTTACTGAAAATTGACCCAAATCTAAAAAAGTCATCGGATGCGGATGGAGATATTTCCGCAACCAAGGCTCGTAACGCGTTGCGGTTTTCAATTCTGAATAGAGAATTAACAGACCTTTCCATGGATGTGCCAAACTCAAAATTTTTTTTTTTCAATTAATTTTGGGAAAAATCATGGACTAACCACTTGTCTATAAAAATCATTATTTATTCGAAGTTCACCAATCCCATCGAGATATACATCAAACGAAAGGTCTGTTCAATACCTACACACACCTGTAAGCCAAATCGTCCTGGATGGTCTGGTTAGCGAAATATGGCCATCCAAAGTGATTTCACTGATTCCACAGATTTTTGAGCTTTCACTACCTAACAATGTGCTTGGGTGGCGATATTTCCGAAACCAAACCTTGTAAAAGGTTGCGGTTTCCAAAATTTCTAGTCAATTTTGTAAGAGCTATTCACGGGTGAAAACCAGAAGGTTCTGCGAGGTCTGGTTATCGAAATATGGCCACCCAAAGTGATTTTACTGAAAATTGACCCAAATCTAAAAAAGTCATCGGATGCGGATGGAGATATTTCCGCAACCAAGGCTCGTAACGCGTTGCGGTTTTCAATTCTGAATAGAGAATTAACAGACCTTTCCATGGATGTGCCAAACTCAAAATTTTTTTTTTTCAATTAATTTTGGGAAAAATCATGGACTAACCACTTGTCTATAAAAATCATTATTAATTCGAAGTTCACCAATCCCATCGAGATATACATCAAACGAAAGGTCTGTTCAATACCTACACACACCTGTAAGCCAAATCGTCCTGCATGGTCTGGTTAGCGAAATATGGCCATCCAAAGTGATTTCACTGATTCCACAGATTTTTGAGCTTTCACTACCTAACAATGTGCTTGGGTGGCGATATTTCCGAAACCAAACCTTGTAAAAGGTTGCGGTTTCCAAAATTTCTAGTCAATTTTGTAAGAGCTATTCACGGGTGAAAACCAGAAGGCTCTGCGAGGTCTGGTTATCGAAATATGGCCACCCAAAGTGATTTTACTGAAAATTGACCCAAATCTAAAAAAGTCATCGGATGCGGATGGAGATATTTCCGCAACCAAGGCTCGTAACGCGTTGCGGTTTTCAATTCTGAATAGAGAATTAACAGACCTTTCCATGGATGTGCCAAACTCAAAATTTTTTTTTTTCAATTAATTTTGGGAAAAATCATGGACTACTTGTCTATAAAAATCATTATTTTTTCGAAGTTCACCAATCCCATCGAGATATACATCAAACGAAAGGTCTGTTCAATACCTACATACACCTGTAAGCCAAATCGTCCTGGATGGTCTGGTTAGCGAAATATGGCCATCCAAAGTGATTTCACTGATTCCACAGATTTTTGAGCTTTCACTACCTAACAATGTGCTTGGGTGGCGATATTTCCGAAACCAAACCTTGTAAAAGGTTGCGGTTTCCAAAATTTCTAGTCAATTTTGTAAGAGCTATTCACGGGTGAAAACCAGAAGGTTCTGCGAGGTCTGGTTATCGAAATATGGCCACCCAAAGTGATTTTACTGAAAATTGACCCAAATCTAAAAAAGTCATCGGATGCGGATGGAGATATTTCCGCAACCAAGGCTCGTAACGCGTTGCGGTTTTCAATTCTGAATAGAGAATTAACAGACCTTTGCATGGATGTGCCAAACTCAAAATTTTTTTTTTTCAATTAATTTTGGGAAAAATCATGGACTACTTGTCTATAAAAATCATTATTTTTTCGAAGTTCACCAATCCCATCGAGATATACATCAAACGAAAGGTCTGTTCAATACCTACATACACCTGTAAGCCAAATCGTCCTGGATGGTCTGGTTAGCGAAATATGGCCATCCAAAGTGATTTCACTGATTCCACAGATTTTTGAGCTTTCACTACCTAACAATGTGCTTGGGTGGCGATATTTCCGAAACCAAACCTTGTAAAAGGTTGCGGTTTCCAAAATTTCTAGTCAATTTTGTAAGAGCTATTCACGGGTGAAAACCAGAAGGTTCTGCGAGGTCTGGTTATCGAAATATGGCCACCCAAAGTGATTTTACTGAAAATTGACCCAAATCTAAAAAAGTCATCGGATGCGGATGGAGATATTTCCGCAACCAAGGCTCGTAACGCGTTGCGGTTTTCAATTCTGAATAGAGAATTAACAGACCTTTGCATGGATGTGCCAAACTCAAAATTTTTTTTTTTCAATTAATTTTGGGAAAAATCATGGACTACTTGTCTATAAAAATCATTATTTTTTCGAAGTTCACCAATCCCATCGAGATATACATCAAACGAAAGGTCTGTTCAATACCTACACACACCTGTAAGCCAAATCGTCCTGCATGGTCTGGTTAGCGAAATATGGCCATCCAAAGTGATTTCACTGATTCCACAGATTTTTGAGCTTTCACTACCTAACAATGTGCTTGGGTGGCGATATTTCCGAAACCAAACCTTGTTAAAGGTTACGGTTTCCAAAATTTCTAGTCAATTTTGTAAGAGCTATTCACGGGTGAAAACCAGAAGGTTCTGCGAGGTCTGGTTATCGAAATATGGCCACCCAAAGTGATTTTACTGAAAATTGACCCAAATCTAAAAAAGTCATCGGATGCGGATGGAGATATTTCCGCAACCAAGGCTCGTAACGCGTTGCGGTTTTCAATTCTGAATAGAGAATTAACAGACCTTTCCATGGATGTGCCAAACTCAAAATTTTTTTTTTTCAATTAATTTTGGGAAAAATCATGGACTAACCACTTGTCTATAAAAATCATTATTTATTCGAAGTTCACCAATCCCATCGAGATATACATCAAACGAAAGGTCTGTTCAATACCTACACACACCTGTAAGCCAAATCGTCCTGCATGGTCTGGTTAGCGAAATATGGCCATCCAAAGTGATTTCACTGATTCCACAGATTTTTGAGCTTTCACTACCTAACAATGTGCTTGGGTGGCGATATTTCCGAAACCAAACCTTGTAAAAGGTTGCGGTTTCCAAAATTTCTAGTCAATTTTGTAAGAGCTATTCACGGGTGAAAACCAGAAGGTTCTGCGAGGTCTGGTTATCGAAATATGGCCACCCAAAGTGATTTTACTGAAAATTGACCCAAATCTAAAAAAGTCATCGGATGCGGATGGAGATATTTCCGCAACCAAGGCTCGTAACGCGTTGCGGTTTTCAATTCTGAATAGAGAATTAACAGACCTTTCCATGGATGTGCCAAACTCAAATTTTTTTTTTCAATTAATTTTGGGAAAAATCATGGACTAACCACTTGTCTATAAAAATCATTATTTTTTCGAAGTTCACCAATCCCATCGAGATATACATCAAACGAAAGGTCTGTTCAATACCTACACACACCTGTAAGCCAAATCGTCCTGCATGGTCTGGTTAGCGAAATATGGCCATCCAAAGTGATTTCACTGATTCCACAGATTTTTGAGCTTTCACTACCTAACAATGTGCTTGGGTGGCGATATTTCCGAAACCAAACCTTGTAAAAGGTTGCGGTTTCCAAAATTTCTAGTCAATTTTGTAAGAGCTATTCACGGGTGAAAACCAGAAGGTTCTGCGAGGTCTGGTTATCGAAATATGGCCACCCAAAGTGATTTTACTGAAAATTGACCCAAATCTAAAAAAGTCATCGGATGCGGATGGAGATATTTCCGCAACCAAGGCTCGTAACGCGTTGCGGTTTTCAATTCTGAATAGAGAATTAACAGACCTTTGCATGGATGTGCCAAACTCAAAATTTTTTTTTTTCAATTAATTTTGGGAAAAATCATGGACTACTTGTCTATAAAAATCATTATTTTTTCGAAGTTCACCAATCCCATCGAGATATACATCAAACGAAAGGTCTGTTCAATACCTACACACACCTGTAAGCCAAATCGTCCTGCATGGTCTGGTTAGCGAAATATGGCCATCCAAAGTGATTTCACTGATTCCACAGATTTTTGAGCTTTCACTACCTAACAATGTGCTTGGGTGGCGATATTTCCGAAACCAAACCTTGTTAAAGGTTACGGTTTCCAAAATTTCTAGTCAATTTTGTAAGAGCTATTCACGGGTGAAAACCAGAAGGTTCTGCGAGGTCTGGTTATCGAAATATGGCCACCCAAAGTGATTTTACTGAAAATTGACCCAAATCTAAAAAAGTCATCGGATGCGGATGGAGATATTTCCGCAACCAAGGCTCGTAACGCGTTGCGGTTTTCAATTCTGAATAGAGAATTAACAGACCTTTGCATGGATGTGCCAAACTCAAAATTTTTTTTTTTCAATTAATTTTGGGAAAAATCATGGACTACTTGTCTATAAAAATCATTATTTTTTCGAAGTTCACCAATCCCATCGAGATATACATCAAACGAAAGGTCTGTTCAATACCTACATACACCTGTAAGCCAAATCGTCCTGGATGGTCTGGTTAGCGAAATATGGCCATCCAAAGTGATTTCACTGATTCCACAGATTTTTGAGCTTTCACTACCTAACAATGTGCTTGGGTGGCGATATTTCCGAAACCAAACCTTGTTAAAGGTTACGGTTTCCAAAATTTCTAGTCAATTTTGTAAGAGCTATTCACGGGTGAAAACCAGAAGGTTCTGCGAGGTCTGGTTATCGAAATATGGCCACCCAAAGTGATTTTACTGAAAATTGACCCAAATCTAAAAAAGTCATCGGATGCGGATGGAGATATTTCCGCAACCAAGGCTCGTAACGCGTTGCGGTTTTCAATTCTGAATAGAGAATTAACAGACCTTTCCATGGATGTGCCAAACTCAAAATTTTTTTTTTTCAATTAATTTTGGGAAAAATCATGGACTAACCACTTGTCTATAAAAATCATTATTTATTCGAAGTTCACCAATCCCATCGAGATATACATCAAACGAAAGGTCTGTTCAATACCTACACACACCTGTAAGCCAAATCGTCCTGCATGGTCTGGTTAGCGAAATATGGCCATCCAAAGTGATTTCACTGATTCCACAGATTTTTGAGCTTTCACTACCTAACAATGTGCTTGGGTGGCGATATTTCCGAAACCAAACCTTGTAAAAGGTTGCGGTTTCCAAAATTTCTAGTCAATTTTGTAAGAGCTATTCACGGGTGAAAACCAGAAGGTTCTGCGAGGTCTGGTTGTCGAAATATGGCCACCCAAAGTGATTTTACTGAAAATTGACCCAAATCTAAAAAAGTCATCGGATGCGGATGGAGATATTTCCGCAACCAAGGCTCGTAACGCGTTGCGGTTTTCAATTCTGAATAGAGAATTAACAGACCTTTGCATGGATGTGCCAAACTCAAAATTTTTTTTTTCAATTAATTTTGGGAAAAATCATGGACTACTTGTCTATAAAAATCATTATTTTTTCGAAGTTCACCAATCCCATCGAGATATACATCAAACGAAAGGTCTGTTCAATACCTACATACACCTGTAAGCCAAATCGTCCTGGATGGTCTGGTTAGCGAAATATGGCCATCCAAAGTGATTTCACTGATTCCACAGATTTTTGAGCTTTCACTACCTAACAATGTGCTTGGGTGGCGATATTTCCGAAACCAAACCTTGTAAAAGGTTGCGGTTTCCAAAATTTCTAGTCAATTTTGTAAGAGCTATTCACGGGTGAAAACCAGAAGGTTCTGCGAGGTCTGGTTATCGAAATATGGCCACCCAAAGTGATTTTACTGAAAATTGACCCAAATCTAAAAAAGTCATCGGATGCGGATGGAGATATTTCCGCAACCAAGGCTCGTAACGCGTTGCGGTTTTCAATTCTGAATAGAGAATTAACAGACCTTTCCATGGATGTGCCAAACTCAAAATTTTTTTTTTCAATTAATTTTGGGAAAAATCATGGACCACTTGTCTATAAAAATCATTATTTTTTCGAAGTTCACCAATCCCATCGAGATATACATCAAACGAAAGGTCTGTTCAATACCTACACACACCTGTAAGCCAAATCGTCCTGCATGGTCTGGTTAGCGAAATATGGCCATCCAAAGTGATTTCACTGATTCCACAGATTTTTGAGCTTTCACTACCTAACAATGTGCTTGGGTGGCGATATTTCCGAAACCAAACCTTGTAAAAGGTTGCGGTTTCCAAAATTTCTAGTCAATTTTGTAAGAGCTATTCACGGGTGAAAACCAGAAGGTTCTGCGAGGTCTGGTTATCGAAATATGGCCACCCAAAGTGATTTTACTGAAAATTGACCCAAATCTAAAAAAGTCATCGGATGCGGATGGAGATATTTCCGCAACCAAGGCTCGTAACGCGTTGCGGTTTTCAATTCTGAATAGAGAATTAACAGACCTTTGCATGGATGTGCCAAACTCAAAATTTTTTTTTTTCAATTAATTTTGGGAAAAATCATGGACTACTTGTCTATAAAAATCATTATTTTTTCGAAGTTCACCAATCCCATCGAGATATACATCAAACGAAAGGTCTGTTCAATACCTACATACACCTGTAAGCCAAATCGTCCTGGATGATCTGGTTAGCGAAATATGGCCATCCAAAGTGATTTCACTGATTCCACAGATTTTTGAGCTTTCACTACCTAACAATGTGCTTGGGTGGCGATATTTCCGAAACCAACCCTTGTAAAAGGTTACGGTTTCCAAAATTTCTAGTCAATTTTGTAAGAGCTATTCACGGGTGAAAACCAGAAGGCTCTGCGAGGTCTGGTTATCGAAATATGGCCACCCAAAGTGATTTTACTGAAAATTGACCCAAATCTAAAAAAGTCATCGGATGCGGATGGAGATATTTCCGCAACCAAGGCTCGTAACGCGTTGCGGTTTTCAATTCTGAATAGAGAATTAACAGACCTTTCCATGGATGTGCCAAACTCAAAATTTTTTTTTTCAATTAATTTTGGGAAAAATCATGGACTAACCACTTGTCTATAAAAATCATTATTTTTTCGAAGTTCACCAATCCCATCGAGATATACATCAAACGAAAGGTCTGTTCAATACCTACACACACCTGTAAGCCAAATCGTCCTGCATGGTCTGGTTAGCGAAATATGGCCATCCAAAGTGATTTCACTGATTCCACAGATTTTTGAGCTTTCACTACCTAACAATGTGCTTGGGTGGCGATATTTCCGAAACCAACCCTTGTAAAAGGTTACGGTTTCCAAAATTTCTAGTCAATTTTGTAAGAGCTATTCACGGGTGAAAACCAGAAGGTTCTGCGAGGTCTGGTTATCGAAATATGGCCACCCAAAGTGATTTTACTGAAAATTGACCCAAATCTAAAAAAGTCATCGGATGCGGATGGAGATATTTCCGCAACCAAGGCTCGTAACGCGTTGCGGTTTTCAATTCTGAATAGAGAATTAACAGACCTTTGCATGGATGTGCCAAACTCAAAATTTTTTTTTTTCAATTAATTTTGGGAAAAATCATGGACTACTTGTCTATAAAAATCATTATTTTTTCGAAGTTCACCAATCCCATCGAGATATACATCAAACGAAAGGTCTGTTCAATACCTACATACACCTGTAAGCCAAATCGTCCTGGATGATCTGGTTAGCGAAATATGGCCATCCAAAGTGATTTCACTGATTCCACAGATTTTTGAGCTTTCACTACCTAACAATGTGCTTGGGTGGCGATATTTCCGAAACCAACCCTTGTAAAAGGTTACGGTTTCCAAAATTTCTAGTCAATTTTGTAAGAGCTATTCACGGGTGAAAACCAGAAGGCTCTGCGAGGTCTGGTTATCGAAATATGGCCACCCAAAGTGATTTTACTGAAAATTGACCCAAATCTAAAAAAGTCATCGGATGCGGATGGAGATATTTCCGCAACCAAGGCTCGTAACGCGTTGCGGTTTTCAATTCTGAATAGAGAATTAACAGACCTTTCCATGGATGTGCCAAACTCAAAATTTTTTTTTTTCAATTAATTTTGGGAAATATCATGGACTAACCACTTGTCTATAAAAATCATTATTTATTCGAAGTTCACCAATCCCATCGAGATATACATCAAACGAAAGGTCTGTTCAATACCTACACACACCTGTAAGCCAAATCGTCCTGCATGGTCTGGTTAGCGAAATATGGCCATCCAAAGTGATTTCACTGATTCCACAGATTTTTGAGCTTTCACTACCTAACAATGTGCTTGGGTGGCGATATTTCCGAAACCAAACCTTGTAAAAGGTTGCGGTTTCCAAAATTTCTAGTCAATTTTGTAAGAGCTATTCACGGGTGAAAACCAGAAGGTTCTGCGAGGTCTGGTTATCGAAATATGGCCACCCAAAGTGATTTTACTGAAAATTGACCCAAATCTAAAAAAGTCATCGGATGCGGATGGAGATATTTCCGCAACCAAGGCTCGTAACGCGTTGCGGTTTTCAATTCTGAATAGAGAATTAACAGACCTTTCCATGGATGTGCCAAACTCAAAATTTTTTTTTCAATTAATTTTGGGAAAAATCATGGACTATAACCACTTGTCTATAAAAATCATTATTTTTTCGAAGTTCACCAATCCCATCGAGATATACATCAAACGAAAGGTCAGTTCAATACCTACACACACCTGTAAGCCAAATCGTCCTGCATGGTCTGGTTAGCGAAATATGGCCATCCAAAGTGATTTCACTGATTCCACAGATTTTTGAGCTTTCACTACCTAACAATGTGCTTGGGTGGCGATATTTCCGAAACCAAACCTTGTAAAAGGTTGCGGTTTCCAAAATTTCTAGTCAATTTTGTAAGAGCTATTCACGGGTGAAAACCAGAAGGTTCTGCGAGGTCTGGTTGTCGAAATATGGCCACCCAAAGTGATTTTACTGAAAATTGACCCAAATCTAAAAAAGTCATCGGATGCGGATGGAGATATTTCCGCAACCAAGGCTCGTAACGCGTTGCGGTTTTCAATTCTGAATAGAGAATTAACAGACCTTTGCATGGATGTGCCAAACTCAAAATTTTTTTTTTTCAATTAATTTTGGGAAAAATCATGGACTACTTGTCTATAAAAATCATTATTTTTTCGAAGTTCACCAATCCCATCGAGATATACATCAAACGAAAGGTCTGTTCAATACCTACATACACCTGTAAGCCAAATCGTCCTGGATGGTCTGGTTAGCGAAATATGGCCATCCAAAGTGATTTCACTGATTCCACAGATTTTTGAGCTTTCACTACCTAACAATGTGCTTGGGTGGCGATATTTCCGAAACCAAACCTTGTAAAAGGTTGCGGTTTCCAAAATTTCTAGTCAATTTTGTAAGAGCTATTCACGGGTGAAAACCAGAAGGTTCTGCGAGGTCTGGTTATCGAAATATGGCCACCCAAAGTGATTTTACTGAAAATTGACCCAAATCTAAAAAAGTCATCGGATGCGGATGGAGATATTTCCGCAACCAAGGCTCGTAACGCGTTGCGGTTTTCAATTCTGAATAGAGAATTAACAGACCTTTCCATGGATGTGCCAAACTCAAAATTTTTTTTTTCAATTAATTTTGGGAAAAATCATGGACCACTTGTCTATAAAAATCATTATTTTTTCGAAGTTCACCAATCCCATCGAGATATACATCAAACGAAAGGTCTGTTCAATACCTACACACACCTGTAAGCCAAATCGTCCTGCATGGTCTGGTTAGCGAAATATGGCCATCCAAAGTGATTTCACTGATTCCACAGATTTTTGAGCTTTCACTACCTAACAATGTGCTTGGGTGGCGATATTTCCGAAACCAACCCTTGTAAAAGGTTACGGTTTCCAAAATTTCTAGTCAATTTTGTAAGAGCTATTCACGGGTGAAAACCAGAAGGTTCTGCGAGGTCTGGTTATCGAAATATGGCCACCCAAAGTGATTTTACTGAAAATTGACCCAAATCTAAAAAAGTCATCGGATGCGGATGGAGATATTTCCGCAACCAAGGCTCGTAACGCGTTGCGGTTTTCAATTCTGAATAGAGAATTAACAGACCTTTGCATGGATGTGCCAAACTCAAAATTTTTTTTTTTCAATTAATTTTGGGAAAAATCATGGACTACTTGTCTATAAAAATCATTATTTTTTCGAAGTTCACCAATCCCATCGAGATATACATCAAACGAAAGGTCTGTTCAATACCTACATACACCTGTAAGCCAAATCGTCCTGGATGATCTGGTTAGCGAAATATGGCCATCCAAAGTGATTTCACTGATTCCACAGATTTTTGAGCTTTCACTACCTAACAATGTGCTTGGGTGGCGATATTTCCGAAACCAACCCTTGTAAAAGGTTACGGTTTCCAAAATTTCTAGTCAATTTTGTAAGAGCTATTCACGGGTGAAAACCAGAAGGCTCTGCGAGGTCTGGTTATCGAAATATGGCCACCCAAAGTGATTTTACTGAAAATTGACCCAAATCTAAAAAAGTCATCGGATGCGGATGGAGATATTTCCGCAACCAAGGCTCGTAACGCGTTGCGGTTTTCAATTCTGAATAGAGAATTAACAGACCTTTCCATGGATGTGCCAAACTCAAAATTTTTTTTTTCAATTAATTTTGGGAAAAATCATGGACTAACCACTTGTCTATAAAAATCATTATTTTTTCGAAGTTCACCAATCCCATCGAGATATACATCAAACGAAAGGTCTGTTCAATACCTACACACACCTGTAAGCCAAATCGTCCTGCATGGTCTGGTTAGCGAAATATGGCCATCCAAAGTGATTTCACTGATTCCACAGATTTTTGAGCTTTCACTACCTAACAATGTGCTTGGGTGGCGATATTTCCGAAACCAACCCTTGTAAAAGGTTACGGTTTCCAAAATTTCTAGTCAATTTTGTAAGAGCTATTCACGGGTGAAAACCAGAAGGTTCTGCGAGGTCTGGTTATCGAAATATGGCCACCCAAAGTGATTTTACTGAAAATTGACCCAAATCTAAAAAAGTCATCGGATGCGGATGGAGATATTTCCGCAACCAAGGCTCGTAACGCGTTGCGGTTTTCAATTCTGAATAGAGAATTAACAGACCTTTGCATGGATGTGCCAAACTCAAAATTTTTTTTTTTCAATTAATTTTGGGAAAAATCATGGACTACTTGTCTATAAAAATCATTATTTTTTCGAAGTTCACCAATCCCATCGAGATATACATCAAACGAAAGGTCTGTTCAATACCTACATACACCTGTAAGCCAAATCGTCCTGGATGATCTGGTTAGCGAAATATGGCCATCCAAAGTGATTTCACTGATTCCACAGATTTTTGAGCTTTCACTACCTAACAATGTGCTTGGGTGGCGATATTTCCGAAACCAACCCTTGTAAAAGGTTACGGTTTCCAAAATTTCTAGTCAATTTTGTAAGAGCTATTCACGGGTGAAAACCAGAAGGCTCTGCGAGGTCTGGTTATCGAAATATGGCCACCCAAAGTGATTTTACTGAAAATTGACCCAAATCTAAAAAAGTCATCGGATGCGGATGGAGATATTTCCGCAACCAAGGCTCGTAACGCGTTGCGGTTTTCAATTCTGAATAGAGAATTAACAGACCTTTCCATGGATGTGCCAAACTCAAAATTTTTTTTTTTCAATTAATTTTGGGAAATATCATGGACTAACCACTTGTCTATAAAAATCATTATTTATTCGAAGTTCACCAATCCCATCGAGATATACATCAAACGAAAGGTCTGTTCAATACCTACACACACCTGTAAGCCAAATCGTCCTGCATGGTCTGGTTAGCGAAATATGGCCATCCAAAGTGATTTCACTGATTCCACAGATTTTTGAGCTTTCACTACCTAACAATGTGCTTGGGTGGCGATATTTCCGAAACCAAACCTTGTAAAAGGTTGCGGTTTCCAAAATTTCTAGTCAATTTTGTAAGAGCTATTCACGGGTGAAAACCAGAAGGTTCTGCGAGGTCTGGTTATCGAAATATGGCCACCCAAAGTGATTTTACTGAAAATTGACCCAAATCTAAAAAAGTCATCGGATGCGGATGGAGATATTTCCGCAACCAAGGCTCGTAACGCGTTGCGGTTTTCAATTCTGAATAGAGAATTAACAGACCTTTCCATGGATGTGCCAAACTCAAAATTTTTTTTTCAATTAATTTTGGGAAAAATCATGGACTATAACCACTTGTCTATAAAAATCATTATTTTTTCGAAGTTCACCAATCCCATCGAGATATACATCAAACGAAAGGTCTGTTCAATACCTACACACACCTGTAAGCCAAATCGTCCTGCATGGTCTGGTTAGCGAAATATGGCCATCCAAAGTGATTTCACTGATTCCACAGATTTTTGAGCTTTCACTACCTAACAATGTGCTTGGGTGGCGATATTTCCGAAACCAAACCTTGTAAAAGGTTGCGGTTTCCAAAATTTCTAGTCAATTTTGTAAGAGCTATTCACGGGTGAAAACCAGAAGGCTCTGCGAGGTCTGGTTATCGAAATATGGCCACCCAAAGTGATTTTACTGAAAATTGACCCAAATCTAAAAAAGTCATCGGATGCGGATGGAGATATTTCCGCAACCAAGACTCGTAACGCGTTGCGGTTTTCAATTCTGAATAGAGAATTAACAGACCTTTCCATGGATGTGCCAAACTCAAAATTTTTTTTTTTCAATTAATTTTGGGAAAAATCATGGACTAACCACTTGTCTATAAAAATCATTATTTATTCGAAGTTCACCAATCCCATCGAGATATACATCAAACGAAAGGTCTGTTCAATACCTACACACACCTGTAAGCCAAATCGTCCTGCATGGTCTGGTTAGCGAAATATGGCCATCCAAAGTGATTTCACTGATTCCACAGATTTTTGAGCTTTCACTACCTAACAATGTGCTTGGGTGGCGATATTTCCGAAACCAAACCTTGTAAAAGGTTGCGGTTTCCAAAATTTCTAGTCAATTTTGTAAGAGCTATTCACGGGTGAAAACCAGAAGGTTCTGCGAGGTCTGGTTATCGAAATATGGCCACCCAAAGTGATTTTACTGAAAATTGACCCAAATCTAAAAAAGTCATCGGATGCGGATGGAGATATTTCCGCAACCAAGGCTCGTAACGCGTTGCGGTTTTCAATTCTGAATAGAGAATTAACAGACCTTTCCATGGATGTGCCAAACTCAAAATTTTTTTTTTCAATTAATTTTGGGAAAAATCATGGACTATAACCACTTGTCCTGCATGGTCTGGTTAGCGAAATATGGCCATCCAAAGTGATTTCACTGATTCCACAGATTTTTGAGCTTTCACTACCTAACAATGTGCTTGGGTGGCGATATTTCCGAAACCAACCCTTGTAAAAGGTTACGGTTTCCAAAATTTCTAGTCAATTTTGTAAGAGCTATTCACGGGTGAAAACCAGAAGGTTCTGCGAGGTCTGGTTATCGAAATATGGCCACCCAAAGTGATTTTACTGAAAATTGACCCAAATCTAAAAAAGTCATCGGATGCGGATGGAGATATTTCCGCAACCAAGGCTCGTAACGCGTTGCGGTTTTCAATTCTGAATAGAGAATTAACAGACCTTTGCATGGATGTGCCAAACTCAAAATTTTTTTTTTTCAATTAATTTTGGGAAAAATCATGGACTACTTGTCTATAAAAATCATTATTTTTTCGAAGTTCACCAATCCCATCGAGATATACATCAAACGAAAGGTCTGTTCAATACCTACATACACCTGTAAGCCAAATCGTCCTGGATGATCTGGTTAGCGAAATATGGCCATCCAAAGTGATTTCACTGATTCCACAGATTTTTGAGCTTTCACTACCTAACAATGTGCTTGGGTGGCGATATTTCCGAAACCAACCCTTGTAAAAGGTTACGGTTTCCAAAATTTCTAGTCAATTTTGTAAGAGCTATTCACGGGTGAAAACCAGAAGGCTCTGCGAGGTCTGGTTATCGAAATATGGCCACCCAAAGTGATTTTACTGAAAATTGACCCAAATCTAAAAAAGTCATCGGATGCGGATGGAGATATTTCCGCAACCAAGGCTCGTAACGCGTTGCGGTTTTCAATTCTGAATAGAGAATTAACAGACCTTTCCATGGATGTGCCAAACTCAAAATTTTTTTTTTTCAATTAATTTTGGGAAATATCATGGACTAACCACTTGTCTATAAAAATCATTATTTATTCGAAGTTCACCAATCCCATCGAGATATACATCAAACGAAAGGTCTGTTCAATACCTACACACACCTGTAAGCCAAATCGTCCTGCATGGTCTGGTTAGCGAAATATGGCCATCCAAAGTGATTTCACTGATTCCACAGATTTTTGAGCTTTCACTACCTAACAATGTGCTTGGGTGGCGATATTTCCGAAACCAAACCTTGTAAAAGGTTGCGGTTTCCAAAATTTCTAGTCAATTTTGTAAGAGCTATTCACGGGTGAAAACCAGAAGGTTCTGCGAGGTCTGGTTATCGAAATATGGCCACCCAAAGTGATTTTACTGAAAATTGACCCAAATCTAAAAAAGTCATCGGATGCGGATGGAGATATTTCCGCAACCAAGGCTCGTAACGCGTTGCGGTTTTCAATTCTGAATAGAGAATTAACAGACCTTTCCATGGATGTGCCAAACTCAAAATTTTTTTTTCAATTAATTTTGGGAAAAATCATGGACTATAACCACTTGTCTATAAAAATCATTATTTTTTCGAAGTTCACCAATCCCATCGAGATATACATCAAACGAAAGGTCTGTTCAATACCTACACACACCTGTAAGCCAAATCGTCCTGCATGGTCTGGTTAGCGAAATATGGCCATCCAAAGTGATTTCACTGATTCCACAGATTTTTGAGCTTTCACTACCTAACAATGTGCTTGGGTGGCGATATTTCCGAAACCAAACCTTGTAAAAGGTTGCGGTTTCCAAAATTTCTAGTCAATTTTGTAAGAGCTATTCACGGGTGAAAACCAGAAGGCTCTGCGAGGTCTGGTTATCGAAATATGGCCACCCAAAGTGATTTTACTGAAAATTGACCCAAATCTAAAAAAGTCATCGGATGCGGATGGAGATATTTCCGCAACCAAGACTCGTAACGCGTTGCGGTTTTCAATTCTGAATAGAGAATTAACAGACCTTTCCATGGATGTGCCAAACTCAAAATTTTTTTTTTTCAATTAATTTTGGGAAAAATCATGGACTAACCACTTGTCTATAAAAATCATTATTTATTCGAAGTTCACCAATCCCATCGAGATATACATCAAACGAAAGGTCTGTTCAATACCTACACACACCTGTAAGCCAAATCGTCCTGCATGGTCTGGTTAGCGAAATATGGCCATCCAAAGTGATTTCACTGATTCCACAGATTTTTGAGCTTTCACTACCTAACAATGTGCTTGGGTGGCGATATTTCCGAAACCAAACCTTGTAAAAGGTTGCGGTTTCCAAAATTTCTAGTCAATTTTGTAAGAGCTATTCACGGGTGAAAACCAGAAGGTTCTGCGAGGTCTGGTTATCGAAATATGGCCACCCAAAGTGATTTTACTGAAAATTGACCCAAATCTAAAAAAGTCATCGGATGCGGATGGAGATATTTCCGCAACCAAGGCTCGTAACGCGTTGCGGTTTTCAATTCTGAATAGAGAATTAACAGACCTTTCCATGGATGTGCCAAACTCAAAATTTTTTTTTTCAATTAATTTTGGGAAAAATCATGGACTAACCACTTGTCTATAAAAATCATTATTTTTTCGAAGTTCACCAATCCCATCGAGATATACATCAAACGAAAGGTCTGTTCAATACCTACACACACCTGTAAGCCAAATCGTCCTGCATGGTCTGGTTAGCGAAATATGGCCATCCAAAGTGATTTCACTGATTCCACAGATTTTTGAGCTTTCACTACCTAACAATGTGCTTGGGTGGCGATATTTCCGAAACCAAACCTTGTAAAAGGTTGCGGTTTCCAAAATTTCTAGTCAATTTTGTAAGAGCTATTCACGGGTGAAAACCAGAAGGTTCTGCGAGGTCTGGTTATCGAAATATGGCCACCCAAAGTGATTTTACTGAAAATTGACCCAAATCTAAAAAAGTCATCGGATGCGGATGGAGATATTTCCGCAACCAAGGCTCGTAACGCGTTGCGGTTTTCAATTCTGAATAGAGAATTAACAGACCTTTGCATGGATGTGCCAAACTCAAAATTTTTTTTTTTCAATTAATTTTGGGAAAAATCATGGACTACTTGTCTATAAAAATCATTATTTTTTCGAAGTTCACCAATCCCATCGAGATATATGTACATCAAACGAAAGGTCTGTTCAATACCTACATACACCTGTAAGCCAAATCGTCCTGGATGGTCTGGTTAGCGAAATATGGCCATCCAAAGTGATTTCACTGATTCCACAGATTTTTGAGCTTTCACTACCTAACAATGTGCTTGGGTGGCGATATTTCCGAAACCAAACCTTGTAAAAGGTTGCGGTTTCCAAAATTTCTAGTCAATTTTGTAAGAGCTATTCACGGGTGAAAACCAGAAGGTTCTGCGAGGTCTGGTTATCGAAATATGGCCACCCAAAGTGATTTTACTGAAAATTGACCCAAATCTAAAAAAGTCATCGGATGCGGATGGAGATATTTCCGCAACCAAGGCTCGTAACGCGTTGCGGTTTTCAATTCTGAATAGAGAATTAACAGACCTTTGCATGGATGTGCCAAACTCAAAATTTTTTTTTTCAATTAATTTTGGGAAAAATCATGGACTAACCACTTGTCTATAAAAATCATTATTTTTTCGAAGTTCACCAATCCCATCGAGATATACATCAAACGAAAGGTCTGTTCAATACCTACACACACCTGTAAGCCAAATCGTCCTGCATGGTCTGGTTAGCGAAATATGGCCATCCAAAGTGATTTCACTGATTCCACAGATTTTTGAGCTTTCACTACCTAACAATGTGCTTGGGTGGCGATATTTCCGAAACCAAACCTTGTAAAAGGTTGCGGTTTCCAAAATTTCTAGTCAATTTTGTAAGAGCTATTCACGGGTGAAAACCAGAAGGTTCTGCGAGGTCTGGTTATCGAAATATGGCCACCCAAAGTGATTTTACTGAAAATTGACCCAAATCTAAAAAAGTCATCGGATGCGGATGGAGATATTTCCGCAACCAAGGCTCGTAACGCGTTGCGGTTTTCAATTCTGAATAGAGAATTAACAGACCTTTGCATGGATGTGCCAAACTCAAAATTTTTTTTTTTCAATTAATTTTGGGAAAAATCATGGACTACTTGTCTATAAAAATCATTATTTTTTCGAAGTTCACCAATCCCATCGAGATATACATCAAACGAAAGGTCTGTTCAATACCTACATACACCTGTAAGCCAAATCGTCCTGGATGGTCTGGTTAGCGAAATATGGCCATCCAAAGTGATTTCACTGATTCCACAGATTTTTGAGCTTTCACTACCTAACAATGTGCTTGGGTGGCGATATTTCCGAAACCAAACCTTGTAAAAGGTTGCGGTTTCCAAAATTTCTAGTCAATTTTGTAAGAGCTATTCACGGGTGAAAACCAGAAGGTTCTGCGAGGTCTGGTTATCGAAATATGGCCACCCAAAGTGATTTTACTGAAAATTGACCCAAATCTAAAAAAGTCATCGGATGCGGATGGAGATATTTCCGCAACCAAGGCTCGTAACGCGTTGCGGTTTTCAATTCTGAATAGAGAATTAACAGACCTTTGCATGGATGTGCCAAACTCAAAATTTTTTTTTTTCAATTAATTTTGGGAAAAATCATGGACTACTTGTCTATAAAAATCATTATTTTTTCGAAGTTCACCAATCCCATCGAGATATACATCAAACGAAAGGTCTGTTCAATACCTACACACACCTGTAAGCCAAATCGTCCTGCATGGTCTGGTTAGCGAAATATGGCCATCCAAAGTGATTTCACTGATTCCACAGATTTTTGAGCTTTCACTACCTAACAATGTGCTTGGGTGGCGATATTTCCGAAACCAAACCTTGTTAAAGGTTACGGTTTCCAAAATTTCTAGTCAATTTTGTAAGAGCTATTCACGGGTGAAAACCAGAAGGTTCCGCGAGGTCTGGTTATCGAAATATGGCCACCCAAAGTGATTTTACTGAAAATTGACCCAAATCTAAAAAAGTCATCGGATGCGGATGGAGATATTTCCGCAACCAAGGCTCGTAACGCGTTGCGGTTTTCAATTCTGAATAGAGAATTAACAGACCTTTCCATGGATGTGCCAAACTCAAAATTTTTTTTTTTCAATTAATTTTGGGAAAAATCATGGACTAACCACTTGTCTATAAAAATCATTATTTATTCGAAGTTCACCAATCCCATCGAGATATACATCAAACGAAAGGTCTGTTCAATACCTACACACACCTGTAAGCCAAATCGTCCTGCATGGTCTGGTTAGCGAAATATGGCCATCCAAAGTGATTTCACTGATTCCACAGATTTTTGAGCTTTCACTACCTAACAATGTGCTTGGGTGGCGATATTTCCGAAACCAAACCTTGTAAAAGGTTGCGGTTTCCAAAATTTCTAGTCAATTTTGTAAGAGCTATTCACGGGTGAAAACCAGAAGGTTCTGCGAGGTCTGGTTATCGAAATATGGCCACCCAAAGTGATTTTACTGAAAATTGACCCAAATCTAAAAAAGTCATCGGATGCGGATGGAGATATTTCCGCAACCAAGGCTCGTAACGCGTTGCGGTTTTCAATTCTGAATAGAGAATTAACAGACCTTTCCATGGATGTGCCAAACTCAAAATTTTTTTTTTCAATTAATTTTGGGAAAAATCATGGACTAACCACTTGTCTATAAAAATCATTATTTTTTCGAAGTTCACCAATCCCATCGAGATATACATCAAACGAAAGGTCTGTTCAATACCTACACACACCTGTAAGCCAAATCGTCCTGCATGGTCTGGTTAGCGAAATATGGCCATCCAAAGTGATTTCACTGATTCCACAGATTTTTGAGCTTTCACTACCTAACAATGTGCTTGGGTGGCGATATTTCCGAAACCAACCCTTGTAAAAGGTTACGGTTTCCAAAATTTCTAGTCAATTTTGTAAGAGCTATTCACGGGTGAAAACCAGAAGGTTCTGCGAGGTCTGGTTATCGAAATATGGCCACCCAAAGTGATTTTACTGAAAATTGACCCAAATCTAAAAAAGTCATCGGATGCGGATGGAGATATTTCCGCAACCAAGGCTCGTAACGCGTTGCGGTTTTCAATTCTGAATAGAGAATTAACAGACCTTTCCATGGATGTGCCAAACTCAAAATTTTTTTTTTCAATTAATTTTGGGAAAAATCATGGACTAACCACTTGTCTATAAAAATCATTATTTTTTCGAAGTTCACCAATCCCATCGAGATATACATCAAACGAAAGGTCTGTTCAATACCTACACACACCTGTAAGCCAAATCGTCCTGCATGGTCTGGTTAGCGAAATATGGCCATCCAAAGTGATTTCACTGATTCCACAGATTTTTGAGCTTTCACTACCTAACAATGTGCTTGGGTGGCGATATTTCCGAAACCAAACCTTGTAAAAGGTTGCGGTTTCCAAAATTTCTAGTCAATTTTGTAAGAGCTATTCACGGGTGAAAACCAGAAGGTTCTGCGAGGTCTGGTTATCGAAATATGGCCACCCAAAGTGATTTTACTGAAAATTGACCCAAATCTAAAAAAGTCATCGGATGCGGATGGAGATATTTCCGCAACCAAGGCTCGTAACGCGTTGCGGTTTTCAATTCTGAATAGAGAATTAACAGACCTTTCCATGGATGTGCCAAACTCAAAATTTTTTTTTTCAATTAATTTTGGGAAAAATCATGGACTAACCACTTGTCTATAAAAATCATTATTTTTTCGAAGTTCACCAATCCCATCGAGATATACATCAAACGAAAGGTCTGTTCAATACCTACACACACCTGTAAGCCAAATCGTCCTGCATGGTCTGGTTAGCGAAATATGGCCATCCAAAGTGATTTCACTGATTCCACAGATTTTTGAGCTTTCACTACCTAACAATGTGCTTGGGTGGCGATATTTCCGAAACCAAACCTTGTTAAAGGTTACGGTTTCCAAAATTTCTAGTCAATTTTGTAAGAGCTATTCACGGGTGAAAACCAGAAGGTTCTGCGAGGTCTGGTTATCGAAATATGGCCACCCAAAGTGATTTTACTGAAAATTGACCCAAATCTAAAAAAGTCATCGGATGCGGATGGAGATATTTCCGCAACCAAGGCTCGTAACGCGTTGAGGTTTTCAATTCTGAATAGAGAATTAACAGACCTTTCCATGGATGTGCCAAACTCAAAATTTTTTTTTCAATTAATTTTGGGAAAAATCATGGACTAACCACTTGTCTATAAAAATCATTATTTATTCGAAGTTCACCAATCCCATCGAGATATACATCAAACGAAAGGTCTGTTCAATACCTACACACACCTGTAAGCCAAATCGTCCTGCATGGTCTGGTTAGCGAAATATGGCCATCCAAAGTGATTTCACTGATTCCACAGATTTTTGAGCTTTCACTACCTAACAATGTGCTTGGGTGGCGATATTTCCGAAACCAAACCTTGTTAAAGGTTACGGTTTCCAAAATTTCTAGTCAATTTTGTAAGAGCTATTCACGGGTGAAAACCAGAAGGTTCTGCGAGGTCTGGTTATCGAAATATGGCCACCCAAAGTGATTTTACTGAAAATTGACCCAAATCTAAAAAAGTCATCGGATGCGGATGGAGATATTTCCGCAACCAAGGCTCGTAACGCGTTGCGGTTTTCAATTCTGAATAGAGAATTAACAGACCTTTGCATGGATGTGCCAAACTCAAAATTTTTTTTTTCAATTAATTTTGGGAAAAATCATGGACTACTTGTCTATAAAAATCATTATTTTTTCGAAGTTCACCAATCCCATCGAGATATACATCAAACGAAAGGTCTGTTCAATACCTACATACACCTGTAAGCCAAATCGTCCTGGATGGTCTGGTTAGCGAAATATGGCCATCCAAAGTGATTTCACTGATTCCACAGATTTTTGAGCTTTCACTACCTAACAATGTGCTTGGGTGGCGATATTTCCAAAACCAAACCTTGTAAAAGGTTGCGGTTTCCAAAATTTCTAGTCAATTTTGTAAGAGCTATTCACGGGTGAAAACCAGAAGGTTCTGCGAGGTCTGGTTATCGAAATATGGCCACCCAAAGTGATTTTACTGAAAATTGACCCAAATCTAAAAAAGTCATCGGATGCGGATGGAGATATTTCCGCAACCAAGGCTCGTAACGCGTTGCGGTTTTCAATTCTGAATAGAGAATTAACAGACCTTTCCATGGATGTGCCAAACTCAAAATTTTTTTTTTTCAATTAATTTTGGGAAAAATCATGGACTACTTGTCTATAAAAATCATTATTTTTTCGAAGTTCACCAATCCCATCGAGATATACATCAAACGAAAGGTCTGTTCAATACCTACACACACCTGTAAGCCAAATCGTCCTGCATGGTCTGGTTAGCGAAATATGGCCATCCAAAGTGATTTCACTGATTCCACAGATTTTTGAGCTTTCACTACCTAACAATGTGCTTGGGTGGCGATATTTCCGAAACCAAACCTTGTTAAAGGTTACGGTTTCCAAAATTTCTAGTCAATTTTGTAAGAGCTATTCACGGGTGAAAACCAGAAGGTTCTGCGAGGTCTGGTTATCGAAATATGGCCACCCAAAGTGATTTTACTGAAAATTGACCCAAATCTAAAAAAGTCATCGGATGCGGATGGAGATATTTCCGCAACCAAGGCTCGTAACGCGTTGCGGTTTTCAATTCTGAATAGAGAATTAACAGACCTTTCCATGGATGTGCCAAACTCAAAATTTTTTTTTTTCAATTAATTTTGGGAAAAATCATGGACTAACCACTTGTCTATAAAAATCATTATTTATTCGAAGTTCACCAATCCCATCGAGATATACATCAAACGAAAGGTCTGTTCAATACCTACACACACCTGTAAGCCAAATCGTCCTGCATGGTCTGGTTAGCGAAATATGGCCATCCAAAGTGATTTCACTGATTCCACAGATTTTTGAGCTTTCACTACCTAACAATGTGCTTGGGTGGCGATATTTCCGAAACCAAACCTTGTAAAAGGTTGCGGTTTCCAAAATTTCTAGTCAATTTTGTAAGAGCTATTCACGGGTGAAAACCAGAAGGTTCTGCGAGGTCTGGTTATCGAAATATGGCCACCCAAAGTGATTTTACTGAAAATTGACCCAAATCTAAAAAAGTCATCGGATGCGGATGGAGATATTTCCGCAACCAAGGCTCGTAACGCGTTGCGGTTTTCAATTCTGAATAGAGAATTAACAGACCTTTCCATGGATGTGCCAAACTCAAAATTTTTTTTTCAATTAATTTTGGGAAAAATCATGGACTATAACCACTTGTCTATAAAAATCATTATTTTTTCGAAGTTCACCAATCCCATCGAGATATACATCAAACGAAAGGTCTGTTCAATACCTACACACACCTGTAAGCCAAATCGTCCTGCATGGTCTGGTTAGCGAAATATGGCCATCCAAAGTGATTTCACTGATTCCACAGATTTTTGAGCTTTCACTACCTAACAATGTGCTTGGGTGGCGATATTTCCGAAACCAAACCTTGTAAAAGGTTGCGGTTTCCAAAATTTCTAGTCAATTTTGTAAGAGCTATTCACGGGTGAAAACCAGAAGGCTCTGCGAGGTCTGGTTATCGAAATATGGCCACCCAAAGTGATTTTACTGAAAATTGACCCAAATCTAAAAAAGTCATCGGATGCGGATGGAGATATTTCCGCAACCAAGGCTCGTAACGCGTTGCGGTTTTCAATTCTGAATAGAGAATTAACAGACCTTTCCATGGATGTGCCAAACTCAAAATTTTTTTTTCAATTAATTTTGGGAAAAATCATGGACTATAACCACTTGTCTATAAAAATCATTACTTTTTCGAAGTTCACCAATCCCATCGAGATATACATCAAACGAAAGGTCTGTTCAATACCTACACACACCTGTAAGCCAAATCGTCCTGCATGGTCTGGTTAGCGAAATATGGCCATCCAAAGTGATTTCACTGATTCCACAGATTTTTGAGCTTTCACTACCTAACAATGTGCTTGGGTGGCGATATTTCCGAAACCAACCCTTGTAAAAGGTTACGGTTTCCAAAATTTCTAGTCAATTTTGTAAGAGCTATTCACGGGTGAAAACCAGAAGGTTCTGCGAGGTCTGGTTATCGAAATATGGCCACCCAAAGTGATTTTACTGAAAATTGACCCAAATCTAAAAAAGTCATCGGATGCGGATGGAGATATTTCCGCAACCAAGGCTCGTAACGCGTTGCGGTTTTCAATTCTGAATAGAGAATTAACAGACCTTTGCATGGATGTGCCAAACTCAAAATTTTTTTTTTTTCAATTAATTTTGGGAAAAATCATGGACTACTTGTCTATAAAAATCATTATTTATTCGAAGTTCACCAATCCCATCGAGATATACATCAAACGAAAGGTCTGTTCAATACCTACACACACCTGTAAGCCAAATCGTACTGCATGGTCTGGTTAGCGAAATATGGCCATCCAAAGTGATTTCACTGATTCCACAGATTTTTGAGCTTTCACTACCTAACAATGTGCTTGGGTGGCGATATTTCCGAAACCAAACCTTGTAAAAGGTTGCGGTTTCCAAAATTTCTAGTCAATTTTGTAAGAGCTATTCACGGGTGAAAACCAGAAGGCTCTGCGAGGTCTGGTTATCGAAATATGGCCACCCAAAGTGATTTTACTGAAAATTGACCCAAATCTAAAAAAGTCATCGGATGCGGATGGAGATATTTCCGCAACCAAGGCTCGTAACGCGTTGCGGTTTTCAATTCTGAATAAAGAATTAACAGACCTTTCCATGGATGTGCCAAACTCAAAATTTTTTTTTTTCAATTAATTTTGGGAAAAATCATGGACTAACCACTTGTCTATAAAAATCATTATTTATTCGAAGTTCACCAATCCCATCGAGATATACATCAAACGAAAGGTCTGTTCAATACCTACACACACCTGTAAGCCAAATCGTCCTGCATGGTCTGGTTAGCGAAATATGGCCATCCAAAGTGATTTCACTGATTCCACAGATTTTTGAGCTTTCACTACCTAACAATGTGCTTGGGTGGCGATATTTCCGAAACCAAACCTTGTAAAAGGTTGCGGTTTCCAAAATTTCTAGTCAATTTTGTACGAGCTATTCACGGGTGAAAACCAGAAGGTTCTGCGAGGTCTGGTTATCGAAATATGGCCACCCAAAGTGATTTTACTGAAAATTGACCCAAATCTAAAAAAGTCATCGGATGCGGATGGAGATATTTCCGCAACCAAGGCTCGTAACGCGTTGCGGTTTTCAATTCTGAATAGAGAATTAACAGACCTTTCCATGGATGTGCCAAACTCAAAATTTTTTTTTTTCAATTAATTTTGGGAAAAATCATGGACTACTTGTCTATAAAAATCATTATTTTTTCGAAGTTCACCAATCCCATCGAGATATACATCAAACGAAAGGTCTGTTCAATACCTACACACACCTGTAAGCCAAATCGTCCTGCATGGTCTGGTTAGCGAAATATGGCCATCCAAAGTGATTTCACTGATTCCACAGATTTTTGAGCTTTCACTACCTAACAATGTGCTTGGGTGGCGATATTTCCGAAACCAAACCTTGTAAAAGGTTGCGGTTTCCAAAATTTCTAGTCAATTTTGTAAGAGCTATTCACGGGTGAAAACCAGAAGGCTCTGCGAGGTCTGGTTATCGAAATATGGCCACCCAAAGTGATTTTACTGAAAATTGACCCAAATCTAAAAAAGTCATCGGATGCGGATGGAGATATTTCCGCAACCAAGGCTCGTAACGCGTTGCGGTTTTCAATTCTGAATAGAGAATTAACAGACCTTTCCATGGATGTGCCAAACTCAAAATTTTTTTTTTTTCAATTAATTTTGGGAAAAATCATGGACTAACCACTTGTCTATAAAAATCATTATTTATTCGAAGTTCACCAATCCCATCGAGATATACATCAAACGAAAGGTCTGTTCAATACCTACACACACCTGTAAGCCAAATCGTCCTGCATGGTCTGGTTAGCGAAATATGGCCATCCAAAGTGATTTCACTGATTCCACAGATTTTTGAGCTTTCACTACCTAACAATGTGCTTGGGTGGCGATATTTCCGAAACCAAACCTTGTTAAAGGTTACGGTTTCCAAAATTTCTAGTCAATTTTGTAAGAGCTATTCACGGGTGAAAACCAGAAGGTTCTGCGAGGTCTGGTTATCGAAATATGGCCACCCAAAGTGATTTTACTGAAAATTGACCCAAATCTAAAAAAGTCATCGGATGCGGATGGAGATATTTCCGCAACCAAGGCTCGTAACGCGTTGTGGTTTTCAATTCTGAATAGAGAATTAACAGACCTTTCCATGGATGTGCCAAACTCAAAATTTTTTTTTTTTCAATTAATTTTGGGAAAAATCATGGACTAACCACTTGTCTATAAAAATCATTATTTATTCGAAGTTCACCAATCCCATCGAGATATACATCAAACGAAAGGTCTGTTCAATACCTACACACACCTGTAAGCCAAATCGTCCTGCATGGTCTGGTTAGCGAAATATGGCCATCCAAAGTGATTTCACTGATTCCACAGATTTTTGAGCTTTCACTACCTAACAATGTGCTTGGGTGGCGATATTTCCGAAACCAAACCTTGTAAAAGGTTGCGGTTTCCAAAATTTCTAGTAAATTTTGTAAGAGCTATTCACGGGTGAAAACCAGAAGGTTCTGCGAGGTCTGGTTAACGAAATATGGCCACCCAAAGTGATTTTACTGAAAATTGACCCAAATCTAAAAAAGTCATCGGATGCGGATGGAGATATTTCCGCAACCAAGGCTCGTAACGCGTTGCGGTTTTCAATTCTGAATAGAGAATTAACAGACCTTTCCATGGATGTGCCAAACTCAAAAATTTTTTTTCAATTAATTTTGGGAAAAATCATGGACTATAACCACTTGTCTATAAAAATCATTACTTTTTCGAAGTTCACCAATCCCATCGAGATATACATCAAACGAAAGGTCTGTTCAATACCTACACACACCTGTAAGCCAAATCGTCCTGCATGGTCTGGTTAGCGAAATATGGCCATCCAAAGTGATTTCACTGATTCCACAGATTTTTGAGCTTTCACTACCTAACAATGTGCTTGGGTGGCGATATTTCCGAAACCAACCCTTGTAAAAGGTTACGGTTTCCAAAATTTCTAGTCAATTTTGTAAGAGCTATTCACGGGTGAAAACCAGAAGGTTCTGCGAGGTCTGGTTATCGAAATATGGCCACCCAAAGTGATTTTACTGAAAATTGACCCAAATCTAAAAAAGTCATCGGATGCGGATGGAGATATTTCCGCAACCAAGGCTCGTAACGCGTTGCGGTTTTCAATTCTGAATAGAGAATTAACAGACCTTTGCATGGATGTGCCAAACTCAAAATTTTTTTTTTTCAATTAATTTTGGGAAAAATCATGGACTACTTGTCTATAAAAATCATTATTTTTTCGAAGTTCACCAATCCCATCGAGATATACATCAAACGAAAGGTCTGTTCAATACCTACACACACCTGTAAGCCAAATCGTCCTGCATGGTCTGGTTAGCGAAATATGGCCATCCAAAGTGATTTCACTGATTCCACAGATTTTTGAGCTTTCACTACCTAACAATGTGCTTGGGTGGCGATATTTCCGAAACCAAACCTTGTAAAAGGTTGCGGTTTCCAAAATTTCTAGTCAATTTTGTAAGAGCTATTCACGGGTGAAAACCAGAAGGCTCTGCGAGGTCTGGTTATCGAAATATGGCCACCCAAAGTGATTTTACTGAAAATTGACCCAAATCTAAAAAAGTCATCGGATGCGGATGGAGATATTTCCGCAACCAAGGCTCGTAACGCGTTGCGGTTTTCAATTCTGAATAGAGAATTAACAGACCTTTCCATGGATGTGCCAAACTCAAAATTTTTTTTTTTTCAATTAATTTTGGGAAAAATCATGGACTAACCACTTGTCTATAAAAATCATTATTTATTCGAAGTTCACCAATCCCATCGAGATATACATCAAACGAAAGGTCTGTTCAATACCTACACACACCTGTAAGCCAAATCGTCCTGCATGGTCTGGTTAGCGAAATATGGCCATCCAAAGTGATTTCACTGATTCCACAGATTTTTGAGCTTTCACTACCTAACAATGTGCTTGGGTGGCGATATTTCCGAAACCAAACCTTGTTAAAGGTTACGGTTTCCAAAATTTCTAGTCAATTTTGTAAGAGCTATTCACGGGTGAAAACCAGAAGGTTCTGCGAGGTCTGGTTATCGAAATATGGCCACCCAAAGTGATTTTACTGAAAATTGACCCAAATCTAAAAAAGTCATCGGATGCGGATGGAGATATTTCCGCAACCAAGGCTCGTAACGCGTTGTGGTTTTCAATTCTGAATAGAGAATTAACAGACCTTTCCATGGATGTGCCAAACTCAAAATTTTTTTTTTTTCAATTAATTTTGGGAAAAATCATGGACTAACCACTTGTCTATAAAAATCATTATTTATTCGAAGTTCACCAATCCCATCGAGATATACATCAAACGAAAGGTCTGTTCAATACCTACACACACCTGTAAGCCAAATCGTCCTGCATGGTCTGGTTAGCGAAATATGGCCATCCAAAGTGATTTCACTGATTCCACAGATTTTTGAGCTTTCACTACCTAACAATGTGCTTGGGTGGCGATATTTCCGAAACCAAACCTTGTAAAAGGTTGCGGTTTCCAAAATTTCTAGTAAATTTTGTAAGAGCTATTCACGGGTGAAAACCAGAAGGTTCTGCGAGGTCTGGTTAACGAAATATGGCCACCCAAAGTGATTTTACTGAAAATTGACCCAAATCTAAAAAAGTCATCGGATGCGGATGGAGATATTTCCGCAACCAAGGCTCGTAACGCGTTGCGGTTTTCAATTCTGAATAGAGAATTAACAGACCTTTCCATGGATGTGCCAAACTCAAAAATTTTTTTTCAATTAATTTTGGGAAAAATCATGGACTATAACCACTTGTCTATAAAAATCATTACTTTTTCGAAGTTCACCAATCCCATCGAGATATACATCAAACGAAAGGTCTGTTCAATACCTACACACACCTGTAAGCCAAATCGTCCTGCATGGTCTGGTTAGCGAAATATGGCCATCCAAAGTGATTTCACTGATTCCACAGATTTTTGAGCTTTCACTACCTAACAATGTGCTTGGGTGGCGATATTTCCGAAACCAACCCTTGTAAAAGGTTACGGTTTCCAAAATTTCTAGTCAATTTTGTAAGAGCTATTCACGGGTGAAAACCAGAAGGTTCTGCGAGGTCTGGTTATCGAAATATGGCCACCCAAAGTGATTTTACTGAAAATTGACCCAAATCTAAAAAAGTCATCGGATGCGGATGGAGATATTTCCGCAACCAAGGCTCGTAACGCGTTGCGGTTTTCAATTCTGAATAGAGAATTAACAGACCTTTGCATGGATGTGCCAAACTCAAAATTTTTTTTTTTTCAATTAATTTTGGGAAAAATCATGGACTACTTGTCTATAAAAATCATTATTTATTCGAAGTTCACCAATCCCATCGAGATATACATCAAACGAAAGGTCTGTTCAATACCTACACACACCTGTAAGCCAAATCGTACTGCATGGTCTGGTTAGCGAAATATGGCCATCCAAAGTGATTTCACTGATTCCACAGATTTTTGAGCTTTCACTACCTAACAATGTGCTTGGGTGGCGATATTTCCGAAACCAAACCTTGTAAAAGGTTGCGGTTTCCAAAATTTCTAGTCAATTTTGTAAGAGCTATTCACGGGTGAAAACCAGAAGGCTCTGCGAGGTCTGGTTATCGAAATATGGCCACCCAAAGTGATTTTACTGAAAATTGACCCAAATCTAAAAAAGTCATCGGATGCGGATGGAGATATTTCCGCAACCAAGGCTCGTAACGCGTTGCGGTTTTCAATTCTGAATAAAGAATTAACAGACCTTTCCATGGATGTGCCAAACTCAAAATTTTTTTTTTTCAATTAATTTTGGGAAAAATCATGGACTAACCACTTGTCTATAAAAATCATTATTTATTCGAAGTTCACCAATCCCATCGAGATATACATCAAACGAAAGGTCTGTTCAATACCTACACACACCTGTAAGCCAAATCGTCCTGCATGGTCTGGTTAGCGAAATATGGCCATCCAAAGTGATTTCACTGATTCCACAGATTTTTGAGCTTTCACTACCTAACAATGTGCTTGGGTGGCGATATTTCCGAAACCAAACCTTGTAAAAGGTTGCGGTTTCCAAAATTTCTAGTCAATTTTGTACGAGCTATTCACGGGTGAAAACCAGAAGGTTCTGCGAGGTCTGGTTATCGAAATATGGCCACCCAAAGTGATTTTACTGAAAATTGACCCAAATCTAAAAAAGTCATCGGATGCGGATGGAGATATTTCCGCAACCAAGGCTCGTAACGCGTTGCGGTTTTCAATTCTGAATAGAGAATTAACAGACCTTTCCATGGATGTGCCAAACTCAAAATTTTTTTTTTTCAATTAATTTTGGGAAAAATCATGGACTACTTGTCTATAAAAATCATTATTTTTTCGAAGTTCACCAATCCCATCGAGATATACATCAAACGAAAGGTCTGTTCAATACCTACACACACCTGTAAGCCAAATCGTACTGCATGGTCTGGTTAGCGAAATATGGCCATCCAAAGTGATTTCACTGATTCCACAGATTTTTGAGCTTTCACTACCTAACAATGTGCTTGGGTGGCGATATTTCCGAAACCAAACCTTGTAAAAGGTTGCGGTTTCCAAAATTTCTAGTCAATTTTATAAGAGCTATTCACGGGTGAAAACCAGAAGGCTCTGCGAGGTCTGGTTATCGAAATATGGCCACCCAAAGTGATTTTACTGAAAATTGACCCAAATCTAAAAAAGTCATCGGATGCGGATGGAGATATTTCCGCAACCAAGGCGGGTGAAAACCAGAAGGTTCTGCGAGGTCTGGTTATCGAAATATGGCCACCCAAAGTGATTTTACTGAAAATTGACCCAAATCTAAAAAAGTCATCGGATGCGGATGGAGATATTTCCGCAACCAAGGCTCGTAACGCGTTGTGGTTTTCAATTCTGAATAGAGAATTAACAGACCTTTGCATGGATGTGCCAAACTCAAAAATTTTTTTTTCAATTAATTTTGGGAAAAATCATGGACTATAACCACTTGTCTATAAAAATCATTACTTTTTCGAAGTTCACCAATCCCATCGAGATATACATCAAACGAAAGGTCTGTTCAATACCTACACACACCTGTAAGCCAAATCGTCCTGCATGGTCTGGTTAGCGAAATATGGCCATCCAAAGTGATTTCACTGATTCCACAGATTTTTGAGCTTTCACTACCTAACAATGTGCTTGGGTGGCGATATTTCCGAAACCAAACCTTGTAAAAGGTTGCGGTTTCCAAAATTTCTAGTCAATTTTGTACGAGCTATTCACGGGTGAAAACCAGAAGGTTCTGCGAGGTCTGGTTATCGAAATATGGCCACCCAAAGTGATTTTACTGAAAATTGACCCAAATCTAAAAAAGTCATCGGATGCGGATGGAGATATTTCCGCAACCAAGGCTCGTAACGCGTTGCGGTTTTCAATTCTGAATAGAGAATTAACAGACCTTTCCATGGATGTGCCAAACTCAAAATTTTTTTTTTTCAATTAATTTTGGGAAAAATCATGGACTACTTGTCTATAAAAATCATTATTTTTTCGAAGTTCACCAATCCCATCGAGATATACATCAAACGAAAGGTCTGTTCAATACCTACACACACCTGTAAGCCAAATCGTACTGCATGGTCTGGTTAGCGAAATATGGCCATCCAAAGTGATTTCACTGATTCCACAGATTTTTGAGCTTTCACTACCTAACAATGTGCTTGGGTGGCGATATTTCCGAAACCAAACCTTGTAAAAGGTTGCGGTTTCCAAAATTTCTAGTCAATTTTATAAGAGCTATTCACGGGTGAAAACCAGAAGGCTCTGCGAGGTCTGGTTATCGAAATATGGCCACCCAAAGTGATTTTACTGAAAATTGACCCAAATCTAAAAAAGTCATCGGATGCGGATGGAGATATTTCCGCAACCAAGGCGGGTGAAAACCAGAAGGTTCTGCGAGGTCTGGTTATCGAAATATGGCCACCCAAAGTGATTTTACTGAAAATTGACCCAAATCTAAAAAAGTCATCGGATGCGGATGGAGATATTTCCGCAACCAAGGCTCGTAACGCGTTGTGGTTTTCAATTCTGAATAGAGAATTAACAGACCTTTGCATGGATGTGCCAAACTCAAAAATTTTTTTTTCAATTAATTTTGGGAAAAATCATGGACTATAACCACTTGTCTATAAAAATCATTACTTTTTCGAAGTTCACCAATCCCATCGAGATATACATCAAACGAAAGGTCTGTTCAATACCTACACACACCTGTAAGCCAAATCGTCCTGCATGGTCTGGTTAGCGAAATATGGCCATCCAAAGTGATTTCACTGATTCCACAGATTTTTGAGCTTTCACTACCTAACAATGTGCTTGGGTGGCGATATTTCCGAAACCAACCCTTGTAAAAGGTTACGGTTTCCAAAATTTCTAGTCAATTTTGTAAGAGCTATTCACGGGTGAAAACCAGAAGGTTCTGCGAGGTCTGGTTATCGAAATATGGCCACCCAAAGTGATTTTACTGAAAATTGACCCAAATCTAAAAAAGTCATCGGATGCGGATGGAGATATTTCCGCAACCAAGGCTCGTAACGCGTTGCGGTTTTCAATTCTGAATAGAGAATTAACAGACCTTTGCATGGATGTGCCAAACTCAAAATTTTTTTTTTTTCAATTAATTTTGGGAAAAATCATGGACTACTTGTCTATAAAAATCATTATTTATTCGAAGTTCACCAATCCCATCGAGATATACATCAAACGAAAGGTCTGTTCAATACCTACACACACCTGTAAGCCAAATCGTACTGCATGGTCTGGTTAGCGAAATATGGCCATCCAAAGTGATTTCACTGATTCCACAGATTTTTGAGCTTTCACTACCTAACAATGTGCTTGGGTGGCGATATTTCCGAAACCAAACCTTGTAAAAGGTTGCGGTTTCCAAAATTTCTAGTCAATTTTGTAAGAGCTATTCACGGGTGAAAACCAGAAGGCTCTGCGAGGTCTGGTTATCGAAATATGGCCACCCAAAGTGATTTTACTGAAAATTGACCCAAATCTAAAAAAGTCATCGGATGCGGATGGAGATATTTCCGCAACCAAGGCTCGTAACGCGTTGCGGTTTTCAATTCTGAATAAAGAATTAACAGACCTTTCCATGGATGTGCCAAACTCAAAATTTTTTTTTTTCAATTAATTTTGGGAAAAATCATGGACTAACCACTTGTCTATAAAAATCATTATTTATTCGAAGTTCACCAATCCCATCGAGATATACATCAAACGAAAGGTCTGTTCAATACCTACACACACCTGTAAGCCAAATCGTCCTGCATGGTCTGGTTAGCGAAATATGGCCATCCAAAGTGATTTCACTGATTCCACAGATTTTTGAGCTTTCACTACCTAACAATGTGCTTGGGTGGCGATATTTCCGAAACCAAACCTTGTAAAAGGTTGCGGTTTCCAAAATTTCTAGTCAATTTTGTACGAGCTATTCACGGGTGAAAACCAGAAGGTTCTGCGAGGTCTGGTTATCGAAATATGGCCACCCAAAGTGATTTTACTGAAAATTGACCCAAATCTAAAAAAGTCATCGGATGCGGATGGAGATATTTCCGCAACCAAGGCTCGTAACGCGTTGCGGTTTTCAATTCTGAATAGAGAATTAACAGACCTTTCCATGGATGTGCCAAACTCAAAATTTTTTTTTTTCAATTAATTTTGGGAAAAATCATGGACTACTTGTCTATAAAAATCATTATTTTTTCGAAGTTCACCAATCCCATCGAGATATACATCAAACGAAAGGTCTGTTCAATACCTACACACACCTGTAAGCCAAATCGTACTGCATGGTCTGGTTAGCGAAATATGGCCATCCAAAGTGATTTCACTGATTCCACAGATTTTTGAGCTTTCACTACCTAACAATGTGCTTGGGTGGCGATATTTCCGAAACCAAACCTTGTAAAAGGTTGCGGTTTCCAAAATTTCTAGTCAATTTTATAAGAGCTATTCACGGGTGAAAACCAGAAGGCTCTGCGAGGTCTGGTTATCGAAATATGGCCACCCAAAGTGATTTTACTGAAAATTGACCCAAATCTAAAAAAGTCATCGGATGCGGATGGAGATATTTCCGCAACCAAGGCTCGTAACGCGTTGCGGTTTTCAATTCTGAATAGAGAATTAACAGACCTTTCCATGGATGTGCCAAACTCAAAATTTTTTTTTTCAATTAATTTTGGGAAAAATCATGGACTAACCACTTGTCTATAAAAATCATTATTTTTTCGAAGTTCACCAATCCCATCGAGATATACATCAAACGAAAGGTCTGTTCAATACCTACACACACCTGTAAGCCAAATCGTCCTGCATGGTCTGGTTAGCGAAATATGGCCATCCAAAGTGATTTCACTGATTCCACAGATTTTTGAGCTTTCACTACCTAACAATGTGCTTGGGTGGCGATATTTCCGAAACCAAACCTTGTAAAAGGTTGCGGTTTCCAAAATTTCTAGTCAATTTTGTAAGAGCTATTCACGGGTGAAAACCAGAAGGTTCTGCGAGGTCTGGTTATCGAAATATGGCCACCCAAAGTGATTTTACTGAAAATTGACCCAAATCTAAAAAAGTCATCGGATGCGGATGGAGATATTTCCGCAACCAAGGCTCGTAACGCGTTGCGGTTTTCAATTCTGAATAGAGAATTAGCAGACCTTTCCATGGATGTGCCAAACTCAAAATTTTTTTTTCAATTAATTTTGGAAAAAATCATGGACTATAACCACTTGTCTATAAAAATCATTATTTTTTCGAAGTTCACCAATCCCATCGAGATATACATCAAACGAAAGGTCTGTTCAATACCTACACACACCTGAGCCAAATCGTCCTGCATGGTCTGGTTAGCGAAATATGGCCATCCAAAGTGATTTCACTGATTCCACAGATTTTTGAGCTTTCACTACCTAACAATGTGCTTGGGTGGCGATATTTCCGAAACCAAACCTTGTAAAAGGTTGCGGTTTCCAAAATTTCTAGTCAATTTTGTAAGAGCTATTCACGGGTGAAAACCAGAAGGCTCTGCGAGGTCTGGTTATCGAAATATGGCCACCCAAAGTGATTTTACTGAAAATTGACCCAAATCTAAAAAAGTCATCGGATGCGGATGGAGATATTTCCGCAACCAAGGCTCGTAACGCGTTGCGGTTTTCAATTCTGAATAGAGAATTAACAGACCTTTCCATGGATGTGCCAAACTCAAAATTTTTTTTTCAATTAATTTTGGGAAAAATCATGGACTATAACCACTTGTCTATAAAAATCATTATTTTTTCGAAGTTCACCAATCCCATCGAGATATACATCAAACGAAAGGTCTGTTCAATACCTACACACACCTGTAAGCCAAATCGTCCTGCATGGTCTGGTTAGCGAAATATGGCCATCCAAAGTGATTTCACTGATTCCACAGATTTTTGAGCTTTCACTACCTAACAATGTGCTTGGGTGGCGATATTTCCGAAACCAACCCTTGTAAAAGGTTACGGTTTCCAAAATTTCTAGTCAATTTTGTAAGAGCTATTCACGGGTGAAAACCAGAAGGTTCTGCGAGGTCTGGTTATCGAAATATGGCCACCCAAAGTGATTTTACTGAAAATTGACCCAAATCTAAAAAAGTCATCGGATGCGGATGGAGATATTTCCGCAACCAAGGCTCGTAACGCGTTGCGGTTTTCAATTCTGAATAGAGAATTAACAGACCTTTGCATGGATGTGCCAAACTCAAAATTTTTTTTTTTTCAATTAATTTTGGGAAAAATCATGGACTACTTGTCTATAAAAATCATTATTTTTTCGAAGTTCACCAATCCCATCGAGATATACATCAAACGAAAGGTCTGTTCAATACCTACACACACCTGTAAGCCAAATCGTACTGCATGGTCTGGTTAGCGAAATATGGCCATCCAAAGTGATTTCACTGATTCCACAGATTTTTGAGCTTTCACTACCTAACAATGTGCTTGGGTGGCGATATTTCCGAAACCAAACCTTGTAAAAGGTTGCGGTTTCCAAAATTTCTAGTCAATTTTGTAAGAGCTATTCACGGGTGAAAACCAGAAGGCTCTGCGAGGTCTGGTTATCGAAATATGGCCACCCAAAGTGATTTTACTGAAAATTGACCCAAATCTAAAAAAGTCATCGGATGCGGATGGAGATATTTCCGCAACCAAGGCTCGTAACGCGTTGCGGTTTTCAATTCTGAATAAAGAATTAACAGACCTTTCCATGGATGTGCCAAACTCAAAATTTTTTTTTTTCAATTAATTTTGGGAAAAATCATGGACTAACCACTTGTCTATAAAAATCATTATTTATTCGAAGTTCACCAATCCCATCGAGATATACATCAAACGAAAGGTCTGTTCAATACCTACACACACCTGTAAGCCAAATCGTCCTGCATGGTCTGGTTAGCGAAATATGGCCATCCAAAGTGATTTCACTGATTCCACAGATTTTTGAGCTTTCACTACCTAACAATGTGCTTGGGTGGCGATATTTCCGAAACCAAACCTTGTAAAAGGTTGCGGTTTCCAAAATTTCTAGTCAATTTTGTAAGAGCTATTCACGGGTGAAAACCAGAAGGTTCTGCGAGGTCTGGTTATCGAAATATGGCCACCCAAAGTGATTTTACTGAAAATTGACCCAAATCTAAAAAAGTCATCGGATGCGGATGGAGATATTTCCGCAACCAAGGCTCGTAACGCGTTGCGGTTTTCAATTCTGAATAGAGAATTAACAGACCTTTCCATGGATGTGCCAAACTCAAAATTTTTTTTTCAATTAATTTTGGGAAAAATCATGGACTATAACCACTTGTCTATAAAAATCATTATTTTTTCGAAGTTCACCAATCCCATCGAGATATACATCAAACGAAAGGTCTGTTCAATACCTACACACACCTGTAAGCCAAATCGTCCTGCATGGTCTGGTTAGCGAAATATGGCCATCCAAAGTGATTTCACTGATTCCACAGATTTTTGAGCTTTCACTACCTAACAATGTGCTTGGGTGGCGATATTTCCGAAACCAACCCTTGTAAAAGGTTACGGTTTCCAAAATTTCTAGTCAATTTTGTAAGAGCTATTCACGGGTGAAAACCAGAAGGTTCTGCGAGGTCTGGTTATCGAAATATGGCCACCCAAAGTGATTTTACTGAAAATTGACCCAAATCTAAAAAAGTCATCGGATGCGGATGGAGATATTTCCGCAACCAAGGCTCGTAACGCGTTGCGGTTTTCAATTCTGAATAGAGAATTAACAGACCTTTGCATGGATGTGCCAAACTCAAAATTTTTTTTTTTTCAATTAATTTTGGGAAAAATCATGGACTACTTGTCTATAAAAATCATTATTTTTTCGAAGTTCACCAATCCCATCGAGATATACATCAAACGAAAGGTCTGTTCAATACCTACACACACCTGTAAGCCAAATCGTACTGCATGGTCTGGTTAGCGAAATATGGCCATCCAAAGTGATTTCACTGATTCCACAGATTTTTGAGCTTTCACTACCTAACAATGTGCTTGGGTGGCGATATTTCCGAAACCAAACCTTGTAAAAGGTTGCGGTTTCCAAAATTTCTAGTCAATTTTGTAAGAGCTATTCACGGGTGAAAACCAGAAGGCTCTGCGAGGTCTGGTTATCGAAATATGGCCACCCAAAGTGATTTTACTGAAAATTGACCCAAATCTAAAAAAGTCATCGGATGCGGATGGAGATATTTCCGCAACCAAGGCTCGTAACGCGTTGCGGTTTTCAATTCTGAATAAAGAATTAACAGACCTTTCCATGGATGTGCCAAACTCAAAATTTTTTTTTTTCAATTAATTTTGGGAAAAATCATGGACTAACCACTTGTCTATAAAAATCATTATTTATTCGAAGTTCACCAATCCCATCGAGATATACATCAAACGAAAGGTCTGTTCAATACCTACACACACCTGTAAGCCAAATCGTCCTGCATGGTCTGGTTAGCGAAATATGGCCATCCAAAGTGATTTCACTGATTCCACAGATTTTTGAGCTTTCACTACCTAACAATGTGCTTGGGTGGCGATATTTCCGAAACCAAACCTTGTAAAAGGTTGCGGTTTCCAAAATTTCTAGTCAATTTTGTAAGAGCTATTCACGGGTGAAAACCAGAAGGTTCTGCGAGGTCTGGTTATCGAAATATGGCCACCCAAAGTGATTTTACTGAAAATTGACCCAAATCTAAAAAAGTCATCGGATGCGGATGGAGATATTTCCGCAACCAAGGCTCGTAACGCGTTGCGGTTTTCAATTCTGAATAGAGAATTAACAGACCTTTCCATGGATGTGCCAAACTCAAAATTTTTTTTTCAATTAATTTTGGGAAAAATCATGGACTATAACCACTTGTCTATAAAAATCATTATTTTTTCGAAGTTCACCAATCCCATCGAGATATACATCAAACGAAAGGTCTGTTCAATACCTACACACACCTGTAAGCCAAATCGTCCTGCATGGTCTGGTTAGCGAAATATGGCCATCCAAAGTGATTTCACTGATTCCACAGATTTTTGAGCTTTCACTACCTAACAATGTGCTTGGGTGGCGATATTTCCGAAACCAACCCTTGTAAAAGGTTACGGTTTCCAAAATTTCTAGTCAATTTTGTAAGAGCTATTCACGGGTGAAAACCAGAAGGTTCTGCGAGGTCTGGTTATCGAAATATGGCCACCCAAAGTGATTTTACTGAAAATTGACCCAAATCTAAAAAAGTCATCGGATGCGGATGGAGATATTTCCGCAACCAAGGCTCGTAACGCGTTGCGGTTTTCAATTCTGAATAGAGAATTAACAGACCTTTGCATGGATGTGCCAAACTCAAAATTTTTTTTTTTTCAATTAATTTTGGGAAAAATCATGGACTACTTGTCTATAAAAATCATTATTTTTTCGAAGTTCACCAATCCCATCGAGATATACATCAAACGAAAGGTCTGTTCAATACCTACACACACCTGTAAGCCAAATCGTACTGCATGGTCTGGTTAGCGAAATATGGCCATCCAAAGTGATTTCACTGATTCCACAGATTTTTGAGCTTTCACTACCTAACAATGTGCTTGGGTGGCGATATTTCCGAAACCAAACCTTGTAAAAGGTTGCGGTTTCCAAAATTTCTAGTCAATTTTGTAAGAGCTATTCACGGGTGAAAACCAGAAGGCTCTGCGAGGTCTGGTTATCGAAATATGGCCACCCAAAGTGATTTTACTGAAAATTGACCCAAATCTAAAAAAGTCATCGGATGCGGATGGAGATATTTCCGCAACCAAGGCTCGTAACGCGTTGCGGTTTTCAATTCTGAATAAAGAATTAACAGACCTTTCCATGGATGTGCCAAACTCAAAATTTTTTTTTTTCAATTAATTTTGGGAAAAATCATGGACTAACCACTTGTCTATAAAAATCATTATTTATTCGAAGTTCACCAATCCCATCGAGATATACATCAAACGAAAGGTCTGTTCAATACCTACACACACCTGTAAGCCAAATCGTCCTGCATGGTCTGGTTAGCGAAATATGGCCATCCAAAGTGATTTCACTGATTCCACAGATTTTTGAGCTTTCACTACCTAACAATGTGCTTGGGTGGCGATATTTCCGAAACCAAACCTTGTAAAAGGTTGCGGTTTCCAAAATTTCTAGTCAATTTTGTAAGAGCTATTCACGGGTGAAAACCAGAAGGCTCTGCGAGGTCTGGTTATCGAAATATGGCCACCCAAAGTGATTTTACTGAAAATTGACCCAAATCTAAAAAAGTCATCGGATGCGGATGGAGATATTTCCGCAACCAAGGCTCGTAACGCGTTGCGGTTTTCAATTCTGAATAAAGAATTAACAGACCTTTCCATGGATGTGCCAAACTCAAAATTTTTTTTTTTTCAATTAATTTTGGGAAAAATCATGGACTAACCACTTGTCTATAAAAATCATTATTTTTTTGAAGTTCACCAATCCCATCGAGATATACATCAAACGAAAGGTCTGTTCAATACCTACACACACCTGTAAGCCAAATCGTCCTGCATGGTCTGGTTAGCGAAATATGGCCATCCAAAGTGATTTCACTGATTCCACAGATTTTTGAGCTTTCACTACCTAACAATGTGCTTGGGTGGCGATATTTCCGAAACCAAACCTTGTAAAAGGTTGCGGTTTCCAAAATTTCTAGTCAATTTTGTAAGAGCTATTCACGGGTGAAAACCAGAAGGTTCTGCGAGGTCTGGTTATCGAAATATGGCCACCCAAAGTGATTTTACTGAAAATTGACCCAAATCTAAAAAAGTCATCGGATGCGGATGGAGATATTTCCGCAACCAAGGCTCGTAACGCGTTGCGGTTTTCAATTCTGAATAGAGAATTAACAGACCTTTGCATGGATGTGCCAAACTCAAAAATTTTTTTTTTCAATTAATTTTGGGAAAAATCATGGACTACTTGTCTATAAAAATCATTATTTTTTCGAAGTTCACCAATCCCATCGAGATATACATCAAACGAAAGGTCTGTTCAATACCTACATATACCTGTAAGCCAAATCGTCCTGGATGGTCTGGTTAGCGAAATATGGCCATCCAAAGTGATTTCACTGATTCCACAGATTTTTGAGCTTTCACTACCTAACAATGTGCTTGGGTGGCGATATTTCCGAAACCAAACCTTGTAAAAGGTTGCGGTTTCCAAAATTTCTAGTCAATTTTGTAAGAGCTATTCACGGGTGAAAACCAGAAGGCTCTGCGAGGTCTGGTTATCGAAATATGGCCACCCAAAGTGATTTTACTGAAAATTGACCCAAATCTAAAAAAGTCATCGGATGCGGATGGAGATATTTCCGCAACCAAGGCTCGTAACGCGTTGCGGTTTTCAATTCTGAATAGAGAATTAACAGACCTTTCCATGGATGTGCCAAACTCAAAATTTTTTTTTTCAATTAATTTTGGGAAAAATCATGTAACCACTTGTCTATAAAAATCATTATTTTTTCGAAGTTCACCAATCCCATCGAGATATACATCAAACGAAAGGTCTGTTCAATACCTACACACACCTGTAAGCCAAATCGTCCTGCATGGTCTGGTTAGCGAAATATGGCCATCCAAAGTGATTTCACTGATTCCACAGATTTTTGAGCTTTCACTACCTAACAATGTGCTTGGGTGGCGATATTTCCGAAACCAAACCTTGTAAAAGGTTGCGGTTTCCAAAATTTCTAGTCAATTTTGTAAGAGCTATTCACGGGTGAAAACCAGAAGGTTCTGCGAGGTCTGGTTATCGAAATATGGCCACCCAAAGTGATTTTACTGAAAATTGACCCAAATCTAAAAAAGTCATCGGATGCGGATGGAGATATTTCCGCAACCAAGGCTCGTAACGCGTTGTGGTTTTCAATTCTGAATAGAGAATTAACAGACCTTTGCATGGATGTGCCAAACTCAAAAAATTTTTTTTTCAATTAATTTTGGGAAAAATCATGGACTACTTGTCTATAAAAATCATTATTTTTTCGAAGTTCACCAATCCCATCGAGATATACATCAAACGAAAGGTCTGTTCAATACCTACATACACCTGTAAGCCAAATCGTCCTGGATGGTCTGGTTAGCGAAATATGGCCATCCAAAGTGATTTCACTGATTCCACAGATTTTTGAGCTTTCACTACCTAACAATGTGCTTGGGTGGCGATATTTCCGAAACCAAACCTTGTAAAAGGTTGCGGTTTCCAAAATTTCTAGTCAATTTTGTAAGAGCTATTCACGGGTGAAAACCAGAAGGTTCTGCGAGGTCTGGTTATCGAAATATGGCCACCCAAAGTGATTTTACTGAAAATTGACCCAAATCTAAAAAAGTCATCGGATGCGGATGGAGATATTTCCGCAACCAAGGCTCGTAACGCGTTGCGGTTTTCAATTCTGAATAGAGAATTAACAGACCTTTCCATGGATGTGCCAAACTCAAAATTTTTTTTTCAATTAATTTTGGGAAAAATCATGGACTATAACCACTTGTCTATAAAAATCATTATTTTTTCGAAGTTCACCAATCCCATCGAGATATACATCAAACGAAAGGTCTGTTCAATACCTACACACACCTGTAAGCCAAATCGTCCTGCATGGTCTGGTTAGCGAAATATGGCCATCCAAAGTGATTTCACTGATTCCACAGATTTTTGAGCTTTCACTACCTAACAATGTGCTTGGGTGGCGATATTTCCGAAACCAAACCTTGTAAAAGGTTGCGGTTTCCAAAATTTCTAGTCAATTTTGTAAGAGCTATTCACGGGTGAAAACCAGAAGGCTCTGCGAGGTCTGGTTATCGAAATATGGCCACCCAAAGTGATTTTACTGAAAATTGACCCAAATCTAAAAAAGTCATCGGATGCGGATGGAGATATTTCCGCAACCAAGGCTCGTAACGCGTTGCGGTTTTCAATTCTGAATAGAGAATTAACAGACCTTTGCATGGATGTGCCAAACTCAAAATTTTTTTTTTTCAATTAATTTTGGGAAAAATCATGGACTAACCACTTGTCTATAAAAATCATTATTTTTTCGAAGTTCACCAATCCCATCGAGATATACATCAAACGAAAGGTCTGTTCAATACCTACACACACCTGTAAGCCAAATCGTCCTGCATGGTCTGGTTAGCGAAATATGGCCATCCAAAGTGATTTCACTGATTCCACAGATTTTTGAGCTTTCACTACCTAACAATGTGCTTGGGTGGCGATATTTCCGAAACCAAACCTTGTAAAAGGTTGCGGTTTCCAAAATTTCTAGTCAATTTTGTAAGAGCTATTCACGGGTGAAAACCAGAAGGTTCTGCGAGGTCTGGTTATCGAAATATGGCCACCCAAAGTGATTTTACTGAAAATTGACCCAAATCTAAAAAAGTCATCGGATGCGGATGGAGATATTTCCGCAACCAAGGCTCGTAACGCGTTGCGGTTTTCAATTCTGAATAGAGAATTAACAGACCTTTGCATGGATGTGCCAAACTCAAAAATTTTTTTTTTCAATTAATTTTGGGAAAAATCATGGACTAACCACTTGTCTATAAAAATCATTATTTTTTCGAAGTTCACCAATCCCATCGAGATATACATCAAACGAAAGGTCTGTTCAATACCTACACACACCTGTAAGCCAAATCGTCCTGGATGGTCTGGTTAGCGAAATATGGCCATCCAAAGTGATTTCACTGATTCCACAGATTTTTGAGCTTTCACTACCTAACAATGTGCTTGGGTGGCGATATTTCCGAAACCAAACCTTGTAAAAGGTTACGGTTTCCAAAATTTCTAGTCAATTTTGTAAGAGCTATTCACGGGTGAAAACCAGAAGGTTCTGCGAGGTCTGGTTATCGAAATATGGCCACCCAAAGTGATTTTACTAAAAATTGACCCAAATCTAAAAAAGTCATCGGATGCGGATGGAGATATTTCCGCAACCAAGGCTCGTAACGCGTTGCGGTTTTCAATTCTGAATAGAGAATTAACAGACCTTTCCATGGATGTGCCAAACTCAAAATTTTTTTTTCAATTAATTTTGGGAAAAATCATGGACTATAACCACTTGTCTATAAAAATCATTATTTTTTCGAAGTTCACCAATCCCATCGATATATACATCAAACGAAAGGTCTGTTCAATACCTACACACACCTGTAAGCCAAATCGTCCTGGATGGTCTGGTTAGCGAAATATGGCCATCCAAAGTGATTTCACTGATTCCACAGATTTTTGAGCTTTCACTACCTAACAATGTGCTTGGGTGGCGATATTTCCGAAACCAAACCTTGTAAAAGGTTGCGGTTTCCAAAATTTCTAGTCAATTTTGTAAGAGCTATTCACGGGTGAAAACCAGAAGGCTCTGCGAGGTCTGGTTATCGAAATATGGCCACCCAAAGTGATTTTACTGAAAATTGACCCAAATCTAAAAAAGTCATCGGATGCGGATGGAGATATTTCCGCAACCAAGGCTCGTAACGCGTTGCGGTTTTCAATTCTGAATAGAGAATTAACAGACCTTTGCATGGATGTGCCAAACTCAAAATTTTTTTTTTTCAATTAATTTTGGGAAAAATCATGGACTACTTGTCTATAAAAATCATTATTTTTTCGAAGTTCACCAATCCCATCGAGATATACATCAAACGAAAGGTCTGTTCAATACCTACATACACCTGTAAGCCAAATCGTCCTGCATGGTCTGGTTAGCGAAATATGGCCATCCAAAGTGATTTCACTGATTCCACAGATTTTTGAGCTTTCACTACCTAACAATGTGCTTGGGTGGCGATATTTCCGAAACCAAACCTTGTAAAAGGTTGCGGTTTCCAAAATTTCTAGTCAATTTTGTAAGAGCTATTCACGGGTGAAAACCAGAAGGTTCTGCGAGGTCTGGTTATCGAAATATGGCCACCCAAAGTGATTTTACTGAAAATTGACCCAAATCTAAAAAAGTCATCGGATGCGGATGGAGATATTTCCGCAACCAAGGCTCGTAACGCGTTACGGTTTTCAATTCTGAATAGAGAATTAACAGACCTTTCCATGGATGTGCCAAACTCAAAATTTTTTTTTTTCAATTAATTTTGGGAAAAATCATGGACTACTTGTCTATAAAAATCATTATTTTTTCGAAGTTCACCAATCCCATCGAGATATACATCAAACGAAAGGTCTGTTCAATACCTACATACACCTGTAAGCCAAATCGTTCTGGATGGTCTGGTTAGCGAAATATGGCCATCCAAAGTGATTTCACTGATTCCACAGATTTTTGAGCTTTCACTACCTAACAATGTGCTTGGGTGGCGATATTTCCGAAACCAAACCTTGTAAAAGGTTGCGGTTTCCAAAATTTCTAGTCAATTTTGTAAGAGCTATTCACGGGTGAAAACCAGAAGGTTCTGCGAGGTCTGGTTATCGAAATATGGCCACCCAAAGTGATTTTACTGAAAATTGACCCAAATCTAAAAAAGTCATCGGATGCGGATGGAGATATTTCCGCAACCAAGGCTCGTAACGCGTTGCGGTTTTCAATTCTGAATAGAGAATTAACAGACCTTTCCATGGATGTGCCAAACTCAAAATTTTTTTTTCAATTAATTTTGGGAAAAATCATGGACTATAACCACTTGTCTATAAAAATCATTATTTTTTCGAAGTTCACCAATCCCATCGAGATATACATCAAACGAAAGGTCTGTTCAATACCTACACACACCTGTAAGCCAAATCGTCCTGCATGGTCTGGTTAGCGAAATATGGCCATCCAAAGTGATTTCACTGATTCCACAGATTTTTGAGCTTTCACTACCTAACAATGTGCTTGGGTGGCGATATTTCCGAAACCAACCCTTGTAAAAGGTTACGGTTTCCAAAATTTCTAGTCAATTTTGTAAGAGCTATTCACGGGTGAAAACCAGAAGGTTCTGCGAGGTCTGGTTATCGAAATATGGCCACCCAAAGTGATTTTACTGAAAATTGACCCAAATCTAAAAAAGTCATCGGATGCGGATGGAGATATTTCCGCAACCAAGGCTCGTAACGCGTTGCGGTTTTCAATTCTGAATAGAGAATTAACAGACCTTTGCATGGATGTGCCAAACTCAAAATTTTTTTTTTTTCAATTAATTTTGGGAAAAATCATGGACTACTTGTCTATAAAAATCATTATTTTTTCGAAGTTCACCAATCCCATCGAGATATACATCAAACGAAAGGTCTGTTCAATACCTACACACACCTGTAAGCCAAATCGTACTGCATGGTCTGGTTAGCGAAATATGGCCATCCAAAGTGATTTCACTGATTCCACAGATTTTTGAGCTTTCACTACCTAACAATGTGCTTGGGTGGCGATATTTCCGAAACCAAACCTTGTAAAAGGTTGCGGTTTCCAAAATTTCTAGTCAATTTTGTAAGAGCTATTCACGGGTGAAAACCAGAAGGCTCTGCGAGGTCTGGTTATCGAAATATGGCCACCCAAAGTGATTTTACTGAAAATTGACCCAAATCTAAAAAAGTCATCGGATGCGGATGGAGATATTTCCGCAACCAAGGCTCGTAACGCGTTGCGGTTTTCAATTCTGAATAAAGAATTAACAGACCTTTCCATGGATGTGCCAAACTCAAAATTTTTTTTTTTCAATTAATTTTGGGAAAAATCATGGACTAACCACTTGTCTATAAAAATCATTATTTATTCGAAGTTCACCAATCCCATCGAGATATACATCAAACGAAAGGTCTGTTCAATACCTACACACACCTGTAAGCCAAATCGTCCTGCATGGTCTGGTTAGCGAAATATGGCCATCCAAAGTGATTTCACTGATTCCACAGATTTTTGAGCTTTCACTACCTAACAATGTGCTTGGGTGGCGATATTTCCGAAACCAACCCTTGTAAAAGGTTACGGTTTCCAAAATTTCTAGTCAATTTTGTAAGAGCTATTCACGGGTGAAAACCAGAAGGTTCTGCGAGGTCTGGTTATCGAAATATGGCCACCCAAAGTGATTTTACTGAAAATTGACCCAAATCTAAAAAAGTCATCGGATGCGAATGGAGATATTTCCGCAACCAAGGCTCGTAACGCGTTGCGGTTTTCAATTCTGAATAGAGAATTAACAGACCTTTGCATGGATGTGCCAAACTCAAATTTTTTTTTTTTCAATTAATTTTGGGAAAAATCATGGACTACTTGTCTATAAAAATCATTATTTTTTCGAAGTTCACCAATCCCATCGAGATATACATCAAACGAAAGGTCTGTTCAATACCTACATACACCTGTAAGCCAAATCGTCCTGGATGGTCTGGTTAGCGAAATATGGCCATCCAAAGTGATTTCACTGATTCCACAGATTTTTGAGCTTTCACTACCTAACAATGTGCTTGGGTGGCGATATTTCCGAAACCAAACCTTGTAAAAGGTTGCGGTTTCCAAAATTTCTAGTCAATTTTGTACGAGCTATTCACGGGTGAAAACCAGAAGGTTCTGCGAGGTCTGGTTATCGAAATATGGCCACCCAAAGTGATTTTACTGAAAATTGACCCAAATCTAAAAAAGTCATCGGATGCGAATGGAGATATTTCCGCAACCAAGGCTCGTAACGCGTTGCGGTTTTCAATTCTGAATAGAGAATTAACAGACCTTTGCATGGATGTGCCAAACTCAAAAATTTTTTTTTTCAATTAATTTTGGGAAAAATCATGGACTACTTGTCTATAAAAATCATTATTTTTTCGAAGTTCGCCAATCCCATCGAGATATACATCAAACGAAAGGTCTGTTCAATACCTACATATACCTGTAAGCCAAATCGTCCTGGATGGTCTGGTTAGCGAAATATGGCCATCCAAAGTGATTTCACTGATTCCACAGATTTTTGAGCTTTCACTACCTAACAATGTGCTTGGGTGGCGATATTTCCGAAACCAAACCTTGTAAAAGGTTGCGGTTTCCAAAATTTCTAGTCAATTTTGTAAGAGCTATTCACGGGTGAAAACCAGAAGGTTCTGCGAGGTCTGGTTATCGAAATATGGCCACCCAAAGTGATTTTACTGAAAATTGACCCAAATCTAAAAAAGTCATCGGATGCGGATGGAGATATTTCCGCAACCAAGGCTCGTAACGCGTTGCGGTTTTCAATTCTGAATAGAGAATTAACAGACCTTTGCATGGATGTGCCAAACTCAAAAATTTTTTTTTTCAATTAATTTTGGGAAAAATCATGGACTACTTGTCTATAAAAATCATTATTTTTTCGAAGTTCACCAATCCCATCGAGATATACATCAAACGAAAGGTCTGTTCAATACCTACATATACCTGTAAGCCAAATCGTCCTGGATGGTCTGGTTAGCGAAATATGGCCATCCAAAGTGATTTCACTGATTCCACAGATTTTTGAGCTTTCACTACCTAACAATGTGCTTGGGTGGCGATATTTCCGAAACCAAACCTTGTAAAAGGTTGCGGTTTCCAAAATTTCTAGTCAATTTTGTAAGAGCTATTCACGGGTGAAAACCAGAAGGTTCTGCGAGGTCTGGTTATCGAAATATGGCCACCCAAAGTGATTTTACTGAAAATTGACCCAAATCTAAAAAAGTCATCGGATGCGGATGGAGATATTTCCGCAACCAAGGCTCGTAACGCGTTGCGGTTTTCAATTCTGAATAGAGAATTAACAGACCTTTGCATGGATGTGCCAAACTCAAAATTTTTTTTTTTCAATTAATTTTGGGAAAAATCATGGACTACTTGTCTATAAAAATCATTATTTTTTCGAAGTTCACCAATCCCATCGAGATATACATCAAACGAAAGGTCTGTTCAATACCTACATACACCTGTAAGCCAAATCGTCCTGGATGGTCTGGTTAGCGAAATATGGCCATCCAAAGTGATTTCACTGATTCCACAGATTTTTGAGCTTTCACTACCTAACAATGTGCTTGGGTGGCGATATTTCCGAAACCAAACCTTGTAAAAGGTTGCGGTTTCCAAAATTTCTAGTCAATTTTGTAAGAGCTATTCACGGGTGAAAACCAGAAGGTTCTGCGAGGTCTGGTTATCGAAATATGGCCACCCAAAGTGATTTTACTGAAAATTGACCCAAATCTAAAAAAGTCATCGGATGCGGATGGAGATATTTCCGCAACCAAGGCTCGTAACGCGTTGCGGTTTTCAATTCTGAATAGAGAATTAACAGACCTTTCCATGGATGTGCCAAACTCAAAATTTTTTTTTCAATTAATTTTGGGAAAAATCATGGACTATAACCACTTGTCTATAAAAATCATTATTTTTTCGAAGTTCACCAATCCCATCGAGATATACATCAAACGAAAGGTCTGTTCAATACCTACACACACCTGTAAGCCAAATCGTCCTGCATGGTCTGGTTAGCGAAATATGGCCATCCAAAGTGATTTCACTGATTCCACAGATTTTTGAGCTTTCACTACCTAACAATGTGCTTGGGTGGCGATATTTCCGAAACCAACCCTTGTAAAAGGTTACGGTTTCCAAAATTTCTAGTCAATTTTGTAAGAGCTATTCACGGGTGAAAACCAGAAGGTTCTGCGAGGTCTGGTTATCGAAATATGGCCACCCAAAGTGATTTTACTGAAAATTGACCCAAATCTAAAAAAGTCATCGGATGCGGATGGAGATATTTCCGCAACCAAGGCTCGTAACGCGTTGCGGTTTTCAATTCTGAATAGAGAATTAACAGACCTTTGCATGGATGTGCCAAACTCAAAATTTTTTTTTTTTCAATTAATTTTGGGAAAAATCATGGACTACTTGTCTATAAAAATCATTATTTTTTCGAAGTTCACCAATCCCATCGAGATATACATCAAACGAAAGGTCTGTTCAATACCTACACACACCTGTAAGCCAAATCGTACTGCATGGTCTGGTTAGCGAAATATGGCCATCCAAAGTGATTTCACTGATTCCACAGATTTTTGAGCTTTCACTACCTAACAATGTGCTTGGGTGGCGATATTTCCGAAACCAAACCTTGTAAAAGGTTGCGGTTTCCAAAATTTCTAGTCAATTTTGTAAGAGCTATTCACGGGTGAAAACCAGAAGGCTCTGCGAGGTCTGGTTATCGAAATATGGCCACCCAAAGTGATTTTACTGAAAATTGACCCAAATCTAAAAAAGTCATCGGATGCGGATGGAGATATTTCCGCAACCAAGGCTCGTAACGCGTTGCGGTTTTCAATTCTGAATAAAGAATTAACAGACCTTTCCATGGATGTGCCAAACTCAAAATTTTTTTTTTTCAATTAATTTTGGGAAAAATCATGGACTAACCACTTGTCTATAAAAATCATTATTTATTCGAAGTTCACCAATCCCATCGAGATATACATCAAACGAAAGGTCTGTTCAATACCTACACACACCTGTAAGCCAAATCGTCCTGCATGGTCTGGTTAGCGAAATATGGCCATCCAAAGTGATTTCACTGATTCCACAGATTTTTGAGCTTTCACTACCTAACAATGTGCTTGGGTGGCGATATTTCCGAAACCAACCCTTGTAAAAGGTTACGGTTTCCAAAATTTCTAGTCAATTTTGTAAGAGCTATTCACGGGTGAAAACCAGAAGGTTCTGCGAGGTCTGGTTATCGAAATATGGCCACCCAAAGTGATTTTACTGAAAATTGACCCAAATCTAAAAAAGTCATCGGATGCGAATGGAGATATTTCCGCAACCAAGGCTCGTAACGCGTTGCGGTTTTCAATTCTGTATAGAGAATTAACAGACCTTTGCATGGATGTGCCAAACTCAAAATTTTTTTTTTTCAATTAATTTTGGGAAAAATCATGGACTACTTGTCTATAAAAATCATTATTTTTTCGAAGTTCACCAATCCCATCGAGATATACATCAAACGAAAGGTCTGTTCAATACCTACATACACCTGTAAGCCAAATCGTCCTGGATGGTCTGGTTAGCGAAATATGGCCATCCAAAGTGATTTCACTGATTCCACAGATTTTTGAGCTTTCACTACCTAACAATGTGCTTGGGTGGCGATATTTCCGAAACCAAACCTTGTAAAAGGTTGCGGTTTCCAAAATTTCTAGTCAATTTTGTACGAGCTATTCACGGGTGAAAACCAGAAGGTTCTGCGAGGTCTGGTTATCGAAATATGGCCACCCAAAGTGATTTTACTGAAAATTGAGCCAAATCTAAAAAAGTCATCGGATGCGGATGGAGATATTTCCGCAACCAAGGCTCGTAACGCGTTGCGGTTTTCAATTCTGAATAGAGAATTAACAGACCTTTCCATGGATGTGCCAAACTCAAAATTTTTTTTTTTCAATTAATTTTGGGAAAAATCATGGACTACTTGTCTATAAAAATCATTATTTTTTCGAAGTTCACCAATCCCATCGAGATATACATCAAACGAAAGGTCTGTTCAATACCTACACACACCTGTAAGCCAAATCGTCCTGGATGGTCTGGTTAGCGAAATATGGCCATCCAAAGTGATTTCACTGATTCCACAGATTTTTGAGCTTTCACTACCTAACAATGTGCTTGGGTGGCGATATTTCCGAAACCAAACCTTGTAAAAGGTTGCGGTTTCCAAAATTTCTAGTCAATTTTGTAAGAGCTATTCACGGGTGAAAACCAGAAGGCTCTGCGAGGTCTGGTTATCGAAATATGGCCACCCAAAGTGATTTTACTGAAAATTGACCCAAATCTAAAAAAGTCATCGGATGCGGATGGAGATATTTCCGCAACCAAGGCTCGTAACGCGTTGCGGTTTTCAATTCTGAATAGAGAATTAACAGACCTTTCCATGGATGTGCCAAACTCAAATTTTTTTTTTTCAATTAATTTTGGGAAAAATCATGGACTTTGTCTATAAAAATCATTATTTTTTCGAAGTTCACCAATCCCATCGAGATATACATCAAACGAAAGGTCTGTTCAATACCTACATACACCTGTAAGCCAAATCGTCCTGGATGGTCTGGTTAGCGAAATATGGCCATCCAAAGTGATTTCACTGATTCCACAGATTTTTGAGCTTTCACTACCTAACAATGTGCTTGGGTGGCGATATTTCCGAAACCAAACCTTGTAAAAGGTTGCGGTTTCCAAAATTTCTAGTCAATTTTGTACGAGCTATTCACGGGTGAAAACCAGAAGGTTCTGCGAGGTCTGGTTATCGAAATATGGCCACCCAAAGTGATTTTACTGAAAATTGACCCAAATCTAAAAAAGTCATCGGATGCGGATGGAGATATTTCCGCAACCAAGGCTCGTAACGCGTTGCGGTTTTCAATTCTGAATAGAGAATTAACAGACCTTTCCATGGATGTGCCAAACTCAAAAATTTTTTTTTTCAATTAATTTTGGGAAAAATCATGGACTTTGTCTATAAAAATCATTATTTTTTCGAAGTTCACCAATCCCATCGAGATATACATCAAACGAAAGGTCTGTTCAATACCTACACACACCTGTAAGCCAAATCGTACTGCATGGTCTGGTTAGCGAAATATGGCCATCCAAAGTGATTTCACTGATTCCACAGATTTTTGAGCTTTCACTACCTAACAATGTGCTTGGGTGGCGATATTTCCGAAACCAAACCTTGTAAAAGGTTGCGGTTTCCAAAATTTCTAGTCAATTTTGTAAGAGCTATTCACGGGTGAAAACCAGAAGGCTCTGCGAGGTCTGGTTATCGAAATATGGCCACCCAAAGTGATTTTACTGAAAATTGACCCAAATCTAAAAAAGTCATCGGATGCGGATGGAGATATTTCCGCAACCAAGGCTCGTAACGCGTTGCGGTTTTCAATTCTGAATAAAGAATTAACAGACCTTTCCATGGATGTGCCAAACTCAAAATTTTTTTTTTTTCAATTAATTTTGGGAAAAATCATGGACTAACCACTTGTCTATAAAAATCATTATTTTTTCGAAGTTCACCAATCCCATCGAGATATACATCAAACGAAAGGTCTGTTCAATACCTACACACACCTGTAAGCCAAATCGTCCTGCATGGTCTGGTTAGCGAAATATGGCCATCCAAAGTGATTTCACTGATTCCACAGATTTTTGAGCTTTCACTACCTAACAATGTGCTTGGGTGGCGATATTTCCGAAACCAAACCTTGTAAAAGGTTGCGGTTTCCAAAATTTCTAGTCAATTTTGTAAGAGCTATTCACGGGTGAAAACCAGAAGGTTCTGCGAGGTCTGGTTATCGAAATATGGCCACCCAAAGTGATTTTACTGAAAATTGACCCAAATCTAAAAAAGTCATCGGATGCGGATGGAGATATTTCCGCAACCAAGGCTCGTAACGCGTTGCGGTTTTCAATTCTGAATAGAGAATTAACAGACCTTTGCATGGATGTGCCAAACTCAAAAATTTTTTTTTTCAATTAATTTTGGGAAAAATCATGGACTACTTGTCTATAAAAATCATTATTTTTTCGAAGTTCACCAATCCCATCGAGATATACATCAAACGAAAGGTCTGTTCAATACCTACATATACCTGTAAGCCAAATCGTCCTGGATGGTCTGGTTAGCGAAATATGGCCATCCAAAGTGATTTCACTGATTCCACAGATTTTTGAGCTTTCACTACCTAACAATGTGCTTGGGTGGCGATATTTCCGAAACCAAACCTTGTAAAAGGTTGCGGTTTCCAAAATTTCTAGTCAATTTTGTAAGAGCTATTCACGGGTGAAAACCAGAAGGTTCTGCGAGGTCTGGTTATCGAAATATGGCCACCCAAAGTGATTTTACTGAAAATTGACCCAAATCTAAAAAAGTCATCGGATGCGGATGGAGATATTTCCGCAACCAAGGCTCGTAACGCGTTGTGGTTTTCAATTCTGAATAGAGAATTAACAGACCTTTGCATGGATGTGCCAAACTCAAAAATTTTTTTTTTCAATTAATTTTGGGAAAAATCATGGACTACTTGTCTATAAAAATCATTATTTTTTCGAAGTTCACCAATCCCATCGAGATATACATCAAACGAAAGGTCTGTTCAATACCTACATATACCTGTAAGCCAAATCGTCCTGGATGGTCTGGTTAGCGAAATATGGCCATCCAAAGTGATTTCACTGATTCCACAGATTTTTGAGCTTTCACTACCTAACAATGTGCTTGGGTGGCGATATTTCCGAAACCAAACCTTGTAAAAGGTTGCGGTTTCCAAAATTTCTAGTCAATTTTGTAAGAGCTATTCACGGGTGAAAACCAGAAGGTTCTGCGAGGTCTGGTTATCGAAATATGGCCACCCAAAGTGATTTTACTGAAAATTGACCCAAATCTAAAAAAGTCATCGGATGCGGATGGAGATATTTCCGCAACCAAGGCTCGTAACGCGTTGCGGTTTTCAATTCTGAATAGAGAATTAGCAGACCTTTCCATGGATGTGCCAAACTCAAAATTTTTTTTTCAATTAATTTTGGGAAAAATCATGGACTATAACCACTTGTCTATAAAAATCATTATTTTTTCGAAGTTCACCAATCCCATCGAGATATACATCAAACGAAAGGTCTGTTCAATACCTACACACACCTGTAAGCCAAATCGTCCTGCATGGTCTGGTTAGCGAAATATGGCCATCCAAAGTGATTTCACTGATTCCACAGATTTTTGAGCTTTCACTACCTAACAATGTGCTTGGGTGGCGATATTTCCGAAACCAAACCTTGTAAAAGGTTGCGGTTTCCAAAATTTCTAGTCAATTTTGTAAGAGCTATTCACGGGTGAAAACCAGAAGGTTCTGCGAGGTCTGGTTATCGAAATATGGCCACCCAAAGTGATTTTACTGAAAATTGACCCAAATCTAAAAAAGTCATCGGATGCGGATGGAGATATTTCCGCAACCAAGGCTCGTAACGCGTTGTGGTTTTCAATTCTGAATAGAGAATTAACAGACCTTTGCATGGATGTGCCAAACTCAAAAATTTTTTTTTTCAATTAATTTTGGGAAAAATCATGGACTACTTGTCTATAAAAATCATTATTTTTTCGAAGTTCACCAATCCCATCGAGATATACATCAAACGAAAGGTCTGTTCAATACCTACATATACCTGTAAGCCAAATCGTCCTGGATGGTCTGGTTAGCGAAATATGGCCATCCAAAGTGATTTCACTGATTCCACAGATTTTTGAGCTTTCACTACCTAACAATGTGCTTGGGTGGCGATATTTCCGAAACCAAACCTTGTAAAAGGTTGCGGTTTCCAAAATTTCTAGTCAATTTTGTAAGAGCTATTCACGGGTGAAAACCAGAAGGTTCTGCGAGGTCTGGTTATCGAAATATGGCCACCCAAAGTGATTTTACTGAAAATTGACCCAAATCTAAAAAAGTCATCGGATGCGGATGGAGATATTTCCGCAACCAAGGCTCGTAACGCGTTGCGGTTTTCAATTCTGAATAGAGAATTAGCAGACCTTTCCATGGATGTGCCAAACTCAAAATTTTTTTTTCAATTAATTTTGGGAAAAATCATGGACTATAACCACTTGTCTATAAAAATCATTATTTTTTCGAAGTTCACCAATCCCATCGAGATATACATCAAACGAAAGGTCTGTTCAATACCTACACACACCTGTAAGCCAAATCGTCCTGGATGGTCTGGTTAGCGAAATATGGCCATCCAAAGTGATTTCACTGATTCCACAGATTTTTGAGCTTTCACTACCTAACAATGTGCTTGGGTGGCGATATTTCCGAAACCAAACCTTGTAAAAGGTTGCGGTTTCCAAAATTTCTAGTCAATTTTGTAAGAGCTATTCACGGGTGAAAACCAGAAGGTTCTGCGAGGTCTGGTTATCGAAATATGGCCACCCAAAGTGATTTTACTGAAAATTGACCCAAATCTAAAAAAGTCATCGGATGCGGATGGAGATATTTCCGCAACCAAGGCTCGTAACGCGTTGCGGTTTTCAATTCTGAATAGAGAATTAGCAGACCTTTCCATGGATGTGCCAAACTCAAAATTTTTTTTTCAATTAATTTTGGGAAAAATCATGGACTATAACCACTTGTCTATAAAAATCATTATTTTTTCGAAGTTCACCAATCCCATCGAGATATACATCAAACGAAAGGTCTGTTCAATACCTACACACACCTGTAAGCCAAATCGTCCTGGATGGTCTGGTTAGCGAAATATGGCCATCCAAAGTGATTTCACTGATTCCACAGATTTTTGAGCTTTCACTACCTAACAATGTGCTTGGGTGGCGATATTTCCGAAACCAAACCTTGTAAAAGGTTGCGGTTTCCAAAATTTCTAGTCAATTTTGTAAGAGCTATTCACGGGTGAAAACCAGAAGGTTCTGCGAGGTCTGGTTATCGAAATATGGCCACCCAAAGTGATTTTACTGAAAATTCACCCAAATCTAAAAAAGTCATCGGATGCGGATGGAGATATTTCCGCAACCAAGGCTCGTAACGCGTTGCGGTTTTCAATTCTGAATAGAGAATTAACAGACCTTTCCATGGATGTGCCAAACTCAAAATTTTTTTTTTCAATTAATTTTGGGAAAAATCATGGACTAACCACTTGTCTATAAAAATCATTATTTTTTCGAAGTTCACCAATCCCATCGAGATATACATCAAACGAAAGGTCTGTTCAATACCTACACACACCTGTAAGCCAAATCGTCCTGCATGGTCTGGTTAGCGAAATATGGCCATCCAAAGTGATTTCACTGATTCCACAGATTTTTGAGCTTTCACTACCTAACAATGTGCTTGGGTGGCGATATTTCCGAAACCAAACCTTGTAAAAGGTTGCGGTTTCCAAAATTTCTAGTCAATTTTGTAAGAGCTATTCACGGGTGAAAACCAGAAGGTTCTGCGAGGTCTGGTTATCGAAATATGGCCACCCAAAGTGATTTTACTGAAAATTGACCCAAATCTAAAAAAGTCATCGGATGCGGATGGAGATATTTCCGCAACCAAGGCTCGTAACGCGTTGTGGTTTTCAATTCTGAATAGAGAATTAACAGACCTTTGCATGGATGTGCCAAACTCAAAAATTTTTTTTTTCAATTAATTTTGGGAAAAATCATGGACTACTTGTCTATAAAAATCATTATTTTTTCGAAGTTCACCAATCCCATCGAGATATACATCAAACGAAAGGTCTGTTCAATACCTACACACACCTGTAAGCCAAATCGTCCTGCATGGTCTGGTTAGCGAAATATGGCCATCCAAAGTGATTTCACTGATTCCACAGATTTTTGAGCTTTCACTACCTAACAATGTGCTTGGGTGGCGATATTTCCGAAACCAAACCTTGTAAAAGGTTGCGGTTTCCAAAATTTCTAGTCAATTTTGTAAGAGCTATTCACGGGTGAAAACCAGAAGGTTCTGCGAGGTCTGGTTATCGAAATATGGCCACCCAAAGTGATTTTACTGAAAATTGACCCAAATCTAAAAAAGTCATCGGATGCGGATGGAGATATTTCCGCAACCAAGGCTCGTAACGCGTTGTGGTTTTCAATTCTGAATAGAGAATTAACAGACCTTTGCATGGATGTGCCAAACTCAAAAATTTTTTTTTTCAATTAATTTTGGGAAAAATCATGGACTACTTGTCTATAAAAATCATTATTTTTTCGAAGTTCACCAATCCCATCGAGATATACATCAAACGAAAGGTCTGTTCAATACCTACATATACCTGTAAGCCAAATCGTCCTGGATGGTCTGGTTAGCGAAATATGGCCATCCAAAGTGATTTCACTGATTCCACAGATTTTTGAGCTTTCACTACCTAACAATGTGCTTGGGTGGCGATATTTCCGAAACCAAACCTTGTAAAAGGTTGCGGTTTCCAAAATTTCTAGTCAATTTTGTAAGAGCTATTCACGGGTGAAAACCAGAAGGTTCTGCGAGGTCTGGTTATCGAAATATGGCCACCCAAAGTGATTTTACTGAAAATTGACCCAAATCTAAAAAAGTCATCGGATGCGGATGGAGATATTTCCGCAACCAAGGCTCGTAACGCGTTGCGGTTTTCAATTCTGAATAGAGAATTAGCAGACCTTTCCATGGATGTGCCAAACTCAAAATTTTTTTTTCAATTAATTTTGGGAAAAATCATGGACTATAACCACTTGTCTATAAAAATCATTATTTTTTCGAAGTTCACCAATCCCATCGAGATATACATCAAACGAAAGGTCTGTTCAATACCTACACACACCTGTAAGCCAAATCGTCCTGCATGGTCTGGTTAGCGAAATATGGCCATCCAAAGTGATTTCACTGATTCCACAGATTTTTGAGCTTTCACTACCTAACAATGTGCTTGGGTGGCGATATTTCCGAAACCAAACCTTGTAAAAGGTTGCGGTTTCCAAAATTTCTAGTCAATTTTGTAAGAGCTATTCACGGGTGAAAACCAGAAGGTTCTGCGAGGTCTGGTTATCGAAATATGGCCACCCAAAGTGATTTTACTGAAAATTGACCCAAATCTAAAAAAGTCATCGGATGCGGATGGAGATATTTCCGCAACCAAGGCTCGTAACGCGTTGTGGTTTTCAATTCTGAATAGAGAATTAACAGACCTTTGCATGGATGTGCCAAACTCAAAAATTTTTTTTTTCAATTAATTTTGGGAAAAATCATGGACTACTTGTCTATAAAAATCATTATTTTTTCGAAGTTCACCAATCCCATCGAGATATACATCAAACGAAAGGTCTGTTCAATACCTACATATACCTGTAAGCCAAATCGTCCTGGATGGTCTGGTTAGCGAAATATGGCCATCCAAAGTGATTTCACTGATTCCACAGATTTTTGAGCTTTCACTACCTAACAATGTGCTTGGGTGGCGATATTTCCGAAACCAAACCTTGTAAAAGGTTGCGGTTTCCAAAATTTCTAGTCAATTTTGTAAGAGCTATTCACGGGTGAAAACCAGAAGGTTCTGCGAGGTCTGGTTATCGAAATATGGCCACCCAAAGTGATTTTACTGAAAATTGACCCAAATCTAAAAAAGTCATCGGATGCGGATGGAGATATTTCCGCAACCAAGGCTCGTAACGCGTTGCGGTTTTCAATTCTGAATAGAGAATTAGCAGACCTTTCCATGGATGTGCCAAACTCAAAATTTTTTTTTCAATTAATTTTGGGAAAAATCATGGACTATAACCACTTGTCTATAAAAATCATTATTTTTTCGAAGTTCACCAATCCCATCGAGATATACATCAAACGAAAGGTCTGTTCAATACCTACACACACCTGTAAGCCAAATCGTCCTGGATGGTCTGGTTAGCGAAATATGGCCATCCAAAGTGATTTCACTGATTCCACAGATTTTTGAGCTTTCACTACCTAACAATGTGCTTGGGTGGCGATATTTCCGAAACCAAACCTTGTAAAAGGTTGCGGTTTCCAAAATTTCTAGTCAATTTTGTAAGAGCTATTCACGGGTGAAAACCAGAAGGTTCTGCGAGGTCTGGTTATCGAAATATGGCCACCCAAAGTGATTTTACTGAAAATTCACCCAAATCTAAAAAAGTCATCGGATGCGGATGGAGATATTTCCGCAACCAAGGCTCGTAACGCGTTGCGGTTTTCAATTCTGAATAGAGAATTAACAGACCTTTCCATGGATGTGCCAAACTCAAAATTTTTTTTTTCAATTAATTTTGGGAAAAATCATGGACTAACCACTTGTCTATAAAAATCATTATTTTTTCGAAGTTCACCAATCCCATCGAGATATACATCAAACGAAAGGTCTGTTTAATACCTATACACACCTGTAAGCCAAATCGTCCTGCATGGTCTGGTTAGCGAAATATGGCCATCCAAAGTGATTTCACTGATTCCACAGATTTTTGAGCTTTCACTACCTAACAATGTGCTTGGGTGGCGATATTTCCGAAACCAAACCTTGTAAAAGGTTGCGGTTTCCAAAATTTCTAGTCAATTTTGTAAGAGCTATTCACGGGTGAAAACCAGAAGGTTCTGCGAGGTCTGGTTATCGAAATATGGCCACCCAAAGTGATTTTACTGAAAATTGACCCAAATCTAAAAAAGTCATCGGATGCGGATGGAGATATTTCCGCAACCAAGGCTCGTAACGCGTTGTGGTTTTCAATTCTGAATAGAGAATTAACAGACCTTTGCATGGATGTGCCAAACTCAAAAATTTTTTTTTTCAATTAATTTTGGGAAAAATCATGGACTACTTGTCTATAAAAATCATTATTTTTTCGAAGTTCACCAATCCCATCGAGATATACATCAAACGAAAGGTCTGTTCAATACCTACATATACCTGTAAGCCAAATCGTCCTGGATGGTCTGGTTAGCGAAATATGGCCATCCAAAGTGATTTCACTGATTCCACAGATTTTTGAGCTTTCACTACCTAACAATGTGCTTGGGTGGCGATATTTCCGAAACCAAACCTTGTAAAAGGTTGCGGTTTCCAAAATTTCTAGTCAATTTTGTAAGAGCTATTCACGGGTGAAAACCAGAAGGTTCTGCGAGGTCTGGTTATCGAAATATGGCCACCCAAAGTGATTTTACTGAAAATTGACCCAAATCTAAAAAAGTCATCGGATGCGGATGGAGATATTTCCGCAACCAAGGCTCGTAACGCGTTGCGGTTTTCAATTCTGAATAGAGAATTAGCAGACCTTTCCATGGATGTGCCAAACTCAAAATTTTTTTTTCAATTAATTTTGGGAAAAATCATGGACTATAACCACTTGTCTATAAAAATCATTATTTTTTCGAAGTTCACCAATCCCATCGAGATATACATCAAACGAAAGGTCTGTTCAATACCTACACACACCTGTAAGCCAAATCGTCCTGGATGGTCTGGTTAGCGAAATATGGCCATCCAAAGTGATTTCACTGATTCCACAGATTTTTGAGCTTTCACTACCTAACAATGTGCTTGGGTGGCGATATTTCCGAAACCAAACCTTGTAAAAGGTTGCGGTTTCCAAAATTTCTAGTCAATTTTGTAAGAGCTATTCACGGGTGAAAACCAGAAGGCTCTGCGAGGTCTGGTTATCGAAATATGGCCACCCAAAGTGATTTTACTGAAAATTGACCCAAATCTAAAAAAGTCATCGGATGCGGATGGAGATATTTCCGCAACCAAGGCTCGTAACGCGTTGCGGTTTTCAATTCTGAATAGAGAATTAACAGACCTTTGCATGGATGTGCCAAACTCAAAATTTTTTTTTTTCAATTAATTTTGGGAAAAATCATGGACTACTTGTCTATAAAAATCATTATTTTTTCGAAGTTCACCAATCCCATCGAGATATACATCAAACGAAAGGTCTGTTCAATACCTACATACACCTGTAAGCCAAATCGTCCTGGATGGTCTGGTTAGCGAAATATGGCCATCCAAAGTGATTTCACTGATTCCACAGATTTTTGAGCTTTCACTACCTAACAATGTGCTTGGGTGGCGATATTTCCGAAACCAAACCTTGTAAAAGGTTGCGGTTTCCAAAATTTCTAGTCAATTTTGTAAGAGCTATTCACGGGTGAAAACCAGAAGGTTCTGCGAGGTCTGGTTATCGAAATATGGCCACCCAAAGTGATTTTACTGAAAATTGACCCAAATCTAAAAAAGTCATCGGATGCGGATGGAGATATTTCCGCAACCAAGGCTCGTAACGTGTTGCGGTTTTCAATTCTGAATAGAGAATTAACAGACCTTTGCATGGATGTGCCAAACTCAAATTTTTTTTTTTTTCAATTAATTTTGGGAAAAATCATGGACTACTTGTCTATAAAAATCATTATTTTTTCGAAGTTCACCAATCCCATCGAAATATACATCAAACGAAAGGTCTGTTCAATACCTACATACACCTGTAAGCCAAATCGTCCTGGATGGTCTGGTTAGCGAAATATGGCCATCCAAAGTGATTTCACTGATTCCACAGATTTTTGAGCTTTCACTACCTAACAATGTGCTTGGGTGGCGATATTTCCGAAACCAAACCTTGTAAAAGGTTGCGGTTTCCAAAATTTCTAGTCAATTTTGTAAGAGCTATTCACGGGTGAAAACCAGAAGGTTCTGCGAGGTCTGGTTATCGAAATATGGCCACCCAAAGTGATTTTACTGAAAATTGACCCAAATCTAAAAAAGTCATCGGATGCGGATGGAGATATTTCCGCAACCAAGGCTCGTAACGCGTTGCGGTTTTCAATTCTGAATAGAAAATTAACAGACTATTCCATGGATGTGCCAAACTCAAAATTTTTTTTTCAATTAATTTTGGGAAATATCATGGACTATAACCACTTGTCTATAAAAATCATTATTTTTTCGAAGTTCACCAATCCCATCGAGATATACATCAAACGAAAGGTCTGTTCAATACCTACATACACCTGTAAGCCAAATCGTCCTGGATGGTCTGGTTAGCGAAATATGGCCATCCAAAGTGATTTCACTGATTCCACAGATTTTTGAGCTTTCACTACCTAACAATGTGCTTGGGTGGCGATATTTCCGAAACCAAACCTTGGAAAAGGTTGCGGTTTCCAAAATTTCTAGTCAATTTTGTAAGAGCTATTCACGGGTGAAAACCAGAAGGTTCTGCGAGGTCTGGTTATCGAAATATGGCCACCCAAAGTGATTTTACTGAAAATTGACCCAAATCTAAAAAAGTCATCGGATGCGGATGGAGATATTTCCGCAACCAAGGCTCGTAACGCGTTGCGGTTTTCAATTCTGAATAGAGAATTAACAGACCTTTGCATGGATGTGCCAAACTCAAAAATTTTTTTTTTCAATTAATTTTGGGAAAAATCATGGACTATAACCACTTGTCTATAAAAATCATTATTTTTTCGAAGTTCACCAATCCCATCGAGATATACATCAAACGAAAGGTCTGTTCAATACCTACACACACCTGTAAGCCAAATCGTCCTGGATGGTCTGGTTAGCGAAATATGGCCATCCAAAGTGATTTCACTGATTCCACAGATTTTTGAGCTTTCACTACCTAACAATGTGCTTGGGTGGCGATATTTCCGAAACCAAACCTTGTAAAAGGTTGCGGTTTCCAAAATTTCTAGTCAATTTTGGAAGAGCTATTCACGGGTGAAAACCAGAAGGCTCTGCGAGGTCTGGTTATCGAAATATGGCCACCCAAAGTGATTTTACTGAAAATTGACCCAAATCTAAAAAAGTCATCGGATGCGGATGGAGATATTTCCGCAACCAAGGCTCGTAACGCGTTGCGGTTTTCAATTCTGAATAGAGAATTAACAGACCTTTGCATGGATGTGCCAAACTCAAAATTTTTTTTTTTCAATTAATTTTGGGAAAAATCATGGACTATGTCTATAAAAATCATTATTTTTTCGAAGTTCACCAATCCCATCGAGATATACATCAAACGAAAGGTCTGTTCAATACCTACACACACCTGTAAGCCAAATCGTCCTGGATGGTCTGGTTAGCGAAATATGGCCATCCAAAGTGATTTCACTGATTCCACAGATTTTTGAGCTTTCACTACCTAACAATGTGCTTGGGTGGCGATATTTCCGAAACCAAACCTTGTAAAAGGTTGCGGTTTCCAAAATTTCTAGTCAATTTTGTAAGAGCTATTCACGGGTGAAAACCAGAAGGTTCTGCGAGGTCTGGTTATCGAAATATGGCCACCCAAAGTGATTTTACTGAAAATTGACCCAAATCTAAAAAAGTCATCGGATGCGGATGGAGATATTTCCGCAACCAAGGCTCGTAACGTGTTGCGGTTTTCAATTCTGAATAGAGAATTAACAGACCTTTGCATGGATGTGCCAAACTCAAATTTTTTTTTTTTTCAATTAATTTTGGGAAAAATCATGGACTACTTGTCTATAAAAATCATTATTTTTTCGAAGTTCACCAATCCCATCGAAATATACATCAAACGAAAGGTCTGTTCAATACCTACATACACCTGTAAGCCAAATCGTCCTGGATGGTCTGGTTAGCGAAATATGGCCATCCAAAGTGATTTCACTGATTCCACAGATTTTTGAGCTTTCACTACCTAACAATGTGCTTGGGTGGCGATATTTCCGAAACCAAACCTTGTAAAAGGTTGCGGTTTCCAAAATTTCTAGTCAATTTTGTAAGAGCTATTCACGGGTGAAAACCAGAAGGTTCTGCGAGGTCTGGTTATCGAAATATGGCCACCCAAAGTGATTTTACTGAAAATTGACCCAAATCTAAAAAAGTCATCGGATGCGGATGGAGATATTTCCGCAACCAAGGCTCGTAACGCGTTGCGGTTTTCAATTCTGAATAGAGAATTAACAGACCTTTCCATGGATGTGCCAAACTCAAAATTTTTTTTTCAATTAATTTTGGGAAATATCATGGACTATAACCACTTGTCTATAAAAATCATTATTTTTTCGAAGTTCACCAATCCCATCGAGATATACATCAAACGAAAGGTCTGTTCAATACCTACATACACCTGTAAGCCAAATCGTCCTGGATGGTCTGGTTAGCGAAATATGGCCATCCAAAGTGATTTCACTGATTCCACAGATTTTTGAGCTTTCACTACCTAACAATGTGCTTGGGTGGCGATATTTCCGAAACCAAACCTTGGAAAAGGTTGCGGTTTCCAAAATTTCTAGTCAATTTTGTAAGAGCTATTCACGGGTGAAAACCAGAAGGTTCTGCGAGGTCTGGTTATCGAAATATGGCCACCCAAAGTGATTTTACTGAAAATTGACCCAAATCTAAAAAAGTCATCGGATGCGGATGGAGATATTTCCGCAACCAAGGCTCGTAACGCGTTGCGGTTTTCAATTCTGAATAGAGAATTAACAGACCTTTGCATGGATGTGCCAAACTCAAAAATTTTTTTTTTCAATTAATTTTGGGAAAAATCATGGACTATAACCACTTGTCTATAAAAATCATTATTTTTTCGAAGTTCACCAATCCCATCGAGATATACATCAAACGAAAGGTCTGTTCAATACCTACACACACCTGTAAGCCAAATCGTCCTGGATGGTCTGGTTAGCGAAATATGGCCATCCAAAGTGATTTCACTGATTCCACAGATTTTTGAGCTTTCACTACCTAACAATGTGCTTGGGTGGCGATATTTCCGAAACCAAACCTTGTAAAAGGTTGCGGTTTCCAAAATTTCTAGTCAATTTTGGAAGAGCTATTCACGGGTGAAAACCAGAAGGCTCTGCGAGGTCTGGTTATCGAAATATGGCCACCCAAAGTGATTTTACTGAAAATTGACCCAAATCTAAAAAAGTCATCGGATGCGGATGGAGATATTTCCGCAACCAAGGCTCGTAACGCGTTGCGGTTTTCAATTCTGAATAGAGAATTAACAGACCTTTGCATGGATGTGCCAAACTCAAAATTTTTTTTTTTCAATTAATTTTGGGAAAAATCATGGACTACTTGTCTATAAAAATCATTATTTTTTCGAAGTTCACCAATCCCATCGAGATATACATCAAACGAAAGGTCTGTTCAATACCTACACACACCTGTAAGCCAAATCGTCCTGGATGGTCTGGTTAGCGAAATATGGCCATCCAAAGTGATTTCACTGATTCCACAGATTTTTGAGCTTTCACTACCTAACAATGTGCTTGGGTGGCGATATTTCCGAAACCAAACCTTGTAAAAGGTTGCGGTTTCCAAAATTTCTAGTCAATTTTGGAAGAGCTATTCACGGGTGAAAACCAGAAGGCTCTGCGAGGTCTGGTTATCGAAATATGGCCACCCAAAGTGATTTTACTGAAAATTGACCCAAATCTAAAAAAGTCATCGGATGCGGATGGAGATATTTCCGCAACCAAGGCTCGTAACGCGTTGCGGTTTTCAATTCTGAATAGAGAATTAACAGACCTTTGCATGGATGTGCCAAACTCAAAATTTTTTTTTTTCAATTAATTTTGGGAAAAATCATGGACTACTTGTCTATAAAAATCATTATTTTTTCGAAGTTCACCAATCCCATCGAGATATACATCAAACGAAAGGTCTGTTCAATACCTACATACACCTGTAAGCCAAATCGTCCTGGATGGTCTGGTTAGCGAAATATGGCCATCCAAAGTGATTTCACTGATTCCACAGATTTTTGAGCTTTCACTACCTAACAATGTGCTTGGGTGGCGATATTTCCGAAACCAAACCTTGTAAAAGGTTGCGGTTTCCAAAATTTCTAGTCAATTTTGTAAGAGCTATTCACGGGTGAAAACCAGAAGGTTCTGCGAGGTCTGGTTATCGAAATATGGCCACCCAAAGTGATTTTACTGAAAATTGCCCCAAATCTAAAAAAGTCATCGGATGCGGATGGAGATATTTCCGCAACCAAGGCTCGTAACGCGTTGCGGTTTTCAATTCTGAATAGAGAATTAACAGACCTTTCCATGGATGTGCCAAACTCAAAATTTTTTTTTCAATTAATTTTGGGAAAAATCATGGACTATAACCACTTGTCTATAAAAATCATTATTTTTTCGAAGTTCACCAATCCCATCGAGATATACATCAAACGAAAGGTCTGTTCAATACCTACACACACCTGTAAGCCAAATCGTCCTGCATGGTCTGGTTAGCGAAATATGGCCATCCAAAGTGATTTCACTGATTCCACAGATTTTTGAGCTTTCACTACCTAACAATGTGCTTGGGTGGCGATATTTCCGAAACCAAACCTTGTAAAAGGTTGCGGTTTCCAAAATTTCTAGTCAATTTTGGAAGAGCTATTCACGGGTGAAAACCAGAAGGCTCTGCGAGGTCTGGTTATCGAAATATGGCCACCCAAAGTGATTTTACTGAAAATTGCCCCAAATCTAAAAAAGTCATCGGATGCGGATGGAGATATTTCCGCAACCAAGGCTCGTAACGCGTTGCGGTTTTCAATTCTGAATAGAGAATTAACAGACCTTTCCATGGATGTGCCAAACTCAAAATTTTTTTTTCAATTAATTTTGGGAAAAATCATGGACTATAACCACTTGTCTATAAAAATCATTATTTTTTCGAAGTTCACCAATCCCATCGAGATATACATCAAACGAAAGGTCTGTTCAATACCTACACACACCTGTAAGCCAAATCGTCCTGCATGGTCTGGTTAGCGAAATATGGCCATCCAAAGTGATTTCACTGATTCCACAGATTTTTGAGCTTTCACTACCTAACAATGTGCTTGGGTGGCGATATTTCCGAAACCAAACCTTGTAAAAGGTTGCGGTTTCCAAAATTTCTAGTCAATTTTGTAAGAGCTATTCACGGGTGAAAACCAGAAGGCTCTGCGAGGTCTGGTTATCGAAATATGGCCACCCAAAGTGATTTCACTGAAAATTGACCCAAATCTAAAAAAGTCATCGGATGCGGATGGAGATATTTCCGCAACCAAGGCTCGTAACGCGTTGCGGTTTTCAATTCTGAATAGAGAATTAACAGACCTTACCATGGATGTGCCAAACTCAAAATTTTTTTTTCAATTAATTTTGGGAAAAATCATGGACTATAACCACTTGTCTATAAAAATCATTATTTTTTCGAAGTTCACCAATCCCATCGAGATATACATCAAACGAAAGGTCTGTTCAATACCTACACACACCTGTAAGCCAAATCGTCCTGCATGGTCTGGTTAGCGAAATATGGCCATCCAAAGTGATTTCACTGATTCCACAGATTTTTGAGCTTTCACTACCTAACAATGTGCTTGGGTGGCGATATTTCCGAAACCAAACCTTGTAAAAGGTTGCGGTTTCCAAAATTTCTAGTCAATTTTGTAAGAGCTATTCACGGGTGAAAACCAGAAGGTTCTGCGAGGTCTGGTTATCGAAATATGGCCACCCAAAGTGATTTTACTGAAAATTGACCCAAATCTAAAAAAGTCATCGGATGCGGATGGAGATATTTCCGCAACCAAGGCTCGTAACGCGTTGCGGTTTTCAATTCTGAATAGAGAATTAACAGACCTTTGCATGGATGTGCCAAACTCAAAATTTTTTTTTTCAATTAATTTTGGGAAAAATCATGGACTACTTGTCTATAAAAATCATTATTTTTTCGAAGTTCACCAATCCCATCGAGATATACATCAAACGAAAGGTCTGTTCAATACCTACATACACCTGTAAGCCAAATCGTCCTGCATGGTCTGGTTAGCGAAATATGGCCATCCAAAGTGATTTCACTGATTCCACAGATTTTTGAGCTTTCACTACCTAACAATGTGCTTGGGTGGCGATATTTCCGAAACCAAACCTTGTAAAAGGTTGCGGTTTCCAAAATTTCTAGTCAATTTTGTAAGAGCTATTCACGGGTGAAAACCAGAAGGTTCTGCGAGGTCTGGTTATCGAAATATGGCCACCCAAAGTGATTTTACTGAAAATTGACCCAAATCTAAAAAAGTCATCGGATGCGGATGGAGATATTTCCGCAACCAAGGCTCGTAACGCGTTGCGGTTTTCAATTCTGAATAGAGAATTAACAGACCTTTCCATGGATGTGCCAAACTCAAAATTTTTTTTTTCAATTAATTTTGGGAAAAATCATGGACTAACACTTGTCTATAAAAATCATTATTTTTTCGAAGTTCACCAATCCCATCGAGATATACATCAAACGAAAGGTCTGTTCAATACCTACACACACCTGTAAGCCAAATCGTCCTGCATGGTCTGGTTAGCGAAATATGGCCATCCAAAGTGATTTCACTGATTCCACAGATTTTTGAGCTTTCACTACCTAACAATGTGCTTGGGTGGCGATATTTCCGAAACCAAACCTTGTAAAAGGTTACGGTTTCCAAAATTTCTAGTCAATTTTGTAAGAGCTATTCACGGGTGAAAACCAGAAGGTTCTGCGAGGTCTGGTTATCGAAATATGGCCACCCAAAGTGATTTCACTGAAAATTGACCCAAATCTAAAAAAGTCATCGGATGCGGATGGAGATATTTCCGCAACCAAGGCTCGTAACGCGTTGCGGTTTTCAATTCTGAATAGAGAATTAACAGACCTTACCATGGATGTGCCAAACTCAAAATTTTTTTTTCAATTAATTTTGGGAAAAATCATGGACTATAACCACTTGTCTATAAAAATCATTATTTTTTCGAAGTTCACCAATCCCATCGAGATATACATCAAACGAAAGGTCTGTTCAATACCTACACACACCTGTAAGCCAAATCGTCCTGCATGGTCTGGTTAGCGAAATATGGCCATCCAAAGTGATTTCACTGATTCCACAGATTTTTGAGCTTTCACTACCTAACAATGTGCTTGGGTGGCGATATTTCCGAAGCCAAACCTTGTAAAAGGTTGCGGTTTCCAAAATTTCTAGTCAATTTTGTAAGAGCTATTCACGGGTGAAAACCAGAAGGTTCTGCGAGGTCTGGTTATCGAAATATGGCCACCCAAAGTGATTTTACTGAAAATTGACCCAAATCTAAAAAAGTCATCGGATGCGGATGGAGATATTTCCGCAACCAAGGCTCGTAACGCGTTGCGGTTTTCAATTCTGAATAGAGAATTAACAGACCTTTGCATGGATGTGCCAAACTCAAAATTTTTTTTTTTCAATTAATTTTGGGAAAAATCATGGACTACTTGTCTATAAAAATCATTATTTTTTCGAAGTTCACCAATCCCATCGAGATATACATCAAACGAAAGGTCTGTTCAATACCTACATACACCTGTAAGCCAAATCGTCCTGGATGGTCTGGTTAGCGAAATATGGCCATCCAAAGTGATTTCACTGATTCCACAGATTTTTGAGCTTTCACTACCTAACAATGTGCTTGGGTGGCGATATTTCCGAAACCAAACCTTGTAAAAGGTTGCGGTTTCCAAAATTTCTAGTCAATTTTGTAAGAGCTATTCACGGGTGAAAACCAGAAGGTTCTGCGAGGTCTGGTTATCGAAATATGGCCACCCAAAGTGATTTTACTGAAAATTGACCCAAATCTAAAAAAGTCATCGGATGCGGATGGAGATATTTTCGCAACCAAGGCTCGTAACGCGTTGCGGTTTTCAATTCTGAATAGAGAATTAACAGACCTTTGCATGGAAGTGCTAAACTCAAAATTTTTTTTTTTCAATTAATTTTGGGAAAAATCATGGACTACTTGTCTATAAAAATCATTATTTTTTCGAAGTTCACCAATCCCATCGAGATATACATCAAACGAAAGGTCTGTTCAATACCTACATACACCTGTAAGCCAAATCGTCCTGGATGGTCTGGTTAGCGAAATATGGCCATCCAAAGTGATTTCACTGATTCCACAGATTTTTGAGCTTTCACTACCTAACAATGTGCTTGGGTGGCGATATTTCCGAAACCAAACCTTGTAAAAGGTTGCGGTTTCCAAAATTTCTAGTCAATTTTGTAAGAGCTATTCACGGGTGAAAACCAGAAGGTTCTGCGAGGTCTGGTTATCGAAATATGGCCACCCAAAGTGATTTTACTGAAAATTGACCCAAATCTAAAAAAGTCATCGGATGCGGATGGAGATATTTCCGCAACCAAGGCTCGTAACGCATTGCGGTTTTCAATTCTGAATAGAGAATTAACAGACCTTTGCATGGATGTGCTAAACTCAAAATTTTTTTTTTTCTATTAATTTTGGGAAAAATCATGGACTACTTGTCTATAAAAATCATTATTTTTTCGAAGTTCACCAATCCCATCGAGATATACATCAAACGAAAGGTCTGTTCAATACCTACATACACCTGTAAGCCAAATCGTCCTGGATGGTCTGGTTAGCGAAATATGGCCATCCAAAGTGATTTCACTGATTCCACAGATTTTTGAGCTTTCACTACCTAACAATGTGCTTGGGTGGCGATATTTCCGAAACCAAACCTTGTAAAAGGTTACGGTTTCCAAAATTTCTAGTCAATTTTGTAAGAGCTATTCACGGGTGAAAACCAGAAGGTTCTGCGAGGTCTGGTTATCGAAATATGGCCACCCAAAGTGATTTTACTGAAAATTGACCCAAATCTAAAAAAGTCATCGGATGCGGATGGAGATATTTCCGCAACCAAGGCTCGTAACGCGTTGCGGTTTTCAATTCTGAATAGAGAATTAACAGACCTTTGCATGGATGTGCCAAACTCAAAATTTTTTTTTTCAATTAATTTTGGGAAAAATCATGGACTAACCACTTGTCTATAAAAATCATTATTTTTTCGAAGTTCACCAATCCCATCGAGATATACATCAAACGAAAGGTCTGTTCAATACCTACACACACCTGTAAACCAAATCGTCCTGGATGGTCTGGTTAGCGAAATATGACCATCCAAAGTGATTTCACTGATTCCACAGATTTTTGAGCTTTCACTACCTAACAATGTGCTTGGGTGGCGATATTTCCGAAACCAAACCTTGTAAAAGGTTGCGGTTTCCAAAATTTCTAGTCAATTTTGTAAGAGCTATTCACGGGTGAAAACCAGAAGGCTCTGCGAGGTCTGGTTATCGAAATATGGCCACCCAAAGTGATTTTACTGAAAATTGACCCAAATCTAAAAAAGTCATCGGATGCGGATGGAGATATTTCCGCAACCAAGGCTCGTAACGCGTTGCGGTTTTCAATTCTGAATAGAGAATTAACAGACCTTTCCATGGATGTGCCAAACTCAAAATTTTTTTTTTCAATTAATTTTGGGAAAAATCATGGACTCACTTGTCTATAAAAATCATTATTTTTTCGAAGTTCACCAATCCCATCGAGATATACATCAAACGAAAGGTCTGTTCAATACCTACACACACCTGTAAGCCAAATCGTCCTACATGGTCTGGTTAGCGAAATATGGCCATCCAAAGTGATTTCACTGATTCCACAGATTTTTGAGCTTTCACTACCTAACAATGTGCTTGGGTGGCGATATTTCCGAAACCAGGGCTTGTAAAAGGTTGCGGTTTCCAAAATTTCTAGTCAATTTTGTAAGAGCTATTCACGGGTGAAAACCAGAAGGTTCTGCGAGGTCTGGTTATCGAAATATGGCCACCCAAAGTGATTTTACTGAAAATTGACCCAAATCTAAAAAAGTCATCGGATGCGGATGGAGATATTTCCGCAACCAAGGCTCGTAACGCGTTGCGGTTTTCAATTCTGAATAGAGAATTAACAGACCTTTCCATGGATGTGCCAAACTCAAAATTTTTTTTTCAATTAATTTTGGGAAAAATCATGGACTAACCACTTGTCTATAAAAATCATTATTTTTTCGAAGTTCACCAATCCCATCGAGATATACATCAAACGAAAGGTCTGTTCAATACCTACACACACCTGTAAGCCAAATCGTCCTGCATGGTCTGGTTAGCGAAATATGGCCATCCAAAGTGATTTCACTGATTCCACAGATTTTTGAGCTTTCACTACCTAACAATGTGCTTGGGTGGCGATATTTCCGAAACCAAACCTTGTAAAAGGTTGCGGTTTCCAAAATTTCTAGTCAATTTTGTAAGAGCTATTCACGGGTGAAAACCAGAAGGTTCTGCGAGGTCTGGTTATCGAAATATGGCCACCCAAAGTGATTTTACTAAAAATTGACCCAAATCTAAAAAAGTCATCGGATGCGGATGGAGATATTTCCGCAACCAAGGCTCGTAACGCGTTGCGATTTTCATCAATACGTATACATCAAACGAAAGGTCTGTTCAATACCTACACACACATGCAAGCTAAATCGTCCTGCGTGGTCTGGTTATCGAAATGCTTAACTTGTATTCCAAGGTGAAAATCATGTCCCTTGAGTAAGCAGACCAATTTAAGCAGAACAAATCTCTTGTGGTGCAATAATAAAGCGCTTAAAGAGCTAAAAATAGCATTTCTGTGACAGACCTGCTCATATTCTGCGTATAAATAATATCTCTCTTAATGGCTGCGTTTGCACATCTCACTAAAACTACATAAATATACTGTTTGCTATTTCGAAACATGCGAAAGACTTTCCTTAGAAACACCGAGAGCTTTTAAAGACGTATCGTCTAAAGATTGCTTGTCTAACAGTTGCAAAGCATACATCAGGTTAGTCAGAAGGTGATGCTTTAAATTCTAAATCTCTAAAAGCGTTTATTGAACCATCTTTATTACCAGCAGATGCATGCTCTGAAACCAGTACTATTTGCACAGCAGCAGTCTTGCCAAAATATATTTCCGCAGGTTTGTATGTTATCGAACAGGTAACCTTTGAGTTCTGCAAAAAAGTACACCATACCGATATCATATTATGATCTAGAAAGGTAAGGCCAATTCTTTTGCACCCGCGATTGCACTTTGACACCTTTTTTCTGACGATTTATTTTTTTATATTTAGATTTATTAAACGAATCTTAAATGAATAGGTGAAAATGTATCCCTTCAAGTAATAATTTCATTAAATTATTTATTTATTTTATAAATACTAAACTTATTTTTGACTAAATTAATTCTTTGAACATTGTGTTATTGAAATATACTTACAAAGAAAATTTATCACTTACCGTGATACAATGCCTCTTTTGTGAATCCACTGTACTTCAAATGACTCAAAATTTTGCAACCGCAATAAAGATATGGCCCAACTCCGTCTTTTTAATCGGACTTCAAATTCATCCCAATCTAAGTTTCTTAATTCAAAGATAGGATAACAGATATTTTAAAGTTAGATTAACAATAAATTGGGTTGTAATAAGCTGAATAAATGGGGGTGCTGCCCAAGTTGACGGTCTGACTACTCGTTTCCTTCAAATAACCCCGACGACAAATCTACCCCTTGTCTTACACCAGACAGAAGACCTAATAATCGGAACTAAGTAAGGATATGAGAGCCTTAAAGGGTTTGTCAACCACAATCCCTTTTTCGCTATTCTGACCACTCCTCTTAACTTTTACAGAATTATTAATCTGAGAAAAATGTTCAAAATACTACATTCATAACATGAGCCGATATTCTTGTTTCCATGGACTTGGTGAGAGAAAAGATCTCTATTTTTAGTCTTTTAAGCCGGGAAACTGCAGTAAATCGTTACTTAAAGTAAAAGCATGTGTGATTCCCCAACTATTTAAATATTGATCAAGGCATTGAGGTTTAATAGAGCTTAGACTAATTATTTTCCAACTTAAATGGGGGCATATAATAACAGATCTGTGGATACCTTACCTTGGTGTCTTAATTGAGCTTTGCACGGAAAAAAGTTCCATTTGAAATTCGCTGCAAGATTGTCCGTGGAATATCACTTAATTCAAACCTATTAATTTTCAAAAACACTTTTCACTGCTTTAAAAAAAAAACACATTCTTTTACTCGTGTCTTGATTCTGAATACACCTTAAATAATTTCAGAGCAAAAACAAAGTAATACTACGTTTTCACCAAAAGATCCGAGATTTAAAGCAAGAAATTTATGTGGTGTTTCCACTGCACTAAAAGATTAAAACGAAGATTAACTTTGAAGGCACCTAATTATGTTTTAATTTTTCTTACAAAGTGGAAGCGAGGGAAAGAAAATTTCATTTGTGCCAAGCGATGACATCGAGATAATTTAGCACGATATGGATATTATGTACATAGGTCAGTTCGAATTATAAAACAATTGATCCAATAATGATTTAACGATAGTAATTTTTAGTCTAATAGATTAACTAAATACATTTGTATGGTAAATCTTCAAGATTTGAAAAGAATTTAAAGTAAATCCCGGATTATCTATTGGTGAAAACGTAGTATAAAAAGAGCTTTTTTGACGTTTGTAAATGTCAAAAAGTCATGTGAAGTTAGCACAATATCTACTAAAAAAATAAAATAGCTGTTTGAAAATTTTAACTTTAATAAAATGTTCGAGAGAGTATGATGCTAAAACATTATATTATATTATAATACAAAATCTTATTTATGTGTTGAATAAAGTACCTATATGTTATTATCTAAAGAACAGCTTTAATGGGTTTTTTTTCTAACTTACGCTATAAATGGTAAAAAAAAGACAGTGCCCAAAGTACTGGTTGTCATTAAATTTTCCTATTACTTTTATTACTATTTTAAGATGATCATTACATTATTAATGGAATTGCACGTCCTTCGAATGGCCACCTCGGCTTTGCTGGCGGTCGATTGCGTGATTGCCTCAATAGCTTTTCAATTGTTGGCCTGGAGCTCATCCTAAGTGTTTTGCTTTTAAGCGTAGATCTTCTTCTGATCTTCGCAGAACTCCGTTCCAATTTTATTTAAATCAAATCTTAAAGTTTAAAGTTTAGTATCTATTCTTTTCCAAGAGATATTTTCCTCGTAAAATCCATCTTACAAGAGCTTAATTTCAAGTATAATACAAGGTGTTCTTGAAGCATTTTTGTTAATCCACAATAAGTATCCACGAAGACACATCAAACCAATTCTTAAGATCCATAACTATTTGTAAGATGTTCAAAAAGAACTTTTTACTTTCATACAGGCAACTCTTTTCAACCCTCTACAACACGAACACCCAAAAAATTTAAATAACAATAAAAATATCAATACTTAACTCAGTTGTAGATATTTTTTTATTAACATTAACAAAATTCATATAGGCAGTGAATGTCTTTGAAGAATCCTTCCACATTCAAACCATTCCTCAAGCTCAGACCCAAGTGCAAGTAATCTTAAATCAAGACACGATTTTGTCTGCCTTTGAACACACTCATATACCTTGTCATTTTCCATTATTTCCATTTCTAACCTCATCGAATTACTACGTTCTTCTTTTCCAATCATAAATATTCCATTATAGTAAGCTATCGAAACTGGATTTTCGAAGTCTTCATCGATCTGACAGCGATTTTCTGCCTTCTTCCAACATCTGCGAACAGCATTAAAATGAAATAGTAAGCAAATGAAATTCGTGATTTGGCGTAGAAAAATGAAAAATTCTGCCATAAAAACTGGATTGATCACGGCATGAACAATGATATTAAAACTCAACTGTAGTACACTTAAGGTTAGAAGAAAACATTCGAATTGTTCGACTTTTTCCAAGTTAATTTTTGTCACATCACCACCAAACACCAAATTCACAGCATTTCTTCTTGATCCAATATGACCTGGTAGCTCACCGAATATGTAGAGGAAAACGACAATTATGATACTTATTGTCAGCTTGAGCTGGTGCTGTAAGATTTAAAAAACATTAACACTATTACAAAAATTTCTTTTTAATTTATATAATAAATAGCACAAGTATTCATTACTCATGTCACGGGAAACACTTTCCAAACTGAGTCTCACTCGGGCGGAAACCTAACTGATTGTTAGCTGCTGGTTACAAGCAGGCGCGGATACAGGGGGAGGGCAATGGGTGCAATTGCACCCACCTGGGCAATTCTGGCATTTATTCGTTTCACAATTATTATAAAGTAAATTTTTTTCAATCCATTTTCTTCGCACTTGCTCAAAGGTAAGGTGATCAAAAGGTATTTTAGCCATAAATATCTCAGCAAATATTCTTGGCTTGTGTTTTCACCGTCAAAACAGGGTTTGTTTTGTAAATACTGCCCTTTCTTCGTCACTGGAAGTGTTGGAGGTAGTCAAAAAACCATGCCTTTACAAAGCCTTGTGGAAAAAACCCTTAATAAACTTCAAAGATATTTCTGGACAAAAGGGAAACTTGGAAAATCATGCTAATAACATTTACCACAAGCGAGCTGTTGAGGACGGAACTAAGTTTCTTCACACTTATAATAACCCAAACCTGGAAATAGTCAACCGTGTAAGCCAACATCAGCGTCTTAGAAAGGTAGAAGAAAACAGGGAACGCCTTCGTCCCATAGTAGAAACCATCATCTTCCCTGGACGACAAAATTTAGCATTTCGTGGTCATAGAGATGATGGAGCTATAATTAGAAACACAGTTGATTCAAACCAATCTCACGTGACCGTGATCGAAGGAAATTTTAGGGAACTTTTAAGGTTTCAAGTATCTGCTGGAGACAAAAATTTAGAACAACATTTGCAGTCAGCCTCTTCTAATGCTACATACATAAGCAAAACAACACAGAACTCACTTATTTTATGCTGTGGGAATGAGATTTTTGATCAAATTTTGAGTAAAGTTCGGGCCTCACGTTACTATTCCATACTTTTCGATGAGACAACGGATGTATCTCACCTTTCCCAGCTGAGTGTAATCTTACGATACGTTCATGAAGGTCATATTCGTGAGGATTTTGTAACTTTCGTAGATGTATTTGGGGAACTGACTTGTTCCAGAACTGACGAAGAATACGAGTCCGATGAGGAAAACTGGCAAAGCTATAGTGCAAATTATCTTGTTCCAGCTAAAAACGAAGCTCAAACTTCCTTTTGAATCATGTGTGGGAATAGAGACAGATGGGTGCGCTGTAATGCTTTCAGAAGTTCGAGGTGCTGTGACGGCGATTCAAAAGGAAGCGAAAAATGCTTAACATCTCTAATTCTCGTAGTTCTAAAGTACCTGCCATTCGAGACGCTGTGACAATCATGAAAGAGGTAATAATGTTCTTCAAATTGCACCCAAAGCGAAAAACTGTCCTCATGAGCACCTTGGGGTGTGCACTCACATCACTTTGTGAGACTAGGTGGGTAGACCGGTATGAAGGTGTGCTCCAGTTTTCCTTAGACCTAGCCAAGATTGTGGAGACATTGGAAACGATTTCGCAGTGGCGTGACCCAAGTACAGCCAGCAAAGCTTCCTCGTATGTAACAAGCTTATGCAATACCCAGTTTATTCTCTCAGTATTGTGTTTAAGTGATGTGTTGTCTTTAACACAGTCTTTGAGCAAATTGCTACAAACGAAATCTCTTGACCTTACCAGCAGCGCTATGCTGGTGAAAGACACAATTTCCGTTATTTCAAGTCGCCGGGAGAACATAGATACTAATTTCAAAAATATCTGGCAGAAAGTAAAAAATTTAGGTGATCAATTGAATGTTGAGTTGAAGATTCCCACGTCATGATGGACGCCAAATCTACCGAGCCAATTTTGACACAAATTCATATTTAAGATCAATAATGGCTGAAAACCGCCTCCGCGGTCTGGCACTCATACACATCCACAGGCAAATCCCGATCGATGTTGAGAAAGTTATTACTAGGTTTTCAAAAACCGGCCACACAAAAAGATTAGAATTAAGTATTTAAGAACTATGTATATCATGTACAACATTATAATTCCTTCATTTAAATTAATTAATTTTTTTATTTTTTTAATACGTACGAGTTCCTATTTAATACTTTAAGACATGCATACAGAGCATTATTGAAACAGGCTAAAGTAATATGTAAACGAAGATCTTTGATTTACTATTTAATAGTTATTTACATACGAACTATATTATGTACCTGCACATGCTTTCCTTAATTCAATTAAATAATTTGTTATTTTTATATTCGATTGTGTTTATACCTTTTTAATATTTTAAGACAGAAATGCAGAGAATCATTAAAAAAGCGTAAGTATTCGATGGACCATTTTTTTTAAGTTAAGCAAAATATCACGTAAATTGCCTCCCCCTGAACGAAATCCTGGATCCGCGCCTGGTTACAAGACAAGAAGATAGACTCTGCAAAGCAGGGAAGATAATCTAATCACCGAAGCAAAATTTGATATTTAAGCAACTTCTTAATAGGCATCATGTATTTCCACCAGCAGTTATGGTCACTGATATGGTCGACTCTAAGGACTTCCCAGCGGAACTTTTCAAATATTCTTAAATCTCTTCTATGTATTCTAAAATTCTAAAATCATGCCCAATTAGATTAATGGAAGAACAGAAGATCTTAAACAAATCGAGCACAACACGTATTACATGTTATGAACAAACAAACAAACATATATCTAGCACAGTGGCGTCTTTAGGCATGGGCCCGGTGGGCCAGGGCTCAGGGCCCCGCAATTATTTGGCCCCCAGTTCCACCAACTCAAAATGAATGATTCTATACAAGAATTATATAGCAAAACGAAATAAGGTTAATAGACAATAACAGAAAAACAAGTTTCATTGTACTCTCCGTTCAAATACCAAAATTCAACGTGAGTATACCTACAAGTGGCGAAGGGTCCATATAAGTCGATTTTATAACCGTCTTATCTTTTGAAATTCTCTTCCTCAACATCTTAATCTTCTGGCAATATGAATCTAATTTCATCATACACCTGTACACGCAGGTGGAAAAATGTTCTCAAAAGAATTGTTGCAGTTATTAAATTTTTGCCATCAAGAGGGCTTCCATTTCGTGGTAAGAACGAAACCATTGGGTCACCCAACAATGGAAATTATTTGGGACGCCTGGAACTTCTAGATGAATTTGATTCATTTCTCGCAGATCATTTAAAAATGTGGGAACTCAGGAAAGGGATACACTTCCTATTTATCAGCAAATATTTGCAACGAGTTCATTGATATAATGGGAAAACAAGTCCTAATGAAAATTCTAGGTGAAATTAGATCGGCAAAATATTTTTCCATAAGCGTTGACACTCGTAGTACACCCGGCCTTTCTCATATCGACCAGTTGACTTTTGTAATTCGATATGTTAAAAATTGTGTTCCCATCGAAAGGTTCTTAAAATTCATACCTATTCAAGAGCATATAAATCTGAATATTTGGCTGACACAATCTTGACATTTTTGGAAAATCATGATATTCCAATAGAGGATTGTAGAGGACAAAGCTATGAGAATGCGTCAAATATGTCGGGAAAATATTCTGGTTTGCAAGCAAGATTAAAGGAGAAATGCGAATTTGTTACCTTTGTACCATGTGCAGCACATTCTCTTAACTTAGTAGGCCTTCATGCAGCTGGTTGTGTGCAGGAGGCAACAAGTTTCTTTCAAGTGATTCAAAAAATATACAATTTTTTTTCTACTTCTACCCATCGCATAAATTGAATGAATGTTTAGGTTCACATAGAGTTCTTAAAAGTCTTTCTAAAACAAGATGGTCTGCACGAGCTGATGCAGTTAACGCGCTCTATCGTGGTTACAAACAAATTACTGAAGCCCTGACATCTATCTCTAGAGATCCAGAGCAAGCTCCAGAAACGAAACAAAAAACGAAGCGCTAAGCCTGTCTAAGAAAATGTCAAAACTAGAATTTCTTATTTTAACAGAAATTTGGGGCACAATATTAGAAAGAATTCATAAAACCAGCAAGAGCCTTCAAAAAGAAACAATTTGCTTTGTCCACTATGTTCTTTCATAAATGATCTAAGGGAGAATTTCGATAAATTCGAAGCGTGTACCAAAATTCAGAATCCGGATGCTAATTATAAAGACTTAATGCAACGAAAAATATTACGAAGTTCGCGTGCCACATACTTTGATGGTCCTGCACCATCCATCCAGCTAATTGGGAAAGAAAAGTTTAAAAGATTAACTTTTTTCCCAATTATTGACACAACTACTTTGCAATTAAAAATACGATCCAACTGCTACCAAGAAATTAATACATTGTTTGGCTTTTTTGTCGATTGCAACATTTGACTTCAGTGGAGTTGCAAAATTCTTGCGAACAATTTTCAAAAAAATACCATAGAGATGTTAATGCAGAAGAACTTGATGTAGAATGCCTGCACCTCGTACAGTATTTAAAAGAATTCAATAAAGATGTAAATGAAGATCTTATTACAATTCCAAAATTGTACTGTCTAATTACAGTGGATGAAATTGAGAACACATTTCCAAATGTAGAAACTGCCTGCAGAATTTTTTGTATCTACGATGGTTTCAAACTGCAGTGGAGAGCGTTCATTTTCGAAATTAAACCGAATAAAAAATTAACTTCGAAGCACAATGCTACAAGAAAGACTAAAGAGCTTGTCAAATTATCAATTTAAAATGAATTACTACAGGAAATTGAATTTGATGACTTGATTCATGATTTTGCTACTGACAAAGTCAGAAAAGTGCCTTCAAAAATATTTTATTGTATAAATTTACAAACCTATCTAAAAAGAAAACCAAAACAAAAAAAAAAAGAAATAAACTTACAAGAAATCTTAACAAAAAAATAAAAAAACATTAGAAATCAACCAAAAAAAACTATAAAAATTATCAAAAATAAACCAAAAAAAAAATGTTAAACAATTAAAGGTTAATTAAAAAAATTATAAAATTATAAAAAAATTAACTGTTTTGTTTTTTTTAGTTCTTTATAAAAGGTAAAAATATTTTTGAAAACAAATTCATTTTGAAATGATTTTTTTACCAAAAAAATTAAAAAAAATTATTATACTCTTTTTGGCCCAGGGCCCCCAAAATTCTAAAGACGCCCCTGATCTAGCACCTTGGACGTCTAAAAATGTTACTATTGATAGTAGCAGCAAGTCCGAGGTAACTAAGTAATTTATCCACCTGGGAGTAAACATTAACTCTACAAATGAACTTGGACTTCACAATCACTTGGTAAGAATAATCAAAAATTTCCTAAGCATCCAACATACCAGGTACAAAGACGAAGCTTTATGCAGACGACTCCGGCACATACCCCACCGCTTTTTCCTCAGAAATTGCTGCCAAGTGAGTGCAAGAGCACATTAAAATCCAACTAGGGACTGAAGATAAACAGCGAAAAGACCGAACTCATCTGCTTCCGAACACCAGTGACTGTCATTCGAAGACGAGCGTTTGTAACACACTGTGATGCGATCAAACTAAAGTTTCCAAACAATACTGAAGTAATAACAACTTATCCGACCCGTTCTGACCTACGCCTTTCGCATCTGGTTGACTATTTCACCTACAGCAGTAAAGAAGATAAAACATTTTGAAGGAAAGATGCTCCGGATTTGCACTGACGAAGAAATATATACCAACTAAGAAGCTGTACGAGAAAGCAAAATTAATACCACTGGTATTTGATGCAGCTCTCCGGAAAAATCATCAGGACAATGGAAGATCATCTCAACTCAGAAGTGCAACAACTCCTCCAGCATTAACTAGAGCCTAGTGTTATACGCCCAAGCCATCACTGACGATCAATTTGGAGAAATCATCTATCAGACCAAAAACATAAATGTTAAAAAAAGAGCCAAGTTCTTCTATACAAAAACCTTTGTGTAACAAGTCAGCCGTGAAAAGTACTGAGATCTAAAACTACAAACTACGCCAAGTTCTAACTTCATGAAGGTTTAATACCGAATATTTAAAGTAGAATAATATTGAAACAGCTACAATGTAATAGAGAAATTTTATTATTTAATGATTACTGACTAAAATTTGAAGGGTTCACTTGTCAAGTTTTTAAAACCTTTCGAATTTTGGCATAAAAAAAAAACTTGCCAAGTAAGCCCATCAAATTTTAGTCAGTACTCATTAAATAATAAAATTTCTCTATTACATTGTAGCTGTTTCAATATTATTCTACTTTAAATATTCGGTATTAAACCTTCATGAAGTAAGAACTTGGCGTAGTTTGTAGTTTTAGATCTCAGTACTTTTCACGGCTGACTTGTTACACAAAGGTTTTTGTATAGAAGAACTTGGCTCTTTTTTTAACATTTATGTTTTTGGTCTGATCTCACTCCTTTTTGCAAAGATTTTAATATTTTGCCATGTCAAAATCTCGAAAGATACGGAAAGATAAAAGGGTGGACTCTACCTACTAAAATCAACTTAGTTTATAGCTTACTATTTCTTTTGGTATATTTCCTTTTTGTTATTAGTTGTTTGATTTGCGCTTCAATTATTTCTTCTTATCCTGGCAAGATACCTATTTACCTAACACTAACATACCTAGCTTAATTACAGCAATCGGAAATGCTCCATATAAATTGAACATTTTCCCATAAAGTGGGCGGATACCACGCCCCCTGAATGGAAAACCTCAATTTTTATTGTTGGTCCTTTATATGCGATTTGAGCCCTACCGTTCTACTAAATTTCATTGTTCTACTGCAATCGGAAGTGTGCCATATATAATTAACATTAGTTCTGAGGAAGTGGGCGGATACCACGCCCCTGAAAGGAAAACCGCTATTTTTATATTTTTTTCTTTGAATGCAATTTAAGCCCAACCACTTTACCGAATTTCATCGTTTTACAGCACTCGGAAGTGCTCTATTCAACCAACACCAATTCGGAGAAAGTGGGCGGATACCACGCCCCCTGAATGGAAAACCTTGGTGTTTATTTTTGGTTCTTTATATGCAATATAAGCCCTACCGGTTCGCCAAATTTCATCATTTTACAGCAGTCGGAAGTGCTCCATTCAACCAACACCAATTCGGAGAAAGTGGGCGGATACCACGCCCCCTGAATAAAAAATTTCAAATTTTCGATTTTTTCCTCTGCTTGCATAATAAGACCTACCGTTGTGCAAAATTCCAAGATTCTACGATGTCGGGAAGTGCTCCATAATTCTGATGATCTGTCAGTCAGTCAGTCAGTCAGTTACGGTTTTTGTGATTTTTGAGGCCTTATATCTCAGGAACAGCTTATGCTAGAAAATTGAAATTTGGTGAGGCGCCTGTGCCTGACTAGCTTAGCATATATTCGGAGTTTTAAGTTTCAGACTTCATTGGTACTGAAGATAGGAAGGGGTCAAAAATCGCCTGAGTTTGTTCCTGTAAAAAGGGTGTAGTGCCAGAACTTGGCTGGGCACTACCGTGCCGTTTGATAACGACGATAACGACGACGGGGGATGAAAAGCCCGAACATCAGAAATTATTAAACTGCTAATATTAAAGAAGTCATAAATTATATTAAGGAAACATTGATATGATATTGTAAGCAAATATCATTATGTTAAGCGAAAAGAAGAAGACGATTATGTAGGTGCCCCTATTATTCAGCCAACATGATTTAATCTAGTAAAAAGTTAGTTTTAAGTCAAATTGTATATAAAACAAATTGAAATGTGAAAATTTTTAATCTAATCTAATCGAAGAATTATACTCGTACCCTAGGAAACCACTGCTGCTTCGGTTCTCTTAAAACACCGGTACTCCATACACTGAAACTTCCTTGTTCAAAGCGACAGGGAAGACTAATAGCCAAACCACAATCTCGCGTTTGGTCGGTCGGGCTTTGACATTTTGAATAAAAACAATAGACTCTTATGAGGCAATCTGAAATGTTACCTCCGGCGTTGCGACAGCTTTATATCGTAATATCGTAAACGTCAGACCAACGCCAGGCCAAAGCAAAAGTAGATCTATTTTCTATTCGGTCGGGCGTTTGACAGTTCATTGTCGGCCGTATTTTGTATTTGTTTTGAAAGTTGAAAATTGAAGTGAAATAAGAAGTAAGTAATTGAAGTTCTTTTTTTATAAATAATTAAATAAAAAAGTGTGGTTCTGTTTTTATTTAAATAATTATATTGTTTCAGAAATCTTTAACCCGGCTGTATGAACCCTATTAACTTTGAACCACCAAACTATCAACAATCGGCGGCGCCGGCGTGGATAGCGGCACGGTGCACCATCATGAAAGCATTGGAAGCACATCTTGCGATTCTTTTGAACAGTTTGTAGGTAATGTATATCGAAAAAGATAATACACTTAATCATAATTAACTTACAGACACTTGATTTCACTCCACATTTGAATTCCATTCCATCAATTACCTACAATCCAACATACATACATACATACATACATATTTATACAGTACCTTAATTTTCTTTTTGTATAATTTATTACAGCAGATAGAAATATAGACAAAAAACCATAACAAAGTCCAGCAAAGCTGGCCAAGTTCTATTAACTATTTTAAATGCCCAAAATTTAAAATACGCAATATTATATACCTTGTAAATTAATAAACAGTAACAAAATTCATTGGAATATAACAATTAAGTATGTAGGTACTTATCAAAGATGTCATGGAAATGTCAGTCAACGCTCGAGGTTTGAAGCTAAATTACGTTTTACAAATGCTACGGTCGCGCTTTTTGACACACAAAATCGTATATACGACCAAACGCCCATTTAACGCCGGACCGACGAACGCGAGATTGTGATTTGGCCATAAGGCTCGTATTCACCGAGCGCTCCTAAACGGCTCTTAACTTTACGAGGCTCTTAACTTGAAATTTCTGTGGGGTATTCACCAACCACTCGCAAGTGTTTTTCGAAGTTCGAAAATGAGAGCCACTCTCTCTTGTTCAGGCATACCCAAACTGTGAAATGTTGTGGAATGTTGGTCTTGACAGCAAATGGATACTCTTCTACTTGGCATTGCTCACATGGATTCGAGTCAAATGCGTGCGTGGCACACGCACAAGCGAACAAACTTTCGAAGAGAGCGCTCGTAAGTTAGGAGTGGTCGGGACCACTCCTAACTTTTAAGAGCGCTCGTAGATCTTCACTAATATTGCTTGGTGAATAGGTTTATGAGCTTCTTAAGTTATGAGCGCTCGGTGAATACCGGCCTAAGACTACGGAAAAAATGCCATGCCATCGTCGATTTCAGAGCACTTGGTTTGAATGATCGAAAGCGGCCTTCTAGAGGTCTTAGAGGGTAAAATATAACTGCCATTGCCGGGCTTAATGTAAATGGCCATGGCCAAACTTCACACATTAAGTCTTTTCAATGGATTAGGTATTTCGAAAAACTGTATACTTAAAGGGCCATCTAGTAGTTTCTTTTTTAATCATAGGTTGTTTTGACACTATACCGCTGCGAACGAAATGAGTCGCTCCACTCTTGAACAACACGTGTGAATAACGAGAGTGTGAGACTCAATGCACGCACTAGCCTGAGGAGAATTCTGCACAAAGATCTCGGATTATTCGCTTACAAGGTCCAATTGACTCAACAACAGTGGTACCACTTTACTTCAATTGAAGTAGATCTACTTCTTTTTTCCAAAATATTTTAAAATCTAATACCTACTTCGCACCATCAGCAAAATACTGAAATCTACTTCATTTTAAAAATCTCTGTTTCAATCTACTTCAATTTTACATAATAAAGCCCAAATCTACTTCTTTTTCTCTATTGCACTCTAAGTAGTAGTATGTGACCTCATAATTACCATAAAATAAAAGAACGTCAGGACAATACAAATACACAAATGAGTAAGTTTATACGAAATTACTTTAAAATTAAAAGAAATGTATTGACAATTTTAAATATTTAATAATATTCATTTAAGGAACAAAATTTTGTATGCAATATTTTCTCTAAAAGCAAGTAGAAAGCCATTTTGAAATCTACTTCGATTTTTCTCAATTTACTTCACTTTTTTCTTCAAATCTACTTCGACTTTTTTTTCGGAAGTGGTAACGCTGCTCAACAATAATTCAAGGCGCACGATCATCGGCTTCGTTTTCGCTTCGCAGTTTTGGTCTAAGAGCAGCTTGAATTAGAAAACGATTTTTGGCGAAAAATCATCTTTTCTTTCAAGGCCCATTTTCTTCTCAGCGGCTACGTTTAAAAACAAAATTGGCACATCTGGGGCTAGAAAACCCCGCACGTTATTGCCCAGAGGCCAATGTATCCACGGTGCGGATTGTGGAGTGCTGGCATTATTGGACCATTTTTCTTAAAATGATGCTAGGAACAACGTTTCAGTTAACGGTGGGCGTTACAGAGCCATGTTAATCGCCCATTGAAATATGGATTTGAGAGAACCTGATTCATGCAGGATAGCACGCCATCGCCATGCCCCACAGCCCATGCCAAAATCGATCTTTTGCCCACCAAATACCCAAATCGTGTTATCAGCCGTCTTGGCGATGTCAATTAGCCGCCTCGGAGCTGCGATTTGACCCCTTTTTTGTGGGGAACCGTGAAGGACCGATGTTATGCCAAGAATCCGGAAACGATTCAAGCACTTAAGGCCAACATCATCCAAACAATCCAATCCGTGACCTACAGTCCGAAACCATCAACAAGGTCTTGGATAATTGGAGTGACAGAATGCGCTATTGCGAAGCCAGCCGAGGCAGCCACTTAAACGACGTTGGGTTCCTTAATTAATTGGAATGTTTGCTCGTACTAATAAAGCCATACAAAAGAAACTTGTATTTGGCCCACCCTTTACATATTGAATAATTCTGAGGTCGAATCGAAAGTTAAATTTTATCTGTTATCAGTATGAAAACAGATAACATTTTGTAGGTCACTGTCCCTTAGTGTGATTTCAATCTTTCGTGGCAAATGATTGTCTTCGCTAGTGGGTTTACAAATACTAATGTAAGGAATTATGAAACTGCGACCAGCTACGAACATGAATATTGAATACATCTTAATATAATTCACATACCTCCTGCCGATTACATCTTGTCGGATTATCTTTTCCATGTGTACTATACCAGGATTTGCATTTTTTCACCCATCTTCGAAATATTATGATGACAGCAATATTTCCAATCAGAAGAAACATTCCGGGGATGATGCCAAGCACAGTAACGGAAACCCAATTGTGAATTTTGTAAATGCTTTTCAAAAAAAAATTAAATATATTTGTAAAAATTTTATAAATATTTACCTGCTTTCAAACCAAACTTATAAGGCTTGAAAGTATGTAAATTTGTACGGAAAATCGATTGAACTATACGAACATATATTTTATTAAAGAGAAAATACGGTTCTTTTAGAAAAAATACTTGATAGTTTTAATCTAAATTCTGCGCACATATTCAGGATTCAGACTCAGTTAACATATAAACTACTCTAAAAATATTCAAAGAAACAACGAATTCAATAATACAAGAATATGTTATATATTCGAATCGGTTTCAAATAGACTTTAACCCAAAAAATCTTAGGCTGGTATTCACCGAGCGCTCTTAAACGGCTCTTAACTTTACGAGGCTCTTAACATGAAATTTTGTTGGGGTATTCACCAACCACTCACAAGTGTTTTTCGAAGTTCGAAAATGAGAGCCACTCTCTCTTGTTCAGGCATACCCAAACTGTGAAATCAAACTGTTACCGAACTTGAATGACAGCTGGCAGTGAGAATCCTTCGGTCAATTTCGTATTTTGCTTGGGGAGCGTTGCTGGTGACGATAACTGGTTTTGGTTTTGCACTCACCGTCGTTTGTTTAGTTTGTTTAGTTTTCGAATTTTCGAACAAACTTTCGAAGAGAGCGCTCGTAAATTTAGAAGTGGTCGGGACCACTCCTAACTTTTAAGAGCGCTCGTAGATCTTCACTAATATTGTTTGGTGAATAGGTTTCAGCCTTAATCTGAATATCTGTCAAAAAAATTTTCTTTCGGAAAAAATCTGCACAAATTAAGAATAATGTTTGATAAAGATAAACTTCGTACAATTAGGATACAAAACATCACAGCTATTGAGTTTAATGTTTAAGTATATGAATGCTTGAGTGCTTCCGGTTTTGATTCTGATTACAAATCCAGAAGCAAATTTTTTCAAAATCAGAACTGTCATTTTTTCCCAAGTGAACACTTTCAGAAGAGTCCAGAAGGCTTCCGGATTGCCAATAAAAGCGATATAAGTAAACACCATTCGCGACGAATAAAAAATGCATGAGAACGAAATGTCAAAATGAGCGAATGTTCTTTCATTCATCGGTCGTTGGTCGCTCTCATGTGAAAAGTCCTTAAGAGCGCTTCAGGATACTAAGGCTCGTATTCATCGAGCGCTCCTAAACGGCTCCTAACTTTACGAGGCTCTTAACTTAAAATTTCTGTGGGGTATTCACCAACCACTCGCAAGTGTTTTTCGAAGTTCGAAAATGAGAGCCACTCTCTCTTGTTCAGGCATACCCAAACTGTGAAATGTTGTGGAATGTTGGTCTTGACAGCAAATGGATACTTTTCTACTTGGCATTGCTCACATGGATTCGAGTCAAATGCGTTCGTGGCACACGCACAAGCAAACAAACTTTCGAAGAGAGCGCTCGTAACTTTTAAGAGCGCTCGTAGATCTTCACTAATATTGCTTGGTGAATAGGTTTATGAGCTTCTTAAGTTATGAGCGCTCGGTGAATACCGGCCTAAGCCTTGAAAATCTAGTCCTTGTTATCACCATATTTTACCTATTAACTCTCTAATGCCATCTTTTTCTAACTACACCAAAATAGCTACATGTGTGTATCTATGATTTTTGTTAAGAATAAAACTGATCCAAGCAACATTTTTTAGAACTTGCAAAATTTTCTAACAATCATTGGTTGAATCAATTCTGTTCTTAAGTAACCGATTCATAATACAAACTTAAAGGTACTCACTTAGATCCATAAAAATATGTTGCATTGAAATGTCCATCTTCCTGAATTTTAAACATAAAATAGTACGGAATATTGAGAAGTGCTGACATCAAAATCATTACACAAACAATTCGTCTTGCTACCGGACGGGTACAGAATTTTGGTTGAGCTTTTGGCAATCGATTGCACAAATATATAATACGATCCATTGTGACTGCGGCTAGAATCCAATTTGCAGCTCCACTCAAAGTGCCAAACAATCCAGACTGAAACTGTAGGTCGAAATATATCCAAGGCAATGAGTTCAAGCACACAGTCCTAGATATGCATGTGCACAAAATTATGATGCAACATAAACTATGCACCCAGGATAATATAGCTAAGTAGGTAAAAACCGAAGGTGTCATCTTGGGACGCATGAAAACCATCGCATTTAAAGCGTTTGCCACACACCCGAACATTGCGAAAATTGGAATTATAAGGGCGTACACTGCAAAAACAGTATTGCTCGGTATAGTGCGTTTGCAAGTACACTCGAGCTCAGAAATATTCGTCGTTATGCACTGCATAAGTTATTTTCTTTTGTAATTCAAATGCTAGACTGAAAGTTATTCCGATTACGTCCTCAAATATACTAAAGCTTATCAGATGTCGAGGATAACAGGCAAAACGTTTTATCTAAAACAAAAAAAAAAAAACATAATCCGGTGCTAAATGTTGTAGATTACATTTATCAAAGCTTGAACTTGATAATAATATGAATGTTATTAAAGTTGGTATTTGTTTCAGAGAGACAGATAATAGATGATATTTTATTCGTGATGGATAGGAAGCTCCTTTTGGAATTCCCGCTAAAATGTTATAGATATGCACGTGAAGGGATACGGATAAACATGGTATTTATTTCCTTCCGAATGTTGATGAAACGTTCTATTGTTAGACTGAATGAACCAAAATTGAAATAAGTTATAACTAATGACTTGATTTTGTTATATTCTTTTTTTTATTGCATACTTCTTTTTGATTTCGATGGTAAATAATTGTTTTCAATTCGAAATTCGATATATTAGGCATGTTGTGGAACGGTTTTTTTTTATTTTCGGCATTTTCATTAACGGCTCTAATGATTTTAACCAAAATTTTTTTAACAAGAGCTCCCTTAACTTTGAAATAAATTCGTTTATACAAATATTCGAAAAAATATTTTTTGGGTTAAAAAAAAAATCAAATTTTTTTTTGAAAAATTAATGGCGCAAAATTTTAAACAGCTTAATATTAAGGAATTAGTGTGATACGAGTACTACTTAACAATTTGCTAACTTTTGAGTTGCCAAGAAAATCTTTGAATCTCAGCCCCCCAGGTTCGAGACCACGAGGAAGACCGATACTCCGCTACAGGAACCGGGAGGTTACAGACGCCAGAGCGCTTGGTCTCGATGAATGGTGGGAGCTCGAGAGGGATCGCAACCGATGGAAGTCCGCAATATCTCAGGCAGAGACCCTCCATGGATCGGGAGCCGGAAAAGTAAGTAAGTACTTGGTCCGAAACTAGGTGATATGATTTTGCTAACTTGAAGTTAGTCTTATAAAAAGTTCACCTCCTACTTATTTTCCTATACAAACAAAATTAAAATAGTTCTACTGCTATCACGATAAGTTTAATTAAATTTTCTGTTTTGTATATTAACAGACTTTTAGTTTCTAAAGACTAAGCAACGTTTTAAAATATTGCTTATCGATTTCTGGAATAAACAGAAGGAAATCGTTTAAGTATTTTCTTTTGAAATCGGTGTCTAAAAGGTGTTTGCTAATTTTGCACAACTCAAATTGTTTGCTGTTTGTAGTGTAACCTTGGTGGCTGCCTTAATCAAACTGACAGTTTTCAACTCTTTTTCTTTAGTCGATTTTTTTTTTATAAAGAAATATTTTTACTTTAGTAAAAGGTACCTACTTTGCTGAGGTCCATTTTGTTTGCAAACATGGAATCGCCTTAATATCTTCTGGGATATCTTTCAACCCTACAAATCACCTGGTGCAGATGGTATCTTCCCAGCTCTTTTGCAGAAGGGAAAAGAATACCTTATGCCTTATCTCATTAATATTCTTCGGAGTAGCATTGCTCTTGGGTATATACCAAGTCTATGGAGAACAGCTAAGGTAATCTTCATCCCCAAAATAGGGAAAAAAGACACAACCCATCCAAAGTCTTTCAGGCCAATAAGCTTAACATCCTTTATACTGAAAACTTTGGAAAAGGTAATTGACAACTTCATAAGATCAGAAGTAGTAATAAGTAGGCCTCTCAATCAGCGACAACACGCATATAGGGCGGGCAGATCAACCGAGACCGCCCTGTTCGAACTAACAAACAAGATCCAAAGAGCCTTAGATGTAAAGGAAACAGCATTAGCTGCTTTCTTAGACATAGAAGGAGCATTCGATAACACGTCCCACGAGGCGGTAGGCAAAGCTCTTGTTAGGAAAGGCGTACCCATCACTATAACCAGATGGATAAAAGAAATGTTAGGCACTAGAAATGCAGAGGCACAAGCAGGACAAAACGTAAAAAAAGTTATCACAACGAGGGGATGTCCTCAGAGTGGTGTACTATCACCCTTGTTGTGGAGTCTTGTTGTAGATGAATTGTTAGAAAATCTTACCTCCCAAGGTATATACTGCATTGGTTTTGCCGATGATATCGCTATCATTGCAGTAGGTAAGTTTGAAGAAACTCTTTGCGATATTATCCAAAGAGGACTAACAATTACAAGTAAATGGTGTATGTCTGTAGGGCTTTCAATAAACCCATCCAAGACAACAATCATACCATTTACTAGGAAAAGACTTCTACCACATATAAAATCTATCAGTTTGAATGGTGAAGTAATCGAAACGCAGAGGGAGGTAAAATATCTAGGAATTATACTAGATAGTAAACTCCTCTGGAACAAACACATAAATGCTATAGTCGGAAAAGCCACAAAAGCCCTAATGATTTGCAAAAGAATTGCAGGTAAGTCATGGGGATGTAAACCGAGCATCCTCAGGTGGATGTACACCATGATGGTAAGACCCATCATTACCTATGGTGCGGTTGTATGGCACAAGAAAACCGAATTAACAACAACTAGGAAAACCCTAGAAAAAGTCCAAAGGCTCGCATGTATCTGTATTACGGGAGCAATGAGAACCTGCCGCAGCTACGGAGGTTGTCCTCCAGCTATGGAGGTTGTCCTCCATTTATCCCCTCTACACGAGGTCGTTAGAAGTGCTGGAGTGGGAGGTATCATTAGGTTCTCAAAGGAAGGAACTGGGACCGGAAAAATTATTGGTCTCAGAGAAAGGGACCTAATTGACAGGTCCACAATTACAAACCTTATTGACATCCCAAGAGATGGAATGATCAAAAAACATAATTTCGAGAAAAACTTTCTTACACAGCTCAGTAACAAAAAAGACTGGGTAGGAGAGGATACAAACTACACACTCGAAACAAATACCATCAAGTGGTACACTGATGAATCGAGAACAAGCGAAGGGACTGGTGCAGGAATCTTTGGGCCAAAAACCAAACTTTCTATACCGATGGGGCAGACCACCAGCATCTTCCAAGCGGAGGTAAACGCCATAGGGAAATGCGTAGATCGCAATCTCGAAAAGAATTATCGTAACAAGAACATTGCCATTATGTCAGATAGTCAAGCAGCACTCAAGGCGCTAAACTCATACACCATCAGCTCTAAGCTAGTGTGGGAGTGCATAAGCAGACTAAATGAACTATGTAAACAGAACAAAGTCACACTTTACTGGGTACCTGGACATGTTGGTGTTCCTGGAAACGAAAAGGCAGATTCCCTAGCAAAAATAGGCGCTTCAACCCCCCTAACAGGGCCTGAACCTTATTGCGGAATAGGTGAAAATGTCATCAGGACCAAAATTAAAGAAGAAGAGGAGGCAAACAGATCTAAAAACTGGAATGAACTCGCTAGACTGAGACAGGCGAAACTGCTACTGGGCAACTACAACCGGCAACGCTTCGAAAACTGTATCAACCTAAGTAGGAATAACCTAAGAATAATAACATGCATTCTAACAGGACACTGCAAACTTAGAAGACACCTTAACCTACTGGGTGTGGTAAGCAGTGCCACTTGCAGATTCTGCAACATGCATGAGGAAACGCCGGAACACATACTGGGAAAGTGTTATCCAATCATGCACCAGAGGAAAACACATCTGGGACAGTACCAGGTGGAAGAGAGCAACCTATCCTCTCTCAAAGTGCTCCAAATACTAAAATCCTTAAAAGCAATAGGTTTGGAGGAGGAACTGTAGGATGAGACAGCTCATCATTTTTATAAGAGGGGGCACAATAGATCTACAGGTCGCAGTGCAATAACCCCCAATACAATTCATTCATTCATTCATTCATCTTCTGGGACCATTTGAATGATTTTAATTTCAACTGTCTCTTTATTCATGCTTGTTTAAAGTTTGACTAGGTGAAGTAAACTATGAGTATCTACGTTTCTCGAATACCTTTCAATTGCCGCATGAATGGAATCCACTTCATGGATTAAGGAATGTCCCGGCTGAGAATATCTTTGGATAACCATGTCTACATCATTACGTTCTAAGAACAGTTTGATTGAGAAGGAATTAATTTTATTCCTATTCTACGAAACGCACAAACCACTCCATATGATCGATTTTAAAGCTTTTGCAAGCCAAGACTTACCTTCTGAATTCATACAATCTTCTCCGAATATTTACACAACTGTAATGGAGTTGACACAAGGCAATATTAAAATTTTGTTTGCGATCCACTGATCCCACATATGTACATAGCTTTTCTTTGACACAAGTGCACGTAGGACAAATCAATTCTCAACTGTTGATTTTGGTGGATATTGGACAAAATCAATGTTCGATATCTCGGGATTGGAAATACATAGAGAAAATCGGATCACAGATTTAAAAAGCTCATAGAAAATTACCACAGAATCGGTTCCTAACTTAAAAACGACAAAGGTGGCGTATGAAATAAAACAATTCTCAGGAAAGGAAAGGAAAATTTGATTAATTCAATCATTATTAATTACTTTATTTCTGAAAAAAAAATCACCCAAATAACAAATTCAAATCAGATTTGTAGTCAGGTGTTTTTGAAGTTTCTTATAGAACAGCTTTTTAACCCATATTTGTACGATGGCTTGAGATTTCCTTTTTGCCAACAGCTGTTTTTTAACACGGGATTACAACAACACAAATAGCGTTTTCGCTTGATCGTCCGGAAGCAATTTGAGTGCTTCTAAAATGACTAGATGACAATTTTTCTTCTAAAAAGAAGAGAAAATCGATTCTGGATTTAAAAAAAAAAAGACCCAACCCAAAGGCACCAAAATGTCCATTTTTTGTTGAAACATTAAAAGGGTAATCATAATCCCTTGAGCGTGAGTAGATTATTTAAAAAAAAGAATAGATAAATAAGAAATAAACTTTCTTATATAAAAGAATGAAAATAAGAAAAAAACTTTCTCATATAAAAAGAATGAAAACGGAAGAACGGTTCCACGCATGCAATAAAAACAGTTTTCTAAAAAAAATTACAAATATCAAGTCTTTATAAACAATACCTAAGTCTTTATAAACAAGGGATAGTTATATTTTGTCCTTTATTTTTATAAATGTAAAACCAAAAACGTACATAACTAAATTATATATTAAGACCTAACCTTATGGAGATGTGCTTGGTGCATAAGAGTGTCTTATAAGTAAGACCCCAGTAGAAATTCCTGGAAGTTATCGGGGAATGTTCCTCGCATATAAGTTTTCACCATGCTTACAAATAATGAAAAACTAAAACAACTTCAATTTACCATCTGTATTTGATATTTCACAAATAAAATTAAACAACAACTTCAGAATGAAAAAGTGTTGCAGCTTGTTCGTTTGGCATTTCTGGAAGTTCCGGAAGGGTTTTCCGGATTACGTAACGAAAGCGCCTAAAGCTATCCAAATATCTTTGAATAGAATTCTAAACGCGGCTAATCAATTGATACTTAATTACCGCAATAAGAATGATAATAGTATGGTCAGACGAATACATGCTTGAAAATTTTATTCAAAAAATCGCCATTTCGTTCAGATGACTCTTAAGAGCGAAAATCAAGACGTGTACAAAAATAGAAAAATTTTCCAACCATCAATATTTCCCTACACAAATGGGACGTGAATTTTACAATGTTGCCGAACTTTTACATTAACGACCAACCTTATTCAATAGAGCAACTTTAACCAAATATAGTTTGCGTTTCCCGCAACAGAAAATCTGTTAAGTTTGACTGCAGAGTTTATTTTGACATACTCCAAAATGATGTAAAGACTAGTTGCAATTTTCGGTTCCCCTGAATTTACAGTAAAAACCGCTTGGAAACATTATTCCAGATACCATAAAGTGCTAAATGAAACTCATTAAACTTTCCCAATTCGTAATATCCCCAATATGTCCACCAGTATAATTGAAAATTTTAATTTTTCCACCCACTGAAAAAAATACCGTAAGATAAGAATAGTATACATATACACAACGGGGTGTGATGGACTTGTATATCTAGATAATAAGACATGGAAAAAATCTTTTTTTGCTTGGTATGGCATGGCCTTGAATTTGCCTCGGGGAGCATGATAGGACTGCAACTAAAAGCTAACATGAATAGCAAAAATTTAATTTTTATAACAAAATTCAATTTTATTTGTAGATAATACTCTTATAAAAACAAAGAACGACAAAATTTCACTTAATTTGCACCTTCCAGAAGCATAGCTTCCGATCATAGGCTGCTGCAACGTAAGGCAATCGATGATGCCACGACATTCCACCAAATAATTTAAGGGACGATTCAATAAGGGGAACAGTGGATTTGGCAGTGTATACCTTCAGAGTTATGTCGGGTCGCCCAATACTGGCATACACAACTTCACTGTTTGGCGAAAATCTAACAGTACGTCCTCCATCTTCATGGATTTGTTTAACATCGGCTGGTCCACTTAAATGAAATCAAATAGTTTTTAGAATAAACAAATCTGTGGAAGAAAAAAAGGTGGACTAACCATGTCCTACGAAGGTCCCAAGTGATAACATCTCCCCCAGCTAATGCCGTCACAAACAGACGATTGTGTAACGACCAGTCTGCACTCATTAGAGGAACTTTCGGTGACTCCAAAGACATTATGGCCTGTTGCGATCGAACGTTGTACAAATGAATTATACCCTTCTTTTCGGCCACCAGTACCTTGCCAGGTTCGTCTGGATGCCAGCGCACAGACATGCCCGCCGAAGATAGACAGAAAGTTGTTACAGTTTCGAAACTGTGAGCGGAACTCCAGATCTTACAAGAATGATCATCACTCACGGAGGCAAGGAACTCTTCCCCATGCTCCCAGGCCACATCGTTCACGTAATTTGTGTGACCTTTGAGAAAGGATTTGTTAGATCAAGGGGTACTTTGTCTAGTTTGAAAAATAATTCACCTTTCAATATCTGTACTGTATCATTTTGATCCAGATCAGTTCGAAATATTCTTAGATTGAAATCCGCTCCGGCTGCACACAACGTTACAACTTTCGGCACAGCTGCTAGTGATGTTTTGGGAGCGAAAGCTATGGCATGGCATCGTGATTCATGATAAATGTCCTTTAAACGTTCCCAACCAAACGTAAGCATATCAGTTTCCTCCTTTATTTACGGCAAAATAAAAAGAATTATGTTAATTGTTATGATTTGTGAGCCTATTTTTTTTAAACTCACTGGAAACCTCAGAAGACCGAGGATGATTTTTTTGGAGACGGCAACGCACACTAAATTGAATGCAAAGTCACTGCCACAAATTTCGAAGCCATAAATTTGTTCGGAAAAGTTTACCACATGAGATGGATCAGTTTTAGTACGCATTTTAAGTTTGATAAGTATCCTTTATTTAGTTTTAAGCTGTTGTGTTTTTGATTAGCCGGGTGCTGGGAGCGGGAGCAATGTAGGTTTATTTGTTTTTTAAGGTTAAGGCGAAAATTGACATTTCAGAAAATTCGATACTTGAACATTTAATATATTGCAAGTGTTGGAATTAAGGTATGCACAGAATAGTTTTGTTGTAGAGAATTTTCACCGGCCACTAAACCAAGTCTGTGTTTGTTCCTTTCCTTTCCTTTTATTTTTTTTTTAAATTTACATTTGTTGGGTTCTAACTATATACAGTGACTTAAGTTCAATTATTTTTATATAAAATTTACATGACGAAAAAAAAATTTAGAAGGTCGGTTGACTGTATCGTCTTTAGGGTGTTCATTCCCGGTTGTCAGTGGTGATTTTTGTGTGTTGTGGGCAATGTCAAAGTAGAACGAGACTATTTCCTCGTTGTTCATGATTACCTTGTCATCCAGAGTTTCCATAACACTGAAGTATCTCGGTTCAGGATGTCGTTGTTCTGTAGTCATCCTTCTCATAGGTAAGCTGATTCGGGTGGTCGATGTTGTTAGCATTCCTTCTAGTCGTCTTGTTGCCCATTTCAAATTTTTATTTTTAATTCTGCTGAAATTATAGATGAAACATTAGTTCACTCTTTTTCGCACTGAACATTTCTTAATTATTTGTTTTACTGCAGTATGGTTTATTCTGTTTTTTTTTGCGTTTGTTTTTGTTTATATGATAAAAACTTTTCCGCTGTGTTTTGGTAATCGACAAACGTCAATGTTGATATTGTTTCGATTTGCTTAGACCATTTTGCAAATTATGAAAAAATAAAACACACAAAATAATGAGCTTGTGCTACCTTATGTCAGTGTATATAATTATATATAATTTTCAGTCGTATGTCAGAAATTTTTAGAATTTGTCAATTAAATAAATCCACCAACTCGGAAAGTCGCATTTACATGTGTGTTAACCCAAAAGAATACTATAATTCTGAACCCTTCCCAAAACAAAAATCTCCTCACATCGAACATATATTCATCCCTTTCTCTTATTGACACCTCCTTTCCTTTTACATTGTCAAAAAAAGCGACGTGTGCTAGTAAATCTTTTTGCAAATAATTTTTAACAATTAACAAAAAAGAAACATGAATACTGTCCCAGTTTTCATAGATTTATCTCTGGACGAACAGGTAAAGTAATTCTAACATTTTATCCCATCCCAAACACCAATACCTGATGAGTAAATCCCATAAAACCAATTTTATAGGTTATGTTTGGGGTTCTTCAATTTGTAAACTACCATTTCTTAATTTGATTCAAATTTAATTTTCAATCAGGTCCAAGAATTGCGGAAATATTTCAAGAAGCTCGGAGCTGAAATCTCTTCAGAGAAGTCATCCAAAGGCATCGAAGATGATTTACATAAAATAATCGGTGTTTGTGATGTTTGCTTCAAGGATGGCGAACCATCCCAAATCGATGGCATTCTCAACAGTATTGTTTCCATAATGATAACTGTAAGTTCCCATTTTCCTTTCCTGGTAGATTGTTGAGACATTTCATAAAAACTCTTTCAAAGATTTCCTTGGATCGAGGAGAAAACATTGTGTTGGCCTATTGTGAAAAGATGACCAAAGCGCCTGACGTACCGCTCGCTAAGGTGTGTCTACAGTCACTGTGGCGATTGTTCAACAACCTTGACACAAACTCTGCACTCCGTTACCATGTCTACTATCACCTGGTACAAGTGGCAAAGCAATGCGACCAAGTCCTCGAGGTATTCACTGGGGTCGATCAATTGAAGAGCCAGTTCGTCAATTGTTCGCCATCGAGCGAGCAAATGCAGAAGCTCTATCGGCTCCTTCATGACGTCCTTAAGGACACCAACATTGAACTCTCGGCCAAGGTAATGATTGAACTCCTGGGAACCTACACCGCCGACAATGCTTGTGTTGCCCGCGAAGACGCCATGAAATGCATCGTCACCGCTCTGGCCGATCCCAACACTTTCCTGCTTGACCCACTGCTCTCATTGAAACCAGTTCGTTTCCTCGAGGGTGATCTCATCCACGATCTTCTGTCAATCTTCGTTGTGGACAAACTTCCTTCGTACATTCAGTTCTACGAGAACCACAAAGAGTTCGTTACCTCCCAGGGCCTCAATCACGAACAGAACATGAAGAAGATGCGATTGTTGACTTTCATGCAGCTGGCTGAGAGCAACTCCGAGATGACATTCGAACAATTGACCAAGGAGTTACAAATACCAGTAGAAGATGTCGAACCGTTCATCATTGAGGTTCTGAAGACAAAACTCGTGCGTGCGCGTTTGGATCAGGCCAACAAAAAAGTTCACATTTCCAGTACAATGCACAGGACATTCGGATTCTCACAATGGGAACAGTTGCGCGATTTGCTGCAAGCGTGGAAAGAGAACTTGAATGTTGTCAAAGATGGTCTGCAGAATGTCTCAGCTGCCCAGCTCGAATTGGCCAAATCCCAGAAACTTATTCACTAGAAGAAGTCAACAATAAAACATAATGGATAGATATCGTTTTATAAAAAATATTCTTTTTTATTTTAAGAAATTAACATTCTGTAACTAAAGGAGAAAATAAAATAAAAAAAATTTGTTTCTAGGAATTTTTGGTCTAAAATCATTTGAGAACTCGGCTGTCTTGAACTCAAATACGATCTGGAATTGTTTAAACGGCTCTAGTTTTCATTATATTCGAGTTTGAAACAATTTTCTTGGGTATTTAGGCGACATTTAAAGCCGCGTCCAGATCAATAAAAATTCGTGTTGGTTGTACGCAGTTCGCCTTGAATATTGTACTCGGCGCAAATATTTTCGTAACAGGTCGTTTTGTGTTCATTTGTTTTTTCTTTAATTAAATTACATTTTCAATTTTTGTTTCAATTTGATTGCACAATTTTGTTTCGTACATACATGCGTTAAAATATTAAATAGCGTCCACAACAAAACACCTGTGCTACGTTAAGTGCTAACATAATTCGCGTGCGGTGCTCGAGAGATACAAACGTTTCAGTTAGACAACGGTTTCCTATCATATTTATGGCTCTCTTTTGAATTCTGTCCGAGAGACTCAAGTGGGTTTTTAGAGCACCTGCTCAGATATGGGAATTATACTCGAGACTCGTAAGAATAAAGGCTTATATATAACAGCCAGGTCAGACTTCTTGCATCGGCAAAGAAAACCTCAACACTTAACAGCGTTTTTGGCGACGTCAAATATGTGATCACTCCACAAAAGATTGTCTGTGATGCACATGTCTAGAACTGAAACCTGGTCAGTCTCCTGAGGGAGGGTTACGCTTTAAGCGACAGTAAACAGCATTGATTTTTGGAAGCAGCAAATTCTACACGGTTTTTGATTCCCCATTGAACAATGCTGTCAAGATCAGAATTTCGCTTTAAAATTTTGTTTTTTTTTTTCCTTTTTAATAAATCTTTAAGAATAAATAAATAAATTACAGGCCAACGGCTCGCAGAGATCATAAACCTTGTGACTTACAATTCTCAATCATTCTTGTGTCAGTGTTCCGTGTTAGCAAGAATAGACGAGACCTACGATTTTCTGTTGGGTCCAAACGGAGAAGATGATAAACCTCTTTAATTTTCGAAATCAACATTTCAATTAAGGATATCTCCGCGAGTTACAAATATATTAGAACAAATTTAATTCAATTGTGTTGGATAAAATAAGTAATTTCAGATGCCAAAATACATGTTTGTCTTAAAGTTCTAAATTTGAATATCTCGAAAGCAAAAGTTATTCTGAGATCCCAATCGAATTCAGTAGTTATACACCAGTGTTATTAATTGATAATTGACAATCGCAGTAGGATTGTGTGTTTTTGGGACTTATCAGGATAGAATGTACAAAAAACTGAGGATTTGACAAGCTAGAAAGATTAGCGCAAAATTTAAAACAGCCTAGTATAATACTACTTAACAGTTTGCTAACTTTAAAGTAGTTTACAAACTTCTCTTTCTTAATTTCAAAAAGGCTGTCACTGGAATTATGCTACGGCTATTTTTTTCAATAAATTGCTTCTGAAAACTCCTAAAACAATATCAGTTCGTGCAAAAAAAAAAAAAACAAATTTAACAGACCTTTTTTGACGGTTGTAAATGTTAGAATCATATGAAGTTAGCACACGATACTAACAAATTAAAAGTACCTATTTGATGATTTGAACTTAAATAAAATTTTATAGAAAGTATGGTGGTAAAACTCTGTTAAAATTAGCAAAATCTTCGTTTTAACCAATCATCATACTTCATTATGCTATTAAACGTAAATATTTTCAATTTTTTTTTAATTCCCTTTGGGCAGACATTTCTTCGTACTCTACTCCATTTGGTAACGAACGAAGAATTGACAATAAAACCTACAGGAACAATGAGAAAGCTACAGTGAAAAAAGAGCTAGAGATAATTTTGCACAACATACAATCCTCGCTGATGTGCTTAAAAATCTAAATGTGATGTCGCAACGTTTAAAAGCACAACAATATAATATTTTTAAACACATCTAAGAAACTTCACACTTGGCTGCACTTTTCTGCGTGACATTTCATAATTCATTTCCCGCCAAATTTTTATATTTTGATTTTATTTAAACAGTAAACAAACTCAAAACGTAAAATTTTTATTTGTATTAAGTTAATTGAAATAAACATTTTCTAAAATAAAATTATGGCCGAAATGATAGAAAAACTTGTACAGAAAATGGGCCTCATTGATGAACCGAAAATTATGGAGTAAGTGGTTGTAGAGTAGTGATGAATGAATCCTAAAACATTTCTTAAAGAAATCTTAATAAAATACAAATTCGTATTACAGAAAAACCAAAGAACTCCTTCGTTTGCTGGAGCTTCGTTCAACAAACATTAATGCCACAATAAATGAATATGCTAAAATTATCCTCTGTGTTGATTTAGCTGCTGCATTCCATGGTATTCCAATCGATCAGGTATGTTTTTTTTGTGAACATTTTAAAGACAATATATTAAACCTTAAAATATTGTTCTCGACTTAGGAAAACGCTCTTAAGCTTTCCGGACTGCGAAAGAGTCACTATGCCAATAATAAAAGAATGTTTGAGAAATTACTCGATCTTAATAAACAAATTGGTATAAAAGAAATCTGCACCAAATTGGGCATAAATGAATTAGCGCAAAAGGCCACCGAACTCTTCGAATTGTATAAGAGTATCGTTGAGAATGAAGCAAACGATATTGACATATCACATCCCCAATATCCATCAATGGCAGTTTATCAGGCTAGTAAAATAAGTCAAAAACGTATCTCGAAGCAAAAAATTATGGCAAGCAGTCATTTGCGTCCATCTCAATGGACGCAATTGGAACAGCGATGGGATAAAATAGTTGCAACGCATTTTACCGGAAAGAAGGACAAAAAGGTTAAAAGTCCCCCAGCAGAAGGAGATGAGGCAGAAGACGCACAAAAACCTTCGGGTGAATCAACGCGCCCAAAGATTCCTGAAGTCGAAGACTATGAAATCTGGAAACGTCGAATGTTGGCGATGTCTCGCTTAGAATTGGAGCATAGAAAACATAAGACTGTTGGCGACAAAGAGAATGTGATTGATTTATCTGGATAAATCAATGTTTTTTGTTTTATAATACAATACCCCACTAGTATTTTAAATAAGCTCATTATAGATTTATTTATTTAAACAATAACAATTATGTCTTGAATTTAATCACTGAACACTATAAGGTATGGCCTCACACGGAGTAGACAATTAGTATTTGCTAATATTAATGTCCATAAAAAGAACCATTGCCATTTTACATTGAATTTATGTAATTTGGTCAATGTAATACGAAGATGAAATGAAAAAGCGCTCGTTGTCCTTAGTGTATTTAAACATTTTTACTCTCAAGTTATTCGGATATTAGATTTTGCAGCTTGGGCATGGGCTTGGAATAGAAATTCGTTTAACGTGAACACCCGCGAATTAAGGCTGATACTTAGGCGCCGCTATTAATTCAGACAATAACATCAGCCCTGAAATCAAACGGAGAATAACTCTTGGTAATCGTCTTTGGACTAAGAATGCAATTGAGTAGCAAAGTCCTCTCTCGAGCAACTAAAGTGTCCCTCTGTACAACTCTTATCATCCCGGTCCTTGTCAATGGTGCAGAGACATGTACTTTGTCGAAAGTGGATGAAAACGTTTTAGGATGTTTCAAGAAAATTCTCGGTGTGATCTTTGCGCCCATCTGCATAGACGGGGAGTGGAGAAGATATAACCATGAACTGTAAGGGTTGTACAACGAAACTTACCTAGTCAAACGAATCAAAGTCCAATGACTGAGATGGCTAGGCCATGTAGAGCGAATGGACCCAAATGCTTGGGCCCGAAAAGTTTTCGAATCCAACCACGAGGGACGGCGCAGTAGAGGAAGACCGCCACTCAGGTGGCGCACACACAAGTGGGGGAGGAACTCGTCCAACTTGACTTGCGAAACTAGAGACAGCTAGCCAGGGACCGAACTAGCTGGAGAAGCTTGTTAGTTGAGGCCCTTGTCCACCCTGGACTGTAGCGCCACCTTAAGTAAGTAAGTAAGTTAAGATATCTCCACACACCTTGCTGAGGAGCAGCACCTATCTAACGCCTCTCGCATCCAAGAAAATCTTGGACGCCAAATGTTCCCGCTCTTTGGGCAACCACACCCATCTCGATACTCCCACAACTGGGCCTTCCTCATAGATAGTCAGAGCCAGTGAGGCTATGAAACAACCCTACTCCATAGGCACTATCTACCGTGGTACCAGAACGTAGTTTCCGGTGCAGCTTTGCAACCGTTAAGAACTCCTCAACGCTCGAAGCCTAGCAACCTCGGACTTAACAGTAAGATATACATATGCAGCCTTATTTACTAACATAATTTTAGCGACGGAGTAAAGTTACTTCGACTTTACAACTGCTCTAATCCTGAAAACCTTATTTATAATGAAAATGCACGAGGAATAGCGGTGGAATAAGCTAAAACTGGTTCATAGGAGGTTTAAGGCCGTTTTAGTATCTAAATGTCATTTTGAGATGACATCTTGTGAAATTTACAAAAAGGAGGGTAAGCAATTTTCTTACAAAGACAAAAAGAATAGTTATTTTGCAATAATAAATTATTTATATTTTCCAAACGCTCTAACAGTTGTACGGTATTGGGAACGCAATGTGGTTGGTACATTCATTTATTGGATTTGAACTTTATACAATCCAATTTTAAATGTATTTAATTTCCAATATGATAAATAAAATGAATAATAATGGAAATCAGCTGGGGTTTGATTTAGGTGTATAATAATATTTGACATAAGGAAGGCGTAGCTAAAACGGCTACGAAAATAATTTTAAATAAGCATTTGTTTGACGTGGCGTAAACCCGAAGTGCTTCGGCTCGGTTTAACTATTCCGAGGTTGAACCTTTGAGTATATATAATATGGAGGGCTCGTTCCTATCTCTAATGTATTGTAGTACTTGAAGTTGTGATAGGGGTCGCTGTCTCACTTTCTGTAAGTTAAGGATACAGCCGTATCCTCCGACTTGTGCTTACCTTCTCCTCACATATAGTTCTCCGTCACATGTGATATGAAGCAATCGCCAATAACTTTAGGTGCGTTTTATTATTCACAAATCTATCTGGATCCGGATCTGGATCTTCCCTTGAAAATAAAACGATACGGATCTTAGTGACAGCAGTGTTATAAGTCCGTCTCTTTTTATCCTTGGGTTTGTAAATTTTCAATTATTTCTTGTCTTTTTTCTTTGCACTATAGCTTACACTACCTTACCATAAAAGCCATCTACTCGCCAGTATAATAACTAATTTTTGGATCTTTGAAATAGATCCCGATAGAAAACAGGATCCCAAATTGTTTTTGTAATACATGTTAAAACTTAATCCAGATCCGGATCCAGATAGATTTGTGAATAATAAAACGCACCTTTTGTCTTACACAAATTTGAGTAGCGCCCCCTATGATAGTCAGGCATTTGGAATAGAAACGAGCCCTCCATATTATATATACTCAAAGGGTTGAACCCATTAGTGAAAAATAATAAATAAGGCTGATGTAGTTTAAATCTCAATCTTAGTAAAAATGCCAATTTCACAAAAATTAAAAAAAATTTGTTGTCTGTTTTACGAATACCTCAGACTACTTTTCTACTCCCTCCTATTTTTTTGAACGTCTAATGAAAAATTTTGTACTGCGTCGATCAACCTCTAGTCTAGTCACTCTTACCTCATCTGGAAGTATTGAACAATATGGAAACATTTTAAAATAATTTCAAATATGTATGTACTTCTTAATCAAATCAACTAAATTCTTTCGTCTATTTAAAAAAAAAGTACATGTTTTTTCTTACTAGTTTCTTTCTCTTTTTAGTTCCGCGTTCTCATTTTTTATTGTCTACTCAATCTTTGCCTAAAATTTGTATTTATAGTATTTTAATGGGTTTTTTTAATCAATCAAAACAAGTGCGTGGTTCCGCAGGAAAAGTCACATTTGGTTTTATGGGGTGACTAAGCATTCAACAATACGTGACCATTTGAAGAATGGAGAATATTTGGGAATTATGTTGCGTAAATTATCCTAATAAGAAAAAGTTAATAAATGGCAATATCAAAATGCTAAGCAAAGGTCTTGTGTTCGATTCGCAGCCGCGGCAAAAAAAAAAAAGTTTTTTCAGTGGAGTACTGCCTCTTGCGAGGCAGTAAGAGTATCTCTTGTCTGCTTATTTGCCGTTCGGAATCAGCAGAAAATTGTAGGTACTCCCCATTCTCATTCTTGGTATCACGCACACAGGAATGTCTGCGAGTTGTATGTTAGTCACCTGGTTTAGGCTCTCTACGAGTCGATATGTCCTCCTCTGTCCCTGATGGGATTTAAAGTGGAGTGATTGAATTGAAATTTGAAATGAGGCAATAGGAGGTTTTTTTGGAATATAAGAAGGGAATATGAAAATTGCTTGAAGGAATTACCAAGAAAACAAAACAAAAGGATTAGGATAAAGTAGGAAAGAGAGAGGTAGGGGTGGAATGTCCGATACGGAGGCGCTGGCATGCTTGCACGGCTCGGCTCAGCTCGTCGGATGTAGGGGGGGATCTTGCCACCGTAGTCGGACCTCGCCTATTTCAAAAAAACTAAGAACATGCCAAAACAAATAATTTTCAGCCACCACACAATCGATCACACCTTGGGAACGCTGCGGCTAGTGTTGCAGCGCGGCCTATAGTCCCACCCAACCTGGAATCCGTTCGGCCATTAAGTTTGGACTCCCCTTGACCGAAACAAAGTCTGCCTTCTAACGCTATCGAACCATCCTTACGTCACCGTAGTGATGTTTTTTTTTGCCCGCCGTACCGCACCTCCTGAAAAAGTCTCTACCGCGCCATAAAAAGGCTTCTCAATTCAAATAAAAACAGATAGATTCCATCAACATTGACGTGATTTACAAATAAGTTTTATTATCATAAAAGACCTACGACTTTAACACGTTAACATTGCAAAAAAAGGATAACAAAAAAATTACAATAACACCTAGGTACCTATCTACAGATTTGTTTCAATGGATATATGAAAATTTAAAATATACTATGGTTTTTAATATAATCGGCGAACGCAAACTAAAACTTTTCAGGTTGGTTTAAGGTGGTTCCCTTATAACGGCTAAAAAAAGTCATCCGTTCGTTGATGCGCATACCCAAAATAGGACTATGCTCCCAAAATCCCCGTTTCCGTTATTGTTACAGACGTCTTCCTTAAACTGACCCGCAGAAAACTTTATTCTCCTTTCTCCTACCTGCAGAGAGCTCTTTGTAGGTATACTAAAGGACTTGCAAAGCAAAATCTTGCTACTAGGTAACGGGAGCCTTTGAGGAGCCTAAATCCGCAAAGAGGTTAACGGAACTCAGAACACTGAATTTGTACCGAACTCACTGTACACCAATCCAAAAAACCTTAATTTACTCAACGAAGATTCGCCGTCTTTTATAGAGTATTAAACAAAAAGCAAACAAAAAAAAATGGCAAGTATAGAAATAAAATAAAAAAATGGAAAATGTAAAAATATTTAGAATAATAAAGATACTATCACGCCAATTGGGCTCTTAAAAATATGAGTTCAGGAAGCTAGGGCCTCCTCTGGACCAACACCGATGGCCTCGAACCGCTACGTCAAACCGCCTTGACACACTGCTTTTCCTTATTTTTCCTTCGGTGTACTTCGTATTTTTAGGTAGAATTTTTATAATTTTAAAATGTTGTGGGGAGAGCGAATTTGCTGAATTTTGTAAGGATTAAAACGGAACCCTTAAAATCTCCAGTACGTACACCTTTTTACACCAAGCAGATTACTAGAACTCGACACTAAAATCTTATTCCTATTTGTTACTTGTTTCAGCCCGGGTTTTTTTTTCACGGGCTTACGATCCTTCTTTATATGCTCCTTTAATGCACGGCTCCTCCTGATTCATTTGTTAGTATTTCAGTATTTCATATTCGAACTGATGGCCTCAATCATATGAATCGACCGACAATCCAGACCTCGGCCTTCGCGACCATCCGACCAAATTCGCCCTCACTAAAAAAAACAGTACACTCATCACTATCGTCCTTCTATATAAGAATTTCCTTTTTCTTTAAGACTCACCCAAACAACAAACAAAATAATATATTTTTTTTTTATCCAGCAATCCTTACGATGAGCAGGCTTGATTTTACACGGCTTTACTCAAAAAAACACACTAGCAATTCTTTAATATATTTTTCAAACCAAACTTAATTTACACTGGGTTTCAGCAACGATGTCGATTCTTGAAAGATTCGGTTAACAATGACCAAGACGTTGGTGTTGTCGATACCGTACCTATCACCTTTCGTGACCGTTTAACCTTGTCTTTGTTACTGCCTGAACCCAACCTGATTGGAAGAACTCCGGAATGCCGTTCACCCTTCGACGGTACCGATGTTCATTACTTCATTAGTATTCTCGCATACTATAATAACTGCCTAACATAGTTTGAATTCAAAAAAACTAGAGGCATCTCGTACACAAACCTATTTCCTGCGATAAAAACCTATCGTGAATCGTCCTTAATTTTCATTCCGAATATAATGCATTTTACTACCAAACTCACCTTCTCTTTCTGGGCTAGATTCTTCCTTTATTCCCTCAAGATCTAGAAAATATGAATATTTTACTACCTATCTCATTTTATCCTTCTAAGCTTCCTCCGCTAAAGCTTCCCTTCCAATCCTATACCTATGTCTATTTCACTCCTTACTTTTCCTTTTTAGTTACAGAAAGCCCTGATATATACTTTTCTCTTTCCTAGTTTCTTCTACCTGTCCCTGTCCTAAATCTTATTTTCATTTTTTCAAATCTTCGATCGCGTGCTTAGCTTGTCCGGGTCAAAATTCCCAAACATAATTTATTAAAGTTATCCTTACGTGTTCGCGTTGATATTGATAGACTTATAACCAACCCAGTGTGTGGTCTACGGGCCCGGTAAGCGTTAAAACCTGTTTGCATCGGAACATCAGTGCTACACTTCCCCCCCTCTCGCGTGCCCAGTGTTTCGTTTTAACACTGTTTAAAAGAATTAATATATTCCGCCGACCATTTCCTCGAAATGAGACCCCAGAAGCTCCCCAAGATAAAAAAAAACAAACATCGGAAACAGAAGTGAACTCAGGTTGCTCTTAAGAATAAGGTACGTACTCCCTAGGTACCGGACTGGGACCATCGGATGATGCACGAAAGTCCATATCTGATAGTCCCTGCTCTTCACTTCCCAAGAATCTTACTAATTCATTTTATTTTGCTTTTCTTTTAGGTTCCATTACCCAAGTTCTTGATTCCAGTTGTGGTCAGGGAGTATTCTCCACCCACAACTTGACAACCCCTCCAAAGTATATCCATTTCTGGTGCTGATTAACTTGTAAGCTCTATGCTGGTTGGTATGCTTTGGTACTCGTATCACCAAGTCTTCCCTCAATGTTTCTTCTTTTTGTCTAGAGAAATAGAACATTTGCAAACGGCAACCGTGAAAGTCTCGGTGGGTGACCACAACAAATTGAAAGTTCAAATGACCTCAACTCGAAAGTGTACAGCATCTAAGTGTCGTACCTTGGCGAAACGCACTTTGGAGTTGAGGTCATCAAAACTTTCAATTGAATATAATTATTAAGTTTCTCTTTTATATCATTGAATCGCATTCTTATTCCTAAAATAAATATAAATTAAAAAATTACTATACAAATTCCATTTAATATAAAGTTTTTTTTTATTAAGAATTTTATCACAAGCGGCACATAGTAAATTTATATCAAAATTGTACTCTTTACTTTGTTAAATCTAATTCTAATTGAAATCAATATTCGTAAATTTTTTTGTTATAATATTACATTTTCCAAGGTCATTTAAAAATCACAATTTGTTTTTTATAAATTTAGATAACGAAAACGTATAAACTAAAATCTTACCAATATAAGAATATAACTGCAGTCATGTAATGAATTAGCACATTTGAATTAATTGTAAAATGTTGTTGCAGAAAAAAAGAATATGTAGTGTATAGTTGGCTAGTTAAGAACAGAAGTGACCCAAATACATTTTTAGAAGAAAAATAACTGATCTATTTCACTAATTGCACTTCTGTCACCAGATTAGTTATTGCAAAATTATTCTGAGTGCTATTGAATGCTTTTAACATTCTTAATTTTGGCATGTGTATATAAAATTATTAGTGCAAATTTGATTTAAAATATAGTTGATCTAAAAATATTTGTTTGGATCACTTCTGTTCTTATCTGGTCAATTATTTACGTCATGAAAGAAGTTATAATATTTTTTAAAGCGTCTGTTTGTGTTTAAAATAGCTTTGATGAGCTTCTTCGAAGAACTAAGTGTAAGCTTGTTACTTCTTACTGTTCATTTCCCACATTTTTTTGATATGCAGGCATAGAACCTCCCCAACATCTTGTGGCCGTCCATCGGCTGTATAATCTGTGTGTAAATAAAAAATTAATGTTACTTAAAATACGTTACAAGAGTAAAATATGTATGAAAATTGAATACATAATTATGTATACGTATATTAAAAAAAATATTTGATTAATAAAAAAATACTTTTATTCTATATTAGCTATGGACGTTAAAAAAGAGTAAAGAAATAAAATTAAAAAGAAAGTCATTTTCAAATAAATACATATAGAGTGTCGAGCAAAAGTCATGGTACCCGTGTGGTTATTTTTGATAAATGAGTTGTATAAATGATATTAAGACACAATTTTCAATTTTTGTTTTGATTTATTCAAGTTTGAGTTTATTTAACAAATTAATACAAGAAAAACAAAAAATATCCTTCAAGGATCTTAAAAAGTTAAAATAAAAATATTACTCCATAAAAACAATAGTGCAAAAGTCTTGGTACCCTAAAAGGACAAACAAATTTAATTCCGTTTGAATGTCTTATGTTAAGAATATGATTATCTAATATTTTGTGGGAAAACCTTTGAGTCTAATAACCTCTTTTAAACGATTTGGCATAGAGTTCACAAGTTTTCGCGTGACATCTGGCCCTATTAATTCCCATTCTGATACCAGGAGCTCTTTAAAGGTGGGTTTTGCTCGTTATATTGTGTTTTCGAAGTCGTTTCTCTAAGACATCCCATAAATGTTCGATTGGGTTAAGATCTGGACTTTGGGGGGGGTGTAACTAGCCTGTGGGGCGTGTTGTAGGCCATCCACAACTTAACATCTGTAGCCGTATGTTTGGGATCGTTATCCTGTTGAAAGTGAAATGTGTTTACGATCCCAAGTTTCTCTGCACTTTGTTTTAAATTTTCTTTTAAAATGTTTAAATATACCTCCTTATTCATAATCCCTTCAATGATTTTCAAATTCCCGACACCACTGGATGACATACACCCCCATACCATTGCAAGGTCCAGTCTTTTCTTTTTATTTATTTCACTTACGAACGGCTTTTTACGAGGTGTGCACGACTTAAACCCAGATCTCTGGAGCGATCTTCCAACTGTCCACGGAGAAACTGTTTTATTTAAACTAATCTCTATATCGGCAGCAATCTTTGGAGCACTTTTGAATGGATCTTTTTTTATAATACTCGCGATTTTTCGTTCATCTCTTTCAGTAAGCTTCCGCGGACGACCAGACCTGACTTTGTTTTCGATTCGGTTTTCCTTATTGTAACGGTTAATCACATTTTGTATGGTAGATTTGGGTCATCCAACTATTTTATTAATTTCCGCATAACTTTTACCTTCCTCATGGCAATTAATAATTATTTGACGCTCATTTACTGTTAATTCTTTCCTGGCCATCGCTTTTTTTTTAACAACAAAATTTCTTTCGCCTTAACCTACGCCTTACCTACGACCGATCGCTTTGTACTGATTGACACACACATGTCATATTTCAAACTGCATGCAAAAAAAAAAAACAAAGCCAACAGGACCGTTACAAATTTAAACAGTTAAAACAGTTAAAGTGCAGAAGTACCTAGACATTTGCACTACTTTTGTCATAGATTTCAAGGTTTTATTATTTTTTGCTTGAAAATGGAATTTGTTTTTAATTTTTTTCTATTGGTAAAACAAACAATAAGGTTTTCTCATAATAAATAACTTGATGCATGAAAATTAAGTCCTTAAGTTTTCTTTTCTTTCAAAGCTTTTAATAAGAGCACTTTGAGTACCATGACTTATGCTCGAAACTGTATACAAATATAAACATAATACATTATGACAGCCATGGCGAAATTAATAGCAAAACTCTCTAATTTTTAGTGATGTTTTATGTAGTACTTATATTAGGCAAATAATCAAAAATATTTGTTATATATTAGTGGGATGAACTTTGTTAATCTGTTTTATGTAAGATTTTTTTAAATCCTAACGCACTTTACAAAATTTCCAAGTGCGCTTGTAGTAAGCTTCCTCACAAACTGGACATAGAAATAGCAACACCTGATTAAATAAACAAAAGTCAAGACATTCTGATAGCCAATACCATTTCCCTTTATTTATTAGGACATAAAATTTAATAATTTTGTTGAAAAACCTTTATTTTTAAAAACTGTGTATTCGATCGGCATAGAGTTTACCATATTCTGGTACTTTTCTTGTCGAATCGAATACTAAACTTCTTGGACAATTCTCTAGAGATCTTTCTGTTGGAAGGTTTTTTTTTACTTACATCAATACTAAGCTCATTCTAGAGGTTCTCAATAGGATTAAGATCTGATGAATGAGAAGACCACTCCATAACGTCCATTTTATTTCTTTGCAACCAGAACTTTGCAGTGTGCTTTGGGTCGTTATCCTGTTGCAAACGCCATTTAAGTAGCATAAACCAACTCCCCACCAAGAAAAACAACCCCATAGCATTATGCTACCTTCTCCATGCTGTACGGTTGGTTTTGTGTACCTTCGATTGTGGGCTTCACATTTCGGGCGGTGGAAAAACTGTTCCGAATGAATTTATTTTCATTTTGTCGCTCCAAGGTATATACCTCCACTGTTTTGCTTAAATGGATCGTCTTTAATATGGTACATTTTGGTAAAACGAATGCATCTCTGGGTCTGTATTTTTTAGCAAATACACCTTATGTATGGCACCTTAAGTGCAATGTTTCGCTCTACCCACTGCTAAGTGCCATTTAAAAAAATTGCAAAACATCAAAACCTATTCATACCAAAAATTATTTTACTTTTTCAATCAATAACCAAAATTTTTAAAGATTTTTTCCATAATGTTGCTATTTTTATATTATATTATAAATATATTTTAGTGCTTACTACTATGCTTAGTAATACTTAAGTGCAACATACAGTATTACTTAAAAGTAAGGAGTATGCTATTTGTTTCCCCAATGCTGTATGTGTATGAAGGGGTATGCAAAAAAAAAACGCCTTAAATCCACTCAGATTGATTCCGAAAAATATGTAGGGACTCTATTTATTGTAGATGGCAAAACAAAACATTATATTACACCACGGACTTAACGGTAAAAAAAATGAGCTGTGATAATTTCACCAGGAAAAAATAATAGAAACAAGGTATTTTGACTGTCATTGTGATTTAAATTTCGTTTTTCTTTAAATTCAAATAGGCATTCATTAGTTTGTTTATTAGTTTAACAGTTATTTCCAGACTCTATAAAAAATGAGTCGTGGTGTGCATTGTACTATTACTAAATGCGATTTAATAAAAAGCTTCAGAAAAAATGAGAAAACGATCGAAGAAATATTACAAGCATTAAAGGGTTCAAAAAAGAAGATATTCACAGCTCTCCATTCAAGGCCGTATTCAGAAACAAGAGGCGGAAAACAAAATACTTCAGTGCGGTTTGATAAGAAATCGGTACGACTTTGTAAAAAAAAAAGCATTTTCTTCTTCAACTGACTTGAAAATTGAGTAAAATGTGCCTGTTTCAAGTCGTACAATAAGAAACCGACTAAAAGAGGCAAGGCTTCTTGGAGTAGTCCCAGAAAAGTGAACTTTTCAAATAAATAAGAAATATGAACAATAAAAAAGACTGTTTTGGGTTAAATTGTAATATTATTCTCGATTGTAAGCCAGAAATTCTTCCGAACTTGTTAAAAATAGTAAACTTTTCTTTACTAAATGGCGTGTTTCCCGAAAGTTGGAAAGAATCGGTTGTTATACCTATTGAAAAAATACAAAATCCGAAAAATCCTGAAGACTGGAGGCCTATCAACATGCTCCCCACGTATGAGAAGATACTGGAGGAAGTAGTGTGCAATCAGCTTACCAACTATATGGAAAGAGTAAACATACTGTGTGTACAACAATCAGGCTTTAGGAAAGGGCACTCGTGCGAAACCTCTTTATGTTGGCTTATAAATGAGTGGAAAATAGAAATTGATAAAGGGAAATCTATTCTTGCAGTTTTTCTAGATCTTAAACGGGCGTTTGAAACTATAGATAGAAAAATATTACTTGAAAAACTTAAAAAATATGGTATTCGAGAAGTTGAACTAAATTGGTTTGAAAGTTATCTTTCGGGAAGGTCACAAAGGGTCAAAGTGAAGGAAACTTATTCAGATGCAATAAACGTAAATCTTGGTGTGCCACAGGGATCGAAATTGGATGTTTTCCTTTTTCTTATATACATTAACGACATAGTAGAAGCGATAACAGAAGTAAAGATATCAATATTTGCTGATGATACCTTGATTTATGTTGTTGGTGAAAACATGAGTGCATGTGAATTTTTAATACAAAGAGAACTTATTAAAATAAACATCTGGCTGTGCAAAAATAAACTAAAACTAAACGTTAATAAAACTAAATGCATGTGTTTAAACAACAGAGACATAAGTGCCAACATTTTCATAAATGGTGAACTAGTAGAATGTGTACGCGAAATTAAATATTTGGGAGTGTGTATTGATAATAATCTTAAATTCAATGAACATGTGAATAAGTTAGCCGCTAAGATTTCAAAAAAGATAGGTTTTTTTAAAAGAATTCGTAGACATATAACTCAAAACTGTGCGCTTACAGTTTATAATACTTTGATTCTTCCACATTTTGATTATTGCTCATCGATCATATACATGTCCAATCGTGAAAATATTCGAAAATTACAAATTTTGCAAAATAGGGCGATGAGAACTGTTCTCAAGTGTGAATATAGAACTCCAATACAAGAAATGTTAACAAATCTCGGATGGTTAAATGTTGAACAGCGATTAAAATTTAATGTACTCGTCATGATATTTAAGATAAAAAACAACTTATATCCTTTATACCTACAAAATAATGTAAGTTTCATAACAAACCGTTTTTATAATTTAAGGAATGCGGGAGATTTTAGATTACCACTATATAGAAGAGCTGGCACACAGAACAACCTACTTTATAAAGGAGTGCAATTATTTAATAGTCTACCAAGAAACATCAAAGATGAAACAAATATAAATATATTTAAATCTTTATTAAAACCTTTGTTAAAAAATAATGTAATATGATAACACTTGTAGTTATAAGTATCAACTGATATGTTAAGAGTTTTTTTTTAAACTAATAAATTATACAAAACAAAAAAACATGTCCAACGCAAAAATTTTAACGGTTTATGGTCGGATGAAACCAAGATAAACTTATCTGGTTCCGATGGCAAAAAAAATTCGATCCAAAGTACACAAAGAAGACTGTTAAACATGGTGGAGGCAATATCATGATTTGGGGGTCCTTTTCAACATCTGAGGTTTGTCCAATTTTTTGGATAAAAGACAAAACGTGTGATATTGTCTACGTCCGATACTAAGTGAAGTTATGTTGTCATTTGCCGAAGAGAACATGCCAATTAAATGCGAGTTCATGCAGGATAACGACCCCAAGTACTCCTCAAAATTGACTAATACTATCAAAGAAATAACATAAATACTCTGGCATACTTAAGAGTAAAAATGGAGACATCAGGGCTAAAAATAAACAAGAACTGTGGTCTATAATTAAAAATGTATGCCGTTCCATACCTTCCGAGACATGTGCCAAGTTGGTTCATTCTATGGGAATGAGATGTGAAGCCGTCATTAAAAATAAAGGTGCAACGACCAAGTATTAAACGAATATGAACCACTTTTACTGTTAATATTGTTTCTATTATTGTTTCCATGATAAAATCGCTGTTAATCTTTATTTGCTTTTTTCTCATTACTTCTATTTCTTTTTATTAAGCAATTTAATATTGTTTATATAATACTTTATAGACTTATTCTAAGTATTTTTTAATTTTCAATTTCTTTCCAATAAAAATGTGATAGAATAAGCCATCAGCAATCATAAGACTGACCAAACTATCATTACCTATCCATTTATTGCTCTTTGATGTTTGATCTTGACTTTTTCGATTGGAGTCAGAAAAGAAAATATGTACCTAAAGATGCCATTGATTTCTTTAAATGAACGAAAATCAATATTCGTTACATATGTACATTCATACATACATATACCTAAATTCATATATTGCTAGATATATCTACTTACCATTGTAAAATACTAATTCACATTGTTCCTGAGTAGCTGGCCATCTTTCTAGAATGTTCTTCAAATATCGATAGAACTTTATCATGATTTCCTTTTGCATAGCTTTCATCTGCCAAGTGCTGGTCAGATAGAAGTTCAATGCATCAAAATAACTTAATAAAGGTGTAGCACCTTCTACTGTAATATAATAGGGCTTCTTATCAATTACAATTCTATAAACATCGTTTATGTATGGACGAGATACTCCAGCACGATCCCTCCTAACACCTTCGAGTGGTTGCTAGGTTATAAATTAAGATATGTATATACAAGAAATAATATAAACCATTAACATTGGTAGTCTCACTCTATCTTGTCTGTCCATTAAAGGGCTTTCAATTACTGGTCTGGTGTGCAATGAATTGGGAATGAGAATCATGAGACGCTTAACTGCGAACTCAACGTCATGTTTGGATTCGTAGTTTTCAATTCGTTTACCGATTCCTAGAGTCAAATTGAAATAGGTTATATGCAGCTATTTCGATTTAATAGTTCTTATCGCAAGACAAACTATTAAATGTTTTTAATACATACGGTTCGATGATTCATTCTTTACCATTTTGTTCACCATGCTTTGGTAGTGTGAGGTTCAGATAACCATGGAAGTAGTTTGAAGCCATTCCGGTAGCATAATCTAACCCACTATCAGATCTTATAAAGTCTGCATAATCAAAAGCAGATTTAGTGATCTGAACAAATCGCAATATCCACCAGATGGGCAGTAGATAAGAATGTTCCAGAATTCCACCGAACACCATCGAAATGCTTGGATATTGGGTGGACACGGTAGCAACTACTATTGCCATCAAACACAAAAACGATTGATCGAATGTAAAGCCATGATTAAAAATCGTGCGAAATCTTTTATTGAATGGATAGTGTTTAGCATAGTAAAGGTGTTCGTGTAGAATTCTACCAATCCTCCAAAGAAGTTCGGCTATAATTAGGTTAACTGCGGCAAATGTTGCATTCTTACCTATTCAAATAAATTTAATATTAGTCTGTATCAATTGGTAAATTCATTATCATTTTTGAATACCCCAGGTCATGGATGTGTTATGCATTTCAAAAATGTTTACAAATCAAATCCAATTAGAAATTCAAGTTCAAGGATGCGATTTACCATACGGACGATAACGATAACGTCAAACAGCAAAACCAATGTTCAGTGGGTGGAAGACTGGCACTGGTACTGGATCATGTAAAGCTATTTCAGGAAAAAAAAACTAATAGCTGCGTTTATATACTCAACTCTAGGTCTGTTCCTTAACTTCGATTTTTTGTAATTTTCTTTTAATTTGTATGTTGCTTTTAAACGATGCAACATGGAGATTACAAAAGATTTTTATTTCTAACATCTAATTCACAACTGTTTTTATTTTTTCTTATCAAGACTGCATTAGAGATGGATGTGTCACTTTGCGGACAAGTAAGATTGTTGTCGTAAAATTCAATTAAAACCGTATAAAAAAGTATTTGTTTTATTTATGTACCTCGTTTACTAAACTTCGATACTTTTAATGCAAATAAATAAAAAAACGAATGCCGATCTCGAGAGATGAGATGACTGCAGTCATGAGAAGACGAAAAAAATGAGGCAAGATTATGTCAAACGTGTCAATAGCCGTTTTTTTTTTTTTTTTGTAAAAGTTATCCGAGGTACAGTAGGAGTCTATATGAATAACAAATACAACATCCGTAGTAGGATCACTGCCGATAAAAGGAGAAGTGAAATCCTGCTGCGGATAGAGATTTGACGTCTATTCGAGTATCGACAGTGATCCTACTGCGGATGTTGTATTTGTTTTTCATATAAAATCCTACTGTACTACGGATAACTTTTCCAAAAAAACACGGCTATTGACTTTCAACATAAAATGGCGCACCTTCATTGAAAATTTCACTTTTAAACTTGTCAACATAAAATAAAGTAAGGCCCATAGGCGAGAGACGTATGAAGTGGCGAGGGTAGACTAAATTTGCTGATATTCGTAAAATTGCAAATTTATCGTTCGTTCTTCTTTGCAGTTTTCTTTATTACTCAGTTTTATTCAATTTTCAATTTGGCGTTCGCTTGGTGAACTTAACTCAACTAAACAGAATAAAGATTGACTTTCTGTCCAACACATTTTTGCGGAAATTAATTCATTGTAATATGAGATGAAAACAATGAAAGCCAAAAACATCATACTATTCACATAAATTAAAATATAAATGTAATTTATCGTGTCTATACTATTGCAAAGTTTCGGAATTGAGAGAATTTCGTCTCATTCTTCAAAATTTGACAGTTTATAAGTTTTTGTGCAAAAAATAAAAAAAAACTTATTTTCTTAATAAAATGAAAAAAATAACAAGATATTTCTTTCGGCTTCCAAAGACTTAAATTTTAAAAGCTAGTGGCTCTTGCTGAGCTGTCAAAAATGTGACTGCAAATTTTACACCGTTGTATTTTACTGTTGCAATAGGTTTTGGGTATGGCTAAAGTGCGACACTATTGCAAAATTGCACTCCGTATATTTTGTTGTTGTAGTGTTGTAAGATTTTACACTTCTGCATTTTTACAATGATACTACACCTGTTGCATTAGATCGTGAATACCCCTTATAATTTTACCAATAAGAACATTTATGTTTACATTACAACCACAGCATATTTTAAAATTAGTCTTCGTTCTGTGTAGTTACGCAAACAGTTCTAGCAAATAATTCCAACAACGTAAACACATCCCTGGAAAATGCACTCCTTCCATTCTTATCAGCACATATTCCAATCATTTGACTAACATTTCAAAATCAGCTGTTGCAATTCCAATTTCCTTATTTCACATCAAATTATCCAATTGGGTGAGGTCGCTCGATAAAAAAAAGAATAATTATATTAACTAAATTACTTTTTCAAGAACAAAAAACTGGCCAAAACCGAACAAAAAGAAGAACTATGTATACTGTACCAGTAATACCACCTGATTTACGCCACGAAGAAACAATTATCCAAGCAGCAAGCGCTTTAAATTGTTTACAATCGACAATAACAAATATTTTCGATCGCATTGACAAACGTATTTCGAAAAACAATGACAAAATCAACGAACTAAGTTCGCGTGTTAGTTCGGCTTCGCAGAAAATTAAAAATCTTTCTGGTACGAATAAGGCAATCAAAATATTCTCGCCAGCAAAATTTCCCTCGTCGCATGTTTTCAGGGACATCGAGTTGACCTTCAATGATGCGGAAGTGGCAGAGTTAACATCTAATATCCTTAAAGACCATGAAATAACGAGCCGTGTGGATCTTGGACCTAGCAATATTCAAGACAAGTTATTGTTCTTTCATTTTCGCAGCGCGAAAAACAAATCAACTGCCGCTAGAGCATCCAGTCATCGTGGCCTTGGAGAGGTTCCCACTAATTCGAAGTCTATCAATTCCGTTTTATTGTTTAGTACGACAGAAAACGTCTACGGTACTCGTAAGACCGACGAGATGAGTCGAGTTCAAAGAAATCGCACTAAAAGCGCGAAGAAAGCGGAAGTTGGCACTGGTCGTGGTCTAATTATAGAACCAGCCCCACTCTCGTTGAGCAATCGCCAGAAGGGTGCTGACAAAAGACATCAAGGTCTATTTTACACACCGATGTTGAATGAGGCACCAACTATTGACTTGCCGGCTGATCTGCCCGACTTACCTGGCATAGCCGGTGATATTCAATTTGATCATGCAGATACCAACCAGATCGCTCCATCGTTGTTTTTTGAAAATTTCTTAGATATGCCTAAGGTGCCTGGAGTTGCTGAAAATACTGAAACCAAGATTGAAATAACCTCGCAGTTAAAAGCAACCGAACCCACCAAAACAGTGATAAGTTCTACATCTCCAGTTCCACCGCCTCCTCCCCCACCACCGGTTATGCCTGAATTTGGAACAGTCGTGCCGCCTCCACCACCTCCTGCTCCACCTATAAATATTCCAGCAGCTCCATCGAAACAGCTTCCACCGCTACAAAAAGCAGCTCCTGAAATTGACCTTCGTTCAAATTTAATGGATGCCATTCGAAAAGCCGGTGGAGCTCGTGGAGGTCGCTTGCGGGCGGCTGCCGATGTCGCCCGACAAACGTCTACAGAACAACTCGATACAGTTCCAGACAAACCGAAAGTCACATCTGGTGGAGATTTGATGGCTGACTTACATAATAAACTTCTTATGCGTAGAAAAGGAATCTCAGGAGCTAAGGATGGTCAAGGAAATCCAACAGATGGTGGAAGTGTAATGAGTCGTTTGTCTTCTTTAATTCCACCTCCACCTGTTAAACATCAGAATTCTTCATCAGACGACGATGAAGCTGGCGATGACGCAGATTGGGCCGATTAGAAAATTACTTTATATTTTCATTTTATCTCAAAATCATGTTAAGTTAATTTTCTAATTTTTTTTAAGACGCTCAAAATTAATAATTGTGCCTTTTATAAAACAAAAATAAAATAATGAATTGAATGCATGAGTTTGAAAAACTGTTGTAAACATTTGAAAAACTAGATAAAATGTATACGTAATAAATAAATAAAAGAGAAATCATAGAAATGTATTAAATAAACATAATATAACAACTATTTTCTACACAACTTTTAATATAGTTTTAATTTAATTTCTAAACGATTGGTAATACGCTCAGTTATTTTCTTAAACAAAAACAATAAATAAATTACTTTAGTATCAGTATACTTCGTACTAGAGGAGTGTAAGTTATGCACAAAATTTACATTCACCATAGGAAAAATAATTGTGTATACACAGGGCTCTTGAGTGTACGAGAAAAAGGCTCTGCCACTTTGCGCTAGATCGGCAGAAGAATTTATAATGCCAAAAGAACGCTCTGATGACTAAGAAGACGCACAAGCTATGAGATTTTGATTTTTTAGCGCCAAATATAACTATAAAAATGTTAGTTCACAAAAGCTTCGTAGAAGAAATGATGTACAAACACTTGCGCTTTGCCTCGAACGCTCATTTTTTAGCAACGTGTTTTAATTTTTGCAATAAACTAGAATCAAAAACAAATCTAAGATATGTTGTTGCTGATGCATTAACATCAACTGCGTTCAAAATCGGCAACGCAAAAAGCAGTAATGAACAAATAGTTGATATTCATAAATTTACACAAATTTCATTTTTCTCGAATAAGGACTCTATATTTATAAAAATATAAATTGTGTGCTATTAAATGTCCATATGTACGTACATACATACATATATTATGATACAACTTAAGTTCTACCATAGATAGATAATTAGCCCTATCACGAATTTCATCGTAATCGGAAACTTTTACGAATCCCGAAAAAAGCTATCACCAAATCCGTTCGTAATGACAATTTGTATGAGATTTTCGACTACGATGGATTTTGTGATAGATTTTTTCGGGATTCGTAAGAAGTTTCCGATTACGATGGAATTCGTGATAGGGCTGAATATCTACACTACAGTGAAAGTACATCTTACTAACGGAGCCCTTAAAGTCAACTTTATTGAAAGAATGCTAAAATATCTCAACAGAACTCACATGGGTCTAGAAGCGGTTTTGAAATCAAAAGGTAAACAGGTGAAGTATTCATTTTAAGATTTTAACTTTATTTGCGTATCGACACTTTTTGTTGATAGACGCAAAATTAGGCAGCTTTCAAACTGTAAATTCATGTTTGATTAGGTGATGCAACTAATTTATAAAAATGAAATTTCGGAGAGTACACATTCAATTGACGCTCACAGTATTGATCTTTTCAGACTGTGATAAACTAATTTTTTGGGATTTCGACGATCTCGGGAATCTCAGAAATATAGAATATCTCAATTTTGCTGGAAATCAAATTTTCAATTCCCTTTTTCAATTTTATGCTGTGATAAAAACAACTACTTTCAATAAAAGCACAACAAACCATTAAAAAACTGAAGTATCAGATCAAACATTCATGCACAAATTACTAAGCCCCAAATCTGAATGTAACAACTTTTAAACATGACTTCTCTGTTAAAATGTCGAAATGTAATGCTTTAACCCCAACTCCTGGTTGGTTCTCTTAGATAACTTGTTTGGTAATAACAAGCCAATATTTTTTGTCTAGCAAATGTTAATAACGGTATGTCTCAAAATTCAGTTTCCATTGTTTTGAAAACCGAGATTTATTTTTGTGCTTCAAAACTTATAATCAACAACTGGGAAAACTCTCTTGGTGCGCGTTTTATATTACTGCTTTTGTTATTGGCTGGTTAATGTCTATTGCCCGTAAGAGCATGCCCACTAATTGATGAATTGTACACTGGTTTTCGGTAAGCAGGGGACAGAAGTGTTCCATCAATTTTCCGCGTTGGGTTTCTATTAACATTTAAAAGTTAATGTTCGAGTTAAATACATGGTAGTGGATGCTACTTTGTGCACCTATAATGTTCTTCTTAATTTGTACGATTCGTTTGTTTCTTTTCTTGCAGAGTCTTTCACACTCTCCACCAAATTGTTCAATGTGACTATCCTATCATCACTGACAGACCGCGCGCCGTATTGCCTTATTCGCTTCTTTGTAATCATTCTGCAGAACTTATTTTCATTCATTACATATTAAATTAGAACAAATATTTGGATAACTTGAAATTGGTGGTATCAAATTTTGGTCTGCATTCTGTTCTATCTGAGAACAGATGGCAGATGTTCACAGTTAAAGCGCTGCTAGCAACAAGTGATTATCGCTTCCTACATCAGCACTTCTCTGGTTTAAACATCCCAAAGTGATATTCTTTTTGTTATAATGAAGACATCTATTTGGCTTTGCGTTCGACCGCTAGAGGAAACCCTAGTGATTTTTGTGTCAGATCTTGTATGGAAACAAAGTCCCACCTACCATCAGCTGACGAATGTTACAGAAGTCAACGAGCATATTTTTATTTTGTATTAGCATTGAGCTCGCCTATAATTATAATTATAACGATGTCACCCTTCAGTACGTTGATATGCACCAAGCTAAGATGAACACAGAAACCGGTTTCGTTACAATTTTATCCAGGGATTCACTTCAAAAATCAGTTTCATTAGGTTCTTTATTTAAACACCTCGTACATTTCATCTTCTTGACTTATTCCAACAGAAAGAGAAAATTGATGACAATAATCTAATTCCTCTTATATCGATTTTATATATTACTTTAAGAAAAAAGACAACGAAAGTTTGCAAAAAACAACTTCATACTTTTATTTCTGTAAGTAACTTCGTCTCATAAATCGCATAAACAGTATTTTTATTTTGTAAAGTATTCTCTGCTTGTATAATACATAATATAATTTTATATAAAAATTTAATTACAAACTTTTCTTTTTCTTAGTTATTTATGCATTTCTCCCTTTTATGTTAATTACTCATTTAAAGTGGCTTCTAAATCAGGATGTTTCATGTTTTAATGATGTTAGATGTTATCTTAACACAATAATTTTATTTTGTATACCATTTATGCACAAACATTTTTCGTGGATTTATATTATAAGAAGGTAGGTAAGGTATGAATGTATGTATAAATGTTTAATATTCTATTTTGTTTTTGTTTTTTTTTTTTTCTGTTCTTTATTATATTAAGTCTAAGCATTTTAAGTTTGATTATATATTTTTGTTTGTATTGCAATCTGTAGACTAATTTAAAACAAATAAAAGTAAATTGAATTCATATTTAAAATAACTATGAGAAATAAGTCATAACAATCAACACATAAAACAAAGACACATTTCTGACAAATTAATTTAATATAAAACTCGTTTTAGAAAAGATCAGTTTATCTTTGGAAGTTAATTTTTAAAATATTCTAAACTCGAGTATTTTTTTTTTTTTAACTTCTAATCATTTCCTTACAACTTGGTTTTTGAGAACTTTAGATCTCGGATTATTGAAACAAGTTTCTACTTTAATATTTTTCTAGCTTCTGTTGGCAGTTTGTTAACAAAATTCAGCAGCTCGTATAGAACCGAGACCTAATGATTAACAACTCTCAACCATTCCTGTGCACGAGTTACCAGGAATGGAGGGACCTACAATTTTCTGCCGAGTCTGAATGGCTTAGATGAATTACACTTTTCATGCCAAGAGATATTCTAAGAGGATCTGTTGCTTCCTGGCAAGAGGCAGTATATACTTGAAAAACATTTTTGTAAATCCAAATTCAAAGTTATTTCCTTACAATTTTTTTTAAATATTATGTGTATTATAATATTTCAAGTTTAAAGTAGCTGATGTAAACAATTTTATCGAAATCGGTGCACTCATTAGCAAGTCAAAAATAAAACCAGGGCCCGTATCGCGTAAGAGTAAAGTGATCACTAAATTAATTGATTGTCGTTTTGACAATCGCTCTATCTCACCCCCGGGTGGAATCGGCTAAGGTTATAGTTGATTATTATCAATTCTTTGATTGTCATTTTGGCTATAGCCCAGATATTAATAACATTTTTGAAGAAATGAAAATGTTGTTAAACATAGTTCTGAGTTCTTAGACCTTCGAATTTGAAGCCTCAATTTTATTAGAATCGGACTTCTGGTACTTAAGAACTTAGTAAAGAAATGATTAAAAATTGAATCAAGTTATAATATTTCGATTAACTGAGTTTTATGGGTTAGACACTTGTCAAGCAATCATGAGATTTCGTTTTTGAATAAATGTGATTGTATCGACATTCCTTTTCTATATATTTATGTTAATTAAAATTCTATTTTTAGATCTTAATTGACTTTTACAAACAAAGCAGAATATTGTTTGAAACAATGCACACGCTGGAATTAAATGGTTTATTTATGAACTCTACAAGACCGATTAATGTTATAAGAATTTTCTTCTTAAAAAGAAGATTATTGGACAATTGACAACTCGCTTAGCTAAAGTTCAACAATCTACTTACCAACTTACCTTAAAAAAAAACACAACGAATGCAAGCAATTTATGTTCAAAATGTTCCATTATTAGGTTTCTCTTAAAAAAATACTAATTTCAAGCTTATATACAAATCCTTTTTGCATTATAAAAAATACACTTCTGTATAATATATTTCTGTTCAAAGTAAAACAATTAAACACGAGAAGAACAAACAACAAATTAATACAATGATATATATATAATATATGTATATGTATGTATGTATTTTGCTTATGAATAGCTTAGTTTTTAACATGATTTATTTTTATTTGCTTATTATCATTTTCAAAATGTTATAAATTTGTGCAAAATATAGTATAAGAAAGAAAAATTAAAACCTAATGTCAATCATTTAATTTTTGTTTTTTAGTTTTAGCAATTTATTTATTTTAAAATTTACTCTTAAACTTGTTTTTTTTTTTTATTTTAACGCGCTGATTTTCGAGGAATATTTCGGAAATTAAAGTTTCCTACTTAAACTTTAACTTTGAAGGGCTACCAGTAATTTTAAAATTTCTATTTAGTTCTGATTAGTTATCAACACAAACATTTAGGCACAGCGTCTTAAGTGAACGTCTCAAAAATCATTCTAGATTATTAAAAAATGTACGTGATTGATAACTAGTCAGAACCTTACTTAGTCATTGCAAAACAAACCTTAAGCTCCTTAAAAAAAAATTTTCGACTGCATGGACAAACGTATTATAATTTTAATTTGTTTTTTTAATTCAACCTTTTATAGGTTTGCTCAAAATGTATAAACATAAGCATGCAACACAACCAGAAAAAAGTTCAAAACAAAACATAAAGGAGAACGGTTCAAATGTTTTCTTTCTTTTTAAAGAAGTTATAGATGTCGAATATTTATACCTACATTTCCCAAATTAATAAAACTTTAAAAATAGCAGTCAAAAAGTGTACCAAACAGTGTGCTTCAATTAATTTAAGTATCCTCTTTCGACTTCTGTAGGCACTTTTAATGTTGTTGTTTAAAACTAAACAGCGCGTTATGATTAACATTTTTTTACAAACTTTAAACAAACTAAAAATTAAAAAAATTAATAAAAGTTTAACAGTTCTTTATAGCTTCTTAATTTGCACATAAAGTCAAAGAATAGTAAAAAAATAAAAGTGGTATATTTCGTCTTAAGCAAAAAAAAAATGTTTTTTTTTCTTCAAAAATATATAATCCAATTTTATATTTGTGACTTCAATCGTGGTCGGGGTAAGTCTCCAAAAACTGCATCTCCATGGACACTTTTAGCAAGAGCCTTGATGCTAGCTGCAATGTCAACATTGTCTTCGAGAATCTGTGAAAAAAAATATATTTAATAATTAAATTTTAGATGATGTCAACATTGGAGACAGACTTTACTATAAACGATTTTTTAGGCCTATTTGTACGAACAAAAAAACAATTTGACAAATTTCGTTTCTAAATCACTAATATCATTAAATTAATTTCAGACTGTCTAGGAAAATAAAGCAAGTCTTTACGTAGACGGAAAGATAAAGCCCTTAGATCAAATCGTTTAATCTGTAAGCTAAGAAATACTCGTACTAATACAAATTAATACTTACATCGTCATCTGAATCAGCAATTAGAGTACCTTCGTTGACGGAATTAGCAATGGCTATTGGAAGACTTCTAGCAAAATCTCTCATATTTTGCTTTTTAGCATGGCTTCCCGGAATTGGAATGGAGGCTTCCAATTCAGCCAGCGCATCTAAGAAAAACAAGTTATTTTCCTCATAAACATATGTACAAGTAAATATGTATAATTAAATACAACATACCTTCAGCATCTTCAGCACTCTCTTCGACATCTGACATATTTTGAGGAATGGAGGATCTCGGTGCCATAGAATAACTTTCCACTCCTTCCAACTCGAAGAGGCAATCTCCATCTCCGTCCATACCCGCAGCACCGCTGGCAATCGAACTTGATGAATTAATGTAAAACATTCCATTCCCGATGGAAGAACGATGTCCACCGACAATACTGCTTAAACCAATGGAAGCTTGTTGTTGTCTGTTGAATGTCGGACTATTGCCGACACTCATTGGGGTACTTTCAGGTGTCGCTGGTGGAGTATCGAAACTTGTAACCTTCTTGTTGTTGAACGAAAAAACACTCTGTACAGACGATGCCTGAGTATTGCTGTCCATGGCACTTAACGAAGAATTATTATTGGATGTTGCTATCCCGCTTCTTCCTATATCGATTTTAGTCGGGGTGGTAATGGTGGGCGTGGTTGGGACACTGTTTGCACCAGTTCCCATGGCATCGATCAATTGTTCAGGTACTTGGTTTACTAGACTAACTAATATTTGATATTCTTGTTCAGACTTTTCACGAAAGCTCTTCAACAGAGCAAATTGCTGTTCCGTATACCGGTGTATACGTTCGTCCGTATCGGCGATTTCCTTCTGCAGCCTCGATTGCAAATTCTGTGTCAGAGATCGCAATCGGTTGTTGGCCTTATTGCTTCTTATGTGAAAAGGATTATCGTCGACGTGTTGTTGATTTTGTTGGTGATTCATTATTAGAATACCAAAAGTCTCAGAAAAGGATTTGTCTGCCTTGCGCTGCACTAGCTCGTCGTGGCTCATCAACAAATTGGAATTTAACAGATAAATCGCGTCTGAGGTGTGCTTAGCACATATAGCTGTATTGCAATTGATGCAAATATTAAGAATCCACGAATTGCAGGGTAGCATGCAAACTAGGTCACGTTGGTGGATGGTTACTGAAAGTTCTGAAACCGGTCCTATAGCCTAGAAATAAAAATAAAACGAAAAATTACATTCGGCAAAGGTTATTGATTGGATTTATGTTTTTTTTTTCATGATAAGATTAGACAGTATTTGGAGGTTCAACCACACACAAGTGCACAATTGATTGATTTTTGTGTGAAGTAGTAAGTCAGCGGCAATATGGGTTTTGGAGGCCTTGGAAACAACACCACCAGACATTATGGACTTTGATTAATAATAGTTGTTAATAATAGTTAAACAAAAAATTGATATTAGACTATCGTTCAATGGGTCAAATAATATTACATCATAATTTTTGTATGTAAATTTATGCGTGGCGTAAATAATGATATGGTTTTTGGGCCAAGATAGATTCCATCAAAACCTAAAAACCGTTTAGCTGGCTTTAAATGCGTTCAAAGTTGAATATATTGCTTCAAAGTCAAACAACACAAATAGACAACTATAATATGTTGCAAAAGGACATATTTAAAAAAAAAAACATCCTAGCCGTTTTTTTTCAATTTGTTTTTTAAAGTAAATATCTAAATATTAACACGTTTAGAAAATTGCGATTTCTAAGACTCGATTATTGTTTTTTTGAAGAATTTCAACTCCTTTAGAAATGACACAGTGCCTAACTCCCCATTATCCTTATTTTAAGAGAAGCTCGCAGCTTTTATCACCTATGATCTGCAATAAAAATAGTTTTACTTGCGGCTTATGTAAGTACTATAGGGCAAGTTCTGCATTTGATCGAATTCAAAAAAAGAAAAAATGGGTCTCACAAATTAGTTCGTCCATCTGTCCATACAGAAAAACGTCGATTGTATGTCATTCAATTGAAATCTACAAGAGGTCAATCATAAACGATAATAACAATATAAATAGACCAAACGACGATCCTTAAAACGAAAAAAGTCATTCATAGATCAATAAATTGAAAACAGCAATCTCAGTATAGTCCAAAGATCGAGTTGGATTAGATGGTTCATTTAATGAGAGGGACAGCAAGATTTCTACTCACCTTCATTGATTGAGCCTAATTGGTTCGGATGCTACTCGACACAGATTCTTAAGGGAGCCTTCACATAATAGGACATGTAAATTTCTATGGGAGAGTTTCATGAGTGTAATAGAACGAAATACCCTTGGTCTGTTCTTTTTGCTAACCATAGTTCTAACATATGGTTGTTATGTCAAATAAAATTGTTCAAGTGCCATTGCTAGGATTGTTAAATTTGATTTTAGAACGATAGTTGTTAGAAATTGTTAATCTGTCAAATTCATTTTTCCCATCTATGTATGATTCTGAAAATGAATTACTCTCAAAATCGTGCTCTTATGGAATGTTCATTCTCCATTATTGTTTATAATCGGCGAAAATTCTATTGTAACTTTATAGTAATATGCCCCACAAAAAGATAACAAAATATTTGTATCTGTTTTGAAAAAAAACCGTCTCACTTTGACAGATCAACACTTTCATATCATGGTGATGAGTTAGAAATAATTACAAATCGTTACTATTTGACACTTCAACATGAAGTTAGAAACGACGTGATGTCAAATAGTTACAAATCGTAACTATTTTGAATCAAAGGAACAACCGGTCTTGGAACTTGGCCGGTCTCTTTTTTTTCCTATCCATAGGAAATAGGAATAGGAAAAAAAAACAGACCGGCCAAGTGGACACTTGTCAACTTGAACACATACTAAACGATGGATTTTCAAGCTATAGGGTTGTTCAATTTACTGGTCCAATACAAATAATAAAAAGTTTCAGTGGTAATCATTATTGATGATAATTAAAGGTGGATCTGTGGGAAATTTTGTTTTTTCCCATTAACCCATTTCTAAAGCTTCTGAAATTTTTTACAGAAGAACTGTAATCCTGAAGGCTTCAGAAAGTTTTGGATGACTAATCGAAAAAGCCTATACTTCAAGCTTGATTGTTAATATGTTTAAAATTATTTAAAAAAGTCGACATTATAATTGAATCGGTCATTTCAAAAACCTCATAAGTAATTCAATAAGAATTTTTCAGGAATCAATAAAAACTGTTTCATGCTCAAACAAATGAGTTTTAAACCACTTTTTTATGCTTAACTAAGTATTTTAGTGGTAAGAAAATTAAAAAGCGAAAAAAATTCACAGGTTATTAATAAAAAATAATGAAAAAAACCTAAAAAACTGTTATTGACTTAAGTTGTTTTAGCAAGGACTGGGGTAAGTGGTATATAATTTAACAAAAAAAATGGTAGTAATTATATTTTGTATTGCTCATTATTGAAAATTACACTTAAGAATAACTTTTTGTCATGTTTTAATATCTTTAAGGTACATAGGTTGATTATTTTCAACATTTTCTTATTGATGGGCACTTTTAAAACATAAGCCTTTGCTGATAGAAGTGAAACCGAAGTTGCAACTTTATTTATTACTAATAATGAATGTTTAATCAATCCATCAATATATTCCTATGATAGTACCTTTTCTATGTGAAGCATACTTAAAGCTCATATATGTCGAAGGTGCTTTTTCTGTTTTTGTGGTATTTTTTTCTATAAGATTCAGTGTTGACAAACATGTTTTTTTGTACAAATTTGGCCACAATTTCATGGATTCCAAAACATCTTCAGTTTTTAGCTCTATGACTATATTTTCTAAATTTCGAATGAGATGGACGTGAATTTGACAGACGCGACGGATGAGTATGAAAAGCTAAGATAGACAATGAAGTGCAAATCATCAGATCATTTAGTTTCAGAGATCATTCATAAAAATGAGAAAGAGAGTCTGAGACTAAACGGAGACCTTGGGGTCCCCAGCATTTATTTTGTGAAGATCCGGTTTGAAACCTTCCAAAAAAAAAAGTATGGAACAATCCAGTAGAAAATTTCTAATCCAACGAATAAGGGCTTCATTGATACCAAACTCACGTATTTTCGATATAATAGCTTGATGCCAAAATCCATCAAATGCCTTAGAAATATCAAGCTCAATGATCTTACTTCGACTTATGATTCTACTCTTCTGCAACAGTTCCTCGGTTTTTCAACTCTATTAGATAAATTAGTTTATGTCTTGTCTTTCAATTTTATAATTTGTTATAACATTTCATTAAGGTATTACAAATTCTCTTCTTTTTCGGCGCACCATCACTCTCTGTTTCACTTGAAGACATTTTTAAAGCTAAAATTACTTTTCACAGAAAATAGTTGTATGAAAAACGAAAATTTGACACTGATGACGGTTGTTATTAAATTGAAGATTTGAATATTGTTGAACCAATCAGAGCAAAGCAAATTTAAAATATCAAACTACTCCCGCCATTTTGGTAGTGCATGCAAAAACCTCTTAAGTCACTGACTTATGTTGTTTATGCAATGAACGCCTTTCCTACGGTATTATTTGAAGAGGAAGGAATATACAGACTTACGTGGTTCTTACCCAGAATACGCATCTCCCTTTAAGGAACCATTTTCAGCAAAAAAAAGCATTTTGGAAAAAAATGTGACTTAAGAGGTTTTTGAAATGACCGATTCAATTAAATTCAAATCTAAATTAACAAGACATGAAAAATTGATTGATAATCGCATTGGCTTCCAACTTCAGAACAACTCGTATAAGACTTTAAATTAATATCATTGTGCAGTGCAGATTTCAGTTATTTCAAAGGCCAATTTGGTAAATGCAAAGTTTTTTATTTTATTAATCTTTTATTTACCAAATCTTTTTCATTAAATGTCACTTATGTAGATCCACTTTTTTAGTGCGGAATCATCTGAGTTGTGAAGTGCACTCTAGTGTTTATCTCGCACAAAACAAAACTTGATAGGTTGTATGTATATTACAGTCCATCTAAAAGATATTCGAACCATCCTAATGCTTCGTTTTCACCAAAGGTTTATCTTAGCTTAGATTAATAAATCTATATGTAATGGTTTTACGACAGCAAAAGATTAAAGCGGGAAATACCTACACTATACAATGATTGTACAAATATTTTGCCAGACATGATATTGTATAAATAACATTAAAAACAATTTTAAATGATCAAGTTTGATATATGTATTTTTCTTCTTATTATTACTTATTGAAATTGTCTTTGATGTTTTATAGAGTTTGTGTAATTTTGATACTTTTATTATTGAATTATTGCATTAAAAATTAACGAAATTCACAACTTTGTGTTAAATTTAAATCCATCAAATTGTACTTAATGACTTTTTGCAATAAACCGAGGATACAAAGAATAAACCGACGAAGAGACACACGGTGGTAAGCTTGTGCAGATCAATTATTGTAAAGTGTGTTTATATAAGTGTGCTGAAAAAAATCAATTTTCCAATGAATGCGCTCCGAGTGATATTGGTATAGGTTAGTTCGATTTGTAAAACTATTGTATTTAACAAGATTAATTTCTAATCTACTAAATAAACGAAATAAAAAGAATTGAATTTCAAGTAGATTAGTTTCGTGCCATTATCGTTATGAAAGTAAAAGTAAAATCATACATTTGTTCAAATTTGTTTGCTCAAGTAGAACTTGCTAATTGGATTATGCAAACATAACTTTTAAAGATTATTTTATATAATCGAAGAATCAATAAACTAACACGAGCTTAACAAATACTAATAAAATAAAGAATAAACAACATTTCACAGACATTCTGGCGGCCTTGCAATCGATATACCTAATCGGCAAAATGTTTTTATTGAAAATATAAAATAAGTTGATTTCGGAAATTTATTTTCAACAAAATAATCAATGACCCATTTAAATGCATTATAAATATGATCCAATTAACGGTAATTAATTTAATAAACAGATCATCAAAGTAATTTTTTATGTTTTTGAAGATATCAAATACCAATATTTTTCAAAAAATCTTATAGTAAACGATAAGAACACTTTGGAATACTAATCTAAGGAGCTATTTAAAAAAAAAAAACCTACATTAAACTGAAAATCTATAGTAAACTAAGTCTATCAAGATAATAAAAAATAACAATAAATAATCTAAAAATATAGCTTCTATAAATTAAAATGGATAGGTTCGGTTAGCGTTCTCATTTGTTGAATACGAATTTGATCATGTCTACTTATGAATTCAAGACACGTTTTAAAGTCAACTGATTCAGATATACAGTACATATAGCAACGATTTAGTAAATCAAGTCATATAATTTACCCATCAAGAGCAAGGTAAGAATCATTAAATTATATAATTAACTTAATTTATTTAAGTATATAAATTGAACTTACTGTGAGTGTTATTTATTTGTTAGAAGTATTTACATGGGAATTCTCTTGATTTTATTAAAAATGTTTTTTCAAAGATGCAAAAGTTTCTTCAATAAAATAATGTCGTTTTGTCTCTTAAGTTTCGATCTATAGGTTTCTAAAGGATCGTTCACACACCATACGTCGCACGTTTGTTGTAGTACTTATATACATATAACCGAAATAATATTAAATTCTACATAGAACCGTTTATACTGCCAAGAAAAAAATAACACAACTAAATATGAAAAAGCGAATGAATTTTAACATGTGAATTTTATTGTGTGAACATTTAGGTTTTTTTTTTCTTTGAAAACCGAATACCGTAAATACATTGAGTATTCGATAATCATGTTTTAGATTTTTTTCATTTTAAACCATAAATGTATAAGGTTGGGCAACATAAATGTGACAGTAAATTTTAATTTTAATGGCGGAAAATTTAAAAGAGCTAGTGTTAAAGTTATTAGTATGATATTGCTTAAGAAATTACTCTTTCTTAATTTTAAACTTTTTGTAACTACTATCGTGGTAAGACTATTTTTTTTTAACAAATTGCTACTGAACACACCCAGAACATTGTAAGTTCGTGCAAGAAACAAATTGAACAGACCTTTTTTGATGTTTTAAAATGTCAGAGTACTTAAAGAATAAAATAGCAGTTTGGGCCTTACAGAAGCTTGAATTGGACAACGATTTTCATCTTTTCTGACGAGACGCATTTTCATCTCGGCGGCTACATTAAAAAAAAAATTGCCGCATCTGGGGCTCAGAAGACCCAAACATTATTGTTCAGAAGCCAATGGACCATTTTTCTTCGAAAATGAGGCTGGGAACAGCCGGTCAACGATGGGCCTTGCAGAGACATGTTAACCGACTTTTTTTTTTACTGAAATTACAGACATAGATTTGGACGACCCCACGCCACAATCGATCTTTTGCACACCGAATTCCCAAATTGTGTTATCAGCCATCTTGGGTATGTCAATTGGCCGCCTCGGAGCTCCGATTTGACCGTTTCGGATTTGTTTTTGTGGGGAACCGATATTATGCCAACAACCCGGAAACTATTCAAACACTTAAAGCCAATATCATCCAAACAATCCATGAACTACAGCTCGAAATCATCACCAAGGAAAGAATGCGGTACTACGAAGCTAGCCGAGGCAGCCACTTAAACGACGTTGTGTTCCATAATTAATAGGAATGTTTGCTCTTATGTACTAATAAAGCCATAATTCATGGAAAAAATTTGATTTTGTTCATTTAATAGCATTTTTTAAAAGAAACTTGTATTTGGCCAGACCCTTCACATACCTACATATCCTAAATTAACGACTTCAAATGGAAGACACTAAAGTTCTTTGTACCTGTAACTCTTTGGTTATAATGTTAATAACCGAATCTGATAAGTTTTAATAAACGGCAGCGCAGGATGCTTAAATTCTTAACAAATTTCCAAACCCTACTATGACTCTCTAATTTGAACATAATTATTAACTCTAAAATTTATCTCTCCGTCTTATTTAATTTGTCATATTATTGTACTAGATTTGTTAAAATTACTTTAGCCTATATTGTATCAGTTTAATATTATTTCTCTTCGCTAATAACAACAAACTTAAAAAAAATAACTCATTAAAATTTATCAATAAACAATTTTCTCATCGAGAATACTTATTTTTTTATTCAATTGATATTCTGTTATTGTTCTCATCGCCTTTTTTGCTGTCTATCGTTTAACCCACGCTTCGTTTATTTTTTATTTTTTTCCCATTTGCTGTGTTGATAATTTTAATCATATTGCAATTTTATTTTTTAACTTTATTAAAAAAAACAGTGCCGGATTGGCGGATAAATGTATAAAACAGGTTCAGATATTCTGATTAATTGCGAAAAATATCTACAAATAATATAATGTGTTATGTATGTATATTATATAAATTAAAGAAATTCAAGATAATAGGGTTGTCTAATTTACTGGTCCAATACGAAAAATAGACAAAGGTGTTTTAATGATGAGTTTACAAAAAAATTGTCATTTACATTTCTCACAAAGTTTTATTGGTAATCATTATTGATTTTTTTTTTTTATAATCTACACGCGCTCAAGGGATTATAACTACCCTTTAAATGTTTCAACACAACGCGGGCGTGAAGTTAAGAAAGAGAAAGAGGGATAGGAAAGATGTGTGGCACGATGTTCTGAGACTGAAGGTTGTTGTCTCAGATTTTTTTATCTCCAGGGATGGCGGCTGAACTAGTGCGGAGAATGCTGTGTCTTATTTTTATGTCCCTTATAATTCACATTATTTTATTCGTTTTTCATATTTGATGGGCATACTAGTATTACTAAATCACATGTTGTTAGTGTTATGCCTGAACAACATGCAATGAGCAAACCAGCAACCCATTGATGACAACTTTATAAGGTTTTAATGGAATTAAGGCGACATAAACGACAGCAGGGATCGAACCTGTGATCATGAGGTTGACAGGCGAGCATACATCCATCGCGCCACGATGATAATCATCGGTGGATTAGGTGGGAAATTTTTTTATTTTCTTAGCTTGAGATGAAATATTGGCAGAACTTTTGTATTCTGCTTACAATTTTTTATTTTCATTTTTAGAACCATCCAGATCCAGCTCTATAATGCTGTATAAGAAATATAAAATAATTTCTCTGGGGTTCTTAAATAGAACAGAGTTCATACAGGGACAAAATTATATGTAACTTATTTAACTAGACTCCGCTGTATATAGATGTACAATACACATATGTATTCATAGAAAAGTTAAAACTATCCTAATTCGAATGATTCAGAAGCTTTTGAAAAATTTTAAAGAAGAGCCGTTATTATGTAATGTCCGTCGTTTCCTGTAATGTCGTGTGGTGTGTCTTGTCTTTTACTGTAAAACCTCAAGAGTACTGTTTGCTTTCACAAAGTTATTTCTCTTTCCGCAAGCACTCTATTAAGTTCAATTTATACTTTCTCAGTAAAAAAAATGTTCTCGCAATAGTAAAGTGACGTTTAGACGGTTTTACAAATCCTTCAAATTAATTTCCAAGCTTCGCACTTTTAATTTTTTGATACAAAATAAAGAAGTTTGGAAATATTCTATTTCTTATTCTTTTGCTTAGCCACCTTATTCGTTGGTTTACCTTAATCGTAGTTAGAAAACATCACCTAGCAAACATTTTGTTTTATTAATGAAACTTTGCGCTTAATCCGCCACTAAACCGCCTTAATTAATTTGAAAGTAGGAGTTTAGACACAACACACCACTTTAATATCTCACAATCCAAATATGGTTTGATGCAATGAAATACACACACATATATCATCTTTTTAGTCCGCGTTAAATCCACGAGGAATAATTACATACCGTATAGTAGGTAATAGAGTCAACAGAAGATGCAATGGGGCCCTCCAAGTATCCAATGCTTATCCTCTAAGTCCGACACTGTCAACATTAAATGAAGCTAAATGTAAGATTATTTATTAAACAGCAGGAGCCGCAGCAAATAAATAAATAAACAAAAAAACCTTACAATAAAGGGAAGGAGTGCCTGTTGCATGAGCTTTTTTGCCTTGATAAATAACTTTTCTCCATCATTGTTTTTACAATAAATATTTTCACTGAATCTTACGATGCACCCGCCCGAGTTCACCCATCTTTAATTTCTTTTTTCTAGAATTATTTTATTTTGATTGCACATTATACGGATTTCTTGTTATTTTTGTTTGTTGGTGAAATCATTGGGTAAAGGTGTTGTATCTATAGAGACATACTCGTAGAATGGCGATGGGCGGGGGTGATAAAAAATGCTACATTTTTGCTGTGGTGGGGTTGATACTTCCTTTGTTGCGTCTACGTAAAAAATAATTCTTTATTTTTTGTTTGTTTCTACCTCAGAGGAATGATGAGTAGCTTGGTTTTTCGTTTGTTTTGTTTATGTAGATTTTTTTTTAGAACGATTTTCTTTTTTGTGTATTTTATTTTTAACAAAATGATGTCAATGGTTAACTGTTATAAAGAGCATCGAACGATAAAGCTAAATAGATTTGTACTATTTCTAATATAAAATCAATGAAAAAGAAAACAACCTTAGCCTCCTTAAGAGGGTCAAGAAGATTGTTGAGAGATAAGAAGGATTTTTCAAAAATGTATCGACCTTTTTGTCCTTAAATAACAGGTTAGTGGGGTTCAGAAATAGATAACAAAAAATAGTAACATAAAAATATCCACATTTCGGCTTAAAATTGCGACTTCACCAACTTTTGTTAGGTAGTAAGAATCTCCTCTTAATGGTCTACATTTTTACTTGTTCCGTTTTAAATTTAAATTGGACATGGAATCAAAGCATAATAGGCAAAAATGTATGAGAGCATAGGATTGACTAACAATGAGATATTCCCGTATGGGAAATTAATACGAGTATTTCATTGGGGAAGAAATTTTATTTTTGCCATAGTTAGAGTACCCCTAAAGTAACTTAAATTCCAGTTTTCAACTATCAAATTCTTGAAGAGTTTCCGAAATCTTGAATTAAAGAGTGGATATAACATTCGATATTTTCTAAACGGGAAGATCTAAGAGAAATATTTTTTTGTTCGTAATTGTAAGTCGTGGTATATGTATGTATTTACAAAAACTTTGTTTAATAATTGTCATTAATCATGGCGATGGTTCATGAAGGTGTATCAAATGCTGTTGGAAGGGAAATAGAAAATATTTACATATGGGATATCCATGACAAAGCGAACATTGGTACCCAATTATGAAAATAACTATATTTTATTAACTTCAAGATAAATCAAAAGTAAAAAAACTGAACTAACATAATGTTATAAGATAATGGCGCAAAATTTTAAACAGCCTATTATTAAGGTACATATTAGTATGATACTACTTAACAATTTGCTAACTTTATAGTTGTTTACTAACTCATTCTTAATTTTAAACATTTTCTAACTAGTATCGTACTAAAAGAATTTTCTTAATAAATTGCTTCTGAACATACCTGAAAATGACATTTCGTGTAAAAGAGTAAGTACACGAACCTTTTTTGATGTTTGCAAATGTCAAAGAGCCATATAAAGCTAGCACGATAGGTACTAAAAAAATAAAGTAACATAGAGCCACAAAAAATAGTCTAGAGGCGTTAAATCGCACTATCTAGGTGGTCAATTGACCGGCCCCAAACGTGAAATAAAGTTCAATGAACTTGCTTCTCAAATGGCCCATTGTTACGCGTGCTGTGTGACATGTGGCACCATCTTGTTGAAACCACATGTCATGCAAGTCAAGCTCTTTCATTTTGCGCAAAAAAAGTTTGTTATCATCGCACGGTAGCGCTCACCATTTACCAGTAACGTTGCGATTCGCATCATCTTTGAAGAAATACGGCCCAAGGATTCCGCCAGCCCATAATCCGCACCAAACAGTGACTTTTTCTGGATGCATTGGTAGCTCTTGAAATGCTTCTGGCTGCTCTTCACTCCAAATACGGCAGTTTTGCTTGTTCACGTATCCATTCAACCAGAAATGAGCTTCGTCACTGAACACAATTTTTCGATAAAAAGTGGATTTTCGGCCAACTTTTCAAGAGCCCATTAAAAATGAAATGCACGACTGGGTCGCACGAACCTGCTCCTATGTAAAAGACTAAGAATTTCAAAAATGAATGTTATTAGAGAAACTGTTCATAAGCATAAAATTCATTTTTTAAATGACTAAAAAAAACTTCTTTAGTAGTTAAAGGTAAGAATAGGATGCCATGTGATTCAAGCAAATATAGATTTATGCAAGAACAAAAATTATAAGTCTTTGTAGTGGTTTCTTAAAAAATAAGGTTTTATATAAGAAAATTTTAAAACATTTTTAGGAAAAAATGTTGGTACGCCAATTTGAAGTTTTTATTATTGTATGAATAAAAATTAAATTTACAAAAAAAAAAGTATTGAGCCGTTTTCGAGATATTGAATTTTCAAAAAACAAAAAATAGATTTTTTTTTTTCAAAATTCAAAAAAATATTTTTCTTACAGTTTTGAAATGCAATGTTTTTTAAACTTTTTAGAAGCTTCTCTTTACGAAATTTCATTAAAATCCGTTGTGCATATAATGACAAATTCAAAATTTTAAAAAATCGTTCTATGGTAGGTACAGTCAGTAATATCTTGTTTTCAAATTTTTTTTTATTAAATTACAGATATTTAAAAATAATAAAAAGAAAAAAAATTTAAGCAAAATTCTCGGAACCGTTTTCGAGAAAAATACGATTTTCGAAAACCATTTTTTAACATTTGTATGGAGGGTACCGTTATTTTTAGGTAAAATGAATTTATTTTTCTTATATCTTGTAGATTATTTTTCCAAACTTTTATTTATCAAGTTTTGAAAAAATCGAGCATGGGGTTTTCGAAATATTGTGTTTTCAAAAAAATTTTTTGAAACTTTTTTAAAAATCTAAAAAATTTTGTTTGGAAAATTTGAATACACAATAATATTCAAACTGCGGGGAAGCTTTAGCATAAAAAAATGATCAAAATCGGTGGTACCATTTTTGAGAAAATCAAAAACAAAAAAAAATGGTCCCAAGGGGGGTACAAAAACTACTAATTTTTTGGAAAAATTTTTTCAACCATTACCTAGGTTTAACTAAATTAAATTTTTTGATTTTTTTTTAAATCGTTGGGACAGTTTTTGAGAAAAAAAAATATTTATAAAATTTCGAAAAAAAAATCGTATGGCAGGTACCGTTAATTTTGGTCTTAAAAAATCAAATCAAAAAACATCCGGGGGTAAAAAATTAAAACCCATATCTACCAAGTTTGAAAAAAATCGGCCGAGCCGTTTAGCTGTAATCGAACAGACATACAGACAGACAGACAGAATTGCCAGACCCACATATAATATAACTTGCCTTATAGTACCTATAAGTCGCAAGTAAAAAATCAGCGTTGTGGTAGGTCGTCGGCTTCAATTCTTGCACCAGCTGTATTTTGAAAGGCTTCACAACTAAATCCTTCCGCAAAATTTTCCACGTAGTGGAGTTACATCAGAGACCCAAATGCTGCGAACGGCGCCGAATCGATAATTCACGGTCATCACTAACACTGGCCGATACAGCTGCGATATTTTCCTCAGTTCGCACTCTACGTAAGCGAGTTGGTGGTAATGTCCAACAATGTAAAATTGGTGCGAAATTTAGTCACAATAGCCCGAAAAGCCGCCTCAGTAAAATGCACTTTTTTTTTAATGAATCGATAAAAAAAAGTGTGCTGTTGATAAAAAACATCAAATTATGGAGGAGAAACACTTTTTTATGGTAAAAAAAAGTGAAGTATGTATAAAAAAATGAAAATTTTATAATTATTCGATAAAAAAAAACGGTCGTTGGGCGGAGGAAAAAGCAGGGTGTGGCCCCCGAAAAGGGAGTTAAAATTCTGAGAACCCGCGAAGCGGTCCACCCACAGTACTGTTAAACAATACACCAAAATGAACTTTTTTTTAACGAATCGATAAAAAAGTGTTTGCTGTTGATAAAAAACATCAAATTTAAAAAAGTGTTTCTCCTCCATAATTTGATGTTTTTTATCAACAGCAAACACTTTTTTATCGATTCGTTAAAAAAAAGTTCATTTTGGTGGGGGGGAATTCCGATAAGGTCCCACTTTTTTTTTGTGAAATAGACTCACGCGGGAGCAACATTTGCAAATTGTTCAAATTTATTTTGAAAAGCATGGTTAATTCGAAAACACATCAGCGTTACGTGGTTTATGGTGTTCATAAACGTCCATCAGTGCGATTGATTGGAGAAACAATGGCTCGTTTTCACAACACAATAAGCATCCTATAAGACGTCGTACAGAACAAACGATTGCATATGTTCAGCTTAGTGTTGATGATGACCGAAGTGTGTCAAATCGTCAACGTACTCAACAATTAAACTTGTGGCCATATAACCCGTGAAAATTGGACTTCCAGATTACGTCATGTACGTGTCAACCGCGACGGCCCACAATCATATTCAAACATTAAAGAAAAAAATTAGCTTCCAAATATAGCCAATTTCATGGATACTTAAAACATTTGTCTGTATTTCATCTCAAATAAAAGCCATCCGTCTCTAAAAAAAACACCCTTTATAATACTCGATGTTAATCCAATAAACACAAAACAACAAAACAACTTCGTATCAAATAATAATATTGTTTTGTTCCTTAACAAACACAAGGTTAAAATAGCATAGTTAGACTCATACTTAAAATATCTGCGTGATATTTTGCTATAAAATTCACAAAAAAAAATTAAATTATACAAAAACTTGTATAATTCCCATTCTCCGCTTCCCCACGTATCTTCTATTTTGCGCTATTTTCGTATTTGTTTACAATTTGACACAATGACAAGCCTATTTCACACCTAATGCTAGTTTTAGATATTATTTTCGCTTGGCTGCCTGCCTTTATTACGAAGCTGATGAAGGAGTATAGTATAATACTGGCAGGAATGTAGGTACACTGATAAAATAAAATACATTTAATTTTTCAACGACCACAAAATTTTTTAAGCACATACACACATACCCAAATGTCAAAAGTAAAACCTGACAGCAGCATTCTTAGTTGACGTACTTAATTCAAAATATACAAATAATAAATAAATAAATGACAGTCTGGGTATAATTGAGTGGGTGCGGTGCTATGGCTATCGTCCGAAATGGCGACACCAAGAGTACAAATTATTTGTTTTAATTCGGCAAATTCGATGCAAAATTTTATTGCACAATTTATGCAGTTGTTTGGAAAACGAGAAACAACATGCCACAGAAAAAAAGCCAAACATAACAGAAACTGAAAATAAGATACACAATTTATTATTGCACACACGCACAACAACAACCAACTTTGAACTCGATTCTTCAATTATTGTCGATTCAGGTCTACATATGTACATATTTTAGATTTGAGCCAGCTCGTCTAGTGGGATCGGATAGTGTAAAGCGCAGAACAGATTGAACAGCACCGTCAACAGCAACAGCGGCCGCCATTAATTTAGACCCAATGTATTTCAGTTGTTCAACACACATAAGAACAGCAACAGCAACGCCAACAGCGTCGTTAGGCCAAAGTCCTAAATTTGCTGTTGCTGGTGCAGTGTTGTCAACTTTTCCACTGCAATATTCAGTGGCACCACAATGAAAAACTTTTTTTCGATATGAAATGTCAAGCAGATGAAATGACGTTGCTGGTGGCAATGTGTTTGAGAAATGTTTGCTTGTCAGCGTGCTGTTTGCTGTTGACGATGCTGGTGCTGTTGCTGGTTTAATCTGTTTCGCGTATAATCCTATTTGAATTCGATTTAGGTATACAAAGAGCTGAATCCTTTTTTAGAATCCAACAAACTTATTTTGACAGTTTGATATTTATACGTGGCAAAAAAGGTGTGTTTCCTTAATTTTTTGCACGAACTGTTATTGAGGAGTGTTCTATTGTAAAAATAACTTTAGCACGATACTAGTTAAAGTGTTTAAAATAGTTCTTCAAAAAATATCCGATTCTTCGAACTATTTGGATAGTGTTGGATATCCGGATACTTAAATGACAGTTGAGATCGGCATATTAGTAAAAATGTTACCCTCATAAAGGTAAAAAGAACACGTTTCAAAATATTTTGTTTGGAAGCGTATTTTTTTGTTGAGGGGAATTTTAGAATTTTAAACTGAAAAATTTATTTTCATACAATCTAGACACATGATGTTGGGATAATTTTTAATACTGGATCTAATAGAATCAAAATCAAGCCGATAAGATCATCTAAAAGCATACAAAAAACGCAATGCAAAAAGTAACATAAACGAATTATTATCCGTTTACCAAATATGAATGTTATATGAAAATTAGACACATTAATATTTTACCTGTTTTACGGAAAGTATAGTCATATTTACATATAGTCTTTTAAACATTTATATTTATAAAAGTAAGTATCGTAAGGAGATAGTTGGATCGGACTCGACAGGAAATTGTAGTTTCCCCCTATTCCCTCAGACAAACCACACACAAATAATTTTTTTCCGAAAGATAATCGCAGTTATATAAAGTCGTTAATTAATTGGGGCCAGTTGTTCAGTACTGACTCAGATTACAATTAATCCCAAGTCAATTCCGAAGCATATTTGCAGTGTTCATTAACATTAACTTTCAATTGTCAAAAATGAATTGAAATCGAAGTGTAAATCGATCATTCACCATCGAAATCAAGATGGCGCATTTTTTATATTTTCGCTCTCGGATTTCGATATATTTTTGAGTAATATCTGTTCAGCAACCCCATAGTTTACCAACCAAATTTGTGGAGTGAACTGTCCATCTAAATTGACTGAAAGGGATCTTTTAGACACAATCAACTAATCAATTGACAGCTACCAAATATATTGACGATTTAACATAAACGAGTAGTTCGCTGCTGATGCGGTATTCTCCATCATAACCATAATCCCAGCAAAACGATCTGTCGTCATTACAGCCCGTGACCAATTGTTTTCTTCTTTCTGGATCGCTACTTAGATGACAGAAGGGACAATAAAACTTCCAGTATACCCCACCTGTCCACCTGACTCTCACTATAGAAAGGTGTTCTACCAAGTATAATCATTTTATCATATAATATTTTTTCTCTCTCCTTTGCAGAATCAATTAATTCAATTTTAGAGAAAACTATAGCTAGTATTTTCGCATCAATTACTTCATTGAATTCATAACCAAGAAATTTTGTTTTATTGATCGAATCGAACAGTACTTGCTCAGCATCCATTTAGCACGCGCTCTCTTTTTGTTCTCACATTTCATCATTAAAGGCCTTTTGGTCAATTTTTTTTTTTCTCTTTTACAACATGAAGAGTAAAATACGAAGAAAACATATCCAGAAGTTTGATACCTTTCATCAAAGGGTCTACACATTTTCTGTTTTGCTAAATGAACTACGTTATTCGGCGAGCGAAATTAATGATTTTACCAGATTATCTGCAGAAGTCTCCACTTTTCGCTATCACTATCGCGTTCATTCTATGTGCTACAAAAATGACCACAGAATGATAACGGAATGAAGGGACAAAAACAAACCCAAATGAAGCTCAAACGTCATTTTTATTAAAAGAAAAATACGGGTTTAGTTTTTGAATAGGACCAAGGAACAATCGATCTTGTAATTTTTTTCTCAAAACTCAAATACGTCATTCGTTTTTGTTTGTTAAAAATGGAAATTGGTTTTTTTGAATGGGTGTAAAAATGCGAAAATGAAACGTAGTTTACATATTCCTGTCAAAAATGGTGTAGACCTGCGATTTAGTGTTCTTTATTATTTATATTTGTCAGTGTGTACATATGTCAAGTGAAGACTAACTAACAAATAACGTATGATTTCTCGAAAAAAAAAGCATTTTGTTTAAAGTTTATTAACAAAACTACTATAAAATTTTTCTTTAAGTGTATTCAGAGCAAAGTTAGCTTTCTAGAAAAACGTAGCGCATATCAGAATCACACCACCCTAGAGTGACAAACAAGATAAAATATTATTTTATTTGCATATATTTTTTTAATGCGCACGTTTTTTTTCGCGCGTATTTTTTATTTATTTGTCATGCAAATAGAAATTCATTAAAAGCCTGAGATTGTTCGTCGGCCGGCAGTTTAATGCGGGTTGTTGTAATGAATGACATAAGAGGAATGTGGTAGAATTTAAATATCGGATCACAGTTTCTCTAAGGGGTGTTGCTTAGAAAAAATTAAAAAAAAATATATAAAGTCCCTGAAGACCGCACAAAAACAGAATGTAGGTTAAGTCAACATATTGTTTACGAGTTTTCTGCTTTGATTGAAGACTTGCAATTTCGTGCTATTTTTTTTTTAATTTATGGGCATATGCTTTAATGATTTCTGTTTTCATGGTTGGGACATTCATGAGGAATTTATATTTTTATTTTGATAAAAACAAAAACAACTTACAAAGCACGAAGCACAAAAACGCACCCAATCATGTAAAAATTTTGGTTGATAGATATATTTATTATCTATCAATTTTATGCCAGAGTTCAACGGCACACAGCAAAACATTAATCTTCAACATTTTATCTCAGTCATTAATTTCGTAGAAAAGAGTTTTTATAACACAAAAGGCACTTCCGAAGGCGCCAACACTGACTCTCAATAGAAGCTTTACGAAATGAATGTTGAAGCTCTACTTTGAGCTGACATTAATCAACTCGGAGTTTATGTCTCATAAATGTATACACAAAAAAGCGACTAATGGGTGCCTTAATTGGAACTTATTTGAATATTTAAATATCAGTCAAAGGTAAATTTTGTTTTACGAGTACAAGGAGGAGCTTCAGCTTACTTGTTAATTATGAGTGATTGATGGGTTGGGGTTGTTTCTTTGTTATATAACGAGTATCTATAAAGTGTAGGCTTTTGAAATTTTAATCAATTACATACATCTGTTAAAATGAGTACCTACTTAATAAATGTTGTCCTTGATTGCATATCATTAGCACCCAAAAAATGGAAGGTGCTGTATCACGGCCTTGTCTTAATTTAAACGGAAAAAATACAAAAAATCAAGGTCAAAATTTGGCTTTATATCATATTTCCTTTAACTTAATTTCAAATTCTCGGTAATTTTTAAAAGAAGTTCTGATTTCGTTAAACATTTTTAATTTAACCGAAACAAAATTGAGAAAACTTTTGGAAAGGTTAAGTAAGGTTGAAATGGCTGCTGGCAGAGAACCGACACACTTAAACGAAATGTTGGTCCCTTGTAACACCACAAGGTCTTAAGGGTTTTTTCAATAAAGGCGGGTAGATTTTTTTTTTTCATAATCTACACGCGCTCAAGGGATTATGATTACCCTTTAAATGTTTGAACACAGCGCAGGCGTGAAGTTAAGGAAGAGAAAGAAGGATAGGAAAGATGTGTGGCACGATGTTCTGAGACTGAAGGTTGTTGTCTCAGATATTTTATCTCCAGGGATGGCGGCTGAACTAAAGCGGAGAATGCCGTGTCTTATTTCTATGTCGCTTATAATTCACATTATTTTATTCGTGTTCATCATTGTTGGGCATACTAGTTTAACTCAATTACATGTTGTTAGTGTTATGCCTGAACAACATGTAATGAGTAAACCAGCAACCCATTGATGACAATCTTAGAAGGTTTTTAATGAAATTAAAACGACATGGACGAAGGCAGGGATCGAACCTGATCATGAGGTTGACAGGCGAGCACACATCCATCGCGTCACGGCCACTGAAATGAACTAAAACAAGCTGTTTGTAATTTATTAACAACATTCGTTTCTTATTTGAAAGGCCCATATATGCCATTAGGTATGGAATGTGACATTGTTCAAATGCTTGCCTCAACTTCTTGCGGTGGCACGGATCTATGTGTTCCAATTATAACTCTTCCGCATTGATCCTGCTGGATTTCTGCGATGGCCTGTTTTATGTTCGCCTTAAGGTCATCGGTCCATTGTAGTTTATTTGCATAGACCTGCGACTTCAGGAAACCCCAAAAGAAAAAGTCTAGCGGAGTCAAAACGAATGATGTTGGTAGCCATTTTACATCATCTCTGCAAGAGATAACCTTATTCTAAACTTGTTAATGCAGAATGTCAATCGTGGCGTCCGATGTGTGGCGCCGTTATAAATGATAAAACCCCATGTCGTCTAGGCCCATATGGTTCAATTTGGGCTACAATAAATTGGTTATGATCGTTGTGTAGCGTTCGCCATTGACGGTGACCGTCGTTTTCGAAAAAGTACGAACCAATGACTCCTCCGTGCCCAAAATCTACAGAAAGCGGTCTACCGTACTAATGCACCATACCCATATGTAAGAATCCGTCTTAATTCCGATGTGTATAGCCTTGTGGTGTACCTCTACTGATAGATCTTCTTGCAGAGAAGCCACCTAGTTTCGAATTGATAATCCCGCATACTCAGCATTTAATTAATCAGATCACCAAGCGACTTGCTTTTAATATAGAGGGGCTTATGGCTTCTGATGGCTTATAGTGTAGTACGATGGGCTGGAATGGCGTTGATGTCTGTTTTTCGTCCGCACATCAAAAGATAATGGTCCAGTCATTACGGTACGCGTCCTCACGGGACAAACTGCTCTTTGTTAATAAATTGCAGCAGCGGCGACAACTTATTCATCCATCTTCTAAAGCCATCATGTAGATGCGACACAACAATTTGACACCCATCACATCGACCACCTGATGGGCCATCAATGGCCTATCGGGTAGAGGGGTCATAAAACATTAGCCTTATATACAAGCTGAAACATCTGTTACATGACAACCTCTTCGACAAGCCATGTACGGTCTACCAAGTGCAACTTGCTCGAGGACTTCAATGCTAAAGACATCTTCGGCAGTCCTGTTGCTAAGAACAGCCTCTACAAAATGACAAAAGACAAAGGTCTACAGCTGAAGGAATTTGCAGCAGTTAGTTATATAGTAATAAGTAGCACAAGTTTTCCAAGACTAAGGATTCACAAAGCTTCTGGAGAAAGCCACTCCAGACGTTCATACTACCAATCGAATCCACAGTGCGACTTGCTCAAGGACTACAATGCTAAAGACATCTTTGGCAGTCTTGTTGCTAAGAACTGCCTCCACGAAATGACAAAAGACAAAGGTTTACGGCTGAAGGACTTTGCAGCAGTTCGTTATATAGTAATAAGTAGCACAAGTTTTCCAAGACTAAGGATTCAAGCTACTGGAGAAAGACACTCAAGACGTGCATTCTACCAATTACTTCCACGGTTTTTTAATCGACTCATGGATGCGTGTTGGACTAGTAAGCAAAAGGCTATCCGCTCGAGTTCCAACATCAAGCTTTTTTTCAAAAAAATTAAACTTCTTTACAAACGAGTATCAGAAAAAAATAGAAAGCGGTTACACGACTCTTTTGTAAAGAAGAACTATGCAATTGTTAACTAATAAAAGTCCATAGTTAGTATTAATGTTAATCTCTCTATGGCCTGATTTAGAACAAGATCTTTTTTCAATGAGGCTATTATATGCACATTCGCAAAAGCTAGACAAACAGACTACTTCGTAATATAAGGTTTGATTAAAATGACGTGTTCGGTTTTTTGTATATACTCGTACCTTGAAGTAAAGAACATACACATACATACAAAACATACATATCACTATCGCAAATAATTTCATGTTTATCAACGCTTTCCAAATTATATAGACCTGAAGTGTTTTGATATTGATCAAGCCATGCGATATTATCAGCAGTCGTTTGCAATAAACTGATTAATTCTTATCATTGTTGCTTATAACAAATATTTTTTTTTTTTCAAAACATTATCTTTGAAAAATAAATCCTTGAGTTTCCAACCCAAAGCTATTTTTAATTTAATAAATCATTGTTTTTTAGGCTATTATGATAAAATTAAAACAAAAATAATAACCTTCCCGTTTTAGTTTAAACAAAAAGCCAGACGACTTTTAATATTTAAATTGCATACAGTTATTTATTTGAGATAAAAAACACAACCATCGATCAAAAACACTTTTTATCTGTTTTCTTAAATATAATTGTATTTTTTAATTTCTTTATTATAATGTCAATAAGTACATGCATTCCTAGTTATTTTTTGTTGTTATACAATACAGTAGAGGCATGATAGAGTGAACTTATTATAAACATCACATTTATTCAGTGCAGCAACATTTTTTATTGCAACGACCCTGGCTTCCTTGGTGCAAATTTTATATAAGAAATGGGTTATATTCCCTTGGTTATTGATTCGTGTTGAGATTGAAGTTATAATAAAAACCATTGACGCAAAATTTTAAATATTTAAAACCTGCTCTTAATCAATTTAAGAATAGGAGTCGACTTTAAATATTATGTATACAATGAGTACCGATATTTTGTTAATTTTAAATGACGTAAGCTATACTTTAATGTTAAAGAGCTCCTTTAACTTTAACAGTAGCAAATAGCTACTTTATCTTTCAAAAGTATACTTTATCCTGATTGTCAATGGTCATTTTAGACCAAAAAAAATAGAAGTAAAAATGTTTACTGATATTTTATTTGATTTTTAAATGATGTGCCTTGGAAATAGACTGAATATAACAAATGCGAAACGATCTTATAAAAGTGCTCTTCGGTCTTTAATTTTGCAATAATGCGGCGGACGATGGACAAACAAATCTGTACCCATGTACAAATGTATGAATTGGAGTAAAGCCAAACGAATTTGCACCTTGCAACAACAAAATTGAGTTTTATTTTGTGAATTAGCGATATGCACTTCATTTCCATCTAAAATAATAAAATAAAGGTATAAATATAAACAATCAAAACCTGTATGTAAGTATAAGTATTAGTACTTTTTTCGGCGAATATTTGTACAGTAAAACCCGCTTAAGAGAAACGGCAAAATGTCACAGTTTTGCTTTCACTTCAGCGGGTTTTTCACTTAAGCGGAGTTCGGATAAGTGAAAGAAAAAATCACTTAAGCGGATTTAAAAATTCCATTAAGCGGAGATTTTTTTTTTTTTTTTTTTTTTATAATCTACACGCGCTCAAGGGATTATGATTACCCTTTAAATGTTTGAACACAGCGCGGGCGTGAAGTTAAGGAAGAGAAAGAAGGATAGGAAAGATGTGTCGCACGATGTTCTGAGAATGAAGGTTGTTGTCTCAGATAGTTTATCTCCAGGGATGGCGGCTGAACTAAAGCGGAGAATGCCGTGTCTTATTTCTATGCCGCTTATAATTCACATTATTTTATTCGTGTTCATCCTTGTTGGGCATACTAGTTTAACTCAATTACATGTTGTTAGTGTTAATGCTAGAAACAATATTTTTTTTATCTTTTGAACTTGCTTGAAAGAAGTTAAATAAAACAACGATTAAATAAAACAAAAATAATTTATTGAAAAACGAAAACTAACAAATTTTTGTTCTGTTCGATTCAAATTTTTTTTTTTCACTTAAGAGAGTTTTTTTCAATGAAAAATATTAAAAATTAACTGAAAATATGTTTCAGTTATCCGGATTTTTCGCTTAAGCGGGTTTCACTTAAGCGGAGTGTTTTAAGGGGAATTGGTCGGAAAATACTTGGGGATGAAAAAAGTGTTTCAGGTAAGCGGGTTTTTCTCTTAAGCGGGTTTCTCTTAAGCGGGTTTTACTGTATTTGGTTTGAAGTTGTTTGTGTCCCTTTTATTTTATTTTTTTTTTTGTAGTTGTGTTTGAGTTATTTATCTGTCAAATTTAGGGTTGTTCAACGAAAATTGGTTTAGGTTCTGTTACGAAACCCACATTAGTTAGAAGAATTGTCTAACGTGCTTAAAATTATGAAAAACTTAGACAGAGTCTGCCAACTAAACGACTATGTTAAGTAGTGCCGGTTTTATTTCTTAAATGAGCAACTTTTAAATTTTTGCGCCATTGCCACCAACTAAAAGTCTTACACATTAATTAAATTTGACAGATGTTTTAAATCGTTTGAAAATTTGATTTAAACTTAGCGTTGTAAACAGAGAGGAAATCATTTTACTTTTTTTAATTATGTGAAGGAATGGTTCGGAAATCAGGTATTTCAGACGATGACATGTCCAGAACAAAGTTCTGAGCTCAATCGAATTGAGAATCTGTGGTCAATTGTGAAACGACGATTAGGGCAATATCAAAATCATTCATCCATAGCTGATGACTTTTGGGATCGAATTGATCTACAATGGAGTCGAATTCCCAGGCAATTTCTTCACAATTTAGTAGAAAGTATGACAAGGCGTTGTTTACAAGTAATAAAAAACAAAGGATTTAGGACAAAGTATTGAGACACAAAATTTATTCCGAATCGTGCAAAATTGATTTTTTTTTTCTGAAAAATTTAATATTTTTTCAAAACCTCTATTGAAGAAAACAAATGTTAGTTTAGTTGAGACATTTGTCCACTTTTGCTCGACACTGTATGTACATATGTACGTATATTTCTTTACCTTCTCTCTCAATGTGATTAAAAAGAAAATTGTTCTACTAAGGAGAAATAATGTGTAATATTGTGTGTTTCTTTTAACAATCGTTCGCTTCCAATCAATCCGATTTTGCGAAGATTTTTTCATAGTCTTCTTGAATAAATTTCTTGCGTGATATTTTTCTCGTATATTAGATCATTCGCATTAAAGTTTTCTCGCATGATAAATTTTGTCGCATAATAGTTTTCTTGCATTATTTTGAAAATTTTCTTACGTGATATATTTCTCGCTTGATAGTCATCGACTAACATATTGCGTCTTAGTAGGCTACGATATAGATATAGGTGAATATATACGATTAAAACAGTTGCAGCACACAACATACAACCCTATTGCTCTGCTTGCGAAACATTAGATAAACAAATAATGCCAAACAAATACATATGAAGCTAATCTAAAAATTTAGCTTAAGCTATTTAGACTTACCCTTTTTTTAAACATAAAACAAATCTTAATCAAAGAGCTAGCTCTAGCTACTTTTAAAAAATAAAATTTGCTTCTTCCAAAAACAAAGCTTGATTTCTTTTTATTTTAGAATCCTTTAAAGATTTTTCATTTTTTATATTGATATATTCAATTTGACAGAAATTTTAAGTTTGTAAAAATTCTGAGAACAATAAATAAATATTGACATTCTTTATGTCTGTCAATTTAGCATTACAACTTTAAAATTTTAAAGATGTAATAAATGAACTAATTGTCGTAAGTTTATCGTAAAACCAAAAAAATGGACAACTCCTCAAAATAGGCAAAAATTTACTCGAAAAAGAAAAAGTCCGCCTTCATAACTGTCGTAAATATGTCGTAACAAAAAAAAATGTCGCGTTCTATACTATATTTTTTATAAGTGTTTTTTGCTATGGAATTTGGTAAAACAATTCTCTCATGACGTCTTTGAAAATGTTCCGTCATTAAATAATTTGTCGTCCCCTTTTTGTTTTCTTATATATTTGATGTTTTTTTTTGAGCAAAAAGAGCGCGACATTTTTTTTTTCTTTTACGACATATTTACCACCCTAATTGTACCCTATTTTTAAGTGTGGTAGTGCTAACTTGACTGTCAAGTTAGCATTACCAAGATTTTTTTTTTAAACAAGCGCGACAAAATGTTTGTTTTTACGACAATTATTACAGTTCTTTTTCGAATCAATTTTGCCTCTATTTTGAGAAGTTGTAGTGCTAAGTCCCCTATTACACTTTGCCTCATGAGACATGTCTCATTTTTGACTTTCCTTTTAAATTTGTATCACGTGAGGCAAAAGCTATTACACGTTGAATAGACTCGTGTCTCAAATTTGACAGTTGTTCGTTTTTTTTTTAATGCACAACACAACATAAACGAATATGAGATAAAGAAACGTCAAAATCAGACTACTAAAAATCATCCCGGTACTCACCGGGAATATTTTTTTGCATCTCATTTCCACATATCTGCTTTCTTTTTCGCACTTATGTGAGCCTCGTCTCGTGAGACATTGTGTAATAGGGGACTAACTTGACTGCCAATATAATATAAAAAAAACAAGCGCGACATTTTTTTTTGGTTTCATGACAAATTTACGACACTAATTCCAATTATTACATCTTAAAAATTTTAAAATATGTAAAACTACTTGAAAGACACAAAAATGTCAATATTTTGGCGGCCATATTGTTTTGGTGACATCTGTCAAATCTGTTGTTTTTTATTCTGTTACTGATGCCAAATCACCATGGCAAGTCACACAATTGAACAGCACGTCAAAATAATAAAACAGGCTGCCAAAATCTACACGCGCCAATTCACATATTCTTTATTTGTATGTACGTACTTTTTGTGTTTAGAGACATTTGTATTCGTTCCGCATTGACAAAAATCTTAAAATGTTTGCATTTGAGGATTTTTCGTTGAGAGATAGGAACAAAGCCATGGAAAGCCATTTTGAATACCTTTTTTTGATATTTGAATCAGTTAAATGAAGACGGCATATCTCTAGATACTTATGGTCTTAAAATCAATATCCGCCTTAAAATTTTAGCCTCAGGTATACTTTACAAAAACAAAACTTATATAAACTTTCTTATTTTTGTTTGATCTTATTCATTATTCTTTTTACAAAAAATTTACTTAATCAATTCAAATTATAATTCATATACGTTTGAGTTTGAAATTAACATGTTTATTTTTGACAGTAGGTCAACGGTATAACAGCGGAAAGCAGATATTCTCGTAAGCGTCACGCAGTCGATGAACAAAATCACCCACACATGTACCTATGGTACATAATTGTCGCAGTGAGATGAATTAAAAACATCTTTTAGATATAAATTCAAATTCGTTTTAAAAATGTTATCCACACCGGCAGAAACAAATTTTGAATTTTATTGGTGACAGCTGATGTCTTGTTTTGCATTAATTTGTTGTTTATCAAAAATAAATATAACTAAACATATGTAGGTATGTATATGATTCGATATTTGGTTTTATGATATGCATGTTTGCTCATCTAGTTTTTGATATTTCGAGGTTCATATAGATAAATAAGGTTGTGGGTTGTAATAAAAATAAATTAAGTCTTTTATAACTATGGCACATATGGAGATTAGATTTATTTAACCAAATTAATTCATTTGAAACCAGAGGAAATGAGTGAGACGCGAAATGTTTTTGTTATTTCAAAATAATGACATAAAACTGAATTTATTAATGTTTACTTTAATAAAGTAAATCCAAATAAGATAAAATGGCAGAATGTAAATATATTTGATTAGGATATAAATATAAATATTTTTTTTTATAATTTACGCGCACTAAAGGGATTATGACTACCCTTAAAATGTTTTAGCACAGTGCGAGCGTTTTAGGAAATTGGGAGAGGATTTAAGAGGAGATACCGATGCACATTGGTTTTGAATGTCTGAATATTACAATGGGAGGGAAACATAGAGTCGGGTAAAGCATTCCACATTCGTGTGGTGCGGCTGAAGAAAGAATCTCTGAATTTAACTGTACGTCCGAAATTGGGCTCAAGGGTAAACTGATGGGCATCCCTTGAAGCGCGTGTATAACGGTTAAATAGTTTAAGGGGAGGAATGCAGCTGCCATTATAAATATAATATAATATCATAATTCCAATATCCTCGAATGGAGTTCTTGAAGAATTCTATTCTGCACAAATCGGGCAATAACTTGGCCATAACTTGACAAATATTCATTTTCAAATAGTCAATAATTTCCGAGTCGTGTGTATAAATACGATCTTTTGGACAGCCCCCACGAAAAGGAATCTAACATCAGTTTACCCTTCAGCGCAACTTCGGATGTGCTGTTAAATTTAGAGATTCTTTCTTAAATTGCACTACACGTATGTGGAATGTTTTACCCGGCTGGAATTGACGGTTACATTTACAGCTTCCTCATTTTCGAAGACTTTCATTCAGGGGGCGTGGTATCCGCCCACTTTCTCCGAATTGGTGTTGGTTAAATAGATAAATCGTTAGACAGATTGTACAAACAAACTTACATTCTCACGAGTGAGAGTGATGTAATGCATAGAGCTTTCGACAGTTACATATACGTGGAATTTCACTTCTCTATACGTATAAGGGACAATTATTTTTATAACGTACCCAGGTAGTGAGAAATAAAACTCAACATTGAAGGAAATTTTTTGTGAAAGTTTATCGTCGAAAAGCTGATGATATCAAGAGATACTCTTGGAGAATTTGTTACTTCATTAAAATAAGCTGTACCCCGAAAAAAAAACGTTTTTTTTAGGTGGCAACGGCATAACAGTCCAAGTCTCTGGCCATTACACCAAGGAGTACTACAATTGGTAATTTTCCTGGACTATAAATATAGAGTCATCCAATTATTGGCCTGTATTTGACATCCCTGTTTCAATCACGTATGTCAAACCGAACTGTCAGAAGAACATTGCATCTACAAAAATTCACTATGTATGTACATATATGGTGTGAAATTTTGGCGTCGTTGGTATGTAAACGGATGACAAAGTTCGAATTTCCAGTAAAGAGCTTGCAGTTGCATGACTTTCTGTGCTTCTATGACTAAAATCTGAAGTTGTATTTTAAACAAATAATCAGAGGTTCCAAGATAAAATTAAACGCGCAAGACTTAATACCTGAAGGCATATTCTTCATAAAAAAAATCCTAGTATTTGTATTCTAAGCGTATTAAGTTTATGAAATTAAGAAGGTTAAAAGAACAACTGGCGTTGGCACTACGTAACGGATGCTTTAAGCGTTTTTCTTCACCTTTTTCATATCAGCAGTTTTTTAAGACTTAAAGAATCTGATAGCTGGCTTGCCACACCTCACCGAGACAGCACTATTACAAACCTGATCCCAGCAGACATTTTTTTCAATAAACCCTGACTACTGCACCCCTACTGTGGGCATTGGTAAGGATTTTACATTTATTCTTCTATCTAGAAATGACTGAGAGGATAACGTTGTGATGAGAGACTTCCAACACAACTGTTACAGATGTCTCAAAGATGGAGTGTGGCGTCGGATCGTTAATTTTCTCCGTGTCTTTAAATGTCTCTAGGTCTTTTCGGCTACTTGACTTTCAAGCTCAAGAAACGGCTAATATGGGAAGCATGCAAAATACTTAAACTAGATCCGAATCAAAACCGGAATACGGCCATTTTTTACTGAGAGCTACATGGTTGTTTAGGTCATTGATTCGGGTTTTTCATCCTCTCAATTCGTCCAGCTATGCTGGGATGAGCTTGCGAGCCTGAACATTAACCTGAATGTCAGTCTTATCTGGATTCCGGGTCACAATGGAAAAGAAGGATATGAACGGACAACGATCAGACCTAATAGCTCACTTGCGGAAAGAGTTAACATTTCTCTTGGTGTTATGAATTGCAAAATCTTTCCAATTTTTTTCACTGAATCCAACCGTATTATATCTATATTATATTATGAAAAATACAATAGCCGGCTGGAGATGCCCTAGATGTACGACAGAGAAGAGGGGATCCATCTCTGGTATTACTCCAAATAAACTGTCTTCAGTTGCACACACATCATCAAATTCCACACCTCCCCCCAACGCATCATATTCTCCATCATCTAACCACAGTGACAACTTGACCGCTGTCATCACCTCCTATACCACAACTACCGCCGCCTCCGCCCCCATCACCACCGCAACCACCACCGCCGCCACCACCACAGCTTTTGCCATCACCAGCTCCAACTCCTGCACCAAACCTTCCAACATTGTTGCTTCTGCTGCATCTTCCACCGTCACCACCGCTAGTACATCATCCGCCCCTTCCACCGCCAATAGTTATACCACCACTTCAAATACTAATGGTTTGTCCGTCAACACTCTAGAATTGCCCCTAGCGGTTACTTTGGAGATGATTTACGCTGAAATTGTTCAGCTCAAGAATTACCATAAAATTCAGATCGATGAAATGGTTGCAAAAAATAATGAAAACGAAAAGAAAATTCATTATCTCGAACAAAAAGTAGACAACTTAGAACAGCAACTTCTCTCGAACAGCATAGAAGTGTATAATGTTCCAATCAACAATGATACCAACCACATCGATCTTGCACTGAACATCTTTCGTGACGCATTACATGTAAACATAAATGAGAATGACATCGATAAATGCTTTGTTAAAAAAATAAAAAAAGGAAAATCTACTGCTAATGCTAATTCAATGGCCACAACCAATATTCTGCATGTTAAATTTGTCTCGCACCACCTGAAAGAGAAGATTATGCAAAGAAAACGAGAAGAGAAAAAACAGATAACAACAAATTTTTTTGGAGCACGAGGTAAAGAGGAGAATGTATATATCAACGATTGTTTGACACATCAGAGACGTCAACTACTTAATGCTGCGTTATCATTGAAAACTACGAAGGGAGTCAAGTACGTTTGGACTAGGAATGGGAATATTTTTATGAGGAAGAGTGAGGGTGACATTTTAGTAAGAATTAATTCTATTTTAGATTTTGATAAATTATGAATATTGTTAATCCTATTCCCTATTCTATCACAAACGTTTGTGAAATTCCAGTTTTTCGTAGTTTTCCCGAAAATTGTTTTTGTATTCAGCAAAATATCCGTAGTATGAGAAAAAACTTTTCAAATTTTTTAGCACACATTGAGTCACTTAAAAAATTGCCAGTTGTAATTGTTTTAACAGAGATTTGGGTTTTTGAGAATGAAATGTGTCTTTATAATATACCGGGTTACGCACTTTTTAGTTGTTGCAACGAATCTTATTCTTCGGGTGGTGTTGCAATTTATATTGATGAAAGTCTTGCTTACCAATGTTCAAAAATCGAAATTTGTAGTGCTGATGTAGTAAAGTTGTCGTTTTGCTATCAAAACGAAAACTATACAATGTTGTGTATATATAGATTGCATGCGTTTAGTAAAAGTGTCTACATGGATGAAATCAGTCAAATTCTTTGTAAATTCAATAATTGTAAATTAATTTTAATTGGTGATATCAATATTGATATTTAGAACATATCTGATAAAGACGTAGAAAATTACTTATTCCTTATGGCTTCGAATGGTCTCAAATGTAATATTAATGAGCCAACCCGCGTTACACCAGCTTCTAGTACTTGCATTGACCACATATTCTCGCGTTTTGGCAAAAATAATAAATTTAAATTTTGTGGAAGTGTTCTAGATTATAAAATTACTGATCACAGAATGATCGTTTTGGAAATAAATAGCATTGAAAATAATATTTCAAATTCCAATACATTGAGAGATAAAGAGCATCTTTTAATAGATTACACGTTACTACAAGACATATTGAAACATGAATTTTGGGATCAAGTTTATTCTGAAAAAGATCCATCTTCTTCCTTTAATGTTTTTATCACAATTTTGCAAAGCCATATCAATGCATGCTCTTCTGTCTCGATAAAAAATAGTAAAAAGAAGTTTCTGAAGCCTTGGATGAATCATCGTCTGCTTAAACAGATAAAAAATAAAAACAAAGTCAGTACTAAGCTTAAAAAATATCCAAATAATAAAAAACTTCAAAAATATTACCTTTCACTATGTAAAACTGTTAAAATTAATGTAGAATTAATGCGAGAAAATTATTATTCTAATTTATTTGAAAGATCGAAAGGCAACGTGAAAGAAGAATGGAGAATTATTGATAGTATTTTAGGAAAGAACAGGAAGTCTAATTCAATAGGAACAATATCAGTGGATGGTATACAACAGTTTTTTTAGCGAAAATCAATTTGGATTCCGGTCTGGGAAGTCAACCGAAGATGCAATTCTCCGACTTTGTAGTCAACTCTATAGCAGCTTGAACTATAATAAACCTACCATGGCCCTATTTATTGATATGACCAAAGCATTTGATTTGGTTGATCACGATTTACTTTTAAGTAAGTTATATAATGCGGGATTTAGAGGAGTTATTTTTCAATGGTTGAAGTCATATTTGAAGGATAGAGTTCAGAAAGTAATAGTTAATGGGGAAGTGAGTGAGGCTCGACTTCTTAAGTCTGGAGTACCACAGGGCTCCGTACTTGGTCCCTTGTTTTTCCTTATTTATATTAACTCTCTTTTTAAGCAGCAGTTGAATGGCATTTCCACGGCTTTTGCGGATGATATATCTTTTACCTACCAGTCTAATTCTGAACTTAATTGTGTCATAAAAATTGAAGAAGATCTAGAGATTCTAAGGGCATGGTTTTCTGTCCATAAGTTAGTACTTAGTGAAAAAACTAAAATAATGTCTTTCAAAACATCTGGTCATCAGCTTTGCAACCACAATTTTATATTGGGTCAAATTGTAGACATTTCACCTTTCCAATACATTATTGTGGTAAACCTAATTATAAACCCATTATTTCTTGTCCCGATTCTTGTTTCAAAATTGATTCAGTACACAATTTTAAATATCTTGGAGTTACAATTGATTCTAAACTTAACTGGAAAGAACATATTAGCAATAGTAAAAATTATTTGATGAAATGTATTTATTAAAACCATTCTGTTCTAAAAGAGTTTTAACTTCAATTTACTATGGACTTGCACACTCGAGAATACAATATGGTTTATCTAGCTGGGGTGGTTCATATGCAAGTACTTTAAGACCCTTGTTGATTGCTCAAAAACATCTTATTAGAATCATTTGCAACAAAAATCGTTTAACTGAAAGTTGGCCCTTATACAAGGAATTGAGAATTTTACCTATGAGACACCTTTACGTGTTTAAAGTATTAAAAGAATTTTTCAAGCAAAGTGGTAATATTCCAAGTCGAAACTCGCAGCTTTACAATCTACGTATAAACAATATGCATCTTGTCTCTGTACCCACTGTTCACAAAACTCATTTCTCTAACTTCTACACTGTTGTAGCACCCAAATCATTTAATAACTTACCAATGTCTATTAGAACAACTCAAAATTTAAACTCTTTTTTGAAAAAAGTAAAAGACTGGCTTTTCACAATTGACTTAAATTGTATAGATAATTATTATTGAAATATTGTTACTTCTGATACTGAATATTATTTGAATTGTTATCCTTTTTCCAAAAATTGTATTGTTATATTTAAATTATTTTCTTTTTTTATATGATATTGAAATAAATGATAAATAAATTTGGCCGTCCTGATTGTCACCCCACATCAGTTCTTAATTCATGTAAAATTATATTTGCTCATGTATCATCCATCACTAGTTTTTAAACTAAAGGATGATAACTATTATTTATTCTATTTTTATATAAATGTAATTTTAACTAGTTTTAAATTGAAAATTGTAAATGAATGAATAAAAAATTTCTAATTCTAAATTCTCTAGAAAAATGTGGCCATCTATAATAATCCCGAACAAATAATCTTAATATGCAGACGCAGGCAAAATATAGGGTAGTTGCAACATGCCCTGGGCAATGGCCAATAGGCTGCATGTTCAGCAAAGCTGGGCATTTCTTGCGATACTTATTGTAGTAATTGTGGTAATCAGTAGACAAAGGATAAAGTCATTCAATTTCTCTGTAAATGTCCTGCTCTGACCAGAATTAGAGCCTAACTATTCGGAAAGTTATTCCTCGAAGACCTGAACGAACTATTTAAACTGAAGATGAAATAGTTGATCTCTTATCTTAGCACGACGAAATGGCTCTGAGACGATCATCGACAACTTCTGTAATGGGTACTTCTCGATCTTAAGACAGAAAGCTAGTGTCCTTCAGGTAAAGAGGAGCTTATGAATCCGTTATCTTATCCCATTACATTCATAGGTTAAAAGAGTTTGTAGTACTCGTATTAAAACGGCGCTCTCCAGCGTTATTTGGGTCACTGAGCAAGACTGCTCTTGGCCACCATTTCTACCTACGTTTTTTTGTTTTATGAGGGTCTGTGAGGAAGTGTAAAGTTTCTGTCATCTTAGACGTTCGAACTCGGCAGTAAATTTTATAGGTCACCATCACGCACACATAAATGGTTGAGAGTTGTAAGTCACTAGGCTCTGGTTCTCCATGAGTTATTGAGCAATAAAATTTAATTATTTTTATTTTTTTTTGTTTCTCTTCTGTAACTTCACGCCCGCGCTGTGTTGAAACATTTAAAGGGTAATCATAATCCCTTGAGCGCGAGTAAATTATAAAAATAAAATACATATATACTCTTCTTCCTTATACACCAACGTTTGTGTCTGACAAAAATCGTATGTTTTTTGTTTTGCTAAAATCATCAAAAACCTGATGACGATGATTATTTTGATAACCTTGGACGACTTATTATAATAAACAATTTATCATTTGTTTATTAACAAAATAAGGAAAAACCGGAATTTATCTATAATTACCAAATTTTTCAGAAAAAAAAATTATAAAAAAATACTTTTCAAATATATTCTCTTAACACGTGCCATCAATTCTATAAAGAATGAGTCTTTCAAAAATTCCTATATATACGTATATACAAACATATTACATATTATAATCGTACAAACAAACAAACAAAAATAAACAAATCACAATAAATCGCACAGAATGTATTAACAATTGGCACAAATTCAAAAAAAGTAAAATTAAAAAAAAACATAACAAGTTCCTCTCTTACATCCAAACGAAACGAAAATGTAAACAAAAATTAAATAAAAAAATATTACACTCATTAGAAAAGAAGAAACAAATTCAAACCGTCTAAAACAACTTAGACTTGGACAAGACAACAATAAAGATGACATAACACTTGCGCGATGACACTTCACATTGGGGCAAATTAGCATCAACTCTGGAATCAAATCAATCAATAGAACTAGAAATTTGAAATGTATCGAGTTATGTTTCCGTGTAGTTGGACAGTGACTAAATATTTGACTCACCAAGTTGGGAGCATTAACGAGCTTTGAAGTTTGTCTTATTTCGGATGAAAACTGGCCATAAGACATATCTCTAATTATACTCGCGCGGTGGATTTTGGCGGCCTGCGGCGGCCATGTTGATTTGTTGACATCTGTCAAATCTGTTGTTTATTATTCGGTTACTGATGTCAAATCACCGTGGCAATTTAGACGATTGAACAGCAAGGCCAAATAATAAAACTTTATTATCAAAATGATTGTTCGTTAGTGCAAACTTTGCCCGCCGTAAAATCATCTTCAGCGACGAAGCGGATTTTTAGATGAATAGCTGTGTTAAGAAATAAAATATATGGGACGATTTCAACCCACAGGAGGTTTACTAGGTGACAATGGATCTTCAAAAAATTACCGTTTGGTGTAGATTTTGGAGCTTATGTGTCATTTGTCCCTAGTTTTTCGAAAACAACGTTTGTGAGGCGGTCACCGTCAATTGCGAGCGCTACAGAACGATGACAACCAATTTCTTATAGCCCAAAATTGAACACAGAAAACGCTACGATTGACAATCTGCATAAACGATTTGAGGTAAGGTCTCGCAATGTGTGCTTTATTTGGACTCATTTTAAACATAATATCGATACCTTCCCGCAAGAATGTATTAAGCGACATTTTTAAAATTGTTCAAGAAACGAAAAAAACGTCTCATTTAGTTATTTTTTTGTGTATTTTATTGGACGAAACAAATATAAAAATGTCGCTTAATACATTCTTACGGGAAACAAATTGTTTCGTCCAATAAAATACACAAACAAATAACTAAATGAGACGTTTTTTTCGTTTCCTGAACAGTAGGTAGAAGGTATCGATATGAAGGGTTATTTCACGATGACATAAGTTTTCGAATTTGGATATGCCTTAAGAATATCAGCCAAAGAGCTAGTTAAACTAGTAAGAATAACTATCGATTAAGCCCATCAGTCATGCTGGTCAATCAGTTGATTTTACATTTTTGAGCGATTTTTCATTTATTAATCTATTAAACTTATATAGATTCATTACCTCTCTTCTCTACAAATAATAATTCATTGAAAACAATCAGTCACGCAATGAAAATTTCCAATTGAGAGCGAATCGATTTCAGATTTCTCTTACCATGTCTCGTCAATCGATGAAGAAATAATTTTGATGTGTACAAACAGAGTGGAGCGGAGAGTGAGCAAGAGCGAAAAGCAAAGCGATGAAATCAAACATATCTAGTAGCACACAAAGTACAACATCGATTATTTTATGTGTTGAATTCTTCACCTACTCTCCGCTTCATTTCTTTGAAGACTAAGGCTAGGCGCGCACATTCAATTTTTAGTTTCGCAACTGCTTGGTTCGAGCAACTAAAAAGATTGTGTTTTGACACAAACATATAATAAAATATAATTATATGCACCTGCGCGGACATTCAACCAAATAATTCATCTGTTTTCTATAAGCAACTAAATAGTTGTGCAAATTGAATGTGCGCGACTAGCCTAACGTTTTATGTCAGCAGTCAGGGTCGACAAGTATTTGACGTCTAATGGTTATATATCAGGATCGAGGAGTAGAGTCGAAGCTCAATGTTCTGTACATTTCGTTTGTTTTGATATACATTTTTCAGACTTTCAACTTTTATCGCTGAGTTGCATGACGTCAATTGCCCACTCAACGCAGAAATATAAATTTCTGAAATTAAGCCGATGGGTAACTGACTGAGATTTATATTAAATGACATTGTGGTTGATTACCATTTGAATTATCGCCCTCCTCTGGAAGAAATGTTTACCGATCTCTAACACTACTCGTATTTCAGAAATTTTTATTTCTGCGTTGGGTGCCAAATTATTTCATGATATTGTTTTATTTGCAATCTTCATCAATCAGCAAACAAATTATCTGTTAAGTCTCGTCTGCCATTGATACATACGTGATTTATTGGTAAGCTAAAGCTAGCTCAGCTACGCACAAAGTCGAACCTCTCAGAGTTCTAAGTTAGAAAAGGGAAAAACACCTATTGCATATCTTAGTCGAGTTAAAAAAAGTTGTATTTTACTGGGAGTCGTTTCTATTCGTATTTCAAAATTTCGACTCAACATCTAAACTTTGCATATAAACCCACAGTCGAACTAAAATTAGACATACGTGTATTTCGTGATTGCCTCAGAAACGGTGAAATAGATTCGTGTTTTATTTAAGTTCTGAAACTATCAACATCGGACCTAAAAATCCACCATGATTTCTTTTAAATAATTTTTTGCTTATTATTCCAATTCTACACTCTCAACTACCCCACTATACAAAAGTTACAAACGTACCAAATGTGTACCAAGTTTACAATTATTCTTTGGATGGCAAAGATTGTCATAGATACAAAAACAAAAGTATGGTGGCAATTTAAGAAAAACAAAACTTCTGTTAATTGTTTTGATTAAGATTTGAACGAATAATAAGTTGAATTGGAGACAAGACGAATTTAACTATCGCTGAAAGCAAAAAAGAAGACTCGATTCCGACAAAAACAAAACTCGTTTTCCCAAATTAAAACCAGCATTTCTTATTTTGTATCTTTTTTATTTTTGTTTTGTTCTCGCTACAAGCCAAAAGAACCAGAACCAGTATCTTCAGTTTTATGTGGTCGTAGGGTTTTATAAAGAACCTGACTAAACAGCTTATTTCTTTGTCGTGCCCAGATGCACATTACCTGTCAGTTACACTTTATGTAGGCTTTCTAACATCTTTATTGAGTTTATCTATAGATAAAAATAAGCACAAGGAAAATAATATTTTTGTCTAACCATTTAAATAGAGACCAACAAAAATAAAAACAAAATACAGAAAAGATAACAAAAAGAAATTGTTTTTTTTTCTGTTTGCACCAATCATGGCTATTGCTCTACTTATAGAAACTTTTGTTTTCTTATCGTTTGATTTGTTTACTTTAGAACCAAATTTAAAAAAAAAACTTAACAAATGAAAATAACAAAGCAAAATTGAAAAATACATACAATTCTTAAGAAGTGATGAAAAATAAATACCTAGATGTCTTGAAACAGATGCACAACCAAATCGTAGCATTATAATTCACAATTTCCTAATATATTTTTAAGCAATTTATTAAATTTTTCTAAATTTTAAACACTTTTTAAGTGGTATATTGTTTCACCCCATTTCTGTTAAATAAATTGTTTCTAAACGCACCCAAAACAATTATAGTTCGTACAAATAAACTAAACAAACACACCCTTTTTTGACATTTGTGTATATGAAAGAATCAAAGTGTCATAATGAAGTAAGTAAGGTACTGAACAATTTTTAATGATGTATGTAATGTTTAATTTGATGAAAGTTTAAAAAAACTTCTGATTAACGTAGTATCATATTAAAAGTGTTTTAACATCGTACTAATTCGATTAAAATTTTGCTCCAATCTTTAAAAGCCATCAATAGACAAAAGTAGAAGTAACATTTTTGATACAAAATTGGGATCAATCTCAAAAACTTTTATTGGATTTTTGAAACGTTGAGTTACTCGGCGAAAACAGCAAGAAGTCAAAAGAGTGAACAAAATATCCTGGACAAAGATTTGAAGAGATATGTTTGAGATTGCTTTTCACGTTGTGTACGTTCGAACAGCAGGTGGGAGTGTATAGAGTGCTGATGTAGTTTAAGGCATGTCCGGAGCTCTAACGAGCTCGTCCACTGATCGGCATCAGTGGGCCGAGTATTGCTATTGATGCGCAATTCCATTACACTCCGGGTTCCTATCGACCTCCTCGTGGTGCCTGTAGATAGGTTACGAAAGTAACTGAACTAACTAGATAGGAACATTTTGGACGGTATCTTTAAGGTAGGAATCCGCTAAGGAGTGTGTAACAACTCACCAGAGGGGCATACATTCTTAGTTGTGGTTTCTACTTCGATCAAGGCACGGCATGTATATCTAGGGTTGACAGGCCCTGAGTTTTGCAGTAACTCATCTGTAAGTGACCTCACGGTTGCGAAGCTCCACTTGAAGCTATATTGTAGTACCATGGGAGATGGTCCCAATAAAAAGTACTGACAAGCGTCATAAGAACGTGCCTTTACTTAAGCTATCTATAAGGTAGGCCCCCTAGTGGGAGTATCATGGTGGCTGTGGTTTATTCCGAATGCGGAGACACATGGTTTTCAAGCTTGCTTGAATTCAAATTCAGTTCTGTACGTTCAAACAAGAGAAAACTCCAAAAAAAAATTGTTTCTTAGGTATGATATTTGAAAAGAGATTCAAAGAAAACGCCATAAGTTTCCAGGAACATGTTTCCTCCTTTGAAACAGGTCATGAATGGGTTTTTATTAAATCGATTCTGACGTACACATGTTTGGTCCGTTGAGCAATCATAGATACAATAACCAATCTTAAAACTGTGGCCAACATTAAAATTGATCCATTGTCACAACATCTATTACATCTATTTACGAAAAACAAGGCGAAGAATAAAAAGTGTAACAATCAGAAAAGGAGCCATTCGGTAATTGAAGTCATCATGAACTGCATTGATAGACTAGACTTTAAACATTCCTGTGAACGCACCCTTAAACCAATGATCAAACTGTCAATGTCACACATTCAGTAAAAACAACATTTTCACCATTGTGAAGTTCACGAACGATAACGAAGAATGTTTACGATCAATTAAAATTAAAGTTTTTGATTGTTATACTAGTCCCAGCAATTCATGGTCTTGTGTCTAAAGTCTTACTGCTGGATGTTTCCGGGCCAATGAGATGATCTTTGCCTTATAACCCTTATAACTCAGTTAACTCAAGAATTAAAGCCACTCGATCATATGCAGCGACCTACATTCTCGGACTGGGCTCTAGAAATGTTGGAAGAAGATGAACAACTTCATCGCAAGATCATCTTCATTTTTGGCTAAACGGCCTCGACAACAAACAGAATATGCGTTATTGGTCAGGGGCAAGACCTCATGTGCCCCAAGAAACACCACTTCATCCACAAAAAACAATTGTAACTATGCCACTGAGCCGTTTTTTCGTTGATGAAAATAACCGTCAAGTTAAAGTCAACAGAAATAGCTACAGAAACATGTTGCAACGTTATTTCTTGGATCAATAACATGGACTAGACATAAATGATATGTGGTTTCAACAACACGGTGCCACAAGCCACAGAGTGGGTGTAATAATCGACTTATTTATAATTCGATGAACGTGTTATACCGAAAAACGATTGATAGTATTAATTTAACACCTCTAGACGTTTTCTATGGTGTTACGTTAAATAATTGTTCTATACCAACAGGTCGGTGTCATTGGAGGAGCTAAGAGCCAATATTTAATAAGAGATAGCGGCCGTTTTCGATGAAATGTCTGGCCAAGTCAACGAAAATTGGGCTCAACGAATCGACCACTGCTACCACGTGCCCATGGTGGAAAAATTCCTGCAGTGGCTTTCAAGCGGAAGTGTTTGAAGTTTTGTAAAAACGCAAAAGAGTGAGTATAAATATTAAGATCTTCATAGAAAACCAGGTGGCAAATATTCCGGCAAACTCATACGGGAACAAAATACCAAAAGAGGTAGGGACCGGTATTTCCACTCGAAATTCTAGCAGGTTTTATCCTCATAATCTATTCCCTTGTTTCTCCGTCTTCTTTTCTTACTTGTATCCTAGGGACCACAATGAATTCTTTAAAATCCGAGTGAGAAAATACGGCTTAAAACTCATTGTAACTTAATCGTTCTTAACGTTGCTATTACATATTAATTTTCGAAACTCATCCACCCCTTGGTTTGGTTGTATCGTTGGACTGGGCCACTAGATTTTCAGGTTCGATTCCCAGCCGCCCAAAGAAATTACGGTCTAGAGCACGTCTTGATCAGTGTCCCAATTAGCTCTGGAGGACGCAGTTTCGATACCATAAGCTCGTTTCAAGTGTGGATTTAATGCGATATGATGAGGGATTCATGAGCTCCCTGAAGTTCGCTAGCCCGCTGTCATAAGATCGAGGAGTATACGCATTACAGAAATTGTCGAGGTTCGTCTCAAATCCACTTCATCGATTTGAGAAAAGAGATCAAGTTTTGGATCTTCAGTTCAGATAGTTCGTTAAGGTCGTCGACGAATAACTTTCCTAATATTTGGGCTTTAACTCTGGTCAAAGAAGAACATTTACAGACGAAATGAACAACTGTTTCCTTTCCCTGCTGATCATAAATACTCTGGCTATGTCTTGCCTGGGTCTGCATATTAATTCATTTGCTCGGGACTTATTATAGGTGTACCACATGCTTCTAGATGTAATGGAGTGGGTTTAGATTTTGGGGTACTTCCTATTGCGAGCAGGTCATAAATCCAACAAGAGTATCTCTCATTTATGCCGTTTGGTCTCAAAAGAAAATGATGACTTTGGGCGCATTCACTAATCTAGTCACTACGTAGTCAACTCGTTCTGATTGGCTAAAGACAACTAAAAATTTAGTTGAAATTTCCCCTCAAACGTTGTGTAAAAATTTTTGCTTCAAAGCTAGTGGATATTGATTTTGACATTTCACAATCAGGGGCCTATTTTATTGAAACATTGGCAAGTGACAATTCTACAAATTTGTCGCACTTATTTGACAAGTTTTCATTCATATCATATGGACAGATGACATAATTGTCAGTTAAAGACAATGACAATTTTGTCGTGACAATTTTGTCTTGACAATTTTGGCTTGACAATTTTGTCACTGTCAGAATATGATATGAATTTGTCGTGACAATTTAAAGTCCTTGAGGTATGGATAATATATTTTCCGCAGGCCAGCGGATTTCTTCTCCCATGCTCTACCGTCAGATTACAAAATCTTTTGACACAACGCTGAATTGAACTTTTTACCGAAATTGTCACTTCACAACCGAGACTCAATTGCCTGTCACAATATTGTCACTTTCATACTGACAAAATTGTAATTTATTTTTTTTCTGTTCCATAAAAAAATTGTCACTACAAATTTGTCGGGAAATTTCTGACAATTTTCAAAAAATCCCTGACAATTCATTGTCATGACAATTTTTTTTATGATCCGAATTCTTGACAACTACTGTCGAAAATTCCGCGACAATTCTACAAAATTGTCAATTTTGTTATGGGAAAGAATTTAGACAATTGTCAAGTTGTCATTTACAAATTGTCACCTGTCATCTGTCTCACCTGTCAATGTTTATGAAATAGGGCCCAGCTGTTCGTTGAAAATTTTTGGTGGAAGATATTTTCGAAGTGAAATTAAATAAATTAATACTATGTATATCTTATATTTGATGTTTTTTAATTTAAACTGTAAAAAAAAGTTTATTTAAAGTTCTCAAAACACAATTTTTCTTATTTTATATGTTTACATCTGTCATTAATATGACAGTTTGAATTGACTAGCTTTGTAGTGCAATTTTGCATTCACAAAGCTAGTTGAATTTTTGACTACGTAGTGACTAGATTAGTGAATGCGCCCATTGTTGTCATGAATGGTTGAGAATTTTAAGTCCCCCGGACCAGCTGTTACGCCTAAAATTTATTTTTGTTTTGATTAGTAAAATTCATTGTATGTATAATGAAAAATTATAATGTTTCCATTAGGAACGTCCATTTTGTCAAAATCAAATAGTCTTGAAAGCCTATTTTCCAAAGGCAAATTTATTACAATATCATACCATTTTCTTCATAAAAGGCGATAGTGTAAAAATTAATTAATATTTTTTTTTTAAACAAGAGCGACCCATTTTGTTCACGATGAATTAGCTAGAAATTAATGACAATCAATTAAATTATTACATCCTTAAAATTTTTAAGTGGTAATGCTTACTTTTCGGACATACAAGTCAGAGTTGTTTCTCAGTTAAAAATAATATTATAAGTACTTTCTTTTAACTGAATATGAAGTCCCTGAACATACACAAACTTTTGTACAATCAAATTCTAGCCTACATGCTCATAAATATAAAATAAATTAATGCGCCTTATTTTAAATTTCAAAACAGTAAAGCCAATCTCAATATCTTTTATTTTTTTTAAACCCCCCCCCTTTGCATATTAGAATATTAGAGGAAGAAATAATTTTCAGAATATTCCAAGCGTTTCACGAGTAAAAGTAATAAATTACTCGAATTGACATTACTATTTAGTGCGCATGATGTAGCTAAAATTGGCCCACTCTTCCGCATTTAAAGTTTATTTAAAGCAACACTCAAGATTAAAAAAATAAATTAGCTTGGAGCTTATCATAAAATGTCTACATACCTCAAAACATCATTGTTATTCTTCTATTGAATAAAACCACAGGCACTTGCTTCTTATACTTTGGCAATAATGATTCGTAGTTGAAGTGTAAACATTTTTGTTTATTGCAAAACAATGAGAATTGCATACAAAAAAAAAAAAAAACAAACAAACACAGAATGCACACAGCCGGTCACTTGATCATATCCAGTGCTTTGTAAAAGTTCAAGTTAATCTGTCTTCCGACACAGTGGTAACACTATGTCAAAACAAAACCAATTGTTTTTTATATTTTGCGCGCACTGAAGGGTTTATGACTTTCCAGGAGCAGGAGATACCGATGCACATTGGTTTTGAATGTCGGAATATGATTGTTATCGGAGGGCAATATTGGGACGGGTTATTTTTTCAATTTTCAATTTCAATTTTTCTTTATTCTTATTAATTTGATTAAAAGAAGTATGATTATATAATTAACAGCAATAAATAATAAATATAATAAGAATAGTTAGTGCCATCTTATATTTAAGAAGTAAATAGAGATGATGACACATCGATTTTTAATTATGTGTGGGGTGTACAATAAAAAAGTATACAATTGTAAAAGGCAAAATGACTCTGGTGTAAAAAAATAAACAATGTATTAAAACTTTAGAACTTAAAAACTTATAAAACTTAAAAAGGAAACAATATGAAATAGCTAAGAAATAAAACTAATATTTTATTTCGGCATAACAAATCGTATACAAGATAACAACTTTTTATATATATTAGAGTAACTTATGTTGTAAATCGTATCAAAACCTCGATTTCTCGATGATCCATATCAAGAAGCCACACTTTTACTTCCTTTAAGAAACCGATAACATTTCTCAACATACGAATTTCTAAAGGGAGTGTATTAAAAAGTTTGCAAGAGATAATAGAGTAAGAGTTTCTACCCTAGTATTCTAGTATTCTAGTATTCCACATGCGTGTATTACGATCAAAAAATAATCTCTGTATTTTACAGTACGTCCGAGGGTTAACTAATGGAATTGAAGAGAATTGAAAGCCGTTCTGTTTCCTCAATACAAATGCCATCCATAGATAGCGACATGTGGGGTGTGTTCCTCTCCAAAGAAAGGAGGCAACATTAAGTTTTTGAAGCATGAAATTGTACGTTGTTTATGGATCCCCATTTGATAATCCTTTCGAGATCAAAATTTAATGAACCAACCATAGGATGCCGTTCTAGATCCAAGGACAAGTTCATGAATCTGGAATCGAATATGAGAACTGTTGTCAGCAAGATAATGTAATGGATTAGAAGTTTCAGCCAAAAGATCATTGATGAATATCAGAAAGAGAGTCGGAGACAAAACAGAGCCCTGTGGCACGTCAGCATTTATATAATGAATTTCAGACTTGAAATAGACCAATACAACTTTTATCGAAGAATAGATTCATCAATAACAAATGCACTCATTTTCAATCAAATAGCTTGATGCAAAACTCTATCAAATGCTTTTGAAATATCAAGTGCAATAATCTTACTTTCTTCAAAACTATGCTAAGATTTGTACCATTGTTCGGTGAAATAAGCCATCAGATCTACAGTGGACCTATTACTACAAAAGCCATACTACCGGTCATTGAAAAGATTTCGTTCTTTAAGATACTTCTAGAACTGATAAATTGATCACCATGATCTTGGTAAAAGCAATTTGACGATATCTTGAGGGGGAAAAAGATTCGACTTCTTTAGGGACAGGCTAAACAAGTGCTGTTTTCCATCCACTCGGAAAGAGACCAGAAGGACAGGACAGCTGGAAAAACTTACACAATAGTTTTGCCAGCGTTGAAGAACTCCTCTTCAGAAAAGTCTAGAGGGATACTATCCGGACCAGTGGGTTTGTGTACTCGTATATCGAAATCTTTCACTGTTGCAACTGTACGAGTGCTTAAAATCGTTTATAGTCCCAACTACAGGAGATGCTATGAAACTTTCTGGAAGGGTCGACCTAACAGCAAACTGTGGTGCAAGCAAATTGCCTTTCTTTTTGGAGCTGACAAAAGGAGTGTTTTTAAAAACGAGCGTAGAAACCGATATTAAGTACTTTTTCGTATACATTTTTACAAATGATTTTGGGCACAGTAAATCTCCAAGTCACAGTGCTATACATACCCCTCAATACATAATTCATTCAATTCAACACATTTTTAGTACTTTTGAGACATTTTAGTATTTTTTGCGTTTATTGTTGGTCATGCTAAAATTTGGTTCGTCGAATATAATCATTACAGGTTTTTCTAGATTTTTTGAAGTTATTCCGGTTTGCCTTTATAACATAGAAAAAATTACTTTTCTGACCCTAATAACCTTTTTACAGCTCGAATCAAACCATGAATTCTGTGCCAAAATGAATTAAATGTGTAATCATATCTGGACTGAAGTCCAGTTAAAGTTCCGGAAGAAATCATTGAGACAGTTCCAGTTGGGTGTCTCATATTTCCTCGAACTGGGTTTTGTTGGTACGAGAAATTTGCAGATATTACATAATGGTCTTATGTGCCTAGATGCCATAATACACTAAAAGGGTGTTGGCGGATTGCCCTGCAACGTCCGGAATCCGAGTCAACGAGTTGGGTCAGATTTTTTAACTCACCAAAAATTTCGGCATACCTTCCTTCTAGTTTTGTCTGACCAGAATACCTCAGCCAAAAAGAATTGTGTACATTGAAATCTCCCATAACAACGATTTCACTATGTGGACAAATCCTTCAGAAAAATTTGACCTCTAATAAAATCGAATAACAAGCTTGCTTATAGCTTTAACATAAAACGTTCATTTATTTTAGCTCATCAGACTACATCCATCGACTTGTCCCTCTTAGCGCATTAGTGTTGGTCTCCGTGTATCAAATCATCTCTGCGTATAACACATTTCATGGTGGAAGGACTAGTTGTAAAGCCTGATTTTACCTTAGAATTGTGTGAATTCAAAGCAGCTCTAAGGATTGATCATGTTCTTCCCGTTCCCGTAGTCGAAGACGTTCTTTAAAAAAAACTATTTATAACGCCCTGACTTCTTCCAAGTTTTTCTACAATTTTGCATTAAGATAGTCCTGACTCTCTAAAAGCTAGCACTTTGCCTCTTTTTTCTGGACTTAATGCTTTTTATGACCCATTTTTAATAATTACCTTCAAAACTTTTTAAAAATTGAAATTACAACAAATTAACAATAATAGCAATTCCATTTCCAATAGCAACAATAATAAGTATTTTTTACAAAAGTTATTTTCCTATTGACTGGTATTTGGCAGAGGGCTAATTTTAATTATGGTTAAACCTAACTATTATGCCTTTAAAATGTAATTGTTTTGAGGCAAATGTCACCAATGCGTCTGAAGAAAGCTCAACTTTAATTTTCAAAAAAGTACTGGATATATTCAAGTGACAGGCAGTGTACGTGTATGTGGATTTTCGAAAATCTCTTTAAAAAAAGAAGAAATTATTAACCAAGTTCTATTTTTAATTGAATTTATTTTCGCATTTTTTTTTTAAGATAAAATAAACACCTGATGCATGTTTTTTGAGCTTTCCAATTTTTTCATAATACGAATAAAATTCCTTATTAAAATGAACACACAACTAGAAGTGAGATTTCCCAGATTTTGTGGTTAGTTTTGTTGTTTTGACGTCAAATGGTTTCGCAAACAATTATCTAAAATTGTGTTCGTGCTAAGTGTTCTATATGCATGCGAATTGAAAAAGAAATAATTTTACAAAATAAACAAAATGTGAGAAATGCGTTTAAAAATTTTCAAACAAATTTCAACCGGAATACATTTTTGTTGTACAAATCTTTTGATTTCCTTTTTTCAATAAGCAGAAATTAATTTCAAAAGAGAGAATAATTTTTGTTTATTTGCAATTAAAGTCATTTATTTATTTTCTTGCTTACTTAATGTAAGTTCAATCCGGAGGGGATATGGTCCTAAACGAACAAGCTCCTCCAGGCAGCTTTCATTTGTTCACGATAAGTTTGTTGAAGTTATTTAAAAATTGCGAACTCCAATCCCTTGGGGGTGAACTGGAAGGTACTCTGGGTCAGAGCTCTATCATGCATATCACTCAAATAATTGATGAATGGTGAATTCCCTTGCCTTAACCTACACCGATATGTTGTGAACCTAACATGATAACGAATGGCTTCAGACGTTCACATAACACGACTACAAAGATTGTTGTGAAGAAAGATGTGATATCTCTTAGCTGACCATGCTTTAGAAATGGTTGATTGGATTTTGTAGGTAGTATATATGTATATTCGTCCAAAACTTGAGTATAATTCCAATATTTAGGCAGGTGCTCCAATAACCCACTTGAGTCTTTAGGATAGAACCCAAAAAAGAGCTTTAAAAATGAAAGGTGATTGAAGTATAATTTGAATCTCCCAAGCACCGCCGCAATGTTTCCTGTCTTTTACTATTTTACCGTTATTTTTAAAACGATAATTTATAATTCCTCCCCTTAAACAATTTAACCGCAATACTCGCGCTTCAGGGAATGCTCATCAGTTTACCCTTCAACCCAACTTCGGGCGTACTGTTAAATACAGAGATTATTTCTTTAACCGTACTACACGAATGTGGAATGCTTTACCCGGACCAATATTTCCCTCCATCCCAGTAGGAAATTTGCTCCTCAAGGAAAAATAAAGTTGAATTCCTCGTAGAAATCACGTGGCACTTTCATTGAGTAGAAGGTCTGCATTGGTTTCATTCATCGAAAGTCATGCAATGAGTCAGTAGTTTGCAATCCCAGTTGCATCTTGTGCTTTGTTCTCGAAAGAAGGTACAGAAAAAATGAAACAAAGCAATATTCTTCTTACACATCCTTAATGTTAATGAATACAATGCTGAACACGTTGTAATTATTCCTGCATCTTTTCAGTGGTTATTGTAATCCACAATTGAGTGTTTAATGCCTGCGATGTGAAAGAGAAAACAACCCTTTCTTTTCTTTGGAATTAAAAATCAGTAAACAACCTTTCAATAGAGCAAAACTATGGTGATCAGGTGATATTGCTAGGGAAAAGGAATGTATTTTTTCATGAACTTCGTTTACTGAGCAAAATAGTCTGCGAGCTGAGAGGAAAAAGAGAGAGAGATTTTGACCTGCAATAAACAATCCTTTTTTTTTGAGTTTTTCCCGCGATGGGTCGGCGTCTCAGCGACGCACAGTGGGCCCAAGTGATGTTTTTTGTCTCAAAAATCTGTAACTTTTTTGTTTCTTGAAATAATTCAGTGAAATTTTGCACTAATAATCTTCAATGTATTAGCTATCAAATAACACAAATTTTTTAAGTGTAAATTTATTTTAATAAAATTTAAAAATTATTCAAAGTTCAAAATTAAGAATTTATGGCTATAACATGACTTAAAATATATTGTGTAACATTTAAAATTCATTTTTTTTTTCTAAAACTAATTAACTAGTAATAGTGTTTGAAAGTAGGGATTTAAATGTTTTCCAGGAGGTGCATAGCTTCTTCGCAAAGCTCTTTGCACACAGATGATTGTTTTTTGCGTAAGCTTGAAATAAGTGGATCTGATGTTAATAATAAACGGTGAAAAACATCCTCATTTGTTGCTGCCCTCGAACACTTTCTCGAATGAGTCAATCTAATTTTTTTATAATCCTTATTTCGCGCCTCCTGTGCTTCTTCTGATAACTGACCAATAGGTAGTACCATGAAATGTTTTATAATCGCTTCCCCGTGTATAAGTGTTTTATGCACCGAAGATGGCATATAATACCATTTATATTTGTCCACATAAAGCTGAGCTGTATTTAAGCCATACTCGCCAAACTTCTGAGCATCTACAGACAATCCTGATGAAAGAGTTTGCAGAATAACGTAAAACCTTTTTATTAGTTCTTCATCTACTCCTGTTATATTGTCAGAACATTTGTAGTTTTGGAAAAATCTCCGTGCAGTGTTACCATCATTACTATTACCCGTACCTTGTCAAGGTTTATCTACATGTAGACCCAGTTCAGCTCGAAAACGGTTTTGAACATACTTCTTCTTATCTTCTTTACTTTTTTTGTTTTCGGAAGTATTTGTAGACCACTTCTCAAAGGAAAGATTGTAGGATAAATGTAAAATTAGTTCCATACATCGAATCCAAGCGTGTAGAGTAGAAAGACCATACTGGTATGCACTTTCGTTTTTTGGTTTTGATTTTACTTTCATTAGGTCATTCATCTCCTTGGGTTTTGCTCCACATACTGTACACACAGCACTCGAACTTGTTTCAGTTAGGACTTGACCAACTTTCCCATCAATCATTGTCAAGAAAAGCTCATGTTGAATTTGTATTACTTCGTCATTTTTATTTAATTGAGTCACTTGTAATTGATTGATCTGGTTTTGTAAAGCATTAACAACTTCTTTTGTCTTATCGGGGGTTTCTTTTGAAAACTCTATTAATATTGGGCGACAGTAACGCACTGAAGAAAAAGTCTTATTTTGCCATAACACCATGTTAGTATCCGTGTTAATAAGTTTGATCGGAACGAGTGAGGCTATAAATAAGTTGGCATCAGATATTTTATCATTTTCACCTAATAATATTTGTTTGTATTCACTTTGTCCCGAAGAGCCATCACAACCCCATTTAGTAAAGAGTTTCAAATTTGTAGACCCAGAAGTATAGATAGAATCGATTTGCAAGATACGTCTAGCAGTATGGTCTAGCAAATCTTGTACCTGAACTTTAGCTCCTATATCAGTTACAGTAATGCTTGACTCTGGTGGGTAGCACAGTTCCTTCGCTTGGGCTAACATTTGATAAGATGGAAGTATTGAACATTTTTTTTCAACCAAGCAAGTCCTTAAATATTTGTATTGGTATTTAGATAGATCTAAATCGATAAAGATGCCCATAGCTTCGTCAGTTGAATAAGGAATATTAAGGGCTGAATCATGTGAAATTTCCTTCAAAAGTTTATTTTTTTCGTCCTTACTTAAATTACGTATTATAGCTACAATTGCAGCTTCTTCTGATTCTCCTAAAGACCATAGTCCTTGAGTATATGCATTGTGTAGGTGTTCCAATCCATACTCTTGAAATAATTCCATATTTTTACGTTTTTTTGTTTTTTCTGATGACTCGCCATATATTTTAGAAGGTCTTCCTAGTTGTCCAGATGAATTTGGTTGCTCTTTATTAAAAATGACTTTGAACTCACTATCCAACCACTGTTTATTATTTTTCACAAAACGATCTCTTGTTCTAGATGCTTTAATCCACCGATAATTAAATTTTGAAATAAAGTTTTTACTGATACTTGATACAGCATTTTCAAGTTTCGTACCTGATAATTCAAATTTAGAACTGAGGTAATTCGTAAGGCCTTTTAAATTGCATCCATTGTTTATAAAGTAGTTGCACAATTCATTTACAGAAAACACTAAATAACTCATTTTTTAACTTTTTTTCGCACGTATTTAACTAATAAATAACCCGGACTCACAAATTTTCCTTTTTAAATTCCACATAAACATTAAGAAAGTATAAAATCATTAGAAATAACGGAAGTTTGCAACCGTTATAATAAAAAAGAAAGCCCAACAAATTAAAAAAAAATAAATATAATCTTAAAAAAAAAAAACAAACAAAAATGCTAATCTTAGATTTTTTGTTTTGTAGCTACCTTATTATAAGCTTATCGCTCTTGTTCAGAGGGGGGCAAATTGGGGCAAAAAATTTTTCTTTTGCCATTTTACTAATGAAATGAGGAATCTTTTGTATAATAAAAGAAAGCAGCGGAAGACAGCGGAACCATTTAAAACCTTAGCCAAAGATGAAAACAAAGGAAAAAAAAAACAAATTTACAAAAATTATTAAATTTATTAAACTAATATTTTTTTTTTTTAATATCAATTGATTTGAAAAGCTAAAACTACAAGCTTTCCAACGATATATAACACTTGTATGATCACATTATAAAACAAATGAAGAAAATTGCACTAAACGCGTTCTTCATTTCGCCATGCATATAGGGTTGTCTCGAGCGACCACTTAAGGTAGCCATATTATTGAACCATGCAAATTAATTCATAAAATTTTAATTGCAGTACAAAATTTGAACTTTTCTTGATACATTTGCATAAAAATTTAATCTTTCGTAATAATTTTGAAAAATACATTTTTGAGACGCAAAATGGCATTTGGGCCCACTGTGCGACGCTCAATTGGTCTTTTTTTGTCATGAGTTATTTCTTTTGTTTTGGAATGATTTAGTGTCAATTTTGTGATCAAAGAAAACGGTTGTGCGGGGCTTTCTGTATTTTCAATCAATTTACTCAAGATTAAATAACGAACATGGAGAAGGAAAACAATTCACCAACGGTAAATTCCCTATATTCTTTTGAATGTTTTGCCAAAAGTAAATATTCCTCTTTTTCTTAGATCTCAAATGAACAGGAAAATAAAGATGAATAATCCCTAAGTTGCTCCCCAAATTCTACCAAGTGTCAAAGGAGAGTTTTTCGACCAACTGTTTGTGTTACGTCTTACAACAAGACAAGACAATGTAAGATATATATATCTACTAACTTCTTTAAAATGTATTATAATAGTTAATAAAATAGATACGTACATAACACAAATTTAATTTGTTTTTTTCATTCAAGCGATAAATTTGCCTATACATTTCAAGCGCTTCTTCTATTGATGAAATAAGAAAAGAAATGGATAATGATTTCATTTATATTCCTTCTCTTAATAAAACATCGCCTGAATGCATTCCTTTTTTCAAAACTGATAAAACGAGCTTCAAATATGTGCACAATTCTGTAGTGAATAATTAGTATTTTCAATGATTCTTTCCCTGATGCAATTGATTAAATGTTGACACACTTTTCATTAATTTATTTCCATTGAGGAAAGCATCACATCAATAGAACCAGTTTTTTCATACATAAATATTACCCATGAAATCGAAGATGCCGTGAGCATAGTGATTTCACAACAAAATATGCATCGAGAAAGTGTGTACCTCCTTCCAATGACAAGCCTGTGATAAATTCCTCATAGGATTCCGTAGGAAATTCATGGGTGCAGCTCCTTTTCCTTGAGGAAACACCTACTTCTTCATTAGTGAATTTTTGGAAATTTCCTACTGGGATAGCGATATTCACACATTCAAAGCAAAGGTGCATCGGTATTTTCTTTTAAATCCTCTCAAACTTTCCTTAGCACTCGTAATGTGGTCAAACTGTGGTCAAATATAATAAGGGTAGTCAAAATCCTTTTATAGTTACGTGAACATGACGATATTCATTGATCGATGTAACGTAATCAATTGTGCTTATTGGATCTCCAAGTGGTAATCATCGGGTACTGGTTTCGTTCAACCGGATTTTACTTGGGTATTAAACATTACATACAAATATGAACATAACAATACCCGGTGGGAATTGAAAGGCTGAATAAGTAGACTAATCTTGGAGGAGTCCATCAAAGGATTGCTTACCTCAGATAAATTCAATAGATTGACTATATGCAATGTACCAAGATGTGAACGTAGTCCAGAAAGTTTAAAAACGCGCCGGCTTTAACTAGATGATTCTGGATAACTGGAAATAGCTTGCTCGGATTCATATCCGGTTGAGTTTATTTTGCAGATGAGTTCGTGCATACTTCTTACCAAATTATCGCATATCACTATGAAAATAATTCAGTTCCAGCAGTTTCCAGCTTTTCAGTCCTACTTCTCCCAGGTTGTATGGTTCACAGTGTCTGACAGCGGGTTTCGATTCGTCGTCATGGTATAGTGCATCAATGGTGACTGCAATTGCACTACGAAGTTCCTTTGATCAACCTTGCTCACAGGTTCTGTTGGGGGTGTGTGAAACTGACCAGTTGATTCTATTCTACCTTCCCATTGGAATTAAAATTACCAAAGACAATTTGAATGTTATGTTTACGACACTGCACTTATGTATGTTTTGTAAAGACGTGCTTGAACCGGTCATTGTCCTACAACCACGAAACATCCTATAGTATTTTTTTTTTTTGTGATTTCAGCGATAAGACCGCAAAACAAAAACAGGTACAGATTCAATACAAATATACTTCACAAATCTGACTTGTTGTCGATTTTGTCTTATTTCTGAATCAAATCTACAATTTCTTCGTGACTGATTCATAATCTTTTGCAATTAAATGTTATTTTAAATGGTTTTTATTTTTTAATAATTCTAAATCAGATAAAAACTCTTAACTAATCAGTGCACGTGTAGAAAAACTTACTAATTTCAAATACAATGTATATTCAACATCGATAAACTTGCTTTATTTAAAGTTTCAAAAATATTTCCGGAACAATGAATGTCTGGCTAAGCTAAAAAAATATAATGTCAAAGATCACCGCTGATATCGCTTTGTCTACTTGAATGAGTCGTCGTAGTCTCCAGCACAAGGGAATGACTATTCCTTACAAAAAAAATCGAAATAATTTGTATGAATAAAAATAGTTGTTAGCACATGCATTTAGTGATTACAGATACCTAAAATCGAGTGTGATTGGCTTTCTGTTTGAAAGGTTCATTGTTAATTTTGTTGCAATGTGAACTGAAGAATTAGGTCAAAATTCCTAAACGCAGGATTTGAAACGCTAAACAAATGATTCAAAAAAAAAAAGACAGAATAAGAAAGTTTCGCCACATAATTTTAACAGTTGCACAGATTCGCATTTGCACTTGAAACTAGCATGGGCTCTATTTCGGACACTCTGCTTAGCAGAAATTTTAATACTTGTATTTCATAAATGTTTGCTTTACATAATTTGTGCATGATATACGTTTAGAAAATGTGCCCTAAGATTCATAACCTGAATGCTACCTAGTCAGAGTCAGTAAATGTTTTCTGTTTTCTGATCTATCTTTTTCTGGCAGTTGACAGTTGTTTTTCTTCATTAAACATAGCGAATATTTGACATTTTTAGAACCAATCCTAAAAATTCTTCTATAAACCTCGTATCAAATACAGTAGAATTCGGTTATAACGACCACTCACGGGAGACAAATTTTCCGTCGTTATAAGCGGATGTCGCTATATCCGAACGAAACAATTTTTTTTTTAATAACTGTTATATCGTTTTCTTACCTTACATCAACTTAGTATTTCTCAATGAAAAATAATACACAACTGACTCAAAATTGGATTAAACAAAATAAACTCTTGAAGCATTCAAATAAACCTAACTGTATCATGTCTAGACACGCACCACAGGAAAAAGGAATAATCTTAGGAAAATTCTCTTGTATTTTGTTTTTGGTCGTTATATCCGAACTTCATTACAAACAACACCCGTAATAATGGTCGTAACAATTTATTGCCAAATCAAACTTTAGCTTTAAGTTTTGTCATTATAACCGAAATGTCGTTATAACCTAAGTCACTATATGCGAATTTCACTGTGGTTTGATGTCGTTTTGGTTTGTTGTCTGGAAGATAAATTGTCAACAGATCAACGACGAATATTGAAGGTTTGAATATTACAATAACAACTTGAATGAACTACCACCAAGTGTATAGTTATAGCTATTTCACGGGTGCCAAGCGGATCATTAGACTCCTTTCTAGTGGTGCTTTAGCCTTTATACTTTCAAGTTTAATAAAAAAAAATGTTTGGCCTTGACTTAGATTTGAAATTACTTTTCAACAAGATCGGAAATCAGGAATTTTAGACGATGACACGTCCAGCACAAAGCTGTTACCTCAATCCAATTGAGAATCTGTTGTCAATTGTGAAGTGCCAGTTAGGACATACAAAAATCATCCACCCAACATTGATAACCTTTATGAGCGAATTGTACTAGAATAAAGTTGGATTCCCGAGCAATTTCTTATCACAATATTTATTCCGAAACGTGCAAAATTGGGCAGGTCTAAAAATTCATTGAATATTATATCGTCTAGTTTCGTTTACTTTTGTTTTTGTTAGAGAGGAGCAATCGCAGAAGCTAACTCGAATAGTATGTAGATGTTTTTTTCTTGTGGATTGCATACCTGCATGCATATTTGTAATCTATAGATATGTCATTAATATCAAACTACAGAATTTTACTTTTAACATCTTACTTTGATTTGGTAGGTAAACGAACGAAGGTATTTGACTTAAAACTTGTTCAAATGTGATTTAAACTTTAATTTGTTTGATATGTTTGATTTTCATCATTTCATTTAAACGTCAATACGACCAACACATCCGATGAGTATTAACTTAGAAAACTTTCAAACACATCTAACATTTAACATTGGTCCAACATTTCATATATATATAGCTTTAATTTGCAATGAGAAACATATGTGCTTGTACATATGTACATACAAACATTATGTATGTGAATATGTATTTATATAAAATAATAAAATTTTATTTATAACAGCTTAAAAAATCAATTTACAAATGTTCATATACATACATGCACATGTACATATCTACAAATATTTACCATATAAATATGTATTTATGTACACAGGTGTTCAAAATAATAGGGAATTACTTTGACAAGGCAAACGATTTTTTTTTTACTATTTTTTCTACTGTGCGAGTTTGTTCTATTTTTTCTACTGTGCGAGTCAAATTAGAACCCTTATTAGCACTGCTATATTGTCTTTAAATGATAATCTTTAGACTAGTAAATCATTCGCTTGATTGATGCTGTGCTGTAACGTGAAACACGGATGCGGTAGCATCATGGTTGCTTTTCTTGGTTTGGTATTGGACCCATCTTCCAAATTCATGATATCATGAGTCATGACCAAGGAAACATATTGTGATATTTTGAATGCTTCCGTATGCTGCCGACAATATGCCACTTAGATGACATTTTCAGCAAGATAACGATCCCAAGCACTCTTCAAAATTGGTGAGTGCTTGGTTTCGCGATCATCGCATTTTTGTGGTCTGTCAGTCTGCCGATCTCAACCCGATTGAGAATTTGTGGGCGGATCTGAAAAAATCTTTTGCAACAAAGGTTTTCAACAATTAACACCAACTGTGGTTTGGAATACAGAAGCGATGGAACGCCATTCCTATAAGTAAATGTCAAACACTACAAAATAAAGGAGACCATTTTGGCTATTGAAAAAACCACACAACATTTTTGTACTTCAAAACTAACTGCTACTTAATCAAATTTGACCAATTCACATACTTAGTTTAACATTCCCTATTATTTTCGACACTCAAAAATGAAAACAAAAAAAAAACAATTTGATAGAAAAAAAAAGAATTATTTTAGAGAAATATGCAAAATTGCAAATACAAATCGAAAATTGCACGGTTTAATTAAAAAAATTATAAAATAATATAAAATGTTTACAAATTGGTTGGTTTTTTGCTTTCCCTATTATTTTGAACAGCTGTGTATTTGATTTATAGCTACATTATATCGAACAAAACCATTCAAACGTGATTATTTTATTACACACAACACCTACTTACCATATAGACCAAGAAAAATAGAAGAGTAGGTAGGTATTACAAACTTGAAAAAGTGGCAGAAAATAATTCGGAAACAAAAAACATTGTATTAAAAAAAAAAAAAACAAATATACATATGTGTATTTATGTATACATATGTACATACATATCTACCTACTTTAATTCATTCTTTAAAAAAACTAAAACACTTTTATCGAATACAAACTATATATTAATTAACTCGACCCTTTAACTATAATTGCATAGGTTTGCATATTTATTTAAATAAATTTTGATCGAAGTCATTAAAAACAAAACAAACATTATTCCCGTCAATCAAAAAAAAAATGCCTTGCTACAAAAATATGTATATATATATGTTTTTATATTATAAACTGCAAGTTAAAAGCTCAACCAATTAATCGCAGTCAAAATAGAATTTAATTTGTAAACAATATTTAATCAACTCAATATCAGTTGGGAGGTACGTGCTTCGAGTGGGGCCTCCTGCTGGCCGCTGCCAATCAACTCAATTACAATTAATTATTTAATTAAGAAAACGTAAGCGAAACAACACACACACACATACTCAAACTAACGGGTGATTTTTTTGAGGTTAGGATTTTCATGCATTAGTATTTGACAGATCACGCGGGATTTCAGACATGGTGTCAAAGAGAAAGATGCTCAGTATGCTTTGACATTTCATCATGAATAGACTTACTAACGAGCAACGCTTGCAAATCATTGAATTTTATTACCAAAATCAGTGTTCGGTTCGAAATGTGTTTCGCGCTTTACGTCCGATTTATGGTCTACATAATCGACCAAGTGAGCAAACAATTAATGCGATTGTGACCAAGTTTCGCACTCAGTTTACTTTATTGGACATTAAACCAACCACACGAATGCGTACAGTGCGTACAGAAGAGAATATTGCGTCTGTTTCTGAGAGTGTTGCTGAAGACCGTGAAATGTCGATTCGTCGCCGTTCGCAGCAATTGGGTTTGTGTTATTCGACCACATGGAAGATTTTACGCAAAGATCTTGGTGTAAAACCGTATAAAATACAGCTCGTGCAAGAACTGAAGCCGAACGATCTGCCACAACGTCGAATTTTCAGTGAATGGGCCCTAGAAAAGTTGGCAGAAAATCCGCTTTTTTATCGACAAATTTTGTTCAGCGATGAGGCTCATTTCTGGTTGAATGGCTACGTAAATAAGCAAAATTGCCGCATTTGGAGTGAAGAGCAACCAGAAGCCGTTCAAGAACTGCCCATGCATCCCGAAAAATGCACTGTTTGGTGTGGTTTGTACGCTGGTGGAATCATTGGACCGTATTTTTTCAAAGATGCTGTTGGACGCAACGTTACGGTGAATGGCGATCGCTATCGTTCAATGCTAACAAACTTTTTGTTGCCAAAAATGGAAGAACTGAACTTGGTTGACATGTGGTTTCAACAAGATGGCGCTACATGCCACACAGCTCGCGATTCTATGGCCATTTTGAGGGAAAACTTCGGAGAACAATTCATCTCAAGGAATGGACCGGTAAGTTGGCCACCAAGATCATGCGATTTGACGCCCTTAGACTATTTTTTGTGGGGCTACGTCAAGTCTAAAGTCTACACAAATAAGCCAGCAACTATTCCAGCTTTGGAAGACAACATTTCCGAAGAAATTCGGGCTATTCCGGCCGAAATGCTCGAAAAAGTTACCCAAAATTGGACTTTCCGAATGGACCACCTAAGACGCAGCCGCGGTCAACATTTAAATGAAATTATCTTCAAAAAGTAAATGTCATGGACCAATCTAACGTTTCAAATAAAGAATCGATGAGATTTTGCAAATTTTATGCGTTTTTTTTTTTAAAAAAAGTTCTCAAGCTCTTAAAAAATCACCCGTTATATGAACTGTAAAAATAACTTTGAGGTTCATTTCATCCCATTGTTTTTCATTTGAACAATTTAAGTTTAAATTTGCACTTAAACTTTAAACGATGACGCCTGTCACCAAAAAAAAACTTACATTATCATAATTTGTTGTACTCGTACATGCCTATTCTTTATGAATATTATTTTTATTATGAATACATATTTGTTTTTTGTTTTGGTTTTTAAAAATCAATGCTGACATCAATTGTTTTTTTTTTATCTAACTCATGGGAAAAAAAATAAATGGTTGTTTACCTCTTCACGACAGTCATACTCGTATAGGTACAATCATAATGTATTTCTGAGGCGAAGAAGGAAGGGAACTTGGTCACTGTATTGGCGAGTGACAGCCAAAAACCTAACACACCCAAGAGTTCAGGCCATTTGGAGATGATTACATAAGTTAGGTAGGTATCTATGCACACAAAATAGAGAAGTCGAAAGACAAACAAATTGCGTTGAACTTTGGACGTCCTTTTGGTGTGCAAAGGTCAATGGAACTTCTTGTTATGGTCGAGCTAAGTGCACAGAAGACCACGTCGTTATAGTCGATAAAATTAAGTTTCAATTGCAGCATCTCAAAGAGTATTTATGTATGTACTTTATTCCAAAACAAAAATCAAATACAAATTATATCCAATAGTTTTCATTAACTTAAAGTAGGTAACTGAGGCGAAAATATATACTTAAGTGGTGCGTAAGGATTAAATAACTAATTATTTTGTTTTGGTTAGAATGAAATGACTCACCAGTAAATAACAAGAGTCTCAGACGATATGTGATTTTTAGCTTCAATCGAGGTATTGGTTGTAGTTTAGTTTCTAATATTAAGCTTTTTTAAGATTTTAATCTATTTTTACAAAACAAAACACCAGTTTCTATAAAGCAAAGTAAAATTGATCGCAAAATATGCCTCATGTTTTTGGAAAGAGCCAATTACGAATTTTAAAATACTTTTATTTGTATCTTAGGATCTTTTCATGTAACGATGACGAAATTAAATAGAAAAAACCTTGAACAATTAAATAAACGCAAAAATATCGATATTTAGTTTAGGGAGATCTTCACATACGAGTATGTATAGTGAATGAATGATAGCAATGATCAAATCAACAATTGTTGTTTTAGACTTAAAAGATCTGTAACCAGCCTGTACGAATATCATCTCAGAAACTCGGAAACGCGGTTATATTTAAGTGCATGTATTTTCAAATTTTCAAATTCTCTTTATTTAATAGGTTTTTTTTTTACAGAAGACTCGTAACTGGGTTCATGGTGTAGTGTTATTCTTATTCAGAATTGTTTGACAAATCATCATGGCACAAAAATCAGCGTTCTGTGAAAAATGTTTTTTTCGTGCGTTTCGATCTTCCGAGTGCGTTATTGTCTATCAACAACTTCGAGTCTCTGTGCACGTCATTGGATAATACGCGACCGAATAGACCACATCCAGTGAGGAAAACTTTAGGGTTGTGGCGGTGAATATGGGTGAAGACAGTGAGCAATCGATTCGGCGTCGATCTCAACATGGGCTTATCCTATTCGACAACTTTAAAAGAGGATCTTGGTTTAAAGACTTACAAAATCCAAAAGTGTACGGCATAGTGTCGGTCAATATTTACACAAAATAATATTTTAAAAAAATAAGTGTCAGACACTGTTCTTTCAGGCCATAATAAAGTTATAATTTAAATTAATTTTATATCTTAATGAATCATCCATTAAAACCGATAAGACTCCGGTTCATCTATAATCAGGTTAACTCTGCTTGAATTTTGGAATTATGTAGAGACTTACAGCCCGATTCTCCCCCTTGTGAGGAGTCACAAGTCACAAGCTCTTGTGACTATTCCTTGTGAGGATTGTTGTGATTCGATAACATTTTGGTATTCTCCCCCTAATCGTCACAAGAAAACTCACAACAAAACTCATGGTGAGATTTTTAAGTGTCATTATTTGAACAGCTGATTATTCAAAACGAAGAAATTACAAAATGCAAGGTAACATAATTTTTAAACAATAAAATGATTAAATAATAAATATAACATTTTCAGAAGAAAACAATCGTGGCGACTGCATAAAGTTTTCGGAAGGTGAAAAAACTTTATAAATGTATTGTTTTGGAGAGCGAATGGATCATTTGTATCTCTCAATGTTCTTAAAGCTGTCGACGCTGTAAACTTCTTGACACGATTAGTTTCTTAAAGAAATTTTTGTTTATGTGATAATATTACTTTTCTTTTTTGTGGGAAAGATCAGCAAAAATATTCACTAGAACAAAGTCCACTTCCATTTTTGTGTACTCACAATTATTCACAAATCCAGAAAATTTTCTTACTGAATGTCAATCCAAGAAACTTTAAAAATTTATGAGTTGTGACCTGCTGTGAAGGAGATCACAGTTTCGATTGTTTTTGTCACTCTCACAAGTTGTGACTGAGCGGCAGAATTCGAAAAAGTCACAAAATCATTTTCACCTCTTCTTGTGACTTGTGAGGCATCACTGACTTTGGGGAGAATCGGGCTGTTAACCTAAATTTGATATTGGATGGAATGGAATGATCCGCTTTAAAAATATATGATTAATTTTGTCTCTTCATTATGCGTCAGATTAAAGCACTATTTTGAAATTATCATTAGCTTTCCTGGATTGATAAATAAACAGAGAATTATCATGAATGAATGTATTGACTCCGAAGAGAATAGCATACGAAATTAGTGTTGAGTGGGTATATTGGAGTCAAAATGTTGGCAGATTTATTTATTTATTTAGCTACAAATTTACATAATTATTTTAGCTTTGAGTTCTATATATAATCCTTTTTTAATTTGATACACAACATTAACAATAACATTAAAACATTAATTAAAAGCTGCACTTGCAGCAAAGAAAGGTTCATGAGTTCAATCATTTGTTCTATTAAATCTCTGATTTAAAAATCTGTAGATCTTAAGGATCGTGAGCAAATATTTAGGAAGAGTTGTGATAACACATTTTTAGAATTAATTGATCCAATGAAAACATCATTAGCAAATGATATTTTAGACAATATTCTTCGATGATTCAGTGATGGCAGATTAACTAAGGCCAAACGCTGGTTGCATTAAGAAGAATATAAGAATAAAAAAGAAATCGTTTATGCATAGAATCCAGTCGATTTATATTAGTTCGGTAACTCGGGATCTAAAACAGATACAGTACTCGATATTCAGAGCAGTATACAGTTTTTACGATGTATGGGTCGCGAAATTCTTTTGAAAACCTACAAACAAACCCCAACATGCATTTTGCTTTGTTAATAATTTAATCGATATGTTTATTGAAGTATAGCTTTGTGTTTATTATAACGCTTAGATCAGAAATTTTTTTAAAGATAAGCGAAGTTTAGCGTCATCGGCGAATGAAAGAAGCTCTGAATACTCGATTGCATTATGCAAATCATTAATACAAAATAAAAGAAAGGGGTAGTACCCATTGGCATAATGGTTAGTGCGTTGGACTGTCATGCGGAAGGTCTCGAGTTCGATTCTCAGCCGCTGCAAGGGGTGTACTGCCTCTTGCGAGGAATTGACAAATCCTCCAAGAGTATCTCTTGTCATGGAAAGTGCTGCTCATTAGCCGTTCGGAATCGGCAGAAAATTGTAGGTCCCCTCCATTCCTGGTAACACGCACACAGAAATAGTTGAGAGTTATAAGTCACTAGGTCCTGGTTCACTTCGAGCTGTTGCACCACCAAATTTAATTTAATTTATTTTTAAAAGTAGAAAGGGGCCTAAATGGCTTTCTTGAGGAACGCCGGTATGTACAAATACCTTTTTGATTTTTCGTTTTTAAAACAAACTGTAATCTGCAACATAAGTATAACTCCAATCCGACGAAGAACCAATTTGGGAGCCCAATTTCATAAGTTTTTTTTTTAAGTAAAACCTGATTCACATGGAAAAATCCGAATATGTGACGTCAGTTCGAAATCTATTTTGGTTTTTAACAATAACATTCGAGCAAACTCCATCAAATTTTGTATCTTTTTTCAATGGCTTCTAAAATGATTTTTTTTTTTTGGAATAATTTTGGGATACATACCAATTAAGTAATGCCTCTAGAGTTCGATATATTACACTTGTTCCTGTTTTTAAAAAGGGGTGAAATAAATGAAAACTTCCAAACGTTTGGAAAAATACCTGTTGAATCGATAAATTAAAAAGATAACGTGTAACAATCAGGGACGGCGTTTCATAAAGTCCATAAGATGTAGAATTTTTAAGCTTGGAGGCATGGGCTTTGATATCATTTTCATTAATTACTGATCTACCACCATCAAGTTGGGAAAAGTCACAACTTTTTTCTTAGGATTATGACGAATTTTACTTATTTAATAGCTTTCTTTAGTTTTAGGCATGAAGCTCTCTCCTTACAAACGAGTATTAAGAGAAGTCAAGTAAAATAAATTACAACTGCGTTGATTCATTAATTAGGTGTTTTTTTTTTTTCAAAATCAAGATTGCACAGCTTTTGTCAGAGAACTTTATTAGACTGCAGGCAATTGAGAATAATTACACAAGAGAAGTTCCAGTTGCAGTTTCCTTATTGCATCAAATTGTTCTTTTATAACAAAATGAAGCAAACACTTTTGCGAGTTTAAAGCCATTTTTACGTCATTATTTACGGCTTTCATCGCACATCGTTTAAAAATCGGACTATGTGCAACAGCAAGATAGACAACTTTGCGACTTTTATGATGTATACGGTTTGAACATGCTTTCATATAATTTGTGACAGTTTTCCAGCACGAAGTTTGTTGCGATTCTTCCTTTGACTTATACCTGTCACAGCCAAAAAAAGTAGTGCTTTATGTAATCGTAATTAAGTATTTATGGGAGTGGCTCTTTCTTATTTTTCTGGTTCATAGTATCTTGTGGGAATGAAAACAGTAACTTTAGTGCGCAGTCCAGAAGAAGTTTTTACTTTAAATACTAGAATTTTCTTCCTCATTAGCTAATATATTTAATTAAAAAGAAAAGACTTATGCTACGCTTCCAAATGCTCGCTTCAATTTGCATTACTGGAGAAATGAGAGCTTGTTCTACAGCAGCGAAGGAGATTATTCTTCATATGTCCCCATTACACTTAGTAATTGGAATGTCAAAGCCAATGTTATTAAGTTGTGTATGGATGGTTCGAGAGCGACAGAAGGGACTGGTGCTGGAATTTTTGGGCCTAGAACCGAATTTTTCAAAACAAGGAGATAATCCACAAGCATTTTTCAGACAAAAATCAATACCATAGCGAAATATGCAGGTCGAAATCTCAAAAGGAAATACCGAAACCAAAACATTGCCATTATGTCAGATAGCCAAGCTGCAGGCTAACCAAACATGGCAAGAAAAGTAACATCTCACTTCATTGTCGTAGGTGTCCGTGGAAATAAGGAGGCAGACTCCATAGCAAGAATAGGCGCAAGGACTCCTCTAATAGAAACAGATCCCTACTGCGGAATAGGAGAAAACAGGATCAAAAACAAAATCAAAATAGCGGAGGAGGCCTGAAGATTCAAAAACTGGAAAGAACTCCCAAAACTGAGACAGGCCAAACTACTGCTTAGGAACTATAACCAAGATCGTTTCAAGAACTGTATTAGCTTAAGTAGGAACAATCTACGAATAGTAACGGGACTCCTCAAGGGTCACTGTAAACTAAGAAGACAGTTGGGTATTCTTGGCCTGGTAAACAGCCCCACAGATTGCAGATTCTGCAATACTCATGAAGAAACGCCAGAACACATACTAGGCGGATGCGAATCACTAATGCATCAAAGAAACAAGTATCTGGGATGCTACCAGACGCTAGAAGTGTGATATATTCTCTATGGAGGTAAATAATCAAACCCATCAAAGAGATAAACTTGGAGTAAGAGCTGTAGGGTTAACAACTCATCCAGCTCTGGATCAATATTCATTCATTCATTAATATATGTATCTAAGGTTAAAACCGTTATTACAACCTACTTTCTTTTCGAACTTCTTGTAAATCAATAATAATCATAAATCACCATAAAAAACGCGGTTTTCAAAAATTTCGTTAGGTTCGCAATTTTTGGTCTGTATATGTATGTATGTCTTGCGTATAGACTACAACATTTGCGAAAGCATGATGTATGATGTTAATCGCAAATCATTTGCGACTTTTATGATAGTTTTTGTTTATATACCTATATTGTAATAGATATAGAATTTGCAACACATTTGCCGGTATTTATTGGACGTTGGGGTCATAAACGTTTCCGACTCCTTATAAGTATCCCATGTAATACATAGCTTAACTTCGATATCTATGCACACATACATTTCTGCGGATGTAGTATGCGTAAATATTTAATGAAGCCCTGCGGGAATTCCATCGACTCCTACAGTTTTATTGCTTTTTAGGAAGGCAAAAAGCAAAAAGCTATTAACCATCTAACTTGAGGAAGCTTATGTAGGTTACATATTACATTTACACTTCCTATGGTCGCATATTACCAACTGAATACATAGGGACGTGAATGCGGCGAGCATATTTTGTAAAAGACCGTATTGGGCATTTTCAAGGAATATGGATCAAAAACAGATTTCAGCTATTGCTCCCACTGTTAAGCTATGGCTTACCCCGGTTAAAATCAAATCAGAGAAATACTCGTAAGTTCCATTCCTTTTGTGTACCTGTTGAAGTTCCTCACATCGTTGTGACGACGTTGTTAAAATTTAGATTAAAGGGTGGTGGTTGAATACTTAAAAATTCCTATGCTTAATAAATTGATATATCAGTAAAAATACAAAATATTAATGAAAATGTATGCGAAATTTTAAAACTATTCCCACAACTCACCTGCTTCAACAATTCCATACACTGCGAATAAAAGACGCAATTCCTAGGATACCTTTGCAGGAAAGCATTCACCAATTCAGCGGTCAACGCGTCATGGCACCGATTCTCATCACCAGCAGGCCTGCTGCTGCCGGTATTGCTGCTGTTGCTGTCCCTGTCAGCATTAGCAGCAGCATCCCGATCCCGCTGCCGATTGTTAATCAAATTCAATTGATTGTTCTTATCGAATTGATGAATGCTATTACTTCTGCTCGCAGAAGTGTTGGCAACAAAGTTTAAACATTTACATGAGATCAACATGATTCACAGAATTCAGAGACAAACACACTTTTGTGTAATAATTTTGTTAACACTTTAATTTAATGAACAATGAATTTAACGAATGAATTCCTTTTTTTTAACTAATTTCCAGATAGAGATGAATTTAAAAAAAAATCAAAGGAAAATTTTGAAAGAAATTTCGACTCTCGCACTTAATTTTTTTTATGGCAAACTATTCTATCTCCTTCTTGCACACGCACTTTCAGATAGGATTTTTACCCTTTGCGTTTTTTACTTCGTCTTCGATGGCAATTTGTATGAGGAAGAAAAATAAATTTTATTTATCGCTGCAAAACCAAAATTCACTGGGACATTTGAAGATGAAATTTGAATGCCGGCACGGGGTATATATTTGTGATTTAATCGAGATATAAACACGATGCAAATTAAATATATAGAAAAATAAGAAGACAATCAAAAGGCTAATTCCATTCCACTGCTATAGTTCCTGCATGCACCGTCACGTCAAAAAAAATCCAAACCGACTGAAGACTGAACTGAATTAAATAATGAATACTGAGGAAGACTGAGTTGATCCGAACATAGGAAACAAGAGCAAACGAAGAAAACGAATTACTTCACAAAACGAAATGTGGAAGAATTATTTCTCTTCGTTGAGTTTTGTTTTTCTTATTGGTACTTTTTTTCATTTTCGTGGCCTCCTTTTTGTGTTCAAGTTCTTTCTTTGTTCGACAAGGCAAGTTAGCAAACAAGTGATTTTGTGAAATTCACCAAGGAAGAAAATGAGGGAAGACATTGGCAGAGTTCAGAGAATGTTAGTTTGTATGGAAGTATACAGAAATAAAACATTTTGATTAAATTAAATTTTTTAATTATATCAGCCGAATCTATAAAGAAATTTTAAAGGTTGCTTAACTTTAAAATACCTCCAAGCAGCTCTTAAGTATAAAATCGGTATCTATAATCAAATTTCACATTTAAGTAACTTTACTTAAAGGCCTGTTAACATTTTAAAATGTATTTTGACACATCAATTGTCATCTTTGAAATTTTTAAGTTTCAAATTGTGAGTTTTTATTGTCTGTTGTGATATTTTAGAATAATAAAATGCAAAGAATTAAGATACAGAAATTTTGTATTGATTAAAATATGTATGTGTTCGCGGAAAGAATTTTCGTTCACGCTTCCCGCTTAACATTTGAAGGCGCCAGTTATAGCTATCATTGAAAACCATCATTGAAACACAAATCAGTGGAATGGTGGAATATTTTTTGACAAGTCGGTTATAGCAATCAATAATTTCGCTGTCATTGAAAAGATGTGTCATTGAAAATATCTGTCGCTTTGATGCTTGCTAAATTACTAGTGATGGGTACCTCATTCATGAGGCAATACAAAATGTCGCATGTTATGTTATTGTTTAAAGTTTTTTTTTTTTTGCTAACTGCAATCATTTAGGCCTATTTGGCGAGATCTTTTATTCTTCTATTCTGTTATGAATTTCAATACAAAAGTTTGAGATGTCAACAAATCTTTTATGAATTATAATTTTGGCATGGTAAAATCTGTTATAAAATCTGCTAAGAAAACTTTTATAAAATGTCAAACGTTCGAACATGGAAAAAATCTTTTACGAATAGCATTTTTGGTATTCAGCATGCCAAAATCTGTTATGAAATCTGTTAAAAATCATAAGAGAATAAAAGACGAACTTCTGTGACTTTTATCATAAAAGATTTCAATAAGTACACAGGTGCATCATGTAAAAATGAATATTTATCTTTTATTTCGTCAATGAAATGTTCTTTAAAGGAGACAAATGAAAGAAAATATATTAAAACACATATCATATAAACATATAAGTAGAGTATATCCATGGTATTCCCAGAAGGTGAGGTAAAATCGTGTTCCAATAGTGTGTAAGGTTAGGCGCGCACATTCAATTTTTAGTTTAGCAAGTGCTTGGTTCGAGCAACTAAAAGTTTGTGTACAAATTAAGCGATTGCCTAAAATGAATTCGCTATTTTGTGTAACATATAATTATATGCACCTGCGCGGACATTCAACTAAATAGTTCATCTGTTTTCTATAAGAAACCAAAAAGTTGCGCAACTAAAAGTTGAATGAGCGCGCCTAGCCTAAGTGTCTTTTGTGCTAGTGTTTGTCTATTTCGTAATGGGCGGTTTTCAAATTTCAGTCGCCTCTCGTTTGTCGTGTCTCGCATATCGCCTGAGAAGAAGAATATGAAAAGAGAATAGTAAAAATGTTTTTGTATACCTACGTATCTAGGTACCTACATACATACATATAAATTTGTATGTTTTATTCAAATTTCATGATCATTAGAATTGCAGAGACGTCATTGAAAAATTGATTTTTTTTTTGTTGAAAATGCCCATTAAAATAGGTATATCCTATGGGACATTTGAGGTGAGACAAAATACCACCTCATTTCGAAAAATTTATACCTCATACAAACTCATTTTTAATTCATATCCTACCCATCACTATAAATTACAAAATCAACCTGAATAATTTTTTGAGGCTAGAGTTGATCATTGAAAAAAAAACTGACACATGAGAATAGAAAGAGAATCGAACACAAATCATTGGAACGATTGTGTTCCACTTTGTTGGAACGAAAATAAGCTGTTCATTGAAAACGATTTTCATCATTGAAAAATTAAATGTAGTTTTATGAGAAATATTTAACATATTTGTTTATTTTTATTTGCAAAAGTAAAATATGTAATTGATTAGCTTCGTTTGTATACCAAACATTCTCAGTATTCATAGTTTAACTATCCCAAAAAGTGAAAACAAAATTTTCAATGATGGTTTTCAATGATAGCTATAACTGGCGCCGAAGTGTTTGTATTGACACTTTGACTGCTTTTAAACGAAGCAATATTACCTTGCGATTTTTAAGCCCGTTGGTCCCCTATTACACGTTGCCTCATGAGACATGTCTCATTTTTGACTTTCCTTTTAAATTTGTATCCCGTGAGGCAAAAGCTATTACACGTTGACTCATGTCTCATGAGACTCATGTCTCAAATTTGACAGTTGTTCGTATTTTTTAATGCACAACACAACATAAAACGAATATGAGAAAAAGAAACGTCAAAATGAGACTACTAAAAATCAGCCCGGTACTCACCGGGAATATTTTTTTCATCTCATTTCCTCATATCTGCTTTCTTTTTCGCACTTACGTGAGCCTCGTCTCGTGAGACATCGTGTAATAGGGGACTTGGCTAGAGACGTATGTGGTGGTGGGGTACACAAAATTGCTGGGGTTGGAAAAATTGCAGAGTTATCGTTCTTTCTTCTTTGTGGTTTTCTTTATTTCTCAGATATGTTTCATTTCTATTTGGCACTCGGTGAGCGAACTTCGATCAACAAAGTAGACTAAATAGTGCGGAGAGATGTCTCCTTTTCAATAGGACAAAGTTAACTTTGATTAAAAATCGCTGTGTTTAAAAGCATCCATGCAATACGTAATAATAATAATTCAGATTTGGGGCTCAAATCTCAAAATTATCGTAATGCTTAGAGCATAACATGAGATTTACATTACAACTCATATAAGCGTGCAGGTACATATGATTATTTGTTAAACAAAATAGCGAACTGATTTTAGACAATCTGTTGCAACCACCGGGCTAGGTGAAGTCCCTCACGAATATCTGAAAAAAATGGAAGTTTGAATAAGAAAAAAAAGAATATTAAATAATAATAATAAACTAAACTTACCAATTATATATGAAATGTTCTGCTGCTGCTGTTGCTGTTGGTAGATGGTAGTTGGTGGTAATTCTGACTTGTGAATGGCATATCACAAAGACGAATTAAAAAGAGATGACTAACTTTTCAACCCAGTCTCGATCTCTCAACTTGTTAATTCTCTTATAAACGTCAACATAGGAGAGATAACTAGTTTGTGTAGAGATTGACAGTTGACTATTATTGGGTGAGGTAGGTGTTTTATGTCATTTGGTGAGGTTATTATAATTAAAGACAAATAGTTTGGAAAACTATCGAATAAGCCGTATGATTTTTGGTCCCACAAAACACTTAAAGAATTTTTAGAAGAATTTTAGGAAAATAAATGGAAGGAAATGTGTTGAGCAAATTGCTGATGTCATGTGTAGACAAATTTCAAGTCACGCCATCTGTTAGGGAATGGAATGAGCGAATTTGACAATATGGCGGAGGAGATGGTTTGCCAAGAGTAAAAATGAGAGTTGAAGCGAAAAGAGAGTAGTCTGATAACAAATACAATGACGTCTCTAAAAAACTAAAACCAGCAATCTAGCGGGCATATGGAATCATACGATGCTATAGATGTGGGAGGAGAAATTTGACGAGAAAAAAAGTGGCCTGTTCGTTGGCTAGTCCTTCAAAAGTCAAATGTCATATTGCTGTAGTAAGTTAAAGTCGGATGACACAGTGTTTTTCTCGGTGGTCGGATAAATTGTTTTTTTTTGGTGGAAATAATCCACATCTTTTCTAAAATTTAAAATTAAAAGTAAGAAAATGAGTTTTCTTGTGAAATTTCGTTTTCATTGAAATTTTATTTCTTATTTTTGCTTGTGTTTTAGAGTTTTTTATTATAAACCAAAACTAAAGTGTGTTAGTTGAAATTGCTTTCCATCGATTTTCGGAGTGCGGCAAGTTGCTGCATCTAAAATTATTTCCTTTTGGATAGAACTAATAGCGAGGTGAGTTTTAAGTGACCAACTTGACTTAAGAATAAGTGCTCAAACGCGGTTTTTTATCTAGGCTGAATACACGTCCCATTGTGCTGTTCTGGCGGTACCAGTTTGCCAAGCGGAGCGCTGGGCCGCCGCCTCAAAAAAATTTTAGTTGGTGTAATTTTGTATTGCCAATTTTTGACGTGATTCTTCACTGGAGCGACCACTACAGCCACATTGACAGTTTTGTTTTTAGACTGGTCAGAGTTTGAGTCCAGCTCTCCGCACGTCAGGATACCGTTTGAGGTTCGATAGGCCTCCTAGCGGATGCATGGCCACTAGTAATGAATGGGCGATAGCACAGTGAGTCTAACAGAAAAAAAAAAATCAAAAGATACGAGAAACGATTTTAAGTTCCGGTCTGATAAAGGCAATAACATACGATTATATACATATATCCCGTACGAGGTGAAAGAAAAGGAAGAAAAGAAGGATTTCCGGATTTTTTTTGTGTTTGTCAATTCGTAATTACCTTTTTGTATTAATTTGATTCTTGTGATTTAAAGGCGGTGAAGTTATTTTCTTTGTTGATATTGATTTATATTATTATTGATTAAAGTGCTTTTGACTTTATTACATTTAATAATTTTCCTAATCTAGCCACGATTTTTATTGTAAGTGATAAGGGTATTGTTTCCAGGATAATTTTGTCGGTTCATTTTGGGTTCTTCCTTAAGCCACCTCCAAAGAGCTCTATAGGGGTAGGTCCAATTGGTGTAAAAGGAAAATTAAGTAGTCTCCAGGTAACCAAGCTGGTACTTCTGGCTTCGTTTTCGGGTTATTTGGTAAAACCTGTAAGAAACACATCCGAGTCACATTTTTATAAGTGGTTTTGATTTTTCTTTTGGTTAAGGATAACATTTTTTAAAGTTTATATGTAAATTACAAAAAAAAAAAAGTTCCCAAATTTAGTCTTTAGTAACTTTCCGGTTAATTAAATATCTACCTAGACTTAGCTCAATGTTGATTAACAATCGTTCAATAAAACTTCACACAACGCCAGTTTTGGATGAAAATTTTGTTTTTCATTGATTTCGGAGCAGAAATCAGAATGTTTTGAAGTAATAATTTTCAGGGGTGTGGATGGTAGCAACGCTATCGAGGTGAAGGTGGAGTGACCTGAACGCGAGCATCGTCCTATATTGGGGGAATCCAAAAATGGCCACCGGATTCCTATGGTTGGGTGGGTTTGGCAACACTGCATCAACATCAGCAGTGCCTAGAAGTGGTAATCGTCCGTCCGCTGTCAATTTCAATGAATTTTGTTTTATTCATAGGCCTGATTTGTGTTTTTGTTGCTGGTGAAGTTGAGTTTCGGTGACAAGATCCCCCCCATTCCGGCGAGCTAAGCTGTGCATCGCAAGCAGGCCGTGTCACTCGAAACTTAGCACTCCTACCCTTCTCTGAACGGTTCCTTTTCCAATTTCCTTTCCTTTCCTTATTTTTCCTAACCTACCACCTTACCGACATCCTAATATTCCTCTTGCCTCGCAACAAATCGTTTAGTTTGTGTCAAACACTCAAAATTTTTAGTTGCTTGAATCGAGTTCTGTATGTGCGCGGAGTTCCATATAAGCCCATATGTTTGATTTTATCAGCTAACAAGTTACGAAACTTAAAGATCCATAAAAACAATGAAAACTAAACATAAAAAACTCTGGTATCAGAATAATTGGGAGACAAATCTCACAGCCCATAATATCATGGTTAAAGCTACTAAATCAACTAATCTATCTAGGCTGTGGATTAATTCGAAATTAAATAATTTCAACGCAATTCCACATACCTAAAAAAAATTTTCTCAAATGTAGATTCAAAATAATTGTCAAACTATATTTTCATTTGAATTGTGAACTGAAGAATTTAACGTTTTTTTTTCTACAAAAGGAGCCAATAGTGGCTCGAAATTTAGTTTTATGATTTATTAACGATCATTCTTTGAGTAGTTAATACACATGGAATAAAATTTCCTTATGAAATTTGTTTTTGTTTTAATTAAACACTAGTAAATTATTGTTTGCCAGCTTCAAGAAACTTATGTACATGTATATCGTTTTCATTTTGTTGATGTTTTTGGAGTGTTTATATCCCTTTTCGATGTTATTTAATAGTACATTCCGAACAAAAATATGCATTTTCTTCGGATTACTTGTCAAATTGATAAATGCTTTCTGACGAAAATGTGAAATTTCGTTTAAGTACACAATTTTCATTAAAATTTCGTTAAAATCTCAAAGAAACCTATTCGAAATATCAAAAGCTTTCAAATCAAATCTCTTATTTCAATTTGATGGGAAAATAGTATAATACTGCGTCTCTACTGAACGATAATCTGAGACTTACTCAAATCTACTTGAAATCTTCTTGAAATCACTAGATTTACCATACAAAAATTAATCATCTCGATTCGAGATTTCAAATAAATCTACTTGAAATCTACTGTCCTGAACGGATTCACTTTTCCATTTCCAGTGAATCTGACAGTTTGATGGAGGAAAAAAGAAAAAAAAACTGTTATCGTTCAGTGGAAACGTAGTATAAGGCCAGGCGCGCACATTCAATTTTTAGTTTCGCAACTGTTTGGTTGCTAAAATGAAACATATCGGCTTATATGGGACACCGCGCACTTAGAGCAACTCGATCCTCGAAACTAAAAAGTTTGTGTTTTGACACAAACTAAACGATTGCCTCGCAACAGTTGAGCTGTTTTTCATAAGTGCAAGAGAGAAAAGAGTGTGAGCGTGAGTACAGAGTTGCCAGTGCGCGGTTCTCTTTCAACTGGTGATTAAACTATTTGATTTCGATCACAATTGCCAGTGCGCGACTAGTCTTAGGAATGAAAAAAATTAAATTTTCCATATTGGTGGCTGTATACGTTCATTACCTATTTGATCTGGAAACTAGACCACTTTCGAGCCTCGTCATGTTATACACATTTCGTCGAAAAATGTCATGTCCGAAATCTGTCATTTGTGAAGAAAGTGTGCAAAAAGAAAGACAAGAGATTGCAAGTTTCCTTGTGATATTTTTATAAAAAATATATATTTATTAAAAAAAATCAAAACCAAATATCACTCAAGTAATAAAATGAAATAATTTACTTAATTTTACCAAAAAATATATACATACATACATTTATATATGTATGTATAATTTAAATTAAAAAAATAATACTTCAAAGTTTCAACAAAAGAAGAAAATCTTTCATCAAATGGGGATTTTTACAAAAGTAAAATCGACTTCTGAAAATACTTATTCTAAATCACCAGAAACAACTGAAAATCCCAAAATAATTGAATTAAATATGAGCACGAAAGAAGCATCCGCTGAGGAACGTGAAGAAGGCGAAATTATCGACGATTTCGAAGACATAATTTCCTCGGATGAGGAATTTTCTATGCGAAAACGCATTGAAGAATTGGAAGCCAAAAATGCTGAATTGGAAAAAATAGCAAATATATCTGTATCGGCAGCTTATGCAAGTGGTGGATATAATGGTGAGCACTGAATAGACGTTTATGAATCAATATTTTTGTCCATTTAATTTTTTTTTTAATTTATTGTTTTGTAAATAAGCTACGATGTAGCGAAGGGGAGGTATTTTATTTTAATTACTCTCATCGCACACATATATATTCTAGATAAAAGAACAAATTTGTTTGTCTATGAGAATCTATATATATTAAAGTCTATTGATACCTCATGAATTGTTCTTCATCGGTTTGTTTTACATACTAGCTTAACCTTGTCGAATAGGTATCGCTCTGGAATGAACGCTATAAACTATCCAGTCAAGGAAATTTTAAAACAGTTTTCAGCTTTGAATAATATACGAAAACCCTTATGAAGCATAAGCTCCGAAAGTATCAGAAATATTGAAGAACTTGTTAAAATAATTAGCCAGTCGTTTTATAAATCTCCTTATTGATAGTGAACTATGGATATGTGTTCAAGATTATAAGTGAAACAATTTCAAAGCATATGTTAGGATGATGCGGTAAGCCTTATCGCCTTACTCGGATCTCTATGTTTCCATTGTGCTCCCCAGAGTGTGGGTTATTTAAGAATGGGAAGGGTAGAAGAAAGGATTTAGTAGAACTCTTAGGTATGGAGTGCCTCCCTCAACCATCCTGATTTCTGAATGAAGTTAAGCGTTATTTTGATTGGCAAAGATGATACGTCGCCCAGTTCGCCGAAAAAGTATTCTCCGAGGGCATCTTTTCTAGTTCTGGCTAGGCTGGGCATTCACAAAGGAAGTGAGATGAGCCCTCTTCTGATGTTAGGATGATGCGGTAAGCCTTATCCCCTTTCTCGGATCTCAATGGCTCCATAGTGCTCCCCAGGGTGTGGGTAATGTAAGAATGGGAAGGGTAGGAGGAAGGATTTAGTAGAAATCTTAGGTATGGAGTGCCTGAACGATCCTGATTTGTGAATGAAGTTAAGCGTTATTTTTATCGGCAAAGATGATACATCGCCCAGTTCGCCGAAAAAGTATTCTCCGAGGGCATCTTTTCTAGTTCTGGCTAGGCTGGACATTCACAAAGGAAGTGAGATGAGCCCTCTTCCACCTCTTCGTCTTGACACCCTCTGCATAAGTCAGATGTTCTCATGCCCACTCTGCACATGTGGGTTCCCATTGAGTTGTGACTCGAAACGGTTCCAACCAAGAGAGAATTGAGGTCTGCTAAGCCTCAGTAGATAATTGATTTTAACGATTTAACGATTTTTATTGAACATTTAGGTATATACAATTTGTGTTAACTTATAGCTTAAAATAATACAGTTTTAAAGAATATACATAAATATATATTTTACATGTTAACTTAATATTAGGAGTCGGGTGACTTTAATGTTCTCGGGGTGTTCCGTCCCGGTTTTCCAGTGGGGGTTTGGATTTGATTTGGAAAAATGTTGGCATTTAGCCGCGGCGGTAGGCTGACCCTGTGTCAGCGTAGAAGGGAACCGCTGCTTCGCCGTTGTTCATGAAAATAGTGTCGTCCAGGGTTTCCATCACACTGAGGTACCTCGGCTCGGGATGTCGGTGCTCGGTGGCCATCCTTCCCACTAGGTGATTAGGGTGATTGACGGTGTTCTGCACCAGCTTCTTTGCTGAATTAAGAAGATAATTGTCGAGCGGTATTATTTTTGCTTTTGTGTAAAGGTCTTCGTTCCTGCAATGTTTTGCTCGCTGCGGGTCGGATTGGAGTCCGGTCCAGATTCTAAGCATTTTCCTCTCGAAGATTTGGAGTTCCTTCATCGCTGTTTTTGAGATCGTACTGGAAAACAATAGCTGATAACTGGCCTCAGAAGTTGTTTGTAGATGAGTACCTTCGTCTGTTGGCTAAGTCCTGGGGTGGAATCGGCTAAGGTTATAGTTGATTGTGTTGTCATTTTGACTATAGCTGTCTCCATCATATCAATAAAGAAATATAGAGAGCGATTGTCAAAATGGCAATCAAAATGAACTATCACCTTAACTGATTCCACCCCTGATCTTTGCCTCATCAAAGGGTGTAGCTGGTCGAATGCCCAGTTGGCTTTTCTGAGTATACTTCCTGAGTGCGGGTTGAACCTTAGCAACTCGTTGAAGTTGATACCCAGGTACTTGACGTTCTTTTTGTAGGTTTTCACAACCGGTTGGGATGGGATGGTCTGATGTCATTAGACCTTGTGCGACTCTGGCTTTGACGTTCTTCATGGTAGAAGAGCAGTTTCCTAATTGCACAAAGAAGTTCTGGCTTCTCTTCAGTTGTCGAATAAACCTTTCAGTAGATAATCTGTTTTTTCCTTGCTATATTTGGCGAAAGATTCCTTGAAACCCGATAGGTGTCAATTGTTGACCATCTGTCATTTGCGATCTTAAGAAAGCTTTGGTGAATTCTATGGTATATTTTTTGTGCTCCAGTGGCATAAGTATCTATCTCATTTCCATAAATGTCACGGCGTCCCAGCATCACTACCGTAACGAGCATCCAGTTTTGACTTCCAGACAATTTAAGGAAATGACTCTGATTGCCGCCTGGCTATCTATGAAGATATCAATGTTCTTGTTCGACAGTTCGCATGTGGAAAGAAATTTAGCGGCCTCGCAAACTGCAAGTACTTCCGCTTGGAAAACATTGCAAACGATTGGAAACTTTAATGATCTATTTATGGGTGCGTTGCATGACCCTACCGCAGCTTCCCTTTTGGAAGCTAAAGGTAAAGACCGATACATAATTTTCGTCTAGGACCCGGTTTTCTATCAAAATCTCCCTTGTTGGAATATCTGTTAGTGTGACTGGGTTAAAATCTACGTCATGGCCTTAAGATTGGTTCCCTTATCCAAATCTGTCCACCAAACTAAAGAGGCGTACGTCAGCATAGGCGTTATAATCTCTGTGTATATCGCATGAATGGATTTGGTGCTTGGTTCCCATGTCTTGCCAAAAATTCTACTGCAGGTGTAGAAGGCTATTGCAGCTTTTTGTTCCCTTTCTTTGATGTTCTCTTTCCAGTTTAGTTTAAGATCGATACTTAAACCAATATATTTGGCCGTGCCACTTATATTGAGCGTTGTGCTATTTATGGTGCGGGCATTTAAATTTAGAATGTTTCCTCGTAAACAGAACGAATTCTGTTTTAAGAAGGTTGACATTAAGTCCGAATCTACTGGCCTAATTATTGTGGTTGTCAAGGGCAGTTTGTAGGAGCTCGTACAGAGTTAGGACAACACGTCCTAACTTTTAACTTGCTGTCATCAATTTTTGCATTAAAAATTATAGTTCGAAACATGAAGTCAATCCAGTTTGATAGCATCGGGTCGTTGCTGACAGAGACTAGGACTTCTTGAATCGCTCCATTTTTAACATTGCTGGAAGCCCCATCAATGTCAATTAATGCTCTGAGTGTAAATTCTTTAAAGTGGATTGATTTATCAATCGTGCCGACCATTTCATGAAGTGCCGGCTGTCTCCACAGATTTGCCCTTCATGTATGCATGTAGCTTTAGGTAAATGTGCGTTTCTATCAGCCTTTCTAATGTCTTAAGAAGTAAGTAAGATATGCTAATTTTGGTCTAAGATCTTTTGGTTCAGTGTCTTGATAACATCTAGTAAATAAAATCAAACAACCGATGTACATTTGCGGAGGTAAAACTCTCCAAAGCTTGCAAGGATTTTTCATTTCAAAGTCAACAAAGAAAAATAACTGCCTTCACCTCAAAATAATTGCAATTTGGCACACATACTAAGAGATACCTAGAGATTGCCTAAAAAAGTCCCCATTAATCTGATTGTAGAGCTTGCGGCAGTGAAGAGAAACATTTTTCAAAATTGTGTTTGCAATACAACACTTCATTAAATGTAGTTGAATGAATGAATGAATAAATTGGGGTATACAAAAACACTGCGACCTAAAGATCTATTGTGTCCCCCATCTAAAACTGGATGTGGTTGGCTCATCATTACAGTTCTTCCTCCAAATTTGTTCTTCTTAGGAATCGAAGTATTTGGAGTATTTTGAAGGATGATAATTCACTCTCTTTTATGTGGTGCTTGCCCAGATACCTGTGCCTCTGATGCATGAGTGCATCACATTTCCCCAGTATGTGGTCAGGTGTCTCTTCGTGAGTGTTGCAGAATCTGCAAGTCGCGTTGTTCTCCAGGCCAAGGATGTTGAGGTGTCTTTTCAACCTACAGTGGCCTGTGAGAAGCCCCGTGATTTCTCTGAGGTTGTTCCTACTTAAGCTAATGCAGGTTAGAAAACGCTCTCGGTTGTAGTCCCCGAGTAGGAGTTTTGCCTGTCTTAGCTTAGGGAGTTCTTTCCAGATTTTTGATCTTTTTGTCTCCTCTTCTGTTTTGATTTTGTTTTCTCCTATTCCGCAGTAGGGTTCTGGCCCTTTAAGGGGTGTCGATACACCTATTTTTGCTAAGGAGTCTGCCTCTTCGTTGCCCTGGACACCAACGTGGCCTGGTACCCAACAAAGTGTGGCAGTGTTATTCTCGCCCAGTTTATTAAGCTTTATCACGCATTCCCAAACAAGTTTGGAACTAATGGCATAGGAGCTTAGTGCTTTAAGTGCAGCCTGACTGTCTGACATGAAAATGTAGTTAAACTCACCAAACTAAAAACTAAATAAAAATAACCCCTTGATGAAGCCAGAAAGAAGCCGGTGAATAGGTGTGAAAAAAATTAATTAGTCTTTTTTTTAAATTAATTGCTTTATTTTCAAACGATCATTAAGTCCAATTATCTACACAACAGAAACACTTTCTTTTTCTGGTTTTCACGTTTATCTTGGAAATCGTCACTCTTATCAAAAAAATATCTTCTAAATAAGGCTTATTAAATTTAGAGAAACTTAAAGAGAAACATGTGGTTTTTCTGGGTTTACCCATTTATCTTGGAAACTCAAAAAATTATCTTCTTCTAAAATAAAGCCAACAATACCTACAATCCTACAACAATTGTAGTAGGTTTATATCGGGTCCCTTTCCTACTGAGGTAGAAGGGGCGATATATCTTATTGTACCCAAGAAATGAAATGTGTTAAGTCCATCTAACTTCCTGATATTAAAGTCCGCATTGAATGAACCACTAGTATCTGGGGGAGTGTTATATCTCTAACTTAGTCTGAATAAAGCCAAATAGCCAAACAATTTCTTAGAAACGAGCTTTCCGTATATAAATAATGCAAGGCTGCTCAGTGTTGGTGACATGAATGATCTGGGACGCACAACCGAGAGTTTCAAAAGTTTTGCAATTATTTTGAAGTAAAAACTGCTTACTAGCTACGACGATGTTTCGCCTCGCAAATATTTCGATCAGTTTGAATGTTTTATGTGTTAAGCCTGCCGAGGCTTATTGAAAATTTTCCCTAACGCAGCAACCCTCTTCATTTGATGTATTTATCACCTTGTGTTTATTAATATAATCATATTTTCTTCAGCTTCGCGAAAGAATATACCTACATAAATAAAGAAAATCTCTGGAATTTGTTTCCTCCAAGCTTTTTATTTTGTTTAATAAAAATACTCAAAAACTAATGAAATACCAATACATATTTGTTTTTCTATTTAGATTATCCGAAAAAAGACTCGCATCATCCTGACCGATACCCACTTATATCGATTAACATATCCGACGATGAAGAGTATCCACCAGCACCTAAAATGCCGCGCATTTCAAAACGTCGAAAATCGAATCAACATTCTTCTTCGCGTCATAAATTAATCCACACAAGCAGTAGCAGTCATCGTCGGAGAAAACGTTCTTCTTCACCTCCACCAGCGCCTCAATACCGTCAAGCTGATAAATTGTTGCTATCACTTTTCCACGAAAGAGTTGTAGCACAGAATTCACATCCATCTAAGCGCAAGCGAAAGACTAAAAAGACACATTCCACCAAATCGTCCAGAAGAAAGTCACGTGAATATTATGTCAGTGATACTGAGGATGATTACAATAACTCGGAGAGCTACAATGCTGAAGTTGATGGAAGTCATGAACACTTCAATAGTTCTGATTGTGATAAAAGTTACTCGATCAACCGAGATGAATTGCGAGTGGCATTGGCCCGAAATACCCACCGTGTTGAACAGCATGCGTCGTTAAAGGATCGTCTAACTCGGAAGAAGGAAAACACAGAGATGTTTAACTTTGTGCCTTCTGTAGAAGTACCACCCCAAGAAGCTGTGGTCGTAGAGGAGGAAGAACAGAGAGAAAAGGCAGGTTCACCGGTAGAGGAAAAAACAGAAACTGATGATAACTTGGAGGAACAAGAGTTGCGAATCCTAGCTCTCAAGTCGGCAGTTTTAAAAAAACACATGGTTCGTAAGAAACGTAACGAAAACGTTGCCTATTCGCCTTCGGATTTCGATGAAATATATAGATGCATAAGTGAGTCGCCTTCATTGAATAATATTGATGAACAAGAGGCGTGTAATAGTATGGAGATCAGTCCAGTTCCCTCACCAAAGATGATTCTAAGCGACGATGGAGGCATCGACACAAAACCGGTTGACATGGATATTGTGAACAGCGATAGTGAATGTGAATTACCGTCATATGAAAAATGGATTCCAATTGAACAAATTCCATTACCAAATAGCATTGGAATCAATGAAGAACTTTATAATCCAACTCCCATACGGTACAATAACCAGGAAAGTCATCCGACTCCTCCAGATGTGAGATATGAAAGTGCTTCCGTTTCACCCAAGAACTTCGATTCCGAAGTTGATGAGGAAGAATTAGCTCTAAGGGCACTGCTTCTATCTAAAATGAACTCACCGAAAGTAAATAAAATTGTCAAGAAAGAAACTCAAAAAGTGGTGCAGGTGCAAACAACTGACCCAGATGTTTCACTAGAAGCAGAGGCATTGCGAAATTTCCTCATAAATAATATGAAAAAGAAAGCCAAGCCAATAAATTCAACGGCTAGTGTACTAAAAGAAGCTGTTCGGCGACTAACCGGTAAAAATGCTTCACCAAGTCCTACAGAAGCCTCAATTCAAAGCAGGCGTCCCGTGAAAACTGCAGACGAAACAGAGGAGGAACTCAGCCAGGCTATAACTGATATGGCCAAAGTGAACATTGGGGTTGAGCCTATATTCGAAATCAGTAAAAATGTACCTAGCTCAGGTGGAATTCGAGTCAGAAATATTGAAACTCTAAGAGCTCCACAAAAAATCGAAGTAAATTTAGAAGTGCAGAGAAGTAGCATTGTTAACTCAAAAGTTACGATAAATCGGGAAAAGGAAAATTCTAATAAAAACAAAATGTTTTCAAATCATCAAAAGAATTCCATCAGAAAAGACAACGAATCTGTAAAAGTTCAATCAATAAAGCCAAATGCAAAGAAAGTAGCTAAAAATGAAACTGTTCCTGGGATACAAATGACCTCAAACAATGTTTTGAAATCAGGTTCATGCAAAGGGAACAAAACAAAAAATGTTTCGAAACCTTTAGATCTTAATTCAGATGTTAAAATTGAAAAGATGATTCTTCCTAATAAACCACTCACTCAAAATGTCGCTTCCAAACCTGATTCAGAGGAGGAAATAACGATTGAAAGCGCTTCGAACCAAGAGAATTGTATTGAGGCTGTACAAATTAAAGCTGAAACCATTTTACAAAATCTACCCAGTGAACGTTTGGTATCAGATGTAATTGAAAACAATACAAACGAGACAATAGTTGAAGATGTGGATTCAAGGATTTGTGTTAAAATTGAAAAAGAAGTGGATCAAGCTAATCAAAGTGCGAGTAATAAATCAAAATCAGAAAACGAACTCGCTTCAAAGATCACTGTGAATCAGGAAATAGTAGATCCTAAGGACGTTAGAGATAAATCGGCTATAAATCAAGTTTCAGAGACCATTTTACTGGATCAAGATTCAATACCTAGAATTCTGGAGGATTTGCATCCTAAACAAATTGAAGAAAACTTAAAAGAGAATATATTAAAAGAAAATAAAAATCAAAAAACTTTCCCAGAGGCAGAAGTTACTAAGATTGGCGTTGTGAAAGGAGTGGATCCAAAACAAACTGAAGTGACAGACAGAAGTCAAGAAGACCTTCACAGTTCAGTTCTAGAACAACAAACAACTAATATTAAATTAGTTGAAGCTGGAGAAAGTAAAGATGTCTCAACAAATATGGAAGAGGTATTGGAATCAAACTCTGATGAAACTGTCTCTGCCAAAAACATATTGAAAACTTTGGATCCTAAGGACAGAGGAGAGGATGTGTTGACAAGTTCCTCTAAAACAATCTCAAGTAAAGACGTAGTTTTGGAATCGGTTCTGGAGAAAAATTTTATCCCAGAAAAGGTTCCGAAACAATCACTCACTAAAGTTTTATTAGATGTGGATCCTATTGAAGCGATAGAAACAGTTGTCGATCGGGCTTTATTACCTCGAGAAACTACCAGCCAAAGTTTGGAACTCATACCCAAAACCGATATTATACAGGAATCGCACTTGAAAGGTTCCATAATTAGTAAAGATAAAACACGTGTGGAACATGACGTACCGATGCCGGAAATATCAGAAACTGTGGTCGACGTTGATTCAAATACAACATCACAAGCAGAAGTGACACCCGCACAAAATAAGAAAGAAGCTATCGCGGGACCACTACAAAAGCCAACTAAAAAAACAGTTGAATCTTCTAAAACCGTTCTATCCGCAAAAACTCGTCAAGTTAAACTACAAGCAACATCCATTGAGGTTCAAATTCAACAGGAAAAACCATTAGATGAGGGAAAACCGGTTCCACTAGTCACACAAAATGTAACTAAATTACCAAGTACCCTTAAAGTTAAAGAAAATCCAGTGAAAACTGTTGAAAAACCCAAAAATTCTGTGATAAAAAATACATTGCCTGCCCAGAAAATAATACTTCCATCTAAATCAAACGCTGCACAAAAACCTGTAACCAAACAGCAAGTTCCAAATCATCAGCCACTAACAAACCGAACGAAAATCGTCAAACCCAATAAAATAATCAATCAACAGATAACAGATTTAAAGCGAAAGACCATCGATAATCCCGCACTACACTCAGTGTCAACAAAGAAGCCAAGAATCGATGATACCAATCGTTTGATAACAACGGCTGAAATTCCAAAAGTTCCAGAATTAGTCATTCAACTGAGAGTTTCTGAGAGTGAAAGCGAATACTCAGAGTTATCCGCTGAAGATATGGGAGAAGATGAAGATTCGCGTGTTCGAAACTTCTTCAACAGAAGTATTACAATAGGTAATGAATATTACGATATAGCAAGTCCGATAAGTCTGCCAATGGAATCACCGTGTGATACACCAACCCGATCTGGTTCACCAATAGTCAGTCGAACACAAACACCACAGCCATCTGTAGAGAAGTCGATTGTTAATGATTACTTTGAAGCCAAATTAGAACAGTTTTTGAAAAACGTTCGTTCGAAAGTTTCGGATACCACTAAGAAGCCAAATGAGATTGAGGGTCGAGAATCTGCCTCAGTCAAAAACACACCAGTGGTGAGTTGTAACGTTTGGAAAGGTTGACCTAAATTTCTTTGTTTTTTTCTTTTTTTTTATTTAAGGCCGTAAAACATTTGCCTGAGGCCTCACAGCAAGAGTATCGTCGTCTCATAAATCGCATGAAAATGCTGGAGCGCCAAAAACAAGCCAAAAACTTGCAAGTACATGTTAAAACAAGCGATTCGGGCCCATCAGATTTAAAAACTCCTATAACCGATGGTGATGGAAAATTCCTTGTTCGGAAAGTTTTGGTAAAAAATGCTACAGCTAGCCCTTCTAGTGAACAACAAAAGCCACCTGAAAAGACTAACAAAATTATTGAAAAACCATTAACTGCTTCAAAATCCGTTAAGACCCCACAAAAAACCAATTCGGCGGTAGTATCGGAAGACGGCAAAACACAATCTTCTAAAGAGAATCTCCTAGTTTTATATGAGAATTCCTATCGCAAAACAGGGTAAGTGTACAAAAGAGAATTTCTCTTTGAGAATCTTGAAACTCGTTAAAAATTTTAATCTTTATATCCAGTGTCAGCATTATTTGCAATTTGGATAAGAGCATTGAGATGGTTATGGTGGCAAAAAAAGCAAAAATGGCAAAACTTAAATACGAACAACGCTTAAGCGAACTGAGAAAAGAAATAGAAGATGTGCAGAAGAACCTCAAAGAACAACAGGAGAAAATAACAAAAGTTTATCCTGAAATTTGTAATTCTCATCGAGCAATTGAATCGCTTAAGACAAGGCGACTGAAAATCAATAAAGCGGTGACCGCTCTGGGAAAGAGTGTAATTGGACCAAATTACAGGTAATGTGATAAAGATGAAGAAAAACTTCTGGCATTAAATTTCTAAGTCCATATTATTTTTGTAATCGTTATACGCGTAAAATGAATTTGCACAAATCATCCCTTAAAAAAAAGTATGGCTGTAGAAATTCCTACGAGTAGATACAATGGAATTCATTTTTCCTTAAATATTGCTTTTTTTTTTGTTTAACGAAAATATCAAATAATTTGAACCCAAATGTAGTTTGCAACTATTATGGGACTTAACATCATCGTGAAGATCTGACATTTATTATTCAAGTTATAACTCTAACTGAAACCATAAGGGCCCCTACACACCATCCATGTTACTTGTCAGGTAACATTGATGAAAATATTTCTCCACACGTATCAATGAACATTGACAATTATTATTTTGCTTAAATTCTGTTGTTTCTTAGTAGTAGTGGCATTTCAATATTTAGAGAATTTAGAATTGTCATATTTCGAGGAATACTACAGGAATTTGTTAACGATGGATGAATATTTATTTGTTGAATTATTCAAATTGGTTACCTGCTTCAGTAGTAAACAAGACACTGTCATGAGGGAGTCTATTAAACCAATTGAGCGGTTGTCGTAAACTCTGTATTTTCTTAAGAAACCACCAGAAGCTTTGAAGATCTTAAATTTTCAACGGGAATCACTGTTTAATATTTGCCTTTAATAGTTCCAGAAAAATGGATGATTATGTAAAAGTACATTTAATGTTCAGAATCCTCAGAATTCAAGTCTGGTAAAGTATTCGAAGACAATTCCTTGCTACTGAATCCAATTCTTTTAGTTTACTGGTCTTTTCAATACAGCAATTCATTTAAATACCATAATTTTGGCTGTTTAGTAGTCGAATTTCGACCACAGGCGATACTAGTACCGTTTTACTATGCGATCACGTCAGGTAAAATTGATAAACCATACACACCGACAATGTTTTGTCAGTAAACATTGAAGATAATCAAAATAATTTGAAATATTAACTGCGACGAATATTAAAGTACTTACTCACGATCAATGTTACCTGAATCGAGATTCGTTCAAGTTATATTGTCAGGTAACATTGACGGTGTGTAGGGCTAAAATCAGGGCTAAAATCAAAATCTTTCTTTATGGTTATGAATTCCCTTTACATGTTAGACAAAACTGCGATCATTAGGGAAATAGGAGAGGATACTGATGCACATTGGTTTTGAATTTCTGCATAGCATAATGAGATGGAAAAACGGAGCCGGGTAGAGCATTCCACATTCGTGGTGTCCTGCTAAAGAAAGAATCTCCGTACTTAACAGTATGTCCGGAATTTGGCAACCTCTTCATACTGTTGCATACTGTAGTTTTTTCCAAATTCTGAAATTTTCAATCGAATTACGAGTAAGTTTATCTTTACACCTGAATTTATTTTTTTTTCTATTCAACAACTGTCAATTTTTTTCCTTTTATTGATTGTTTTCAATCAATTTGTAATTAAGTTTGTGAAGCTTTCTAAAGCTCCTAACTGTAATTTATTTAAATAAGTCAAAGTAAAAATTTTAATTTAGTCTATTTGCGGAAACCAAATTGGAGCCTGCTATCTTTATAGAGAGTCAGACAGCTGTTAAAGCCGTCCATCCTCTGAGTTAGTCCATCAATGTCGTGATGAATTCGTTAGCCTGAATGCAAATCTTGTCTGGGTTTCGTGCAATAGTAGCTATGTGAGAAAAATTAAAGTACAGTAGAATTGGCCATTCACGGATAAGCCTTTTATAACTTACGTGCAGAAAGAGTCAAATTCCCCTTGACCTTTGATAAATTTTTCAGTTTTTCTTACCGAATCCAATTGTAGGTAAAATGGAGGTGCGTAATATCCAGAAAGATTCGGAAACTAAAATACAACAGCTAGTAGGAAATCAGGGCCTAGTGACTTACAACTCTCAACCATTTCTGTGGGCGTGTTACTAGAAATGTTGACGTTAAGATTACCAGCACTTTCATGACAAGAAATACTCTTAGAGGATTTATAGTACACCCCTGAAACACATTTTTGCTACGGCTTCAAATCGAACCCAAGACTCTCTACGAATCCGGCTATTTCTCACAATACGAACTGTCGTACATATGTATCTATGTGTGAGGACCAGCAGAAAAAGAAAACACTCATTTATTTCCTATGTCAATGTCCTGATCTGGCCATTGTTGACCACGGGTTATGTTGCAAAGTCATTGGATGCGGCTTTTTCTAGAACCTGGGGTTTCCTTATGTCCTTATGGCATTTGTTATTAATATTGGGAGAGACGTCGTCCTTATTGACCTCTTCCATTTTCCAATGAAAACATGGCCAGTGGAAAAATACGTTTTTTTTTTATAGATTGTTGTTTTTATAGGTTGTGTCGACCCGCTCATCAGACTGGAATCATAATTAAACACTTATTGCATACAATCATCTTTCTATAAACAGCTTCTTTTGTGTGTGTGTGTTTTTATTTTCATTATTTTTAATATCTCTAAAAAAACTCCCATTATATAGTCCTTATATTTAAAAAAAAACACCTATCGAAGAAACCAATCGCCTATTGATTTTAAACTTTGTGTACATTTCTATATATCCTACTTATATTTTGGCCCTGATGTACTGTCGATTTTCAATGTATCAATGAATTTTTCTCCAACCAAAGATATATTCCGCAAATCTCAAGTTCAAGAAAATAAACTACTGTTATATTAAATTTTCCAAATTTTCATATAATTAAAAATATTATGTTTTAACTACAAAAACTTACAAATTTAAAACTTTTTTTTTTATTCTTTTTTTTTAACTTTTTTTGCTACAGCATGCAAAACGACCAAAAACTAATTATATCAGAAAAATCCAAAAAGCTTGCAGCAGAAATCAAATTTGTAAATACTATGAAATTAAGTGATGCAGAGATAATGGAAGATCAAAACTGTCTCAATTTGCCTGATAATGCCAAAAAAGTGATTACACCTGCCCAAAATCTAAACAGTTCAATAATAGCCGAAAAGCTTCCGACCAAAAGTTTATCAGTTACTCCTCCGGAAAACCTTAAAACTTCCTTAGAAGTACAGACACCAGTCAATCGTTTACTGGAGGAACAAATATCCGCCCATAAAATTGATATGCCACCAATTGAAACGTCCTCGTCATCATCAGTAATAATTAAAAATGAAGTGCCTACATGTGATAGCCAAAGTCCTGAAATCTTAAATACACATGTGCCTGAAGATATGGAAAATCATATGAATAATACAATTGTACCTGAAATATTGTCAAACAAAGACGAAGGAATAGCCTGCTCCAACACAATTGGACACGAAGTGGGTGTAGTTCTACAAAAGATTCAACTTCTACCATTTTTCTGTTTTTCTTCCGTCATATTAGGAATTTCTTTTTTTGATTTTTATTCTTAACTTGATTTTTTGTAATGAGTTTTTGCAGGAGGCATTAGAATTGGAACAGCCAGTAGCTGTTGGTGATAATAATAATATTAATAATGAACAAGCCCCCGAACAAACAAATATGGATGAGAAAAATGAAGAAGAAAATGGTGGTGAACAAGTGGGCAGTGCTAAATTACAAGATTACGTCTCTCCATTGAGTCATTTAAAAGACGAGAGGTGTGTAAAAATTTAATTATTATATAATTTATTATTCTTTCTATTTGTTGTTATATACATATATTATTTTGTGCATTTAATTATTGCTGTGTGTTGGTAAGAAATGTGTAATTTAAAATTTTTATAACCTTCCACAATAATATTCTATAGAGATTCTATTAAGAAAACTACAAATTAATCTGCCTTGTGCCAATTCTCAACTTTCATTTTCAATGTGATTCCAAATGTCTGTTTTCCAAACAAAGGCAATCTTTTTTATGGCGCCTATTTGAGTGGAAAACTTTGAACGTTTAATAAGTTGAATATACTTTGACAAGTTAGCAAGGTCAAATTGGCAAGTCTTCATTTTTATTGTTACATTTTCTTAACGGTTATACTAATTCTTTTTAACTTTCTATTCTGGATTTTCTTTTACATCAGCTCAGAGATAGTAATACTTATTAATTTTATTCAAAACTTCAACTTTTTTATTTCACTTTATTAATTAATAACCTTAAATATTTTTCATTGGCGGTTCACATTTTTAAGTAGTTTTGGGATAATAAATTCAATTGAAAGCGTTTTGTGACTTCTAGTCCAAATACGATTCGCCCAGGTATAACAGTTGGGCTCATCAGTTAGATGCTGTCGTAACCTTCTAAGGCGCAATATATTAGTCGATGATTATCAAAAATTAAAAAAATTAGAATTAAAAAATAAAAAAACAAAAAAGGTTACGAATTTTTGTTTGAGAAAAGAGAAAAAAAGTTAAAAATCCATGCAGTTAAGTAAAGTAAGAGTCAGTTAAAGAAAAGAGAAAAAAAATACACAAACTGTTATAACCCTTAAATGAAGCGACAATGAGAAAATTACTACCTGTTTATTAATTTCAGAAAAAAAACTTAAAAAACACTTAACACGAAAATTAACTGATTTGCCATTCAATTTCGAAAATAGTAGTAATCCGATCGACCCAGATTCTAAAATATTTGTGCATACATTTTTACTTTCTATTGGATATCCGAATGGCCCTAAAAAGTTGATAACTGTAATTTCAATACCCTGAATCTTGAACGTACGTACTTAATTAAAATGGCGTTGGTCTACCGATTATGTCACAAACGTCGGCATATCCGAATAAATGAGCAGACTTTTGAAAGATTGTGCATCTAGTGTTGGCGCTAAAAAAAACAGTTTCTCATCTTCAACTAAGCCGATCGAGCCAGATTGCAAAACATACATACATATATCTTCATGCCTCACAAATTGATTTAAAAATTCTTCCGAATCTTATCTAAGAAAAACTGTCAAAAGATAATTTTTGATAAAATAAAATTTTGGACGTACATAATGTAATTGTTTTCACAATTTAGACAATTTATTAAAATCCCTGGGCTGGAAACATTCACTCAATCAACTAATATTTTGAAGATTTGCCACTCAAATAGAAAATACTTAAAAATAATGTATCCGCAGACCAATGTCTAGTATTACGCATAAGGCAAAGCCAAACTTTGAACTTTTTTTTTTTGCTTTATGGTAGCAATCGAAATAAATTATGATTTACAATTTGGACGATCTGACGTAAAAATAAAAATAATTTAAGTGGCATTCCGATCGATAATTTCAGACGCTGCATAGATATTGTATTAAGTGTTAAAAAATGTCTCGAATAAAAAATTTAATCAATTTAATATATAAACGAAGTATTGAGGGCACATCATGCTCTGGGCTTATGATTGATAAATATTTCTTATATTTTTAAACAATGAGTAATAAAAATATTTGAAATCCGATAAGTTAATCTTTTAAATAGTTTAGATTCAGTCGTATTGACCTTGTAACTCTGTTTAAAAGCAAGCGTTAAAAAAAGAAAGAAATGGAATTATATAGCATGTTAACTAACGTCTCTAAGATCTTAGAGAGTTATTTGCGTCAATATGTGAGAAGTCAAAAGCAGTCTGTATCTCTGTTCAATAAATTGGACAACAATGACAAAAAAGTGAAAAAAAAATTCAGTATCAGTCTTTTTTTTTTACAGTTAAATGAGGAATTGCGTTCAATAGTAATCTTTGGCGTAATGGTTAAAAGGTTATATTGTCACGCTCAAAAAACTAAGTTTTTCAAGGTTTCAAGTATAATTGACAAATAGTATCTGTTGTCATCATAATCTGGTGGGCGGCAGAAAATTGTAGATCCTGTCCTCGAACGAATGCGAATGAGTAGGTATAAGTCAAAATGTCCGGGTTCTAACTTGCTATCGGGCCACCAAATGGTTTTTTTTTTAATTGCGTTAAGATTTCTAAAATCTTAGAAATTTGAAGGATGACCAAATTAAACGATTGGCTTTTCGAATGTTACTCTCCTTTTTCCTATATGATATAGCCAATTATCTTCAAAATGATAATCGTTTAGTCTGTCGTTATAGTCTTACTTGACCTAGCCTCTGGCTAATAAAACCAAATTAACTTTGATAGCTCGTATTAAAATCGTAAGAAATACGAGTATCTGAAATATCACAAGTGGGAGTAGACAGGGAAACATTTTAATGTTATTGGCGAGGAATATTTCTCAATAACTTCCAGGAAATTTTACTGGACTCTTTTACTTTGAGTAAACTCCTTTCGTAAAAATTCAAAAACGAATTCACCATTAGAAAACTCGCTTATAAAGCACAGAGACATAAAATCAAAAAAATAAACACAATTCGTTCCCAGTTTATTTTGACTCGATTGGGGTTCCTAAATCTCATTCAAGTATTTGTCGTTTGGTTGTGTTTATTCTTCTTCGATTTGTTGGGCATTATTTAGGTTCTGGATTGTGCCTATCTTTTGATTGAAAATGAGTTGAGGTTCGAAGAACATATCGTTTTTTTAACGATTTTCATATTGCCATTGCTTCTCTGTCTCAGTTTTGCTAAATGGAATGGGAAAAATTATTTTGATTGAATCAACGATGGATTGAAAAGATTGAATCTGATTTGATTTTTCAAAATGAACGATTGGCACAGCTCTATAAGACACTTACCTCCAGTTTCACAGTGAGAGTTTAAACTTAAGTTCTGCTGAACCTGAACTGGGGTTTAAATTTGAAGTTCAACGCGCCCGGTTTCACAGTCGTATTTGAACTTCATTTCATTAAACGTAGTTTAAGTAAATTGTTTTCTCTTTCTATCTGAATCAAAGAAAAAACAATCAAGTAAAGTTTGCTTTGTTTCAGTTGTGACCTGTGACAGGAAACAAAAATGAAAAATGAAAATAAATCATATTTTCAAATGTTTGAATGGGTTGTCGAACTGAGATTTAAACGGCAGAATAGTGTCGTTTAACTTAAACTAAAGAATGAACTCAGTTCAAGGACTGTGAAACCAAATTTATTGTTGAACTGAAGTTTAAACCAAAAGTGGGGTTTAAACTTCCACTGTGAAACTGGGGGTAAGTAATATTATTTATAAACTTTTTTTTAGGAATGATTTTTTTATTGCATGTATGGACAATTTCTTCCTTATTTCATTGTTTTTATATGACAATTTTTTTTTTATTCATTTTCTTTTATAAGACAGTTTATTTCTTATATCTAGTCTTTTTATATAAGTAAACACAGTTATATGAAAGAAATTCTTTAGCTTTTTGAACTTTCTAATATCCGTCATCGATAACAAAAAATGACATTTCAAGATTGTGACGTTGAAAGAGTGCGCTTGTGTGCATGCTTCTAGTGTCTAGTACCCCATTTGTTAAAGGTACGTGTGTTGGACTGTCACGCCTAAGTTCTGTGATGGATTCTCAGTCGCTGTCATTTAAAAACAAGGGTACGGTCTCTTGCGAGGAAGGGACAAATTCTCAAAGCTTTAAGAAGTGATTTTCATCTTAACGTTGTGGTTCGGCAGAAGATTGTAAATCCGGTTCTCTTCGAGCTGTTGAGCCTCTAATTTTTTGTTTTTATGACCTCTTTTTCTAAAAATACATTTGTTGTGCAACAGGTCCAAGGGAACCAGGAACCAGTGACTTACAACTCTCAACCATTCGTGTGTGTGTGTGTGTTACCAGGAATGGAGGGACCTACAATTTTGTACCGATTCCGAACGGGCGGCAGAGAAGCATGACAATCTATCGCACATAACATTATGCTAAGGGGTACTAACTATTTTATCTTCGTTTACAAGTCGTACACTTTATGATGGGCTCCCACTTTTACAAATTTAGTATGGTTACCCAATTTCATATTAATCATATATTTTGTGGCACAAAAAATGTAAAGTGCGATTCGCTCAGATGATATTGATTGTATGCTCAAAGAAGAGATTCCAAAAATGTTGTTAAACTGTTCGTCAGATTCAACTTTTAAAAAGAAATAGATACTCAAATCTTTGATTCAAACTTAATTAATGAAAGTATAATTCGATTGGCTTTAGATTCAAAATTATAAAAAATGGCAAATCAGTATTAAAGCAAAGTAGTGTTTAGGTTGGTTGTAATATCCAGGCTAAAAGAAAGACTATATAACGAAAGTCTATGGATGACTCAACCGTGTGATGGCAATCCATTTTTTGACTTTTTATTGCTATGTAACTGGACAAAGAAGTATTTTTTCAATATAAACTTATGGTCATATCGGGTACCGCTTTCACTATCAGAATTGATTGTTTGAATATATCTTCCTCGATGTCAATCCATCAGAATTGACTGTTGAAAGAAAAGTTCAATTGAATTATTTATTATTGGTCTCATTTAACACTTGCAATTCTTATCAATGCACAGCAACGAGGATTGTCTGTTTAATATAAAATATGCAACCAATTAATTATTTTCTATTTATAAAAAATTGTAGCTTTTATTAAAACAGACAATCCAACAATAATGTGTATACAAAAAAAATATTAATAAATCTATTCTTGGCCATTTTTTTTAAATTGATATTATTACAAAATTGGAACATATTTCTCTCCTTGTGTTTCGTTCTTTTCTCCTTTTTTATTTCATGGTTTTCTCTGGGTACAACTTGTCACAGGCATATAAATCCGAACGGTGTTGTTTGTCCGTATCAATTGATGGGTCAGTGCGATGATAAGGACTGTAAATATATGCATTTGGAAGACTAAGCCGCGTGATGGATGGATGATGAAGGGTGCTTCTTAGCTTCTTAGTGGAAATAATAATGTCGAATCAAGCAAAACAAAAACACAGCAGCAAACGAAACGATAATTTTGCACGTTTGTTTCGTTTCCTTGCTTGTCCTATGTCTTATATTTTATAAATTTGAGGTGATATTGAAGACTAAAAAAAACGGTTTGTGGTGCCATTTATGATATTTGTATCTCTTTGCAAAAGAGTATAAAACAAACCGATACTCAGGGTAAGTTAACTGAACTAACATTTAGTAAATAAATTAAAAAAAAAAATGAATGTCTATTACAGTGAACTATTCATTCTTGAATAATTTTTCATTTGATTTAATTTTCTTAACTAAACTACAATTCTGAATAAATAACTTTTTTTATTTAACTTTTCTCTTTATTTTTGTTTGGCTGGCAACAATATATATTCTTAAAGTAGATAGAATATTTTGAAACCCCAATTAATTCTTTTTTTTTGTTTCGTTATTCTTTTTATATGTTTCTTAATTTTAATTTTAATGGAAAAAAAAAAGATTTAAAATTTCTTATGCACAAATAAAAACGCCCACACACTTACATATACATTTATATTTTTACGTTAAACAAACTTATATAAATACTTTCCTATTTAAAACTTTTTATTTTTTCCCCTCAGAAGAAAAGAAGTTTCAAAATAAATCATTCGATGAAAACAAAGATACAAAAAATTAATAAAAAGAAAAGAAAATTCTAAATTTTCTTTGAAGTTTTTTTTTATTGGTTGTTTTGTGACTGATTTCTTTCTTAGATAGGAAAGAAATTATTATGAATGCACATTTGTTTCGCTTAGAAATGCACGACTTTATGGTGAGAAACAAAACGTTTAAAAGTGATCGATCAACGGTAAAATTTGAAACTGACATTTGAACGAAATTAATTAAAATGAATAATTTTTTTTACAAAATATTCAAATATCTTTTTTTAATTGTTAATTTTGTATGTGGTTATTATATTTGTATTTATTAATTTCTTTTTCAAAAAAAAGTATGGTACTTCAGAGAATTTTTTAAAATAATTTATTAGTGTATTTTTTTTTCATATTCATATTTGTATTTGTTCTTAAGAACAAAAGTGACCATTGTAAATTTAAAAATCGAAAAAATAAAGATAAATAAAATGTAATTAAAAATATTGTTTTGTTTTTTTTGTTTTCTTGAAGAAATCAAATGGAATGTCTTGGAGTGTTTTACTTAAAGATTTATTTTTTCGTTGGTTGTTTGGGATCCTCTCATTGGAATATGCAATGGAACCGTTGAGTTAATTCTGGTGTATTCTGCGGATTTTTGTTCATATTAATGATGCAATAAATTCAAGTTCAAGTTCAACCCCCCCAAACTAGCAATCAACCTGCCACTAAATACTCATTTGGCAACTAGATTCAAAAGTATTTTAGAACGTCCCGAATTTGGATCTGATCTGTAATTGCTTAATTGGATCTAGTGTTGGAGAATAAAATGTATAAGTTCAAAAACAACTTCTTTAAGGTTCAGAAATTTGCAATTTGATAGCCAGCCTCCAAATTAATCCAAGTGGATTTCAAATGGAAGAAACTTAATAAAAACAAAGGTAAAGAAGGAGAGAATGCTTCTTGGGTAGGTTCACTGAACATAGAGTGACTAAGGTACCGAAGGAAAGGAAGAGAACCCACTTTCAATCAACAAAAAGTTCCAACATTCAGCATAGAAGAGCTGATCTTAATTCATTTTGAAAAGTGGGCCAAATACAAGTTTCTTTTTAAAAAATGCAATAGATTAGGTTAGGTTAAGGTGGCTGCTGACCGGAAAAGGCCAACACACTTAGACCAATATTTGGTCCGTTGTGATACCACAGGATTTCAAAAATTACCCTTACTCGTTAAACCATTTTGAGCTAACAATGAAGCTTTTGAGACAGTGAATGTCGGAATTATTTAGATCACTAGGATCGTTGTAGTAGTAGTCTCCCAAGTGGAGTCTACGTCTTTGTGCTAGGGCAGGACAAGAACATAGAAGGTGAGGAACTGACTCCTCTTCTTCTCCATCCATGCAGCTTCTGCAAAAATCATTTGCAGGAACTCCAAGACGGAACGCATGTCTTCCTATTAGGCAGTGTCCAGTAAGGACACCTATAACGGAGCTAATATGCAATAGAAATTAGTTGTTTTGAGCGTTTAGCATCAAACAATGGCCAAATTAGTTTAGTAGACCGGCAAGTTGGGGTGCTGGTCCATCTGTGGTTAGCTTTCTTTATGGTATCATGCTTTAGCATAAGTTTACAAGTAGCTAGGGGTATACCGATGTTAGATTTGCTATCCAACAAAGGTAAGATTGTTCCGTTTTTTGCAAGTTCGTCGGCTTTACAATTTCCTGGAATGTCTCTATGACCCGGCATCCATATAAGGTGAAAAAAATGCAATAAAATGAACACAATTAATTTTTTTCCATGTATTATGTCTATATTAGTAAGAGCAAATATTCCCATTATTTATGGAACACAACGTCGTTCAAGCGGGCCTTGTAGGCAAATAATCCGAGATCTTTGTGCAGGATTCTCCTCAGGCTTGTGCGTGAAATGTTGAGCTGTTGAGATCGATGGCGAATTGATGTTCGTGAATAGAGTTTCACACACTCGCCTTTAGCAGCCGCATTGTCGTCTGTGCGCAGCGTAGGACGACGGGGACGATGAGTGTTGTCCACTAGCATACTAGTCTCACGAACTTTTTGCACAAACTTGAGTACACCAGGCGCGGTGGGTGACTGTTAAAATTTCTACAATTGCTTTCTCTATATTCCTTTATTGATATGATAGAGACAGCTATAGTCAAAAAAATTGACAATCAATTATTGCCTTACCCGATTCCACCTCAGCTTTCAGTGTTAAAATAACCTATGATTTCAAAAGAAACCCCTAGATGGCCCACCTTGTATATCTGATGGCTTAATTCATAGCTAAAACAAACTCTTAAGCTACATTGTTTAATGTGTGTTTTAACAATGTATATCTTGCTCTATGATTCGGAAAAAATTGAAAGCCTTGGCGATTTTAAAATAACTCTCACTAAAGGGATTATGACTACCCTTAAAATGTTTTAGCACAGTGCGAGCGTTTTAGGAAAGTTGGAGAGGAGATACCGATGCACATTAGTTTTGAATGTCTGAACATGGGGGGGTGGGGGGTAAACATAGAGTTGGGTAAAGCATTCCACATTCGTGTGGTGCGGCTAAAGAAAGAATCTCTGAATTTAACTGTATGTCCGAAATTGCGCTCAAGGTTAAACTGGTGGGCATTCCTTGAAGCGCGTGTATTACGTTTAAATAGTTTAAGGGGAGGAATGCAGCTGGCTATTTCACTAGAACAGTGTTTATAAAAATAACGGTAAAATAGTGAAAGGCAAGAAACATTGCGACGGTGCTCAAGAGTTTCAAATGTTTCTGTTATATTTTTATTACCTATCATTTTTAAAGCTCTTTTTTGGATTCTATCCAAGAGACTCAAGTGAGTTATTTGAGCACCTAACCAAATATGGGAATTGTACTCGAGCTTTGGATGAATATAGCACTTATAGATATCAGCCATATCAGAAGGGGTAAAAAATGTCTTGCAACGTCGAAGAAAACCCAAGCACTTAACAGCGTTTTTGGCGACGTCGAATATACATATGTCATTCCACACAAGGTGGTCTATGATACACATACCGAGAACTGAGAGCTGTTTGGTTTCCTCAATGCAAGTGCCACTCATGGATAGCGGCATAGGGGGTGGGTTCTGCTTTAATGACAGGAGACAGCATTGAGTTTTTGAAGCATTAAATTCTACACATTCTGACAATGCTATTAAGATCTGAATTTAATGAGGTTATCATACGCCGCCGTTCTAGATTCACATCCGAAGAACAAGGACATGTATCTGGAAACGAATATGAGAAACTGAGGGTACTGTCATCAGCAAAACAATTTAATGGAGTAGAGGTTTCAGACAAAAGATCGTTGATGAATATCAGAAAGAGAGTCGAAGGAGATTCGACTTTTTTAGGGACAGGCTGGACAAATGCTGTTTTCCATCCACTCGGAAAGAGGCCAGTAGAGTAGGACAGATAGAAAAGCTTACGCAATGGTTTTGCCAGCGTTGAAGAACACCTCTTTTTTAATTTAATTTATTTTTTGCCGTAATTTTTGATCATGTAAGAGTTTGGTTCTTTGAATATGATCATTACAGGTCTTTCCAGCTTTCTTAAACTTTTTCCGATTTTCCTCAGTAGGGTTGGCTTTATAATATCGGAAACTTACTTCTCTAACCCTAATAATCTCTTTACAGCTCAAATCAAACCGTGAGTTCTCTTTCGGTTTGATAGATTTTTCCCTATTCAATGGAGTGAAATGTTTTTAACAATTAGCATTTAAAAGTTAGCGTGGAGATGAAACTACAAAAATGGGAAAATTCTACTCTTTTTAGACAATTGCACTGTCTACAATAGTCTTCCTACATCTCCAGTGTAAAACTTTACTCCCAATACCACTTCCAAATTGCAACCATTGGACAAAAGCATTGTCCATAATTTTAAGACGTTCTTTCGCAAAGAAATTATTAAAATCGTTTTTGGAATCTCTCGATAAAATTAGCTTACAGCGAATATAACGGTCCTGACAGCTATTTTACTGATTGACAAGATTGACAAGGCATGGAGAGGTGTAAAACCACAAACGATTATCAACTGCTTTGAAAAATCTGGTTTCATTAAAGAAGGCGAAATTTTATCTGCTAATGAAAAAAGCAACTATAAGGTTGAGGATGATACATCAGAGTTTTTGGCAGAGGCGTCAATAAAGGAAGCAAGAGCCTCGTTCGACACATTAGAAAGCTTCTGTCTAAAAAACTACACTGATGCAACAGCATTTCAGGCTGATGCAATGTGCTTTCAAGCAAACTAACATGTCAGACTTCTTCCGATAGACTTATGTACACATACCAAAATGTTGGGAATTCCGTTTGGTGCTCTTCTCTCTGAAAAACTGATAGTTTCTTGAAACAAAATTTGTTCGTATGAATGGAGTTTTTTTTTCTAAGCTCCTATAAATGATAACGAAATATTCTCTAAGTAACTATCCTTCCCTTATATTCTCGCCGTGTTTTTTTCAACCTATTTATGACCCCTTGAATTTAGGTACCTACGCATATTGTAAAATATACTAATTCTTTTGAAACTGTTTTTACAACAATAACATTCAATAAGTTCAATATTTGACCCTAACTAATAACTACAATAAATTACAAGTCGCATCAATTAAAAATATCAATACTGATTCTCTGATAACGACGGCATTTTACTATAAATTAATTTTATTTCATGAAAAATTGTGTACTTATATTACGAAGTTGTATTTATTAATGTTTTAAAAAACGTAGATTCTAGAAAAAAATCAAGCTCGTGGGGATGTTAATCGAAAGTAAAACGTTGAGTTCCTTAGTATTTCAAAATCTTCGGGTGCGCCTTGACTTTTTTTTTTAATTAAAAATGCTGAGCAATCAAAACAGCTCCTACACTCCTACCGTGAATGGTCGGCCAAGCTGATAAGAAAGTCGACATTTTTTCAGGTGATTCAACTCAATGTTATTGTTGGGAGATCATATCATATCAGATCGAGCAATTTATGGTTCTTTTTTAGCTGAAGCTGTTGCCAAACCATATTTTGAAATTTTGTATATGCATGTACACTATCTCGACACGTGGCCGTCAAAGCTTAAAATTCAAGAGTCAACCGTCTGTAGGCTTTGAACTTTGCACCGAAAACAAACAATTTTTAGAGGCTTATCTTGACGAAAAATATTCCACGAATACTTAAGAGAGTATACACATTTAGCCAAAATTGAGTTAAAAATAAAAACAACTCGTCAGACATGCAGACGGTTTTGTGAATTAACCTTGATCTTTAAGGTTGGTGTCAAGGTTTTTTAAAGAAAGACATTTGATGGGGAAGGCCAGTTGAAGAAGGTACATAACTGATAGCGAATTTGAAACATTGATTCATTCTTTTAATAACGAAAAGAAAACAATTTTATTTGAAAAGAAGTTAATTATTTTGTTTGTTTAATGTATGAACTTACATCTTTATATTTTTAAAATTTATTTAAAAATATTTTGTTGACTTACGAGTATTTATAGCGAGGGCAGAGATTGCAATTAAGCGTTCAATTGCCCAAATTTAGCAACAATATTATTTATGGTGTGTTTTTTTGAGCAAGCATATTCGCTTAACAGAATTCAATTTTGTTTTATTGAACATACTATTTAGCTTACAACTAATAAGATAGTACATATGTATGAAAATTTACATTTGTTGGCTTATAGGGGGCCGAACTATATAGAGTGACTTAAGTTTAATTATTTTTATATAAAATCTACATGACGAAAAAATAAAATTTAAAAGGTCTGTATTGTCTTCAGGGTGTTCATTCCCGGTTGTCATTGTCAGTGGTGATTTTTGTGGATTGTGGGCAGGGATGGCGTTTAGCCGCGGTGGTAGGCTGACCCAATGTCAGCGTAGAACGAGACTACTTCCTCGTTGTCTATGATTACGTTGTCATCCAGAGTTTCCATCATATTGAGGTACCTCGGTTCGGGATGTCGTTGTTCTGTGGTCATCCTTCTCATAAGCTGATTCGGGTGGTCGATGATGTTCCGCAGTAGATTCTTCGTTGAATGTACTAGATATTTGTCCAGTGGGATTAAATTCGCTTTTGTGTAGAGATGGTCGTTCCTGTAGTGTTTCTGTCAGTATCTTCCTTTCGAAAAGTTGAATTTCCTGCGTAGTTGTCTTCGAGATGGAAAACCAGACTGGGAAGGAATAGCTGATCACTGATCGCAGGAGCTGCTTGTAGATTAATATCTTTGTCGGTTGGCTAAGACCTGATCTTCATTTCAGCAATGGGTGCAAACGGCTGAAGGCCCAGGTAGCCTTTTTCTGAACATTTCTTGAGTGCATGTTAAACCTTAGTAACTCGTTGAAGTGCAATCCCATGCACTTGACGTTTGGCTTTGCCGCTATGGTGGATCCGTCAGGGAGTCTCTGGACCAGATTTCTGCAAATTGTTGCGGTGCGAATGCCTCTACCAGTTGAAGGTCTCCTGAAGCAGACAAGTGCCGATTTGGAAGTATTGGTTCGGATGCCCCATTTCTGGTAGAATTGGAAGAGTCTGTTGATGTAAGTTTCTTTTCGGACAGGGATTAGTGGCGAAATTGATGCGGTGTAGGTGAGCGAGTCATCAGCATACAGAAGGTTCACCCATTCAATTGGAGAAGGTTGGTCTGAAGTTATCAAATTGTAGAGGAAGCGGCCTAGTTTTGAGCCTTGGGTGACTCCAGCTCTGATGGTCTTCATGTTTGACTTGCTGTTATGTATCTACTTGAACGAAAATTTCCTGAAAGATAGGAAAGAACTGTGCTTAACAGAAAAGTGTAAAAAGATCGTAACTCGTAGCACTTACATTTAGCTGTAAGGCGTGGGTTGAGAGCGAATTTTCTGGCTGCGTATATCCACACTGTTTCTAACAGGCCAGCTGTTTTGGCACTGAGTGAAACCCAATTAGGTGAGGATTCCGATCCTGCTGAACTTTTTATTTATAGGCATAGCTTAGTGCCTCTATTCTTTTCCCACCATGGTATCGCCATATCCATTAAGAAATGATATGTTGCATATCAGCTTTTACCGCAATATGGTGACTGCACCAACTGCTTCTTCAATTTTATGTGGTTAAATTTTTCCGTAAATAAGCATAACATTCACTATTGTTTTCTTTACAGAAGACCAAATCTGAATAAAGTTTCAACTACTCTCGAATTTGATGTTCTGTGCGAGTACATCCAAAGAATTGTTTCTTTATATCTTGAGAGTTCTCCATTCGGGCCAGACAACACTAGAAGGAATGTCTGTTGAGTTTAACCACCTTACTCAGCTTGTCAATGAGCCCACTTGAAAATAGGACGTTAATGGCCGAGCAGAAAATACTCTGGACTTGTTTCTTACCTCTGACCTTGATAAATACACAATCAGTGTATTGACGCCTCTAGCCACATCTGACCATTGTGTTATCTGCAAATTTCTCGTGTCAAACAAATCCAGTTAGAGAAAGAGCTCCTAGGAGAACCGAATGGCAGTACGAGAAAGCCAACTGGGACGGTCTACGCAATTGTTTTTAGGATCTTTAACTGGTCACTATGCTTTCTTGATAGTCATGTAGACTCCAGCGGAGATAAGATAACTGATATGATTCTTTTGGGAATGAAAAATTTTATCACGAATGGGAGTAAAAGTATCAGACCTAAGGCCAAGCCATGGTTTGATTTGAGCTGCAAAAAGGTTATCAAGGAAAAAGAGGTAAGCTTCCGGTGTTTTAGAGTCAACTACACTGAGAAAAACCGGAATAAGTTCAAACCTGCCAGAAAGTCCTGCAACGCCCATATTCGACCGACCAAATTCTTACATGACCAACAATTAAGGCAAAAAAAATACTGCAATCTCCCAAAGGCAGTAAGAATTTTTGGTCATTTGTAAAAAAATATGAGGAATTCTTCCTCTTCCTCGGTTCCTACGCTTGTTGTCAATGACACACCTTTAGCTAGCTCTATTGAAAAAGCTAACTTGTTTGTAAGTCAATCTGCTGGTCCGGATGGTACAACACTTTCATTCTGAAAAGGTGTTCTTCCACGCTAGCAAAACCTCTGCGTAAGCTTTTCCATTTATCGTATTCTTCTGGGTTCGTTCCGAGTAGTTGGAAAACAGCATTTGTTCAACCAATTTCGAAAAAAGGGCGAATCCTCTTCTTCCTCAAATTATTGACCGATCGAACTAACGTCCCTTCTTTCCAAGGTCATGGAAACGCTGATTAATTATCAGCTAAAGAAATATCTTGAAGAACGAAAGCTTCTTAATGACCGACAGTATGGCTTTCGTAGCAATAGGGCCACCGGTGATTTGATGGTTTCTTTAACCGAAAAGTGGAACAAATCTTTACATCATTTCGGAGAAAGTAAAGTTATTGCAAAAGCATTTGATAAAGTCTGGCATCTTGCTCTCTTATCAAAAATGCGTGCTTTTGGTGTCGACGAATCCCTTTTTCGTTGGATTAGAAATTTTCTTTCGAACCGTTCAATACAAATTGTATTGGATGGATTCAAGTCTGAAACCCACAATATAAATGCTGATGTGCCCCAGGGCTCCATTTTGTCCTCGATCCTCTTCATCATTTTTATAAAAATGATCTCCTGTCTACAACTTCTAATCCAATTAATTATTTCGCTGACGATAGTATTCTTAGCTTTTTATATTTGTTTTCAGACTCACTTCCCTCCTCTTCGGATGTGAAACTGCAACGACAAAATTATGATAAGCTCATTAAATCACGACCTAAACAGTTTTGTCCAATGGGTAATAAGAAATCGCGTGGAATATAATGCTTCGAAAACTCAATGCTGTCTTGTATCGTTAAAGCGAGATATACCCCCTATGCCACTATCTATAAGTGGCATTTGCATCAATGAAACTGAACATCTCGAACAATCAAATTAAGAGACGACTTTAATATTTGAGCGAAATGAAGCATTATTTAATGGACTCTATACAACTGACCATATATGCTGGATTTTATTTTTTAGTTTCCGTACAATAAATGATTCATAATTTAGAGTTCACATAAATAATAAGTTCATAGCATGTATGGTTAACTTTATAGAGCTCTTTAAATAATGGTCCATTTCGCTGAAATAATAAAGTCGTCTCTTAATTTAATTGTTGGTACGGCCCAGTAAGTCATAAGTCTATAGATGACTTGTGAATTAAAAAAAATTAATTAATAAGTTAGTTACTGACTTATGATTTAAGAAAAAATTTATTCACTATATACCTACTATAGAACCATTTTTTCAAAGTTTGAATTACTCATTATCGACAAAACGGATTTTAATGAAATTTCTTATAGAGATACTTCTAAAAAGTTTAAAAAACATTGCATTTCAAAACACAAAAAATATTTTTTGAATTTTGGAAAAAAAATAATTTTTTTTTTTGAAAATTCTTTGTTCAAAAACGGCTTAGTATTTTTTTAATTAAAACTTTTTCGGAGCAGATCGTCCCATTTCACCGTATATTAATTACATTTTTAGATATTCTTGATTAGTGTAATCCATTGTTCACAAATTATTTAAAAAAAACACACTACAACTGGAGTTACAAATCCAAAATGGATTAACAAGTGAAAGAACACGACGCGGACACTAGATCACGAGAGAAAGACATTTACAACCTTCAAATCATAATGCAAATCCTTACTGTTGACATTAGTTAACGGTCTTACTAATTAACTTTATCTATTTGTCTTTTTCTTAACCACAACAGCTCAGAAAAAGTTTTAATTCATTTCAATTAATTTTATATTTAAAAATTAGTTTTTCTTTTAAATTCTCAGTTTGTTTATTTTTTGTCAATTACATTTAGTATTCTTTTTAAGGAAAAAAATATTTTTTTATGAAAATATACTGGGCTTTAATAATAAGCGAAAAAAATTAATAATCATTAACTTGTTTTTTTTTTTTGAATAAAATGATATCAAAGTGAAAAAACAACTTAAAAAACGAAAAAAATTGGGTTTGTACAAAATTGCGGAGAAACGGTTGTCCGCAGAAAAAAAGTTTTGGGACAAACTAAAACTGTAATAAATTCTTGATTGGTTATAACAAAAATCTAACGAATCGGAAGTAGTTTGGCAAAGATAAAGCCAGTTAAGGCAAAAATCATAAAAACCGTTATAACTTGAAAACGAGACGAAAACGAGAAAATTACCTCTTAAGTTTTTCGACTTAAAATGACCTCAGGAATCCATGGTTTTCATTTGGGGCGTTGACTGTGGGACACCCTGTATACATATTAACAAGTCCTCAAAGTCAAAGAAAAATTTATTCAAGTCGCGAACTGTATTTTCAACAAAATTTTAGATGTCTTTTACCGAAGTTCCTTAAATTAAATTCTTATAATTTATATACCGTATTGTTGATCTATTTTTGGTTATCTACAAAAAAAAAAGAAAAAAATGATGAATTATTATAAAAGAAGCCTTCTATAAGATGCGTCAGATATGGGTACTAACAAAAAATGGTTTTGATGAAAACTTTTTGAGTTTCAATTTTAGCTACACTTGCCTACACGTAGTGAAGTACTACAATGTGTTCTCCATACCTTATTGTATCTTATTGAATCGGTTTTCAAAAAACTCGGTTTTGAGGGTGGTGTATACGAGTATCAAATATTTATAATTTCTTTGGTTCTTATTATCAGAACGAGCTGTTTAAACCCATTATTTTTAGAAAAAATGCGTACTTTTATTTTAAAAATAAAATAAAATTTATACCTTGACCAAGGTCTGCGAAATTCGATTTTTTGCAAAACAATTTATTTCTGCCTCAAAAATTTTTCAACTTTCAACTCGATTTTCTTGGCAAAATTATGTTAAAAATTTTATTATTTTATGATAGAATTATATGATAGAGCTTAATAAAAAATAAACAAAAGGATTAGGGATAATCTCACAGTTTTCTTGATTTCACGCAAAAAGTAGAGGCAGGTAAAAATAAAATAAAATGCACGACTGGGTCGCACGAACTTGCTCCTATGTAATAGACTAGGAATTTTAAAAACGAATGTTATTAAAGAAAACTGTTCATAAGGATAAAATGAATTTTTTAAATTCTTTTAGTAGTACATAAGAGATAAAGACAGAATACTATGCAAATATGAATTTATGCAAGAACAAAAATTATAAGTCATTGTAGTGGTTCCTTAAAAAAATAAGCTTTTATGCACAAAATTTTTAAACATTAAAAAAAAAACCTTAAGTTTTTGTTATTGTACGAATGAGAGTTAAATTTTCAAGAAAAATATTAAAATCCGTTATGCCGATAATGAGAAATTCAAAATTCGAAAAAATCGTTGTATGGTAGGTACAGTCAGTAATATCTAGATTTCTAATTTTTTTTATTAAATTATAGATTGTAGAAATTAATCAAAAGAAAAAAAATTTTGGCAAAATTCTCGGAACCGTTTTCGAGAAAAATACGATTTTCGAAAACCATTTTTTAACTTTTGTATGGAAGGTACCGTTAGTTTTAGATAAAATAAAATTTTTTTTCTCATATTTTGTTTGTTAAGAAACATTTATTTGGCCAGTTTGAAAAAAATCGAGCATGGGGTTTTCAAAATATTGAGTTTCCAAAAAAAAAATTTTGAATTTTTTTTTAAAAATCCAAAAAATAAAAAATTGAAAATTTGAATATGTAAAAATATTTAAACTTTGGAGGAGCCTTAGCATACAAAAAATGATTTAAATCGGCTGTACCGTTTTCGAGAAAATTAAAAACAAAAAAATGGACCCAGGGGGGCTACCAAAAATAACAATTTTTTGGAAATTTTTTTCAACCATTACCTAGTTTTAACTAAGTTCTTAACTAAGATTTATGGAGTGTATCCTACATACTCGTACCTACATGTTGCCTACAATTTTCCATTTAAAGCATGGAGAACTTACAATGAGACCCGCCAAATTAGAGATGCTCAGAAGAAAAAAATTCAGCAGGAGTTTCGTCAAAAACTGGGCCTCATTGTTGATGTTGTTAAACAGGGTATTGGGACAAGTAATGACGGCAATACATCCAAGAGGTTCTTTGCCAATCTAACCATGACTTCAGAAATCACTGTTGTCAATGAAGACCTAATTCGGCGGTTTTCTGTTATTCTTGAAGTAATTACATCGAATGAAAAAATAGATTTCAAAAAATATGCAGAGTACGCGTGGGAAACTGCACAACTTTTCGTAGATAATTATAAATGGTACCATATGCCAGCGACTGTACATAAGGTTTTGATCCATGAAGAAGAAATCATAAAAAATTGTGCATTTCCTGTTGGATCACTCTCCGAGAAAGCCCAAGAATGCCGAAATAAGGACTATAAAATCTATCGCAGTTTTATTTCGAGAAAATGCAGTCGGATTGCGAAGAATGAAGATGTGATGGACCGCATCCTCATATCTTCAGATCCACTAATAACAGAATTGAGGCCACAGGCAAAAAATAAAATACTACCAATGAGTGCATATGCTAGAAACCTCATTTTAGCACAGTAAAAAAGCTGCTTCCACTTTTTTAAATTATTTATTAATTTATTGCAAATGTTTTATTTATGTTTTTAATATTATTTTTGAAGAATTTGGTCTTATGTTTATCATAGTTTGCTCTACTTTATTCAAAATAAAAAGTTCATATTTTACTAAAAAAAAAAACAAAAAATATATTTCAGTACAATATCAAAAACCCATAAATTTTAGATAATGTCAATAACTTTTTTCCCAATAATTATTTCCTAACCAAATTTGGACCACATGTGTATAAGATAAATATAAACATGTGTGCTAAATTTCATTTAAATTTGTTAAGTAGTTCAGATTTTACAGATTTTTTTCCGTTCTCCCATACAAACCACTGTGCGCCGCTGCTTGATGATGGCGTGCAACTTGCACAAATTAATTCGGAACATTTTGCACTACATTCAAAAACCCTCAGACTTTTACAACAAATCATTATCAAAAACAAAGTAAGAAAATAAAACTTCAAAATAATTAAAATTTAAAAAAATTAAAAATAGAATTTATTTTTATATTAATTTATATTTTTTTTTTGTTATTAATTTAGTACTTAAAACGACAATTTTATCTAGAGCACTTGCAAGATCACAGATCAATATAGCATTTTGTAATTCTTAACTTAAGAAACATTAATTTATTTGTGTCCTTAAATAAATAGAGAGATGAAGAAAGAAAAAGTTTAAAATGATATTTACACAAAATAGCCACAATAATGATAAAAGAAATTATAATAAATATGCAATATGGCAATAAAATAATTTACAATACGAGAGTACGAAATAATATTCAAAAATTAAAACAAAAAGAGCATAGTGTGTTAATTCTAGCTTGAAAGATTTTTTTACGGTTTTTGGCCGAAAAAAATATATTTTCGACACCATTGTTGAATATCGTCTTCATCGTCACAGCACAAGGGATACACAATTTCGGATTTTGTTACTTTGGCACAACGCATGCAAAGTTCCATCACATTCATGTCCATGTCACATTTTTGAAGTTTCCTTATTGTCTCGGCGCTCAGGTGGCCATTGTATTCGCTGTCGTAAGTGTCTACATCGTCTGATGGTCGGCAAGTCACCAAAGCGCAAATGCAAGCAATTACTAAGAGGTAGAGGGCTTGAGAATGCATCAACTAGAAATTAAAAAGAAAATATTTTTTGTTAGTTTTATTGTTGTTTAAAAAAGAAATCAAAAGAAATGTTAAGATCTAGTATATAACACTTAATTCTGTTATTCTATTCCGAGCAAGGGGTTATCAAGAAAACTTGTACAGATATTAGAATGTAGACTATAGGCTAAAGTTTGAAAGCATATTGTTTGCCTTAGTTGAATTCATTTTTCGTTCACGGAACTTAATCTCTTGTGATGCCAGTAGAGTTTAGCACTATCTACAAAAATATAAGTATCGTGCAAATTGCTTCAATTGATATTCTTGCATCGGCTCTAACGCCGCAGATCCAAGCCAGGAAGAATATTCCTGCCAACAACACATAGGTACACAGGAATGGTTGAGAGTTGAAAGTCAAGGACATTTGTTTGAAAATTTGTATATTTAATCTTTATTGGATGTTTGTTTACAGATCCGAAATTTATTAATTATTAGTTTTGGTAAAATTATATTTTGTTCTAACTATAAACCATCTGTTCCAATTTGAAAAAAATAAAATTATCCTTAGAGACGGAGAAGTATTTTTGATGGCACGTGCCGTTATTTAGAAGAAAGTGTCGGGAAATGTCCAAATGCTAGGTTCCAAGTTTAAAAAAGAATCACATATGCGTCGAGTCTATTAGTGAACTGAACTTGGTGTCTAGTCCGAGAGAGGATAGTTAGATTATCTATCTTATCACGGCTGCAGAAAAAGAGGTTACCAAACGAAAGCTTTAGTCCGAAAATTTTCAAAACTCCTAACCTCAAAAAATCTTCAATATTGCTTGTACTTTTCGGTTCTATTTTTGGCGCCACGGATTCGCTAATTATCGTCGACTTTTGCTTTCCTAATCCTTTACCACCAAAAAATTTGTAATTCTGTCTTTATTTCACCCATGATTGATTTATATATTTTTGGCGGACGAGCAAACAACACCTATTCTATGAACAATTGAAATACGATTGAAAATTGAATAGGAACGGATAGAATTCCCTGTCTGGAATTTCAATTTCAACTCAATCTTTAACCCTGCATGTAATGGTGCAATCACAAATGTCAATCGAACTGATATTAACTGTCAAATTATTTTTCATTTATTGCCACAGAGCTCGATTTCATTAAATGATTTATTTCTCTTATTATTTAATTTATCTAAAGTATCACCTGCCCTGAAAACTTAAGCTCAAGTCCAAATTTAGTGTACATTTTTGAAAATGATTAAGAAAAGAAAACAAGCTCCATTATAATTCTGCTTTGTCGGATTTTTTACTTGCGACAACGAACTCGAGATTAATTAAAAAAGTTTTTTAATGCAATCTATAAGATGTAAGAAAAAAAATTATTTTATCTAAAAATAACGGTACCCACCATACAAATGTTAAAAAATGGTTTTCGAAAATAGCGCCTAGAATGTTGATAACAAATTTTTTTCTTTCGATTAAATTTTACGTTCTATAATTCAATACTGACCATTTTTTTTTTCAAATTTTGAAAACTATTACAAAACAAAAAAAATATGATTTGAATTTAAAAAAAATAAAATGCACGACTGGATCGCACGAACTTGCTCTTATGTAAAAGTACTTTGGAATTTAAAATACATTTTATAAATATAAAACATGGTTTTAAGGCAATACAAATTTTTTTACGGAAAAGTATGAATTTACGCAAATAAAGTTTAAAAATTGTTTTATTAAAGTAATTTTTTATATAACAAATTTCTTTCAATTTTTTCTAGAACAAAATTTGGTATACCAACTTAAGGAAATAATTTCAAAAAATAATCGTTCACACGATATTGATTTTTCAAAAAATAAATTGGAATTTTTTTTTTCAAAAAACAAAGAAAATATTTTTTCGAATATTTTTATATACAATATTATTTTAAACTTAAGGGGGCTCCTGGTGAAAATTTTTGGTTAAGATCGTTGGAGCCATTAATGAGAAAGTCGAAAATAAAAAAAAACGGTTCTATGACAAGTAGATACCATTAATAAGATTTTGCCCCAAAATTTTTTTTTTACCAAAATGTAGTCCATATCCATAATATCTAACTCATTTTTTTTATCAAAATAGTTAGAGCCGTTTTCGAGATAAATAAGATTATGCATTACGGGTGTATGGGGGGTACCGTTAGTTTTAGAGCTAAACAAAAAATTCAATTTCCCCTCTAGGGAATCACCGAAGACCCTTAAGTACGGAGTTTGAAGAAAATAGGTCCAGTGGCTTATAGACTCTAGATCGAGGTACAGAGATACAGACATACAGACAGACAGACGGAATTGTCGGACCAACTTTATTCGTCTTCGCTATCATCGTAATGTCAACTTTGATCAAAATCTCGAGTTTGATTTTTTTTCTAAATGCAGAACTTGCCCTATAGTACCTATATTGCAAGTAAGAAACAAGAATTTTTTTTTTTGAATGTTCGATACTTCAAAAACGGGTCAGTAGTGTTTTTTTGACATTTAATTTTTATTCGTACAATAATAAAATCATAAATTTTTTTTCTTTAAAATTTTGGATATAAAAGCTTATTTTTTTAAGAAACCGCTACAGCGACTTGTAAATTTTGTTCTTGTTATTTTCAAATTTGCTTTAGAAATCACATAGTATTCTGTTTTTTGCTCCAACTATTAAAAGAGTTTAAAAACTGAATCTTATGCTTAAAAATAGTATTCTGTAACATCATTAATTTTGAAATGTCTAGTCCTTTACATAAGAGCAAGTTCGTGCGACCCAGGCGTGGATTTTATTTTTTGGAGCTTTTTTATTTTGTGACTAATTTTTACCCGAAATATAACACCGAAATTGATAATTTTAGCATATTGTATGTTTATCCACTTTTTTCCACATAGTACTAAGGTATTGACAGATCTAACAGTATTGTCAGGTTTGCCATTACAGCGTTACATTATGTAAATTTTTTGCTTTTTTTTCAATTAAAGAAATTTTCCATTAATATTTTATCCACTCTGCTCTTACAAGCATTTCGTTGTCTTGTTGGGAAACACCGATAGATTTTTTTTACTCTTTCAGAAAGGATATTGAATGGAAGGATTATATCTACATTTTTTTCGCACAGAATAAATGGTCTGGAAAATAAAGTCCCTGCTAATAAAAATTGAAGACTTCAAAATAATCTGCTTTAATTATCAATTCTCGAACAACGTATTGCCGAACAAAATTGTGTTACATAGGATAAGTCATCGATATCTGGACCTCCCCATGGGTGTCAATTACTTTCTAATCCAACCATTCTTGGCCAAAGTTCTTTCTCGGTAAACGGTATAATCGTCGTCTTGCTGGGGTTGATGTTGAATCCCACTGATAGTCACCATTTCCTAACAAAGTGTTTCTTGAAACTTCTCCTTGAGTCTTTCTTAAAATAGTCTGATTTTCTAATATGTAGTGCATTCAAAAAAAAAAAAAACATCCACTTGGGTAAAATCGCAAATCGAAATTGGAAAAAGATCGAAAAGCCCAATTGGATAAAAGAAATTGAAAAAAAAAAATTAAAAAGTTAGAGCCACCCTAATACTTAGTGAGTTCTACGAGTACCTTTGGACTGACTCAAAAGTTAAAATAATACTAAATTAAAATTAAATTGATAACACATGTTTTGACTGAATATTCTCAAGACACATTGCAAATCGGAGGTTCGGGGCAATGCTTCTTTGAAATGACCCTATGGCGTTTCTTTTAAGAAATTAAATTTTTTTGTAATGAGGAATAATAAAACAAGAATATTTATGAAATTGGAAAAAGAAGAATTTTAAATTTCTGTAGGTGACTAAAGTGTAAATCACATTTCAGGATATTGGTATTTTATTTTGAAAAAAAGCTCCAAATTCATAATTGTTGTTCCAAAAATAAATTTAAATTGATCACCTTTATAATTTAGAGATGGATCAAATGTTTTATTTAATATGTTATTTGGCTCTTGTCATTATGGATGGAATTTAATATCATGCAAATTTTCTCCACGACAGGACTTGATTGTGAAAAGTCAATTATCAATGACTTTTCGACACATATCGGGAAATATATCGTTCATACTTGAAGAGTATTCATTTTCGGACACTCTGCCTGCATAGACACGATCTTTTGCATGGGCACTTCACCTATACCCCAGCGATTTCCACTCCTGAGGTGAACGCGGGCGTCAGTGGGGCCACCTTTTCCTAAGATGGGCAACATCCTCTTGAGGAAAGGAACTGGCCTTTTGACTTACTTAGAAATCCTGACGGACATATACACCAACCACTGACCCAACAAACTCATCTGCCAGATGTTACAAGGATATAACTTGCTAAGTCTCATCATTACACTTAACGTGCTTGAATGATATAGGATTTTTATAGGTTTCAATATATGGGAGACACAATCCCTAATTTCGAATCTACATTGTCTAAGTGTGATGGCGACAACAATATCAATTGTCAGCCCATTTAACCAAACATTAGAAAGACTCGAAGAAGTTCTTACAATCAGTGTACAAAACCCAGTTTTTACATTATTTCTGTCATTCGTTCAATTAATTATCATTTGATCTGTTCTGTGACCAAATCGTCTTCTTTGTCAAATTTCATAAGAATCCGTCAAGCCATGACGGATACATGTTTTAACATTTATAAAATTAGTAAAATTAGAAGGATTTCATAATTCTGTAAAAAATGGTATGCTTGTCAGCATAGACTAAATATTCCCCGAGTTGATGTCTGCGAAAAGCCGAATTCGTGTGCTGTATAGTTTCACGAACCACACGGCACTAATACGGCGATGTTAGTTTTCTTTTAGTTGAAAAAAACTTTATTTGAAAAACAACTTTAAAATTTACAAAATGTAACCTTAAGTTTAATATGGTTTGGCTAATAGCCGTCTACCAGATTGACAATTTATTTAAGCTTAACTGTAGGTACTCGTATAATTGTTTTATTTGTTTATTTTAAAAGTTTCCTTCGAGGATGCGTTCCCTATAGTCCAGTGCATTAATTTTATATTTCTATAAAGTTACCAAGCCAAGTTTAGCGTTCAGGACATCCAACGTGTCATTCAATTCCATCGAGGCTACTTCAAAGTACCTCATACGAAACTCCTTCAAAATGGGACATCTGGCGACAAAGTGGTACACATCTTCTCTCTCCTTGAGGTTTCAGAAAAGTCGCATAGAATTGGTAGGTCGGGTCGATGAGGAATATAGTTTAATTTTATAAGTTCCTCTCTAATTTTAAATATTACATTTATCATATTTATGTGGTAGCGATTGAGCAAATACGTTCTTTCATGAAGATCCATATTCAATTTGCTGTAGATCAATCTATATTGCGAGGATTGCACTTCTTGTTTATTTATTTATTTATTACCGTCATTCAAGTTACAAGACTTTATCAAGACTACCCATTAAAATTAACTTTCAATATATGTATATACAATTTTAAAAAGATAAATTAATTATTTAAGTTAAATATACGTTATAGTATTTGCAATAAGCTTATCAATTTTCTTTTAATTTCATTTCTATTCATATTAAAATCAATTGCATAATCAAATTCATTAAAATCAATGCACGCATTAGTGATTGGACTGTGCCTAGCATAACTTGTACTATGATATGGAACATATAAAAAATCACCATTTCTTGGTCGCAAACTACGAGCAGGTGCATACATATTAAACATTGACAACAGCACTGGACAATCAATAATAGAATTGAGAACATCATAAGCAAAGAGTACAGAATTTAATTTTCTTCTCAAAATGAGAGGTTTTAGGTCGATGAGAACACATCTGCTTTCATAACATGGAACACTTAAAGAACCAAAAGTTTTACGTAAGACAAACTTAGTAAATCTTTTTTGAACTTTTTTTATACGAAGGATACTTGACTTAGTGTAAGGATTCCATATAACGCTATATACTCGTGTAAAGAGTTTTAATTGCGTAAGGATCCTCGAAACATTTTGAATTTCTGACTATAAAACCAAACATCGAGTTTGCTTTAGAAATTATATGATCGATGTGAAGCGAAAAATTTATTTTCGAGTCGAAAATCACTCCGAGATCCTTCTGATAATCTACTCTTTGTAAAGAGTGGCTATCAAGCTTGTATTCAAAACAGAAAGGATTCAGTACTTTTGAATAAGTCACAACACTACATTTGTTATTGTTAAAAAAGAGTCCATTCATCTTACACCATTGAAGAATTTTATTTAGATCAGCTTGGACATTATTAGCATCAGATAACGATTTTATGCAGCTAAAAACTTTAAGATCATCAGCATACAAAAAGAGAGGAGGCTGGCCAAGTCATAATTAAAAATAATAAATATTAACGGTCCAAGGTGACTACCCTGAGGTACACCTGAAAAGTTTACTAATAACTTTTAATCCAACTAAGCAGCACAGAATGAAAACCAAACATTTCAAGTTTAAAGTTAAATACGGCGATGTTCTCGGCCGATCTTACGTTCCTTTGACGTACGAGTGTTGGCTGATTAATTACCGAACCGGTCGTCTCAAATTTGGCCATCAAAACTTAAAGAGTGTACTGTGTATAGGGCCACCACGTCTACCGTAAATTGGGCACAACGTTTACACTAATGAACACTCTTTTTTAATCAATCGTTCAATAGTGTAACTAACCATCGAGATTTGGTAATTTAGTAAGTGAATAATAAACAAGAGATTTGACAGAAGATGTGATCAAAACAAAAATAACATGGCCGCCACAGGCCGCCAAAATGTACCCGCGCTAATTGAAAAACTCTTCATATACTTTAGCCGCCATTTTGAAAGAAAAAAACTTTTAAACCCATTATCTTGAAAAGGACTCATCATACAGAAATATGTACATAATCTTTATTATAGAGAATTTAATTACCTATTTGTTGGTATATCGTCGCTGTAGATCGAATACCTCGTAACCCAGAAAAGTCGATTTTTCAGGAGAGACAAAAAACTTATTATCAAATCAATGAGAGGCAATGAGAGACGTGTTGTTAATTATGCGCGTGGCTCTGCAATTATAGTTTTTAAGTTCACAGGATATTTTTCATTAGATCCGGAATTTTTTTCACAATATAATTGCATCATTACCTAAAAATCGGTTTCTGGGTTACGAGGTATTCGATCTACAGCGACGATATAACATTTTCTTATGGGACTTTTCTTTAAAGAGTAATAGAAGTGAGAACATTTGCTTTTTCAGTTTTTACAATTCAACTATTCTTCAAAATTTCTAGTTAAGTTACAAAAACTGAAAAAATGCACACTTTTCGGAACCTTAATACTGAAATGAAAATGTTATTAACGAAAATAGGATACTTAAATTTTCTTTTAAAACAACATTTCAGTACAATGAGTCGCTCACCAGATATACATAACTGGAAAAGGAAAATGGCGTCTGAAGCAAATTATTAACAACCTCAACATTTTTGTTTGAATAATTGGACTCATCTACAATTTCCAATCATAAAATTGGATCAAAAACACTTTTTGTCTTTGCCGACTTGAACATTACCTAGGCTTACAGATCTTTTACAGTTTTCAGATTTCTTTGTATTGTAATGTCGATTTCCTTTACACACTAGGGATTTCGATCCCTTGTCAAATTTTTTTTTGTTGGTGTGCGTATTTCGTATACATGTAAAAACCTCTTCAAATACGGATTCGAAGAATTTGATCTCTGTACAAAAAAAATCGATTTTTTTGGTGTGAAGGAACGTAAAATCTCTCGAGAGATCGAAATCTTCACACAGAAATTGATTTCTCATGTGTAAAGGAAATCGACATAAGATATCTGAGTATGATTTATTCAAATATTTTCATACTCTTACTGATTTATGGCAGTAGACAAGATGAGTAGAAAATTTAAGATTCGATTGTTCAAGTAGTCTTGTCTTAGCCAGTGATCAATAAGCAAGGTAAGATGAAAAGTTCTTTGACTTTGACTTCTGGCAGAGTTATCTTGTTCCAGTTTCTCATCCTTCTTAGTAAAAATGGAGAAAAATTCTTGAAATCACTCAAACTTGAACTGGCTGCCAATCCATACAAGAATCATTTCAAATAAACTGATATTTGTGAAAAACAACAATACTTTTGTAAACAAAAGCCGAAATACAAAAGGTTTCTCCAAATTTTGAAAACTGAAAATAACGGTTTACACAGAACCCTTCTCTATGGAAAAACAGGTCTGTAAAATTCTTCTCACACTATTATTTATGTTAATAAAAAATACTAATAGGAGCGACCGATAGAAATGAACAAGAAATAGGGTGATTAAGGATTCATGCTTCACATTGAAAAAAAAAGGGTATTTATTTTATATTACCAAAATAAGTATTTAAACTCACTTTAAATTGCATTTTGATTTTTTTTAGTTGAGTAGATTGAATCGAAAAAGTTTTATAAATTTGAAAAAAAAACTTTTGTTTATTTTCAGCAAAAAAGAAAAACAGTCTTTCGTCTTTTATCAAAAACACACAATATTAATCACTTTGCAACCGTTATGTTAAATAGATTTTAAAAATCAGTTTTCAACTTTTCACTAATGTATCTGTTTTCAAGTACGGCTTCGTAATGAAACTGAAATGCTTTCCACATTTTGATCAGTTTTATATGGCAGAATCCGGTTTTGAATATCCCCACCTTGATAAAGAAGCCTTCTCTGTCATTCAAGCACAAACGAGATAACTATATACTTGTGCTCTTGATTAAAAGCTAGTATATGAAGATCTCTCTCAAGAAGCCTGATAGAGACTTAAAATAAAATTAAAACAAAATTAATCAATTAAATTAATAAATGGGATCAAATGAAGTGTACGTGTATTGTTAATATACTCGTCTTATCACCACCCACAAGAACTTTCTTATCAGTGGTAAGTCCATATTAAAAATGAATAGGGGATGTGAATTAATTGACTCACAATTTCAGTTTTAGGCATAAATCGATAGAGCCCGAAAAACTCTTTAGTTAGATTTATCACCTTCAATCTGTGCTAAGTTCCACTGCAATAAGCTGTGTGAATGACTCTCAACGTTTGTATACCCAATATACTCGTAGCTAAGACTGATTGAGATTAGAGCTGGCACACTGCCAAACGAGGTATCTAAGGCAGGCGCGAGACGTTCGTTGGATTCTATCGGAAAATAAAAAATATTACCTCTGTCGGTTGTGATAAGAGTCCATTTTTAATCAGTACTTCACAAAAAATGATTGCTAGTTAACTAGGAAGTGTCAAAAGCTAGATTATCCCTTAACCTTTATCATCACGCATGATGCCTCCCATCAACTTGCTAGGTGCATAAATCCTAAGATCTTCAACTAAGTGCGGCGTCCCCACTATCTACATATGTCTCGTGCTAATAATGCTGCCCTGTCGATGGCTATAAACACAACAATATAATTAACATTGCCCATTAAAAAAGCATATTAATCGAATGGAAGTTCAATCTTACGAGTAATTGCCCGACCGACGGAGACTGATAGTGCTGATGGTGGGATGGTGTTGGGGAGAGAGCATATAATTTAAATGTTATAATAAACGCATGTTGCATTAAATTGTAATTTGTTTTTATTTAATTTCAACATGATAAGGCATCCCATCCAGTCAAAGGTTTTGTTTATAAAAATACTCAAAGACATTGGGTAATTATGTACGTATGTAGCATTTGCATGAGGGGAAGAGTACGTAATCATTATGCGATGTTATACTTCCTATAAATGTTTCCTTGATCTTAGGGCATGAAATATCAGTTTAATGACAATACTCTTTAGAGAAACTTGTTGAAATGATAATGTTAGTATGGGAGGTGGGATCGTATTTGAATAAGTCTTATCTTTGATGGTCAAGTCTATTTTTAAGAAATTTTTTGAGCCATGCTAGAAAAAATGGATGGACAAAAAAAGGGGGGTAGGTGCTTAATATCAACCAGGGTCATCTGCAGTATGTAAAGGCTAATCATAATCTTTGATCTCTAGATGAATGTCATAGTCTTAATGGGACTCATTAAGAGGACGTCCAATTTGCAAAATGACTTAAAGCTCAAATTTTATTTTTGTGCCCAAAATTATATTTTTTTTAAAATTCGGAAGATCTTTTTAACTGGCGATACATGTACGTACTCGTTTTTCAATTGACGCGGGTAGATTTAAGCGGCCTGTGGCGGCCATGTTGTTTTGGTGACATCTGTCAAGTGTACAGCAGGCAGAATCCGAGGCAGTCGATTCCTTGTTGTGCACTTGTATAAGAACTCGACTTTTCACAGACTTCAACTTGGCGAAATTTGCGTCGGAACTTAGGCATACACCCGTAAAAGATCCAACTGACACAGGAGCTGAAAGTTCATGACAATAGACAATAGAAGTGGATACCACCTTTAGCGGCTAGCCGATGCATTCTATTATGTACAGAATGGCGCGCATCCCTAAGGCACATTTTTTTTATAAAACTGGCGCATAATTTTTGGCACTAATTACTTTGCCTTCCAGAGTTGTGGTTTATTGGCATAGATTTGTGACTCAAGAAAACCCTACAAGAAGAAGTCTAACGGGGTCAAATCACACAATCTTGGTGGCCAATTCAAATTCCCCTCTGTTAGATAACCATGTTCGGAAATCGCTCGTGCAAAATGTCCATTGTCTATGAAGACGCTTCTTAGCACAAAATAAACATATTTGTTGAGATGATTTACAACCTCAATTAATTATGTCCTAGTCGTACACATTAAGAATAAACAGGGAGTATATATATGTACTTCCAAGAAATATTCTGCTCTTTTTTTTAATTTTTGCTTAATGATTTGATTGTTATCAAATACGAGTATCTCCAGACGATTAAAGTGCACATGAGTCATTATAGAAAAAAAAAGTAAGTAAATATTTAAAAATATAATTTATGATAAGAAAACTTATTAATGATTTCACTCAAAAGTTTGTTAAGAGTTCAGCACGAGCCAAACAAAATTATACGACAGCATAGTATTTATTAAAATGACGAAGTTCAAACACTGATCTTTTGATTAGATATTTAAACTAAAAACAAAATACCTAATTGTCGGATAATTATTTATGGTACAAAAATAGAAATATTCTTAAAATTTAAAGATTGATATCAACGCATAATTAGACCCTCTTCAACATATCAAAATTTCCCGAAATTGTCTTATTGGCTTCCAAAGGTCGAGGACCAATTATATCAAACGGAAATATATATTTTTGTTCAATGAAATAGAGGGTAGTTTTTCTTGGTAAGCTTTTCAAGAGCTATTCACGGGTGAAAACCGGAAGGTTCTGCGAGGCCTGGTTATCGAAATATGGCCACCCGAAGTGCTTTTACTGAAAATTGACCCAAATCTAAAAAAGTCATCGGATGCGGATGGAGATATTTCCGCAACCAAGGCTCGTAACGGGTTGCAGTTTTCAATTCTAAATAGAGAATTAACACACCTTTCCATGGATGTGCCAAACTCAAAATTTTTTTTTTTTAATTTTGGCAAAAATCATGGACTCACTTGTCTTTAAAAATCATTATTTTTTCGAAGTTCACCAATACCATCGAGATATACATCAAACGAAAGGTGTGTTCAATACCTACACACACCTGTAAGCCAAATCGTCCTGCGTGGTCTGGTTAGCGAAATATGGCCATCCAAAGTGATTTCACTGATTCCACATATTTTTGAGCTTTCACTACCTAACAATGTGCTTGGGTGGCGATATTTTCGAAACCAGGGCTTGTAAAAGGTTGGGGTTTCAAAAATTTCTAGTCAATTTTGTAAGAGCTATTCACGGGTGAAAACCAGAAGGTTCTGCGAGGTCTGGTTATCGAAATATGGCCACCCAAAGTGATTTTACTGAAAATTGACCCAAATCTAAGAAAGTCATCGGATGCGGATGGAGATATTTCCGCAACCAAGGCTCGTAACGCGTTGCGGTTTTCAATTCTGAATAGAGAATTAACAGACCTTTCCATGGATGTGCCAAACTCAAAATTTTTTTTTCAATTAATTTTGGGAAAAATCATGGACTTGTCTATAAAAATCATTATTTTTTCGAAGTTCACCAATCCCATCGAGATATACATCAAACGAAAGGTCTGTTCAATACCTACATACACCTGTAAGCCAAATCGTCCTGCGTTAGCGAAATATGGCCATCCAAAGTGATTTCACTGATTCCACAGATTTTTGAGCTTTCACTACCTAACAATGTGCTTGGGTGGCGATATTTTCGAAACCAGGGCTTGTAAAAGGTTGGGGTTTCAAAAATTTCTAGTCAATTTTGTAAGAGCTATTCACGGGTGAAAACCAGAAGGTTCTGCGAGGTCTGGTTATCGAAATATGGCCACCCAAAGTGATTTTACTGAAAATTGACCCAAATCTAAGAAAGTCATCGGATGCGGATGGAGATATTTCCGCAACCAAGGCTCGTAACGCGCTGCGGTTTTCAATTCTGAATAGAGAATTAACAGACCTTTCCATGGATGTGCCAAACTCAAAATTTTTTTTTCAATTAATTTTGGGAAAAATCATGGACTTCGAAGTTCACCAATCCCATCGAGATATACATCAAACGAAAGGTGTGTTCAATACCTACACACACCTGTAAGCCAAATCGTCCTGCGTGGTCTGGTTAGCGAAATATGGCCATCCAAAGTGATTTCAGTGATTCCACAGATTTTTGAGCTTTCACTACCTAACAATGTGCTTGGGTGGCGATATTTCCGAAACCAGGGCTTGTAAAAGGTTGCGGTTTCAAAAATTTCTAGTCAATTTTGTAAGGGCTATTCACGGGTGAAAACCAGAAGGTTCTGCGAGGTCTGGTTATCGAAATATGGCCACCCAAAGTGATTTTACTGAAAATTGACCCAAATCTAAGAAAGTCATCGGATGCGGATGGAGATATTTCCGCAACCAAGGCTCGTAACGCGTTGCGGTTTTCAATTCTGAATAGAGAATTAACAGACCTTTCCATGGATGTGCCAAACTCAAAATTTTTTTTTCAATTAATTTTGGGAAAAATCATGGATAACCACTTGTCTATAAAAATCATTATTTTTTCGAAGTTCACCAATCCCATCGAGATATACATCAAACGAAAGGTCTGTTCAATACCTACACACACCTGTAAGCCAAATCGTCCTGCGTGGTCTGGTTAGCGAAATATGGCCATCCAAAGTGATTTCAGTGATTCCACAGATTTTTGAGCTTTCACTACCTAACAATGTGCTTGGGTGGCGATATTTTCGAAACCAGGGCTTGTAAAAGGTTGCGGTTTCAAAAATTTTTAGTCAATTTTGTAAGGGCTATTCACGGGTGAAAACCAGAAGGTTCTGCGAGGTCTGGTTATCGAAATATGGCCACCCAAAGTGATTTTACTGAAAATTGACCCAAATCTAAAAAAGTCATCGGATGCGGATGGAGATATTTCCGCAACCAAGGCTCGTAACGCGTTGCGGTTTTCAATTCTGAATAGAGAATTAACAGACCTTTCCATGGAAGTGCCAAACTCTAAATTTTTTTTTCAATTAATTTTGGGAAAAATCATGGACACCACTTGTCTATAAAAATCATTATTTTTTCGAAGTTCACCAATCCCATCGAGATATACATCAAACGAAAGGTGTGTTCAATACCTACACACACCTGTAAGCCAAATCGTCCTGCGTGGTCTGGTTAGCGAAATATGACCATCCAAAGTGATTTCAGTGATTCCACAGATTTTTGAGCTTTCACTACCTAACAATGTGCTTGGGTGGCGATATTTCCGAAACCAGGGCTTGTAAAAGGTTGCGGTTTCAAAAATTTCTAGTCAATTTTGTAAGGGCTATTCACGGGTGAAAACCGGAAGGTTCTGCGAGGTCTGGTTATCGAAATATGGCCACCCAAAGTGATTTTACTGAAAATTGACCCAAATCTAAGAAAGTCATCGGATGCGGATGGAGATATTTCCGCAACCAAGGCTCGTAACGCGTTGCGGTTTTCAATTCTGAATAGAGAATTAACAGACCTTTCCATGGATGTGCCAAACTCAAAATTTTTTTTTCAATTAATTTTGGGAAAAATCATGGACTTGTCTATAAAAATCATTATTTTTTCGAAGTTCACCAATCCCATCGAGATATACATCAAACGAAAGGTCTGTTCAATACCTACATACACCTGTAAGCCAAATCGTCCTGCGTTAGCGAAATATGGCCATCCAAAGTGATTTCACTGATTCCACAGATTTTTGAGCTTTCACTACCTAACAATGTGCTTGGGTGGCGATATTTTCGAAACCAGGGCTTGTAAAAGGTTGGGGTTTCAAAAATTTCTAGTCAATTTTGTAAGAGCTATTCACGGGTGAAAACCAGAAGGTTCTGCGAGGTCTGGTTATCGAAATATGGCCACCCAAAGTGATTTTACTGAAAATTGACCCAAATCTAAGAAAGTCATCGGATGCGGATGGAGATATTTCCGCAACCAAGGCTCGTAACGCGCTGCGGTTTTCAATTCTGAATAGAGAATTAACAGACCTTTCCATGGATGTGCCAAACTCAAAATTTTTTTTTCAATTAATTTTGGGAAAAATCATGGACTTCGAAGTTCACCAATCCCATCGAGATATACATCAAACGAAAGGTGTGTTCAATACCTACACACACCTGTAAGCCAAATCGTCCTGCGTGGTCTGGTTAGCGAAATATGGCCATCCAAAGTGATTTCAGTGATTCCACAGATTTTTGAGCTTTCACTACCTAACAATGTGCTTGGGTGGCGATATTTCCGAAACCAGGGCTTGTAAAAGGTTGCGGTTTCAAAAATTTCTAGTCAATTTTGTAAGGGCTATTCACGGGTGAAAACCAGAAGGTTCTGCGAGGTCTGGTTATCGAAATATGGCCACCCAAAGTGATTTTACTGAAAATTGACCCAAATCTAAGAAAGTCATCGGATGCGGATGGAGATATTTCCGCAACCAAGGCTCGTAACGCGTTGCGGTTTTCAATTCTGAATAGAGAATTAACAGACCTTTCCATGGATGTGCCAAACTCAAAATTTTTTTTTCAATTAATTTTGGGAAAAATCATGGATAACCACTTGTCTATAAAAATCATTATTTTTTCGAAGTTCACCAATCCCATCGAGATATACATCAAACGAAAGGTCTGTTCAATACCTACACACACCTGTAAGCCAAATCGTCCTGCGTGGTCTGGTTAGCGAAATATGGCCATCCAAAGTGATTTCAGTGATTCCACAGATTTTTGAGCTTTCACTACCTAACAATGTGCTTGGGTGGCGATATTTTCGAAACCAGGGCTTGTAAAAGGTTGCGGTTTCAAAAATTTTTAGTCAATTTTGTAAGGGCTATTCACGGGTGAAAACCAGAAGGTTCTGCGAGGTCTGGTTATCGAAATATGGCCACCCAAAGTGATTTTACTGAAAATTGACCCAAATCTAAAAAAGTCATCGGATGCGGATGGAGATATTTCCGCAACCAAGGCTCGTAACGCGTTGCGGTTTTCAATTCTGAATAGAGAATTAACAGACCTTTCCATGGATGTGCCAAACTCAAAATTTTTTTTTCAATTAATTTTGGGAAAAATCATGGACTAACCACTTGTCTACAAAAATCATTATTTTTTCGAAGTTCACCAATCCCATCGAGATATACATCAAACGAAAGGTCTGTTCAATACCTACACACACCTGTAAGCCAAATCGTCCTGCGTGGTCTGGTTAGCGAAATATGGCCATCCAAAGTGATTTCAGTGATTCCACAGATTTTTGAGCTTTCACTACCTAACAATGTGCTTGGGTGGCGATATTTCCGAAACCAGGGCTTGTAAAAGGTTGCGGTTTCAAAAATTTCTAGTCAATTTTGTAAGAGCTATTCACGGGTGAAAACCAGAAGGTTCTGCGAGGTCTGGTTATCGAAATATGGCCACCCAAAGTGATTTTACTGAAAATTGACCCAAATCTAAGAAAGTCATCGGATGCGGATGGAGATATTTCCGCAACCAAGGCTCGTAACGCGTTGCGGTTTTCAATTCTGAATAGAGAATTAACAGACCTTTCCATGGATGTGCCAAACTCAAAATTTTTCTTTCAATTAATTTTGGGAAAAATCATGGACTAACCACTTGTCTATAAAAATCATTATTTTTTCGAAGTTCACCAATCCCATCGAGATATACATCAAACGAAAGGTCTGTTCAATACCTACACACACCTGTAAGCCAAATCGTCCTGCGTTAGCGAAATATGGCCATCCAAAGTGATTTCACTGATTCCACAGATTTTTGAGCTTTCACTACCTAACAATGTGCTTGGGTGGCGATATTTTCGAAACCAGGGCTTGTAAAATGTTGGGGTTTCAAAAATTTCTAGTCAATTTTGTAAGAGCTATTCACGGGTGAAAACCAGAAGGTTCTGCGAGGTCTGGTTATCGAAATATGGCCACCCAAAGTGATTTTACTGAAAATTGACCCAAATCTAAGAAAGTCATCGGATGCGGATGGAGATATTTCCGCAACCAAGGCTCGTAACGCGTTGCGGTTTTCAATTCTGAATAGAGAATTAACAGACCTTTCCATGGATGTGCCAAACTCAAAATTTTTTTTTCAATTAATTTTGGGAAAAATCATGGACTTCGAAGTTCACCAATCCCATCGAGATATACATCAAACGAAAGGTGTGTTCAATACCTACACACACCTGTAAGCCAAATCGTCCTGCGTGGTCTGGTTAGCGAAATATGGCCATCCAAAGTGATTTCAGTGATTCCACAGATTTTTGAGCTTTCACTACCTAACAATGTGCTTGGGTGGCGATATTTCCGAAACCAGGGCTTGTAAAAGGTTGCGGTTTCAAAAATTTCTAGTCAATTTTGTAAGGGCTATTCACGGGTGAAAACCAGAAGGTTCTGCGAGGTCTGGTTATCGAAATATGGCCACCCAAAGTGATTTTACTGAAAATTGACCCAAATCTAAGAAAGTCATCGGATGCGGATGGAGATATTTCCGCAACCAAGGCTCGTAACGCGTTGCGGTTTTCAATTCTGAATAGAGAATTAACAGACCTTTCCATGGATGTGCCAAACTCAAAATTTTTTTTTCAATTAATTTTGGGAAAAATCATGGACTAACCACTTGTCTATAAAAATCATTATTTTTTCGAAGTTCACCAATCCCATCAAGATATACATCAAACGAAAGGTCTGTTCAATACCTACACACACCTGTAAGCCAAATCGTCCTGCGTGGTCTGGTTAGCGAAATATGGCCATCCAAAGTGATTTCAGTGATTCCACAGATTTTTGAGCTTTCACTACCTAACAATGTGCTTGGGTGGCGATATTTCCGAAACCAGGGCTTGTAAAAGGTTGCGGTTTCAAAAATTTCTAGTCAATTTTGTAAGGGCTATTCACGGGTGAAAACCAGAAGGTTCTGCGAGGTCTGGTTATCGAAATATGGCCACCCAAAGTGATTTTACTGAAAATTGACCCAAATCTAAGAAAGTCATCGGATGCGGATGGAGATATTTCCGCAACCAAGGCTCGTAACGCGTTGCGGTTTTCAATTCTGAATAGAGAATTAACAGACCTTTCCATGGATGTGCCAAACTCAAAATTTTTTTTTCAATTAATTTTGGGAAAAATCATGGACTAACCACTTGTCTATAAAAATCATTATTTTTTCGAAGTTCACCAATCCCATCGAGATATACATCAAACGAAAGGTGTGTTCAATACCTACACACACCTGTAAGCCAAATCGTCCTGCGTGGTCTGGTTAGCGAAATATGGCCATCCAAAGTGATTTCAGTGATTCCACAGATTTTTGAGCTTTCACTACCTAACAATGTGCTTGGGTGGCGATATTTCCGAAACCAGGGCTTGTAAAAGGTTGCGGTTTCAAAAATTTCTAGTCAATTTTGTAAGGGCTATTCACGGGTGACAACCAGAAGGTTCTGCGAGGTCTGGTTATCGAAATATGGCCACCCAAGGTGATTTTACTGAAAATTGACCCAAATCTAAAAAAGTCATCGGATGCGGATGGAGATATTTCCGCAACCAAGGCTCGTAACGCGTTGCGGTTTTCAATTCTGAATAGAGAATTAACAGACCTTTCCATGGATGTGCCAAACTCAAAATTTTTTTTTCAATTAATTTTGGGAAAAATCATGGACTAACCACTTGTCTATAAAAATCATTATTTTTTCGAAGTTCACCAATCCCATCAAGATATACATCAAACGAAAGGTCTGTTCAATACCTACACACACCTGTAAGCCAAATCGTCCTGCGTGGTCTGGTTAGCGAAATATGGCCATCCAAAGTGATTTCAGTGATTCCACAGATTTTTGAGCTTTCACTACCTAACAATGTGCTTGGGTGGCGATATTTCCGAAACCAGGGCTTGTAAAAGGTTGCGGTTTCAAAAATTTCTAGTCAATTTTGTAAGGGCTATTCACGGGTGACAACCAGAAGGTTCTGCGAGGTCTGGTTATCGAAATATGGCCACCCAAAGTGATTTTACTGAAAATTGACCCAAATCTAAAAAAGTCATCGGATGCGGATGGAGATATTTCCGCAACCAAGGCTCGTAACGCGTTGCGGTTTCCAATTCTGAATAGAGAATTAACAGACCTTTCCATGGATGTGCCAAACTCAAAATTTTTTTTTCAATTAATTTTGGGAAAAATCATGGAAATCATTATTTTTTCGAAGTTCACCAATCCCATCAAGATATACATCAAACGAAAGGTCTGTTCAATACCTACACACACCTGTAAGCCAAATCGTCCTGCGTGGTCTGGTTAGCGAAATATGGCCATCCAAAGTGATTTCAGTGATTCCACAGATTTTTGAGCTTTCAAAATCATTATTTTTTCGAAGTTCACCAATCCCATCAAGATATACATCAAACGAAAGGTCTGTTCAATACCTACACACACCTGTAAGCCAAATCGTCCTGCGTGGTCTGGTTAGCGAAATATGGCCATCCAAAGTGATTTCAGTGATTCCACAGATTTTTGAGCTTTCACTACCTAACAATGTGCTTGGGTGGCGATATTTCCGAAACCAGGGCTTGTAAAAGGTTGCGGTTTCAAAAATTTCTAGTCAATTTTGTAAGGGCTATTCACGGGTGACAACCAGAAGGTTCTGCGAGGTCTGGTTATCGAAATATGGCCACCCAAAGTGATTTTACTGAAAATTGACCCAAATCTAAGAAAGTCATCGGATGCGGATGGAGATATTTCCGCAACCAAGGCTCGTAACGCGTTGCGGTTTTCAATTCTGAATAGAGAATTAACAGACCTTTCCATGGATGTGCCAAACTCAAAATTTTTTTTTCAATTAATTTTGGGAAAATCATGGATCATGTCTATAAAAATCATTATTTTTTCGAAGTTCACCAATCCCATCGAGATATACATCAAACGAAAGGTCTGTTCAATACCTACACACACCTGTAAGCCAAATCGTCCTGCGTGGTCTGGTTAGCGAAATATGGCCATCCAAAGTGATTTCAGTGATTCCACAGATTTTTGAGCTTTCACTACCTAACAATGTGCTTGGGTGGCGATATTTCCGAAACCAGGGCTTGTAAAAGGTTGCGGTTTCAAAAATTTCTAGTCAATTTTGTAAGGGCTATTCACGGGTGAAAACCAGAAGGTTCTGCGAGGTCTGGTTATCGAAATATGGCCACCCAAAGTGATTTTACTGAAAATTGACCCAAATCTAAGAAAGTCATCGGATGCGGATGGAGATATTTCCGCAACCAAGGCTCGTAACGCGTTGCGGTTTTCAATTCTGAATAGAGAATTAACAGACCTTTCCATGGATGTGCCAAACTCAAAATTTTTTTTTCAATTAATTTTGGGAAAAATCATGGATAACCACTTGTCTATAAAAATCATTATTTTTTCGAAGTTCACCAATCCCATCAAGATATACATCAAACGAAAGGTCTGTTCAATACCTACACACACCTGTAAGCCAAATCGTCCTGCGTGGTCTGGTTAGCGAAATGTGGCCATCCAAAGTGATTTCAGTGATTCCACAGATTTTTGAGCTTTCACTACCTAACAATGTGCTTGGGTGGCGATATTTCCGAAACCAGGGCTTGTAAAAGGTTGCGGTTTCAAAAATTTCTAGTCAATTTTGTAAGGGCTATTCACAGGTGAAAACCAGAAGGTTCTGCGAGGTCTGGTTATCGAAATATGGCCACCCAAAGTGATTTTACTGAAAATTGACCCAAATCTAAGAAAGTCATCGGATGCGGATGGAGATATTTCCGCAACCAAGGCTCGTAACGCGTTGCGGTTTTCAATTCTGAATAGAGAATTAACAGACCTTTCCATGGATGTGCCAAACTCAAAATTTTTTTTTCAATTAATTTTGGGAAAAATCATGGACTAACCACTTGTCTATAAAAATCATTATTTTTTCGAAGTTCACCAATCCCATCAAGATATACATCAAACGAAAGGTCTGTTCAATACCTACACACACTTGTAAGCCAAATCGTCATGCGTGGTCTGGTTAGCGAAATGTGGCCATCCAAAGTGATTTCAGTGATTCCACAGATTTTTGAGCTTTCACTACCTAACAATGTGCTTGGGTGGCGATATTTCCGAAACCAGGGCTTGTAAAAGGTTGCGGTTTCAAAAATTTCTAGTCAATTTTGTAAGGGCTATTCACGGGTGAAAACCAGAAGGTTCTGCGAGGTCTGGTTATCGAAATATGGCCACCCAAAGTGATTTTACTGAAAATTGACCCAAATCTAAGAAAGTCATCGGATGCGGATGGAGATATTTCCGCAACCAAGGCTCGTAACGCGTTGCGGTTTTCAATTCTGAATAGAGAATTAACAGACCTTTCCATGGATGTGCCAAACTCAAAATTTTTTTTTCAATTAATTTTGGGAAAAATCATGGACTAACCACTTGTCTATAAAAATCATTATTTTTTCGAAGTTCACCAATCCCATCGAGATATACATCAAACGAAAGGTCTGTTCAATACCTACACACACCTGTAAGCCAAATCGTCCTGCGTGGTCTGGTTAGCGAAATATGACCATCCAAAGTGATTTCAGTGATTCCACAGATTTTTGAGCTTTCACTACCTAACAATGTGCTTGGGTGGCGATATTTCCGAAACCAGGGCTTGTAAAAGGTTGCGGTTTCAAAAATTTCTAGTCAATTTTGTAAGGGCTATTCACGGGTGAAAACCAGAAGGTTCTGCGAGGTCTGGTTATCGAAATATGGCCACCCAAAGTGATTTTACTGAAAATTGACCCAAATCTAAGAAAGCCATCGGATGCGGATGGAGATATTTCCGCAACCAAGGCTCGTAACGCGTTGCGGTTTTCAATTCTGAATAGAGAATTAACAGACCTTTCCATGGATGTGCCAAACTCAAAATTTTTTTTCAATTAATTTTGGGAAAAATCATGGACTAACCACTTGTCTACAAAAATCATTATTTTTTCGAAGTTCACCAATCCCATCGAGATATACATCAAACGAAAGGTCTGTTCAATACCTACACACACCTGTAAGCCAAATCGTCCTGCGTGGTCTGGTTAGCGAAATATGACCATCCAAAGTGATTTCAGTGATTCCACAGATTTTTGAGCTTTCACTACCTAACAATGTGCTTGGGTGGCGATATTTCCGAAACCAGGGCTTGTAAAAGCTTGCGGTTTCAAAAATTTCTAGTCAATTTTGTAAGGGCTATTCACGGGTGAAAACCAGAAGGTTCTGCGAGGTCTGGTTATCGAAATATGGCCACCCAAAGTGATTTTACTGAAAATTGACCCAAATCTAAGAAAGTCATCGGATGCGGATGGAGATATTTCCGCAACCAAGGCTCGTAACGCGTTGCGGTTTTCAATTCTGAATAGAGAATTAACAGACCTTTCCATGGATGTGCCAAACTCAAAATTTTTTTTTCAATTAATTTTGGGAAAAATCATGGATAACCACTTGTCTATAAAAATCATTATTTTTTCGAAGTTCACCAATCCCATCGAGATATACATCAAACGAAAGGTCTGTTCAATACCTACACACACCTGTAAGCCAAATCGTCCTGCGTGGTCTGGTTAGCGAAATATGGCCATCCAAAGTGATTTCAGTGATTCCACAGATTTTTGAGCTTTCACTACCTAACAATGTGCTTGGGTGGCGATATTTCCGAAACCAGGGCTTGTAAAAGGTTGCGGTTTCAAAAATTTCTAGTCAATTTTGTAAAGGCTATTCACGGGTGAAAACCGGAAGGTTCTGCGAGGTCTGGTTATCGAAATATGGCCACCCAAAGTGATTTTACTGAAAATTGACTCAAATCTAAAAAAGTCATCGGATGCGGATGGAGATATTTCCGCAACCAAGGCTCGTAACGCGTTGCGGTTTTCAATTCTGAATAGAGAATTAACAGACCTTTCCATGGATGTGCCAAACTCAAAATTTTTTTTCAATTCATTTTGGGAAAAATCATGGACTAACTAACCACTTGTCTATAAAAATCATTATTTTTTCGAAGTTCACCAATCCCATCGAGATATACATCAAACGAAAGGTCTGTTCAATACCTACACACACCTGTAAGCCAAATCGTCCTGCGTGGTCTGGTTAGCGAAATATGGCCATCCAAAGTGATTTCAGTGATTCCACAGATTTTTGAGCTTTCACTACCTAACAATGTGCTTGGGTGGCGATATTTCCGAAACCAGGGCTTGTAAAAGGTTGCGGTTTCAAAAATTTCTAGTCAATTTTGTAAGGGCTATTCACGGGTGAAAACCAGAAGGTTCTGCGAGGTCTGGTTATCGAAATATGGCCACCCAAAGTGATTTTACTGAAAATTGACCCAAATCTAAGAAAGTCATCGGATGCGGATGGAGATATTTCCGCAACCAAGGCTCGTAACGCGTTGCGGTTTTCAATTCTGAATAGAGAATTAACAGACCTTTCCATGGATGTGCCAAACTCAAAATTTTTTTTTCAATTAATTTTGGGAAAAATCATGGACTAACCACTTGTCTATAAAAATCATTATTTTTTCGAAGTTCACCAATCCCATCGAGATATACATCAAACGAAAGGTCTGTTCAATACCTACACACACCTGTAAGCTAAATCAATTAATTAATTTTGGGAAAAATCATGGACTAACCACTTGTCTACAAAAATCATTATTTTTTCGAAGTTCACCAATCCCATCGAGATATACATCAAACGAAAGGTCTGTTCAATACCTACACACACCTGTAAGCCAAATCGTCCTGCGTGGTCTGGTTAGCGAAATATGACCATCCAAAGTGATTTCAGTGATTCCACAGATTTTTGAGCTTTCACTACCTAACAATGTGCTTGGGTGGCGATATTTCCGAAACCAGGGCTTGTAAAAGGTTGCGGTTTCAAAAATTTCTAGTCAATTTTGTAAGGGCTATTCACGGGTGAAAACCAGAAGGTTCTGCGAGGTCTGGTTATCGAAATATGGCCACCCAAAGTGATTTTACTGAAAATTGACCCAAATCTAAGAAAGTCATCGGATGCGGATGGAGATATTTCCGCAACCAAGGCTCGTAACGCGTTGCGGTTTTCAATTCTGAATAGAGAATTAACAGACCTTTCCATGGATGTGCCAAACTCAAAATTTTTTTTTCAATTAATTTTGGGAAAAATCATGGACTAACCACTTGTCTATAAAAATCATTATTTTTTCGAAGTTCACCAATCCCATCGAGATATACATCAAACGAAAGGTCTGTTCAATACCTACACACACCTGTAAGCTAAATCGTCCTGCGTGGTCTGGTTAGCGAAATATGGCCATCCAAAGTGATTTCAGTGATTCCACAGATTTTTGAGCTTTCACTACCTAACAATGTGCTTGGGTGGCGATATTTCCGAAACCAGGGCTTGTAAAAGGTTGCGGTTTCAAAAATTTCTAGTCAATTTTGTAAGGGCTATTCACGGGTGAAAACCAGAAGGTTCTGCGAGGTCTGGTTATCGAAATATGGCCACCCAAAGTGATTTTACTGAAAATTGACGCAAATCTAAGAAAGTCATCGGATGCGGATGGAGATATTTCCGCAACCAAGGCTCGTAACGCGTTGCGGTTTTCAATTCTGAATAGAGAATTAACAGACCTTTCCATGGATGTGCCAAACTCAAAATTTTTTTTTCAATTAATTTTGGGAAAAATCATGGATAACCACTTGTCTATAAAAATCATTATTTTTTCGAAGTTCACCAATCCCATCGAGATATACATCAAACGAAAGGTCTGTTCAATACCTACACACACCTGTAAGCCAAATCGTCCTGCGTGGTCTGGTTAGCGAAATATGACCATCCAAAGTGATTTCAGTGATTCCACAGATTTTTGAGCTTTCACTACCTAACAATGTGCTTGGGTGGCGATATTTCCGAAACCAGGGCTTGTAAAAGGTTGCGGTTTCAAAAATTTCTAGTCAATTTTGTAAAGGCTATTCACGGGTGAAAACCGGAAGGTTCTGCGAGGTCTGGTTATCGAAATATGGCCACCCAAAGTGATTTTACTGAAAATTGACTCAAATCTAAAAAAGTCATCGGATGCGGATGGAGATATTTCCGCAACCAAGGCTCGTAACGCGTTGCGGTTTTCAATTCTGAATAGAGAATTAACAGACCTTTCCATGGATGTGCCAAACTCAAAATTTTTTTTCAATTCATTTTGGGAAAAATCATGGACTAACTAACCACTTGTCTATAAAAATCATTATTTTTTCGAAGTTCACCAATCCCATCGAGATATACATCAAACGAAAGGTCTGTTCAATACCTACACACACCTGTAAGCCAAATCGTCCTGCGTGGTCTGGTTAGCGAAATATGGCCATCCAAAGTGATTTCAGTGATTCCACAGATTTTTGAGCTTTCACTACCTAACAATGTGCTTGGGTGGCGATATTTCCGAAACCAGGGCTTGTAAAAGGTTGCGGTTTCAAAAATTTCTAGTCAATTTTGTAAGGGCTATTCACGGGTGAAAACCAGAAGGTTCTGCGAGGTCTGGTTATCGAAATATGGCCACCCAAAGTGATTTTACTGAAAATTGACCCAAATCTAAGAAAGTCATCGGATGCGGATGGAGATATTTCCGCAACCAAGGCTCGTAACGCGTTGCGGTTTTCAATTCTGAATAGAGAATTAACAGACCTTTCCATGGATGTGCCAAACTCAAAATTTTTTTTTCAATTAATTTTGGGAAAAATCATGGACTAACCACTTGTCTATAAAAATCATTATTTTTTCGAAGTTCACCAATCCCATCGAGATATACATCAAACGAAAGGTCTGTTCAATACCTACACACACCTGTAAGCCAAATCGTCCTGCGTGGTCTGGTTAGCGAAATATGGCCATCCAAAGTGATTTCAGTGATTCCACAGATTTTTGAGCTTTCACTACCTAACAATGTGCTTGGGTGGCGATATTTCCGAAACCAGGGCTTGTAAAAGGTTGCGGTTTCAAAAATTTCTAGTCAATTTTGTAAGGGCTATTCACGGGTGAAAACCAGAAGGTTCTGCGAGGTCTGGTTATCGAAATATGGCCACCCAAAGTGATTTTACTGAAAATTGACCCAAATCTAAGAAAGTCATCGGATGCGGATGGAGATATTTCCGCAACCAAGGCTCGTAACGCGTTGCGGTTTTCAATTCTGAATAGAGAATTAACAGACCTTTCCATGGATGTGCCAAACTCAAAATTTTTTTTTCAATTAATTTTGGGAAAAATCATGGACTAACCACTTGTCTATAAAAATCATTATTTTTTCGAAGTTCACCAATCCCATCGAGATATACATCAAACGAAAGGTCTGTTCAATACCTACACACACCTGTAAGCCAAATCGTCCTGCGTGGTCTGGTTAGCGAAATATGACCATCCAAAGTGATTTCAGTGATTCCACAGATTTTTGAGCTTTCACTACCTAACAATGTGCTTGGGTGGCGATATTTCCGAAACCAGGGCTTGTAAAAGGTTGCGGTTTCAAAAATTTCTAGTCAATTTTGTAAGGGCTATTCACGGGTGAAAACCGGAAGGTTCTGCGAGGTCTGGTCATCGAAATATGGCCACCCAAAGTGATTTTACTGAAAATTGACCCAAATCTAAGAAAGTCATCGGATGCGGATGGAGATATTTCCGCAACCAAGGCTCGTAACGCGTTGCGGTTTTCAATTCTGAATAGAGAATTAACAGACCTTTCCATGGATGTGCCAAACTCAAAATTTTTTTTTCAATTAATTTTGGGAAAAATCATGGACTAACTAACCACTTGTCTATAAAAATCATTATTTTTTCGAAGTTCACCAATCCCATCGAGATATACATCAAACGAAAGGTCTGTTCAATACCTACACACACCTGTAAGCCAAATCGTCCTGCGTGGTCTGGTTAGCGAAATATGGCCATCCAAAGTGATTTCAGTGATTCCACAGATTTTTGAGCTTTCACTACCTAACAATGTGCTTGGGTGGCGATATTTCCGAAACCAGGGCTTGTAAAAGGTTGCGGTTTCAAAAATTTCTAGTCAATTTTGTAAGGGCTATTCACGGGTGAAAACCGGAAGGTTCTGCGAGGTCTGGTCATCGAAATATGGCCACCCAAAGTGATTTTACTGAAAATTGACCCAAATCTAAGAAAGTCATCGGATGCGGATGGAGATATTTCCGCAACCAAGGCTCGTAACGCGTTGCGGTTTTCAATTCTGAATAGAGAATTAACAGACCTTTCCATGGATGTGCCAAACTCAAAATTTTTTTTTCAATTAATTTTGGGAAAAATCATGGATAACCACTTGTCTATAAAAATCATTATTTTTTCGAAGTTCACCAATCCCATCGAGATATACATCAAACGAAAGGTCTGTTCAATACCTACACACACCTGTAAGCCAAATCGTCCTGCGTGGTCTGGTTAGCGAAATATGGCCATCCAAAGTGATTTCAGTGATTCCACAGATTTTTGAGCTTTCACTACCTAACAATGTGCTTGGGTGGCAATATTTCCGAAACCAGGGCTTGTAAAAGGCTGCGGTTTCAAAAATTTCTAGTCAATTTTGTAAGGGCTATTCACGGGTGAAAACCGGAAGGTTCTGCGAGGTCTGGTCATCGAAATATGGCCACCCAAAGTGATTTTACTGAAAATTGACCCAAATCTAAAAAAGTCATCGGATGCGGATGGAGATATTTCCGCAACCAAGGCTCGTAACGCGTTGCGGTTTTCAATTCTGAATAGAGAATTAACAGACCTTTCCATGGATGTGCCAAACTCAAAATTTTTTTTTCAATTAATTTTGGGAAAAATCATGGACTAACCACTTGTCTATAAAAATCATTATTTTTTCGAAGTTCACCAATCCCATCGAGATATACATCAAACGAAAGGTGTGTTCAATACCTACACACACCTGTAAGCCAAATCGTCCTGCGTGGTCTGGTTAGCGAAATATGGCCATCCAAAGTGATTTCAGTGATTCCACAGATTTTTGAGCTTTCACTACCTAACAATGTGCTTGGGTGGCGATATTTCCGAAACCAGGGCTTGTAAAAGGTTGCGGTTTCAAAAATTTCTAGTCAATTTTGTAAGGGCTATTCACGGGTGAAAACCAGAAGGTTCTGCGAGGTCTGGTTATCGAAATATAGCCACCCAAAGTGATTTTACTGAAAATTGACCCAAATCTAAGAAAGTCATCGGATGCGGATGGAGATATTTCCGCAACCAAGGCTCGTAACGCGTTGCGGTTTTCAATTCTGAATAGAGAATTAACAGACCTTTCCATGGATGTGCCAAACTCAAAATTTTTTTTTCAATTAATTTTGGGAAAAATCATGGATAACCACTTGTCTATAAAAATCATTATTTTTTCGAAGTTCACCAATCCCATCAAGATATACATCAAACGAAAGGTCTGTTCAATACCTACACACACCTGTAAGCCAAATCGTCCTGCGTGGTCTGGTTAGCGAAATATGGCCATCCAAAGTGATTTCAGTGATTCCACAGATTTTTGAGCTTTCACTACCTAACAATGTGCTTGGGTGGCGATATTTCCGAAACCAGGGCTTGTAAAAGGTTGCGGTTTCAAAAATTTCTAGTCAATTTTGTAAGGGCTATTCACGGGTGACAACCAGAAGGTTCTGCGAGGTCTGGTTATCGAAATATGGCCACCCAAAGTGATTTTACTGAAAATTGACCCAAATCTAAAAAAGTCATCGGATGCGGATGGAGATATTTCCGCAACCAAGGCTCGTAACGCGTTGCGGTTTTCAATTCTGAATAGAGAATTAACAGACCTTTCCATGGATGTGCCAAACTCAAAATTTTTTTTTCAATTAATTTTGGGAAAAATCATGGATAACCACTTGTCTATAAAAATCATTATTTTTTCGAAGTTCACCAATCCCATCGAGATATACATCAAACGAAAGGTCTGTTCAATACCTACACACACCTGTAAGCCAAATCGTCCTGCGTGGTCTGGTTAGCGAAATATGGCCATCCAAAGTGATTTCAGTGATTCCACAGATTTTTGAGCTTTCACTACCTAACAATGTGCTTGGGTGGCGATATTTCCGAAACCAGGGCTTGTAAAAGGCTGCGGTTTCAAAAATTTCTAGTCAATTTTGTAAGGGCTATTCACGGGTGAAAACCAGAAGGTTCTGCGAGGTCTGGTCATCGAAATATGGCCACCCAAAGTGATTTTACTGAAAATTGACCCAAATCTAAGAAAGTCATCGGATGCGGATGGAGATATTTCCGCAACCAAGGCTCGCAACGCGTTGCGGTTTTCAATTCTGAATAGAGAATTAACAGACCTTTCCATGGATGTGCCAAACTCAAAATTTTTTTTTCAATTAATTTTGGGAAAAATCATGGACTAACCACTTGTCTACAAAAATCATTATTTTTTCGAAGTTCACCAATCCCATCGAGATATACATCAAACGAAAGGTCTGTTCAATACCTACACACACCTGTAAGCCAAATCGTCCTGCGTGGTCTGGTTAGCGAAATATGACCATCCAAAGTGATTTCAGTGATTCCACAGATTTTTGAGCTTTCACTACCTAACAATGTGCTTGGGTGGCGATATTTCCGAAACCAGGGCGTGTAAAAGGTTGCGGTTTCAAAAATTTCTAGTCAATTTTGTAAGGGCTATTCACGGGTGAAAACCAGAAGGTTCTGCGAGGTCTGGTTATCGAAATATGGCCACCCAAAGTGATTTTACTGAAAATTGACCCAAATCTAAAAAAGTCATCGGATGCGGATGGAGATATTTCCGCAACCAAGGCTCGTAACGCGTTGCGGTTTTCAATTCTGAATAGAGAATTAACAGACCTTTCCATGGATGTGCCAAACTCAAAATTTTTTTTTCAATTAATTTTGGGAAAAATCATGGACTAACCACTTGTCTATAAAAATCATTATTTTTTCGAAGTTCACCAATCCCATCGAGATATACATCAAACGAAAGGTGTGTTCAATACCTACACACACCTGTAAGCCAAATCGTCCTGCGTGGTCTGGTTAGCGAAATATGGCCATCCAAAGTGATTTCAGTGATTCCACAGATTTTTGAGCTTTCACTACCTAACAATGTGCTTGGGTGGCGATATTTCCGAAACCAGGGCTTGTAAAAGGTTGCGGTTTCAAAAATTTCTAGTCAATTTTGTAAGGGCTATTCACGGGTGAAAACCGGAAGGTTCTGCGAGGTCTGGTCATCGAAATATGGCCACCCAAAGTGATTTTACTGAAAATTGACCCAAATCTAAGAAAGTCATCGGATGCGGATGGAGATATTTCCGCAACCAAGGCTCGTAACGCGTTGCGGTTTTCAATTCTGAATAGAGAATTAACAGACCTTTCCATGGATGTGCCAAACTCAAAATTTTTTTTTCAATTAATTTTGGGAAAAATCATGGATAACCACTTGTCTATAAAAATCATTATTTTTTCGAAGTTCACCAATCCCATCGAGATATACATCAAACGAAAGGTCTGTTCAATACCTACACACACCTGTAAGCCAAATCGTCCTGCGTGGTCTGGTTAGCGAAATATGGCCATCCAAAGTGATTTCAGTGATTCCACAGATTTTTGAGCTTTCACTACCTAACAATGTGCTTGGGTGGCGATATTTCCGAAACCAGGGCTTGTAAAAGGCTGCGGTTTCAAAAATTTCTAGTCAATTTTGTAAGGGCTATTCACGGGTGAAAACCGGAAGGTTCTGCGAGGTCTGGTTATCGAAATATGGCCACCCAAAGTGATTTTACTGAAAATTGACCCAAATCTAAAAAAGTCATCGGATGCGGATGGAGATATTTCCGCAACCAAGGCTCGTAACGCGTTGCGGTTTTCAATTCTGAATAGAGAATTAACAGACCTTTCCATGGATGTGCCAAACTCAAAATTTTTTTTTCAATTAATTTTGGGAAAAATCATGGACTAACACCACTTGTCTATAAAAATCATTATTTTTTCGAAGTTCACCAATCCCATCGAGATATACATCAAACGAAAGGTGTGTTCAATACCTACACACACCTGTAAGCCAAATCGTCCTGCGTGGTCTGGTTAGCGAAATATGGCCATCCAAAGTGATTTCAGTGATTCCACAGATTTTTGAGCTTTCACTACCTAACAATGTGCTTGGGTGGCGATATTTCCGAAACCAGGGCTTGTAAAAGGTTGCGGTTTCAAAAATTTCTAGTCAATTTTGTAAGGGCTATTCACGGGTGAAAACCAGAAGGTTCTGCGAGGTCTGGTTATCGAAATATGGCCACCCAAAGTGATTTTACTGAAAATTGACCCAAATCTAAGAAAGTCATCGGATGCGGATGGAGATATTTCCGCAACCAAGGCTCGTAACGCGTTGCGGTTTTCAATTCTGAATAGAGAATTAACAGACCTTTCCATGGATGTGCCAAACTCAAAATTTTTTTTTCAATTAATTTTGGGAAAAATCATGGATAACCACTTGTCTATAAAAATCATTATTTTTTCGAAGTTCACCAATCCCATCGAGATATACATCAAACGAAAGGTCTGTTCAATACCTACACACACCTGTAAGCCAAATCGTCCTGCGTGGTCTGGTTAGCGAAATGTGGCCATCCAAAGTGATTTCAGTGATTCCACAGATTTTTGAGCTTTCACTACCTAACAATGTGCTTGGGTGGCGATATTTCCGAAACCAGGGCTTGTAAAAGGTTGCGGTTTCAAAAATTTCTAGTCAATTTTGTAAGGGCTATTCACAGGTGAAAACCAGAAGGTTCTGCGAGGTCTGGTTATCGAAATATGGCCACCCAAAGTGATTTTACTGAAAATTGACCCAAATCTAAGAAAGTCATCGGATGCGGATGGAGATATTTCCGCAACCAAGGCTCGTAACGCGTTGCGGTTTTCAATTCTGAATAGAGAATTAACAGACCTTTCCATGGATGTGCCAAACTCAAATTTTTTTTTCAATTAATTTTGGGAAAATCATGGATCATGTCTATAAAAATCATTATTTTTTCGAAGTTCACCAATCCCATCGAGATATACATCAAACGAAAGGTCTGTTCAATACCTACACACACCTGTAAGCCAAATCGTCCTGCGTGGTCTGGTTAGCGAAATATGGCCATCCAAAGTGATTTCAGTGATTCCACAGATTTTTGAGCTTTCACTACCTAACAATGTGCTTGGGTGGCGATATTTCCGAAACCAGGGCTTGTAAAAGGTTGCGGTTTCAAAAATTTCTAGTCAATTTTGTAAGGGCTATTCACGGGTGAAAACCGGAAGGTTCTGCGAGGTCTGGTCATCGAAATATGGCCACCCAAAGTGATTTTACTGAAAATTGACCCAAATCTAAGAAAGTCATCGGATGCGGATGGAGATATTTCCGCAACCAAGGCTCGTAACGCGTTGCGGTTTTCAATTCTGAATAGAGAATTAACAGACCTTTCCATGGATGTGCCAAACTCAAAATTTTTTTTTCAATTAATTTTGGGAAAAATCATGGATAACCACTTGTCTATAAAAATCATTATTTTTTCGAAGTTCACCAATCCCATCGAGATATACATCAAACGAAAGGTCTGTTCAATACCTACACACACCTGTAAGCCAAATCGTCCTGCGTGGTCTGGTTAGCGAAATATGGCCATCCAAAGTGATTTCAGTGATTCCACAGATTTTTGAGCTTTCACTACCTAACAATGTGCTTGGGTGGCGATATTTCCGAAACCAGGGCTTGTAAAAGGCTGCGGTTTCAAAAATTTCTAGTCAATTTTGTAAGGGCTATTCACGGGTGAAAACCAGAAGGTTCTGCGAGGTCTGGTCATCGAAATATGGCCACCCAAAGTGATTTTACTGAAAATTGACCCAAATCTAAGAAAGTCATCGGATGCGGATGGAGATATTTCCGCAACCAAGGCTCGTAACGCGTTGCGGTTTTCAATTCTGAATAGAGAATTAACAGACCTTTCCATGGATGTGCCAAACTCAAAATTTTTTTTTCAATTAATTTTGGGAAAAATCATGGACTAACACCACTTGTCTATAAAAATCATTATTTTTTCGAAGTTCACCAATCCCATCGAGATATACATCAAACGAAAGGTGTGTTCAATACCTACACACACCTGTAAGCCAAATCGTCCTGCGTGGTCTGGTTAGCGAAATATGGCCATCCAAAGTGATTTCAGTGATTCCACAGATTTTTGAGCTTTCACTACCTAACAATGTGCTTGGGTGGCGATATTTCCGAAACCAGGGCTTGTAAAAGGTTGCGGTTTCAAAAATTTCTAGTCAATTTTGTAAGGGCTATTCACGGGTGAAAACCAGAAGGTTCTGCGAGGTCTGGTTATCGAAATATGGCCACCCAAAGTGATTTTACTGAAAATTGACCCAAATCTAAGAAAGTCATCGGATGCGGATGGAGATATTTCCGCAACCAAGGCTCGTAACGCGTTGCGGTTTTCAATTCTGAATAGAGAATTAACAGACCTTTCCATGGATGTGCCAAACTCAAAATTTTTTTTTCAATTAATTTTGGGAAAAATCATGGACTAACCACTTGTCTACAAAAATCATTATTTTTTCGAAGTTCACCAATCCCATCGAGATATACATCAAACGAAAGGTCTGTTCAATACCTACACACACCTGTAAGCCAAATCGTCCTGCGTGGTCTGGTTAGCGAAATATGACCATCCAAAGTGATTTCAGTGATTCCACAGATTTTTGAGCTTTCACTACCTAACAATGTGCTTGGGTGGCGATATTTCCGAAACCAGGGCGTGTAAAAGGTTGCGGTTTCAAAAATTTCTAGTCAATTTTGTAAGGGCTATTCACGGGTGAAAACCAGAAGGTTCTGCGAGGTCTGGTTATCGAAATATGGCCACCCAAAGTGATTTTACTGAAAATTGACCCAAATCTAAAAAAGTCATCGGATGCGGATGGAGATATTTCCGCAACCAAGGCTCGTAACGCGTTGCGGTTTTCAATTCTGAATAGAGAATTAACAGACCTTTCCATGGATGTGCCAAACTCAAAATTTTTTTTTCAATTAATTTTGGGAAAAATCATGGACTAACCACTTGTCTATAAAAATCATTATTTTTTCGAAGTTCACCAATCCCATCGAGATATACATCAAACGAAAGGTGTGTTCAATACCTACACACACCTGTAAGCCAAATCGTCCTGCGTGGTCTGGTTAGCGAAATATGGCCATCCAAAGTGATTTCAGTGATTCCACAGATTTTTGAGCTTTCACTACCTAACAATGTGCTTGGGTGGCGATATTTCCGAAACCAGGGCTTGTAAAAGGTTGCGGTTTCAAAAATTTCTAGTCAATTTTGTAAGGGCTATTCACGGGTGAAAACCGGAAGGTTCTGCGAGGTCTGGTCATCGAAATATGGCCACCCAAAGTGATTTTACTGAAAATTGACCCAAATCTAAGAAAGTCATCGGATGCGGATGGAGATATTTCCGCAACCAAGGCTCGTAACGCGTTGCGGTTTTCAATTCTGAATAGAGAATTAACAGACCTTTCCATGGATGTGCCAAACTCAAAATTTTTTTTTCAATTAATTTTGGGAAAAATCATGGACTAACACCACTTGTCTATAAAAATCATTATTTTTTCGAAGTTCACCAATCCCATCGAGATATACATCAAACGAAAGGTGTGTTCAATACCTACACACACCTGTAAGCCAAATCGTCCTGCGTGGTCTGGTTAGCGAAATATGGCCATCCAAAGTGATTTCAGTGATTCCACAGATTTTTGAGCTTTCACTACCTAACAATGTGCTTGGGTGGCGATATTTCCGAAACCAGGGCTTGTAAAAGGTTGCGGTTTCAAAAATTTCTAGTCAATTTTGTAAGGGCTATTCACGGGTGAAAACCAGAAGGTTCTGCGAGGTCTGGTTATCGAAATATGGCCACCCAAAGTGATTTTACTGAAAATTGACCCAAATCTAAGAAAGTCATCGGATGCGGATGGAGATATTTCCGCAACCAAGGCTCGTAACGCGTTGCGGTTTTCAATTCTGAATAGAGAATTAACAGACCTTTCCATGGATGTGCCAAACTCAAAATTTTTTTTTCAATTAATTTTGGGAAAAATCATGGATAACCACTTGTCTATAAAAATCATTATTTTTTCGAAGTTCACCAATCCCATCGAGATATACATCAAACGAAAGGTGTGTTCAATACCTACACACACCTGTAAGCCAAATCGTCCTGCGTGGTCTGGTTAGCGAAATATGGCCATCCAAAGTGATTTCAGTGATTCCACAGATTTTTGAGCTTTCACTACCTAACAATGTGCTTGGGTGGCGATATTTCCGAAACCAGGGCTTGTAAAAGGCTGCGGTTTCAAAAATTTCTAGTCAATTTTGTAAGGGCTATTCACGGGTGAAAACCGGAAGGTTCTGCGAGGTCTGGTTATCGAAATATGGCCACCCAAAGTGATTTTACTGAAAATTGACCCAAATCTAAAAAAGTCATCGGATGCGGATGGAGATATTTCCGCAACCAAGGCTCGTAACGCGTTGCGGTTTTCAATTCTGAATAGAGAATTAACAGACCTTTCCATGGATGTGCCAAACTCAAAATTTTTTTTTCAATTAATTTTGGGAAAAATCATGGACTAACACCACTTGTCTATAAAAATCATTATTTTTTCGAAGTTCACCAATCCCATCGAGATATACATCAAACGAAAGGTGTGTTCAATACCTACACACACCTGTAAGCCAAATCGTCCTGCGTGGTCTGGTTAGCGAAATATGGCCATCCAAAGTGATTTCAGTGATTCCACAGATTTTTGAGCTTTCACTACCTAACAATGTGCTTGGGTGGCGATATTTCCGAAACCAGGGCTTGTAAAAGGTTGCGGTTTCAAAAATTTCTAGTCAATTTTGTAAGGGCTATTCACGGGTGAAAACCAGAAGGTTCTGCGAGGTCTGGTTATCGAAATATGGCCACCCAAAGTGATTTTACTGAAAATTGACCCAAATCTAAGAAAGTCATCGGATGCGGATGGAGATATTTCCGCAACCAAGGCTCGTAACGCGTTGCGGTTTTCAATTCTGAATAGAGAATTAACAGACCTTTCCATGGATGTGCCAAACTCAAAATTTTTTTTTCAATTAATTTTGGGAAAAATCATGGACTAACCACTTGTCTATAAAAATCATTATTTTTTCGAAGTTCACCAATCCCATCAAGATATACATCAAACGAAAGGTCTGTTCAATACCTACACACACCTGTAAGCCAAATCGTCCTGCGTGGTCTGGTTAGCGAAATATGGCCATCCAAAGTGATTTCAGTGATTCCACAGATTTTTGAGCTTTCACTACCTAACAATGTGCTTGGGTGGCGATATTTCCGAAACCAGGGCTTGTAAAAGGTTGCGGTTTCAAAAATTTCTAGTCAATTTTGTAAGGGCTATTCACGGGTGAAAACCAGAAGGTTCTGCGAGGTCTGGTTATCGAAATATGGCCACCCAAAGTGATTTTACTGAAAATTGACCCAAATCTAAGAAAGTCATCGGATGCGGATGGAGATATTTCCGCAACCAAGGCTCGTAACGCGTTGCGGTTTTCAATTCTGAATAGAGAATTAACAGACCTTTCCATGGATGTGCCAAACTCAAAATTTTTTTTTCAATTAATTTTGGGAAAAATCATGGATAACCACTTGTCTATAAAAATCATTATTTTTTCGAAGTTCACCAATCCCATCGAGATATACATCAAACGAAAGGTCTGTTCAATACCTACACACACCTGTAAGCCAAATCGTCCTGCGTGGTCTGGTTAGCGAAATGTGGCCATCCAAAGTGATTTCAGTGATTCCACAGATTTTTGAGCTTTCACTACCTAACAATGTGCTTGGGTGGCGATATTTCCGAAACCAGGGCTTGTAAAAGGTTGCGGTTTCAAAAATTTCTAGTCAATTTTGTAAGGGCTATTCACGGGTGAAAACCAGAAGGTTCTGCGAGGTCTGGTTATCGAAATATGGCCACCCAAAGTGATTTTACTGAAAATTGACCCAAATCTAAGAAAGTCATCGGATGCGGATGGAGATATTTCCGCAACCAAGGCTCGTAACGCGTTGCGGTTTTCAATTCTGAATATAGAATTAACAGACCTTTCCATGGATGTGCCAAACTCAAAATTTTTTTTTCAATTAATTTTGGGAAAAATCATGGACTAACCACTTGTCTATAAAAATCATTATTTTTCGAAGTTCACCAATCCCATCGAGATATACATCAAACGAAAGGTGTGTTCAATACCTACACACACCTGTAAGCCAAATCGTCCTGCGTGGTCTGGTTAGCGAAATATGGCCATCCAAAGTGATTTCAGTGATTCCACAGATTTTTGAGCTTTCACTACCTAACAATGTGCTTGGGTGGCGATATTTCCGAAACCAGGGCTTGTAAAAGGTTGCGGTTTCAAAAATTTCTAGTCAATTTTGTAAGGGCTATTCACGGGTGAAAACCAGAAGGTTCTGCGAGGTCTGGTTATCGAAATATGGCCACCCAAAGTGATTTTACTGAAAATTGACCCAAATCTAAGAAAGTCATCGGATGCGGATGGAGATATTTCCGCAACCAAGGCTCGTAACGCGTTGCGGTTTTCAATTCTGAATAGAGAATTAACAGACCTTTCCATGGATGTGCCAAACTCAAAATTTTTTTTTCAATTAATTTTGGGAAAAATCATGGACTAACCACTTGTCTATAAAAATCATTATTTTTTCGAAGTTCACCAATCCCATCGAGATATACATCAAACGAAAGGTGTGTTCAATACCTACACACACCTGTAAGCCAAATCGTCCTGCGTGGTCTGGTTAGCGAAATATGGCCATCCAAAGTGATTTCAGTGATTCCACAGATTTTTGAGCTTTCACTACCTAACAATGTGCTTGGGTGGCGATATTTCCGAAACCAGGGCTTGTAAAAGGTTGCGGTTTCAAAAATTTCTAGTCAATTTTGTAAGGGCTATTCACGGGTGAAAACCAGAAGGTTCTGCGAGGTCTGGTTATCGAAATATGGCCACCCAAAGTGATTTTACTGAAAATTGACGCAAATCTAAGAAAGTCATCGGATGCGGATGGAGATATTTCCGCAACCAAGGCTCGTAACGCGTTGCGGTTTTCAATTCTGAATAGAGAATTAACAGACCTTTCCATGGATGTGCCAAACTCAAAATTTTTTTTTCAATTAATTTTGGGAAAAATCATGGATAACCACTTGTCTATAAAAATCATTATTTTTTCGAAGTTCACCAATCCCATCGAGATATACATCAAACGAAAGGTGTGTTCAATACCTACACACACCTGTAAGCCAAATCGTCCTGCGTGGTCTGGTTAGCGAAATATGGCCATCCAAAGTGATTTCAGTGATTCCACAGATTTTTGAGCTTTCACTACCTAACAATGTGCTTGGGTGGCGATATTTCCGAAACCAGGGCTTGTAAAAGGTTGCGGTTTCAAAAATTTCTAGTCAATTTTGTAAGGGCTATTCACGGGTGAAAACCGGAAGGTTCTGCGAGGTCTGGTCATCGAAATATGGCCACCCAAAGTGATTTTACTGAAAATTGACCCAAATCTAAGAAAGTCATCGGATGCGGATGGAGATATTTCCGCAACCAAGGCTCGTAACGCGTTGCGGTTTTCAATTCTGAATAGAGAATTAACAGACCTTTCCATGGATGTGCCAAACTCAAAATTTTTTTTTCAATTAATTTTGGGAAAAATCATGGACTAACACCACTTGTCTATAAAAATCATTATTTTTTCGAAGTTCACCAATCCCATCGAGATATACATCAAACGAAAGGTGTGTTCAATACCTACACACACCTGTAAGCCAAATCGTCCTGCGTGGTCTGGTTAGCGAAATATGGCCATCCAAAGTGATTTCAGTGATTCCACAGATTTTTGAGCTTTCACTACCTAACAATGTGCTTGGGTGGCGATATTTCCGAAACCAGGGCTTGTAAAAGGTTGCGGTTTCAAAAATTTCTAGTCAATTTTGTAAGGGCTATTCACGGGTGAAAACCAGAAGGTTCTGCGAGGTCTGGTTATCGAAATATGGCCACCCAAAGTGATTTTACTGAAAATTGACCCAAATCTAAGAAAGTCATCGGATGCGGATGGAGATATTTCCGCAACCAAGGCTCGTAACGCGTTGCGGTTTTCAATTCTGAATAGAGAATTAACAGACCTTTCCATGGATGTGCCAAACTCAAAATTTTTTTTTCAATTAATTTTGGGAAAAATCATGGATAACCACTTGTCTATAAAAATCATTATTTTTTCGAAGTTCACCAATCCCATCGAGATATACATCAAACGAAAGGTGTGTTCAATACCTACACACACCTGTAAGCCAAATCGTCCTGCGTGGTCTGGTTAGCGAAATATGGCCATCCAAAGTGATTTCAGTGATTCCACAGATTTTTGAGCTTTCACTACCTAACAATGTGCTTGGGTGGCGATATTTCCGAAACCAGGGCTTGTAAAAGGCTGCGGTTTCAAAAATTTCTAGTCAATTTTGTAAGGGCTATTCACGGGTGAAAACCGGAAGGTTCTGCGAGGTCTGGTTATCGAAATATGGCCACCCAAAGTGATTTTACTGAAAATTGACCCAAATCTAAAAAAGTCATCGGATGCGGATGGAGATATTTCCGCAACCAAGGCTCGTAACGCGTTGCGGTTTTCAATTCTGAATAGAGAATTAACAGACCTTTCCATGGATGTGCCAAACTCAAAATTTTTTTTTCAATTAATTTTGGGAAAAATCATGGACTAACACCACTTGTCTATAAAAATCATTATTTTTTCGAAGTTCACCAATCCCATCGAGATATACATCAAACGAAAGGTGTGTTCAATACCTACACACACCTGTAAGCCAAATCGTCCTGCGTGGTCTGGTTAGCGAAATATGGCCATCCAAAGTGATTTCAGTGATTCCACAGATTTTTGAGCTTTCACTACCTAACAATGTGCTTGGGTGGCGATATTTCCGAAACCAGGGCTTGTAAAAGGTTGCGGTTTCAAAAATTTCTAGTCAATTTTGTAAGGGCTATTCACGGGTGAAAACCAGAAGGTTCTGCGAGGTCTGGTTATCGAAATATGGCCACCCAAAGTGATTTTACTGAAAATTGACCCAAATCTAAGAAAGTCATCGGATGCGGATGGAGATATTTCCGCAACCAAGGCTCGTAACGCGTTGCGGTTTTCAATTCTGAATAGAGAATTAACAGACCTTTCCATGGATGTGCCAAACTCAAAATTTTTTTTTCAATTAATTTTGGGAAAAATCATGGACTAACCACTTGTCTATAAAAATCATTATTTTTTCGAAGTTCACCAATCCCATCAAGATATACATCAAACGAAAGGTCTGTTCAATACCTACACACACCTGTAAGCCAAATCGTCCTGCGTGGTCTGGTTAGCGAAATATGGCCATCCAAAGTGATTTCAGTGATTCCACAGATTTTTGAGCTTTCACTACCTAACAATGTGCTTGGGTGGCGATATTTCCGAAACCAGGGCTTGTAAAAGGTTGCGGTTTCAAAAATTTCTAGTCAATTTTGTAAGGGCTATTCACGGGTGAAAACCAGAAGGTTCTGCGAGGTCTGGTTATCGAAATATGGCCACCCAAAGTGATTTTACTGAAAATTGACCCAAATCTAAGAAAGTCATCGGATGCGGATGGAGATATTTCCGCAACCAAGGCTCGTAACGCGTTGCGGTTTTCAATTCTGAATAGAGAATTAACAGACCTTTCCATGGATGTGCCAAACTCAAAATTTTTTTTTCAATTAATTTTGGGAAAAATCATGGATAACCACTTGTCTATAAAAATCATTATTTTTTCGAAGTTCACCAATCCCATCGAGATATACATCAAACGAAAGGTCTGTTCAATACCTACACACACCTGTAAGCCAAATCGTCCTGCGTGGTCTGGTTAGCGAAATGTGGCCATCCAAAGTGATTTCAGTGATTCCACAGATTTTTGAGCTTTCACTACCTAACAATGTGCTTGGGTGGCGATATTTCCGAAACCAGGGCTTGTAAAAGGTTGCGGTTTCAAAAATTTCTAGTCAATTTTGTAAGGGCTATTCACGGGTGAAAACCAGAAGGTTCTGCGAGGTCTGGTTATCGAAATATGGCCACCCAAAGTGATTTTACTGAAAATTGACCCAAATCTAAGAAAGTCATCGGATGCGGATGGAGATATTTCCGCAACCAAGGCTCGTAACGCGTTGCGGTTTTCAATTCTGAATATAGAATTAACAGACCTTTCCATGGATGTGCCAAACTCAAAATTTTTTTTTCAATTAATTTTGGGAAAAATCATGGACTAACCACTTGTCTATAAAAATCATTATTTTTCGAAGTTCACCAATCCCATCGAGATATACATCAAACGAAAGGTGTGTTCAATACCTACACACACCTGTAAGCCAAATCGTCCTGCGTGGTCTGGTTAGCGAAATATGGCCATCCAAAGTGATTTCAGTGATTCCACAGATTTTTGAGCTTTCACTACCTAACAATGTGCTTGGGTGGCGATATTTCCGAAACCAGGGCTTGTAAAAGGTTGCGGTTTCAAAAATTTCTAGTCAATTTTGTAAGGGCTATTCACGGGTGAAAACCAGAAGGTTCTGCGAGGTCTGGTTATCGAAATATGGCCACCCAAAGTGATTTTACTGAAAATTGACCCAAATCTAAGAAAGTCATCGGATGCGGATGGAGATATTTCCGCAACCAAGGCTCGTAACGCGTTGCGGTTTTCAATTCTGAATAGAGAATTAACAGACCTTTCCATGGATGTGCCAAACTCAAAATTTTTTTTTCAATTAATTTTGGGAAAAATCATGGACTAACCACTTGTCTATAAAAATCATTATTTTTTCGAAGTTCACCAATCCCATCGAGATATACATCAAACGAAAGGTGTGTTCAATACCTACACACACCTGTAAGCCAAATCGTCCTGCGTGGTCTGGTTAGCGAAATATGGCCATCCAAAGTGATTTCAGTGATTCCACAGATTTTTGAGCTTTCACTACCTAACAATGTGCTTGGGTGGCGATATTTCCGAAACCAGGGCTTGTAAAAGGTTGCGGTTTCAAAAATTTCTAGTCAATTTTGTAAGGGCTATTCACGGGTGAAAACCAGAAGGTTCTGCGAGGTCTGGTTATCGAAATATGGCCACCCAAAGTGATTTTACTGAAAATTGACCCAAATCTAAGAAAGTCATCGGATGCGGATGGAGATATTTCCGCAACCAAGGCTCGTAACGCGTTGCGGTTTTCAATTCTGAATAGAGAATTAACAGACCTTTCCACGGATGTGCCAAACTCAAAATTTTTTTTTCAATTAATTTTGGGAAAAATCATGGATAACCACTTGTCTATAAAAATCATTATTTTTTCGAAGTTCACCAATCCCATCGAGATATACATCAAACGAAAGGTCTGTTCAATACCTACACACACCTGTAAGCCAAATCGTCCTGCGTGGTCTGGTTAGCGAAATATGACCATCCAAAGTGATTTCAGTGATTCCACAGATTTTTGAGCTTTCACTACCTAACAATGTGCTTGGGTGGCGATATTTCCGAAACCAGGGCTTGTAAAAGCTTGCGGTTTCAAAAATTTCTAGTCAATTTTGTAAGGGCTATTCACGGGTGAAAACCAGAAGGTTCTGCGAGGTCTGGTTATCGAAATATGGCCACCCAAAGTGATTTTACTGAAAATTGACCCAAATCTAAGAAAGTCATCGGATGCGGATGGAGATATTTCCGCAACCAAGGCTCGTAACGCGTTGCGGTTTTCAATTCTGAATAGAGAATTAACAGACCTTTCCATGGATGTGCCAAACTCAAAATTTTTTTTTTCAATTAATTTTGGGAAAAATCATGGACTAACCACTTGTCTACAAAAATCATTATTTTTTCGAAGTTCACCAATCCCATCGAGATATACATCAAACGAAAGGTCTGTTCAATACCTACACACACCTGTAAGCCAAATCGTCCTGCGTGGTCTGGTTAGCGAAATATGACCATCCAAAGTGATTTCAGTGATTCCACAGATTTTTGAGCTTTCACTACCTAACAATGTGCTTGGGTGGCGATATTTCCGAAACCAGGGCTTGTAAAAGGTTGCGGTTTCAAAAATTTCTAGTCAATTTTGTAAGGGCTATTCACGGGTGAAAACCGGAAGGTTCTGCGAGGTCTGGTTATCGAAATATGGCCACCCAAAGTGATTTTACTGAAAATTGACTCAAATCTAAAAAAGTCATCGGATGCGGATGGAGATATTTCCGCAACCAAGGCTCGTAACGCGTTGCGGTTTTCAATTCTGAATAGAGAATTAACAGACCTTTCCATGGATGTGCCAAACTCAAAATTTTTTTTTCAATTAATTTTGGGAAAAATCATTATTTTTTCGAAGTTCACCAATCCCATCGAGATATACATCAAACGAAAGGTGTGTTCAATACCTACACACACCTGTAAGCCAAATCGTCCTGCGTTGTCTGGTTAGCGAAATATGGCCATCCAAAGTGATTTCAGTGATTCCACAGATTTTTGAGCTTTCACTACCTAACAATGTGCTTGGGTGGCGATATTTCCGAAACCAGGGCTTGTAAAAGGTTGCGGTTTCAAAAATTTCTAGTCAATTTTGTAAGGGCTATTCACGGGTGAAAACCAGAAGGTTCTGCGAGGTCTGGTTATCGAAATATGGCCACCCAAAGTGATTTTACTGAAAATTGACCCAAATCTAAGAAAGTCATCGGATGCGGATGGAGATATTTCCGCAACCAAGGCTCGTAACGCGTTGCGGTTTTCAATTCTGAATAGAGAATTAACAGACCTTTCCATGGATGTGCCAAACTCAAAATTTTTTTTTCAATTAATTTTGGGAAAAATCATGGATAACCACTTGTCTATAAAAATCATTATTTTTTCGAAGTTCACCAATCCCATCGAGATATACATCAAACGAAAGGTCTGTTCAATACCTACACACACCTGTAAGCCAAATCGTCCTGCGTGGTCTGGTTAGCGAAATATGACCATCCAAAGTGATTTCAGTGATTCCACAGATTTTTGAGCTTTCACTACCTAACAATGTGCTTGGGTGGCGATATTTCCGAAACCAGGGCTTGTAAAAGGTTGCGGTTTCAAAAATTTCTAGTCAATTTTGTAAGGGCTATTCACGGGTGAAAACCAGAAGGTTCTGCGAGGTCTGGTTATCGAAATATGGCCACCCAAAGTGATTTTACTGAAAATTGACCCAAATCTAAGAAAGTCATCGGATGCGGATGGAGATATTTCCGCAACCAAGGCTCGTAACGCGTTGCCGTTTTCAATTCTGAATAGAGAATTAACAGACCTTTCCATGGATGTGCCAAACTCAAATTTTTTTTTCAATTAATTTTGGGAAAATCATGGATCATGTCTATAAAAATCATTATTTTTTCGAAGTTCACCAATCCCATCGAGATATACATCAAACGAAAGGTCTGTTCAATACCTACACACACCTGTAAGCCAAATCGTCCTGCGTGGTCTGGTTAGCGAAATATGGCCATCCAAAGTGATTTCAGTGATTCCACAGATTTTTGAGCTTTCACTACCTAACAATGTGCTTGGGTGGCGATATTTCCGAAACCAGGGCTTGTAAAAGGTTGCGGTTTCAAAAATTTCTAGTCAATTTTGTAAGGGCTATTCACGGGTGAAAACCAGAAGGTTCTGCGAGGTCTGGTTATCGAAATATGGCCACCCAAAGTGATTTTACTGAAAATTGACCCAAATCTAAGAAAGTCATCGGATGCGGATGGAGATATTTCCGCAACCAAGGCTCGTAACGCGTTGCGGTTTTCAATTCTGAATAGAGAATTAACAGACCTTTCCATGGATGTGCCAAACTCAAAATTTTTTTTTCAATTAATTTTGGGAAAAATCATGGATAACCACTTGTCTATAAAAATCATTATTTTTTCGAAGTTCACCAATCCCATCGAGATATACATCAAACGAAAGGTCTGTTCAATACCTACACACACCTGTAAGCCAAATCGTCCTGCGTGGTCTGGTTAGCGAAATGTGGCCATCCAAAGTGATTTCAGTGATTCCACAGATTTTTGAGCTTTCACTACCTAACAATGTGCTTGGGTGGCGATATTTCCGAAACCAGGGCTTGTAAAAGGTTGCGGTTTCAAAAATTTCTAGTCAATTTTGTAAGGGCTATTCACGGGTGAAAACCAGAAGGTTCTGCGAGGTCTGGTTATCGAAATATGGCCACCCAAAGTGATTTTACTGAAAATTGACCCAAATCTAAGAAAGTCATCGGATGCGGATGGAGATATTTCCGCAACCAAGGCTCGTAACGCGTTGCGGTTTTCAATTCTGAATAGAGAATTAACAGACCTTTCCATGGATGTGCCAAACTCAAAATTTTTTTTTCAATTAATTTTGGGAAAAATCATGGACTAACCACTTGTCTATAAAAATCATTATTTTTTCGAAGTTCACCAATCCCATCGAGATATACATCAAACGAAAGGTGTGTTCAATACCTACACACACCTGTAAGCCAAATCGTCCTGCGTGGTCTGGTTAGCGAAATATGACCATCCAAAGTGATTTCAGTGATTCCACAGATTTTTGAGCTTTCACTACCTAACAATGTGCTTGGGTGGCGATATTTCCGAAACCAGGGCTTGTAAAAGGTTGCGGTTTCAAAAATTTCTAGTCAATTTTGTAAGGGCTATTCACGGGTGAAAACCAGAAGGTTCTGCGAGGTCTGGTTATCGAAATATGGCCACCCAAAGTGATTTTACTGAAAATTGACCCAAATCTAAGAAAGTCATCGGATGCGGATGGAGATATTTCCGCAACCAAGGCTCGTAACGCGTTGCGGTTTTCAATTCTGAATAGAGAATTAACAGACCTTTCCATGGATGTGCCAAACTCAAAATTTTTTTTTCAATTAATTTTGGGAAAAATCATGGATAACCACTTGTCTATAAAAATCATTATTTTTTCGAAGTTCACCAATCCCATCGAGATATACATCAAACGAAAGGTCTGTTCAATACCTACACACACCTGTAAGCCAAATCGTCCTGCGTGGTCTGGTTAGCGAAATATGACCATCCAAAGTGATTTCAGTGATTCCACAGATTTTTGAGCTTTCACTACCTAACAATGTGCTTGGGTGGCGATATTTCCGAAACCAGGGCTTGTAAAAGCTTGCGGTTTCAAAAATTTCTAGTCAATTTTGTAAGGGCTATTCACGGGTGAAAACCAGAAGGTTCTGCGAGGTCTGGTTATCGAAATATGGCCACCCAAAGTGATTTTACTGAAAATTGACCCAAATCTAAGAAAGTCATCGGATGCGGATGGAGATATTTCCGCAACCAAGGCTCGTAACGCGTTGCGGTTTTCAATTCTGAATAGAGAATTAACAGACCTTTCCATGGATGTGCCAAACTCAAAATTTTTTTTTCAATTAATTTTGGGAAAAATCATGGATAACCACTTGTCTATAAAAATCATTATTTTTTCGAAGTTCACCAATCCCATCGAGATATACATCAAACGAAAGGTCTGTTCAATACCTACACACACCTGTAAGCCAAATCGTCCTGCGTGGTCTGGTTAGCGAAATATGACCATCCAAAGTGATTTCAGTGATTCCACAGATTTTTGAGCTTTCACTACCTAACAATGTGCTTGGGTGGCGATATTTCCGAAACCAGGGCTTGTAAAAGCTTGCGGTTTCAAAAATTTCTAGTCAATTTTGTAAGGGCTATTCACGGGTGAAAACCAGAAGGTTCTGCGAGGTCTGGTTATCGAAATATGGCCACCCAAAGTGATTTTACTGAAAATTGACCCAAATCTAAGAAAGTCATCGGATGCGGATGGAGATATTTCCGCAACCAAGGCTCGTAACGCGTTGCGGTTTTCAATTCTGAATAGAGAATTAACAGACCTTTCCATGGATGTGCCAAACTCAAAATTTTTTTTTCAATTAATTTTGGGAAAAATCATGGACTAACCACTTAGTTTTGTTTACGGTTCCTTTCGTAAATAAAAAATAATATATATTGTATTCTCTTGTGAGAATACCACCATTAAATAAAACACTAGTGATTGTTTTTTAATAATATAAATTTATTAAGAGCTTCAGATCCCTTACCACTGGTGGGGGGAAATCTTCAGCTATACGTTGTAATTACTAATTAGAACTGATCTTTTAAGTGATCGAAGAAACCCTTTTATACTTTATATTTGTCTACTCAGCAGTATGATTGAAGATCATATGCTGCTCTTTGTTTAATAAAATTGCTGATATGCAGTTTATGTTTATAATATCGGATTTCATCATTCGCTATGAGATGAAATCATAAATTATGAATTATTGTGTAAGCATTACATTTGGTAAGTTTATGTTTATAATATCGGATTTCATCATTCGCTATGAGATGAAATCATAAATTATGAATTATTGTGTGAGCTACATTTGGTATATGGAAAGATACTTTGTATCTTTCTTCATTATCATAGGGTGTTTAATATTATTATAAAATTATGTGAGGGTGTTCTGATAATGTAACCCCTCCCTCCTTAAGTTTGATGCTCTCCTGAGTATCTATAATTCTATTTTCAATTTTAATTTTTTTGGGTTTCTTTACGCTTACAATATAATAATAATATTGCAATTACAACAATTATGATTGTTATACTTGTATATGATATAATATGTTTTACATTGTTCTGATATTTTAATTCTTGTAATTCTTTTAAATTTTCGATTTGATTTATATGTATATTTTCTAAAGTAACATTTATTTTTGTGAAGTTTAGTGTATTATATAATGGAATTACAATATTTTGCTTGAAAGTTTCTTTTTGATTTGAATACAAAGTTGCATTTATTTTGATATTGCAATCTTTAAAATGTATTAGGTTATTTTTAGTAATTTTATATTCAATATTATTACAATAGTCATTTAGACTTGTTTCTACTAAATTTTTTGTTAATATAAGGCCATCTTCTATTTCTATTAATTCTTGATCTTTATTAGATCTAATCTTACAATTTTCGTATTTTGTTTCATATAAATTTTGTATACATATTGGACTTTTTCTTAAATGTTTAACATATTTAATTGCATTATTTTCATACAATGTTTTGTTATAAATTATATAATTATACTTTGATATTTCGATTTCTAGTCCTTGTTCATTTGGAACAGGTAAAATAATTATGGTTTCATATTTATATGTAAATACTGGTATTTTTAAAATAAAAACTAAATTGTTATTTCTAGTTACTAAACTACTTTCTATATGTTCTAGTTTTTGTACGGATATATTAAATCTTTTATTTTCTTCTTTTGTAAGAATATTTCTTCCTAGAATTCCTAATCTTGAAAAGACTATATTGTCTTGTAATTTCTCAACTTCATTGTTTAACAACATTATATCGGTATTTATTTGTAAAGATAATATACTTTTAGCTAAATTTTCTTGTTTTACTTCTGTTGAATTAATAAAATTTCTAAGCACGTATTGATGTTTGTTTATTCTGTCTGCCATAGTTTCTAACTCTGTTTGGAATTGTGTATTAATCCCTATCTGTTTGTTTAATTCTGTTATAGCATTTTTATTGTTTTCTTCTATTATTTTCAAATGATTCTCAATTTCTAATCTTTCATCATTATCCATAACTCCAAAAAGAAAATGGAGTGCACTACCTCCTATGTTTATTATTCCTCTCTTTTGTCTAGAATAAGGAAGTATACTATGTAATTTTGATTTTGTATCTCCTAATGCTTCTGTCATTAGTCTTTTTAATCTTAAGTCATTAAAATTATTATAGCCTGTTTCTATAGAAAATTCAATTTGTTTAATTATTTCGTTATAAGTTTCTAAATTAATAATGTGAAGTATTTTGTCATATCTTTCAATCAATTCAATTGGCTCTTGTTTGATTATAATATATCCTGCTTGGTTACGAATTTCTTGTAATAAGAACTCTGATTTTACCATGGTTATGATGAAGAATAAATAAATATTTATGGCTTTCATATTGCCTGTAAAGAGATTAAATTATTTATCGCTATTTTGATATTTATATTTTCTTTTGAAAAAGCTTTTATGTATTTTTTTCTGATTAGCATAATATTTGTTATTTATTTTTTCTACTTTTGTTTTCTTATATTTTGCAGCTATCTTCTTTGCTGTTCTAACTACGTCTGCTTTTACGTATAAATCTTTATTTAAATCTGGTTCAACAAAGTCTATTTTATTTTTATTTCTTTTATTAATATTATCTTCTTTAACTTTATGAATCTTTCGTCCTATTTCTTCTAACTCTTCTACCTTAATTTTGTTTTGAATAAAATCTATAGGCTTTCTTAATGTCGTTGAATGGATTGTACAGTTATATATACTAACTGCTTTTATTACTTTCTCTTTTAAATTTAATACGTTCTTTTTCTTTTCTTGTACATTGTATATTCTTATATGTTCATTGAGTGTACCATGCACTCTTTCTACATCTGAGTTTCCTGTCTTATGATTTGGAGTTACAAGTTTTATCTTAATTCCTTCTTCGTTACAATATTCTTTAAATGCTAGGCTATTAAATTCATTGTCGCATACGATTTCTTCAGGTTTGCCTAGTATAGAGTTTCTAAGTTTAAGTTGCTCAATTATTTTGTGAGCGTTTCTACTAGCTATGGGAAAAGCTGTCAAATGTTTAGTAAATTTGTCAATAATTGTCAAAAAGTAAATATCTTTACTTGGAATATATATATCCATGTGTATAAGCTCATTTGGCTTAAGTGTAGTTTTACTTATTTCAAATTTTATTTTCTCTGGATTTCTATCATGTTTCGCTGTTTGACATACAGTACAATTGTTTATGTATCTTCTTATTAATTCCCTTAATTTTGGAAAATAGAATTCATTTTTAATTTCAAGATATGTTTCTTGTATTCCTCGGTGATTATATTGTTCATGAATCTTTTCAATGAGATTCAACGCATCATTTGTATTACTTAAATCTTTTAAAAGCGTAATGCATCTTAGTAATATCAGTTTACTTTGATTGCTATAAAGCTCAACATATTTTTCCTGAATTTTGCAAAATAAATTATCACTTGGACAATATAATGCCACTTTTCCGTGATCGGGTAAAAATTCCCTTAATGCTTCAGTAAAATAATCGCCTACATCTTTTGATTTAATAGTTAGTCTTCTTACACCTTGGTATATACATTTTATATTTTTATTTTCATCTTCTGACTCTATAACTTCTATTTGATGCTTAAACATATTTGTAGGTAATTCTGAAATTCCTATATGATCATTTCTTTCTTCTATACCACTATGATTTGTGGCTAACGATGTATCTTCATTTGCATTGATTGCATTAATTTCAAGTCGACTAAGGTAATCTGCTACACGATTTTCTTTTCCTTTTAAATATTCGATATCAAAGTCATATTCATTTAAACTTATTTTCCATCTCTGGAGTTTTGAATTTGGTTCTTTAAGGTTACTTAACCAAATTAAAGGTCTGTGATCGGTTCGTATTTTAAATTTGCGACCGTAGAGATATGATCGAAAATATTTTACTGACCATACAATACTTAATAATTCCTTCTCGATAGTGCTATATCTACGTTCATGCTCGTTAAGGGTTCGAGATGCATAGCATAATGGATGATTTGATTGTGAAAGGACAGACCCAATTGCATAATTTGATGCATCTGTTGTTAACACGAATTCTTTAGTGTAATCAGGATATTTTAAAACAGGGTCACTAGATATGAGTAATTTCAGTTCTTCAAAAGCTGTAATATATTCTGGGTCCTTAATATTTATCTTTGTTCCTTTTTTCAGGTATTTTGTCATAGGCACTGCTACTTTTGAATAATCTCTTATAAATTTCCTATAATAACCTGTTAGTCCTAAAAACGATTTTATTTGTTTAGTTGTGCATGGAATGGGTATTTTTTCGATAGCTTTTATTTTATCTGGATTTGGCTTTATTCCATTTGTAGTAATAACATGACCTAAGTATTCTGTTTCTTTGCTAAAAAATTTGCATTTATCTATTTGTATTTTTAAATTATTTTCCTTGAGTTTCTGAAATACTTTATTTATTGAAGAAATATGTTCTTCTAATGATGTGCTAAATATAAGGATGTCGTCTAAATAGACAACACATATTTTTCCTACGAGTCCTTCTAATACGTGATTTATCATTCGCTGAAAAGTAGCGGGGGCATTTTTTAATCCGAATGGCATCCGATTAAATTCGTAATGATTATTAGCTGTTGAAAAAGCAGTTTTATGCCTGTCTTCAGGGTTCACCAATATCTGATGAAAGCCTTTCGCTAAGTCAAGAGTAGTAAAATATTGGGCTCTCCCCAATTTACTGAATATTTCGTCAATATTTGGAATAGGAAACTTGTCTTCCACGGTTATTTCGTTAAGTTTTCTATAATCTATGACAATACGCCATTTCTTGATTCCTGAACTATCTATCTTTTTGGGTACAACCCAGATAGGTGCATTATATGGGCTACTACTTTCTTTTATTATACCTTGATCTAACATTTCAATTATTTGGTTTTCTACTTCATTTTTGTGTATTTCTGGGTATCTATACAATCGTGTATATATTGGTTTATTATTTTTCGTTTCAATTTTATGAGTAACTTCTTTAACATTAGTTAAAATATCTCCTTCTTTATAAAATAATTTCTTATTATTCTTGAGTATTTGAATTAGTGCTTTCTTTTCTTCCGCGTTCATATAAGGTTTAATTAATTTATTTATTAAATTTTCATTTTCATCAATTCTACATAAGTTTATTTGTGTATTTGATAACTCTAGAATATAATTTTCTAGAGGATAATCATCCTTGGGTTTTGATAGTAATGGTATTTCTATATTATTAATTTTCACAGTATGAGTATAGTATGATAATTCGGCTTGTAATGGTATAAGTATATTGTTTCCTAAAATTCCGTCGAATGTACTATTCGTAATTGGAGTAATTAAAAATTCCATGGTCGATTCTTTTTTATTAAATTCACTTGGTAATGGCAAAATTATTTTTGTACGTATTAAATTTTCTCTAAATAGTGTTTTAATGGTATGTGGTTTATCTAGTTTAGTTTCAAAATGTTTTGGAAATATATTTTCTTTCAAAATAGAAGTTGCAGCTCCTGTGTCTACTAATAATTTAAGCTTTTTATTTAAAATATGGACATCTATGCAGGGTAATGGTCTGCTGAGGCATGTATTTGAAAATTTGATGTATTTTGGGTTAAATGATCCACTTCCATTGGTTCTGGAATATTTCTTTGCCTAACAAATGTATTATGATTTTGATTGGAAAAATTACCACTTCTGTTCGGTTGCCTATAATACTGTTCGTTTTGATTTTGGTTATTATTTCTATTAAAGTGTTTACTATTGTTGTTAAAATTTCTCTTGTTATTATTCCTATAATTAGAATTTTTGAAATCATTTTTGTAATTTCTATCGTTTCTATAGTTTGGATTAAAATTATTAGGTTTATAATTATTATTAAAATTGTTATTCAAATTATTTTTGTACTCATTATTTTTAATGTTTCTATCGTTCCTATTATGAATATCTTCTTTTGTCCAATGACAAGATTCTAATTTATAGAATGCTTCGCTAAGGGTTGTTATGTTATGATTGATTATTATTGAACTTGCGTTCGGGGGTATTCTTTCACAAAATTTAGATAATAATGACGCTTCATTATTGAAAGGATTGTATTCTTCCGGTTTATTTTCAGATAAATAATATTTATTATTTAGTCTACAGAGGATTTCTGAGAATGTATTATATAGTTGAGAAATGTTTTTTGAATAAACTTTATCTGCTAGTTCTTTTAATTTTAGAAAAGATTCTTTCTCACCAAAATTCTTTACTAGAATATTTTTTATGTCTTGCCAATTATTAGGGTCGCCACTCCTTAATACTACCTCTAGGGCGAAATCTGTTATTTTTGATTTTATTTCACTCACTATAAATTCTTGTGAACCTTCGTTATACAAACTACATGAATTTATTACAAATTCTGCTTTTTTAATAAATATAATTAAATTACAATTTCTCCCATTATAGGTTGGTAAATTTTTTAATAATTTTAGGGGGTCAAGGTTGATTGAAGCCATTTTTACCTGATTTTCTAATCTTAATACTGGTTCACTGTTTTGTTGATCTGCTGCTACTGGATCTGTTGATTTGATTTCCTTTTCGTCGGGTTTTAATGCTGGTGGAATCCTATATGGATTATATTTCCTCATTTAATTATTCGATCTCGTTGGGGCTTTCGACTTGGATTATTATTTTTGCCACGTAAAGTTGTTCTTCCTTCTTTTTACACGTTGGGGCTTTCGACTTGGATAGTTCTGCCTCGTAAAGTTGTTCTTCCTTCTTTTTACACGTTGGGGCTTTCGACTTGGATAGTTCTGCCTCGTAAAGTTGTTCTTCCTTCTTTCACTTTTTCAATTTAGGTTATATACATATATTTTTGTTTAAACTTTTTCTTCTGTCCCAGTTTTGTTTTTTAATTAATTCTCCATTTTAGTTGGAGTGAGATACTAATTAGTATTTTTTCGATTTTAGTTCGAAATTCGATTTTCACTCGAATATATATTATATTTTTTTTTTATTTCACTTTGTGTGTAGTATTTCTGCGGTGCTCTGCTCCCTTTTGAGTTTTAATTTCCTCTAGTTGCATTCAATATATTATATTATTTTTTTTTTTTCTTCCAGTCCAACATTCCCTCTATGAGATTTCGTGAAATTGTCCTTCGCGGATCTGTATTCACTATGTTTTTCACTGAATATTATTAATTTATTGTCCTATACCTTTTTGTTATATCACTTAACCGGTATTTAACTATTTCAATTAGTACGGACGATTATTTTTTAAATCCCGAATAAAACTTTAATAAGTACGATTCATTGATCTTTCGAGATCCTACCGACTGCGCCAGTTTTGTTTACGGTTCCTTTCGTAAATAAAAAATAATATATATTGTATTCTCTTGTGAGAATACCACCATTAAATAAAACACTAGTGATTGTTTTTTAATAATATAAATTTATTAAGAGCTTCAGATCCCTTACCACTGGTGGGGGGAAATCTTCAGCTATACGTTGTAATTACTAATTAGAACTGATCTTTTAAGTGATCGAAGAAACCCTTTTATACTTTATATTTGTCTACTCAGCAGTATGATTGAAGATCATATGCTGCTCTTTGTTTAATAAAATTGCTGATATGCAGTTTATGTTTATAATATCGGATTTCATCATTCGCTATGAGATGAAATCATAAATTATGAATTATTGTGTAAGCATTACATTTGGTAAGTTTATGTTTATAATATCGGATTTCATCATTCGCTATGAGATGAAATCATAAATTATGAATTATTGTGTGAGCTACATTTGGTATATGGAAAGATACTTTGTATCTTTCTTCATTATCATAGGGTGTTTAATATTATTATAAAATTATGTGAGGGTGTTCTGATAATGTAACCACTTGTCTACAAAAATCATTATTTTTTCGAAGTTCACCAATCCCATCGAGATATACATCAAACGAAAGGTCTGTTCAATACCTACACACACCTGTAAGCCAAATCGTCCTGCGTGGTCTGGTTAGCGAAATATGACCATCCAAAGTGATTTCAGTGATTCCACAGATTTTTGAGCTTTCACTACCTAACAATGTGCTTGGGTGGCGATATTTCCGAAACCAGGGCTTGTAAAAGGTTGCGGTTTCAAAAATTTCTAGTCAATTTTGTAAGGGCTATTCACGGGTGAAAACCGGAAGGTTCTGCGAGGTCTGGTTATCGAAATATGGCCACCCAAAGTGATTTTACTGAAAATTGACTCAAATCTAAAAAAGTCATCGGATGCGGATGGAGATATTTCCGCAACCAAGGCTCGTAACGCGTTGCGGTTTTCAATTCTGAATAGAGAATTAACAGACCTTTCCATGGATGTGCCAAACTCAAAATTTTTTTTTCAATTAATTTTGGGAAAAATCATGGACTAACCACTTGTCTACAAAAATCATTATTTTTTCGAAGTTCACCAATCCCATCGAGATATACATCAAACGAAAGGTCTGTTCAATACCTACACACACCTGTAAGCCAAATCGTCCTGCGTGGTCTGGTTAGCGAAATATGACCATCCAAAGTGATTTCAGTGATTCCACAGATTTTTGAGCTTTCACTACCTAACAATGTGCTTGGGTGGCGATATTTCCGAAACCAGGGCTTGTAAAAGGTTGCGGTTTCAAAAATTTCTAGTCAATTTTGTAAGGGCTATTCACGGGTGAAAACCAGAAGGTTCTGCGAGGTCTGGTTATCGAAATATGGCCACCCAAAGTGATTTTACTGAAAATTGACCCAAATCTAAGAAAGTCATCGGATGCGGATGGAGATATTTCCGCAACCAAGGCTCGTAACGCGTTGCGGTTTTCAATTCTGAATAGAGAATTAACAGACCTTTCCATGGATGTGCCAAACTCAAAATTTTTTTTTCAATTAATTTTGGGAAAAATCATGGATAACCACTTGTCTATAAAAATCATTATTTTTTCGAAGTTCACCAATCCCATCGAGATATACATCAAACGAAAGGTCTGTTCAATACCTACACACACCTGTAAGCCAAATCGTCCTGCGTGGTCTGGTTAGCGAAATGTGGCCATCCAAAGTGATTTCAGTGATTCCACAGATTTTTGAGCTTTCACTACCTAACAATGTGCTTGGGTGGCGATATTTCCGAAACCAGGGCTTGTAAAAGGTTGCGGTTTCAAAAATTTCTAGTCAATTTTGTAAGGGCTATTCACGGGTGAAAACCAGAAGGTTCTGCGAGGTCTGGTTATCGAAATATGGCCACCCAAAGTGATTTTACTGAAAATTGACCCAAATCTAAGAAAGTCATCGGATGCGGATGGAGATATTTCCGCAACCAAGGCTCGTAACGCGTTGCGGTTTTCAATTCTGAATATAGAATTAACAGACCTTTCCATGGATGTGCCAAACTCAAAATTTTTTTTTCAATTAATTTTGGGAAAAATCATGGACTAACCACTTGTCTATAAAAATCATTATTTTTTCGAAGTTCACCAATCCCATCGAGATATACATCAAACGAAAGGTGTGTTCAATACCTACACACACCTGTAAGCCAAATCGTCCTGCGTGGTCTGGTTAGCGAAATATGGCCATCCAAAGTGATTTCAGTGATTCCACAGATTTTTGAGCTTTCACTACCTAACAATGTGCTTGGGTGGCGATATTTCCGAAACCAGGGCTTGTAAAAGGTTGCGGTTTCAAAAATTTCTAGTCAATTTTGTAAGGGCTATTCACGGGTGAAAACCAGAAGGTTCTGCGAGGTCTGGTTATCGAAATATGGCCACCCAAAGTGATTTTACTGAAAATTGACCCAAATCTAAGAAAGTCATCGGATGCGGATGGAGATATTTCCGCAACCAAGGCTCGTAACGCGTTGCGGTTTTCAATTCTGAATAGAGAATTAACAGACCTTTCCATGGATGTGCCAAACTCAAAATTTTTTTTTCAATTAATTTTGGGAAAAATCATGGACTAACCACTTGTCTATAAAAATCATTATTTTTTCGAAGTTCACCAATCCCATCGAGATATACATCAAACGAAAGGTGTGTTCAATACCTACACACACCTGTAAGCCAAATCGTCCTGCGTGGTCTGGTTAGCGAAATATGGCCATCCAAAGTGATTTCAGTGATTCCACAGATTTTTGAGCTTTCACTACCTAACAATGTGCTTGGGTGGCGATATTTCCGAAACCAGGGCTTGTAAAAGGTTGCGGTTTCAAAAATTTCTAGTCAATTTTGTAAGGGCTATTCACGGGTGAAAACCAGAAGGTTCTGCGAGGTCTGGTTATCGAAATATGGCCACCCAAAGTGATTTTACTGAAAATTGACCCAAATCTAAGAAAGTCATCGGATGCGGATGGAGATATTTCCGCAACCAAGGCTCGTAACGCGTTGCGGTTTTCAATTCTGAATAGAGAATTAACAGACCTTTCCATGGATGTGCCAAACTCAAAATTTTTTTTTCAATTAATTTTGGGAAAAATCATGGACTAACCACTTGTCTATAAAAATCATTATTTTTTCGAAGTTCACCAATCCCATCGAGATATACATCAAACGAAAGGTGTGTTCAATACCTACACACACCTGTAAGCCAAATCGTCCTGCGTGGTCTGGTTAGCGAAATATGACCATCCAAAGTGATTTCAGTGATTCCACAGATTTTTGAGCTTTCACTACCTAACAATGTGCTTGGGTGGCGATATTTCCGAAACCAGGGCTTGTAAAAGGTTGCGGTTTCAAAAATTTCTAGTCAATTTTGTAAGGGCTATTCACGGGTGAAAACCAGAAGGTTCTGCGAGGTCTGGTTATCGAAATATGGCCACCCAAAGTGATTTTACTGAAAATTGACCCAAATCTAAGAAAGTCATCGGATGCGGATGGAGATATTTCCGCAACCAAGGCTCGTAACGCGTTGCGGTTTTCAATTCTGAATAGAGAATTAACAGACCTTTCCATGGATGTGCCAAACTCAAAATTTTTTTTTCAATTAATTTTGGGAAAAATCATGGATAACCACTTGTCTATAAAAATCATTATTTTTTCGAAGTTCACCAATCCCATCGAGATATACATCAAACGAAAGGTCTGTTCAATACCTACACACACCTGTAAGCCAAATCGTCCTGCGTGGTCTGGTTAGCGAAATATGACCATCCAAAGTGATTTCAGTGATTCCACAGATTTTTGAGCTTTCACTACCTAACAATGTGCTTGGGTGGCGATATTTCCGAAACCAGGGCTTGTAAAAGCTTGCGGTTTCAAAAATTTCTAGTCAATTTTGTAAGGGCTATTCACGGGTGAAAACCAGAAGGTTCTGCGAGGTCTGGTTATCGAAATATGGCCACCCAAAGTGATTTTACTGAAAATTGACCCAAATCTAAGAAAGTCATCGGATGCGGATGGAGATATTTCCGCAACCAAGGCTCGTAACGCGTTGCGGTTTTCAATTCTGAATAGAGAATTAACAGACCTTTCCATGGATGTGCCAAACTCAAAATTTTTTTTTCAATTAATTTTGGGAAAAATCATGGACTAACCACTTGTCTACAAAAATCATTATTTTTTCGAAGTTCACCAATCCCATCGAGATATACATCAAACGAAAGGTCTGTTCAATACCTACACACACCTGTAAGCCAAATCGTCCTGCGTGGTCTGGTTAGCGAAATATGACCATCCAAAGTGATTTCAGTGATTCCACAGATTTTTGAGCTTTCACTACCTAACAATGTGCTTGGGTGGCGATATTTCCGAAACCAGGGCTTGTAAAAGGTTGCGGTTTCAAAAATTTCTAGTCAATTTTGTAAGGGCTATTCACGGGTGAAAACCAGAAGGTTCTGCGAGGTCTGGTTATCGAAATATGGCCACCCAAAGTGATTTTACTGAAAATTGACCCAAATCTAAGAAAGTCATCGGATGCGGATGGAGATATTTCCGCAACCAAGGCTCGTAACGCGTTGCGGTTTTCAATTCTGAATAGAGAATTAACAGACCTTTCCATGGATGTGCCAAACTCAAAATTTTTTTTTCAATTAATTTTGGGAAAAATCATGGATAACCACTTGTCTATAAAAATCATTATTTTTTCGAAGTTCACCAATCCCATCGAGATATACATCAAACGAAAGGTCTGTTCAATACCTACACACACCTGTAAGCCAAATCGTCCTGCGTGGTCTGGTTAGCGAAATATGACCATCCAAAGTGATTTCAGTGATTCCACAGATTTTTGAGCTTTCACTACCTAACAATGTGCTTGGGTGGCGATATTTCCGAAACCAGGGCTTGTAAAAGGTTGCGGTTTCAAAAATTTCTAGTCAATTTTGTAAGGGCTATTCACGGGTGAAAACCAGAAGGTTCTGCGAGGTCTGGTTATCGAAATATGGCCACCCAAAGTGATTTTACTTAAAATTGACCCAAATCTAAAAAAGTCATCGGATGCGGATGGAGATATTTCCGCAACCAAGGCTCGTAACGTGTTGCGGTTTTCAATTCTGAATAGAGAATTAACAGACCTTTCCATGGATGTGCCAAACTCAAAATTTTTTTTTCAATTAATTTTGGGAAAAATCATGGACTAACCACTTGTCTATAAAAATCATTATTTTTTCGAAGTTCACCAATCCCATCGAGATATACATCAAACGAAAGGTGTGTTCAATACCTACACACACCTGTAAGCCAAATCGTCCTGCGTGGTCTGGTTAGCGAAATATGGCCATCCAAAGTGATTTCACTGATTCCACAGATTTTTGAGCTTTCACTACCTAACAATGTGCTTGGGTGGCGATATTTCCGAAACCAGGGCTTGTAAAAGCTTGCGGTTTCAAAAATTTCTAGTCAATTTTGTAAGGGCTATTCACGGGTGAAAACCAGAAGGTTCTGCGAGGTCTGGTTATCGAAATATGGCCACCCAAAGTGATTTTACTGAAAATTGACCCAAATCTAAGAAAGTCATCGGATGCGGATGGAGATATTTCCGCAACCAAGGCTCGTAACGCGTTGCGGTTTTCAATTCTGAATAGAGAATTAACAGACCTTTCCATGGATGTGCCAAACTCAAAATTTTTTTTTCAATTAATTTTGGGAAAAATCATGGACTAACCACTTGTCTACAAAAATCATTATTTTTTCGAAGTTCACCAATCCCATCGAGATATACATCAAACGAAAGGTCTGTTCAATACCTACACACACCTGTAAGCCAAATCGTCCTGCGTGGTCTGGTTAGCGAAATATGACCATCCAAAGTGATTTCAGTGATTCCACAGATTTTTGAGCTTTCACTACCTAACAATGTGCTTGGGTGGCGATATTTCCGAAACCAGGGCTTGTAAAAGGTTGCGGTTTCAAAAATTTCTAGTCAATTTTGTAAGGGCTATTCACGGGTGAAAACCAGAAGGTTCTGCGAGGTCTGGTTATCGAAATATGGCCACCCAAAGTGATTTTACTGAAAATTGACCCAAATCTAAGAAAGTCATCGGATGCGGATGGAGATATTTCCGCAACCAAGGCTCGTAACGCGTTGCGGTTTTCAATTCTGAATAGAGAATTAACAGACCTTTCCATGGATGTGCCAAACTCAAAATTTTTTTTTCAATTAATTTTGGGAAAAATCATGGATAACCACTTGTCTATAAAAATCATTATTTTTTCGAAGTTCACCAATCCCATCGAGATATACATCAAACGAAAGGTCTGTTCAATACCTACACACACCTGTAAGCCAAATCGTCCTGCGTGGTCTGGTTAGCGAAATATGACCATCCAAAGTGATTTCAGTGATTCCACAGATTTTTGAGCTTTCACTACCTAACAATGTGCTTGGGTGGCGATATTTCCGAAACCAGGGCTTGTAAAAGGTTGCGGTTTCAAAAATTTCTAGTCAATTTTGTAAGGGCTATTCACGGGTGAAAACCAGAAGGTTCTGCGAGGTCTGGTTATCGAAATATGGCCACCCAAAGTGATTTTACTGAAAATTGACCCAAATCTAAGAAAGCCATCGGATGCGGATGGAGATATTTCCGCAACCAAGGCTCGTAACGCGTTGCGGTTTTCAATTCTGAATAGAGAATTAACAGACCTTTCCATGGATGTGCCAAACTCAAAATTTTTTTTTCAATTAATTTTGGGAAAAATCATGGACTAACCACTTGTCTACAAAAATCATTATTTTTTCGAAGTTCACCAATCCCATCGAGATATACATCAAACGAAAGGTCTGTTCAATACCTACACACACCTGTAAGCCAAATCGTCCTGCGTGGTCTGGTTAGCGAAATATGACCATCCAAAGTGATTTCAGTGATTCCACAGATTTTTGAGCTTTCACTACCTAACAATGTGCTTGGGTGGCGATATTTCCGAAACCAGGGCTTGTAAAAGGTTGCGGTTTCAAAAATTTCTAGTCAATTTTGTAAGGGCTATTCACGGGTGAAAACCAGAAGGTTCTGCGAGGTCTGGTTATCGAAATATGGCCACCCAAAGTGATTTTACTGAAAATTGACCCAAATCTAAGAAAGTCATCGGATGCGGATGGAGATATTTCCGCAACCAAGGCTCGTAACGCGTTGTGGTTTTCAATTCTGAATAGAGAATTAACAGACCTTTCCATGGATGTGCCAAACTCAAAATTTTTTTTTCAATTAATTTTGGGAAAAATCATGGACTAACCACTTGTCTACAAAAATCATTATTTTTTCGAAGTTCACCAATCCCATCGAGATATACATCAAACGAAAGGTCTGTTCAATACCTACACACACCTGTAAGCCAAATCGTCCTGCGTGGTCTGGTTAGCGAAATATGACCATCCAAAGTGATTTCAGTGATTCCACAGATTTTTGAGCTTTCACTACCTAACAATGTGCTTGGGTGGCGATATTTCCGAAACCAGGGCTTGTAAAAGGTTGCGGTTTCAAAAATTTCTAGTCAATTTTGTAAGGGCTATTCACGGGTGAAAACCGGAAGGTTCTGCGAAGTCTGGTTATCGAAATATGGCCACCCAAAGTGATTTTACTGAAAATTGACTCAAATCTAAAAAAGTCATCGGATGCGGATGGAGATATTTCCGCAACCAAGGCTCGTAACGCGTTGCGGTTTTCAATTCTGAATAGAGAATTAACAGACCTTTCCATGGATGTGCCAAACTCAAAATTTTTTTTTCAATTAATTTTGGGAAAAATCATGGACTAACCACTTGTCTATAAAAATCATTATTTTTTCGAAGTTCACCAATCCCATCGAGATATACATCAAACGAAAGGTCTGTTCAATACCTACACACACCTGTAAGCTAAATCGTCCTGCGTGGTCTGGTTAGCGAAATATGGCCATCCAAAGTGATTTCAGTGATTCCACAGATTTTTGAGCTTTCACTACCTAACAATGTGCTTGGGTGGCGATATTTCCGAAACCAGGGCTTGTAAAAGGTTGCGGTTTCAAAAATTTCTAGTCAATTTTGTAAGGGCTATTCACGGGTGAAAACCAGAAGGTTCTGCGAGGTCTGGTTATCGAAATATGGCCACCCAAAGTGATTTTACTGAAAATTGACCCAAATCTAAGAAAGTCATCGGATGCGGATGGAGATATTTCCGCAACCAAGGCTCGTAACGCGTTGCGGTTTTCAATTCTGAATAGAGAATTAACAGACCTCTCCATGGATGTGCCAAACTCAAAATTTTTTTTTCAATTAATTTTGGGAAAAATCATTATTTTTTCGAAGTTCACCAATCCCATCGAGATATACATCAAACGAAAGGTGTGTTCAATACCTACACACACCTGTAAGCCAAATCGTCCTGCGTTGTCTGGTTAGCGAAATATGGCCATCCAAAGTGATTTCAGTGATTCCACAGATTTTTGAGCTTTCACTACCTAACAATGTGCTTGGGTGGCGATATTTCCGAAACCAGGGCTTGTAAAAGGTTGCGGTTTCAAAAATTTCTAGTCAATTTTGTAAGGGCTATTCACGGGTGAAAACCAGAAGGTTCTACGAGGTCTGGTTATCGAAATATGGCCATCCAAAGTGATTTTACTGAAAATTGACCCAAATCTAAGAAAGTCATCGGATGCGGATGGAGATATTTCCGCAACCAAGGCTCGTAACGCGTTGCGGTTTTCAATTCTGAATAGAGAATTAACAGACCTTTCCATGGATGTGCCAAACTCAAAATTTTTTCTTTCAATTAATTTTGGGAAAAATCTTGGACGTAACCACTTGTCCATAAAAATCATTATTTTTTCGAAGTTCACCAATCCCATCGAGATATACATCAAACGAAAGGTGTGTTCAATACCTACACACACCTGTAAGCCAAATCGTCCTGCGTGGTCTGGTTAGCGAAATATGGCCATCCAAAGTGATTTCAGTGATTCCACAGATTTTTGAGCTTTCACTACCTAACAATGTGCTTGGGTGGCGATATTTCCGAAACCAGGGCTTGTAAAAGGTTGCGGTTTCAAAAATTTCTAGTCAATTTTGTAAGGGCTATTCACGGGTGAAAACCGGAAGGTTCTGCGAGGTCTGGTTATCGAAATATGGCCACCCAAAGTGATTTTACTGAAAATTGACCCAAATCTAAAAAAGTCATCGGATGCGGATGGAGATATTTCCGCAACCAAGGCTCGTAACGCGTTGCGGTTTTCAATTCTGAATAGAGAATTAACAGACCTTTCCATGGAAGTGCCAAACTCTAAATTTTTTTTTCAATTAATTTTGGGAAAAATCATGGACACCACTTGTCTATAAAAATCATTATTTTTTCGAAGTTCACCAATCCCATCGAGATATACATCAAACGAAAGGTGTGTTCAATACCTACAAACCTGTAAGCCAAATCGTCCTGCGTGGTCTGGTTAGCGAAATATGGCCATCCAAAGTGATTTCAGTGATTCCACAGATTTTTGAGCTTTCACTACCTAACAATGTGCTGGGGTGGCGATATTTCCGAAACCAGGGCTTGTAAAAGGTTGCGGTTTCAAAAATTTCTAGTCAATTTTGTAAGGGCTATTCACGGGTGAAAACCGGAAGGTTCTGCGAGGTCTGGTTATCGAAATATGGCCACCCAAAGTGATTTTACTGAAAATTGACTCAAATCTAAAAAAGTCATCGGATGCGGATGGAGATATTTCCGCAACCAAGGCTCGTAACGCGTTGCGGTTTTCAATTCTGAATAGAGAATTAACAGACCTCCATGGATGTGCCAAACTCAAAATTTTTTTTTTCATTTGGGAAAAATCATGGACTAACCACTTGTCTATAAAAATCATTATTTTTTCGAAGTTCACCAATCCCATCGAGATATACATCAAACGAAAGGTCTGTTCAATACCTACACACACCTGTAAGCCAAATCGTCCTGCGTGGTCTGGTTAGCGAAATATGGCCATCCAAAGTGATTTCAGTGATTCCACAGATTTTTGAGCTTTCACTACCTAACAATGTGCTTGGGTGGCGATATTTCCGAAACCAGGGCTTGTAAAAGGTTGCGGTTTCAAAAATTTCTAGTCAATTTTGTAAGGGCTATTCACGGGTGAAAACCGGAAGGTTCTGCGAGGTCTGGTTATCGAAATATGGCCACCCAAAGTGATTTTACTGAAAATTGACTCAAATCTAAAAAAGTCATCGGATGCGGATGGAGATATTTCCGCAACCAAGGCTCGTAACGCGTTGCGGTTTTCAATTCTGAATAGAGAATTAACAGACCTCCATGGATGTGCCAAACTCAAAATTTTTTTTTTCATTTGGGAAAAATCATGGACTAACCACTTGTCTATAAAAATCATTATTTTTTCGAAGTTCACCAATCCCATCGAGATATACATCAAACGAAAGGTGTGTTCAATACCTACACACACCTGTAAGCCAAATCGTCCTGCGTGGTCTGGTTAGCGAAATATGGCCATCCAAAGTGATTTCAGTGATTCCACAGATTTTTGAGCTTTCACTACCTAACAATGTGCTTGGGTGGCGATATTTCCGAAACCAGGGCTTGTAAAAGGTTGCGGTTTCAAAAATTTCTAGTCAATTTTGTAAGGGCTATTCACGGGTGAAAACCGGAAGGTTCTGCGAAGTCTGGTTATCGAAATATGGCCACCCAAAGTGATTTTACTGAAAATTGACCCAAATCTAAAAAAGTCATCGGATGCGGATGGAGATATTTCCGCAACCAAGGCTCGTAACGCGTTGCGGTTTTCAATTCTGAATAGAGAATTAACAGACCTTTCCATGGAAGTGCCAAACTCTAAATTTTTTTTTCAATTAATTTTGGGAAAAATCATGGACACCACTTGTCTATAAAAATCATTATTTTTTCGAAGTTCACCAATCCCATCGAGATATACATCAAACGAAAGGTGTGTTCAATACCTACAAACCTGTAAGCCAAATCGTCCTGCGTGGTCTGGTTAGCGAAATATGGCCATCCAAAGTGATTTCAGTGATTCCACAGATTTTTGAGCTTTCACTACCTAACAATGTGCTTGGGTGGCGATATTTCCGAAACCAGGGCTTGTAAAAGGTTGCGGTTTCAAAAATTTCTAGTCAATTTTGTAAGGGCTATTCACGGGTGAAAACCGGAAGGTTCTGCGAGGTCTGGTTATCGAAATATGGCCACCCAAAGTGATTTTACTGAAAATTGACCCAAATCTAAAAAAGTCATCGGATGCGGATGGAGATATTTCCGCAACCAAGGCTCGTAACGCGTTGCGGTTTTCAATTCTGAATAGAGAATTAACAGACCTCCATGGATGTGCCAAACTCAAAATTTTTTTTTTCATTTGGGAAAAATCATGGACTAACCACTTGTCTATAAAAATCATTATTTTTTCGAAGTTCACCAATCCCATCGAGATATACATCAAACGAAAGGTCTGTTCAATACCTACACACACCTGTAAGCCAAATCGTCCTGCGTGGTCTGGTTAGCGAAATATGGCCATCCAAAGTGATTTCAGTGATTCCACAGATTTTTGAGCTTTCACTACCTAACAATGTGCTTGGGTGGCGATATTTCCGAAACCAGGGCTTGTAAAAGGTTGCGGTTTCAAAAATTTCTAGTCAATTTTGTAAGGGCTATTCACGGGTGAAAACCAGAAGGTTCTACGAGGTCTGGTTATCGAAATATGGCCACCCAAAGTGATTTTACTGAAAATTGACCCAAATCTAAGAAAGTCATCGGATGCGGATGGAGATATTTCCGCAACCAAGGCTCGTAACGCGTTGCGGTTTTCAATTCTGAATAGAGAATTAACAGACCTTTCCATGGATGTGCCAAACTCAAAATTTTTTCTTTCAATTAATTTTGGGAAAAATCTTGGACGTAACCACTTGTCCATAAAAATCATTATTTTTTCGAAGTTCACCAATCCCATCGAGATATACATCAAACGAAAGGTGTGTTCAATACCTACACACACCTGTAAGCCAAATCGTCCTGCGTGGTCTGGTTAGCGAAATATGGCCATCCAAAGTGATTTCAGTGATTCCACAGATTTTTGAGCTTTCACTACCTAACAATGTGCTTGGGTGGCGATATTTCCGAAACCAGGGCTTGTAAAAGGTTGCGGTTTCAAAAATTTCTAGTCAATTTTGTAAGGGCTATTCACGGGTGAAAACCGGAAGGTTCTGCGAGGTCTGGTTATCGAAATATGGCCACCCAAAGTGATTTTACTGAAAATTGACCCAAATCTAAAAAAGTCATCGGATGCGGATGGAGATATTTCCGCAACCAAGGCTCGTAACGCGTTGCGGTTTTCAATTCTGAATAGAGAATTAACAGACCTTTCCATGGAAGTGCCAAACTCTAAATTTTTTTTTCAATTAATTTTGGGAAAAATCATGGACACCACTTGTCTATAAAAATCATTATTTTTTCGAAGTTCACCAATCCCATCGAGATATACATCAAACGAAAGGTGTGTTCAATACCTACACACACCTGTAAGCCAAATCGTCCTGCGTGGTCTGGTTAGCGAAATATGGCCATTTAAAGTGATTTCAGTGATTCCACAGATTTTTGAGCTTTCACTACCTAACAATGTGCTTGGGTGGCGATATTTCCGAAACCAGGGCTTGTAAAAGGTTGCGGTTTCAAAAATTTCTAGTCAATTTTGTAAGGGCTATTCACGGGTGAAAACCGGAAGGTTCTGCGAGGTCTGGTTATCGAAATATGGCCACCCAAAGTGATTTTACTGAAAATTGACCCAAATCTAAGAAAGTCATCGGATGCGGATGGAGATATTTCCGCAACCAAGGCTCGTAACGCGTTGCGGTTTTCAATTCTGAATAGAGAATTAACAGACCTTTCCATGGATGTGCCAAACTCAAAATTTTTTTTTCAATTAATTTTGGGAAAAATCATGGACTAACCACTTGTCTATAAAAATCATTATTTTTTCGAAGTTCACCAATGCCATCGAGATATACATCAAACGAAAGGTCTGTTCAATACCTACACACACCTGTAAGCCAAATCGTCCTGCGTGGTCTGGTTAGCGAAATATGGCCATCCAAAGTGATTTCAGTGATTCCACAGATTTTTGAGCTTTCACTACCTAACAATGTGCTTGGGTGGCGATATTTCCGAAACCAGGGCTTGTAAAAGGTTGCGGTTTCAAAAATTTCTAGTCAATTTTGTAAGGGCTATTCACGGGTGAAAACCGGAAGGTTCTGCGAGGTCTGGTTATCGAAATATGGCCACCCAAAGTGATTTTACTGAAAATTTACCCAAATCTAAGAAAGTCATCGGATGCGGATGGAGATATTTCCGCAACCAAGGCTCGTTACGCGTTGCGGTTTTCAATTCTGAATAGAGAATTAACAGACCTTTCCATGGATGGGCCAAACTCAAAATTTTTTTTTCAATTAATTTTGGGAAAAATCATGGACTAACCACTTGTCTATAAAAATCATTATTTTTTCGAAGTTCACCAATGCCATCGAGATATACATCAAACGAAAGGTCTGTTCAATACCTACACACACCTGTAAGCCAAATCGTCCTGCGTGGTCTGGTTAGCGAAATATGGCCATCCAAAGTGATTTCAGTGATTCCACAGATTTTTGAGCTTTCACTACCTAACAATGTGCTTGGGTGGCGATATTTCCGAAACCAGGGCTTGTAAAAGGTTGCGGTTTCAAAAATTTCTAGTCAATTTTGTAAGGGCTATTCACGGGTGAAAACCGGAAGGTTCTGCGAGGTCTGGTTATCGAAATATGGCCACCCAAAGTGATTTTACTGAAAATTGACTCAAATCTAAAAAAGTCATCGGATGCGGATGGAGATATTTCCGCAACCAAGGCTCGTAACGCGTTGCGGTTTTCAATTCTGAATAGAGAATTAACAGACCTTTCCATGGATGTGCCAAACTCAAAATTTTTTTTTTCAATTAATTTTGGGAAAAATCATGGACTAACCACTTGTCTATAAAAATCATTATTTTTTCGAAGTTCACCAATCCCATCGAGATATACATCAAACGAAAGGTGTGTTCAATACCTACACACACCTGTAAGCCAAATCGTCCTGCGTGGTCTGGTTAGCGAAATATGGCCATCCAAAGTGATTTCAGTGATTCCACAGATTTTTGAGCTTTCACTACCTAACAATGTGCTTGGGTGGCGATATTTCCGAAACCAGGGCTTGTAAAAGGTTGCGGTTTCAAAAATTTCTAGTCAATTTTGTAAGGGCTATTCACGGGTGAAAACCGGAAGGTTCTGCGAGGTCTGGTTATCGAAATATGGCCACCCAAAGTGATTTTACTGAAAATTGACCCAAATCTAAGAAAGTCATCGGATGCGGATGGAGATATTTCCGCAACCAAGGCTCGTAACGCGTTGCGGTTTTCAATTCTGAATAGAGAATTAACAGACCTTTCCATGGATGTGCCAAACTCAAAATTTTTTTTTCAATTAATTTTGGGAAAAATCATGGACTAACCACTTGTCTATAAAAATCATTATTTTTTCGAAGCTCACCAATGCCATCGAGATATACATCAAACGAAAGGTCTGTTCAATACCTACACACACCTGTAAGCCAAATCGTCCTGCGTGGTCTGGTTAGCGAAATATGGCCATCCAAAGTGATTTCAGTGATTCCACAGATTTTTGAGCTTTCACTACCTAACAATGTGCTTGGGTGGCGATATTTCCGAAACCAGGGCTTGTAAAAGGTTGCGGTTTCAAAAATTTCTAGTCAATTTTGTAAGGGCTATTCACGGGTGAAAACCGGAAGGTTCTGCGAGGTCTGGTTATCGAAATATGGCCACCCAAAGTGATTTTATTGAAAATTGACCCAAATCTAAGAAAGTCATCGGATGCGGATGGAGATATTTCCGCAACCAAGGCTCGTAACGCGTTGCGGTTTTCAATTCTGAATAGAGAATTAACAGACCTTTCCATGGATGTGCCAAACTCAAAATTTTTTTTTCAATTAATTTTGGGAAAAATCATGGACTAACCACTTGTCTATAAAAATCATTATTTTTTCGAAGTTCACCAATCCCATCGAGATATACATCAAACGAAAGCTCTGTTCAATACCTACACACACCTGTAAGCCAAATCGTCCTGCGTGGTCTGGTTAGCGAAATATGGCCATCCAAAGTGATTTCAGTGATTCCACAGATTTTTGAGCTTTCACTACCTAACAATGTGCTTGGGTGGCGATATTTCCGAAACCAGGGCTTGTAAAAGGTTGCGGTTTCAAAAATTTCTAGTCAATTTTGTAAGGGCTATTCACGGGTGAAAACCAGAAGGTTCTGCGAGGTCTGGTTATCGAAATATGGCCACCCAAAGTGATTTTACTGAAAATTGACCCAAATCTAAGAAAGTCATCGGATGCGGATGGAGATATTTCCGCAACCAAGGCTCGTAACGCGTTGCGGTTTCCAATTCTGAATAAAGAATTAACAGACCTTTCCATGGATGTGCCAAACTCAAAATTTTTTTTTCAATTAATTTTGGGAAAAATCATGGACTAACCACTTGTCTATAAAAATCATTATTTTTTCGAAGTTCACCAATCCCATCGAGATATACATCAAACGAAAGGTGTGTTCAATACCTACAAACCTGTAAGCCAAATCGTCCTGCGTGGTCTGGTTAGCGAAATATGGCCATCCAAAGTGATTTCAGTGATTCCACAGATTTTTGAGCTTTCACTACCTAACAATGTGCTTGGGTGGCGATATTTCCGAAACCAGGGCTTGTAAAAGGTTGCGGTTTCAAAAATTTCTAGTCAATTTTGTAAGGGCTATTCACGGGTGAAAACCGGAAGGTTCTGCGAGGTCTGGTTATCGAAATATGGCCACCCAAAGTGATTTTACTGAAAATTGACTCAAATCTAAAAAAGTCATCGGATGCGGATGGAGATATTTCCGCAACCAAGGCTCGTAACGCGTTGCGGTTTTCAATTCTGAATAGAGAATTAACAGACCTTTCCATGGATGTGCCAAACTCAAAATTTTTTTTTTTCATTTGGGAAAAATCATGGACTAACCACTTGTCTATAAAAATCATTATTTTTTCGAAGTTCACCAATCCCATCGAGATATACATCAAACGAAAGGTGTGTTCAATACCTACACACACCTGTAAGCCAAATCGTCCTGCGTGGTCTGGTTAGCGAAATATGGCCATCCAAAGTGATTTCAGTGATTCCACAGATTTTTGAGCTTTCACTACCTAACAATGTGCTTGGGTGGCGATATTTCCGAAACCAGGGCTTGTAAAAGGTTGCGGTTTCAAAAATTTCTAGTCAATTTTGTAAGGGCTATTCACGGGTGAAAACCGGAAGGTTCTGCGAGGTCTGGTTATCGAAATATGGCCACCCAAAGTGATTTTACTGAAAATTGACCCAAATCTAAGAAAGTCATCGGATGCGGATGGAGATATTTCTAGTCAATTTTGTAAGGGCTATTCACGGGTGAAAACCGGAAGGTTCTGCGAGGTCTGGTTATCGAAATATGGCCACCCAAAGTGATTTTACTGAAAATTGACCCAAATCTAAGAAAGTCATCGGATGCGGATGGAGATATTTCCGCAACCAAGGCTCGTAACGCGTTGCGGTTTTCAATTCTGAATAGAGAATTAACAGACCTTTCCATGGATGTGCCAAACTCAAAATTTTTTTTTCAATTAATTTTGGGAAAAATCATGGACTAACCACTTGTCTATAAAAATCATTATTTTTTCGAAGTTCACCAATGCCATCGAGATATACATCAAACGAAAGCTCTGTTCAATACCTACACACACCTGTAAGCCAAATCGTCCTGCGTGGTCTGGTTAGCGAAATATGGCCATCCAAAGTGATTTCAGTGATTCCACAGATTTTTGAGCTTTCACTACCTAACAATGTGCTTGGGTGGCGATATTTCCGAAACCAGGGCTTGTAAAAGGTTGCGGTTTCAAAAATTTCTAGTCAATTTTGTAAGGGCTATTCACGGGTGAAAACCAGAAGGTTCTGCGAGGTCTGGTTATCGAAATATGGCCACCCAAAGTGATTTTACTGAAAATTGACCCAAATCTAAGAAAGTCATCGGATGCGGATGGAGATATTTCCGCAACCAAGGCTCGTAACGCGTTGCGGTTTCCAATTCTGAATAAAGAATTAACAGACCTTTCCATGGATGTGCCAAACTCAAAATTTTTTTTTCAATTAATTTTGGGAAAAATCATGGACTAACCACTTGTCTATAAAAATCATTATTTTTTCGAAGTTCACCAATCCCATCGAGATATACATCAAACGAAAGGTGTGTTCAATACCTACAAACCTGTAAGCCAAATCGTCCTGCGTGGTCTGGTTAGCGAAATATGGCCATCCAAAGTGATTTCAGTGATTCCACAGATTTTTGAGCTTTCACTACCTAACAATGTGCTTGGGTGGCGATATTTCCGAAACCAGGGCTTGTAAAAGGTTGCGGTTTCAAAAATTTCTAGTCAATTTTGTAAGGGCTATTCACGGGTGAAAACCGGAAGGTTCTGCGAGGTCTGGTTATCGAAATATGGCCACCCAAAGTGATTTTACTGAAAATTGACTCAAATCTAAAAAAGTCATCGGATGCGGATGGAGATATTTCCGCAACCAAGGCTCGTAACGCGTTGCGGTTTTCAATTCTGAATAGAGAATTAACAGACCTCCATGGATGTGCCAAACTCAAAATTTTTTTTTTCATTTGGGAAAAATCATGGACTAACCACTTGTCTATAAAAATCATTATTTTTTCGAAGTTCACCAATCCCATCGAGATATACATCAAACGAAAGGTGTGTTCAATACCTACACACACCTGTAAGCCAAATCGTCCTGCGTGGTCTGGTTAGCGAAATATGGCCATCCAAAGTGATTTCAGTGATTCCACAGATTTTTGAGCTTTCACTACCTAACAATGTGCTTGGGTGGCGATATTTCCGAAACCAGGGCTTGTAAAAGGTTGCGGTTTCAAAAATTTCTAGTCAATTTTGTAAGGGCTATTCACGGGTGAAAACCGGAAGGTTCTGCGAGGTCTGGTTATCGAAATATGGCCACCCAAAGTGATTTTACTGAAAATTGACCCAAATCTAAGAAAGTCATCGGATGCGGATGGAGATATTTCCGCAACCAAGGCTCGTAACGCGTTGCGGTTTCCAATTCTGAATAGAGAATTAACAGATCTTTCCATGGATGTGCCAAACTCAAAATTTTTTTTTCAATTAATTTTGGGAAAAATCATGGACTAACCACTTGTCTATAAAAATCATTATTTTTTCGAAGTTCACCAATCCCATCGAGATATACATCAAACGAAAGCTCTGTTCAATACCTACACACACCTGTAAGCCAAATCGTCCTGCGTGATCTGGTTAGCGAAATATGGCCATCCAAAGTGATTTCAGTGATTCCACAGATTTTTGAGCTTTCACTACCTAACAATGTGCTTGGGTGGCGATATTTCCGAAACCAGGGCTTGTAAAAGGTTGCGGTTTCAAAAATTTCTAGTCAATTTTGTAAGGGCTATTCACGGGTGAAAACCGGAAGGTTCTGCGAGGTCTGGTTATCGAAATATGGCCACCCAAAGTGATTTTACTGAAAATTGACTCAAATCTAAAAAAGTCATCGGATGCGGATGGAGATATTTCCGCAACCAAGGCTCGTAACGCGTTGCGGTTTTCAATTCTGAATAGAGAATTAACAGACCTTTCCATGGATGTGCCAAACTCAAATTTTTTTTTTTCATTTGGGAAAAATCATGGACTAACCACTTGTCTATAAAAATCATTATTTTTTCGAAGTTCACCAATCCCATCGAGATATACATCAAACGAAAGGTCTGTTCAATACCTACACACACCTGTAAGCCAAATCGTCCTGCGTGGTCTGGTTAGCGAAATATGGCCATCCAAAGTGATTTCAGTGATTCCACAGATTTTTGAGCTTTCACTACCTAACAATGTGCTTGGGTGGCGATATTTCCGAAACCAGGGCTTGTAAAAGGTTGCGGTTTCAAAAATTTCTAGTCAATTTTTTAAGGGCTATTCACGGGTGAAAACCAGAAGGTTCTGCGAGGTCTGGTTATCGAAATATGGCCACCCAAAGTGATTTTACTGAAAATTGACCCAAATCTAAGAAAGTCATCGGATGCGGATGGAGATATTTCCGCAACCAAGGCTCGTAACGCGTTGCGGTTTTCAATTCTGAATAGAGAATTAACAGACCTTTCCATGGATGTGCCAAACTCAAAATTTTTTTTTCAATTAATTTTGGGAAAAATCATGGACTAACCACTTGTCTATAAAAATCATTATTTTTTCGAAGTTCACCAATCCCATCGAGATATACATCAAACGAAAGGTGTGTTCAATACCTACACACAACTGTAAGCCAAATCGTCCTGCGTGGTCTGGTTAGCGAAATATGGCCATCCAAAGTGATTTCAGTGATTCCACAGATTTTTGAGCTTTCACTACCTAACAATGTGCTTGGGTGGCGATATTTCCGAAACCAGGGCTTGTAAAAGGTTGCGGTTTCAAAAATTTCTAGTCAATTTTGTAAGGGCTATTCACGGGTGAAAACCAGAAGGTTCTGCGAGGTCTGGTTATCGAAATATGGCCACCCAAAGTGATTTTACCCAAATCTAAGAAAGTCATCGGATGCGGATGGAGATATTTCCGCAACCAAGGCTCGTAACGCGTTGCGGTTTCCAATTCTGAATAGAGAATTAACAGACCTTTCCATGGATGTGCCAAACTCAAAATTTTTTTTTCAATTAATTTTGGGAAAAATCATGGACTAACCACTTGTCTATAAAAATCATTATTTTTTCGAAGTTCACCAATCCCATCGGGATATACATCAAACGAAAGGTCTGTTCAATACCTACACACACCTGTAAGCCAAATCGTCCTGCGTGGTCTGGTTAGCGAAATATGGCCATCCAAAGTGATTTCAGTGATTCCACAGATTTTTGAGCTTTCACTACCTAACAATGTGCTTGGGTGGCGATATTTCCGAAACCAGGGCTTGTAAAAGGTTGCGGTTTCAAAAATTTCTAGTCAATTTTGTAAGGGCTATTCACGGGTGAAAACCAGAAGGTTCTGCGAGGTCTGGTTATCGAAATATGGCCACCCAAAGTGATTTTACTGAAAATTGACCCAAATCTAAGAAAGTCATCGGATGCGGATGGAGATATTTCCGCAACCAAGGCTCGTAACGCGTTGCGGTTTCCAATTCTGAATAGAGAATTAACAGACCTTTCCATGGATGTGCCAAACTCAAAATTTTTTTTTCAATTAATTTTGGGAAAAATCATAGACAAGTGGTTAGTCTATAAAAATCATTATTTTTTCGAAGTTCACCAATCCCATCGAGATATACATCAAACGAAAGGTGTGTTCAATACCTACAAACCTGTAAGCCAAATCGTCCTGCGTGGTCTGGTTAGCGAAATATGGCCATCCAAAGTGATTTCAGTGATTCCACAGATTTTTGAGCTTTCACTACCTAACAATGTGCTTGGGTGGCGATATTTCCGAAACCAGGGCTTGTAAAAGGTTGCGGTTTCAAAAATTTCTAGTCAATTTTGTAAGGGCTATTCACGGGTGAAAACCAGAAGGTTCTGCGAGGTCTGGTTATCGAAATATGGCCACCCAAAGTGATTTTACTGAAAATTGACCCAAATCTAAGAAAGTCATCGGATGCGGATGGAGATATTTCCGCAACCAAGGCTCGTAACGCGTTGCGGTTTCCAATTCTGAATAGAGAATTAACAGACCTTTCCATGGATGTGCCAAACTCAAAATTTTTTTTTCAATTAATTTTGGGAAAAATCATGGACTAACCACTTGTCTATAAAAATCATTATTTTTTCGAAGTTCACCAATCCCATCGAGATATACATCAAACGAAAGGTGTGTTCAATACCTACACACACCTGTAAGCCAAATCGTCCTGCGTGGTCTGGTTATCGAAATATGGCCACCCAAAGTGATTTTACTGAAAATTGACCCAAATCTAAAAAAGTCATCGGATGCGGATGGAGATATTTCCGCAACCAAGGCTCGTAACGCGTTGCGGTTTCCAATTCTGAATAGAGAATTAACAGACCTTTCCATGGATGTGCCAAACTCAAAATTTTTTTTTCAATTAATTTTGGGAAAAATCATGGACTAACCACTTGTCTATAAAAATCATTATTTTTTCGAAGTTCACCAATCCCATCGAGATATACATCAAACGAAAGGTCTGTTCAATACCTACACACACCTGTAAGCCAAATCGTCCTGCGTGGTCTGGTTAGCGAAATATGGCCATCCAAAGTGATTTCAGTGATTCCACAGATTTTTGAGCTTTCACTACCTAACAATGTGCTTGGGTGGCGATATTTCCGAAACCAGGGCTTGTAAAAGGTTGCGGTTTCAAAAATTTCTAGTCAATTTTGTAAGGGCTATTCACGGGTGAAAACCAGAAGGTTCTGCGAGGTCTGGTTATCGAAATATGGCCACCCAAAGTGATTTTACTGAAAATTGACCCAAATCTAAGAAAGTCATCGGATGCGGATGGAGATATTTCCGCAACCAAGGCTCGTAACGCGTTGCGGTTTTCAATTCTGAATAGAGAATTAACAGACCTTTCCATGGATGTGCCAAACTCAAAATTTTTTTTTCAATTAATTTTGGGAAAAATCATGGACTCACTTGTCTATAAAAATCATTATTTTTTCGAAGTTCACCAATCCCATCGAGATATACATCAAACGAAAGGTGTGTTCAATACCTACAAACCTGTAAGCCAAATCGTCCTGCGTGGTCTGGTTAGCGAAATATGGCCATCCAAAGTGATTTCAGTGATTCCACAGATTTTTGAGCTTTCACTACCTAACAATGTGCTTGGGTGGCGATATTTCCGAAACCAGGGCTTGTAAAAGGTTGCGGTTTCAAAAATTTCTAGTCAATTTTGTAAGGGCTATTCACGGGTGAAAACCAGAAGGTTCTGCGAGGTCTGGTTATCGAAATATGGCCACCCAAAGTGATTTTACCCAAATCTAAGAAAGTCATCGGATGCGGATGGAGATATTTCCGCAACCAAGGCTCGTAACGCGTTGCGGTTTCCAATTCTGAATAGAGAATTAACAGACCTTTTCATGGATGTGCCAAACTCAAAATTTTTTTTTCAATTAATTTTGGGAAAAATCATGGACTAACCACTTGTCTATAAAAATCATTATTTTTTCGAAGTTCACCAATCCCATCGAGATATACATCAAACGAAAGGTCTGTTCAATACCTACACACACCTGTAAGCCAAATCGTCCTGCGTGGTCTGGTTAGCGAAATATGGCCATCCAAAGTGATTTCAGTGATTCCACAGATTTTTGAGCTTTCACTACCTAACAATGTGCTTGGGTGGCGATATTTCCGAAACCAGGGCTTGTAAAAGGTTGCGGTTTCAAAAATTTCTAGTCAATTTTGTAAGGGCTATTCACGGGTGAAAACCAGAAGGTTCTGCGAGGTCTGGTTATCGAAATATGGCCACCCAAAGTGATTTTACTGAAAATTGACCCAAATCTAAGAAAGTCATCGGATGCGGATGGAGATATTTCCGCAACCAAGGCTCGTAACGCGTTGCGGTTTTCAATTCTGAATAGAGAATTAACAGACCTTTCCATGGATGTGCCAAACTCAAAATTTTTTTTTCAATTAATTTTGGGAAAAATCATGGACTCACTTGTCTATAAAAATCATTATTTTTTCGAAGTTCACCAATCCCATCGAGATATACATCAAACGAAAGGTGTGTTCAATACCTACAAACCTGTAAGCCAAATCGTCCTGCGTGGTCTGGTTAGCGAAATATGGCCATCCAAAGTGATTTCAGTGATTCCACAGATTTTTGAGCTTTCACTACCTAACAATGTGCTTGGGTGGCGATATTTCCGAAACCAGGGCTTGTAAAAGGTTGCGGTTTCAAAAATTTCTAGTCAATTTTGTAAGGGCTATTCACGGGTGAAAACCAGAAGGTTCTGCGAGGTCTGGTTATCGAAATATGGCCACCCAAAGTGATTTTACTGAAAATTGACCCAAATCTAAGAAAGTCATCGGATGCGGATGGAGATATTTCCGCAACCAAGGCTCGTAACGCGTTGCGGTTTTCAATTCTGAATAGAGAATTAACAGACCTTTCCATGGATGTGCCAAACTCAAAATTTTTTTTTCAATTAATTTTGGGAAAAATCATGGACTAACCACTTGTCTATAAAAATCATTATTTTTTCGAAGTTCACCAATCCCATCGAGATATACATCAAACGAAAGGTGTGTTCAATACCTACAAACCTGTAAGCCAAATCGTCCTGCGTGGTCTGGTTAGCGAAATTTGGCCATCCAAAGTGATTTCAGTGATTCCACAGATTTTTGAGCTTTCACTACCTAACAATGTGCTTGGGTGGCGATATTTCCGAAACCAGGGCTTGTAAAAGGTTGCGGTTTCAAAAATTTCTAGTCAATTTTGTAAGGGCTATTCACGGGTGAAAACCAGAATGTTCTGCGAGGTCTGGTTATCGAAATATGGCCACCCAAAGTGATTTTACCCAAATCTAAGAAAGTCATCGGATGCGGATGGAGATATTTCCGCAACCAAGGCTCGTAACGCGTTGCGGTTTCCAATTCTGAATAGAGAATTAACAGACCTTTCCATGGATGTGCCAAACTTAAAATTTTTTTTTCAATTAATTTTGGGAAAAATCATGGACTAACCACTTGTCTATAAAAATCATTATTTTTTCGAAGTTCACCAATCCCATCGAGATATACATCAAACGAAAGCTCTGTTCAATACCTACACACACCTGTAAGCCAAATCGTCCTGCGTGGTCTGGTTAGCGAAATATGGCCATCCAAAGTGATTTCAGTGATTCCACAGATTTTTGAGCTTTCACTACCTAACAATGTGCTTGGGTGGCAATATTTCCGAAACCAGGGCTTGTAAAAGGTTGCGGTTTCAAAAATTTCTAGTCAATTTTGTAAGGGCTATTCACGGGTGAAAACCAGAAGGTTCTGCGAGGTCTGGTTATCGAAATATGGCCACCCAAAGTGATTTTACTGAAAATTGACCCAAATCTAAGAAAGTCATCGGATGAGGATGGAGATATTTCCGCAACCAAGGCTCGTAACGCGTTGCGGTTTTCAATTCTGAATAGAGAATTAACAGACCTTTCCATGGATGTGCCAAACTCAAAATTTTTTTTTCAATTAATTTTGGGAAAAATCATGGACTAACCACTTGTCTATAAAAATCATTATTTTTTCGAAGTTCACCAATCCCATCGAGATATACATCAAACGAAAGGTGTGTTCAATACCTACAAACCTGTAAGCCAAATCGTCCTGCGTGGTCTGGTTAGCGAAATTTGGCCATCCAAAGTGATTTCAGTGATTCCACAGATTTTTGAGCTTTCACTACCTAACAATGTGCTTGGGTGGCGATATTTCCGAAACCAGGGCTTGTAAAAGGTTGCGGTTTCAAAAATTTCTAGTCAATTTTGTAAGGGCTATTCACGGGTGAAAACCAGAATGTTCTGCGAGGTCTGGTTATCGAAATATGGCCACCCAAAGTGATTTTACCCAAATCTAAGAAAGTCATCGGATGCGGATGGAGATATTTCCGCAACCAAGGCTCGTAACGCGTTGCGGTTTCCAATTCTGAATAGAGAATTAACAGACCTTTCCATGGATGTGTCAAACTCAAAATTTTTTTTTCAATTAATTTTGGGAAAAATCATGGACTAACCACTTGTCTATAAAAATCATTATTTTTTCGAAGTTCACCAATCCCATCGAGATATACATCAAACGAAAGGTGTGTTCAATACCTACACACACCTGTAAGCCAAATCGTCCTGCGTGGTCTGGTTAGCGAAATATGGCCATCCAAAGTGATTTCAGTGATTCCACAGATTTTTGAGCTTTCACTACCTAACAATGTGCTTGGGTGGCGATATTTCCGAAACCAGGGCTTGTCAAAGGTTGCGGTTTCAAAAATTTCTAGTCAATTTTGTAAGGGCTATTCACGGGTGAAAACCAGAAGGTTCTGCGAGGTCTGGTTATCGAAATATGGCCACCCAAAGTGATTTTACTGAAAATTGACCCAAATCTAAAAAAGTCATCGGATGCGGATGGAGATATTTCCGCAACCAAGGCTCGTAACGCGTTGCGGTTTCCAATTCTGAATAGAGAATTAACAGACCTTTCCTTTGGGAAAAATCATGGACTAACCACTTGTCTATAAAAATCATTATTTTTTCGAAGTTCACCAATCCCATCGAGATATACATCAAACGAAAGGTCTGTTCAATACCTACACACACCTGTAAGCCAAATCGTCCTGCGTGGTCTGGTTAGCGAAATATGGCCATCTAAAGTGATTTCAGTGATTCCACAGATTTTTGAGCTTTCACTACCTAACAATGTGCTTGGGTGGCGATATTTCCGAAACCAGGGCTTGTAAAAGGTTGCAGTTTCAAAAATTTCTAGTTAATTTTGTAAGGGCTATTCACGGGTGAAAACCAGAAGGTTCTGCGAGGTCTGGTTATCGAAATATGGCCACCCAAAGTGGTTTTACTGAAAATTGACCCAAATCTAAGAAAGTCATCGGATGCGGATGGAGATATTTCCGCAACCAAGGCTCGTAACGCGTTGCGGTTTCCAATTCTGAATAGAGAATTAACAGACCTTTCCATGGATGTGCCAAACTCAAAATGTTTTTTTCAATTAATTTTGGGAAAAATCATGGACTAACCACTTGTCTATAAAAATCATTATTTTTTCGAAGTTCACCAATCCCATCGAGATATACATCAAACGAAAGGTGTGTTCAATACCTACACACACCTGTAAGCCAAATCGTCCTGCGTGGTCTGGTTAGCGAAATATGGCCATCCAAAGTGATTTCAGTGATTCCACAGATTTTTGAGCTTTCACTACCTAACAATGTGCTTGGGTGGCGATATTTCCGAAACCAGGGCTTGTCAAAGGTTGCGGTTTCAAAAATTTCTAGTCAATTTTGTAAGGGCTATTCACGGGTGAAAACCAGAAGGTTCTGCGAGGTCTGGTTATCGAAATATGGCCACCCAAAGTGATTTTACTGAAAATTGACCCAAATCTAAAAAAGTCATCGGATGCGGATGGAGATATTTCCGCAACCAAGGCTCGTAACGCGTTGCGGTTTCCAATTCTGAATAGAGAATTAACAGACCTTTCCTTTGGGAAAAATCATGGACTAACCACTTGTCTATAAAAATCATTATTTTTTCGAAGTTCACCAATCCCATCGAGATATACATCAAACGAAAGGTCTGTTCAATACCTACACACACCTGTAAGCCAAATCGTCCTGCGTGGTCTGGTTAGCGAAATATGGCCATCTAAAGTGATTTCAGTGATTCCACAGATTTTTGAGCTTTCACTACCTAACAATGTGCTTGGGTGGCGATATTTCCGAAACCAGGGCTTGTAAAAGGTTGCAGTTTCAAAAATTTCTAGTTAATTTTGTAAGGGCTATTCACGGGTGAAAACCAGAAGGTTCTGCGAGGTCTGGTTATCGAAATATGGCCACCCAAAGTGGTTTTACTGAAAATTGACCCAAATCTAAGAAAGTCATCGGATGCGGATGGAGATATTTCCGCAACCAAGGCTCGTAACGCGTTGCGGTTTCCAATTCTGAATAGAGAATTAACAGACCTTTCCATGGATGTGCCAAACTCAAAATGTTTTTTTCAATTAATTTTGGGAAAAATCATGGACTAACCACTTGTCTATAAAAATCATTATTTTTTCGAAGTTCACCAATCCCATCGAGATATACATCAAACGAAAGGTCTATTCAATACCTATATACGCATGTAAGTCAAATCGTTTTGCCTGGTCTGGTTATCGAAATATGGCCATCGAAATGAAAAGATGTGGGATAATGTCAGTCATTGGTGTTCCAAACAAACCAAAAATTCATTGATACTTCACACACAATTTTTTGTTGGATTGTCTTTTGTTTTATTTGTTTCTTCACTAACTTCTTTCATTGTTGGGTGAGATTAGTAAGATAGATTCTGACTTTGTACAAAAATGTACACTTTCTGATACTCACAATTCCCTTGACTGACAGCCTTCCAACAAAGTATTCATTTACTGTCACTTCCAAGGCGTTCCAACATTCCAAATCCAAGAATTCAATCAATTTGTGCACTTTTTTGACAGATGATTTGTGTAACATGTAATGCTAAATGTCACTTATATTGCTATCACTCCCCCAAAGCATGTCCCTATCATGCAGCACACCTTGCCGTAAAATACCAAACTAACTTCTCATTCAATGCAAATGTCTAACATGGAATTCATGTAAAAATGCAAATAAAATTCCCATTTACACAAGCCACACTATAAATTGCGTTTTACAAGCTCATAATTAAAGCGCCATTTTATTATGCACGTCAGTTCTGTAAATAAAGCGCCTCAGCATTTATTCACGAATTGCGTCTATTTCAAGCGCCACATTTTTGTTATTCTTCTTTTAACAATTTTCAGTCAACAACAAATTCGAAAGTCATTGCAATCAATCGTCATAAGTTGCTGTGTTTGTAAAACGTAAGCCAGCTTACAACTTTAGAATGAAATTGCAATACGATAAACAAAAATTTGAATTTAATTGCGCATACGCCCGAGTAGCCCAGACAGACTTTTCAATCGTAGAATATTCATTCATCCGGAAAAGGCGTCAGAATTAAGTTGTAAACGTTGTCGTCGCATGCAAGTTATATCACTTCCTTTTTTATATACTCGTATGCATACGTTTGATGTTTTATTTTTAATTCAATATTACAAGACTCGTGCGATGAATTGGAGCCAGATCAATGATCTTTTCATTTACTTATTGGGAATTCGTTGGTTCTGAAGGCTAACCTTAGTCGATTGAAGTATTTTTTTTTTAATTTCTCATGCAACAAGTTCAATTATTACATAGTTGTGAGGTTGAGCGAGTGGAGAATTATAGGAAATAGCTTTATCACGTGCTTAGAATTTCATCATCATAGTAAGGGGGTCTTATGAATTTCGAATAGCATTCGAGTGATTAGTAGTATAGGTTTCTACTTTACAGTCTCAATTCTACACGATTTGTATGTTAAATATCTGGTGTAGTTTTTTGTTTTTGTTAATTTATACGAAAATAAACTTTTTTCTTTAAACTTTAGGAATTTATAAAGTATATCTACGAGTACCAGCGTATTTATAACACTTTTTTTAAAACATTTCTCAGCTTCCTTTAAAAAAATTTAGTATTTAGCTAAAAGGAAATCGGGTTAAGAAATCAACCACTTTAATGGGGTTGAGCCCTATAGAGGAAGAAAAAATAAAACAAGAAGACGATGCAAGTGGATCCAAGAACTGGAGAGTACTTCCAAAACTAAGACTAAACTACTACTACTATCCTAACTGGACACTGCAAACTCAGAAGACACCTAGGTTTACTTGGTGTGATAAGCAGTCCTACATGTAGACTCTGGAACATGCACGAGGAAACAGCGGATCACGTACAAGAAAATGTCGTCCACTCATGCACTAAACGAAAAATTATCTGGGACAATAGAAGAATAGAATAGAAGTAGAAGAAAGGGACCTAAAAAAAATGCCCTTAAGACTTAGATTCCTAAGTGCGATAGATTTAGAGAAAGAACTGTAAGAAAATCAAGCTCATCCAGATTCAGGTGGGATAGCAGTAGATCTCAATGTCGCAGTGCAATTCCCCCAATACATGATTTCAAGTATGCTCTGATTCACTCTTTGCTCCATTCTGTTTGCACAGTTAGGCGTTTTACTGCCGGTTTTGCCTCTTAATTTGCATATACAATATTAAAAGTCTTATTTAATGTATTTAATTAATGAATTTAATAAGTTAATTAAGCTTTAAGTAAAGATACTTAAATTCTTATTCTATAATCGGTTTTCCATTTGCACTTAACTCAGCGTTGCCATAACTCTTACTAACATAACATTAACTCATTCATAGACTTTTGAAATCTATAAATCTACACTACCGATTTTGTGTTCGCTGTCATTTTTGCTAGCATACAGTTCTTATTTAATCATTAAATTAAATTGAGTGATAGAAGTCAACTGTCAAAAGATTTTAGTTTTTCAAATTCAAATCGTAACAAAACGCAAACGGAAAACGGGTTTGGTTGACTGGCTGATCGGGGGATGTCATCCAACAAATGTTGAACGCATTTTCTTAAAAATCAATTTTTATAAAACCAAAAGTAGAATAATTAAATTGCAAGCATTCACAATGATAGGAATTTTTCTCTGCAAGAAATATCAAAAAAAACACAAAACTGTACTGGGGGATCATTCCGTAACTCGATTATCGTCAGGCGATATCGTTTGAACGATAGCGTTGCCTTTTTTTAATTCACGTAAGTCGATAATCGTGAAAACGCTATCGTCAAAACGAAAGCGTTTGGACGATAGCTAAATTCGTATCGTCTTGCATTAATTTTGAAGTTTGTATTTAACTGTAGTAGAATGATTGAGTTTCCATTGTAAAGTGACATCATGTATTGTTATCTATTGAATTGACAAATTGAGTTTAAAATGTTTCGGTGAAGCAAATCCCTTATCCCTTCCAACTCATATGCATAGAGTATATACATGTATAGTATATTTACTCTTTTATCGTAAAAATCATTAATTGTAATAATTTATTTATCTATTCTAGATTTGTTCAACGCTTTCGACTATCAAAGGAAGTATTCGTGATGGTACTCGAAATGATTAATTAATCAAACGGGTTTCGTTCAACTTATATACCTCCAATAATCTGCACCAAACACAAAACAAAACCTTTAAAAATGCATTTTATTGGCAATTATGACAGTCAATTTAACTTTTCAACTACAGTTTGAGAGTTTCTGAAATGCATCAAAATCTCTAAAACTGCGATCGATAGACGAGACGATAGTAGTCGAGTTACTTGAAGCAAATCATGGACGATTTCGTCGACGATTATCGTTTTGACGATTATCGTTTAGAAAATTACGGAATGACCCCCCTGAATTTAAGGGAAATATAGAAAGGCTTAGAGAATTCAACGCCAAAATGTTTATTTGATATTGTTAATATAAATAATGAAATATTGTGATTTTGTTACTGAATTTTGATATTTAAAAAAAAATCACAAATATTTTGATTTGTAATATACTAAATTCAATTGAAATGTCCTCATAAATCCAACTGTTAGTATTCTGGAACCTTAATAAGTGTATAAGGTTTAAAGTTGATACAACCATTTTTACCGATTGCCCAAAAATGAGGTGTGTTGTTGGTTCAGGAATGAGTCTCTTAACATGTGGATCTAGGGTGTAGAAGAATGTTTGTTGAAATGTCACATGTAACTAGACGACTCTCTGAGTAAGCAGAGTCCCAAGCCAGTCACAAGCTTGGTATATTTTAATCAAATTATCTGCTAGGGGGTCGTTCACAAATTTTTCAAATCAAACCTATTTTCAACCATAGGTAAAACGAATTGTGGCAACAAAACAACTCACTTTAGCTGTAATTGGGTCAAGGAGCTGGGCCGTTTTTTTGATGTTTTTTGAAGGGAGCTGTCCATATGAAATAAAGGGTCAAAAAAGTAGGACAGACATATTTGAAGTTTTTGTCAAATATTAAGGTTCGAACTACCAAAATCCTTAAAAAAAAACAGGATCTAAAAAGTAATTGTTGAAATAGGGCTCAAATCATTAGACAACCAACTTTGATGACATCTGAATGGACTTTATTGAATTTTGATTGAGATAGAATTCCTTACGATCTTAAAAAACAGCCATTTTCAAAATTTAGCTATGAATATGAAAGGTTGAATAGCCGATATTAAGAAGGACATTTATGATTTCAAATGAATAATAAAAATAACAGATAATATTTTAGACACACATATTTGTTCTATTCTAAGAAACAATTTTATATTTTTAGTTGTTTATTACAAAATTTTATTTTTACAAAGTTAAATCTTATCAAAGGCCATCTGAATAAGGTCTTAAGCTCAACAAAATATTTGTTGGGCATTTAAATTTATAGAAAAACACCTACACTCTATTTAGCTTCTGGTCTAGACTGAGGCAATTTAACTTTATTTTTGGTGATAAAACAATTCATCAACAAAATTGTACATTTTTGGTTTGTGGTTTATTTTGTAAGAATCTTGTGATTTTTATTTGAATGCATTAAGAGTAAAATAAGTTGAAATTCATTCAAACATTCGGTAAGTACACACAAGAACAGAACATACGAGTACATACATTAAGTCGTCTACCCGGATTTTTTTTTTTTCAAAAATAGGATTTATGCATATTTTTAATTATAATAAACATTCATCAATCGGCGAAACAGTATCGTATCTGAAGATGTGAGGGCCTCGGGACAGAATCAACTGGAGGCCTCCTAAGAAAAAAGTACATATATGTACATATCACAAAATTGTTTCGATTTTTAATACGTAAAAACTTTTTAAAATAAAATGCACGACTGGGTCGCACGAACTTGCTCTTATGTAACGACTAAGAATTTCAAAAATGAATGTTATTAGAGAAAAACTGTTCATAAGCATAAAATTCACTTTTTAATAGACTAAAGCAACTCCTTTAGTAGTTGGAGCTAAAAACAGGATGCCATGTGATTCAATCAAATATTAGCTTATGCAAGAACAAAAATTATAAGTACAGGTTTCTTAAAAAAAAATATGCTTTTATTTACAAAATTTTTAAAACGTTTATAAGAAAAAATGTTGGTATGCAATTTAAAGTTTTAATTATTTTTCAAACAAAATTAAATTTCAAAAGAAAAATATTGAGCCGTTTCTGAGATATCAAATTTTCCAAAAAAAAATAGATTTTTTTTTCAAAAACTCAAAAATTATTTTTTTTAAGTTTTGAAATGCATTGTTTTTTAAACTTTTAAGAAGCTTCTTTATAAAAAATTTCATTAAAATCCGTTTTGTCAATAATGAGAAATTCTAAATTTGAAAAAAAAAAATAATGGTTCTATGGTACCTAGGTACCGTCAGTAATAATTTGATTTCAATTTTTTTTATTGGAAAAAAAAATGTTAGCAAAATTTTCGGAACCGTTTTCGAGAAAAAAAAAACGATTTTCGAAAACCATTTTTTAACATTTGTATGGAGGGTACCGTTATTTTTAGGTAAAATAATTCTTACATCTTATAAACTATATTAAAAAACTTTTATTTATCAAGTTTTAAAAAATTGAGCATGGGGTTTTCGAAATATTGAGTTTTGAAAAAAAAAATTTAAATTTTTTTTAGAAATCCGAAAAAAATTGTTTTGAAAATTTGAATACACAATAATATTGAAACTGCTGGGAAGCCTTAACATAAAAAAATGATCAAAACCGGAGGTACCGTTTTGAGAAAATCAAAAGGGTACCAAAAATAACCATTTTTTGGAAATTTTTTCAAGTATTTTTTGATTTTTTTTTTTAATCTGTGGAACAATTTTTGAGAAAAAAAATATATATAAAATTTGGAAAAAAATTCGTATGGCAGCTACCGTTATTTTTGGTCTTAGAAAAAAAAGAAGAAAATAAACGTGTACGGGGAAAAATCAAAACCCATATCTACCAAGTTTGAAGAAAATCGGCTGTAGTCGAAATGACAGACAGACAGAATTGCGAGACCCACTTTTTTGGTCTTCACTATCATCATAATGTCAACTTTGATCAAAATCTTGAATTATTAATTACCTATAAGTCGCAAGTAAAAATGTAAACGCTGTCTGAAATACTAGATAATAGTTGTGATTTCCTTGTAGTTGATCAAACTAACTGATACTTGTGGTTCAAAGCTGTAATGCAGCTATAGTTAGTTAGACATGGAATTTCCAAATCGAGTGAAACTGTTTTCAGTGTTCTACATTTGACTCGCATTCATAATTTCGAAGGCATTGCTAAATCACTTGAAGTTAAATTGAAAACAAATGTCATCTGTCACTTCTCAGTTGGCATATACAAAACTATGAGAATAAAATGAGTCTAAGTTGAATTCAACTTGAAATGACAAATGAAGAGGCCTGAAAATCTAAACTTATTTTTTGGAAAAAAATTTTATTCCTGAATTCGTATAATGCATTGTTGGGACGCAAATGAAGTTCTAAAGCTATTCTATAATAGAAAAGGATATTTTCCATTTTATTTTTCAGAAATTTTCACGATAAATTCATAAAACTAGATTGGACCAAAATCTTGAAAACGGATATTCGGAATTTTCCTCCGAAAAAAAGAATTAAATCGATATCGGTAAAACTGAATTGAATAAGACCGAATTTTATTTTGTGTCGATTTCAGTTGCATTTCGAGTGAAAGTGAAATGTAGCAAACCTGGATGTATGTAGTGATGATATTTAATATTTTGTTTTATTTCATTTTGACTACAAACACAATTATTTGTTTAAACTATTAAGAATGATATAAATCAGAATTATAACAAAATCGGTGAAGGAGTTTACGAGATATTGGGGAATAATCCTAAAATAAGTCAATTTTCTACAAAAATAAAACGTCAAACCATTCTGTTCTTGTGTGAACGTTTTGGCAAAAAATCCAAAGTTTGCCATTTGTGTTTTCTGTGCTCAAATTCTGCCGGATCTATGCGGAAGTCATCGAAAATTGTACCATTTGGATCCGTACCACCATAAGAAGCCGAGGCGGGTATACAGATAATTGATGTCATATAAAATAAGAATTTGTGTGTGAACACAGCTTGTGTTATTCTAATCTTAAAAATCTACCCTCCCTTATTCAAAAACCCCTTAGAATGAAAAATCGAAGGTTTTTATTAAAATCGGATGAAATTTTGTGGGTATCGAATTCTATAATCATCTCACGACTTAAAAATTTCACATTCGTCAAGTGTGGATATAGCAGAAATCTCAACAAATATTTTAAATAATATCTCCGATTTAAAGTTAGCCATAAAGAGAAATGGATTGGAATTCCATTTTGTTATTGATCATAAATATCATTGTATTTTCCGTATGGAAATCTGGAAACGAGTATAGAAAACTCATGATATTTTCGTCTTCTAGTACGAAATATTAAAGTGAATTTTAAGTTTCAGAGGAGAGATCATAAAAAAAGCTAATAAAAGAATAGGACATATACCGGGGCCTTGTAACCACACTGACTCCAAATTACTAATTTAAACAATTCGAGATTCATGTTACCAAATGGCAGAATTGTGTACTGAAAAATGTTTGCACATTTCCATAAACAATGTACCTTATTAATTCATATAAACAATTAAAAAAAAAAGAAAATGTTTCTTCTGAAAAAAAAAATTAAGAAAACCTTTAATGCAACATAATGCCTCCCTATGTACATACACATATATGAGCATGTAATTTCAAAAACGAATCAAATGTTAGGTACATGAAATCATTAAACTTTCCTGGGAAACCACACCTTTCAGTGTTTTTAAGCCACACCACCACAATATTTACCACATTTATATGGGTTCTTTAATAATAATCTAGAGAAGGAAAGAAAACACTTACCCAAAGGAATTTAAAATCGTGCTTCGACCGTCGAGCAGAAAATTCAAACTACATGAGATAAAGTTCAAACAAATATAATAATAAAATATTCTGTGATTGAAGTTCAATTGTTCAAAGCTTTATTTTATAACACTTTGAAAGTCTAAGTCCAAACCATTCGATATCTGTTATAAAATTGAGATATTTCAGGCACAAACCATAACAACCAGGTCTTACTTGTTATAAAAACTTAAAGGAACCCATCGACTGTTAGTTTAGATACAAACAAAATTTATTCAACAGGCGTTCGTATATTAAATGAAATTATACATACATAATATAGAATTTTAGTATTGTATTATCCGGATCATGTTTCCTCTAGTTGGATTATATTTCACTTTTGAATTGAAAAAAAAACAACAACTACAAAGAATTCCCGTTCTCTATGGAGCGAACACTGTACTTAGCGAATTATATTTACCTATTTTTTGTGAGTATGAGAAGTTTATGAACTTCTCCTGAGTTAGAGAATCTCATTGCTTTTTTGATATGATATACATTCCATAGTTTGAAAAAATTACGATTTGAAAAACTTTTACAGTTTAAGAACTTCATTCAATTTTAACTTTACGAAAGTCAAGGTTTCTTAATCAGTATGAAAGTGCTCAAACTGAGTTAAATTTTCCAAACTGAACGATTTCACAAAATTGTTCCCAAACTTCATGAATATGATGAAATTCTTAAACTTTGCAGAGCTTTTTTTAATTTTTAACTTCCCTTAATAACAGTTAATCAAACTTTAAGTAGTTTTATTTTATATTTCCAGTAATAGAATGTATACTTTAACACATCCTACTTTGGAGTTCCATTTGAAAAAAATTTGATTTCCAAAATTAATAAAGAAATTGAAGGGAATGGCACCTATCATACGTGCGTTGATCTAATTTTTAACTAATTTGCCCAGAATCAACAAACTCTTCGCTTCTTCTCACATCATCAACCATGAAAATATAACGTTGAAAATTCTTTACAATGAAATTTTGTGTTATGAACTGTCTTCTTAATTTTGTAAATTAAGTATATCTGTTGAAATCAAAATTTAATTTCACAACTCGAAACGCGTAATATCACTAGCAAATAAAGGTTTGCTTCTCACAGTTTGAGAATCTTTCCCCTACTGGTGCACTTCTGCAATGTTCGAAAAATTTCCTAGAAATGATGACTTTGAATTTATTGATGAAACACAAATAGTGTGTTCGGAAATAAGTATGTAATAATAAAGCACACTTTACCAAAAACTGTTATATGATTAGTTTAATTTATCTCATCCTCATCCACCATTTTAATTTATTTTGGTTTTTTTTTTATTTCCCAAGTGTCAAAAGTGAAGTTTTCAGAACTGGAACTCGCTCTGTTTTCACATTTGGAACTCAGAAGATTTTCTGAACATGTTTAGAATGGAAAAAGAAACAAAAAATCGAAGTTCTAAATGCTATGAGCTTTTTAATTGCAATCGCATAAAGTTTTAGTGGAATTAGAACGATGTTAAAACTGTTTTAGTATGACACTTGGTTAAAACGACGATTTTACAAAATTTGAATACTTTCGCTAATAATTTATTAAAGTTAAAATGATCAAATAGCTATTTTATTTTTTTAAGTATCGTGTTAGCTTCATATGAATCTTTGACATTTATAAACGTAAAAAGGGTCTGTTTACCTTGTTTTTTTTTGCACGAACTGACATCGTTCAGAAACAATTTATTGAAAAAAACTAGTTACAAAATGAAAATGTTAAAAATTAAAATGGGTAAGTAAACTATTTTAAGATAGCAAAATTATATATTTTATTGAAAAGATGTGTTATACATACATACCTTATTGTTGTACTTTTAATTTATGATTATTTAATTTCAAAACTTAATACACATTTTCAGAAGAAACACTTGGCACAAATTATGTGCAATGACTAAAAAACTGTGAATTTTCTTGGAATCTAAACTATCGCCCATGTTCTGTATTTCACTTATTGTGAATTCACATGCCGAAATTGAATTTGGGTGTTCCACAATTCGTTATTGTGAATTGGAATTTCGAAAATGAAAATGGATGTTCCGCATTTCGGTTCATTCCATTTTCTAACCGAATTCAAATCACTTTTTTTTTGTGTGTGAATTGTCAGTGAAATTAGTGAAAGTGCAGTTAGTTTGTGTATATTTCTTCGTCTTCCAGCAAAATGTAAGAGAAAAATATTTATTTTTGTCATTTAAAAAAAATCAAGAAATAACTTTATTTATCAGAACAATTCATATAATATTCACACACTCACATTGCGTCAGGTAAATCTAAAACATTTGATTTGTCTCGCAAAATTTGTCTTCTCAGTTTTTCTTTTGAATTCTGCTTCCTTCTTTCCATTAAAATTGCCAATAATATTGCATCCATGTTCAAAGCACAAGAATTTCACTTTAGAAACAAAATAAAAATGGATGATTCTTTAGTTCTGACAGTTCGAAGCAATTTCGAAGTTTTCGAAATCGGTCGAAATCTAGAACATCCAATTTCATTTCACGTGAAATTCAAAAGTGATTTCAATTCACTTTCGATCGAATTCCGGAACATGGGCGTATATGTCTTAAAGTTAAACAATATAAACAGGTATTTATATTATTGGACGTTTTTTCTATTTAAAACAGAGGAAGAAGAGCAAAATTTTAAAGAATATTCCTCCCCGATGAATAGCGGAATAGGGCTGATAGTATGCATTTTGAATTTTTTCCTGTTATTCTAGAATACGGTCAAGTGCTTTTCCTGTTTACTCGAATTCTCGGCCCTATCGAAGTAACCGTCGGAGCGGAACTTTCTCCGCAACGCGTTCTTCGTCGGAGATTCAATTTCGGTTCGTAGTAGCTTTCATCGGAAGAAATTTTACAGAAATCCAAAGACGCATTGCGATGGATATAAATTTCAGACAGAGATGTGCTAATTAACCGATATATCGAAAATTCGATATATTTTCGATAATTTTTTATAAAATAAACACCATAAGCATTTTTAAACCATGACAAATCCGTGAGAGTGTAATTTATTGTTTATAAAAAGTATTTTTTTTTTCAATTATAATGCGCTAGCGTTTTCAAGTAATGTAATTAGATGCACCGATTCTTGAATCAAAACTATCGAATAAAGTCTCCTACCTATTTCCATACATGTTTTTTGTTTCCATTTGAAGTGTCAAAAGTAATAAATTGAAAAAAAAAAACTTTTGAAACGCAATATTTTATACTAGCCTTTCGGCTTGTGTTGAAATTCGACAGAAAATGAAATCTAAGAAACCCATATAACTTAAAAAATCTGAATTATTTGAAGTTTAAAGTACGTTTTTTGTTTAATTTTATTTTTTGAAATGTACACAGTGTTCGACAGTGCAAAAACAAAAATGACACACAGTGTGTAAATGCGTGTCTCAAGTATATTCTGCACATCTACGCAACTTTCCAACCATATAAAATTTATCGAAATAGGTTAAATACTTTTGGAGAAAATGGTACCACAAAATTTATTTAAGGCTATTTACATATATATAGATTTATTTGACTAAAAGGTACTTTAATCACAATGGAAATGGATCAATGCACAAACCAAACGATCACGAACATACTTTTTTCTATCCAAACATCCATTTTCTTGGTCCCAATTAATTTAACTGATTGGGCCAGATCTTCCCAAATACAGCTACAATTTCTGGTGTCCTTTTGGTGTTATCCGCTCAAATTGATGCGAACTTGTTTTTTCGTCTGCCTAAGAACAAAAAGTCTATTATAAATAGGTAACACAATTTCTCTAAAAAGAAAACACTTTCCGCAACAAGAACTTCTCGGAGGATTTCGGAGAAAATTCTGTTTGTATGTGTCAGAAATAAGACTATTAGAAGTGCTTCATCGCACACAAATGGTATGCGTTGAATTTCGTCGGACAGAATTTCCGATCAGCTGATCGGAGAAATACCTTGAAGCAAAATGTCTCCGATTCGTAGGAAATCGGAGAGAATTCCGCTCCGACGGTTACCTCGATAGGGCCGTTTATAAGCGCTACAAATATAAATGTCATAGCTTCAAAGCTATCGCGTAGTAACATAAAGATAACGTAACGTAAAGATAATTTCTTTTATTAATTTACTAACAATATCCGAACATTTATCTGCTCCACTCTTTTCTGTTAAATTAAAATTGTGACATGACTTCCTTGAAAACAGTCTAGATAGTGTTTATTATTTTGTCTTGAATCTACTTGGCAAAAGCCACGGTTCTATGCGCCAACGTCAAACAAACTCTTAGGACCCTATTATGACTGGCGAACGTTTGGACGATTTGGCGAATAACCATTGCCTTGGTATTATGAATATCGAACTATGACGTTCGCCTTTGAAAACATTTCTGTCAAAAAGCGGATATGAAATGTCATTAATAAGTGAAACTTCAAATTCAATCAAAAATATTTGTCAATGGAATATAGTGCATTGTTTAAAAAAAAAAAATAAATAAAATAAAATATGATTACCAGTGTTAATTTGTTTTTTGAAGATGAGGATGAAAACGAGAAATGTGTAGACTGAGAAGAAGGTTACGAGATAGCTCCAACCCACTTCAAATTCCAGATAACTTGTAAGAACAATATTAATAAATATTTTTCAGTTCAACAATTATTCTTTTTATAATTTTGAATGGCCCAAATGTATTGTTCGATGGGTTCACAGCCTGTTGAAGACTGAGTAACCCATCCACAGCCTTTTCCAAAGGGTAAACATTTTAATTTGAAGTCTAGCCAAACTTTTGAAGATCATTTTTAATAATTTTTGTTTACATACCTTATTCCACTCTTTTCTTTTGGGGTGAGTTGGTCCTTAGGAGTTGAGGGCAATATCAAACTGATTCCCATATTGTTTGATTTTCCTTGAACTACCTTCTTATATTTTAACTTATTTTAAAAAACAAAAACTGCAATTTTATTCAAAGTCACCAACACACGAATTACAGTTCAACCCATTTTGACAGATAAAGGCGAATGTTCGCTAATTGTAATAGAACGACATTTGAATTCGCCAAATTTTTGACCTTTAAGGCTGTAGGTGATTCGCAAACGTAAAGGACTATTCACATGAGAGCGACCAACGACCGACGCATTAACGAACATTCGCCCATTTTGACATTTCGTTCACATGCATTTTTTTTTATTCGTCGCGAATGGTGTTTACTTAGACAACTTAGAATGATTTTGAGGTTAGTCGCGCGCGAACAATTCTGTATAACGCGATTCAGAAGAAACCCGAAATTGCAACCCGAAAAGGAAGAAACTCACGTTGTACACAAATATCTTATTTTTAAATAAAACACAAAGAAATTTAATTGGGCAAAACATTCGAAAAAAACAAAATATTAGTTTATGCCGACAAACTAGCTAGCTGACTTGCCGCCGTCGCCGTGAGAGCTGAATAAAGACTGCCTAAAATAAATTTCTTTCTAACAAAGGAAGACGCATTTTCTTTTGTATGCGCTTTCGTATAAAGAGTAATATAGAATATGAATTTGGATGTTTGCTGATTTGTTGATATTGGTAATTTGAGACTCGTACGCCTGCGTTCGATACAAATTCATTCGTTGCAGTGTGGATGGTATGTGGAACGCGAATAGTGTTTGACAGTTCGTAGCAATCATATTGCAATTCGCGACGAACAATTTTTCTGAAATTTCTCTCATTTTAGCAATTGCAACGCAAAATTTAATATATTATCATTAAATTAAACTAGATTTCTACTCGTTTGTAAAGTTTTTGTCAAGAATTTAGGCTTTGTTTTTTGTATTCGTTATTCGTTGGTCGCTCTCATGTGCATAGTCCTTAAATGCCAAACAGTCACATTCACCTACGGAAAGTTCGAAAAGTTCTCAAACTGTGCAGTGCTTGTAAAGCTTGAGGAAAATGTTGGGTGCTTCCCAAATTATTGGAGTAACATATGTCAAGAGGTTTTCAAACGTAGCTTAGATTCTCCAAACGCAAATTGCAAAAATCAACTTTTCGAAAACCAAAATCGAAATCTTTATATAAAAGCATTATTTTCGATAACACAGTTTGCTACACTTATATGCTCGATAACATCATTTGCGGGGTCACTCCGCAGTAAAGAAATTGAGTTGACGAAAAAAATATTGATAAGCTAGGAAGCGTGTTCGTAAACGTCAAATGCAAGAAAATTAACTGAAGTTGATCAAATTGATTTGCAAGCAAGACGATTGCATATTTGACGATAGCAATATCTGCGTCAAAAAATGACGATCATTTGACGATCAAATTGACAATGATTTAAAGTTTTCGAAAAATATCATATGCTGTACTTTAGCGTATTATAGTTAGTTTGAGTAAAGGGTCCAAAGTTTAGTACTGTTTGGTTCTTTTCAATAATATCGTTTTCCTACAATATGTCGACCTTCTCCAGAAAAGTAGCATCTCAAGATATAGTAATAAGAAAATTTAACGCCATTTTCACAAAAACGTATGTGCTAGCGATGTATAAAAAATCTCTCCACCACAACTCAGCTCGGACGGAATTCTTTGAGAATGAAAGTTTGTAGACCTTATTTATTTTTGTGGATAAATTAAAACTAATCATCAATTTTGCAATATTTTCAAGTTCTAATATAATTTATTCCTTTGTTCGTTTTATTTATAATAATATCTTCCATTTTGTTTTTGCTCATTTTTATAAGTTATTATTTTTTTTTAATATTACAATTATCATTTTTAATAATATGTTAATTGTTAAATATATATGTATATATAAATAATGTTGAATATAATATATGTATATAGCATCTAATATATTGTAATAAATATCTTGCAAATATTGTATATGTATATTTAAAACACATATGAATTCAATATTCATACTTTAACATTGTAATATCATTAATAATAGTAATTTATAAATTCAAATTAATAATATAATAATAATATAGTTAATTAATAATGCTTATTAAAAAACCATGATCAAATAAATTTTTAAAAATTTTATTTAACATGAAAACGCGATAGCTGATTTGAAATTATAACAAATTTGATACCTTTTTTAAATAAAAATGAAGCGCATAGCTTGGTAATGTATAACTTTTTAATGTTTATAATCAAGAGATTCTTTCTAATGCTAAATAAAATAGTAAAATTTTTTGCCTGTTAGTTTTTTTTTTAATTTTATTTTTAAACTTAAATAGGCTTGGATAAGTTTTAAATATTTTTATTTTTAGTCTTTTATTGGTAAAATTCCATTATTTAAAATTTATTTTACTAATATTCGTATCTAAGACTAAAAACTCTACATAATATTTTCCGTATTTTAGTGGTTTTCGAGATTTAATTCTTATTATTTTTTTTTCATGGTTTGAATCTATTTTATGACTGGCTTGAAATTACAAAAAAGAAAAAAAAAACAAAACGCTTCTATTGCGAATTTGATTTTTGTCTTATTTTAAAATTGTATAAGGTCTTAATGCTATTTTTATTTCTGTTTTTAACTTTATTTGTTGTGTTTTTGTTTAATGCTTTAATTTTAATTATTTTTTGTTTGTGTTATAAAATGCCTGCGATTTAAATCTTTTTGTTTGATTAAGTTTATTTTTAATATTTTTGTTTTTTGTTTTGCATAATTGCTAAGTACTTTATTTTAAGAAAATAATAACTTTAACTTATCTATGGATTTTGCGTATTCAAATTCCATTGAGCAAATTGCTCTTGCCATTGATTATTCGCATTTGCCTGAAAAACAAAAAGAAATTTACATATTATTTTATTTTCGTAAACAAAAAATATTAATGGGGTTTTAACTTTAATAAATAATAAAAGAAAATTTTTTTACAAAGGTGTGAATGTTTGAATTTGGATAATTTTTTGTTTTTTAGCAACGCTTATGGACTATTACGACAATTTGAGTGCGAAAAACCATTTGTCCCATAGAACAATTATCTAGGGGTATCACAACACTGTGCAGCAAACTGTACTTCATTCAAATTCGCTTTTTCCTTCGAGCTGACAAGAGGCGTGTTTATATAAACGAGTTTTGGAACAGATAACCAAGAAGACTTTATAATATTTTTTCCAAATGACCAAATATTTTTACTAAGCTTTTGGATGTTGTGGTGTCTTATGATGTAGGTTGGTCGTGTAAGATATTTTGTTCTCCCGATTCGAGGTATATCTGGCTTGCCTGTACTTATTCCGTATTTTGTTACTGTTTTTTTTTTTTTTAGCTTCGGAAGCTTTACTATCCCACACTGATATTCTCTTCTCAGCCATAGTCGTACCAAGAATTCGCTTTGGAACTTACTCCTTTAGTCCAATCAGGGGTGAAAGTTTTCAATATATTGAGATTTATGCCTGTTATCATATAAGCACTATCAAGGAAACATTCTATACTTTATCTAACAAAAGTTGTCAGGCATTATGGGAGAGCCTTTTTAATTCAGTAGCGCCACAATATACTGAAATAAAAGAAAACCCAATGTAAAATATTTATACCCGCCAATGCAAATATAAAATAAAATGCACGACTGAGTCGCACGAACTTGCTCCCATGTAATAGACTAGGAATTTTAAAATCGAAAGTTATTAGAGAAAACTGTTCATAAGGATAAAATTATCATAATTTTTTAAATTCTTTTAGTCGTAAGAGACAAAAACAGAATGCTATGCAAATATGAATTTATGCAAGAACAAAAATTATAAGTCGTTGTAGTGGATTCTTAATAAAATAGATAAGGTTTAATATACAAAATTTGTAAGACATTTTAAAAAAAAAAATTTGGTACGTCAATTTTAGGTTTTTATTATTGTAAGAATGCAAATTAAATTTCCAAAAAAAATATTGAGCCGTTTTTGAGATATCGAATTTTCCAAAACAAAAAAACATGTATTTTTACAAAAATTCAAAAAAAAATTTTTTTTTTAAGTTTTGAAATGCTATGTTTTAAAACTTTTTAGAAGCATCTCTGTAAAAAATTTCATTAAAATCTGTTATGTCGACAATGAGTAATTCAAAATTTGAAAAAATGGTTCTATGGTAGGTACGAGCTGAAATATCTTATTTTCAATTTTTTTTATTAAATTAAAAAATTAACTAAAATTAAAAATTAATTGAAAGAAAAAAATTTTTATCGAAATTTTAGGCGCCGTTTTCGAGAAAAATACGATTTTTGAAAACCATTTTTTAACATTTGTATGGTGGGTACCTTTATTTTTAGCTAAAATACATTTTTTCTTCTCACATCGTATAGATTATATTGAGAAACTTTTATTTATCAAGTTTAAAAAAAATCTCGCATGCGGTTTTCGAAGTATTGAGTTTTAAAAAACAAATTTTGAATTTTTTTTAAAAATCCGTTTTTTTTTTTTTAATTTGAATACACAATTCTATTCAAATTTTTAGTGAGCCTTAGGAAAAAAAATGATCAAAATCGGTGATACCGTTTTCGAGAAAATTAAAAGCAAACAAAATGATTCCATTTTCAACCATTACCTAGCTTTAATTACGCGTAAATGAATTTTTTTGTATTTTTAGTTCTTGAATCTGTCGAACAGTTTTTGAGAAAAAAAAATATTTATAAAACTTCGAAAAAAATTCGTATGGCAGGTACCGTTATATTTGGTCTTAAAAAAAAAAAACGTATGGGGGGAAAAAATTAAAAATTATATCTACCAAGTTTATAGAAAATCGGTCGAGTCGTTTAGGCTGTAGTCGAACAGACAGACAGATAGAATTGCGAGACCCACTTTTTTTGTCGTAATGTCAACTTTGATCAAAATCTCGAGTTCGATTTTTTTACGAATGCATAACTTGCCTTATAGTACCTATAAGTCGCAAGTAAAAATGCGGCACAGTGCCTCATGACCGATATTCTATAATGGCAAGGGCAGGCTGGATTGAATGATAGTCATTAATGAGCTTCAAATAAGAGATAATTTATTGAAAGCCATTACAGTCGAATTGAGAAGCATATACAACAAAGTGTAGTAATGTATTTATCAGGATCAGATGAAAGTCTGGTTAGAAAAGTCTGCAGGAACAGGTCACATAATTCCAGCAGCAGAGCTACAAAGCAATTCAGATTAAAATCTACCAATTCTAGAGACACTCTTCCACATTTGCTAAAACCTGGTCCGTATTCCTCTGCTATGGAGAGAAGTTTATGTTGTGTTCATACCCAAAGCCTTTAAATATTCCTAAGTTAACCCTCACCTAGTAGTCTATTATCATTCCATCTTAAAACACTTGATATATTGAAATCCATTTACGTACAAGCATCGATACGAGACTTCTGTCTTCTGCGCAACATGCTTACTGTAAAGGAAGATCGGTAGATACTGATTAAGGTTCGCTAGTACGAACTAGTGAATACTCCATCCACCATAAGAAGTAAATTATGGTTGCTTTTCTAAAAATAGAAGGCGCTTTTAACAACGCCGACACATCTGCAATCGCATCTCCTCTCCACTGTCATATCTTAAGATAGATGAGTCGCTTGGTATACTGATTAACCAAATTCAAAATAAGGCGGCTTTTCTGTTCTTTCTCCCCTTCTCTGGAACTTGGTAGTAAATGAGCTGCTAACATATCGTTTTTTAGGTAATGATGCAATTATATTGTGAAAAAAATTCCGGATCTAATGAAAAATATCCTGTGAACCTAAAAACTATAATTGCAGAGCCACGCGCATAATTAACAACACGTCTCTCATTGCCTCTCATTGATTTGATAATAAGTTTTTCGTCTCTCCTGAAAAATCGACTTTTCTGGGTTACGAGGTATTCAATCTACAGCGACGATATGTACCTGCAAACGAAGAGCTAAAGAGTGCTTGCTTATGCGGACGATGCTATTTCCGTATCAGGAAAGTATCCTTAAAGATTAACAAACTGGACAGAGCGATGTGCCCTGGAAATCAACCCTCACAAAAGGAAAAAGTTGCGTAATCTCCCGTTTTGGCGATTTGGTATGACCAGCAAGATCGCTCGATTTAACCATCCCAGACTTCTTTCTTTGGTGCTAATTGAATTCGCAAGCCAACAAGCCTCACACAATCGCAGTCTGTAAGGAATGCTACCAGTTCTCACAGGAAATCTTGCGGAACGTCAAGGAACATGGGATGAAACGTGCACAAATGTCTCTCAACACTGGCGACAGCCGCTTGACAGATATCATCTTTTCCACTCAACAAAAAAAAAGTGTAAAGATCCAAATAAAGATTTTCATCAATCAAAATAATTTTTTGTTATTTAGTAAAAAAGCAATTCAAAAACAAAAGTGGATGATTAATTTTGCGGCACCTTGTACAAGAAAGTGTCCAAGAGGCTAGATCAGCACTCTTCTTATACAAAAAAGCTACGAGTACAAAGGAACAAATGGGAACTCTAGCCCCGCATCAGTGATGATGCCGATCCTTACTTATGGAGCAGCGGTTTGAGGACCGCTCTAGGAAAGGCTGCAAATTACGACGAGCTAAGCAAATAAAGGACTAAGAAAGCGCTAAGAAAGGACTCCTTCTGCCGGTCTAGACCTTTGGTTAAATCTGCCATCCCTCGATATTTGCTGCAAACAGATGGCGGCGAGAACAGCTGACCGCCTAAAAGATTCTTTACAATGGACCAATAACTAAATTGGCCATTCCATCATTCTTAACACATTCGGATAACTTTCAAGTCACATTGTTTACACTATCCTGAAACTACAGTTCGCCAAAAACTTCCAAGTCACCATTCCTTAAAAATCTCTCTGGGAGGCTATGAAGTTCTTGGATGATGATTCTATCCATTTTTATACCGACGGATAGAATATTGATGATTGGGTTTTTGAGGGTGTGTACCCAGATAGATGAAAATTATGTACCTCTTTCCGTCTTACAAATCACAGATGCGTGTTCCAGTCGGAACTTATTGCGATTAAAGAAGTCCTGTTTTGGCTCAAAGAGTAATCAACTACTTACGAGTATATCCGCATCTTCTCTGATTGTCAAGAAGCTATTAAATCTTTCGTCTCGATCTTCGATCTCTACTAACTCTATAACAGCTCTTAACTGCCGTTCATATCTTATGGAGAGGGCGCAGCACTTCAATTTTCACCTCTGTTGGGTGTCAGACCATAGGGACATTCCCGGGAACTATAAGCCTGATGAACTGGCCAAAAGTGGTACAACATTACCTATATATTACCTTATAAAAATCAAACAAGATGCTATAGAGATGACAAACCTAAGACGGAACAATTTAACCACCTGTATAATGACAAAACAGATCTGGCCGATGCTTGATCTGATACACTCTGAGTTTTTGTTATCTTTAAGAACATGGCATATCATAACCGGACACTGTCTTATAAAAAACGATTTTTGCAGAAGCTGTATGGACGAAGACGAGGTAGAATCAGATCCTCGTCTTTTATGTACATGCCATTCTCTATCCTATAGACATACGAGTAGAAAATATCTAGATTCATGCGGTATTAAAATGGACCAACACTGGTCTAAATGTGTCAGCTGTGACGCTGGCAGCTACCTCAACTTAGCCTAACCTGGACAGAAAAGCAGAAACCAAGAAGAGTTATGAACACTGAAATCGCCCATAGCAAACATTTTGGGTCGGGCAAATCCGTAACAATTGTTCGTGTGGAAATCAGATAGCACATCAAGTTCTTTATAACTGAAATTGCTTTCTAAGCTGGGGCTCCTATAATTAAAACAAACGTGGATGATGTGCGTACTAACAGAAATTTTAAGTATTATTCAATTGAGGTTAGTGGCTTTCACTTAACGCGGAAATATTTTATCTTTACTTAACAGAGTGGATTTTTTTAACCACGAATGAATAAGTCTGAATTAGTAGTATAAAATTGGCCATTAGTTCGCGATGAAAAGCTTATAGAAGTCAAACGATCAAAATTTTATGTGCGTTAGCGGGGCACTTATCTTAACTTCCTTTGCAATGGACAATTTGTTCCCACACATTTACCAGACGAGTGACTGCCAGCACATCTTTTCGTATAAAAGTTAATTATTTGCTGCCCTTGCTAATTGAAGTGTCGTCTCCAACAAAATAACGAAAAGCTTTTAAAAAACACAGAAAATTTCTAAATTTGCAGAACAAAATCACAAAATAAGAGTTAAGCACCGAAAGCCATTCTGTAACGAAAGAAACACCAATAAAACTCAAATGACATTTTTCCGCACAAAAATAATTCTGAGCGAAAATCGAACAGAGACTTCACCAAATAATCTACTGTCAATTTCAATTTGTCAAAAACAGCATACTCCATAATGAAAAGTGGAACACGTGCGACATATTCCTAATTGTTTTTTCTTTTAACGATTTAAGGATTAAGTTTAAAAAAAACTGTATATTTCAATAATTTAATTAAAAGGAAAATAAAAAACATTTGCTCGTATGACGATTGTCAAAAAGCAATTGATAATTGATTAATATTGAAATTTGGTATTTTAAAACACAGTTTATTAAAAACACTGAAACAATGTTTAGCATTTATCAATTGGTTTGTTAAATGTCAATTTTTAATATATGTCAATTGGTAATTGACAATCGTGAAAAGATTGTGTCTTTTACATTTAATGTCAAATACTACTTCATGCATTTTATAGTTTACCTTTTCATTCCAGTCTGGATTATACGATTGTGATTCATCAAAATCTGTAATGGCATATTGATATAGTATTGAGTATTTGTAAGTAATTCATTCAATACCAACTCAAATAAAAAAAATGTGTATATATAGTTTTTCTTCAACTCTAAGGTGAAATTATGTTTTTTATTCGAAAGTCGAAGACACACTTTACAACCAAACTATAATTTAACCTTAAAAAGTTTTATTTTTCTGAAATAAATCTGCAATTTGGACAAGAAATTTGATTTCACTAATTTTTTTCAGAACCCAATATTCGATAGTGTGTCATCACTTTAAAAAAAAAATAATAATGAAGACTAATTTATATTGTAGATGCTAATAAACAAGATATGCTGAGACCTTTAATTTTAATTTGTTTTAGCTGGAACAAAAAGCTGTTAAATTTTCAAATGCAGCTCAAAAAGGGACAATACACACAGCTTATTTCGGACAAGTACAATGTTTCAACACGATTTCTAAGGAGCTGCAAAGCCAAAGCCTAACACACAAATGATTTCTTAAAAAATGAATGTTTGAAAGTGATCAAAAGAAACTGCAGGTAATTTGAGTCTGAAAATAGATTTATAACAAGCTTATGAGATTTTATGAAAGAACTAGATAATCATGTTTGTTTGATATCTATTCCAAGCGTTAAATAGGTTTGTGGTTGATTGCTGACTGACTAACACAAAGTTAGGACCATGACTTTTCAATAATATGAACACTTAATGAAATAATTGATAAAATTTCTTCTTTTTTTTTTGCAAACATATTTATTTAGCAATAGAAAACAGTAAATCCGAAAAGTTCAACTATCTAGATTCTAGGTAATATCATGTTAACTTATGGTGGATCGGGCTATAATGTTCGAAACACCACAGAACAAGCAAATGCTCTAAGCGCATTTGAAATACTTTCCCATGTCTCGGACTGCAGCATAATAACATTACCTGTTACCACCAAGCTGAAACTTTTCTTGTCCAACATAAAACCATCAACGTGAAATCTTTTAACACCTTATCTACTTGAAGGATTTAGAAAAAGTAATTTATAACTCCACAAGATCAGAAGTATTGATACATATGGCCCTTTGTCGAAAATTTAACAACATATGATTTACCCTATGATTTAGACTCAGTTCATCCAGCGATTTCTTCTATTTTAGCATATTTAGATTGACCTTCCTATGCTTCGCAGTGTCAACACTGTTCAACAATGTTCAGACAACTTTCTAAGCTTGTAGTTCAGAACAGATTAATTTAAGAATTTTAAGTTTCTATAGGTATAGATTCTATAGAAGAAGTCGGAGAGATACCAGTCGCATTCCCAAATCCACAAGCTATAAATTTGAAGTCTAAATAGCTTCATTACAAAACATTCTACGTTAAAGTGGGCGTGGCAGTTGGTGTAAGAAACATCAATGTCTACAGTAAAGTTGAATGATATAAACAAGCCCCATCCACGATTACTTTAAGCTAACAAAACAACTCAGTTCGAAGTGAAAAACTTTTGACGAAATACCAGACCACATTTTCGGTACATGCGATCACCTGACATAAGAGAAATAACTACCTTTCGCATGCATATGCATCGGTATCGAAACAATGCGAACTTGTTTTAAAAAATTCAGCCACACAAGGTCTTCGAAAATACTGCTCAGAGAGTCATCATTAAATTCGTCAAGGAGACTTTTAAGTCTAGAAAGGCCTGATACAATGAAGAACACTCTGAAAGCAAATGACATCAAGTGGTAAGCTGATGAATATAAGGTACTGGTGTGGGAATTGGAAAGTCTTCTTTTCAAGTCGAGATAAAGGGGATTTCAAGGGCGGGTAGATATTGAAACGGAATATAACATGCTGTGTGTAAGATATTAACAAAATTGTTTTTTTAATTGAAAAGACCATGTGCTGGAATATGACATCGTTGAAATTCCCGACTCGGCTTCTTATGGTGGCACGGATCCGCCGTGAAGTTGAAGTCAGCGAAAGGCCGAGTTCTTGGTCACTGCTAGGACCTGACTGCTTCGAGTTCTGCTGTACACTTTCACGGATCTCGACGGTGTTTTTCGTCCGATCTTGAATTTCTTTGACGTACGATTGATTGCCGAACCGGACGTATCAAATTTTACGGTGATCGCATCGGTAAATGAATAATAAATAACAGATTTCACAGATGACACCAAACTTAACAAAACTAATAACGGGACATTTCAGTATTGCACAACTTTATTGTGCACAGATCAATGAGAAAGCAGCAGAATTTTTAGCCGAAATAGGAGTATTAATAATACATGACATGAATTGAAGAATATTAGAAAATATGACCTTAGATAAAACCAAATTAGAATAGGATGCTTGTAGGTTAGAAACTTGGAAAGATATTCAACAAGCTAAAGGCCCCAATTGATTACTGTAAACTAACAAGACCCTTCAGTTCGAAGTGAAAGATTTTCGATGAAATACCTGACCACATTTTAGGTTCAAGTGATGCACTTATTCACCAAAGACATAGCTACCCTGAACATCACCAGATAGAAGAGAAATAATATCCCTTTCTGAAACTTCTCCAAATACTCTTCTTTCTCAAAGTAACAAGATGAAGAGCTGTGGGATGAGCAATTTCAAAAGTGGGCACAGTCAATGCAGTGCAGTCAATCCCAATATAAAATTATTCCTTAACTGGATTTTTTAAATTCGATCGCCATTAACCTTTATGTGACCAAAATTTCATCTTTGTTGGAATGAGGTAGGTAAGTCCAACATTTATAGTACACTTTAACTCAATCCTGACAAAAATGTTTAAAACGTCTTTTTAAAAAAACTTATCCGTTATCCAGTGTGATAGCTCAAAACATTTTGTCAACGATCTGATCGGCCCATGTCGGTGTGGCCTTAGGACAAGCAATTCAACCGTTGTCGATGAAAAGTTCACACTCCCGCAGATTTTGAAAAAAAGTTTTTGGAATTCCAGATCTAAACACTAAACCATTTATTTGATTTTAAAATCACACATGATAGCGATGATTAATACAGGCATCCCTGCGAATTTCGCCCGCTTGCGCAAGATAGCGACGAAGAAATTTCACTGCATAGTCAAAGTCGTTGAGAACACCACCGAACCCTTTGATGTTGGGAAAGGTCTGTGGCTTCTTAAATATCTTTCTTGAAGCAATTACGAGTATACGTAACTCACAAGTCAACAACAGAGGTTTGAAGTGAAGACAAGACGATGTATTTGTTGCCATTGAGAAAAGAATCTTAACATCGTCTACTCAAGGCAAAACGACACGAGGAATAGTTATAACTTTGAACAAGTCAAGGTCCTTGTCTCCATGTGCTAAAATATTTCCTTTGAAAATGACATCAGTACATAGATCGGGCTTAGAAGGAATTTAAGTACCCAGAAGACTATACAAGACTTTAATATTCCGGTCCTACTCTATTGGGAAGAAGCACGCCCATTGAAAAGATCAGAAGAAAATTAGTGTGTATCGAAGAAGTGTGGTGGAGAAAATTCATCGACGAGTTTTATGGGCTGAAATGGGTAGGAAACTTGATGCATATGGCCATCAACTCAAAGCCCAACGAATTTTCCGACGCTGAAGGTATTCCTAGAAGAGGGATATTGTCAACCACCTTGGCTGTCAGCGCCATCTTAAGTACGTAAGATGACGATTTGTAATCGAAGCATTTGCTTTAAATACTGTGGTACAAGGACAATTGGCGCGAATATGTTTCGGTGGTCTGTGGTGGCCATGTTGTTTTGGTGACATCTCTTGTTTATTATTCAGTTACTGATGCCAAATCACGATGGCAAGTTAGACGCTTGAACAGCACGTTTAAATGAGTGTTCGTTAGTACAAACGTTATGACCATCTTATGGTAGACGTGGTGGCCCTTCACAGTGGACTCATAAACGTTTGGTTGCCAAATTTGAGACGACCGGTTCGGTAGTCAGTCAGCCAACATTCGTTCGTCAAATAAACGCAATATCGGCCGAAAACATCGTCGCGCTCCGTAAAAGTATAAAGCAGAACCCGAGGCAGTAAATTCCTCGCCGTGCATAAGAACTCGCCTTTTCATAGCCGTTTGTTCGCTGACTGCTGACTTCGGAGCGTTTGAAAGTCGACCCCAATTTTTTGTGTTGCTCAAATTCCACCAGATTTATTCGAGAGAGTCATTGAAAATTAACGCCTTGGATCCATGCCATCGTATGAAGTGTAATGCTAGATACACACGAGGCAACCGTTGCAGCAACGCAGCCATGTTGAAGAAACTGTTGCTTCTTGTATAGCTGTGTTGCCCACTGATTTTGTATTGCTAAAACCGTTGCCAGGAATATCAAAAAATTTTGATATTTTCGGACAGTACTGTGGTTGCGCCAACAGCTGCCACGTGTGTAGTGAACAAACGAAACACGTTGCTGCTACGATTACCTCGTGTGTATCTAGCATAAGGCTATAACTTTGGACTGCGATATATAAAATTTAGTTTGAAAAGTACACTGCAGGCCAAAAGTTTGAGTCCAACATAATCAACTGACTTCATTAATGCCTGGGGGTTGATTTTTTGAATTAAAGATTGGGTTTTTACCTATTTTTTTTATCTGAACAATACGCAATACCTTCAGGTAGTTGGGTTTTTATTACTGATTTTTTTTTAAAAGGGTGTTTTTTCATAAATGTGGAAAAACCGATTATATGGATTATTGAGACGTATTTGGGTTTTTCATAATTATAAATTTTTATGACTTTTGCTTGTTGATTCAGCACTTTTTTATGACGCCGAACATAAAAAAGGTTTTCAAAACCGAAAAATGTTGGACCTGGATTGCAAGTTTTTTATATAAAACCCACGTTTTGAAGTCATAAGCATTTATTTGAGATTCTTTATCTTTTGAGTAAACACCTAGTTTAAAATGCGAAAAGTTGCGGAAACCACGATTGAAAAACGTTCTGCAATCATCACTCTTATTAAAGAAGGCAAATCGCAGCGGGAAGTTGCTTCGCAGTTGAAGATATCGAAGGGCTGCGTTCAAAGTGCCATTGAGCGGCACGCTCAAACCGGACTTCTTGAGGATAAATCACGGTCAGGACGGCCTAGATCTACAACTAAACACGAGGATCTGCTAATAGTAACAACGAGCAAACGAAATACGCAAAAAACAACCGGAAATACGTGCTGAAATAAATACAATACGGAATAAGTCGCTGTCCTTGACAACCGTCAAACGGAGCCTAAGAGATGCTGGACTATTTGGACGAGTTGCTGTTCGAAAACCCCTTCTTCGACCACAAAACAAGCTGAAACGGTTAGAGAGGGCCAAAAAGCATAGAGACTGGACGGAAGAAGATTTTAATAGAGTTTTATGGAGCGATGAATCCAAGTTCGAGGTATTTGGCACAAAACGGAGGGTTTTCGTTAGACGCAGCGCTGAACAAAAGATGCTACCCGACTGTATAGTTCCTACCGTCAAGCATGGAGGTGGTTCTGTGCTGGTCTGGGGATGTTTCCCTTCAAATGGAATGGGAAACTTGACTCGAATTATTGGAAAAATGAACAAGGAGGCGTATAAGAAGATACTTGAAGAAAACGCTTTGATCTCTGGACTAAGATTGATTGGTGAAGGATTCGTATTCCAACAGGACAATGACCTTAAACACACGTCGAGACTTTGCCAGGATTACCTAAAGCAGAGAGAAGACGAAGAAATTTTAAAAGTCATGACGTGGCCGCCGCAATCACCGGATATAAACCCTATAGAGTTATTGTGGGAGGAGCTGGGTAGAAGGGTCAAGGATCAATGCCTTTCATCGGAATCTGCGTTGTGGAATACATTACAGGATTGCTGGAACAATATACCATATGAAAAAATTCAAAAACTTTAAGTAGATTGCCAAGAATTGTAAAAAAAGTAATCCGAGTGTAAAGGAGGCTTTCTCGACGAAAAATTGGATTAAATCATTTTTTATTTTTAAAATAAATTCCTTCTTGTAAACAACATAATGAAAATATTTTTCTCCTTATTTTGTTTTTATTTATGCTCCTTCTCATTTTTTACTAAAAAGTTTTTTTCGGTGCTAGAATTTGGTTTTTCTTCGAAAAATGAGGGTGGATTCAAACTTTTGGCCTGCAGTGTAAGTGTTATACAGTTAATATAATATAATATAATATAATATAATATAATATAATATAATATAATATAATATAATATAATATAATATAATATAATATAATATAATATAATATAATATTTTTCTGTTTCGCTAAGTTGATATAGCTATTTATGTTTGTACAGACGTCCTAAGTCCACACTTTCTTAGGCCGCGGCCACGCAGTAAGCGGCTGAGCGGCTGAGCGGAAAAAAAAATATAAAACATATGAAATCACATAGAAGCGGCCACGCTATGAGCGAGCGGCGAAACAAAATTCTGAGCGGCTAAGCGGCGCCGCTCAGCAACCAAACCTGTTTTAATTTTAAGTAATGTTCTGAGCGGCAAGAAGTAAAGATGGCCAAAGTAAACATTGAGTTGTTAATTTCGTGTGTGCAATCTCGACCAGATTTACTAATCGCTCAAAAGCAGTCGCTCAGTGCCTGGCCATACGTCGCTTAGAGCTGCCGCTCAGCCGCTAGCCGCTCAGCCGCTTAGCCGCTCAGCCGCTTACTGCGTGGCCGAGGCCTTAGAGTTCAATTAAATGTCGGATTCAACCTGCCATGACTTCTGCTTAGAGACCTAAGAGCCACTAATGAAAAAATGTTTTCCTGGATGTGTTTATGATAGGTAGATATTGCAACAAAAAAGTGGTATCAAGTAGGGATATTAAAGTGGAATGACTCCTTTTGAACGTACAAAAATCCAGAGCCTTATTAAATGCTTCTTATCTTAGGAAAAAACTCCAAAAACATTATTTGAAGCAGTTCTGAAGTCACCATGTTTGTTATCACACAAGATATAGTGACTAAAATTCATACTGTTTAAGAACTACGAGTTTCTCAACCACATATCTACTTTCTGATGTTCCTTACACGGACCCGATCTTATTACGGAAGAGATGGGCGATAAATAGCCCAATGAAATTAGGTTTTTAATATCCAGAAAAATACTGTGTCGAATATCGTCCGTGGCTGGCAGAAAAAAAAATCAGTTATTTGATCGAACCAATTCTTCTTTTTTGAATCTGACGAATGTTTTATACCAATTCATCAAACCTCAAGTTCTTCATTTGATTAGCCCCAAAAACTCGTGCCTTATGGTATACATTTTTCTATTTTAACAGTTTTATGTTATTCTGATCAAAAGGGAATATTTGTTCAATAAAATTTTCATTTCTTGCTTTCATGGATATAACACCGAGGAAGAGATTTTCAGGGTGTCTGAAAACATGACAATGGCCTAGAGATACATTGTCAAGAAATGCGGATTGAGTTTGGGAGCTGTCAAAAAAAAAAAAGAAGAAAAAGAGGCTGGGTGCGACCCACACTGATAACTTCCCATTTGTGGTCTTGAAAACTTTATATTTAGTTTTTTTCAGATAACCAAATTTTCAGCGAAACAAACTTTAGCTGTAAAATTCAAACAAAAATTATTTTAAGATTGAAAAGCATTTTAATAAGAGATTTGAAGAGATTTGCTGCACTCCTTGACATGTTCTCGGTTCCGCAATGTGTTTGTTGTTGCATTTTAACACCTCCATTGAAGAAGATGGTTTGGGTTACCTAATGTGGTTGTTGTTGCACATTTAACCCTTTGGTGAGCTCGTTAACTTGTTTCGGTCAGGTATTGTATCTGTTGTGGTAATTAGTATGATATTTCGATCATAGAGCAGTAGATGGAAGATCGAAGTGTAATTGTTGTTGCGGTTTTTCCGAATTGAAAGGCTGTGATCTGCACTGGATATACAATGACTCCTGTTTTAAAAATCGATGATGCTTTTGGCATACTATGTTATTAGGAAATTTTATTAGGATACTTAGGCGCTCATTTTATGTTTTTTTTTTTTTAGAAAATGTGTTTAACTAATTTTAAACTTTTCTATTTAAAATGTTAAATTTCTTGTAATAATTACGAAGGTTGGTAGGTACATATTATATACTGAATTATAGATGTCCGTGTTTTTTAATATATTTAAGAAAACCTTGAGTAGAATTTTACATCTTTTTCATGGACAAAAAGATAAAAACATATTGTGACGTTTTCTTCAATTTTACCATAGCTGTTAATGGAATTTGAATATGTGGGACTTGGGTACAACAGTACATACATTCTTCTAAAAACTAAGTTGATAATAAAATTATAAAATTATGTATTATATTATAGAAATTACTTTATTATTTCGGTTCCAAACATTTTAATTGAAAAAAATTTTAAAACGAAATATTCAAATATAAACCATTTGTTGGAAATTGTATTATGTATAAAATTAAATAATGGCAAAGTCAATATCATTGCTCGTTCTCAAGATATTCTAGTCGAAAAACAAATATTACCACTTTTTAGTAGATTTTTTTATATTTTTGTTCAAACTTTCAATTCGATACTTGTCAAAATTTAACCATATGTTAATAATTGTATTATGTCGATACTTTCCCGTAAGAATGTACTAAGCGACAATTTTTTCGAAAATGACTTTTTGATGAGGAAATATACTATATGTTAAGGGCCACGTTTTGGCCTGGGATTCACCAACCTATTATGCATGAAAAGGAAACTAGAGTACAAATAAATAAAATTTATCAACTGCCATGTTTTCTCATTAAAATAATGTTGCCCCCTGAAATTTGTACTATTCGCCAAAAAAATTATGCTAAGCGACATTAATAAAGATCTCATTGTCGTGAGCAACAAAAAATTTTGTTAGATGTCACTTAGTTTAACCAAAATTGTCTCTTAGCACACTATGATTCAACTAGAACTTTTTTCGTTTTTTTCGTTTCCTGAACAATTTATGAAATGTCGCTTAGTATACATTCTTACGGGAAGATATCGATGTACTAAACAACATACTTTAGAAGGCACTATCGGTGTTCATTCCCAAGAAATTCGACTTGAAATACAATTTTAACTAGTTTTCAATAGTAGAATTTTTAATAGTTTTTTTTATTTAAAAAAAAACTATTAATTCAATATTTGTCAACATTTTACCAATTGTACAAAATTATACTATGTATAAAATAAACTAAATTAGAAGTCAATATCACTACTAGTTCTCGAGAAATTTGAGTCGAAAAACAATTTTTACCAATTTTCAATAGAATTTTATATAGTTTTTATTTTTTGTAAAAAAACTGTATACTGATTTATTTTGAAATTTTCACCAGTTGTCCAACACATTATTTTTCGTAAAATAAAATTATTTTGAGTTTCAAATTGTTTTCCGTTCTTAGAATATCTGGGTTATGAAATTTTTTTTTCAGTTTTTTTTTATTTAAAAAAATAACGGTATGTTCATTTTTTTCCAAATTCATATCAAATCTGTATGACCTTATAATGAGTACATTAAATTTTATTTGAAATCAATAGCATTATTTTTTCGTGAGATATTTGAAACTAACCAAAATTTTTACTTTTTTTTTAAACCGTTATAGTGAAAAAACTACTCACTGAATTTTAATAAACGCCCTTTCAGCCTCTTTCGAAGTTATTATCTATTAAACAAAATTTATTTGAAGTCGATATCTTTACTCGTTCTTGAGATATCGACGACGAAAAATGGTACAAGAACGTACGGACGTACGAACGTACGAACGTACGAACGTACGTACACACACACACACAGACATCTCTCTAAAAATGATTGATATAGCCTCTAGGGACCTTGAAACGTCGAGAAATGTCAAAAATTCCAATTTGACAAATCGGACCGATTACAATAACTCCCTATGGGAAGTTAAAAATAGCAAAACAGACAGGATCTGTTGAAAGGCAGCGAAAACGGACATTTGAAAGAAAACGGAAGTCGACTCCACTAGACGAAACTTTTCTTCTGCGAGAAAGCAAACTGAGTCCCAGAAAAAACTCGAGCGAGACCTAAGCAAATCTGTTATGAACATTTTGGAGACTATGCAGCAACTCCTGACTGCTCCTATAATGAAAAAACGATTGAATTGGGCAGAAAATAAAGTGGTGAGTAGAATATTAGAGGAAAGTTTTATTGTCAGATGAGATATACATTTTAGTGCAGGTTCGGCACTCAAAGTTTATTCGTAAGATTGCAAATGAAAACCATACTTCAGTCCATATGGTGCAAAGAATAAAACTCGGACTGCTTTTCTTCCTTTGGTCCTGGTGCGCTAATTCTAGTTGTTAGAAAATATAACATAAATCCACATTAAGCTAATGTAAAATCCTTAATATAAATCAAAAGTTCACTCATGTAAACGTAAGTGTACTCGTAAATCAACATTAAAATAATGTAAACAGTCCTCACAACAAGTTAAGCCTTCAGCTGCAAGCCTTTTATCTTACATTCTTCTATTTTACCTTCTCTACTTCTTCTTATCTCTTACATCTATGATCAGCTAATTGTGTACAATGTGTACAATTGTGCCTCAATGGAAGTTTTTGGTCTCGACTACTGAACCCCAACTTCTCAAGAAATAAGGATTAAATTTATTAATTTTAAATATAAAAATTTCGATCTTCTATTTCGCAACACCAGTTGAAGGCGTACATGGTGGCGTCGAATGCGAGAGGAACAGTTGGTCAAAGAATCAAGGTTGCGGAGCACGAATTTGAAGTGGTGCAATCCTTTAAATACCTTGTGTCAATAGTAGCAGCCGATAACAATATAGAAGAAGAAATACGCGGGCGGCTTCTAAAATCCAACAGAGCCTACTATAGTCTGTCAAAGCTCTTCAAATCCAGAAATCTCACCATAACTTCAAAACTGCTGCTGTACAGGACCATGGTCCTGCCAATACTCACATATGGATCCGAGACTTGGGTACTTAGCAAAAGGTACTCCGACCTCTTAGCTGCGTGTTCGAGAGAAAAGTCTTAAGGAGAATTGTTGGCCCCGTATGTGAGGAAGGACGATTCCGGAGACGGTACAATCATGAACTGTACGCAATCTACCTTGAAGCAGATATCGTGACAAAAATTAAGCTCGGTAGACTCCGGTGGGCAGGGCACCTAGCTCGCATGAGCGAAGAGGAACCTGCTCGGAAAGTTCTTTGTGGTACATTCTATGGTAGACCATGCTTGCGCTGGAGAGATGGCGTAGACCAGGACGCCCGAAGCCTTGGGGTGCGCAACTGGATGCCGTTGGCATCGGGATAGGTGACGAGACTTGTTGAAAGAGGCCAGGACCGGAACCCGGTTGTCGAGCCGATGATGATGATGAGTTGAAGGCGTGATGAATAGAAAAAGATACAAAGCAATGCTACCCCAAGAGTTTAAAAAAATTTGACGAAGCTGGAAAAAACATTCCTCAACAGGAAATATTTCCGGGAGAAGGAGATAAATATTTTGGTTTGGCCAGGAAACTCACCACATCTGAGTCCTATTGAAAATGTATGCTATCTGCAAGTCAAATTTGAAAAAAAACTGTATACTATAACAAAAACAAAAATGGTCGAAGCTGCAGTTGAGGTATGGGGTGGTATGCATAAAATTGCAGTACTTACTTAAAGTAAAAAGTTTAAGTAAATACTAAAATTTAAGTAGAAGCTCCGATTTTCAGTATTAACTTTGTTTCGTATGCATAAAAAATAGTTTTTACTTGATTGCAAATACTATAAGTAATTACTGAATTCATTCAAGTAAATACTTAAAATTCATCCGAAAACATAGCTAATACTTCGTTTTTATTATAAACATCCATCACCTTGAGGTTTTAAGTCATTTTTAATTCGTTTCTTCAAGTGGAAAGCAAAGTAATACCAACTAAAGGGCATACAAATTAAAAGTGCATTCTGTTTTATTAAATAAATCTCAGCAACTATCAGTTAAATGAGCTAAAGCAGAAGCTCTAGCATTATTCATTGATGAATATAAAAACGAAACGGGTGTTGAATTTAATGCAGACCAAATAAAAAAAATAATAATTTCAAGACTGATGTTTAACATCAAAAAAGATTTGAAAAAAAAAAAAACGGGAAATAAGCCCATTAAACTAAAAGAATAGGAGAAGGTTTTCCTTGACATTCTTGACTTAACGCCTATGAAAATCCAACAATAAATTGTATTCCTGGCAAGTTTCAAAATCAACATGACTTTTAATTAATATTCGTTTTATGAAGGTGGTTTATCTGTTGGGGCAGATGATGATGGCAGCCAAGGACGGGCGGAAGAAGATGTGTTTAACGCAGCGTCTGCAGAAGAAACGGGAGGAGCTTCCACACCTAAAAAAAAGAGAGTTGAACGAAACTGATGAAACCAAAAACCTAACAAATGGTGAGCACCAGCGCTAAGTTCTGCTGGAACAATTAAAACTGATACGGATGCGGCAAGATGAAATCGAAAACAGAAAACATAGCAACAATGAAGAACCAATAAGAACTTACTCTTCTCATAGCTCCACCAACATCATAACAGATAGTGGATCAACCTTTTTTGATTTGTAAAAAAAAAATTATTTTTGACAATTTATTTTTTATAATAAATATTAAAATTCTACAAATTAAAATGATTGTATATCAGCAAATTCTATTCTTTTCATCTGGCCTAATCTTCGAGTTTCAAGAGAGTTGTTCGATAAATTTTCAATTTTACGAATAGGATTATTATTTTATATTTCTTTAAATGGTTGAAAATCTTCGTTGTCGTTTAAATATTTTGCAATGTTTTGCAAGATAATGCAGGCTACAATTAAATTTTCAACATTTATCAAATTTGGAGAATCGGAAAACTTCTTTTTAACTGCCCAAAACATTTTTCTAAAGTCTTTTGGTATTGCGCCTTAAAAAAATACCAAAAGAAACAAAAGTAGATGCTATAGAATTTTCAAGTTGGTCCATAGCAAATTGAAAAATTTGCAGTATTTACGGCAGAAAAAAAGTATGTACTAGTTTTTATGCATTCGAAAAAAGTATGTACTACAGAAATTCATTAAAAAAAAGTTTATACTTTGATTTAAAGTAAATACTTACTTAGTTTTTAGTATTTACTCCATTTTTATGCATACCGAAATTAATATTTACTCAGAAAATTTTGAGTAAAAGCATTTACTGTCTTTTATGCATACCACCCATGGTCTCGACAAGAGGCAGTCAAAGGTAATTAAAAAAATTGGATTCCATTCTAAAAGGAAAAAACAAATATGCAAACAAACAGTTCTATTTCCTATTTAATCTATTAATCCCAATAATCAAAACAATTTTAAAGAATAAACAGTTCTTTGAGCATTTTTGCAGACGAACGGATCTATTTAGAATTAGGATGATGAGAAAAGCTATAACAAATGTTCAACTGAATTATATTCCCACTTTTTCCTTTCTTCTTTCTGTATTTTCGAAAGCGCGAAGCATCAATTAAGATTCGAATTAGATCATGAATGCAGCTATTTCGATAATACCTAACATAAGGGAAGGGTGGAGTAAAAGGTAGATTTATCCAGATAGATGACTTTCTCCAACGCAGCAGTCAAACTGATTTATATAAATACTCGTAACTATGATTCAGAATTTAATCAGGCCTTAAATTGGATCATTTATAATTTTAGTCTCATATTTTGTTTATTAAAAGTTTATAAATATATTTTAATTTTGTAATTAAAAAAAAAATTCAAAAAATTTGTAATATGTTCCCCATTATAATAAGATAATAATTTTAAAATAAAAACATAAATAAATTTCAAAATGAATTTATGAAAAAGACAGTACACGACAGGTAGAGGAAATTTTTTGTTTTTATGTAATAAACTTCGAAATAGGGGTTGCTGGTGTTCAAAGAAAAAAAAAAAAGAAACTAATGCATTCTAACATACTCAAAGATGGGATTTGCGTTTTTCAAACATGTTTTTTATTTTAGTTTCTGAATTATGAAAGTATAGTTTACATACATGATAACAAATAATGCTCGTCACAAAGTGTATGTGTTTAGATGAAGAACATAGAACGCATATAAGATTCAATGTTTAAAATTCTTGTATTTTTTTTATTTATTTAAATTAAATTGAAGTGCCGTTGAAACAACTACATTTTTTAACTTATTTTCATATATATATATAAGTGAGTGTTCGATTTTGTATAGCATATAGCGATATATATATATTTTTTTAAATTTTAAGATAATTAAAAATATGTCCATATTTTTTTTCAAACATAATAACTTTAAATATTTTGTAAGTGCTGCATTAAAAAAATAAATACAAATATAAAATTAAAAAAAATATAATATAACATTTATATATTAAGTTTGTAGAAATTTACCTTTTAAGACTTGAATTGTTACTTTTATTTTATTTTTTTTTTCTTGCCAAGCATTCACGTTAGCAATTTATACAATACTTCAAAATGTGGGCATACATTATAAGATGCATGTCATCAATAGTTTCGCCAATCTCATGGATCTCGGGAAAATCATCTGCTTTTTTTTTGTTTGTTTGTTTTATAGGTAATTTTTCAAGAAAGAATTTTTGGTTTTTGAGGGATGCACATGTTTTAAGAGGTTAGGATAGATAGATAGCCGGGAGCCAATCATTTGGTATACATAAAAAATAAATTAAACTTATTTTTTTCTGTTCTTTCTATTTGGATAATAGTCTAAAAATGAAACATAGATTGTAGAAAAATAAAAAAAAGAGTAAAATAATAAATTAGGAACAAGCTAACGAGTTTTTTTTTTGTATTGTGCGTTTGTGACTTTTTTTGTTTTTACTTAAAGGACATAATTCGATAGCATTTTGAAAGCTTTCAATAATTTTGACTTACCAAGAGGTTTAATAAATATTGCTCCCGTTTCCTTTTTGGGTGGACTTTCTGAATAATAATTCACTAAAATCATAACATTAATAATAATAGTAAAAATAATTTGTGTGTTTGTTTTGTTTTTGGTGTTTAACAAAGTACAGAGGAGGTTGGTAGACGAATTTGTTGAGTTACATTTTGCACACGAAATAATACATTGTTTATTCACTTATATGATTTTTAAGTGATGGTTTCAAAAATTTCGCAATTCACTGCGAGAAACGAATTAAATTTTAAACAAATGTTTCTAGTTAAACATTTTAAGAATTAAGGTATTTCGATCAAGTCATATACGGTTTAAACGAAGAATTTTAAACGCTTTATTAGGAAAGTATGAAAACAAAACAAAAGAGCTTACGTACGAACTCATTTTAAAGAATCATTTTTTTGATTTAATTTTGTTTTGAATAGCCTAGTATTGTATCCCCCAGTTTCATAGTGGAAGTTTAAACTTAAGTTCAGCTGAACCGAGTTTGACTGTAGTTTAAAATTTGGGTTCATCTTGCCGGGTTTCACAGTCCACTTTGAACTTTAGTTCGATTGAACGTAGTTTAACTAAATTGTATGATTAAGAATCGGCAGCATTGTAAGTAGTTACTATAAGGGACGTAATGTTGTTTTCGCTTTTTATCTGAATCAAAGAACAAAGAGTTTCAATGGAATAAGTGATGTAAAAAAGAGAGAAAAAAGTCATTTTTTATCACGGTTAAGTTCATGAGCGGATTAAGTGGTGCAATTTATTAACTTCCCATAGGGAGTTATTGTAATCGGTCCGATTTGTCAAATTGTTTCTATTTATTTTGTGTGTATTCTTTTCATTTAAGTATTTTATTTTTGTGAAATTTATTTTTTATTTAAATTTTCAAAATCATAAAAATTTGGTTGTATTAACTTAAAAAAAAAAGAAGTTATTTCTCTATATCTATCCATGTGTCTGAATTTACTTTAAACTAATATGAATTACCTACACTGATGTTATTATTTTAAACGGTACCATATGTGTTTTTGCAGGTTTAAGAAGATTTACTTTGATTTTTGTAAAGTTTTATTTCTTCTACTACACTTTATCTTAAAAAAGCAAATAAAGAAATCATTAGCGCAACAGCTAGTCTTTACATTCTTAAACATTTCTATGTGTGTTAGTCGGTATTTATAGAGGGGACCTACAATTTCCGGCTAAATCCGAACAGCAAAAATGAAAAGAACTTAATAAATACCATAAATCTTTTTGGATGATAAGTCCCTTCCTCACAAGAGCTAGTTGTAATAGTACGAGAGCTAGCAACTTCGAAAAAAAAACCTTCATTTTCAAATGGCTGATTTTATATATATTTATATGTAATTATATTTTTTTATTTTATTTTCTATATGTATTTATATATTTTTTCTCTCAATCTCTTGATTGGAATGCGGGTAGTCTGGCAGTTAGGAGACTTTGCGTTTTCCCGTACGCTTTTTTCATTGCGTCCACGAAACCAATATATTCCATCTAGACCAAGTAAAAATACGTATTCTTGATATTGAATAGAATATTTTCTTCAAAGTAAAGCATTTCTTGCATTCCTTGATATTTCAAAACAATCGATAACTTGAAATGAGTTGCTATTTACCTTAAACAAAAGAGCTGATATGCGAACTCGAAAATAAATTAAAAAGAAAACAAACTCTACTGCAGTTTAAGCAATTTCCAAATACGGAAGCAATTAAAATGAGGCATGAAAATTATTATTCCATTTCCAACGAAAAAGTGATCACTAATTGGAATTACATTATACACGATCCTATGGCCACGAATTGAAGATTCCAATAATAGTACAGTAAATCTAAAATTTTCACATCCCAATAATTTGTAACGGGATGGACTTCCATCTACTTATTCCTCAAATTGTAAAGTAGAACTAAATAAAAATAGCATATTAATTCTATTTTCCAAATCAATTTAATTCAATTCATTTTGGTGGGAGGATAAAGTATGTACCCATCAAATATTCACCTTGTAATTTTGAACATTTGTTGCCATAGGTCCCATTCTCTGTATTTTTAAGCGATAGAGAGCGGGCAATTTTCTAAACAATAGTTTCCTCGTGTCCTGACTTGAGTAATTTTTCAAACTCAATATGTTTCAAAACGTTGCATTTATCGGTGCCTGGTCCACTTCCCCTATTTTGTGGCTCACATGAGCAGGGGGCCTCGTGTTTATGTTTACAACATGGGTCCTAAATGTAAATTTTCTGTACAATTTTCTCTTTACAATGTAACATTTTAGATTTGTGTAGATAGTTTTTGACAACTTAAGAGTTTGTCAAACGAATTTCATATTATTTCGTATGCATTTAAGCTTAAAATCCACTAACCATCTATACCCTGTACCTGTAATTTATGTATTTATATTAATTTGTGTTTATTTAAAAAAAAAATACAAATAAAACAGACATCAAAACATCCATTTAGCTTTAATGTGTGTGTTTGTATGTATTATTTTATAATAAATTAAAAACCATTAAATATATAGCTAGCGCAACAACGGAAAAATTAATCAATAAAACATCGGCAACAAGTAACAATAATAAAAAAAAAATATCAAAACATCGATATTTGTGCGCGTAAGAGGAGAACATTCAATTCAATTAAGGCTTGAAAGATGATTTGAAATTAATACTAAAAAAAATCTTCCCTTTTCAATATATATTTTATGAAAAAAAAAAAATAAATAATAAAATTATATCTGAAACTGATTTGAAACCAAAAAAAAAAAATAAAATAAATTACTCTATTAACTAACAAAACCCGATTTACCTGAATTTAGTTCACGGACTAATGAAGACATTGCCGATGAGACGGTATCAGCTGCATAGTATAAGTCTTTGGTGGGATCATCATCTGATTATTTATATTGATTGCAGATTCAATATTGTTGCATTTGGTTTTTGATTGATTTGAGGATTTTATTTTTATAATTTATAGTTGATTTTAATAGATACGATTTAAATAGGAATAAATTTAACATAAATTATAAAGTTATTTAAATAGATTTTATATAATTTTTTTGTTTATATTTTTGGTAATATGTAGAACAAAAAACACACACAAATTCTATTTGAGTCTAAGATCTTATTAGAATTTTTAAATGCACAAGTCACTTTAAGGAAAACGTTAGGATAGGATCATGATAGGATTACCAATCATTTCTTTTACTATAGGAATTTAGAGCTATACAGAATTTGATATTTTCTTTCTTCTGTTATATGCTTCCATGTTATTTCATAATATTTGTTCGCGATAATTTCAGAAAACTTACAGCCACATTTCTTTGATTTTAGCAGACTTGGAATTATTGAGATGGCAACATTCAACAACTGTCATTGCGATGACTTTTAACGAGTTAAATCTCTACAACTTACGGCTTAGCACAAAGACAACTGGAATAGCTGTGAAAATATAAAATACACATAAATAGAATATTACAAACGCACACAGGTGCAAGATTTGGCCAGTTTTTACTTTTGCGTGCAGCATTTTTGACGTTTAAAAATCGAATCAAGAATCAAATAAAGTTGAAGCTAGCTTCAAAGTCTCTTCAAATCCTTTCAAGATTTCTACCACCTGACACAAAAAATGAGCTCAAGTATAAAAAATGTCAGATATTTGCACTGCAGCAATCCACGTACTACACTCTTTTACAGCTTATCTACTTGCAGCTCAGGTAGCATCATCACTGCACTCTGTTCAGCCAGTAAAGATCATTTCTATTTTTCTGGGTATTATAAACAAACAAATACCCAAAAATAAAAGTGAAGCATTCTGTTGATCCACAACGGGTGACAGTTTGAGGAGTTTTTTGAGCTTACTGACGCCATTTATCCATATTTTTTTCGAAAATATAATGGCGACCGTTTCATGAAATGGATTGCGTTACCTATAGATGTTGACTGACCTGATTTTGGGTGAAATTGATGCTATGGGAGTGGACAATGTTTGTGGTGAAAAGGATGGCTTCATCCGCCATATAACGGGTGATTTTTTTGAGGTTAGGATTTTCATGCATTAGTATTTGACAGATCACGCGGGATTTCAGACATGGTGTCAAAGAGAAAGATGCTCGGTATGCTTTGACATTTCATCATGAATAGACTTACTAACGAGCAACGCTTGCAAATCATTGAATTTTATTACCAAAATCAGTGTTCGGTTCGAAATGTGTTTCGCGCTTTACGTCCGATTTATGGTCTACATAATCGACCAAGTGAGCAAACAATTAATGCGATTGTGACCAAGTTTCGCACTCAGTTTACTTTATTGGACATTAAACCAACCACACGAATGCGTACAGTGCGTACAGAAGAGAATATTGCGTCTGTTTCTGAGAGTGTTGCTGAAGACCGTGAAATGTCGATTCGTCGCCGTTCGCAGCAATTGGGTTTGTGTTATTCGACCACATGGAAGATTTTACGCAAAGATCTTGGTGTAAAACCGTATAAAATACAGCTCGTGCAAGATCTGAAGCCGAACGATCTGCCACAACGTCGAATTTTCAGTGAATGGGCCCTAGAAAAGTTGGCAGAAAATCCGCTTTTTTATCGACAAATTTTGTTCAGCGATGAGGCTCATTTCTGGTTGAATGGCTACGTAAATAAGCAAAATTGCCGCATTTGGAGTGAAGAGCAACCAGAAGCCGTTCAAGAACTGCCCATGCATCCCGAAAAATGCACTGTTTGGTGTGGTTTGTACGCTGGTTTAATCATTGGACCGTATTTTTTCAAAGATGCTGTTGGACGCAACGTTACGGTGAATGGCGATCGCTATCGTTCAATGCTAACAAACTTTTTGTTGCCAAAAATGGAAGAACTGAACTTGGTTGACATGTGGTTTCAACAAGATGGCGCTACATGCCACACAGCTCGCGATTCTATGGCCATTTTGAGGGAAAACTTCGGAGAACAATTCATCTCAAGGAATGGACCGGTAAGTTGGCCACCAAGATCATGCGATTTGACGCCTTTAGACTATTTTTTGTGGGGCTACGTCAAGTCTAAAGTCTACACAAATAAGCCAGCAACTATTCCAGCTTTGGAAGACAACATTTCCGAAGAAATTCGGGCTATTCCGGCCGAAATGCTCGAAAAAGTTACCCAAAATTGGACTTTCCGAATGGACCACCTAAGACGCAGCCGCGGTCAACATTTAAATGAAATTATCTTCAAAATGTCATGGACCAATCTAACGTTTCAAATAAAGAATCGATGAGATTTTGCAAATTTTATGCGTTTTTTTTTTTTAAAAAAGTTCTCAAGCTCTTAAAAAATCACCCGTTAGATCGTGAAACAACCACCCTTATTCTGTAAAATGCCAAAAAACCATAGTGTGAACTTGGTATTACCTTTGTATATAAAACTTATAGAACGCTCATGAAGACGAATGATTGGGGCGACATCTTAAGCATAGCGAAAGTACTTGTTAGATTTGAGAAGACTGCTGGAATTCATGGAGGAAAACTTCCAACTGCAGAACAGAATGTATAAATAGGATGGAAGTCAGTGAATTTGAGCAGTCCATTAAGAGCCATAAGGCGACCATAAAACATTAAAAGAATGTCAAGAAGCGGGTGAAGACAAGTAGTTTGATTTAGGCAAGTCGAAAGAATTAATCAGCTACTGTTTTGGTGGATTATATTGCGACATTTTAGGGCGAAAGAAATGCTGTATTTTTAGATGAAATAACACTGATAAAACCGGCTGTCCGGGAAAGACTCCGCAAAAGCCTCCAAAGAATCTACAACAGGACCTTAAAAAGGGAAAGTGACGAACTTCTGCGCACGAACATTATGTATAAGAAGGAAGTAAAACATCATCAGGAAAAGGATTTCAGGAAGAGACTCGTAGATTTCAAACCTGACCCTAACTTTGAGTAGACAGATCAATGTGATTATCGGAAGAGCGAACTCAACTACAGACACCATCCTTTACGGACAAGAAGTTTCAATAACTTCTGCTGGGAAAGCTGAGCAAACATTCACTTTGAGGATAGTTTCAAAGACCGCCCTCCCATGCACCTTCCTGACTTTATCGAAGAAACAATGGGTGATTTTTTTTGCCATTTTCTTTTTGGCAACACTGGTTTTGACAGCTCACGCACGTTTCGTGTTTTGTGTCACTGTCAAACATCTTCAGTTTGGTCTATAATTTAACCGTGAATCGTCTTACAAACGAACAACGCTTGCAAATTATTGAATTTTATTATCAAAATGCGTACCCTGTTAAGAAAGTTCATCGCACGCTTCTTCCATTTCATGGTCAGTTTAATCGACCTACTGAGGCGGCTATTCGGTCTATTGTGACACCAAATTTACATTTTTGGACATTAAACCAGCAACACGCTTACGTAGAATGCGAACTGAGGAAAGTATCGCAGCTGTATTGGCCAGTGTTATTGATGACCGTGAATTATCGATTCGGCACCGTTCGCAACAATTGGGCCTCTGTTACTCCACTACGTAGGAAATTTTGCAGAAGAATTTAGCTGCGAAGCCTTTCAAAATACAGCTGGTGCAAGAATTGAAGCCGAACGACCTACCACAACGCCGAATTTTTGGTAAATGGGCTCTTGTAAAGTTGGCTGAAGATCCACTTTTTTATCGAAAAATTGTTTTCAGCGACGAAGCTCAATTCTGGTTGAATGGATATGTGAACAAGCAAAACTGCCGTATTTGGAGTGAAGAGCAGCCAGAAGCATTGCAAGAGCTACCAATGCATCCAGAAAAAGTCACTGTTTGGTGCGGATTATGGGCTGGCGGAATCATTGGGCCGTATTTCTTCAAAGATGATGCGAATCGCAACGTTACTGTGAATGATGAGCGCTATCGTGCGAGGATAACAAACTTTTTTTTTGCGCAAAATGGAAGAGCTTGACTTGCATGACATGTGGTTTCAACAAGACAGTGCCACATGCCACACAGCACGCGTAACAATGGACAAATTGAGAGGCGAGTTCGGTGAACAGTTTATTTCACGTTTGGGGCCGGTCAATTAGCCGCCTAGATCGTACGATTTAAGGCCTCTAGACTATTTTTTGTGGGGATATGTTAAGGCTCATGTCTATAGCGACATGCCCGCTTTGATTTGCGAACTGAAAGCCAACATTGAAGCATTTTTTTCGTGATAAGGACCGAAATGTTAGAGAGAATATGCCAAAATTGGACTAAGCGGATGGACCATTTGAGGCGCATCCGCGGCCAACATTTGCATGAAATAATCTTCAAACATTAAATTATATCGACCGTTCTATCAATTAAAATAAAGATTTAATGCATTTTTCTGAATTTTATGTTTTTTTTTTTTTTAATTTATGATAGCTCTTAAAAAATCACTCGTTACAAACTCACTTTGAGTAGATATCGGCAACCACCGAAACTCTGACCTTGTTCAACGAAGAAAATCCCTCATCGGAGCCGCTACTGATAGATTTCTTCACTTCTCCTGAAGAATTGGATGAAATTATCATCACTGAAAACTCAAGAAAATAAGAAGCAACACGATTATTATAATTACGTTCCAAATCTTGCTGTTCTTCTGCTGACTATAATCTTCAACAACTGTCTGAACAACAGCTATTTCCATATCGGAGTTGCAGTACACCTTTCGAAATAAGCATTCCAACCTACATCCACTACTGAGAAGTCATAGCGATGTTACACTTGGACTCAACGAAAAGGAAACGACTATAGCTTGCTTGCTGGACATCCTCCAAACTCTCGGGACTTGGACTTCGTAATCACTTGGTAAGAATAATTACAAATTCCCTAACCCAAAGACTTTTCTATGTACAGGCAGCAAAACACGTATCATCAACCAAGTGAATCAACGCTCGAGTCCCTCCAGGATCAAAACTTGGACCGCTGCTTTTAAACATTTATACTGCTTATCAACCAGCCAACATATGTACATATAGAAACGACTCCATCACCGCTTTTTCACAAGAGATTGCTGCCAGGAGAGTGCAAGAGCACATTAAAAACCCATGGGAATACTATGTAAAATAGGGACTGAAGATAAACAGCGAAAAGAAGACAGAATTCATCTCCTTCCGAACACCAGTTTGCAACACGCTGTGATGCGATCAAATTAAAGTTTTCAGTAGCCCCTGCAAAAACGATTACCGCTGAAGTTACTTCGTTATCGTTGAAATGCGATTATGTTTAACGAGAATCGTTTGATTGTAACGATACTCGTTAGTTCTAACGACTGCCATATACGTATCGTTTAACTTATGTTTTATCATTTCTTGATTTAGGTATAATTTTTTTTTTCATTTATTTATGTCAATTCTTGACATTCCTAATAGTCGAGAAGTTGGTTGGGCTTCAAAAAAAAATGTTTTTTTCGGTTAAGCTTGGCAACATCTTTTGTACGCCTTTTTCGTTTTACTTAATCGCTCTTTGTCGTGACTATCGTATTCCTCAGTATCGTTGACTTGCCGCTCGTTTCGTAATACAAAATAGGGCCCCAGACAACAGTGAAGTAACAGTCAAATCATCAACGAAGTACTTGGGATGGGAATCAACTTTTCCAACAAACTGAAATTCCAAAAGAATGCAGACTTGATGTTGAAGAGAGCCAACGGGCACTTGGTCCACCTGTTACTCAGGAGGCGAAAATGGACTGAGTAGGAAGACCAAGCTGCTTGTATACAAATACAAACCAAGGCCTTTCCCATCTGGTTTACTATGTCACCGATAACAATGAACAAGATGAAGCATTTTGAACGAATGATGCTCTGCATTTGCACTGGACTACACCGTAACCCACTGACAAAGAAATAATAAACCAACTAAGAAGCTGTACGAGGAAGAAAAATTAATACCACTGGAAAAATTATCAGGAACCTCGAAAATTCAGAAGTGCAACAATTCCTCCAGCATGAACTAGATCCTAGTGACAGGTGACGTCCGAGCCATCATTGACGATCAATTTGAAGAAATCATCATTTGAAGAGATCACAACGACGCACACTTTTACGAGAAGAACAACAATCAGTACTAAGGGTGAATGGCTCTATTGCGTGTAAAATTTTAAATAAAATTTTTTTTTTTTAGACGATACTTTACAGGAACCAGACAGTAACGATTCTGAATATTGACAGATTTACAATAAATAGAGTCTCTCCCTTTCGACTCCCTTTCATAAGAGGAACACTTACGGCTTAAGGGACTATAACTTCTTTTATAATAGCATTGTTTTTTTGAAAGAGTGAATAGCCAAGTTAGCAAAATTTTATATGCAAAACAATAAAAACATCAAGAGTGAATATAATATGGTCAGCAATTAGAGTGAATATAGAATGAATAAAAATTGTTGATATATTAAGATGTAGATGGCGCTTAAATCGAGTGCAGAAAAACATAATGCTTCGGAAAGGTTAGTACTGGGATGTGGAATGCATCTTTTTTTCACAGAGATTTTTATTATGTCAAGACATTTGGAAATAAAGCTTCATGTCTATTTTGTAAAAGACTTACAAAAAATCTCAAATGTCAATTGAATGAAAAACTTTTGAAAAATCTTAATTTTTTCTCTGAAAAATCGAAATTTTTTGTATTTTTTTTTTGTGCAGGAAAATTGCGATTTTAAGGCTTTTGAAAGCATCTAGAAAGAAATACTCTAAATATAGGTCAAAATATGTATAGTAAATTACCCATCTACCAGGTCATAGACTGTCAAATTCCATTGGAGGATGGCTCAGATCTCGATGGATTAAAGAACATCTACAAAATCTGATTTTTTTAACGAAAAATCGATTTTTTTGCTCATTAACATTGTAATTTAGGGGCTGGCCAGAATATGGAAAAAAATATTCTAAATATGTAATATAAATTTGAAATTACTCTAAAATTCGTGTCAAGCTTTAAGATTAAAAGAGAGTGAATTTTATACAAGTGACAAGTGACGTTTTTTTCTCAATTTTCTTTACTGAGTGGCTATCAATTTTACATAAAACACGGCTAATGTTAAGAATCTTAACAGTGTTTATGTTTAAGTAAAGTTGGAACAATTTAACCACAATGATGAGGAAAAATCCAGTACATCAGACGTTAGGCTCAGGTGTACACTGAAGACCCTTCTTAGCAAGAGTATCATAGCGGAATTTTTTGAGGAGAGGAATGCAACTGGCTAATTCATTTGAGCACTGTTGATAGACAGGAGACGTTTCCTTATTGAATGTGTCCCTTATAAGGGATCTGCTCTAGATCCTATCCAACAGATAAAAAGTAAATGAGTAATGAGGCCACTCAGCTAGATTTAAGAGTTTTACCTAAGATTTGGAAGATGTATGGATAGAATAAACCAATATTAATGATTCTAGTCGTGTTATTGAATACAACTTTTTAAATCAGTAAAGCAATCAAGCCAGCTGGTTGATCTAAAAACGACCTACGCAAACCAATAATGCCCTTTTTGCAGACGTCTATAAACACACAGCCCTCTTAATATAAATAACGACCATTCGCTCGTTAACATACGGAGTAGCTGGTACCTTGACCGTTTGATAACTTTTCTTATTAATAAACATAATTATGGGGATATCTTTCAAGTCTGTACCACTGAAACCTCTGCAGCTTTTCATCAAATTCTGGGATGATTCTAATTCACGGGTAACATACATGTACTAATTTATTATATCTACATTTGTAGATGCAGAGGATTCTATCAAATTTTCTGTTAAATTTAATCGCCCACTATCAGATGCAACATATTATAACACATTTATAATCAAGAATAACAAATGATCAAGTGTTAACTCACTGTTGTTCGTCGATTATTAATAGGCACGAATAGTTTTAATACAAGAGGGTTGTCAAAACACCAAGTACCAAAAGGAATCGGATTATATACTCATGCCGTTAAATTCTGAATTTTGCTTTAAACACATTGATTACAGAAGCTAGAAAATCTCAAATTCTCCATTCCTTAAAAAAAAACGTTCAAAAAATAATATTTCATTCACAGGATACACAGACAGTTTTTGGGAACATCTTTGGATAAAATTTAGAAACCAACAATTAAAATAAAACATAAATAGAAACAATCTTCTCTCTTTCCTATCCCTCTCAGTTCCCTTCTTAACTATCCAGCAACCCCCTTCAACGCATTCTTTGTTGCCCCAAAACCAATCTTAAAATATATCATCCAGTACTTAAAAAGTTTGATACTCACTCGAAGTTCCATTGGAATGGAAGGCGGCTCGTACTTCGTTCAATTGATTCAGGGTTTGTTGTTCCAATGAACTCACATTATTGTGCATTGATTGGGCCTGACAATTGGGCGGAATCTGGTGATGCTGTTGCTGTTGTGATGCTGATGATCGAAGCAACTGCTGCTGCTGTTGTTGTTGTTGTTGTTGCTGAACGGAATTTTGCTGATTGCCGGGCATCGGTGGAGATTTACCCGATCGTGGACTAGAATTGGGTGTGGAACGTGGACTTGCAGTCTGTTGGTTCTTTAGCATTCGCATCAGGCCTTCGAGTTGATCCATAAGTTGGCGACGGGAGTCTTGAAGAGCTCCCAAATGCCCTTCGAGTTCACCTTTGCGCTGCCTCAATGCTCGCAGTTCGTTTATAAGGGCCGGATTTTCGGGAGTCATTTGTTCGGCTTCTTGTTGTCTGCGTAGGCGGGCGATCTCACGCATGATTTCTTTGTTTTTCGACTCCAGCTGGGCGATCAGCTCACGTTGGGCACGGGAGTTGTCCGTGGTAATAGTGGAATTTTCAGTCGGCATTCCGGAGGGCTGGAAAAAATTACTTAACATTAATAACTTCAATTGAAAAGTGGTCAAATTTAAAAATAAATTTACTGCTCTGTTTTCTTGCGCAAGTCGGGCTGCATATCTGGCGATCAAACGATGTTCCTCGTCGTTAGCTGACGCAGCTGCTACCCGCGATATCGACGTTCCACCAGCACTATCCAAGCTTCTTCCTGTGGCTCTGGAGTCTAATGTGCTGCTTCGGTCATAGCCGTGCAACAAGCTCGGATCGGAGAAGCCATTATGCGATGGCAATGGCGAGGGCGGCACTATATGCGACAGATTCAATGTCTTCTCCGGCTGTTCGGGGAATCGTGGCAACACTTGTGCAGTCTTTTCAGGCACACATCGAAAGCTCTTCCTTAACGAATGTCCGATCTGTTTGCTGGGAGACTTATAGCTCGAGTATTCCTTGACTTCGTGATCGTTTTGGTGATTCAGTGATGTCTTGCCATGCCAAAAGCACTCCTGACACAACTGGTAGGCGTGACATCGCTGACATCGATAACGAAATCCGGTAAAATTTTCCTTATGACAAACAGAACAGATAGTCGGATGGACGATTGTCTCGACCGTGGCCAAGCGATGCAGCAATGGCAGCCAGACGAGACACGATGGTCCTGGTTCAGACATAAGTATTGCCATAAAATCATTGACCGTGACTTTCGTATCAGCCGGAAAAATCTCTTCTTCGAGACCTTCTTTATAATGGAATGTGGGTGATTCATAAACCGCAGCGGGTAGCGCCAATACTTCCCGAAGAAATTCGCCAAGTTTCCATGGGACTAGTTGACCAGCACCATCCGATATTTGAGAGAAAATATCTAAAAAAAAAAAATGGAAAAATTATTTTGAAGATCAATTACTTGTCGATCGAATGGAATCGCATAATACTTACATCGCAATTTATCAACAAGTTTGCCTGAACACATGGTGGCCAGAGCGACTTTTATGGAGAAGACTCGAATTTTACCTGAGTTATCACTGTAAATATAGCAAAAAGATTCTATTATAGACTTCAGAGAATTGCAACATTAATTTAAATATAATAAAACAAGCAGTATTTGTTCAACTTTTTTAAATAAGATTTTAGAGACTTACAGCATTCTAATCGACTAAAAATCACACGGTTGTTTTATAAGAAGCCAAGTAACAGACTGCTGGTCTTAAAACTGGAACGTTGGCTCTTAGAAACACCGAAGGTAACCTACTCACTGAATCATAGGGAATAGAAGATATATGCCAACAGCATTTTAAAGAGCTATTACTTCGATATCATGTGGAGCGAGTGAAAGATCGAGACAATAATCTAGTTCAAGTCCCTGAAACCCTAGTTCCACAATCCAGTAGAGGAGATGTAGACTTAGCTATACAAAAGTTTAAGAACAACAAGGCCAAGCGATCAGAAGCAGAGCAGCAAACAGGGAGGTGATGATGTTCTAGGGTGCATCCATAAAATGTTCAACTTTATATGCCCTAACTACAAAAAAGGCAGTCTTTTATTCTCCAACTATTTTCAATGCATATCCTACTAAACGTCTTAGAAAAGATGCTATCCAACTTACTAACGTCAAGACTCACCATGTTTTTATCGATTTCAAAGTGGGGAGGCCGAACTCGAAATTCCGGAAAAACCGATCCCGCTATATCGAGTACATTTGGGAAAAACGTAGTGCAATGAGTAACAAGCCAATAGCTTCTCCAAACTGTTTCAAACCTGCACAGCAAGGAGATACTCGTACGCTATTATGGGAATTTATCAATTATGTTCTGCAGCAAACGGTACAATAGGTAGGTGTTAACTACGAGGTCTCTATGATTTGTAAATATTTGCAAATCATGTCTAACAACCGGGAAAACCTTAGAAGTGACCATATTCAACAGATTTGTTTAGCTACGAGTAGGAATAAAATATAGGGTGGATTGATTTTTTTTTTATTTTCGATTTCGGCTCGTGATAGAAAGTTGTCACGATTCAACACAAATAAAATGGTGTAATTTAAGTTTAAAAAAAAAAATTATTTTGTACCGCCCAAGCCTTATGAAATTATGAAAAAAAAAATCAATTTTTGAAATCTAAATTAAATGAGAAAAAAACATATTAATTTCTTTTAAAATTCATATTTAATTTTAGTAAAAAGATCAAAAAAGACATTCCTGAATTTAAATTTTTCTTAATAAAACTTCATTAAATATTTTTGTTAGAAAAATGTTTTGCAAATATGTATAAAATTTAGCTATTTTGTAATCTTTTTTCGAATTAAAAACAGGCATTATTTTGCGGGATTCAATTGTTGTTCTTATAACCCCATCCCTCCTGTTAGAACCGCATACAGCCGCAGAGGCCTCTGTTACAATTTTGACACACCTTTCCGTAGCTTGAGTGTGACATGGAAATTTCTTTAGAATGGGCAATATCATTGAATACATTTTTTCTGGCGTTTGAATATGTACATTCTCCGATGACATCACTATAAATTTTCTTCAGCAGTGGTGGTTCATTAACGTTTACTTCCTTCCAATTAATAATATCAATGTAGTCCTCTGCATTGAAATTAGATTCTGGATTTTTAAATATTCTGGTACCACAATCCGACGAATCTCTACATTTCAGAATCATCGCCAGTAGTATGTTTTGAACTGCGCCGGCATATATCTCGAAAGGACCATGCTTTTATGTAAGTGTTTTGCTCCGTAGATACAACTTGGCTTTGTTTTTATGGAAAACCACATCGGAGCATACACTTTTAAAATGAAATTAACCAGGTGTAAAAGATTTTTATTGGGAGTATTTGTCGAGATATACAGTCTCATAACTCTATTTGCCGTAGTAAGCCATCTAGAATGAACAATTTTTCTGGGGTTATTTCTTGAAAGATTTTCGTGGCAATGACCAGAGTTACAAGGTACAAATCTGAAAGAGATATGAATGATTGATGCTTAGATCGTTTGCATTCGATATATCGCATGCTTAATGGAATACTGACCCATTAGAAGATAGGTCAAAATTGAGCTACGTATACAGATACAGGCTTTTGCAAGCCTCAGATCTCATGAATAGTTTATCATTCTTTAAGAAAACCAGTATTCATGATTGATTCAAGAATAAGTTTTAATTTTATCCGTCAACAAGAAGAACAAATCCTCATAGCAAGATCTTTTATTGCAACTTCCCAAAAATCGTTTTTTCGAGTTAGGTCATCTTATTGATTTAAAATCTACTAAAGGCAGAATCTCGCAATCTTTTAAATTGTTTCCGATTGATCCTATAAAGCTTCGGGTTCCAGTCGTAGCACCATCAAGATGCTCGAATAAGTGTCTCAATGTAAGTTCATTAGCGTGTAGTTGGCAGGTGAACCAGTGTAATGGTCTTTGTAATTGTTGTTCTAGGCATCTTATTACACCTCCTTTGAATCCTGTACTGACAGCGGTTCTATCTCATCTTACTACAGCAAATCTATTCAAGTCCACACCTTTTTCATTTAAGAAGTTTTTTCATCAAAATATAGTCCAAACGATTCTTGGATTATTAAGGACTTCTTGACTAGAATACTCCTTTCCTTCTCCCGAACTCGTCTTATTTTATTTCTAAATACCACATAACTAGTTTTTTCCTTTGTGATGGGACCAACATCTTGAAGTGTTGTGGTTACAATTGCTGCTGCAGCCCTATCTGAAATACCGTATCTATCAGCTTCATGAGCGACAGTAGGCAATGTATTATTGAATACTTTAAACAAGAAAATCTATGCTACTAGATTTATTTGAATTTTTCAAAACGTGAAATTCTTATAGTTAGTGAGAGTATAAATTTGTAACGCAAAAATATTGAAAGGTTGCTTATAAATTGATTTTAAAAATATATTGCTAAGCTGACTAAGGTTAGTTTTCTCTAAAGAAGATACTTTTAAAAAAGGCTTTTATTGCAATGTACCTACATAATATACATACATATTAGACTGGGCCAAAAAAATTGACTATTTTTTTTTTGAAAGATATATCGAGAATATCATTCAGAATGACAAAAAAAAATTTTCGTAAAAGTTTGAGCCCTTAATATCAATTTTAAGAGGGCTATCATCGCTAATTTTGATTTTTAGTCATAATTTCATGTTTTGCGTCAGAACTGACAAAACATTGAAGTAAAAAAAATTCATTTTGACTTACTTTTATATAAAATTAAATTCCCTACAAAAAAGGTCTAATTGAAAATTTTCGTCAGACAAGCCGTTTTTGAGTAATTAAGCTTAATAAATTGTTATTTTTTGTTAGTTACAAAATTCCAAATTAAAAAAGTAAAATCGAAGAAAAATAACAATTTATTAAGCTTAATTACTCAAAAACGGCTTGTCTGACGAAAATTTTCAATTAGACCTTTTTTGTAGGGAATTTAATTTTATATAAAAGTAAGTCAAAATGAATTTTTTTTACTTCAATGTTTTGTCAGTTCTGACGCAAAACATGAAATTATGACTAAAAATCAAAATTAGCGATGATAACCCTCTTAAAATTGATATTAAGGGCTCAAACTTTTACGAAAATTTTTTTTTTGTCATTCTGAATGATATTCTCGATATATCTTTCAAAAAAAAAAATAGTCAATTTTTTTGGCCCAGTCTAATACATATATGTTCAAATTTCAAATGACTTGGGGCAGTATTAAAAATGGTTGAATTCAAAAAATATTTTGGATTCAGTTAATGTATACAACTTTTGGACCGCGGCCAATTCCAATATTTTTCATACCAAAACGAGTCACCCCAAAATACAAGTGATATCATCAACCGTTCCCAACTTTCCACCAGGGTTGCGAATTTTTGAATTAAAAACACCACAAGTCATTAGTCTGTAGATGATTTGTGATTTAAAAAAAATCTAATTCATAAGTTAGTTAGTGACTTATGAATTTAAAAAAAAATTAATTCACTAGATACGTATAAGTGACTTATGAAGTAAAAAAAATTTAAGTCATGAGCAAGTTAGTGACTTATGAATTAAAAAAAAATTAATTCACAAGCTACTAACTGACTTATGAATTAAAAAAAAATTTAATTCATAAGCTAGTTGGTAAATTAAGCTTGTTTTGACTACATAATTATTTAATTATTAACGAAAGTAGATTTCAAACTTTTGTGTGTCATAAAATTATCATGCTAGCTTATAAATTTTCCAATTAATAATTTTTTAATCAGAATTTATCCATTAGCTTATGAATTAAATTTTTTTTTAATTCATAAGTCACTAGGTAACTTTTGAATTAAATTTTTTTTAATTCTTAAGTCACTTACTTGCTCATGACTTAAATTTTTTTTAATTCATAAGTCACTTGGTAGGTTGTGAATTATTTTTTTTTAATTCATAAGTCACTTATTTTCTCATGACTTAAATTTTTTTAATTCATAAGTCAGTTAGTAAATTCTGAATTATTTTTTTTTTAATTCATAAGTCACTAAGAAGCTTATGATTTAAATTTTTTTTAATTCACAAGTCACCAACTGACTTATGAATTAAATTTTTTTAATTCATAAGTCAGTAACTACTCGTAGCTGCTGAATTACATTTTTCTTAATTCATAAGTCACCCACTAGCTTGTGAATTAAAGCCAAGCTTAAGCTAAAAAGTGACTTAAGTTTTTGCGGTACGCCTGAAGAACAGGATAAACTTGTATGTCTTCAAGTAAAGGAGGATACAAACCAAATACCTCTACTTTTTCGGTTTGGCGAAACAATTGGGTTCAAAATATTTCAAGCAAACAAACAATTCAAAATTACAATAACTTAGTAGGGACTTAGTCTTATCTTAACTTACTCAATCTGCCGAATGAAAGTAAATGATTCACTTTTCCCCCAATTAGAGTTATCAACGTGTTATCATTAACGTGTTGTTATAAACGTGTCAATAAACAAGTTATTTTATTTATAACCTTCACAAGCTGCTATTCTTTGATGGATATTTGGCCCTGTGTGCGAGGAGGGTGTTTTTCTCATAAAAATGATTGCACCTTATAACCATGGGTTTTTCAATGGGAAATCGACTTCCATAGATCTTTTGATCTGGGTTTTGCAAGACTTAAAAAAACCTCTCTCACAATGCATTCTCTTCCAAGAAGACCTTCCAAAACTTGGTGAATGGTGTCAGGAAAATGTTTTGTTTCTGAATGCTTTAAAATTTCAAGTTCTGTAATTTTATCATCTTTAGTTATTTTAGAATTGATGAATTATTTCTTTTAAGAAAACAAATATTTTGCGCTTTATTTTATCGTAAACTTAACTTTAATCTTCACATATTTATTTATTTAATATGGAGTCCTTTTTATACAACAAATTCCCAATGGATTAAAAATATTCAAAAAGTTTCACAAGACTTCTTTGAAGTTTTTCATTTCCATTGGAATGCCATTGCATACCTCATAATTCCTTCTTAGTAATTTACTTAAGTACTTCAGTCAACGAAGGGAGAAAAGCCTTCATCTCAAAATATTTTTAAAAGTTTTCAAACTTGGCACACAGTATCTTCGTTTTAAGTAACCGCCTTACTCCTTGAAGGATGTAGTTTAGCTAAGATTTAAATAAGGCACTCATGTAGCAAATATGTCTACAATGGAACAGTGCAGTGAGGCTCTAACCAGCTGTCAGAAAATACCTTTTTTTAATTTCAATAAATACATATTGACGAAGAAGGACTTGCATTTATTGGGCTGGAAATGCAGATTTGGTATTTGTTGTTTCCTGCTCTGCGATTTCCATTTTGTGATGATATTTTGTTTGTTTATTTTTCCATATTTTGAATGCAATCAATATAAATTTAAGATGTTTGATATTGGAAATTGTTTCAGTATGTTTCACAAATGCGTGGAACATTCCCAATGGCCAGCTTTCATTAAATAAAATGCACCATTTGTTCTTATGTAAAAGTACTTTTGAATTTAAAAATTGTCTATAAACATAAAAGCATGGATTGAATTAGAGAAAAATCTTCAATTTCATACAAATTTCCGTCTGATTTCTAGAAAAGTATGAATTAATGCAAACAAAGTTTAAAAATCGTTTTATTATTAAATACATTTTTCATGTCCTAAAATTTTTCTAGAAAAAATTTGGGATGCCAGTTTTAAGTATTCCATTATATAGATTTTAGTAAATAATTTTAAAAACTAATCGTTCACACGTTATCAAGATATTAATTTTTCAAAAAAAAAATTTAGAATTGTTTTTTTTTTAACTCAAAAAATATTTTTTTTCGAATATTTTTATAAACAATATTATTTTAAATTGGAAGGAGCTCCTGTACAAAAATGTTGGTAAAAGTTGTTAGAGCAGTAAATGAGAAAGTCAAATATCAAAATAAACGGTTCTATGACAGGTACCGTTAGTAAAATTGTTTTCTAATTTTTTTGTTGACCAAAATTTAGTCTATGCCCATAATAGTACACTTAATTTTCTTTATCAAAATCGTTAGAGCCGTTTTCGAGATATATAAGATTTTGCATAACGACGGAGGTACGACTTTCCTCTAGGGAATCACAGTGGACCTTAAAATATAGAGTTTGAAGAAAATAGCTCCAGTGGTTTAGGCTGTAGGTTGGAGGTACACATACTGAAACATGTTTTTCATAAATTAAATTTTCTTAAAAAAATTGATATGTAAATTTTCAGTATTTGAAGATACACATTTAAGGACACAAGTTCAAAAATTAATCGTGTACCTGTTTTCAAGATATTTAATTTTCAAAAAAAAATTTAATAATTTTTTTTTTAATCCAAAAACAATTTTTTCGAAATTTTTTGAAAAAATAATATTTTAAATTCATAGAAGGTCGAAAATCAAAAAACAAAAAAAAAAACCGTTCGATGACAGGTACCGTTGAAATCATTGTTTCTTAAAAATTAATAGGCGGAATCGCATAGCTTATTACAGGATATGATAAAAAATAAACTAAAGGGCTGCTGCAGGTAAATGCATGTAATTGTCTACATTTTAAGAGGGCGAAGTCAAAAGAATGTGTATTCAGAAAAGAACAGATCGCTTCTCTAGATATGAAAAATTAAAATATGGTGGAGAAGATCTGAAAGTTGTCAAATCGTACAAGGAGCTAGGAGTTACAATAAATTATGAGCTTTCATTTAAAAAAACGAACTGGCAGAGTCGAAAAATGCCATAAATTCAACGTGGAGAAATCTGACATCGAATTCTGGGTTTGGAATACCATCAATAATAAATTTCTGCTACAGTACCCAAGTTAAAGACGTATTGCAACTTTAGCGTTTCTTTGATAAGACTTTTGCAGCTACCATCTTCTACGCCAAATTATATGCTCCTAAATGAAAGTGGTAGGTCGCCCCATTTTGTTTTTACACTCCAACTAAGCATGAGCTTTGTGCCGAAAACTTTAAACGAGGAAGACGTTTCACATCTGATCAAGGTTCTCGTCATGTAATACCCTCGCTGTCTATGTAATACTGACGAAAACGAAGATCTTCTATGGGCTTTATTTGCATTTGTCAAATTCAATTTTATATGCCAAGCGACTTGGATAGCCTTTTCTTAGTTTGAGAGAAACTTAACGAATTGCAGCTGGACGCCATTTTGTTTTATTATTGATTAGGATGTGTGTGTACTCGCTCGATCACTTATGCACGCATATGCTTATGTGTATTATGGTTGGGCGTTTAGTGCATAGGAAGGCCGAGAAATCTGCACCAAAATTAAATTTACTCTAAAATCACTGAGAAATTATTCTGTAAAAACGTAGCCACGAGTATTTCGCGATCATAAGTGTAACGTTCCATGGTTTATCGACGTGTTTTCCTCATCTTTTTATATCAAAATTATGAAAACGAAATTAACAGTTGTCGCCATTTTTAAATGATATATTGTAAGCAATCAACCTATGCTTTAGAAATAAAAATACTTCGCTACACAAATAAAACAACGTCTTTCCACTTTCACAGATCTACAACAACTGATTATATTATCTCTAAATCTCTATTCTGTCAGTATATTCTTCTCCCTAACCGGTAGTCTCTTTCTATTCAATACAGTCATTATATCTTTTTTGTATTTGGACATTCCTTTTGTTTTCTTTATTCTTTCTTTTGAAAGTGTTGCGACAATATCATCTTTCTATAGGCTGACACATTTCGAGGAATCCCGTTTATTTGTAAAATGCTATTAATGTAAATGTAAATGTCGTGAAAGGGTAGGAAATCAGTTTCAACTACCGATATTGGCCTCCTTAACTTCGATTTTAATGCACGGATTTCGCAGCAATCGTTCCATTGGTGATCTGATGGCATATCTCACCGACGAGTGGAAAAGATTTTTACATTGTTTTGGATAAGGTTTGCCAACAGGCACTCTTGTCGAAAATGGGTGCGTTTGGTATCAACGAAACCCTTATCATTTGTATTAGAAATTAAACATGTTGTATTAGACGATTTCAGTCCTGATCTTTTCAAAATAAATGCTGGTGTTCCCCAGGGCTTCGTTTTGTCTCCGAATCTCCTTTCATTTTTATAAATGATCTCTTGTCTGAAACTTCGGAGGAGCACATTTCGACTTAGCTGGCTTTGTTGAAAAAACAAAAGAGCTACTATTGGGACACTGGTACACCAAAGACCATTGCATCCTCGGGGAGTAACTGGAGTAACTGTATGGTGCGCCATATGGGCCATATTCCTTTGGGGACGCCATATAGGTTGGAAAACTTTTTTGTGCCTGAATTGTATATCAGTTGGGCCTATAGAACATTTGGTCCCATCACACACCTCGTGCTTGGATGCGAATCTAAGGAGACATTTTTCCCGACTGAATAATGGCAAAAAGTGGTGATATCGACTGGCCACCACGATTCCCTGATTTGACGCCTCCCGATTTCTTCTTATGGAGGTACTTGGAGGGAAAGGTGTACCGCAATAAACTAATCATAACCTCGATGCTTAAGAACAAAATTAAAAAGGAAATATGGACAAAGGCCTGCGAAATTTTGTATGCTTAAATGTGCGTCAAGGCCCCAGGCGCCCACTTGACCGACATCATATTCCATACACAATTTTAAAGACCATAAAATCAATTGATAAAATATAAATTACAAAATTTTATTTTATTTTAAAGTTATTAAAAATAAAATGCACTACTGGGTCGCACGAACTTGCTCCTATGTAATAGACTAGGAATTTTAAAAACGAATGTTATTAGAAAAAACTGTAGTGGTTTCTTAATAAAATAAGGTTTTTTTTATAAAATTTTTAAAATATTGCAAACAAAAAACTTGGTACGTCAACTTTAGGTTTTTATTATTGTACGAATGAAAATTGAATTTCCAAAAAAAATATTGACCCATTTTTTGAGATATCGAATTTTCAAAAAAAAATTATTTTTTGTTTTTCAAAAATTCAAAAAATAAATTTTTAAAGTTTTGAAATGCAATGTTTCTTAAAGTTTTTAGAAGCATCTCTATAAAAAATTTCATTAAAATCCGTTATGTCGATAATGAGAAATTTAAAAAAATCGTTCTATGGTAGGTAGGTATATTCAGTAATTTCTTGTTTTCAAAATTTTTTGTATTAAATTATAGATCTTAAAAATTAATCGAAAGACTAAAAATTTAAGCAAAATTCTCGGAACAGTTTTCGAGAAAAATACGATTTTCGAAAACCATTTTTTAACATTTGTATGGATACCGTTATTTTTAGGTAAAATACATTTTTTTCTCATATCTTGTAGATTATTTTAAAAAACTTTTATTTATCAATTTTTAAAAAAAATCGAGCATGTGGTTTTCGAAATATTGAGTTTTCAAAAAAAAATTTTGAATTTTTAAAAATCCAAACAAATTTTTTTGGAAAATTTGAATACACAATAATATTGAAACTGCTGGGGAGCCTTATCATAAAAAAAATTATCAAAATCGGTGGTACCATTTTTGAGTAAATCAAAAACAAAAAAAATGGTTCGAAGGGGGGTACCAAAAATAATGTTTTAATAAATAATGTTTTATAAATTTTTTTTCATTCATTACCTAGGTTTAACTAAATGAAATTTTATGATTTTTTTTTAAATCTGTCGGACAGTTTTTGAGAAAAAAAAAATATTTATAAAATTTCGAAAAAAAATCGTATGGCAGGTACCCTTATTTTTGGTCTTAAAAAATCAAATCAGAAAACATCCGGGGGAAAAAAAAATAGAACCCATATCTACCAAGTTTAAAGAAAATCGGCCGGGTCGTTTAGCTGTAGTCGAACAGACAGACTGACAGACAGACAGAATTGCGAGACCCACTTTTTTGGTCTTCGCTATTATCGTAATGTCAACTTTGATCAAAATCTCGAGTTGGATTTTTTTTCCGAATGCAAGTTAGTACCTACATATACATAAGTCGCAAGTAAAAACAATATACAAACGCACCCTGTATAATCAAACTTAATAGACCGAGAGCCCACAGCAATTTTTGGGTGTGATTGATAACAAAAAATAATTAGCATAATTAGATAGGCCTTTTATAGTTATTTATAAATGTGAACGTCTTGCATACTCTAGTGGGCGCAATAGTGCATTATAGTGCATCAAGTATGCAGTTCTTTCCAAAGTCTAAAAACTTGGGATACAAAATTTGCCATAATTTCAAAATAAAGAGCTAAGTGTTCTGATTGCAAATATCGAGGTCCAAGACGTTTTGAAGGTGGCCTTCTTAGTGCAAGAAGTAGCTTATTCTTATCGCGTCTGGCAGGCAGAAGGCTGTCTGTAAAACATCTTGGACCTCGATATTTTCAATCAAGAGGCTTAACACTACATTTTGGCAAAGTTTTTATCACAATTATTTGGACTTGGAAAGAACTGCATACTCAATGCACTATTATGCATTATTGCTCCCACTAGAGTATGCAAGACTTTCACATTTGTAAATAACTATAAAAGGCGTAACTAATTATGCTAATTATTTTTTGTTATCAATCACACCCAAAAATTGCTGTGGGCTCTTAGTCTATAAGGTACTTATTAGTACCTGTTTAGACTTCTGAAAAGTCGCTGGGAAATATTTGTATGAAATGTAGTATTTTATACTTTTGCTCAATCGCTGCGTTTCATACTTAAACTCAAACTATAATTAAGGAATCCCAATTTTGAGTGCGAAATAACTTTTATTAATATGAGATACGAACAACTTTCTCATAATCCATTTTGTGTCAAATTCGAAGAAATAAATTCTGTTCAAGAACAATTCTTAATAGCACAACCAATTTACAAGATAAACACGAAGATCCGAAAGTACGAGTATGACATGTTTCACGTCAATGGTGCTAGAGCGCATCGGGGATTCACACGGCATTTTTTTTACAAATCATCTCTAGTTCCTAATGAACTATTCTATACTATAGCACCTATGCACATTTGAAAGAATTTATGAAGTTCATAAGGCCATAAGTAGGTAACATGGAACTTATATCCTTCGGATACACATTAAAAATTGCTATGTCCAATAAATTTCTTCGCTTAACCATTATATGTCTAGATTGGTCGGAAGTTTCGAATTAATTTTTTTTTATTTTCAAATCGAATCCATAACTTATCCTATTACTTCTAATTACGAGTACTACTGAAACACACAAGTAGAAAAAAAAAACTTAAATAGCTCTGTCTTCAAGTTTGTTAATTAATTTTTTTTTTCAGGGCAATTAACCAACGGAAAGAAGAGAGAAATTAGTTTTCTACCTCAACCCCTTTTCAATTGAAGCCGCATCACATCTTAAACGTATATTTAAGCTCATTAACGACGATGACGAAGAAAAATTATCGACCCTTGTCAATGAAGTTCAATTAATTTTTTTTGTTTTCCCTTCTACAAAAATTGCATCACTGATGTAGGAGACATGAAAAATTATTTATTGTAAATCGTAACTCTTTTTTGACGTTTAATATTTTTACAAAAAAATTTTTCTGAGCTTGAGAATTGGATAGTAATTAGCTTTCACAATTAAGCCAAGTTGTGGCTGAGAAGATCAGGACTTTCCTACGAAAACCACCGGCATCTGGGAAAATTCAGCTCTCAAGCAGAAACTAATCGAAGAGTTTACTCCCAGCCATCAAGATAAAATCAATAAGTTATTGTTGACAAATGGAGCTGGGTGATAAAACAAAACCCTCAAGTTTGCTGGAAAATATGCGAAACTTGTCTGGTGAAACTGTGGACGACAAATTTCTTGCAACACTAGGTGGCCATCACTTTGAAGCGAATTTTATCTCCTTGGAACGAAGAACAGCGGGACGAAGTAAAGAAGATGGCAAATGGCAGCAAATGTGGTATCAGTGTGCGCCACAAGTGCCACAGCCACAGATCAAGATCTTACAACGAATCTTCGATCGAAAATGTACATCTCAAAACGTATGCAGATGATACTCGTAGAACAGTGAAACCGACGTGACCGAACGGCTGCACGTGTCAAAAATCCACGACAACTTGCCAATTTGAACGAGACGTGCTAGTATCATAGAAGCTTTGCCGAGGAAACAATGAAATGTAGACCACCATATTCATTCCAGTCAGAAAATTAAGTAGCCGGGCTCAATCTAAGGCGACAGAGCTTGGCGCTACCTCTGGTTGCCTTTTTATAAACGACGAAACAACTGGCCGCAACTTTCTCACGTGAAGACGTTTCAATTATTTTATCAGCAAGGAGCACACGGAGTTATGATAAAAAGAAGACCAAAGTAAACATTTATGGCGCTAACAGATCTCAGATCAAAGCCTATGAGCAAGAACGACTAGTTTTATCGCTTGGTTTCCAAAAAAGTTCTCTTGGCACTTCACCGTAGCAGATTTCCTCAGTTTTTATAATTTATCATTCGACTTGCACCGTCGAAAACTTGTTGACAATTCAACAGAAGTTTATCAAGCTGGCATCGTTAATTCTCCTGACGCTCTGCAGATAACATTTATAGATCAAAATATTCCGTTCGCATCTATTTTAAAGGATTTTAAACACAAGTTTTGCACGATCAGCCAGTCAGAAGAACACACATTAAAACCCACACTGTATTCTCATAAAAAGGCCCCAGTTACGGCGAGCCCAAGACGCTGCCCGCCTGAAATACAAGCTGAGACAAAGTTTGAATTCCAAGAGCTATACTCTGTCCAACAAAAATTGTCAGTACAGGGAAGATAGGACGTTTGTCTCTCATTTTGGTTGCATTGCCATGCAACCGCCTTTTAAAGCTCTCACAGGGATTCCGTAGTTTAAATTATAAATCGCCGCAAATGAGAGTAAAAAACGCGTAGGGCTACCGTCTGCCGATTCAAAACGACTGAAAACAATATTCAATTTACCTTTTCCCACAACGCCAAGCGGTAAGATAATAGGCGCTTTTTTTCTTCTTAAAATGTGTTCTCAAAAGCTTCAAATCCCAAAAGCTCCTTAATAAAAACCACTGAAAAAGCTCCTTGCTTGCAATTGAGAATGATAATGGTAACTCTGTTTTGATCTAGATAAAGAGCGCACGATCGTATTGAGTGGCACTTGAGACTTGACACTCTTGACAGTATCTCATCAGCAGTGGGATACGACGGTCGTATTGGGGTGTACAACTTTTTGCTAAGAATTACAACAACAATTCCTTAAGAAAAGTCAGTGGCTTGCTCTTTTTTTAGTGGCATTTTTCCTAACGCATTGTAGTGAGGGTGCATCAGGCGCCACTGCTTTAGAAAAAGCTCTCCCATAAGGCCTGTACTGACAATTTTTGTTGGACAGAGTATAGTGTCACTTGGAATCTGTAGGCCCTCCAGAAGCAACTGGGTCTCGTCGCTAAATGATACCAAAATTATTCTACTTGACGGGCATGTGGCGATTATAGACGCCTCAATGCAGCAACTGTACCTGACAAATAACCTGGTTGACGACTTCACCCAAATCGTGCATGGCCAAAGTGTGTTCAGCACAATTGACTTGAAGAAGGCTTATCACCAAGTCCCAGTTGAGCCAAGCCGCATCCCGAAAACGAAAATATATCCCCTTTTGGGTTATTTGAGTTCATGTTTATAACATAGGAAATGCAGAACAGATGATGTTCCAAAGGCTGATCAAGTTACGAGGTACGTCGAGGTCTGGATTTTGCTGGTCGCTTTTGAGACGTTCGCAGAGCATAAACATCACTTGCGTGTCATCCTTTAGCGACTTCAAAACAATGGCTTAGTCTTCATTCTGTCCAAGTGCTATTTCGGAAAATTCGAAGTCAAGTTCTTTGGCCATGTGGTCCTACCTTGAGGTGAGGAATTACACCTTTGGCATCCAGAGTAGCCGCAATACAGGAATTCAATAAGCCCGTGTCGTAGCCAAACCCTTTCGAAGATTTTTAGCTTTGATCAATTTTTACAGAAGATTCATCCCAAACTCCATTGCCATTCAAGATCAACTCCAAGTTTTAAGGACAACCGTAAAATACCGTGCACTTCTGATGCCGAATCTACTTTTGAAGAGCACAAAGCAGCACTTTGCAACACAACAATGCTAGCTAATTCAGCAAGGGATGCCGAAACTGCAATAGCTGTAGACCTTGGCATTGGTGCCGTGGTACAACAAACGGTGAACGGTATATACTTTCTCAAAGAAGCTTCCTATATCACAGAAATAACATTGGACGTACGATCGTGAATTGCTGGCTATTTACGAAAAAGGAAAAGACTTTGCTATATACACTGACCACAAGCCATTGGTTTTTGGATTACGATAGAAAGCAGATAAGGCTTCACCTAGGAATGCACTCCCTTTGGATTTCATCAGCCAGTTTTCGACCCATATACGTCACGTCGCTGGAAAAGATATCATAGTCCCTGACATGCTGCAGGTGGGGGTGATAGTGTGCTTGGTAGTTTAAGGTATGTCCGGGGCTCTGTGAAATCTGCTGGTATTGCTACGGATACACAAACCAATGGGCTCGTCCACTGATTTATCGGTGAGCCAGTATTGCTACCTATGCACAACTCTATTACTCCGGGTTCCTATCGACCTCCTCGTGGTGCCTGTAGATAGGTTACGTAAGTAACTGAACTAACTAGATAGTAACAGTCTGGACGGTATCCTTAAAGTAGGAATCCGCTAAGGAGTGTGTAACAACTCACCAGAGGGGTGCACACTCTTAGTTGTTGGTTTCTACCTTGACTAATAGCTGGGTGTGTGTATCTGGGGTTGACAGGCCCTGAGTTTTGCAGGAACTCATCTGTTACGTGACCTCACGGTTGCGAAGCTCGACCGGAAGCTATATTCTGGCACCACGGGAGATAGTGCCAAGAGGTTTGTGAGCTGTCACGTCTTCTGGCTCTCCTATTCTATCTTCGGATAGTGAGGTTGAGCTGTCGCGTGCGTGCGATCATTCTTCATACTATCTATGAGGTAGGCCCCCTTGTGGGAGTATCGTGGTGGCTTGGTTTATTCCGAATGCGGAGACACATGGTTTCCAGGCGTGCCTGGATTCAAGAGGTGTTAGATATAACTCGCCTCCAAGCAAGAGGTGTGCACATGCCTGCAACATGTCACAGCTTTGCGACTGAGATGGCTTCGGCTATGTCAGGGTTAATGGTCAGGAGCCAATCTGGCTCCAATGAAGGTAGGCCTTCCGTGTGTTTAAGCCTTAACTGGCAGGTGCTCACGTAAAATCAAACACAGGTTCTGTCCCTGACATGCTCTCTAAGATCGCAGCAGTAGAAGCCAAAGACAACATAGACTTCGACTAGCTGGAAGCAGATCAAAAGATCGATCCGGAGTTTCAGGCTTTGTGGAGCGACAACAAAACGTCACTTGTGTTAAGAGCCGTCAATGATATAAAATCCTCAAACAACATTATTTGTGACGTGTCAGATACGTGCATTGATATTTCGTTACTGGAAAAAATCCATAGCTAGGTACATGTGGGTACAGGAGCGACAACAAAGCTCATTCAACAACAATTTGTTTGACCAAAAATACGACAAGACTGCAGAAAATTTGTCAAGGAATGTCAGAGGGCAAAAATTCAAAGACATAATCGGACTTCATTGTGGGTACGACGCCGACGAACCACCCGAACGTTTTGACCATCTTCATATACATCTGGTGGTTCCTTAAGTACCTTCTAATGGCTCTTTATACCTATCATCGGCAGGGCAGCTCGTGGCCGGAGGCAATCCCAATCAGCGACATATGTAACTGCAGAAAGTGTAGCAAAAACGTTTATAGAAAGCTGGATATGGCGTTTCGGTGTTCCATTTCGTATCACTTTAGGCAGAGGACGGAAGTTTGAATCAACTTTGTGTTAAAAACTCAACAAAACCTAGGCGTTTATCACTCGCGAACTACCACTTACCATCCTCAAGCGAATGGGATGATAGAACGGTGGAACCTTTAATTAAAAGCTGCGTTTAAAGCAAAGCTGACAGCCAAAGACAACGACAAACGATCTGCTTCTGATATTGCTCGGCCATCAAATAGCCTGGAAAGATGACTTCAATGTTGTACGGTAAAACTCTTAAAATGCCTGGTCAATTTTGTACTTATCTGTACTGTGATAGCGATTTCGTCCGCCAGTTTTTAGTTCAATCTGATTTGGACACTTGCATCCATGTTTTCGTCAGGGTAGATGCAGTCTGTAGACCCCTCCAGTCGGAGACAACGGATCCGTCAAGTTTGAGAGGCGGTATCAAAAATACTTCAAGGTCAACATCAATGAAACTATGCAAACGGTTTTAATAAGACAGCCTTCATTGCAGCTGCAGAAGACACCAACCTTTCTAGCTGAACACCAATAGCCCCAACCCGAAAGACATATACAACTCGAGCAGGTAGACTTGTGAAACTGTGAACATGTAAGCTTCTAAGTCTAGAGGGAAACCCGTGTAGAGCAAAACTTCACTCCGAACCAGCCAAGTGAAAACTTTTGGACTGTTCGAAGTGAAAAGTGACCAAAAGCAAACTTAGACTACACAAAAGTTTCTTTTAGGTCACAACTAATATTTTTTTTTGAATTTCAAATGAAAATATAGAGGAACTTATGGTTTCAACTTACCTAGTATATGCAGCCAAAAGCCAATTTAATAAAAGTCCAGCTTTCGAATCGACAGGAACTTGCTGTGCAGTTGGAAGACGCTTATTAAGATTATGATACAGCGACGATACGAGTGTCTCTAGCCTTGCCACACTAACTTCGCTCTGTGGTTCCAACGTATTGAGGCCATTTTCACGAAATGCCTCAATCACATTCCATATATCGACAAGATGAAGATTTGTTGATTTCTGAATGTAGCGAAGCTTCGATGCAGTTCGATATGAAGCAAAACGTATCGAATCAAAAGTCTGTAATCGTAGATCTTGAAGTATAGCAACTCGCGGTTCTAGTTCCATCATGTTTGCTCTTAATAAAAACTATAAAAGGTGGTATTGTGCCGGTCTTTCGCAAAGAAGTATATCTGCAAAAAAAAACATAAAGCCATTGGTTAATTACCAAAAACTAAATAAATCATCATCATATAAATAAAACGGTACATTTAATTTCGGATATAATAAAACCACCAAACAAATCACAAAATAACACTTCAACACGCCAAGCTGTACATATGTATATAACTAGGTTCTCGTACAAGCTTACCGCCATCAAAGGATACCAGGAGTTAAGTGTCTGCTATGGCAGAACTCCTCTGGAGCACATCGCAATAAAAACCAACAATAACATTTATAATAACTTTCAGAATTAACCATTAGAAGATAATGGGCGGAGACGTCGGATTCGGAGTCGTCGGTCGACGAGACGCACGGACTTAAAGAAAAACACCAATAAAACCAGCTTCTTTGCCGAAGGGGGTAATGAAATCCAGAACTGTATGAGAGGACGGGAACACAATAATCACAATTCTTTTTTTGGATATTCGTGTGGAAATAAAGGCAACGCCATTGGGTATAGAGAGAATCATGTAAAAAAGAAAATTCTTTCCAATGTTTTCTTATTTTACCTTATACTGCAAGGGAATCGAGCTGTACTGTAAATGAAATAAATTCGTTCGGGCGTGATTTTGTACATTTCCCTCGAAAACTAAACAAGGTACTCGTACATTTGAAAAACACAAAAATGTGATAGGCATTTTCGTGGAACGAAATTAGGAAAACTGAAAAAGAGCTATTGGAAAAGCTTAAGGGCAGGTTTCGGGGATGTCACGATCGAACATTGGAAAACTAAAATTTTATACTAGCAGAGCCCAGGAGTCAAAATTCAACCAACGAAAACTGACACACAGAAAACCTCGTTCTTATACCATTCTATAGAATGCAGTGATGAATTATGTTCTTACATATACCCATCAGTATTCAATATAAGAGAGTCCTAATAGTCCAAGAGCCGACAGCAAAATTTTGGTTTTGGGGTATAATCTCCATGTCGAATACAAAAGTCTGCTATCTTGTATTTTTCGCCATTGGTATGGCTGGAAGGGATAAAAATAGCTACTTTTCTTATTTTTGTGTCAGGGGTATAACGACTTCAATGTTATTAGAGAAAAACTGTTCATAAGCATAAAATTCATTTTTTAAATGACTAAAACAACTCCTTTGGTAGTTGGAGCTAAAACAGGATGCCATGTGATTCAAACAAATATTAGTGTATGCAAGAACAAACACTATAAGTCGTTGTAGTAGTTTTTTTTTAAACAATAAACTTTAATATACAAAATTTTTAAAACATTTTTAAGAAAAATTTTTGGCATGCCAAGGCAAAGTTTTTATTATTATACGAATAAAAAATAAATTTCAAAAAAAAAAATACTAAGACGTTTTTGAGATATTAGGGGAAGATGGCCTAAAATGGCCCACCAAGGTAAAATGATCCCCTTGCTAGAAATTGTAGAATCGAACAGAACTAGAAGGTTTTGGTAATACAATTCTCTAGTTTATCTGACATCACTGACATAAACGAAATATTAGCAGCTTCAAGTTATTGTTCGAAGTTTTACAGGTCAAAATGTCTCTAGCCATCTACAAAATGGGCGAAATGGCCTACTAAGTACTCGTCTAAAATGGCATAGTGTGCCATTTTATACTTACCCTTACATTTTCATTTTCTTTATAGTGAAATTGTTGGAAAATATAAACGATGTACAGAGAAGCAGCCCTGGACTGATAATGCATTAACAAAAGCCCTAAATGCCGTCCAAACAAAAGTACATTTGTGATATTTACAATATTGAGTATTATTATAATTTTTACTTTTCCTTATTTTGTTTTAAGTGAAGTTGTTTTAAATGAATTGTTGTTATTTTTTTTTTGTTGAGTATTGTTTATGTTTATTTTACTTTGAGCTAAGATTTGTTTAAAATAAAGTTTAAATTAAATTGAAAATGGTTTTTGGTTTACTTGCCTAGTTGATTTACCAGTATGCCATTTTACCCGGACAATTTTGATCGTTGGAATTTGAAGAGTTTTTGAAAATTAAATACTTTAAATACTTTTTGAAACTTTTTAAACTCGTTAAACAAAAAAATGTAAGCGTTATTGATTTAGCTTTGAAAAGAATATAACATTTAAGTTTAAATGTCACATTTTTGCGAGATATGACACATTTTCCTTAGGGGTGCCATTTGAGGCCACCTTCCCCTAAATTTTCCAAAAAAAAAAATAGATTTTTTTTTTTTGAAATTCAAAAATATTTTTTTTTAAAGTCTTGAAATGCAATATTTTTTGAACTTTTTAGAAATTTCATTAAAATCCGTTATGGCCATTCAAATTCAAAATTCTAAAAAATGGTTCTATGGTACAAGCTATGTATACATATAATATCTTAATTTCAAATTTTTTTTTATTAAATTAAAGATCATAAAAATTTATTGACAGAAAAAAAAAATATCAAAATTCTAGGCGCCGTTTTCGAGAAAAATACGATTTTTGAAAACCATTTTTTAAAATTTGTATGGTGGGTACATTTATTTTTAGGTAAAATAAAATTTATTTTCTCACATCTTGTCAAGTTTAAAAAAAAATCTAGCATGGGGTTTTCGAAATATTGAGTTTTGAAAAAAAAAAAAAATGAAATTTTTTTAAGTTTAGTACACAATACTATTCAAATTTTTGGGGAGCTTTAGCAAAAACAAAATTGGCGGTACCGTTTTTGAGAAAATCAAAAACAAAAAAAAATAGTTCCATGGGGCTTGCCCTCAATAACCATTTTCCAGAAATTTTTGTCTACCATTACCTAGCTTTGACTTAATGATATATTTTTGTATTTTTATTTTTTAAATCTGTCAAACAGTTTTTGCGAAAAAAATATATTTATAAGATTTCGAAAAAAATTCGTATGACAGGTACCGTTATTTTTGGTCTTAAACAGAAAAGAAAAAAAAGAAACGTGTGGAGGGAGGAAGGAGGGAGGAAGGAGGGAGGAAGGAGGGAGGCTGTAGTCGAACAGACAGACAGACAGGCAGGCAGCAAAGGATTTTTTTTATGATTTTTTTAAGTTTTTTTTTCTAGATCACAGTATAGCACATGCTATTATTAGCCTCAATGTAAGATATTCTAGAGGTTCGTTAAGAACAATATTGTTTTTAAGGGTGCAAAGATAATTTCCGATGTGACTTAACATAGTTTTCATGTTCAAAATAAGCTGCTTGCATTCTCTTATACTCTTTATGACCGTAAGTGGTCTTTAAAATGGCATAGCTATATTTCTTAAATTACCTAAAAATCGTTCCTGACCTTGAAAACTAGTTGACCATTTGTGACCAATTAGATGGCATACTTTCTTTTTTTTTGGAATATTCCATCCCAAATCCCAGCGATGCTCAAAATACTTTAACCCATCCGAAAAATAGGTTTTTCCGAGGTCTCACGGTTGTGCTTGTTGTCCGGAGTGAGCAAACGCGGCAGCCATCGGGCCGACTGCTTTCTCATGCCCAAAATTTCATGGAGGATATGACCCACGCGGTCTTTTGAGATGCCTACTGATTCAGCTATCTCGTGCACCTTCAATCGGCGGGCTGCCATTATGAGATCGTGGATTTTTGAAATTCGCGGACAAGCTGGCTCCTACACGTGGTCAAAACAAAACTAAGAGTCTAAGAGAATGTACTAGACGATAGTAGATCTCTCTTGCGATACTGGCACCATCGGGCGGTGAGGCTAAGTACTTATCGGACCGCCCTCGTACTTTACGCAAAGATTGTTTATTAGCAAATTATCTTCTAAGAGACAAGTGTTGAAAGTTTTATTTTACAATTTGAGAGTCGTGAATCTAAATTTGGAAAGACGGTATTTTGGGAAAAAGCAAGAATCCCGATTCAAAGTGAACACAATTTTATACCCAGACTAAAAAGCCCAAGAGTTGTAAGAGTTATGCAATTTTTAAGTGCTGTGTTAAAAAATCTCTTTTTTCAATATCAAAAAAAAAAAACAACATTTTTTCAATTTGTCAATATTATATCAATTTTATTAAGCTGAGAAAGTAAAACCCGCGGATTCAAGCGAAGAAAAAGTTTGTAGTATTGATATGAGCAAGCCGAACAATCTTACATTAAAACAGGTGAAGTAGTTTTGAAGAGAAGTCGAGGTAGTTAACAAATTGTGAGTGATCGCGAAGTTATGCACCTCATTTCTGCAGTAGCAGATGGCTTAGGGCACCATGTAAATCATTTAGTGCTGAATAGAACCTCACTTCAAGAAATTCATTGTCATTTCGGATAGACAAAAGCTGAGTATGCAGTAATTCACTGGGATAGCAAGCTTCTGGCCTCGTTAACAGGTCATGAAACAATTGACCGACTTCTGATAATCATTATCAATGGTCATATAGAACAGATTCTCCACGTTCCATCATTGGAAAGTGGTTCATGAGAACTGAAAGCGGAAGCTGTCTTCAACGTTCTTTGTGACTATGGCTTGCAAAGTACAGTAAAAGCTTGTTGTTTTGAAACGACTGAACAAATACTAGTGCATAGAATGGGGCTTGTGAAAGCTTCTATATCATATTAGTGAAATACTTTTAAGAACTGACAGACTTATTAGGAAATCTGGCCCTTATGTTCCATGATTTAAAAGATTTCAAGATGCTTGGCCAAACGTCACCTAAAAGAAAAATTGTTCTTGGAATTGAAGAAGAAAACGTCGCTCAAATTTGCAATGAGGAAAAATGTTCGATAATTCAACATTTGAAAATGTTGAATGAGTTTACACAAACTGATGTTAAAGAATTCGCTGATTTATGTTTGAATTTCTTAGGAGAACTCCAAAGGAAAAATGTAAATTTTTATTATCCGGAGGCGATGATGCATCACGCTCCCTGGATGTTTTATATTTTTATTCTCAAAGTTTACATGTAACATTGAAACATATCAGATGGCAAAAAAATGTTGTTACTAAACGCGTTCTATTAGATTTGACATTTGACATAGGCTAGTCTGCCAGTTTTCGGATTTTTATTCGGATTCTAACATTGAAGTGATATTATTTTAAATTTTTCAAAGTTTGATCAAGGCGAAGAAAATAATGTTAAACTTTAAGCGGAATCGACTAATACAACTACATAAATTCTTATTCTTTTATTTTGCCTCCTTAATTCTAAAATTCAAATTGATAATTTTCTTGAGATTTTATTTAGAACAACCCTAAATTCACCATCCCAACCACCATTCACCCTAATAATGACCATCCCAATTAGTAAATATTTCTATTTCCTATTCACAAATTGAACTGTGCAAGGATGAAATTTCTATATTCACATCCTTTCAGCTTTATTTCCGCATCAACTAAATTATCCCTTCGTTCTATATTTAGAGACCATCACATTATCATTAACCCAGATATTTTCCCTTAAAGATATAAGGGTCCTGCCCACCTATAACAGAGTTGTATATGTTCTATATGCAAATGACCTGTAATTTGAAAAAAAAGGCCTTGAGCTGCTATCGCATTTGAAATGGGCAAACGCTCATGGGCAATGAACGAGTTAATTTTGTGTTGATGAACATCAATGTTTTTTTTTTTAGGACATAATATCCGAGCGATTCACTTCCACTTGAACATGTCTTGGATGTAAGATACATACATATAAAAGTAGGTATATATTAGATATGTAGGTAAAAGATCCTGGAAAGACTACACTAGAACACTATGCTTCAACCTCGAAAAATGAGGCCATTCATCTGAATGAGGGTGTTACCTTATTCGTAATATACAAAACTTTAATATCCTTCTTCATAAGTAAGGCAGTAAGTACTGGAGCAACTTAAATTTATGGTTAATAAGTTTTCACAATTTGTGGATTGTGAAGGCAGACAATAAGAAGATTTTTTTTTGGCAAATTGAGAAACCCTCAGCCAGTTTTGGGAGTAGATATTAGCTGGAAAAAAACAATCATTTTTGTTTTTAAGAAATTACAAGGAAGACCTTTTAGTTTTGAGTTTAAAAATTCAACTTTTCAGTAAATCTCTTTTGTATAAACAAATTTACCTGTTTCATCCATCAGCCGAACATGGAATACAGCTACAGCCCAAGAGAAAGCTGTACAGCTCTCTTTGTTATAACCAAGTTTAATCTTTGGAAATATTTAAGAATACAGAAACTATTGTAAGTATATGAACAAAATGAAGATTTATCTTCTTTTAACCTTCCTCTTTAAATACTTTTCAGGTTAACGATATCTTAATATGAAGTCCGAATCGCATTTTATGGTATGGACCATTATAAGGTACAATTGTAAATTAAACTAAATAGTAGATTTTGGTTCGGGCCGACTCCTTCCAGCGTCTGATGGAATAGTTCCAATTATACTTTAAAGCTCTAGAGACTTAATTGTTCCAATTCAGGTGGGGTTCTTAGAAATAATATCCATAAATGGTATATAAAGGGTGGTTAAATTTTAAGGGCCGATGTTGAATGTGAATCACACCTAAACGTCAAGAAGTTTTCTGCATTTCATTTGACATTTCTCAATTTCAGACTAACTCAATTTCAACCATGGAAACATAAACAATCGAGCAACGCGTTAAAGTTATTCAGGCTTATTATGAAAATGGGCGTTTAAATCAAAAATATGCATATCGTGCACTTCGTGATTTTTTCGGTTAATTTAATCGTCCAAATGTGCGTACAATCGGAAAAATCGGGCAAAAATTTGGGCAAACCGGGTCTTTAGTTGATGTGAAAACACCAGTGCATGCTCGTACAGCTCGTACTGCAGAAAATATTGCTGCTGTTCGCGATAGTGTGGCTGAAGAGCCGTCCACCTCAACTCGTCGTCGTGCCCAACAATTGCACCTCTCACGCTCGCCGTTGATGAACATTATGCATAAAGACTTGCATTTACACGCTTACAAGGTGCAATTGACTCAAGAACTAAAGCCTCTTGACCATTTCAAGCGTCGTCAATGGTCAGAATGTTGGCAAGAAATGGCAACAGTGGATGATCAATTTTCGAAGAAAATCATCTTCAGTGATGAGGCACATTTTCACCTCAGTGGATTCGTCAATAAGCAGAATTGCCGCATTTGGGCGAATGATAATCCAAGAGTGATTGTCGAAAAACAAATGCACCCACAAAGAGTGACTGTTTTGTGCGGTTTATGGGCTGGCGGCATCATCGAGCCGTATTTTTTCCAAAATGAGGCCGGTCAGGCAGTGACTGCGAATGGTGTTCGCTATCGTGAGATGATAACGAACTTTTTATGGCCCGAATTGGAAGATATGGATGTGGACGATTTGTGGTTTCAACAGGACGGTGCCACTTGCCACACAGCTAACGAAACAATGGCCCTTTTGCGCAACAAATTCAATGGCCGTTTCGCACCCCCGGTGGAACAACGACGTAAGTGCAAATTTTAAATTTTCTGAGTTAAGTATGCCATATTTCTAAAAAAAAGGTATTTCCGTCCGATGAAACCAAGACCCAATTGAAAATGTACTATTTGCATCCAGGGGGCAGAAATTTCTTTGGACCATTTCATTATTTTCAAACTAATATATCGCGAATACATAGCCTTAAATGTCACTTGTGTTTCAAATATCTAAAGTGCTAAACACATGAGCTGCGAACTGCGAATGCGAATAAATCTTTTTAAGCTATTTTCACAGCTAATATCAATTTTTGTTTTGTTTTAACTTTACAACAAAGTGAATTAATGATCGAATCAACTATTTATAAGGAAAACACTGCATAAAATAATTATAAATTGGAATATTTTGTATTTCAAATTTACATTTGACAGTTCGCAGAAGATACGTTGTTGGTCGCGTTAAAAAATATTAAAATACAAAATATTTCAATTTATAATTATTTTATGCAGTGTTTTCCTTTTAAATAGTTGATTCGATCATTAATTCACTTTGTTGTAAAGTTAAAACAAAACAAAAATTGATATTAGCTGTGAAAATAGCTTAAAAAGATTTATTCGCATTCGCAGTTCGCAGCTCATGTGTTTAGTACTTAACAAACAACACTTTGATTAGTCAGTCAACGATGTATTTGCTATGTTTAATTTTCCTTTAGTAAAAAGTTTATTCAATAATAAAAAAAAAATTGTATGTTTTTTTTTAGTCAAAAACGTCTTCAAAATGTTAAATCGCATTTTCTGAAGAATCGAGATTTTTGCACTTACGTCGTTGTACCACCGGAGGTGCGGTTTTATCTCACGTGGTGGCGATGTCAATTGGCCGCCAAGATCATGTGATTTGACACCGTTGGACTTCTTTCTTTGGGGTTATTTGAAAGAAAAGGTGTACGTCGATAAGCCAGCAACAATTCCAGAGCTAAAGGATGAGATAATTCGGCACATTAACGGCATAGAGCCTCAATTATGCCTCAGCGTCATCGAAAATTTGGACCATCGGATGGAAGCGTGCCGCCGAGGTCGCGGCGACCATTTGGCCGATATTTTGTTCCATACATAATTGAACCATACCATATTATCATAATAAAAAGAAATGACAATAATTTCCTAAATAGTTTGTGCTTTATTTAAAATCAACATCGCTCTTTAAAATTTAACCACTCTTTAGTTGGAGAGAAGAAAATGTCATTTTTATTCCGAAAGCCGGGAAGCCCACCCACACTGAGCCGAAATCTTAAATATTTTTTTTTCTTTGAAAGCCGTAAGAAAGGCTAATATAATCCGACATTCTTCTTAAACTGAATGACTATAAGTGTTTAAAATACTCACGGTCATCAAAATAATCATTCGGCACGTCGGACTTTAAATTTAACTGGCGAACGTTGTTTTTGCCAAATTCTTTAAATAATCTCGCAACATGCATTTACACGCTTACACGGTGGAAGATATGTAGATAAAAATGGTGGCCACGAGCAGTTTTGCTCAATTAACGCTGGAGTGCGCAGTCGTTTTGATACCACAAATCGTTTCACCTATAGATTTAATGGGATATGATGAGGTCCACTCTGCCTGAAGGTCACTAGCCTGATATCTTAAGATCGAGGAGCAGCCATATTACTGAAGTCGTCGAGGTTCGTATCAGAGCCACTTCGTTCCCAATAGTTGGGCTCTAATTCTAGACAGAGCAGGACATTTATAGAGGAAACTGCGACACTGAGTATTATAATGATTGCCCAGCTTCAGAGCATGTTTACCTACTGGCCAGTGCCTAGTGCATGTTGCAACTCCCATCATTTTTTTATAGCTGGTCCAAATATTTCTAGATATAATGCAGTGGTAAAACTGCTCCATCTAACAGTTAAACTGTGTAAGAAAAGTTGAGAAGATTTTATTCTTCATAACTCTAAGAGGAATGTTAAGTCTTTCCGCAGGTGAGCTATGAAGTGCTCAAGGTCATCAGACCGGTCATTTCCTTCTATTCCATTGTGACCTGGAACCCAGATTGAGAGTGACATTTAGGTTAATGTTCAGTCTCGCAGGATCATCCCGGGATTACTTGACCAATTTGGCTTTAAAAGCCAATTTGACTTCTGGTCATCAAAGGAATCTTAAGTACATTTAGAATAAGCGTTGCTGAAAACGTAATAAAGGCCTCAGAAAAAAATTTGTTTCCGCAAATAGCACTAGGCAAGCTTAGTATTTGGGCCATTATAGCTGAGAACTTAATGTCAAATCGTTCAAGACAGAACTGGTTTAGTTTATAAGAAATATTATTGAGGTAAAATATTTAGTTTGAGTACTTGATCGTTAATTAAACTGGAAGCAAAACATTTAAAGAAGAAAGAAAAAGCTTCAAAAGTTTTCTTCATTTGCGGAAGAATGTTAGGAAGAGTAACAGACAATCTTGATGTTCATTTTCTTAGTTGAATTCAATCATAATACTCGCGTTTTTAGAAATGATCATCCGTTTACCCTTGAGCTCAACTTCGGACAATGCACACTGTCAAGTACAGATATTGTTATTTCTGCCGCACAACACGAATGTGTAATGGACTACCTAGATCTATTTTTCCCTCCAATTGAAGTCTAATAGGCACCTGCACGTCCTATCGAAACCTTACCTGTATCCCAAACGCACGCTGTGATAGTCCTTTGAAGGGTAGTAAGAACCTATTGAGTGCCCGCATATTTAAAAAAAAAAAAAAAACAGAACATACTCGCATCTAGGCAACATCAACATTTTGCCAATTTGTGTAGATCAACATTGGTGATGTATAATCTTGAGTAAGTGTAGAGGCTTCAATCATCAGCGCCAATCAAATTTTGTTGACCCGAACCCAGCCCGATTCGAATTGGATTTGTTTTGTCTGCGGACAGTGCATTATTTTCACTTTTGTTTTTTTTAATTATTTTCAGCTCCAAAATAATACAGTCGATGCCGCTTTATTGGAATACTAAAATTGCAGATCTTTTGCTTTAGTTAAGCCGAGCTATACGTTAACCGAATTTCGGATAACTGAAACAAGGTTCGAAAAGAATACACTAAAATCAAATAAATAAAATGCACGACTGGGTCGCACGAACTTGCTCCTATGTAATAGACTAGGAATTTTAAAAACTAATGTTATTAGAAAAAACTGTTCATAAGGATAAAATTAATTTTTTAAATTGTTTTAGTAGTAAGAGACAAAAACAGACTGCTATGCAAATATGAATTTATGCAAGAACAAAAATTATAAGATCTTGTAGTGGTTTCTTAAAAAAAAGCTTTTAGGTATATACAAAATTTTTAAAAGATTTCTAAGAAAAAACTTGGTATGCTAACTTTAAGCTTTTATTACTGTACGAAAGGAAATTAAATTCCCAAAAAAATATTGAGAAGTTTTTGAAATATCGAATTTTCCAAAATTCAAAAAATATTTTTTTCTAAAGTTTTGAAATGCAATGGATTTTAGACTTTTTAGAAGCATCTCTACAAAAAAAACTTCATTAAAATCCGTTATGTCGATAATCAGTAATTCAAAATTTAAAAAAATGATTCTATGGTAGGTACAAGCTGTAATATCTTAATTTCAATTTTTTTATTAAATTAAAGATCGTTAAAATTAATTGAAACAAAAAAATTTTTATAAAAATTCTAGGCTCCGTTTTCGAGAAAAATACGATTTTTGAAAGTCATTTTTTGACATTTGTATGGTGGGTACCTTTATTTTTAGGTAAAATGAAACTTTTTTTCATACATCTTGTAGATTATGTTGATAAACTCTTATTTATCAAGTTTGAAAAAAATCTAATACAAGGTTTTCGAAATATTGAGTTTTGAAAAAAAAAATTTTAGTTTTTTTAAAAATCCAAAAAATTTTTTTTTGAAAATTTGAGTACACATTTCTATTCATGTTTTTGGGGAGCTTTAGCAAAAAAAATGATCAAAATCGGTTGTACCGTTCTTGAGAAAATCAAAAACAAAAAAAATGGTTCCATGGGGGGTACCCTCAAAAACCATTTTTCGGAAAAATTTGTTCAACCATTACCTAGCTTTAATTAAATTAAATTTTTCTGTATTTTTATTTTTAAAATCTGTCGAACAGTTTTTGAGAAAAAAAATGTTTATAAAATTTCGAAAAAAATTCGTATGGCAGGTACCGTTATTTTTGGTCTTAAAAAAAATGAAAAAAACGTATGGGGGGGGGGGGGAAATTAAAAATGATATATACATACCAAGTTTGAAGAAAATCGGCCGAGCCGTTTAGGCTGTAGTCGAACCGACAGACAGACAGACAGAATTGCGAGACCCACTTTTTTAGTCTTCGCTGTCATCGTAATGTCAACGTTGATCAAAATCTCGAGTTCGATTTTTTTTACGAATGCATAACCTGCCTTAGTAGTACCTATAAATCGCAAGTAAAAATGTTGATAAGCAGGTACATATCTTTGGCTAAATGCCTGCAAGTATGAAATTAATTTATTTTCCAAAATATTGCGTCAGCCATTCGTCTGGGCAAAAACGGTTCATCATTTTATCACCGAGGAAGACCACTCAAGCAAGAAAAAAGTAAAAATCTCCATGTTTTCCTTAAAACCACAAACGACAGAAGATCAAGCCTATCGCAACTTGTTCAGTTTCGAGAAACATTTGTCCGGATCTTTAGGAGTAAAAAAAAACAGACTATTTACTTAACTTAAGAATTGAGATTGAATTGGCACACAAAAACGTAAACAGGAGTCAAAAGTGAGAGGATTCTTTGCATAATTTCTAAAATCATTTCAAATGAAAATTTTAGGGAACTGCGAAAAGTTCAATTTTTACCAACATTTTCATCTTTCATAGTCAAAACTCGCCAAGGCGTAAATCCTTGTCCTTACATTTAAGTTCATAATAAATACTCGTAGTTTCTCGTATTTACATAAACACTGTTTTTCTTTTCGTATCGTGAGGATGTTGCAAACTTAATTAGTCTATCGCAAGCCCTAACCATCACCATAACTATATACCCATTTGAAAACCGCTGATAACATTATAAGAAAATATTTATCCTTTCTTAAAGCTTGGAGGTAGAAGCTTATGAAAGAGTAATCAAAAGAGCTAGTCTACTTCTCAAATTACTCTTCTTCATAAATTTAAAAATAAGATAAAAAAAATAACAATTCGCTGGTGTGTATGTATGGGCTATAAAATATGCAACTTAGGTAGGTACTCTCGACGACCGAAGCACAGTGGGGTTATTGTTGATTGCTCACTTTAAATGGTTGTGTGTTGTAGGAACCGGGAAATAACAGACTGGCCATTTCCAGTGCCACAAAGTGTCTTTATTTGTGCTTGTTTTACCTTCAAATATTATTTATCGCGATCTGTTCGTCCTTCCGAACTAGACAAAAAAAAAAGCGTTTATGTCGGAAATGAATGACTATCGCTTAATATTGACTTAAAAAAGATGGCGAAACTAGGAATTCCGAGAAAACTGACGGAGCTGTGTGCTCGAGGTGTAATGGCGATCTATGGAAAAGTGCGTTTGAACAGTTCCAAACATGCACAGGGTTTTGGCAAAGTGATACGCAATCATGTGATTTCTCCAATCTCGTTCAGGATCAGATAGAACCCAGCGCAGGCGTTTGCATTGAAGGCACTATATTTCTCCAACTACTGGTTATCCGAACGTGTTCGAAACTATCCCAAACATCTGTCTATTGCCTATCTACAGACGAGAACTTCATAGTTTTATACACACGAATGACACTTTAGTGGAGATCTGGCGAAGAATTAACCCAGGATTAAGCTCTGCTTCTTTCGTGTCCCTAAATAAATGGGTTTGAAATTTCTCACTCGTATGACTTAGTGCAAACAGTTCAAAAAACCTTCCAGTCCTGCTTAAGGGAAGCGCCGATTGCTGAATTGTAAGCAGTAAAAGGACTTTTTCGAAAGTACATTTGTTCGACGGATATTTGGTCTTGTGGGTGAGAAGGCTAATGGAGAAATCGATAGGTCGATGTACTCGAAAAGCCAAGGCACGCGAAGAGAGTCTTCGAATTCAAGCCTGATAACTTCAAATAAAACCCAAATTTTCAGTTTAAGAACGAATGCCCGCCTCGGATTCTTACGGATCAGTGTCCCAATTTTTAATGACTGCGCAATAGGTCCAGCTGAATTTGCGCGAAAGCATGTTTTATGTTCACCTTAAGGGCATTAGTCGATTGTGGTTTATCCAGGAGACCTACGACTTTAGAAAACCTATACAAGAGAAAATCAAGCGGGGACAAATCTCATGTCTTTCGTGGAGATTTCACGTCACTTCTGCAAGAGATTACCTAAAAACCGTTCATGCAGAATGTCATTTGTTGCATCCGTTGGGAAATACGTAGCGCCATCCTGCTGGAACCACATGTCATCTATGCCCATATGATTCAATTTGGGTCATAAGAATAGTTATCATCGTTCTGTAGCGCTCGCCATTGACAATGACAGCCTCATCAATGTCGTTTTCGAAAAAGTACGTACCAGTGACTCCGTCGGCCCAAAATCCACACCAAACGATAACTTTTTGAAGGTGCTTCGTCACCTGGTATACCTCTTCCCATATACTTTACTTGGTAACACAGCCATTAATCCAAAAATGCGCAACGCCGCTAAAGATGATTGTTCGTCCCGAATTGAAACCCTCGTCTAAACGTTCCCAAGCAAAGTCAACGAACAAACGGTGTTGTCTATGGTCATAAGCTTTGTGCCATTGCGTCATTTGGGTCTTGGACGCAAAATTCGCCAAGTTGAAGTCAGCGAAAGGCCGAGATCTTATGCACGACGAAAAATCGACTGTCTTGGGTTCTGCTGCGGCCCACGGTGATGTTCTTGAACGATCTTGTGTTGCTTTGACGTACAAATGTTGGAATACCGAACCTCTTAAATTTTGGCCAATAAAAGTTGAAGAGTTGACTGTGAAGGGCCTTCACGTCTACACTAACAAACTCATTTTGATTGATTATAAAAGTTTATCATTTGGACGTGCTGTTCAATCGTGTAACTTGCCATGGTGATTCGGAAACAGTTACTAAAAAATTAACAACAGATTTGACAGATGTCACCAAAACAAAATTTCAATCTAAACTTTTTTTTATTTTTCTCCAATTCTTATAGACTGCCCCACTGTTCAGCAGTGTTGGTCGGTAGCTACCCTAGAAACACAAATGGCCGACTACTATCATGATAACGGTGTATGGCGATGGTTGGCATACTTTATCCCCAAGTGCAGCTTTTCTCTGAAGAGCATCCTGCATCAACACACTCACACACACACGTATACAGAATTCCCTATAGCCTATACCAACAAGTAGTGCTACAACGAATTAGGTTCTATAAATATTTGCAAGAAGATAAAATGGAGAGGGAACCCTTTCCGGCACGGCAAAGCCCAGCACAGCTTGGCCGGCGAATACTCTCGATATATAGCGCAAGTGGACCTGGTTTACATTTCTTGTGCTTCACGTTTAAGGATGGCACACGATACAGTTATAGAAACGGCAACAACGTCAGTTATTCCATATGTGGGTAACCGAACTATGAAGTGTGGAGTGTATTGCTGCTGCCGCTGTCGATGCAGATATTTTGCAGAATATCAAACCAGCAGCAGCAGGGAAAAAAATCAATCCCCGAATATGGGTTGCATTTAAGGAGCCGAGCAGGACGAGAGTGGGGCTGCTTCCTTCCTCGTTTCCATTTAATATCATATGTGTCATCTTTTCATCATCGCACATCGTTCAGCTGCTGCAGTCGACGACGACGACCGACGAACGTCTTTTGCTGTCGTTGACAGTCAAAGTCGCAGTCTCCCTCTTCGGTCCAATCCAAAAAGGTAAGTGCACATCCTTAAAGGATAACTTGAGTACGGCTATTCCTCTTTGGATGCCGTTGAATCCGTAAGATGGATATTATAAAATGAAGAAATTAAGATGACGGAAATGGAAAGAAAATTTCAATATTGAGAGCATGTACTCAAGTGGTTAGGTTGGTTGTTGGTCGTCTTTATGTTGAGTGATGGCGAAATGCCTCTGGCCCTTTTGCTTGATGGGCTGGATTTGGAGATGCGCCCAAAGGATATGCTGCGACAGAAAATAGATGAGTTTTTTACTTGTTTTTTTTTTTTTTTTTTAATAAAATTTTGTTGTATTTTGAAATTACATCAGTGTAGACTTGTTGTGAGGCTTGGTTTTCTCAAGTTGATGTGACTGGGAATTGAGAGGCATGAGCGAGGGTAAGGCCCGTGTTGCTTTTGGTTAATGAACTGTGGATTCAAAGTTGTGTACGCGATGACGGAAAGGCGTGATGTTCTGGGAATCTTATTTAAGTAAAAAGTATTTTCGGAAAATCAAATTAGTGAGAAGAACTTTATTATATCCCAAATGTGGTGTTTGACATCAAGGGGAGTTTTTTTTTGTTTTAATAAAAAACAAAAAACATCAAACAAAAAATTATAGTCGTTGACAAGAAATGAGTGATGAGAATAATGCGGCTTGGAAACTTATGATATATGATTCCAAGGCAAAAAGAAGACGTGACATGAATTCGAAAGGACAATAGGTGATGTTTTAATTTAAAGCTTGGTAATTTTTTACAAAATTTAGTTCACGTTTTTTTCTAATTCGGGGATACAGGTGGCTTCCAGTATGAGTATTTTATAAACTCTTTACGTTAAAAGAGTAAAGGGTTTTCTAATAGGGAATTTTGACAGGTGATATAGCCATATTGTCGAACCTATGTATATCTGTCAAGTCAGCTTTCATTTGTTTAGCCTGTTTTGCAAAATCAACATGGAGAGTTATACCGTTCAACAACATGTGGAAATAAATTAATGCTTTAATGAAAGTCCGTCTTCTGTTCAAGGAACATTTCAGTCGAAAAATCATATTCAGCGTCGAGACCCATTTCTCGATGGATGAGTTCGTCAAGAAGCAGAACTGTCGAATTTGGGACGATCACAATCCACACAAGATCCACTTAATAGCAATGCATCCAGAGAAAGTCACTGTTTTGTGTGGAATTCGGGCAGGCAGCATCATCGGTCCAAACTTTTTTGAGAATGACGTTGGCCAGCCCATCACCATCAACGATCAATATCGGTCGATGATAACCAATTTTTTTAGCCCGAATTTCATGATATGAACACCGATTGCACATGGTTTCCACAGGATGGTACTACGTTGCACACAGCAGTGCCAAAGTGATCAATTTGGAAGAGCGATTTCCGAACATGGTTATCTGAAGAAAAAGCGATGTGAATTGGCCACCGAGATCGTTCGATTTGACGCCTCAAAACTTCTTCTTGTGGGGTTTTCTATGTTTCTATGCCAATACACCATAAACCGTTACTAACCTGAAATCCAACATAATCAATGCCATTGGTCAAATTCAACCTGATTTATGGAATAGTGGACTTTTCTATTGCACGCCATCGCCACCCAGCGAAGATCCCCCCTTTTTTTGTATTATTGACGCGCTCTCAGGGGGTTATGACTACCCTTTAAATATTTTAACACAGTGCAAGTATTCAGGAAGACGAGGGAGTAGGAGATAACATTTACTTTCTGAAAAAACTAAGAGTGGCGTGATCAGCGAAAAAGTGATTGGATTGGTAGTTTAACACAAGGGAAAATAAGAAATAGTATAGGAGACAATACTGAACCTTGGGGCATACCAGAAGCGTTCATTTTGAGAACTAAAGACTTACATATAACGGCAAAAACAATTTGGATTTAACGTTTGAAAGGCAATTACTATTCCCGGGAAGCAGTGATACATTGATTCCAAAAGTATGCATGAAATATCGAGTGCCAGAATTTTGTTTTCTTCAAAACGATGTAATGGCTGATTCCACTTTTCAGTGAGAAATAACCTGTGGATCTCTTACAACGATAGTCGTAATGTCCGCCATTAAGAAGTTTTCGTTTCTCAAGATATTTAATAAGCTGACGATTGATCTGCGTTTCCATGACCTTGGAAAGAAGGAATTGCAGAGAAACTGGTCGGTAATTGGAGGGTGAAGTTAAATTGCCTTTTTAAGGAATTGGTTTTTGTTTTCCATCCGGAGGAAGAATGGCCCGACGAATTAGCTAACGCAAATGTTCGGCCAACGTCGAAGAAGACATCTTCAAGACAGCAGTTATTACTATAGAGGCCAGCAGATTTGTAAATATCAAAGTCTTTGAGTGCTCTATCGACTGTAGGAGTTCGAAAATGTATTCGGCCTTGGAAAAGCTAACGTTATCGATTAAAAGTGGGATTCTGCAACTAATTCTTTTAGAATCACATTGAATTTGTCTATTGAACTAACGACAGGGTTATCATTATAATAGGTGATCTTTTTGCTATTTTCTTTTTGGCAACACTGGTTTTGACAGCTCACGCACGTTTCGTGTTTTGTGTCACTGTGAAACGTCTTCAGTTCGGTCTATAATTTAACCATGAATCGTCTTACAAACGAACAACGCTTGCAAATTATTGAATTTTATTATGAAAATGCGTGCTCTGTTTAGAAAGTTCATCGCGCGCTTCTTTCATTTTATGGTCAGTTTAATCGACCTACGAGTACTGAGTCGGCTGTTCGGCCTATTGCGACTAAATTTCGCACCAAATTTATATTGTTGGACATTAAACACCAACACGCTTACGTAGAGTGCGAACTGAGGAAAATATCGCAGCTGTATCGGTCAATGTTAGTGATGACCGTGAATTATCGATTCGGCACCGTTCGCAGCAATTGTTACTCTGTTACTCCACTACGTGCAAAATTTTGCGGAAGGATTTCAAAATACAGCTGGTACAAGAGTTGAAACCAACCACAACGCCGAATTTTTGGTGAATCGGCTCTTGAAAAGTTGGCCGAAAATCTATTTTTTATGGAAAAATTGTGTTCAGCGACGAAGCTTATTTCTAGTTGAATGGATATGTGAACAAGCAAAACTGCCGTATTTGGAGTGAAGAGCAGCCAGAAGCATTGCAAGAGCTACCAATGCATCCAGAAAAAGGTGACTGTTTGGTGTGGATTATGGGCTGGCGGAATCATTGGACCGTTTTTCTTCAAAGATGATGCGAATCGCAACGTTACTGTGAATAGTGAGCGCTACCGTCCGATGATAACAAAGTTTTTTTTGCGCAAAATGGAAGAGGTTGACTTGCATGACATGTGGCTTCAACAAGACGGTGTCACATGCCACACAGCACGCGTAACAATGGACCAAATGAGAGGCGAGTTCGGTGAACGTTTGGGGCGGGTCAATTGGACGCCAAGATCGTGCGATTTAACGCCTCAAGACTATTTTTTGTGGGGCTATGTTAAGGCACATATCTTTAGCGACAAGTCCACTTCGACTGACGCACTAGAAGCCAACATTGAAGCATATATTCCGGCCAAAATGTTAAAAAGAGTACGCCAAAATCGGACTAAGCGGATGGACCATTTGAGGCGAAGCCGCGGCCAACATTTGCATGAAATAATCTTCAAACATACTTATAACTATATCGACCGTACTATAGATTCAAATAAAGATTTCATGCATTTTTCTGTATTTTATGTGTTTTTTTTTATTCCCGATAGCTCCTAAAAAATCAATCTATAGAATGACCAAAAGTTTTAACTGCCTTTAGGACACTGCAGTACTCGTATTTTTTAGTCCAATTTTTAGCTCATGTTAGAATTAAGGAGTTGCAGGAATTCCTTGCTTTTTTAAATTTTCCACGGTTTTTCGTGGTTTTTTATAACTGGCGAAAAAATAGTATACTTGCAGCTAGGAGTCAATCCAATAAGTCGAAGGTGTTAGGGGTTCGAGAAATATGGTAAACGTTAATCGCTAGTCCTCAATCCCCCCAATCTTCACAGAAACCCAACAATTTAGAGTAAGTTCGCGAAATATGGTATTCTTGTCAATCTCTTCCTTTGATTTTAAGATGCATTAATTGAAGCCTCCTACCAGGTTTCCAAAATTATGATGGCTTGTTTTATTCGGAGGGAAAATTGATCTTGACATTGTATATTTTTTGTTTCTGGAAACTTTTTTTCGTTCGTCGGATTCGACGCTACTGGAAGTGAAACCTGCGATCGGCGAATTTTACAATTACTATGCATATTTCAGGCAGAAAGTGCGAGTAAGCAAAAGCGCTTATTTTCAATTACGTTGGCCCTCTCTCCAGCGAAGATGGCGGAGAGCAGCTGAATTCTTAAGTAATAGAAAATCACAGCCGCTGATTGGCCGAAAGCACTGGGGGAGCTCTCAAGAGAAAAGTTCTCGTCCATGACCTGGGAGAACACTTCGAATTTGGATTTGAAAAGAGAAGTTTGGAAAAAGCTTTGAGAAATAAAATCAGGAGGAAGGATAATGTTTGGATATTTGAAGAGGAATTCTAAGTAGGCTAAGAAAATGAAGAAATCGACAGGATTTTTAAACAAAAAAAGCTAAGTACATATTCTATTTTTCTTTTGAGTGAGTCTTTCAGTTTTATTGAATTGCATTTTATTGATTCTTCGATCGGAGCTTTGTTTTAAATATTTATTTTCGAAATTTTATAAATATTTTTTTTCTCAAAAACTGTCCCACAGATTTAAAAATAAAAATTTTCATTTAGTTAAACCTAGGTAATGGTTGAGAAAAAAATTCCAAAAAATTATTATTTTTGGTTACCCCCCAATTTGTTTGGTTTTTGATTTTCTCAAAAACGGAACAACCGATTTTGATAATTTCTTGTATGCTAAAGCTCCCCAGCAGTTTAAATATTATTGTGTATTTAAATTTTCCAAAAAAAATGTCTTGGATTTAAAAAAAAAATGTATTTTTTTTTTTTTAAACTCAATATCTCAAAAACCCCATGCTGGATTTTTTTAAAACTTGATAAATAAAAGTTTCTTAATACAAATTACAAGATGTGAGAAAAAAAATTATTTTACCTTAAAATAACGGTACCCTCCATACAAATATTAAAAAATGGTTTTCGAAAATCGTATTTTTCTCGAAAACAATTCCGAAAATTTTGCAAAAAATTTTTTTGTTTTGATTAATTTGTACGATCTACAATTTAATAAAAAAAAATTTAAGATCAAAATATTACTGACTGTACTACCATAGAACCATTTTTTCAAATTTTGAATTTCTCATTATCGACTTAACGGATTTTAATGAAATTTTTTTTAAGAAGCTCCTAAAAAACTTAAAAAACATTGCATTTCAAAACTGTAAAAAAAATATTTTTTGAATTAAAAAAAAAATCTATTTTTTTTTTTGTGAAAAATTCGATATCTCTGAAACGACTCAATATTTTTTTTTTGTAAATTTAATTTTTATTCGAACAACAATAAAAAAATTAAATTGGCGTACCAAAATTTTTTCTTAAAAACACATTTAAAATTTTTTTTATATAAAATCTTATTTTTTCAAGAAACCAGTAGACTTATAATTTTTCTTCTTGCAAAGCTAATATTTGCTTGAATCACGTGGCATCCTGTTTTTAGCTCCAATTACTAAAGGAGTTGTATTAGTCTATTAAAAAATTAGTTTGATTTTTTTTTCTCTTATATATTCATTTTTGAAATTCTTAGTCGTTTACATACGAGTTAGATCGTGCGACCTAGTCGTGCGACCTAGTCGTGCAATTATTTTGTTTATTTTTGGAATCACTATAAAACATTAAATTAGGCTTCTTTAAGTTTGGCAACTTCTACTGAGTTTCCTACGCTTAGTTTGAAAATAATCAGGCTTTTTGCGAATCTTTTACACCCATATTAATAATGATGGTTTAGTGGAGGTTTATCGTTAAGTCCTGGACTAAGTGCGAAATTTCATTAATAAAACAAATTTTCTGTTAAGTGACGTTTACTAATTATGATTAAGTTAAACCACCGAAGTAGGTGGTTTAGCGAAGGAATAAGAAATAGAAATATCCACAGTCAGACACAAGCGATTGAAAATCAATTTAGGTAGCCACAGAATATAAAAAAAGAGATTGCTTACTTTTGTAGAAGATTTTCTTAAAAGGATTTTTGGTAAACGTCATTTTACTATTCCGGGAACATTTTGTTTTTATTAATATAAATATTAAAGCCAGGACTAAACTCCTATTCTATGGTTTAGTAAGACAGTGGATTATAGAAGGAATAAGCGCTTTTTATTAATATGGGTGTTAGAATTGAAAAAAAAATCGTACAGTTTGGAAAGATCCTAATAGTAAAAGTTCTTCATACAGTTTAAGAAGCATGATACAGGTTGAAAAGTTTCAAAAGTGTGAAAAGCTCCGCAGTTTGGAAAACTACCTTCAGTTTGGGAGACTCCTAAAGTTTAAAATTAAATACATTTTGAAAAGCATCTTAATTTTGGCAAACTCTTTACAGTTAGAAAACCTATCACAACAGTTTTGGGAACACACCTTGTGTTTATTTAGAAAACCCATGTACGTCAATTTGACAGATGTATCTTCAACAATATAGCCCAAATCGACTGTCAAAGTTCGGAAAACCGTATTGGGAAAGCTTTTATAATAAAGTGAATATAGAAATTATTCACGGTGCAGGTACAGTAGCAGTGAAAGATGTGGACTCGAGAGATGTTCTAAGCGTTAGGAAATTTGCTAATGGTTGGCCGACTCTCAAACTAAGGTAAAAAAAAGTCGCAAAATATCAATCGTTGACGAAAAGTTTTTCTTACCAAAGAAGTAGAGAATTAAATATTGAACAATTTTTCTTAGGTGCATAAGTTGAAAATGGGGGAGTTATTTAATAAAAAACGAATTCACTTTACATTCAAGATGGCGTCCAATTGCTTGACGGTCAAAAAGTGCATACTTAATATTCCTTATGAAATGTTATTTTCATTAAAAAATAACCCTATTTAATTTTTTTCTATTTCAATACTTCTTTTTTTGTAAATACCTATTGAGCGACACGCTTTTAAATTAAGCACAAACTAATCTGTTTTAAGATGATTAATATATATTTATAACAAATATGAATTGATTGGGGGGTTTCGGGAGTTTTAATTTAGAAACGAAAAAGTTTTGAGCTAATGGAACTTGGTGAATATATCTTTCATAAATATTTTCCAAAGCACCAACACCTACAACTATACTTAAAGAGAATATTTTTCAGATCGGCAAAAGATCTTAAACAAAATGTAAGACCCATTTCATTATTCTTTCACTTAACTCAGTTCAATTCCGGTACAATTATTACCCTAAAAACAAAACAAATAACCCTTTAAGATTGATTTCCATTGCTCAGCACATTGCAATCCAACTTAACCTTAGAACGATAACCGCACATTCAATTAATTTCCGACCTCATTTATTTTCCACTCTTCTTCAGCTCCATTGTAATTAAAATGCTGGCTGGGGGGAAAAAATCACATTCAATTTGTGTCTACTGCTGCTCGAATCCTTTTCGATTTAAAGCCACATAATCACAATTTTCCATCTTCTATTCATTAATCTTCGTCGCGAATTTATCGATTTCATTTCGCAACCATGTGCTTTTCTCCCACACCAAGGTGCCACTCTGCCACCCACAGTCTTTTCCACCATCACTGTGTCGACTGCTAGCGTAACGTAACCTTCCTCTGGAAGACAAATGATAGACTCTAGACTGATTGTCTTGACGTATTCTATAAAGTTATCTCTGACCTTTCAATACAGGCCCGGATTAAGGATAGGCTGGGGTTGTTTAAACTTAGGTTTTCATGGTCAAAGGTTAAAAGTCTTACAAATTGGTTGCAAAGTTCAGGCAACTGGCGGACTTGAGCTAATTACTCCGAATACTTATTAAAAAAAAAAAAACTTTTTTTGACATTCCATCGTTTATTTCCCCAAAGGTCCTTGAGCAATCTCATATCGGGCTTGCGTTGAGGCGGCAATAGTCACCTTAACCAAATGAATATGCAGTCAGTGTTTTGCCAAAGCTATATTGCTAGTTAATTACTATTTATTTATAAACAACATCAAAAAAAAATTTAAAAGAAAAACAAATCACATTCTTGGCAACCGATGGCAGAAAAAAGAAGGAGCAAATGAACACCGACGCGTGTCCTTGTTGGCAAACAGACACATCACTATGACGCCAATTCTTGCTCTTGTTAGACAGATATTCTGTATCAGGAGTATTTTCTATGTCCAAGTTAGACCAATGTCCAGTAAAGTATAGTGCGAAAAAGGACACCGCTAGTGATGGCAATGGCGCTGGTGTCCTTATACACTATGCAATTTAATTGGATCCTTTGTTGGACATGACAACGACCCTCACCGGTATTCATATTATGTTATATTCCCAGTACATGTTTTCAGAATTTTATAATGACGATGAGCAATCCTTTGACGATGACAATGATAGTCTTTTGAGCAATTGGGTCGTTTGGAAATGTATTTGAAAAAAAAGGAAAAAACTTTCAATGTACTTTCCCCCCTAAATAAGGAAGACGATATAATTAAAACTTTTATTGCAATACGTGGTGAAATTTTTAACACGATAAACTGTGATAGTGGTACACCAAGCAGTTCATAGTTGATAGGGCCTTGCCAGATGCCTACGAACAAATCTTTCTATTAAAATTTTTGTATTATTTCTAATTTCTAATTTTGACTTGCTTCGAATGCATCTCGCGCTTTTGACCAGTCTTGATATTATGCTGATAGGGAAAACTAAGATATGAGTCTAAAAATTATGTCTGTCTGTGTTTTTTTTTAATTGACGCGCACTTAAAGGGTTATGACTACCCTTGAAAATGATTTAACACAGTGCAAGTGTTTCGGAAAAAGAGGAAGAATTGAGTCTTAAATCTCTGGATATAGAAATGGGCAGGAAAAACAGAGTTGGATAAGGAATTCCATATTCGTACGGTACGGCTAAAATAAGAATCTCTATACTTGACAGTATGTCCAGAGGGACTCCATAAGCTAGGATCCTTTCTCCGCTTCTCTCGACATTCGTGATGAACGCGGTTGTTATGAGATTTGAATACATCGGGGTCCAAGTAGTTGCATACGGTAATGACCAACCATTTCTAGCGACATGAGTACATGGACTAAGAACTAAGGTCTTGCGGTTAACCCGCAAACAACCGAACTGGTCCATTTTACAAACAAAAGGAAATTATCGACTTTTAAAATTCCCTTAATTGGAGGGACCCAACTCAGAATCTTCGATCATACGAAATATCTTGGCGTAATCCTGGATAAGAAATGAACTATGTCTCAACATTAACGAAAGAATGAATGAGAGAATATTTGATAAAACCTGGGGGCCAAGCCCAAGAATTATCAAGTGAATGTACACGGCCATAGTTTGACCTGTACTCCCATAAGGTAACGTAGTCTGGTAGAATGAATTGGATAAACTTACCAACTTTAAAATCATCACCAAGGCACAAAGAATAAAATTACCAGGGCCATGAGGTTTACCTCCACATCGGGTGTGGAAGCTATACTCAACTTAAAACCCGTAGATCTATTTATACAATAATCGGTAGTCAATAGCGCTGCAGACTAAGCCAAACTGGTAGCTGGAGAGATAGTGCCAAAAGTCATGCGCAGATTGTACAGAAATACACGGAAAATAGGGTATGTTCTGAGGACATTACACTCCGCTTAGACTTTTAAAAGCCGTTCAAGACCGTCTTTCCTAGCAGAGAATACCGGCAAATCAGCGAGCAATGAACCTGCGAATCGATGATAGCAAAAAATACCGAAGGTTCCAAAATGGAAACTGGTATTTGTGCAGAGTTCTTTGGACAGACTTCCTTTTTACAGCAGCGCCTTTCAAGCTGAGATCCTGGCACTGACGAAAGCTGCTAGGCAAGTCTTAATGATGGCCATAACACAAGCTGATATCACCATTTTCATTGATAGCCAAGTGACAATAAAAGCGATTTCTGCCGTTGAAATCTAATCGAAGATTGTAACTTGCTGTCACGAAGACCTAAGGGTTGTTGGTACACAGTACAACATAAGGCTCTGTTGGGTACAGAAGCAGCGTCATTCGAGGAAACCTAGGCATTTTAGCAATATCTGATTGTATTGGCGTTCCACAAAAGTTGGCCAGTAACGCACATACCAAGAAACGAAAGCTTTTTAGTTTTTTCGACGCAAGTTCTATTCATAAGTTCAACATATTCTGCCATTGAATCTCGACATTCGAAGAAGAGGGACGTGAGCCAGGAGGAGAGTAAGGATGCTGTCGTCAGTGAAGCAGTTTCAAACAGCACATCTCTTATATAAATATGCAATAGTGTTGGAGAAAATACGGAGCCTTAGGGCACACTTACATTTATTTCATAAACATCAGATCCCCTATGGCAAAAGTTGAATAGAGAAACTGCTCCTGAAAAGGCTTAGCAAATTAACAGAAGAAAGAAGACTTATCCCGAAACATCAGTTTGGGTTTAGAAATAAACGATAGACCAAGTACATAGAATTACGGATGTTGTGGAAAAAGCACTTGAGGAAAAACAAATTTGTTCAGCTCTATTCTTACATGTTGATCAAGCCTTTGATAAGGTTTGGCATTCGGGAATAAAGTATATACTGCATAGAGACCTTCCCAGGCAGTACTACGAAATACTGAAATCCTACGTTACGAACCTATTCTTAAACAAAACCAATACTTGTCTAATAACCCAAGTAAAATCGAAAGACTCCACTGCAAACTGTTTATCCTTGGAACATTTCCAAATTTATCAATTGGAGACAACAAGTCTACAATAGACATTCTTAGATTCTTGATTTTAATATTATTCCACTAAATCTTCCAACACATTGTAATAAGCAGCAGAGCCTGGCACGCTCAATTGTAAATTTCATACAAAATTTAACTTTCGAATTTCGACTATGCCAACAGTAATTAGTGCCATCTGTATTTAAAACATGGCAGTGATAGGTGTAACTAGAGACACATTATTGATTTTGGCAAAGTGCTTCCGCGAAATGTATTTTGGGAATTTTATGACTACCTCTATATATATTAACTCTATAACGTGTACAGAAGGGACAGTCACAGGGCCGGAATTGGTCTTTTTTTTGGGATTTTTTCTTAATGAAAACGAATCATTAAGAATTTGTATTTCCAATCAGTTTTCAGAAGTTTCCTGCTTTTGATGGGCAAAACAATTGCATGAAGTTTTATTTGCTACCATAAAAAAAGCGGATAGTTCGTGTAATTTTTGAATTGAAAGTCTTGAAAAATACTCGTATATAAATTTTTATTTTGTGGAAGAAAAGACGAAGAGAAGACGTAAGTGATAAAATTGATGTCTCAAAAATATAATTATCGATGTTTGCAAGAAGGGCCCTTGTGAGTGGAGTAGAGCCCTTGTGAAATTGTCTGAATGTGCTTGAGGGCATGCCGTTCCTGGACATGGAACAGTCGTTGAAATCGATTTATATAAATATTCATGGCTGAACATTTACAGGACCAAGGTTGTTGCAGAAATAAAGTTCGTGTTTCTCCTTGGACATTGGAATTTTATTCGTACTCGCGTAAAGTTTACTCAGTCTCAGTGTTGTAATTATTGTTTTAAGTTGACAAAATATGGTTTAGGATTTTAAAGTTTCATTGCCATACGAAAAAATTTGTTAAGGTCAATATGTAGGTACAGTGCTCTCGAAAATCAGATTATCCGACTTAGATTCTTAAAAAGACACTAAATGATTTATTACCTTGTCTGAATTTTAAGCAATATTTAAGTTAGAGTTAAAAAAATAGACAAAATGTAATGCAACTAAGCCATATTCATGGGCACATTTAAGAGTTCGAAGAGTTGGAGTTGCCATATCAAATCAAAATGAAAAAAAAAAAAAAAAAAAAATAGTATTCCTAATTCAAATAAAGGGTGAACAAACTACGGTGTTAGTTAAATATTTAGTTAGACAAAATAAAGTTTGACAATGTGGATTTATGCTTTAAAAACAACATGCATTTCTCTCAAATATTCTTTTGAAATTCGAATCTTAAGTTTGTGAAATCTAGAGAGCAAAACGTTAAAGCTAAAATCACTATGTCATCCGCATACATAACAGTCCTTATCCTTAGATTACCAATTTGTTTCCCTTTATTGGCTACACCCTGGGGACCACAATGGATCCGTTGAGATTTGAGTGAGGTTAAACGGCTTCCCGCATTGTCACCCCACCTAACCTAACCTAAGCTGTAACGATAACTTGATATAAGTCTGCCCCGTGAGGTAGAGCTTAGTAAGATTGCTGTCCTATTGACAGGAGCTTCTTGATTAAAACCTGCACTTGCGACAATTGTAAAATGGTATTGAAAGTTTTCTCCTTTAACTTCAAAATTCACCACAAACTGAACTGAAGGAAGTTCCACCATTTTTATCAGTTCTCGACGTACCATTCAATACCCAGTAATCAAAGCTATCGAGTAACGCTATTAAGGCCCACCCATTTCTACTCAAAATGTCGTCTTTAGAACTACTTGTCTACTTGTTACCAGATTTTACTATAGGTATTAATTCCTCCACGTACGAATTCTAGAAAATCTCAATCCTTGCATTCAAATCTCCCATTGGCAATACTTTTGTATTGATTTAGCTCTGAGAATTGGACGCCATTTTCCTTACTGATTCACGCGGCAGATTGCTCATTATTTCTTATCGAACTTGAACCATATATTTTGGCTTCGTTGCTGACGTTGATATTCCCGGAAGATTTAGAGTCTCTTCTAAACTTCTGAACCCTCGAACACTAACTTTTCGAATACTAAAGTTCGTAAAAACGCGCAGCGCGCACAAACGAACATTTTACTCAATCGTGAATGGGCGGTAGAATCCCGACCAATGACTCATTGTGACTTGCAAATCACCTGTCTCACTTGTGAGCAATTACAATTTAAACTTGAAAATCTCCCGCTTCTTAGACACCCTTTACCATCACAGAATTATGACTTAAACAAACAAAATAAAAGTAATTAATTCAATTAAGAACTTAATGAAATCAACCAAACATTTTCAAAGAAAATGTAAATAGAAAATATATGTGTTTGTGTACCAACCTACCCCAAAACCAACATGCCGGCCAATATTGGTTCAATTAGAAAAATTAAATCATTCCTCAGCAATCAACTTTATTGAGTGCATATTGAATTTTCAACAACTTATACTTGAAATTTAATAACGAAGAAAGTTGGCAAATCAAGTTTAAGTTTTGACACATTTCCCATGCAATTTCCATATTCAAATTCAAATTCAAATTAAATTGGCACAAGAAAAATAATAATTTCGAATTCAAAAATCAAATGCAATATTACTGTAGTGAATGGAAATTTTGGTTGAGATATTTCGTTGAACCCCCACAACATCTGTCATAAGCACTTGTGTCTTTACTATCATCATTCGGAATGGTTAATTCCCCAAACGCCACGGAACCTCTCTCCGTCCACTGAAAAAAGCAATTAAAATTAGTTGGGCAATCTTTTGAAAGGCTTCTCTTTGGACGACACGAACCCTGACCGATGTCGACGAACGCAGACGACAACGACGTGATGGTTTTATGATTCAAATATTTTGCACAAATTGGCAAGAGAAACATTTTAATGTCTTCTGGCTGGAGACGAATTCCGTGCGATGGAATCGTAGGTCAGTTTCTAAATTTTGGAATTCGAGGAATTGTGGGCGTACGAAAGTACAACATGTCAAACACAAATAAAATTGAGTTAAAATTCAAATCTGACTTCTTGTTGATATTTTATTTCACCTGCGATGGATACAGTGGGGTGCAAATCAATTCTAACAAGTTTGTACGAGAATGTTTTCTTTCTTTAGTTTTGGTAAAAGCCATCTCTGTCCCTAGCTAGATGCCTCCAGTTACGCACTCTAAGTTGGTTGGGGTCGTTCCCCACTTGTGTGGCCCACCTAAGGTGGGGTCTTCCTCTGCTGCGCTGCCCGTTAGGTCTAGATTCGAAGACTCGTCGAGCTGGTGCGTCGCCATCTCACCCGCTGTATTTTCAACTTTGTGACCAGGTCGACGTCGCTGTAAGGCTCGTAAAGCTCAAACCAACCAAGCAAATTCTCATCCGCTTTTAACACGGTCCATGTATCTGCCCCATACAGCACGACTGGGATGATAAGTTTCTTATACAAGGTCTCCTGGGTTCTTTGAGAGAGGGCTTTACTACTCAAATGGCTTCTTAGCCCGAAGAAATAGCAATTGGCGAGAGTAATTCTTCGTTTGATACCTGCACTGATGTCATTTTGCGAGGTAATAGTGGAGGCCAGGTAGACAAAGTCCTTAACGAGGTTGTACCTATCCATAGTGCCGTTTTGCCCGAGTCGACGATGTTAAGCATATACTTATTCTTCTCAATACAGATCGCTTCGTTCTCACAATGATAAATAAATAGTTGAACGGACTTTTGAAAAATTGTACCTCTGTTTTTGACTCACAAGTTGCGCACAATTGCTTTAGCATCGATGTTAAAGAGATTGCATGTTAACGCTTTGACTTTTCTCAAACCTTTGTCGACATCAAAGGGTTCGGTGGTGTTTGACGGAGCAGCGAGATTTCTCCATCGTCATACTGCACATGCGGACGAGTTTGGCAGGGATGCCGATCTGCGATATTGATCTGTATAATTCGTCACTCTCTGCGTTATTCGTATTCGACTAAAATCGATAAAAGGTGGGGTGTTTATATTCAAAATACCTGGGTTTTTCCACAATCTGTGGGAATGTGAATATTTGGTCGGTGGTTAATTTGCCGGGCCTGAAACCACGCATAGGAACCGATTAGATCGTTGACAAAGGGTTTTATGCGATCACCCAGTACAGATGACATGATTTTGTATGCGACTTTAAGCAGACTTATACCTCTGTAGTTGGCACAGGTCAGAGAATTTCCTTTCTGTTAGATGGGGCACACTATACCGACCAAATTTTGGAGTCATCTCCTCCAGCTTTGAATAGTTCGGTTGGCAGACTATCTGCACTTGCAACCTTGTAAGCTTTAAGCTTGGCTATTGCATACCGCATTTCATTTCGGTCGGGTGCATTGAAATTTTGACCATCATCGCCCAAGTTGATGGATAAATCTCTGTAATACCGGATTTGGTCATCTTAGAAGTTAAGTAGTTTAGAAAAGTATTGTTTCTAGATTCTCAGTTCCGACTGTGCGTCTACTACCATATTCTCACTGTCTCGTCTCGGCAGGCTTCTGTGCTGGCCTTGAAGCCTTGAGGAGATTGCTTCACCCTTCGGTAGAACTTTCAAACATCCCCCTGCTGGTACGGCTCTCAATAGACTCATTTCCTGCTTCGCGTGCTCTCTCTTTTTTCCTTCTGAGAAGTTGGGGTTCCTCTCTTCGTTTTTGCTCGTAGAGCTCCGGCTGCACTCTCAGCAGTTCTGGTTCTGGTTTGCAGTATTGATTGACTGCATGCGCCAGCCGGCATTCTTCACCGAACTAGCGGTTCTGTTATGGTCACCTAGTGATACACAGCTCATCAGTGGCACCACTTCTGATGGCTTGTTGGCAGTGGTTCCACTGGTCCTCTGCAGTTGGTGCTGGTGGCAAGCTTGTTGAAAGGCTTAGAGACTTGGACAGCAAAAATACTGGTTCTGGCTCCAATCAAGTAATGGGCCGAGTCTATGTTGGCCCCTCGGCACGTTCGCACATCCAAGATCCTGGCATCCATCGCAACATGATCAATCTGGTTGATAGTTCGTTTATCCAGAGACCGCCAGGTCCCTTTGTGCATGTTGAGGTGTGAGAATCGAGTGCTTGCTATGATGACATTTTGCCCCGCCGCAAACTCAATAAGCCTAAGCCCGTTACCGGAGTTTTGTCGTGCAGGCTATGTGCTTCGACTATCGAACTGAAGATGCCCTCCTTTCTTATGTTTGTGTTGAAATCGCCAACAATATTCTTGACATCGTACGTCGGCGTCGGGCACATATCTTACGTATTCCTGAGGAGATCGTAGAATTATTTATTAGTTTAGTCACCTTTTTCTTCCGTTTGGGGCGTGGACACAGACAAACGTGAGGTTTTCGAATAAGGCTTTGATTCGTGACCAGGCGCTCGCTTACATTTCTGAAGCCCAAAACTTCTTCCCTAAGTCTCCCCGTAACCCCAAAACCACAACCAAAGAGCCTTTGACCCTGGATGGTGTGCGCCACTCATCCCGCTATGGTACTCTGCAAGGATTTTGGTGATTTTAGCTCTCGAAACCACAATTCATTTACGTGTTGATCTAGCATCTGCATTTTCTCACACTCGTTGAAGAAATCCGTTAATCTGCCAAAAGGGTTTTCGAAATGTGACTTTATTCAACTCAGCTTAAGCCCAGCGTTTTTAATTCTTTGAAACACTTCTCCCAGGTTTCTGAGGTGGTCATCAAAATCTTTTCCATCATTATGGTGTCATCCAACAAAATGGCATAACAATAAGTTGTAGTACATTTGGTACCTAGATCACGAATACCATCGATAAAAATGTTTATCCTGAATTTCTCGATGAACCCACCTACTGAACCGGAGTATGCCGAATATGCTAATCGTTCCATGTCATCTGCGTTGAAGAACTTCTCCAGCTCTCTGTTGTCGGTTCTTCAAGTCCATCCTGTGTATTTGCTTCTTATGGTCGCTTCAATATTTTCTATGAATTGCACTCCTAATTGTTTGGTTAACCTCATCTCTTGGAATAGTGTTCAGGACATCACCCTTTAAACACATAATCAATTCAGCTGCGCTATTCTCTACATATCAGTTATTTCGAGACATTCAATCTCAAATTGAAGCTTAATCCAAAGCAATCTTATTAAAAACCCTAAATCCTTCTTCCAATTTGTCAAATTTAAACGAAAATCCGATGGTTATCCTCGCTCTCTCTCTCTTTCAAGAACGAAATTTCAAACGAACGAAAAAATCATTTACCGACGACTCCTTTATACCAGATTTTAATTATTTCCATTATTTACCGAATTTCTCCCTCGGACCATTTCTAGCTCATACCATTGACTCATTACTAATCGAAAATGAGCTAAATCAATGATGATTATATTCCCGGCCTAGATGGTATACCATATTTCTCAAAAAAATGCTCTCCAACACTCTCTCTTCCTCTTTCAAAAATCTTTATCTTATCTCTATCTCACGGTATATTCCCTCAGTTATGGAAGACTCCTTTCATAACCCCATTACATAAAAAGTGCCCAAAGTGTGAAGTTACAAACTATCGTCCAAGTGCTAAACTTTCACATATGCCTAAAGTCTTTAAAAGCATTTTGTATGATATTTTAAGTTTTCGTTGTAAGTCTCTCATTGCCCCTAGACAACACGGCTTCTTCAAGGGTAGGTCCACAACTAGGACTAACTTTGTTGAATTCGTATCCTTTAGCCTCTCAGCCTTAGAAAACGGAAAAGAAGTCGACGTTGTCTCAACCGATTTCAGCAAGGCCTTTGACAAAATCTCACATAAGATTATTCTATTCAAACTTATCTTCTTAAGATGGATTTCTTCTTACCTGAAAACCCGTCCGATTCAGACCTTCCTTCTCTGATGATTTCTTAGCTACTTCCGGCGTTCCACAAGGCAGCCACTTAGCACCTCTTCTATTTATTCTTAATATAAATGATATTGAATTGGTCATTAAACATTGCCATATTTCACTCTACGTTGACGATACAAAGTTTTTCAAGTCCATTTCTTCCACACATGATGCCACTCTTCTACAACTTGATCTCAACAGTTTTTCTGTCTGGTGCTTGAAAAATTGCTTAGAACTTACTAAATATTTCCAAATGTCAATCAATAGCTTTTTCCTTTTTCACGAAAACGCATCCGATCTACTCCCCGTCGATATCTTCTACATTATCAACCCATATCCACCGCTGAGTCAATTCGATACCTGGGTGTTTTATGTGATAGAGAACTAATCCTTCTCAGACATATTGATGAGATTATACTAAAAGCAAACTCTACACTAGGCTTTGTGAAACGTTGGTCCAAAGAATTCTCTGACCCCTACGTGACCCGATCTTCAAACATAACCTTTGTTCGCCCGCTTCTTGAATACGCCTCCTGTCAAGTATTGTCCCTTTATCAACAAACTCAATTATTCAGAATCGGTAGCGTTTAACATCGTTTCCTACGTTTCGCACTTCATGATCTGTCTTGGAATAACCCTTTTATTTCACCTCCGTATCAAGACCGACTTCTGTTAATCAACTTGAATACGCTGGAAGAACGTGTTGGTTGCGTCTCCAGGAACTTTAACTCAAACTCATGCTGCATCAAATCAACATCTTGATCTTCTGAGGCTTTCCGAAGTATCTGTTTCGAACCGTTTGTTACAATTCTCAGAAGCGATGCGATGGTTCATTTTTACGTCACAGTTTCGAGAGTTCAAAAATCTTTTTCCATCCAGTTTTTTTTTGGATTTTTCAAAATTCAAAAATCATTTGCACCGCACTGTATACATACTAAAGCAATTTATTGAGGTAGGTGAAGGTGCCTCTGTAGGTGTCGTTTCATGCTTCTTACGATTATTTTATTTTGGTAGGAAGCTTTCTGATTCTGAAAATTGGTTTAAGGATTCGAATACAAATTGCGCCCACATAATATTTTGTCTCAAACGTAGTTAAGTGCAGATAATATCTTATTCATATTATTTTACATCTTCAATTTATTTGTCTGAAATGAACAGACAGACATATAATACAAAACCATGCTTTACTGACTGCGTGGGAAATTTGATTTTAAGTGATGATGATGCGTGCAGAATTTTGCCTGACGGTGATTGCGTGTCTAGGAATTTTTGGATAAAATCTAATCAAGAAAAATTATCTTAATGGTTTTTTTGGTGGCAGTAATGATTCACACGTCATTTATAAACATGCATATATACATACGTTCTTTGGATCTTTGGGAGCTTGGTTACTACGTTTCAAAAGACTGATGTATGCTTAAAATTTAATATTCTTGATAGAACAAAAGAGTCATTAACTATAAGCTTTGTAATTTGAGTAATTATAGCAGTTTGTTACACTGATAAATTTTACCATTGAAAGCTTAGGCTATAAATAATACAGCTTACGAGAAAATAGAAAAGAACAAAACAACAGCAAATCTATGGAATAGAAGGTTTTGGAATGGATATGGTGTGATTCGGTGTTTTAAAGCGAAGTTAGAAAGAACATGAGACCTCGAGTCGATAACAATTATATGAGGGGTAGGAAATCTTTTCTTCAATCGTCGAATCAAAGGCTGAACAAATAGCTTGACTCAATGTCTTAAAGGGACTTTTGTATACAAGTCTACATAAGATTATGTATCTTACTGAGTTAAAAGTTATGTTGAAATCAATAAAACTTTAATTTTAAATTTTGGTGAGGCAATACCCCCTTTTTATTACTAGGCTTAACACAAGCTAATTCCTAATCTAACTTAAATACAGCTCTTCAATCTGGGATTCGAGTGAATTTGAATTGAATTGAATTGAATTGACCGAATTTCAGACAGGGTGAACTGAGGTTAAAGTCGAAACAGCTAATGTTCCTCCAAAGCAAGCGAGTAATAGGTCGTTGGACCCATAAGAGGTACGGTGGGTAGGCAGATAGAAGAGACGAGAATTTCTTATATTACGGGAATAAGTGTTGAAAGAAATGGAATTGTAGAGAGTAGGGCAGTCAACAGACTCTGAAAGTAGTCGATGAATGAAAAGAATGCTCTTCGTTCTTCTACCGTGTTCAAGTTGATTCACAGAAGTCGGTCTTGATACGGAGGTAAAATAAAAGGGATATTCCAAGACAGGTCACGAAGTACGAAACGTAGAAAACGACATTAAAGGCTAGATATATGAATTCGCTGACAAGAGGACCATTCTTGACAGGCGTATTCAAGAAAGAGGCGAACATAGTTTATGTATAAAGATCGGGTCACGTATGGGAGAATTCTTTTGACTTTCTTTCACAAAGCCTAATGCAGACTTTGCTTTAAGAATAACCAATATTGCAAATTGACTCAGCGGTGGTGGAAAAAATGATTAAATGACATTTGGAAATATTTAGCACTAAGCAATTTTGCAGGCCCCAGGCATAGGAGTTGTTGGAATCAAGTTGAAGAAGAATAGAATAATGTGTAGAAGAAAAGATCTTGAAAAACTTGGTATTGTCGGCATAGAGGGAGATATGGGAATATTTTATAACCATGGAAATCGAAAAATCGTTAATAGTAAGAATAAAAAGGTGACGTCCTAAGTGGCTGCCTTGTGGGACTCCAGAGGAAGCAAAGAAACCATTCGAGAAGGTAGATCTGGATCGAAATTTGTAGTAATGGGTTTTCAGGTAAAAAGAAGTTTATTATAAGAAGATAGGTTCAAACCCAAGAGTAGACAGTTTGAATAGAATAAGCTTATGTGAAATTCTGTCAAAGGCCTTACTGAAATCTATGGAGACAACGTCAAATTTCTTTTCGTTCTCTAAGGCTGATAGGCAAACGAAAACGAATTCAAAATACTTTTGTTAGTAACTTCACACTTTGGACATTTTAAATGTTTTGGGGTTATGAAAGAGGTCTTCTATAACTGGGGGAATTCTCCTTGAGATAAGGATAAGCTGATGATTTTTGAGAGGGGAAGAGTGAGTGTGGAAGAGCATTTTTGAGAAATATGACAGGGATAACATCTGGGCTGAGAATATACTCATCATTGAGTTGATTCAGCTTATTTTGCTTGAGAAATGACTCAATGGTATGAGGTACAAATGAACCAAGGGAGAAATTCGGTAAATAAGTGAAATTGTTACAATCAGGTATAAAGAAGTCGTACGTAAAAGATTGTTTAAAAAAAACTAGCAAAAAAGTAAGCCACTGTTTGTGGATCGTTTGAAGTTTCGTTTTTTAAAGAGAGAGAGGGAGGATAACTATCGGGTTTGTAAGGGGGAGTTGTAAAGTTCGGTAAAGTGAAGATAAGCACCAAGATAATTAGAGTATGTACTCAGTTGGAGTACGAAGTAAAATTGACCAAAACAGTTAACTTAACTAACTTTAACTTAATGTCTACTTTGACAAAATTTTACAAGATATCCAATTAATATGAATAAGAATCAGAACTTAAGTAACATTTTGATGCATGTGATTCACAGATTGTGTTGATTCGTTTTAAAAAATTTAACAAGCAGTGTTGCGGAATTTTTCCAAGTAACCACCAAATACATCGTCAAACCTATGAGACTTATTAAGATAATCACATTTAATATTTCTGAAACATTTGAAAGAGTATTGCACCAGGCTCTCTTTTCAAAAGATCGTGCATTTGGTATCAATGAAACCCTTATTTTTTTATTAGAAATAATTACCTTCCAGATCGTTCAATATACATGTTGTATTGGAAAGTTTCAAGTTTGATCTTCACAAAATAATTTCTGGTGTTCCGCAGGGTTGCTCTTTGTCTCCAACTCTCTTTCTCATTTTTCAATAATGCTCCCTCGTCTGAAACCTATTATCCGCTTAATTGTTTCATCGACGATCTTACGCTTAGGTTTTCATACTCACTCTCAAATTCACGTCCATATCCTTCGGAAGTGGAAATGCAACGGTATCATATGATAAGCTCATTAAAATGCGGTCTTTACAGCATTGTTAAATGAGGTAAACAAAATCGTGTGCAGTTTAATGCTTAGCTGCTCTCTATTGCCGTTAAATCTCAATATACCCCTTACGCCATTATCCTTGAATGGCCATTGCATCGGGGAAGCCCAAAAGTCTTAAAGTATCAAAGCGAAAATAAGTTTTTTCCCTTCAGAAGAGTTGAATCAAAAAACGATCTCCAAAATGCCAAAAAGTGGTTACTGTCGAAATGTTACTGAGTATATGTCCTATAACCCCTAGCATGGTTGTTCTTTTTCATGCAGGTGAAAAACTTCAAAGTTCAAAGGTAATTGTTAATATTCGTCACTGAATAGTGCGAAATACCAAGGAGACTCTCTAAACTCCGCTATACCTAAGTTTGTCCAACGAACATTGTCGGTACCTACAAATTTCCAAAGGCACTGCACGAGAAAAAATGCTTCTTAAATATACACTAAAAACTCGGACTTACCATAATATTGTTTTTGTAGTTTCGTTTTCAAGCGACACGTACATCCGCCATGATCTATATGTCCTACAGCCAATGATTATTGATTACCAATCACCATTTCCTATTGTGCTGTTTAATAAAAGTATTCAGTTACCATTGCTTATTTTACCCACATCAACTGCCATTTTCACTTGCAATGTAGGGGCTATAGGGTAAGTTTTGCATTTGGAAAAAATCTGTCTGCTTGTCTGTAAAAATGCGACCTTGACCTTTAATCGGTTCATTGTGATAACACATGAATGTAAAAGATTTCCGCCTAACTCTAGTTAAACCACTTTAGCTCTATATAAAGTGTAGAAGTTTGCTAATGCACTCACTACGAACATTGTAGTATAAATCTGTCAGATTGAACCTAACCTTACCTCAACAAACAATCAAAGCCGACCTAGCCGACTGTTCCCAGTTTCCAGTAGCGTACACCAAGTTATTTGTGTTTAGTCGTCAATTCTTCGCGCCACCTAATGTGAGGTCTTCCTCTGCTGCATTGACCATCAATAGCTGGTGGATTGCTTTCCATAAGCTCCATGCATCCCAGCCATCTGAGCTTTAGAATTTTTTTCGGCTTTCTTCACCAACTTGACGTCACACTATAGCCCGTAAAACTCGTCATTGAATCTTCTCCTACACAGTCCTTCGATTGACACTGAGCCAAAAATCACCCTTAGAATCTTCCTATTTATATTAGGCTAGGTAGAAGTTATTATCCAAGTCGCTTGGAGTGCCTACATATTAGATTCTGTCCTCTTATGAGACCTATTTAAGAACTAATATGCAATTTTCTTTAATATATCAATCTCTTAGAGCACTTCAGATCCAGCATCGTGATCAATCGAACGAGCTTGAAAGAGATGTACAAGTACATCTTGCCTCGTTTTTCAATTGGCGCGGGTGGATTTTGGCGGCCATGTTCTTTTAGTGACATCTGTCAAATTTGTTGTTTATTATCTAGTCACTGATGCAAAACCACCATGGCAAATTACACGACTCAACAGAACGTCTAAATGAGTGGTCATTAGTTTAAACGTTGCGCCCATTTTAAAGCAGACGTGGCGCCCATTTTAAAGTAGACGTGGTGGCACTTTACAGTCAACTATTCATCGTTTGGTATCTAAATTTAAGACGATCTGTTCGGTTATCAATAAGCCAACATTATTCGTACGTCAAAAGAACGACGATAACATCGTCGAACACGAGGCAGTCGATTCCTCGTCATGTACAAAAACTCGGCCCTTCGCAGACTTCAACTTTGCGAATTTCGCTTCGGGACTTCTTTCTATATTCGTACAAGAACCAACTGACTCAGGAGCTTACTGCTCATGAGCCATAGACAATGACATTTGTTCGCTGACTGGTCTTCGAAGCGTTTGGAAGAGGATCCTAATTTTGGTCGAAAAGCATCTTCAGCGATGAGGTGGATTTTTGGATGAATGGCTGACTTAACAAGCAAAATGGCCGTATATGAGACGACACCAACCCCCACGAGGCTCACACGGTGATAATGCATCATCAAAAAGTTACCGTTTGGTGTGGATTTTAGACCGGTGGCGTCATTGGTCATTAAATTTTCGATCACTACGTTGGTGTGAAAGCCACCGTCATTGGCGAGCGCTACAGAACTATGATAACCAGTTGCTTATGGCTTAAATAGTACTATATGGAACTAGACATGTGATTCCAGCAGGTGGTTGCTATGTGCCACACAGAGGACGCCACGACTGACATTCTGCATGAACGATTTGAGGGTAAGGTTAACTCTGGCAGAGGTGATGTGTTGGCCACCAATGCCATGCGATTTAAACCCCCGCTAGACTTCTTCTTGAGGGGTTTCCTGAAGTCGCAGGTCGATGCGAATAAACAAAAATAGACCGATACCTTTAAGGTGAACATAACACAGGCCATCGATCAAATTCAGCTGGATCAGTCATTGAGCCGAAAGAGTCATTGAAAAATTGGACCTCTCGGATTCGTGTCACCGTTAAAAGTCGAGGCGGGCATTTGAACGCTTTCATGAAAATAATGTCATACATGGGCTTTTCAAATAATAAGAGAATTTTGTTTATACCTAACACAGCTTGTCTTATTCCATTTCAATATCTACCCGCCCTTATTGAAGAACCCTTTATCTAAGGGTTTAAGGCTCGAACAACTTCTTACCTAAAATAAAACCGAAATATTTGGTTTTATCTAGAATATTAATGATAATGATTTGGTAGAAGAAAGGTCTGTATAGGAAAATGTATACTTCCTGGAGAAAAAAGTACAATTTCTGTTTTGTAAGGCCACATCGATCTATCCAGCTAGAAACCTTATTAAAACTATTTCAAGATACAAAGTATTTTCCGAATTTGGCATAAGCATCGATTACTCTGCAACTCTCCGTTTTCAGGCATGTCAGAACAGCGGTTCTTGTATGAAATGCTAAAGAGAAGGATATAGAACTCGACCACGTCATCATGTCATTGCTGGTTTGTGACATTTTAATCTCAGTGAGTTAGCTAAGGATCTAAATCGCGCAAGGAACGTTCTCAATTGTTATCAAGCACAATGCAAAAAGCGTGGGAGAGATATCAAAACCGTGGATGTGGCTCTGTATAGATTGTCTCGTATAAGTCTTTTAAATCCATAGAGAAAGATTTTTCGACAAAAAATTTAGTCGAAAAAAAAACAAATTGATACCTTACATTATTCAAAGTGCAATTATTTGACATTCACCATGACATCTTGGAACAATTAAAACTGGCAGCTGATGACAAGTACAATTAGACTGAGTGTGTGGTAAACCTTATTGATTTGAGTTTCTACGTGGCAGATTTACCACATACATAAACTCAAATCCCGAGTCTTTAAAAATTGAACTTTATGTACATCTTCAAGAGATATTCACTCTTATACCTCATTAATAAACAATACTTTTCTTAATTGAATACCATTCTTTATATCAGATGCTCTGAAGTCTCCTGAGACTCTTAATTGCATGTCATGACCTCTAAACAACATAAAATAAAAAGCCGAGAAATTAATCTCCAATAGTAAATCTGTCTGAAGATGGTAGACATATTTCATCAAATGATCTATAGAGGTAGCTAAACCTTAATCACTATAAAGTTCTAATAAAATAGAGTGGAGAGGCTATAAGCCCCTTGAACATGTATCAACAATTCTTTGAAATCTCATTTGATGGGCTAGAATCTTCCACAATAAGGTTTTATCTGTCAAAAAGTTTATTCCGAAGACTAAAACTTGTCAATTCTTAAGTAGAACAAAACACAAATATAATTACTTATTATGTCAAGTCTTTTGTGTAGTTTTATGTTATGAAGAATTATTCTCCGTCAGTGGCAACAAGATGACGATGGACGATGGCGATGACAAGGCAGGTCCTTTAACATCCTCAAAGTCGCATAGAAGTATACATATCTGCCATTCCAATTATTTTATCAACACAAGAAGACAAAGTTTCCCTATTTAAGTGCTTTTGAGTATCTTTCGGATCATCATCATCAGCATCATCCGACATCCGTCTAGTAGGAAGTGGCGATGGCGGTGCTGCTGCTTTCACAACCAAACGACTACAGAGGAATAGTAATTAAATTTACCCCCTGCTGCCATCTACAACAACCTAGAATTATATCCAAACCACCTTCTAACTTAAAGCGAGTGAGCGAGCGCCCTAAACCCTGTTTCTGCTGGATGGGATGTGTGTCGCTTGTCAATTATTTGACCCAGTTCTCAATGCATTGTCAACTTTTTTAATTAAATTTCAAAGCTTTCCTTCGTTTGTGTTTCAATAAAATTTAAACGTATCCTCTAAGACTTGAATGATAAATATATGCTATGCTCTTCGTCGCCATGATGGATATCTTCCGTGCGACATAAATAAGTCTTTGGATATTTAAAAATGATTCCAGCAGAGAGGTCGTACTTACGTAAAGGGCTTCGTTTGTTAGACTTCGTTTGTTATCTGACATCATCGCTCGATATGAGAATTTTATTTATAAACCTTCTTTTAACTTAAGAATTGGAACGAAGATAACTACTGCCGAGGTGCCAAAAATAAAAGTTGCCTCATCCCTATTTCCCATAATACTCGCATGTGAATCACAAGTCATATAGCGCATTTTTATTCCGCCTCGAAATCCTATTTTTAAGGACCTAACCGCGGTTAAGGAAGACGAAAAAAAAAACATTAAAGCATTTCTGGTTGTAGTTTTCTTTGAATCCTTTTTTTTTTTTCTTCTAGGTTTGCGGTGAGGAATTCCGTTTGCAATAAGAAAAAAAAAGCAGACGAAGAAAATACGGTGAGAATGAGAATTATGGACTGAATAACGGTGTTAAATAGCATTGTTAGCACACTTTACTTATGTCGTCTTCGTCTTCGAGTGTTAGGTGGATTTTCTGCCAACATGGTTTTTTTTTTTTTTTGTTGAAGTAGGTACACTACCAAGATAGAAGACACAAAGATGAATAAAAGTTCCCGAGGAAAGAAAGAAAACATTCTTTGGGTGCAAGGTATTTTCCTTGCATATATCCTGTGCAAAACCACAACGCCAAGTAATGAAATTAGACTTTTGAAAGGGCTTAGGTTTTTTTTTTTTTTTGTCTTTCTTCAACTCCATGAAAAAAACGAAAGTAGAACAAGAAGGTTATTTGAAGGGATTGATATACGGGTCGATAGGTTTTTTTCTGTGGCTCAATTTGGATGAAAGCTCGTAAGATGGTTGTTCACCACATCTTGAGGAGGATTTTATAATCTGCTTCCAAAGGCGATTGAGTTAAACTCAATTCTATATGGGACAGTGATTAAAGCAAGATATTTGTGAATTTTTGAATATTACAACAACAACTTGAATGAACTACCACCGAGGGGGTTCTTATTTGGCTGGAGTTATAGCTATTTCACGGTTGCCAAGCCGATCATCAGACTCCTTTATTAGTGGTGCTTAGCCTTTATACTATCAAGTTTAATCGAAAAACTTTTTGCCTTGACTGAGATTTGAACCCAGACCTAGCGTCGTCAGAAGCCAATGCCCTACGCATCACGCTACCGAGACCACATGATCAGGTCCATCCCAATTTAGGTTTTATCGTTTATCAATTATCACTTTTTTTTTGTTCGTTGTTGTTTAAAGCAAGATAGTCAGGTCAGCTAGAATCAGCAAAAATTGCGTATCTAGAAAAATTCTGTTAAATTATGGTCTTTGACAATTTTATAACATAATTTCAAGCCAACCATTAATATTGCCATTAGCGATGTCTTTTCTATCAGTTGTTCTTCCATGGACCAAGCGGAATAATTCAACCAGCTCCACCAGTCAAAACGGATAGCTGCTTCTAGATAATCACACATATCGTCCCCTTTCTGCGTTAACCTCGTAACTACATTTTTCGGCAAATTCGTTTTTTTATATAAAAACACTGTCTAGGGCTCACAGAATAATAGAGCTAAGTCTGAATGTTAAAATGATTCATCTAATCTATTTTACCGTTAATTCTTTTTCCTCGTAACTATTCTCATGTTGTTAAGTTTCGATGAGAACCTCGTATGTACTTGGTGAGGCCTTAGTTTCTTCATTGTTAATCTTTTTTACACAGTTAACGACAAGTCAAAAGTACCATTATTCAGATTTAGCTTTGAGGCAGACAATATTATTATTAATTAGGTAGATACCTTTAGAGTGAATTTAAGCTTTGTATGTGGCGCAAGCTTTTTGAGCATCAGTTTTATGTATATTGGATTTGGCTTAGTATTAAGGTTATAAATTTAATAAAAATATAAAATAAAAAACACAATATGGATCGGTAAATAATATGTGTATGTATGTAAATTAATCTCTTTTTTTTATATAAATACTCTTCAAAATGTTCTCGTTATCGTGTTAAATTAAAAGTCTTAACAATAAATTTTAAACTTTAACAAAAATAATAATATTACTGAACCAGGCTCTTCTAAACCAGCAATTTTAAATAAACATATTTTGGTGTTAGATGAAACAAAAGGTAAACTGAAGTTTATCGAATGTGAAGTCGAAGACAATATTCCTACATTAGACTACGAACACGAAGGCTTCATCCTTGATGATCAGACCGGACTATTTATTGAAACAAACGATAATCAAGATTCCATTACTTCTGATTTATCAAGCTGTTGTCAACCCTCATCAAAATCTTCCTTTGTTGATTGTAACAGGTCTAATCGCAGAAGCCTTGATCTAGATGAAAATTTCGGTCTTATTTCTAAAAAAGAAGGAAGAAAGGACAGGGTAGACCGGAGAAATGGAAGAAGAATATAGTCGTAAAAGCACGGCAAAAAGGAAAGCAATACTATAGTGTTAAAAAAGAAAAAGGAAAGATAGTCGGGAAACAAAAAGGACAAAAACGTGGGCTCAAGCCTCGTTGTGATTCCGCTAAGTGTAAAATGAGCAAGCATTTTAAATGTTATGAAATACCTGAATCGCAAAGAAAACAATTATTTAACTCTTTTTGGAAAAACATGTCTTGGAAAGAGCGAAAAGTGATGATTGGAGCTCTTGTAGAAAAGCAGTCCATAGCTCGCCGTACAGGTGGTGATAATTCAAGACGGAATTTAACTTTAAAATATAAGTTAAAAGTTGAAAATATTGCTTTACCAGTCTGCAAAAAAATGTTTTTAAATACATTTAATTTGGGAGAATGGACGGTACGAAATTGGGTTTTAGCAACCAATGACTTTGGAATTCATTTTCAAACAGAAAAGTCGAAAAAGAAAGAATCCGCTATCAACTTAAAAAAAAAGAACATGTCAAAGATTTTTTAGCGGGCCTACCTAAGCTTGAGTCTCACGATTGTAGGCAAAAAACTGACAAACAATATTTTGATTTCAGCTACACATCTTTTAAAGATGTTTACAGAATGTATGAACAGTTTGCGAAGGATACAAATATTCCAAATAATGAAAGATCATCGTATTTATCCATTTTGAAGACAGCACATTCTTCTAACATTGGATTGTATAAGCCAAAAAAAGATCAATGTGATGTATGTTATAGTTTTAACAACGGAAACATTGACCAAGACATTATAGTGAACATGTTAGCAACAAAAATAAAGCAAGGTTGGAAAAAGATAATGACAAAGAAAAAGCGTTAAAAATGAAATAAATGCTTATACTTTGGACGTTCAAGCTGTCCAATCGGTACCTTTCATAGCTTCATCAGCTACATACTTTAAGCAAAAGCTCGCTGTGCATCAGTTTACTTTTTTCAATTTGAAAACATCAGAAGTTCATTGCTACGTATGGCACGAAGGAGAAGGTGGAATGGATTTTAATATTTTAGCTTCTTGTGTTTTTCATGTTTTGGAAAATGTTTGTGATCTTAGTGTTCCAACAGTCCTGTTTAGCGATGGATGTAGCGCACAAAATCGAAACGTCAACTTAGCTAATCTTCTACAATTCGTGGCGATAAAACATAATACGACGATTTATCAAAAGTATTTGACGGTTGGACATACCCAGATGGAATGTGATTTCGTCCATTCAACCATCGAAAGAAAAAAGAAGTCAAAAGAAATGTACGTTTCAGCTGATTTTGATAGAATCATAACAGAGGCAAGAAGATTCCCCGAACCCTATAAAGTGACGTCTTAGACTATACTTTTTTTTAAAACTTTTCCAAAATTAGTTTCTATAAATCCATTAGACCAGGCTTTAAAACGGGTGATCCGCAGGTATGTAACAGATGTTAAATGCATAAGATATGATTCCACGGGTATGTATTATAAACTTGATTTCGACAATGATTGGATATTATCTCCGTAAAGGAAAGCGAAAATAGATAATTCAAAAACTATTTTAGAATCACTTTATGAAAATTCCATACCTTCGCCGTTAAAAAAATATAACGACTTACAGAGTTTAAAGAAACTACTTCCAAAAGATTATCACGGCTTTTATGATAACCTTAAATTTAGTTCTAATAAAGAATAGAAAAATTTTGAGATTTAATTTTGTTCCCTTTTTTATAAATAAAATCTGTTACTTTTATTAAATATATTTTGTAGTGTATAAGTTACTTGTAAATACATGCTTATAAATTATGCACATAAATAACATACATATGTATTTAAATAACATATCCTTTGAGTTGTATGATGATATTTAATTTAACAAACCATTTCATCAAACATTGAATTCGCTTTTTTAAAATTTGATTTTAAAATTTAATATATTTTAGATATAAGATTTTGTATGAATTAAAACAACAATATTTCAGTTTAATCTGTGTATTTTTTTATGCTTCGGCTATTTTTCTAACCTTGAGTTTAAATTTTCAATTATTTGAATTTATTTTAAATAAGAAAAAGAACCTCGTATCTGCATTTCGGTAAATCAAAACATAAGAGACGGATACTCGTATGTAACAAAAACAGTTAAAACAAGTACTTTTGTGATGTCCTAGCAAAATTAAAACTAGGATATATTAACAACTGTAAAATATAAATAGAAAACATATAAAGTTTCGTTATTAGGTTCCATTGACGGAAACTACACGTTTTTTTCGTTTCCTGAAAAATTGTGTTTTTGTAGATACGAGGTTAACGCAGAAACGGGACGATATGTAGATGTTTAGGGTCGTTACCTACTTGTACGTCCCATCTGATTAAAAGGCTCTTCGAATTATAATGTTGTTCCTTGTATCCTATACTATTGGATATACATACATATGTATCATCTAGAGCACAAAATTGTAACCCTTTTACCAAGTTGTCGCCGGTATAGATACCCCGAAGAGTTCGTCGTCGAATCTTACACGACAATGGCTGTAAGAATTATTTTCCCAAATGAAATATCCCATCAAAGGAAATTAAGAAATAACCTCCCAAATTGGATAATAATTTTATTTTGAAATAAATTCCCCAAATTAAAATTGAAAATAAGTCTCCAACGAAGTATTAAATAAATCTCCAATATTTCCAGTATGAATTTTGTTTTAAGGGTACTTTGCCGATTCATCTCAAATCAAAGGACGTTAGGCTTTAGTATTAAAGGGTGGTCCAATGAAAACTCACGATGTTAATTGTAAATAAAACAAAAAGTTTTCAGAGAATTATCTTAATATTTTTTATTATGATAGAAGGATCTATGCCAACTATGTGTGAAACAAAATTTCGGTCAAATGCTTGCCACGGCTTCGGTGGCATACCTCTCTATCAGATGGTCCACATTTTCAATGACTCTGAGACATAATTGAGGTTCAATGTCGTTAATGTGCCGAATTATCTCATCCTTTAGCTCTTGAATTGTTCTTGGCTTATTGACATCCAACGGTGTCAAATCACATGATCGCGGCGGCCAATTAACATCGCCACGACTGCGTGAGATAGCACGGTCATTGAATTTCTCGCGCAAAAGAGCCATTGTTTCGTTGGCTGTGTGGCAAGTGGTACCATCCTGTTGGAAGCACATACGAGTATAGTCCAGATCAATATCCTCAATTTTTGGCCACAAGAAGTCCGTTATCATCTCGCGATAGCGAACACCATTCACTGCTTGGCCGACCTCAGTCACCAAACAGTCACTGTTTGTGGATGCATCGGCTTTTCAACAATCACTCGTGGATTCTCATTTGCCCAAATTCGGCAATTCTGCTTGTTAACGAATCCACCGAGGTGAGAGTGTGCCTCGTCGCCGAAGATGATTTTCTTTGTAGAGCAACCATTCACTTCTGTCTGTTTAACTAACCATTCGGCGTATTGACGATGCTTGAAATGGTCAGTAGGTTTCAGCTCTTGAGTCAATTGAACCTTGAATGAATGAATGAATGAATAAATTGGGGTATAAAAACACTGCGACCTAAAGATCTATTGTGCCCGCCATCTAGGACTGGATGATGTTAGCTCATTATTACAGTTCTTCCTACAAGTTTGTTCCTTTGAGGAATCGAAGTATTTGGAGTATTTTAAGGGAGGATAATTCACTCTCTTTTACGTGGAGCTTGCCCAGATACTTATGCTTTTGATGCACGAGTGTATCACATTTCCCCAGAATATGGTCAGGTGTCTCCTCGTGAATGTTGCAGAATGTGCAAGACGCGTTGTTCACTAGGCCAAGGATGTTGAGGTGTCTTCTCAACTTACAGTGGCTTGTGAGAAGCCCTGTGAATTTCCTGAGGTTGTTCCTGCTTAAGCTAATGCAGGTTAGAAAACGCTCTCGGTTGTAGTCCCCGAGTAGAAGTTTTGCCTGTCTCAGCTTAGGGAGTTCTTTCCAGTAAGTAAGTTCAAATCTTTATTCAAAATTCGCATCAGTGATGTTCGTGAGGTTGACGGCTCTTCTGCCACACTTTCGCGAACAACAGCAATGTTTTCCGCAGAACGAACTGGGCGAGCATGCACAGGTGTTTTCACATTTCCTACAGCCCCAGTTTGCTGTATTTTGCGCATAATTCTACCGATTGTGGACACATTTGGTCGATTACGCTGACCAAAAAAATCACAAAGTGCACGAAATACATGATTTGAACGCCCATTTTTGTAAAAGGCTTTAACAATCTTAACGCGCTGCTCAATTGTGTACCTCTCCATGGTTGAATTTGTCAAAAACTGAAAGAAAGAAATGTTAAATTAAGTTGGGCAAAAAACTTAACGTTAATGTGTGACAAAATCGTGCATTATGATTGGACCACCCTTCAGATAAGAACTGTATTACCGACGTGAAAAATCGTCGCTTGTTTTCTTTGTCAAAATATTTGTTTTTAGAAATTGATCAAACTAATTTTTGTTATTCCAAAATGGCCGATCAGTTTATCTTTATAGGAATTGAATTTGATGATGAAAGGAATGGTTTCTATGCAGTTTACCAGTACTGATATCCAATTCAAAGGGATCGGTTGAGTTGTGGAAGAAAGAAAAAAAATCCCACTACCAGGAAAAAAGTGTTTTTCAGTGTGAGTGCAATTCACAAGAGCAAAAAAGTGCACCAATGGAAAAACAAATAAATTTACTAAAATTATCCACAGTTTGCTTTGGTTTTGCCGTTGCATACATTGTTTAGGGCACGCCACGCCATTCATTGTGTGTAACTGATTGAACCAAAAATTGATGTTATTTGTTTTGGAATCCAGGAGCGGATCCATACATTTACTATTAAGGCATAACTCTTATACTAAATTGTATTGTGAAGTTATTTTGGGGCAACCCGCTATCAACAAAGTTTCTTATGGTAGTTTCTTAAAGCTACCCATCATACAAATGCTAAAAAATGGTTTTCAAAAATCATATTTTTCTTGAAAACGCCGTCGCCTAGAATTTTGATAAAATTTGGTTCTTTCAATTAATTCTAACGATCTTTAATTTAATAAAACAAATTTTGAAATTAAGACATTACAGCTTGTATCTACCATAGAACCATTTTTTCAAATTTTGAATTTCTCATTATCCTCATAACGGATCTTAATGAAATTTTTTATAGAGAAGCTTCTAAAAAGTCTTAAACACATTGCATTTCAAAACTTTAAAATAAATATTATTTGAATTTAAAAAAAAAATCTATTTTTTTTTTTTTTTTTGAGAATTCGATATCTCAGAAAGGGCTCAATATTTTTGTAAATTTAATTTTTATTCGAACAATAAATTAAAACTTTAAATTGGCGTACCAAATTTTTTTCTTAAAAATCTTTTAAAAAGTTTGAATACAAAAGTTTTTTTTTAAGAAACCACTAAAACGACATATAATTTTTGTTCTTGCATAAATTCATATTTGCATATCATTCTGTTTTGTCTATCACTACTAAAAGAATTTAAAAAATTTATTTTATCCTTATGAACAGCTTTCTCTGACAACATTTGTTTTTTAAAATTCCTAGTCTATTACATAGGAGGAAGTTCGTGCGACCCAGTCGTGAATTTTGTTTTTCTTAGAATACGATCAAGAAACACATCCCAAAGTACGGCAGACACCCTGTAGATTGAATTTTTAAATTCCAAAGTACTTATCAATTATTAGAGTAAGTACATGCTCACGTAGCGAGTTCAAAAATAAGTTCGGTCTAGTCTGAACTGTAAACATGACGGTTGATTCTATCTACAGAATTGTTTCGCTACCAATACACATCTCGGTATTGAACTAATTTTTTTAATGTCCATGGGACTTGCATACCTAAAAGTCAGGTCTTCTCGTTTCCTTAAACATTCAAATCAACGATATTCTAGCCTCGTCGAAATACATTCAACATTTTGTTGTGTCGAATCTGTGTGTGTTAAAGTTCTTTCTCAAATTTCTCTTTTCAAACTTTCTTTTTCTAAATTCTTCCTTCAAAATTCAGTTTTTCAACATATTGTTTTCCAAAGTTGTATTCTTTTGCAAGTTTCTCATAAAACTTCGACCTCTATCAAATGACGCGGAGTGTATATTCCGCATATATCAGTATCTTCTTTATATTAGAACCACAAAAAGCAGCGAGGATTTGTTCTGCCTCGATATGTAATGTCTTTTCAGACTTATCAACAGAAAATAAACTCAATCCCAATCAAACCTAAATCTCAATTTAAATGCGTATCCGTTGTGTGTGGTTATGATGATTATAGGAGGAAGACCAAGCTACCATTAGGGCTGTTGTTGTTTGTTAACTTTTCAATGGATTGTGTGCGAGAGTAATAAATGCCTATTTTGGGGGCGTCTTAACAATGATGCTATGGGATTGAATTTGGATCATTGAAAAGCCAAATGAGGTAATTTAAGTCAAATATGGGTGCGTTTGATCAATGTGATGAAGATGTGTAAGTTTATTGTGCTTTTTGAATTAAAGGGATTCCAGTCTTTTTTTTTTTTTCTTTTTCGATACTCTATAAAAGAGAAGAGTTAATAAAATTGCCTGAACATAATAGGCTATAAGTTATGTTGGAGTCCCCTATAAATACGGGACTTTTAACAACACTGATTCGTTTCGTAAACCGATGTTTTTTATTAGAGATTTTCGAAGAGGATATCTTCAGCAATAAAAATTGATACCTAATGGTAAGCTATCAAGGTGAAAAGTTTTTAAGCCGAGCATATTTTGTAGACCTTGTGACTTATTTTTATTAGTCTGTGAAAGCATTAGTAATATCTGCATTCTTTTGAGTAGTCACAATTCGACTGAATACGTATAACTTTTTTGGGATCTCATATTTGCTTTTATATCTTCAACCCTGATATTCAATTCATAATCTTTTATCAGTACTGTTATTGGTACGAGTAGTACTACTATGACCCAACAAATCTGTCACATGCACAACTTACTCTTAAAGCATTCGCTCTTTGATTTGTAGTAGAGGTACCGTCTGTCCCTTTCAAACGGAAAACAAATGAAAATATGTTTTCGTTAAGTCAGTAAAATAGAACCCGAAAAAATACATGTTCATGTGTTAAAATATAGATAAAAGAATGGAAAGTGTTAAGAACTGATATGCTTAGTTTTATGAAAGGTAAAAAGATTTAAAATATATTACCTTAATTTTATCTCAAATTTCCATTGATACTCGTATTTCGCTGAGTCGAACACTTAAGCAAAATAAAGGCGATAAATATTTTTTTTTCATCTGATTCAATGTAGTTCTTAATTTTATCAACAATGGAAAATAACTAATATTGTTAATGGTGGGATAAAGCAAGGTTATCATCTTAGGCCGCTACTTTTGTTCTGTATTATAATTTGTTAGATTTTCTTAGTCTTGGGGTGCAGATTAATAATGAAAGGTTTAAAATGATATACATATAGAAGAGGTAGCCTTATCTATAAATAAGCTTAAGAACAACAAGCCCGCAAGGTCTGATGGCGTACCGGCAGAGTTCTTCAAATACTAAAAGGATGTTTGATGTTTTGGTAGGGTGCATGAATCAAACCATCAACCAATGGAGTATGCCCGATGGCTGGATCATCAGCTCCATATGCTCCACCTACAAAAGAGGTGATCCAATGTCTTGTCGCATATAAGAGTAAATCGAACGTGCTATGTAAACGTCTTAAACCGTTCTGTAATAATTAAGTCGGCAAGTGCCAGTGTGGCTTCGGGCCGGCAGATCGACCATAGACCAAACACATAGACCATATTCCAATTGAGGCAAATCCTGGAAAAGACCAACTCGAGACTCACCATCTTTTTATCGATTTCAAAGTCGCATAGGATAGCAGATAGCGTTCATCTTCAGGAACTCGGGAGCTTGGGAAAACTGATCCAACTGTAGATATTGTGTGACTCTGGAAAATATGAGGTGCAATAGGCAACTAGGGATCAACTATGAATTATTCTAAACATGCACAGGGTTTCGGAAAGGAAATGCACTGTCATGTGATTTCTGCAATCTCGTTCTTGATCAGATGGTACGAAGGGCAGGCGTTTACACGGAGGGCACTATATTCAACGTTAAAATTGTTACGTCACTATTGATAGCAAATACTTCGAGGTAGCTTAAAAGTTCATCTACCTCGGAATTAATATTCGACACCTTAGTGGAGATGCGGCCAAGAGTTACCACAAGAAGCCGCAGCTTCTTCGGTTTAGAAACGAATGGGTTCAAAGTTCGTCAGTCTTATTAAGACGAACTGCACGCTCAGCAAAATCCTTATACTACCGGTCCTGCTTTACGGCGCCGAGTGCTGGACTATCAGCAGAAGGAGAAAGATGATACTGGGCTCTTTCGAAAGTAAAATTCTTCGACCGATATTTGGTCCTGTGTGCGAGGAGAAGACATAACCGGGAACTCAATCAGCTTCACCAAGATGTGAACGTAGTGCAAAAACAAAATTGCCAAATACCAACGCTACGAGTAAGTCAAGTGCATTAAACACCAGCAGAAACATTCGCGACACTACTCGCGTGCAAAGAATACCAAAGGTCGGTGAACTCTCTGTGCGCTCATCGTCGCCTATGAATCGACTTTCAATGAATCGTTCTGATTGCTCTCCTGGTGCTAGCTCTCGTTTAGGCGCTGCCGGTGGTGTATTAAAAAAATCTAAATCTAATGACAAATTTTCATCTTTAATCCCGAATCTTTTATCGGTAAATCCTGATTCTGATAAGAAACAAGTTATTTTACCTAAAGATAAGTCTGGGATTTTAAATGATTTTGTTACTGATGCTGCTTTTGCTGATGCTGATGCTAGACCTCTTTCATTATCTACCTGTGTCGATAAGATTGACAAGAGTGATTCTGGTTTACCTGCGGAAAAAACTGCAGCCGTTGATGATAATTCGACTATTATACTTAAGGGGCCAATTGACAACGACAATAACAATTTAGCTGCGAATGATGAATCTGCTGCTGCTTGTGGAGACTTTGTTGTTCTTGTGCCTGTTGTTGTTGTTACTTCTGGTACTAATGAAGGTTGTGATGTTGTTGTTGCTGATGATGGCGGTGAAGCTGTTGTTGTTGGTGGAGGTGGTGCTGCTGTTGTTACTCTTGCTCCAATTGAGAGTGGTAATCATGTTGTTGGTGCTCAGGTTGATGTTGAAGACGTTGAAACTGACATCATAACAATGGTAAGAAACTATGAAATTGGTACCAATAACAACGTTCCTAAAGACAATGCCGTCGGCCCATCGACAATGAATTTAAGTTCTCTTCTCTCACAACCAAAGAAGAAAAAGAATATCCAAAGAAGTCATAACGAAATCATGGGAAGTGGAAAAAGTGAACTTAATGCTGTGACTCCTACAGTTTGGCTTCATGTTTCTAAATTTAAAGTGGATACCGAACCTGAACAACTCATAAGCCATATCTCAGCTCAAACTGAAATACCTGCTAATTTGTTTAAATGCTACAAGCTAATTAAAAAAGGGATTGCTTTATCAGATATTACTCATGTAAATTTTAAACTCAGTGTTCCGGTGAAAAGTTACAATCTATTAATGAGTGACTCTTCCATATGGCCAATGTACGTTAAGGTAAAAAAATTCGTTAATCACTCAAAAAACGACGTTGCGCGACAAACCGAGAATTTGACATAACAACAATCAATAATAATGCTGCTTCATCGAGCTTCTATGAAATCAACACTGCTGCTATCTCATCTTTAAATCCCGTAACATCAAGTAATTTATTATTATATTATCAAAACGTAGGAGGGATAAGAACTAAGTTAGATTATTTATATCTTATTATTTCATCCTGTTCTTATGACATTATATTACTAACTGAAACATGGTTAACTGAAAGCCAATTAACATCCGAATTATTCAATTCTAGTTATACAGTTTTTATAAAGGATGGATCAAAATTATTAACAGGTTTGGATAGAGGTGGAGGTGTATTGATCGCAATTCGATCTTCCCTTTCTTGTAGGGAAATTGAACTTAAATCTAATAATTTCATTTCAACATCTAACTTTGATATTGATCAGTTAATTGTTTGTTTATCTTTAAATCATAATAATGAATTGGTCATTATAAATAATTATATTCCTCCGAATAGTTCCCTTGAATTTTATAACACCTATTTTGAAAATTGTACTAGTATTTTAAGAAATCTGAGTAGCACTCAACATAGTATTGGACGAAGACGATAAATATTTAATTCCATTTAATGTAAAGTCGGATGTCGAAATAAATCTGGTTGATTTTTTTAGTCAGTTTGACTTAATACAAATCAACTCTAGTTCCAATGAATTAAATCGAATTCTTGATCTTATCTTTGTAGATAAGGAATTCAATATTTATTTTGAAAAGTCTGATACACCTTTTGTCCAAAACTCAATGCATCATATGGCACTTGAAGGAACTATAAATTTTTATAGCTATATGAAAAATCATCATAACACCAATAACTATTTTGTACCAAACTTTAAAAAAGCTAACTTTGATGCAATGAATGAACATTTCTCTTCTTTTCCATGGGATATACATATTTCAAAAGTCAATTTAAATAACGCAAATGAATCGTTATCTTACATTATAAATAAAGCTGTGCGTCGATTTGTTCCTCTTAAAAAATCTATATCAAGTTCTAATCCAGCTTGGTTTAATAAAACATTAGTTAATTTGAAAAATAGAAAAAATAAAGCATTCAAATTATTTAAAAAGAACCGTGATATTATAGATTTTCGGTTGGCTTACTTAAAATGCCATAAAGATTTTGACACGCTTAATAAATTTTTGTATCGATCCTATATGTTTGCTATGGAATCTAATATTAAAAATAATTCTAAAAGCTTTTGGAATTTTATAAACTCTAAACGTAAATCTAATGGGTATCCAAGCTGTATGAAGTACTTAAATAATTCAACGAGCGACTTGAATGAGATCTGTAATCTTTTTGCTATGTACTTTCAGTCGGTTTATTCGTCAAACTCTCCTTCTGATCTTGAATTACCACAGGTCCCAGCGTCTGTTAATATAGGTTCAATGATATTAGACGTTTCAGAAGTTAAGGCAGCCCTTCTTCATTTAGACACAACTAAGAATGAAGGTCCGGATGATATTCCGCCCATCTTATTGTTGAAATGTGCATCTTCCTTAGCTGAACCGTTGACGAACATCTTTAACTTATCGCTTTCCCAAGGTCAGTGCCTAGAGTGTTGGAAGTTGTCTTACTTAACTCCAGTATTTAAGTCAGGATCTAAACAGGATATTACTAATTATAGACCTATCTGTAAAATTTCAGCTTTGCCAAAATTATTTGAAAAGATAGTCTTTGATAAACTGTCTTTTCAAATAAAAGGCTTTGTTTCAGTTTACCAACATGGTTTCATATCGGGCCGATCTACGGCAACTAATCTTTCCTTAATGACTAGTTTTATAATTAATAATCAAGTTTTCAAACAGATATTATATTTACCGATTTTGCCAAGGCATTTGATCGCGTTAATCATCAGGTTCTTATGAAAAAGCTTTTGCAGTTTGGTTTTCATTCAAACTTTTTCGGTTGGCTCAAATCTTATTTAACTCATAGGGTTCAAATAGTTAAAATTGGTGACATTTTGTCGGAACAAATCTTAGTACCATCTGGTGTCCCTCAAGGAAGCCATTTGGGACCGCTATTATTTCTTTTGTTTATTAATGATATCCCTGAGATATTCAAGAATTCATTATGTCTCCTATTTGCGGATGACCTTAAACTTTATCGGGTCACTAAATCCCTTCAAGATTGTGCTCTGTTAAATGAAGATTTGAATAGATTGGCTAATTGGTGCAAGATAAATTTTTTAAACTTGAATGTCTCAAAGTGTCAAGTTATGTCCTGTTTCCGTAATAATTCACCTATATATTTCAACTACTCAATCAATAATTCAGATTTAGAAAGGGTAGTACAGAAAAAAGATCTAGGCGTTATTATAGATGCTAAACTTTCCTTCTTACCACATATTGATTACATTACCAATAAATCAAATCAGATGCTTGGGTTCATTAAGAGGAACACCAAAGAACTTAATGACCCATACACACTGAAGTCACTTTTTAATTCTTTGGTTAGATCATCGCTCGAGTACTGCAGTACAATTTGGAACCCAAATTATAAAAACTCGTGTGAAAGAATTGAAAAGGTACAAAGGAAATTTACAAGATACGCATTTTTTAAATTAAAATGGTCAATTGATACTCCATCTTATAAAACCAGGTGCCTGTTGCTTGGTATGATAAATCTGGAAAAACGACGTACATACTTTGGAATAATGTTTATCAGGGATATACTTTCATATCATATTAATTGTCCTCCGCTACTTAATTTAATTAGTATTCGCGTTCCTAGAAGCAATTCTCGTGATACCATTTTGTTTCATGAGCGTTTCCATAGAACGAATTACGGTCGTAATGAACCAATCTCTCGTTGCATCAAGGAAGCTAATTTGGTTTGCAATAGATTAGACTTTTTTGACAGTTGCAATAGAGAAACTTTTAAATTATATGTCTTAAACGTACTAAATTTGCTACCATAGTGATATAATAATAACTAATTAATTATATTTATAAACTTAAAAGCATTATATAAAAAAAACATTGTTATCTTATTTGTACTTTGGTGGATAATATTCATGCATGTACCTATCTTATGAATGTTAGTTATTAAGTAGTCTATAAGAGATTAAAAAGCTCTGTTTGATGAAGAAAGAATAAAAAAATAAATAAAGAATTAGGACAAAAATCGTCTAAACACCAAGCTTCTTTAGATCATTGGCGCTTCACTTTTTTCTTAATCCGAATCCGGGTCCCTGCTCGGGCGCCAATTAAAGTAAATTTAGTTTGCTTTCCGGATGATGAAAAAAATTGTGAAATGTGGCGAGTGATTAAGGTTGAAAATATGATGTCAAAACACCAGATGTATGTTTGTAGTTTTTTTTCGGAAATATAGGAATTTTCAGTAAGACTTTCCTATCTTTAAATTTGAATAGAACGAACTGTGAGTGAGATATTATAATTCAAATCCGCCGCGGTTTCGCTGAGCGGTGTGCATTAGAAACTTCCAATTTGCCATTTTTGCTTTCAGAGCAGTGGTGGTTTGTGGTTTATTGGCAAAGACCTGTGACTTAAAAAACACCACATGAAGGAATCTTACGGAGTCAAATTGTACGATCTCGGTGACCAATTCAAATCGCCTTTGCGCGAGATAAGCATGTTGGGCAATCGCTCGTGTGAAATGTCTATTGTGGCATGGGCTGTGTGGCACGTAGGTAGTCCTGAGGAAACCACATGCCTTGGGCGTCCATATCATCCAATTTGGGCCAAAAGAAATTGGTTATCATCGACCAATAGCGCTCGCTGTTGACGGTGATGGCCTGGCCAATATGGATTGTGATCGTTACCTAATTCAACAATTTTTCTTGTTGGCGAACCCATTCATCCATAAATAAGCCTCGTCGCTGAATATAATTTCTCGTTCTTAATTTGGGTCAACTTCCAACTGCTTCAAGAGCCCAGCTAGCAAACACAAGTCTTTATCTGTGTTCGTTTAATTCTGAGTTCCTGGGTCAGTTGAAATGCGTACCGATCCAGGCCCAAGTTATGATTTTTTGTTTATTTTTTTCGAAATATAAAAAAGTACAAGAAAGCTTTGAACGAAAATAGTCAATAGATATGTAGGTAGCTCCCAAATTAAACTGAGTATTTTATGTACTATGTATGTATGTACATACATATATATATATATTTTTTTAATTTTCATTTTTTTCATACTTTTCATTTGAATAGAATTTTTTGAAGAACAAAATCCCAGAACTAAAAACTATTATGAGACCGATTTGCTTGTTTTTTATTTCTACATCTGCCTCTACTATATGCATCAATGACGGTGTAGTTTTGCACGCGAAGAGCCATAAAACTGAAAATTCCTACCAACAACAAAATAATAATAAAAAAAAAGGAAAATCAAAAGAGCAAAACTTAAAAAAAAAAAAAATGATGAAAGTTGAAAAGAACACGCATTTTACTTAAATTCTCTTGAGAACTAGCGCAAGATGTGCTCTGTGCTATTGCATACTTCTAGGGAAGGGAAAATTTAATTAAGCACCATTTGGCCCGTCCAAAAGGATGAAAGATGAATTTATATTCTTTGCAAGTCGAAGTCATGACTGGCATTCCTTCTCCTCTGCATCGTAGTTTATAGTGGGACATGGTTGTTAAGCAAATTGAACCAAAACCAAGTTGTCATAGTTATACCTATTTCCGGTGTAAAAATTAAAAAAAAAAACACTGTTTATTTGCTTACTTAACTTTTCACCTGCTCGGTAAAAAAAAACAACTAAATATTATAAACTAACTTTGGACGTGGGTGATTTGGAGTAGGTCACTAAGAATACCATGAAAAATGTGTGTATTGTCCATTGAATGAATGAATAAATATTGGGTCTTATGGCACTGTGCTCTATAAATCTACTGTGTATCCGCTTAGAGCTAAATGTGATCGCCTGATTTTACCGATAAGTTTCCTTAAATATTTTTGTAAGTATGCATATTCAGTGGTTTCAGAGATTGTAGTTTTGTTCTCTTCTATTTGGTGATGTCCTAAATATGTATGTCGTTGAAGAATTAGAGCATCATATCCGCCTTATTCATGGTCCGGTGATTCCTCTTGAGTATTGAAAAATCTGCATCTGGTACTGCTCACTAGGCTTAGAATATCAAGAAGTCTTCTCAATTTCCAGTGGCCAGTAAGAAAACCCGTGATTATTCGGAGGTTGTTGCTACTTAAACCGATGCAGAATATGCAGCGTTTTTGTGTTGTAGCTCCCAAGAAGGATTTTTACCTGTCTCAGTTTTGCGAGTTCTTTCCAAAATTTTGTCCTAATGGCCTCTTCATCTGTTTTGATCTTACTTTTAATCACGTTTTCTCTTTTCCGCATTAGGGCCAAAAAATCTACCTCTTCATTTCCCAAGACCTCAACATGTCCTGGTACCAAGTGAAGTGTAACATTATTTTTCTTGCTGAGGCCATTCAGTCTGTACAAAAACATCCATACCAGTTTAGAACTAGTATCATAGGAGTTTAATGCTTTAAGTGCCGGTTGACTATCTGACATAATGGCAAAAATTTGGTTACTATAGTTCTTTTCGAGGTCACGTACGGCACTATTGCATTAATTTTTGCCGGTAAAATGCTTCTATAGACTGCCCATCGACAGAAAAAGGACCTAAAAATTCAATGTCCCTTAACACTTTCTCGATCCATCAGAATATCATTTGATGGTATTTGTATTGAGAGAGTAGTTCACTTTGTCAACTACCAATTCTTTCTTGCTACTTAACTCCGTTAGGAAGTTATATTTCGAATCATTTCATCCTTAGGGATGTCAAGTAAATTTGATCCTGAAGACCTGAAAATTAAATCTCTCTCTCTAAGTACTATTAATCTGTCCCTTAATGGCTCTCCTTGCTGCCTTTCCTAGTACCACATGTGGTGTTTTGAAGGATAACCGCCATTTATGCATTAGGGCAAATTCTCATTGTTAAAGTAAAGAGCAGGATTGATGTTTAAGCTTGATATCCTAATAGACATCATTTACTAGTAATTGTCAATCCTCTTTGGAGTTTATTACAAAGTTTTTTTCAAACTTAGGACTTAGGACAAACTTGCTTAGGACTGATGATATTGTCATATCATCAGCAAAACCGATGCAACAAATACCTTTAAATCTAAGACTTTCTAGTAATTTATCCACTACAAGACTTTACAGTAAAGGTGATTTAACACCTCCTTCAGGAAAGCCTCTTATTGGGACGATCTTTTGAACACTTTTACCTGCGTATGCTTCGACAGTTCTTGTGCCTGGAATTTCACTTTTCCATCTGATAATGGTGATGGGTACACATTTCCTTACAAGTGTCCTGTTTACAGCCTCATTAAAGGTGTTATCAAAAGCACGCTCCATATTTAAGAAGGCCCAAATATTGTCCATTGCGATGTGCAGTTTTTGCGTGAAAGGTTATTTGACCTTTTTTCAACTAAGGAGAGGAAATCACGATCTTTTGAAGATTGACAAGTTTTTGGCACCGCAACTACAAATGTTTCCCGGGTTCAACAAAAGAATATAATATAGTCTAAGAGACTTAAATATGAGTATGAAATCGTCATGATATCGAATATAAAAGTCTGATAGATTTTTTTTTGGCATTGGTGTTCATTCATTTTTCCTAAGCTTAAACACCAATAGAACTTAAGATATTAGCTATTTAGGTACAAGAGACCTATCGGGTTTTTTGGAGGTTTTATAAAAAATAAAAATCAAAAAAAAAGAGGCTCCAAAAAAAAGTCGTTAAGATCCGTATAAATAGCTTGTATCTTGCAACTGTGGTGCATTTGACATAACCTGTTGGAACCATATGTCGTTCACATCCATATCACCCAATTTAGGCAAAAATAAATTTTTTGTAATCGATCATTAGCTCATGTGGATTGGCATCATTCCAAATCTGAAAATTTTGTTGGTTGACGTACCCATTCATCCAAAAATTGACCTCGTCGTTGAAGATTTTTTTGTTCTGTTGGAATTAAGGCCAACTTAAAAGTGATCCAGAACAACCTGCCTGTTTCTATTGCAAAACATTTTACGAGTATATAAGTTTCTACGAGTTTTTCAATAAGGCCACTTTTTTCATTTGAAAGATCCATGTATGCCTTCTTGTATGGAATCTGACATCGTTCAATTGCTCGCATCGGCTTCTTACTGTGGCACAAAACCGAGCGGTCAAATTTTCAATGACTTCCTTTCCGTAAAATATATGGATTCGTTTTTTAGTCGCACAACACGATTATGGAATAAATTACCCGGCACGGTTTTCCCTTGCCATTTCAATTTACAAAGATTCAAAACCAATGTTCATCGACACCTCCTCCCCCCCACCCCCCGCCCTAATTTCCCCATCGCCTGTGCTGTGTTTAACATTAAAAGAGTCCCTTTACATACCCTTGAGCGCGTGTGAATTATAAAAATTTTCACCTTAACGATATAGGTCGTTTGTGGTCTATTCGAGAGACTTGATTAACCCCACAAGAAAAAAGTATAGCTTCGTCAAATTGCATGACATTGATGGCGAATTCACATCACCTCTGCGAGAGTTAACCTTATCGTTCATGCAGAATGTCAATCATAGTGCCTGCTATGTGATACATAGCGCCGCCGCCGCCGCGCCGTCTTGCTGGAACCACATATCGTCTAGGTCAATATGGTTTAATTTAGGCCATGCAAAATAGGTTATCATCATTCTTAAGCGCTCGCCACTGACGGTGACCGCCACACCAATGTTGTTTTTTAAAACAAAAAAAAAATAAGGACCATTGACGCCGCGCGACTGCCCAAAATCCACATCGGGGAGAGTACGATAACTTAGGCGCCAAAAATTGATAACGGATTTTTGTAGAAGGGTCAAATACAAGCGTTTTTTACTATGGGAGGGGGGGGTCTATCTCAACCCGTTTAGGAGGTAGGGGCGATTTTAGAAAAAATTACTTAAATTGAAAAAAAAATATTAAAAAACAACGGCAACACTTACAATAAAATACTATACCGGTTTTGAAAGCCAGAAGTCTGTTCTATAATCGTAAATTTAAATTAAATTATTTATGTCAATAGTTTTTGAAAAATTTGCATGCAAACTCAAAATTTTGTTAAAAAAAATGAAAAAAAAAAAGTTTAGACCAATTTTTTTCAAAATTGTAAAATGAAGTGCTTAATTGGCTTTTTGTGGTCAATGCTACTATTAATTCTGAATCGAACACAAAAAACCGAATGGTTTTGTCCCTTCTAGTTTTTGAGAAAATCGAAAATTACTAAAACTACTTTTTATGAAATTTTTGATTTTTGGTATTTAACTACGGTGATTTCATTTTGAGGATTAATGTTAATGTGGTTCATTTGTAGGTAAAGTACAGCAAATCATTTAGGGTTACCAAGAATGCAGCAGAGGAGGTAGAATTGCATGGCATTTCGCGTCTCAGTCAGTCAGTTTGTGAGTAAGTCAGGTGTTACTTAAAAATAGTCAAGTCAATTTTTCAATGTTCAATGTATTAAAACCGTGTTTACAGGCATTTTGATCACAAAAAAAAAAATTATAGCAAGCACCTCCCGAATCTCTAGCCAGTAATGAGGCCCATGGAAAAATGTGCCGATAGATGGGTTTATTGCTCTGAGATTAACTTTTATATGGATTGCACCAGAGAAACTTTTAAATCATTAGTTTTAAGCAAAATTTAAGTAACGTTATTTATTCAAATAAAAGATTAACTATGTAAATCATTTAATATTTTTGAATTTTATATACCCACCTACAAAATTGTAACTATATATTTACTTATGTATCTTAGTCTGTAAGAGTATAATATGCTCTGGTTGATGAATAAATAATAATAATAATATTGTATTCTTACAATTTTTGTCACCTTTTTGAGTTGGAGTTGAGGGGAGTTGACGCTTTAGTTGGAATTAGACCAATTTCTTCTAAGAACGCGATGCTTTTGAAATATGTTTTTTGAAATATTGAAAAGTTATTTAATTTAGGATGAAGTAGTGGATGCTTAGTCGCCATTCTTTATTCCAAGAAAAAAATACTTCACTCTTACAAAGGTTGAATAACGAATGACCTTGGTAAACAATAACCTGTACCATATAAGCATTAAAAACAAACAATAAACACACAAAAATTTGCTGCATTCGTACAGTAGTACCTAGGTAATGTGAATTTTTCATAATGTATTAAATTTTCATGTCTGAACATTTTAAATGTGCAACTTTGGGCTACGTACATACATATATTTAATAGACATTGGATATAGACCATAGGGTAAATTCAAAGTTTCTTTAAATCCAGATTCTGTAAATGCAAAAGAAACCTTGCATACACCCAACCTCGCACCTACCCCAAATCCTATAGTGTGCCCAGGCAGGGGGGTTGCAGGGGGGCAGCATGCCCCCCCCATACATATCTCACTGTTTATACGCCGTAATGCGTAAGCAAGCAAAAAAAGCAAATATCCCATAAAAAAGTAGTTTTCGTTATTTTCAATTTTCTCAAAAACTAGACGACATAAAATCATTTAGTTTTCAGTTTTTGAATAAGAATATATTAGAGCAACGAATTTTAGGAAAAATAATAATATATAACTTTGCAATTTTGAAAAATTAAACTTTAAACTTTTTTTTTATGTTTTTTGTTCACCAAAATTTGAGTTTAAAACTCGTTTTTTTCAAAAACTGTGCATAGATTCTACTTGATTTAAAAATTATCTAATAGATCAGAGTATTGGCTTTAAAAAAAGGTATAATACTTAATTGTAAGTATTACCGTTATTTTTTAATATTTTTGTTTCCATTTTAGTACCTTTTTTATAAAATTGCCCCTCCCGCCCAAACGGGGGGAGATAGACCCCCCCCTCCCATAGTAAAAAATGCTTGTATTGAACTGTTCTACAAAAAACCGTTATAATTTCTTGGCGCCTAAGTTATCGTACTCTTGCCTCCACATCAGACGGTAACTTCTTGAGAATATATTGTCAGCTGTTGAACCTCGTGTAGGTTAGTGTCATTTCAAGTGTGGTAATTTTGGTTGTTAATACAGCCATTCATCCAAAAATGCGCCTCGTTGCTAAAGATATTCTTTTTGGACAAAATTGGGATCCTCTTTCAAACCGTTGTCTATGATCATGCACTTTGAGCTTCTGGGTAATTTTAATGTTGTACAAATGTAGACCCATATCTCACCGCAAAATTTGCCAAGTTCAAGTTTGCCAAAGGACGAGTTCTTGTCCAGAACGATAAACCGACTGCCTCGTAATCTGTTGTACATTTTCACGGATCGCAGCGATAATATCGGCCGATCTTGCTTTCCTTTGACTGACGAATGTTTGCTGAATCATTACCGAACCGGTCGTCTCAAATTTGGCTACGACACCTTGCAGTGTCGACTGTGAAGCGCCACCACGTCTATCGTAAAATTGGCGCAACATTTACACCAACAAACACTCTTCTTGATAATAAAGTTTTCTAATTTGAACGTCATGTTCAATCGTATAAATTGTCATGGTGATTTTGCATCGTTAACTGAACAAAAAACCGCGTATTTGACATTTGTCAACAAAACAACATGGCCGCCAATATCTACCCGCGACAATTAAAAAAACACTTTAGATTCAATAGGAAACCATAAGAAACGCTTAAAGTTGCCAACGCCACCCAATCGGTAATTAAGCGATACTATCATTTACACCAGTACCAGAATCTTTCTTGGCTATCTCCAATACTTTCAGTCTTTTCAGAACGACAAATAGATGACAAATGATGACTACCCTTATAATGTTTGGATGTAGCACAGTGCGAGCGTTTAGGAAAACTGGAGAGGATTCAATAGCAGATGTCGATGCACATTGGTTTTGAAAGCTTGTACATCACAATGAGGGGAAAAATCGAGAAGGGCAAACTATTCCACATTCTAGTAGTGCGGCTAAAGAAAGAACCTCTATATTTGACAGTATGTCCGAAGTAAGGCTCAAGGGTAAACTGATGTCCATCCATAGATAGTCGAGTATTGCGGTGAAATTGCTTGAAGGGAGGAATGCAACTGGCTATTTAAATTGAACATTGATGATAGAAAAAGCGATAAAACAATGAAAGACAGAAACAAAACTTTCCGTAATTGATTTGTCTCCTATAAGTTTTATGGCTCTTTTCTGAATTCTATCTAACAGGTTCAAATGTGTAATCGGGGCACCAGCCCAGATTTGAGAGTTAGACTCAAGTTTTGGGCGGATATATGCCTTATAGATGGCAGCAAGATTAGAGGGAAAAACAAATTTCTTGTATCTTTTAAGAAAACTTAAGCATGATCATTCCATAATAAATGGTCAGTAATATACATACCGACAATAGAAAGCTTTTCGCTTTCCTTAATACAAGTGTCATAAGTGGATAATGTCAAGGGTGGTATATTTCGCTTACCCGACAGAAGACAGCTGAGAGTACTGTCGTCAGCGAAGGAATAAAGTGGATTAGAAGTTTCGGATAAAAGATCATTTATGAAGATAAGGAAGAGTGTCGGAGTCAAAACAGAGCCTTGGGGCACACCAGCATTTATTTTATGAATTTCAGACTTGAAACCGCCCAATACAACTTGCATTGAGCGGTCCGAAAGGTAATTTCTAATCCAACGAAGAAGAAACTGTTCGATATCAAATGCATGCATTTTCGATAAAATAGCTTCGTGCCAAACCCTATGAAATGCTTTAGAAATATCAAGTGCAATTATCTTTGTTTCTCCAAAATAATGTAAGGATTGGTTCCACTTTTCGGTGAGATAAGCCATCAGATCACCAGTGGACCTTTTGCTACGAAAGCCGTGCTGTCGGTCATTTAAGAGCTTTCGTTCTTCAAGATATTTCTTAAACTGATTGTTGATCTGCGTTTCCATGACCTTAGAAATAAAGGACCTTAGGGCAATTGGTCGGTAATTGGAGCGGTAGGAGGTTTCACCTTTTTTCGGGACCGGCTGGATATGTCCTGTTTTCCATCTACTCGGAAAAATACCCAAAGAGTATGAAAGATAGAAAAACTTACACAATGGTTTTGCCCGTTGGTTGAAGTCAGGGGAAAACCTGATGGAAGATCGAAATAGTTCTGTTTCTGCGAATCGATTGTCAGAATTGAGTATAGGAGCGAAAGTTCAATCGAACTATCTAGTAGCAGCAATTAAAAATGATTTAAAATACTCTTCTCTTTTAAAGCGAATGATCAGAGGCCTTGCGGTCGAAACGATCTTAACCTACTCTTAAAATTTGTATGGTAAGATCTTTATAAGAACAGGTTCGAGCGATCCAGTCGAGCATATTTTATTATTTTTGGTCTAATTCTGTCATATAAGTTTTTCCACTGTGCGTCATCGTTAAAATATTAAAGTTTTATCAAGAAGTAATCATAGCCATATCGTTTTTCTTTTTACCTATTTTAGTTGGAGAAAAAAAAAAGACTGAAATAAAAAATGCATTGTTTTTAAATTGCTCATTGAAAATAAATTCAGCAAAATTATGACTTTTTAATTAAATTTTGGAATGCAACAGTGGATTTACCATTCATAAACCCAAAGGTGCAATCGCAATGCATTGGCTAAGAGGTGGCGGCGACGGCGGCGGTGGTGTGTGGTTGAGATATGCCATCGTGCATTATTGTTGGCTGAATTTGGCCGCACTACTCACCTGGTTAGCCACGTGAATCGGTGATTTAATTAGTATTTCTTTTTTTTTGTGTATTTATTTTGAATTTGTGAGTGAGTGAACGCATTTATGGAGACATACTCAAATTTGTATTTAAATTAATAAACAAAATAAAATAATTTTTAACATGTGCATCGACATGAAATTGAGTTGCCACTTCAACGCAATGTGGCTTTAATATGATTTTAATTTTTATGATGATGATGTGATGTGCCAGATTTTTTTGTGATTTTCATTACAACTTATTCGAGGGGAAATGAAGGGTTTTTCTGCAAAGTGCTTCACTGCTAACTACTGACACACATTTAACAAGGACTGACTTGAACTAAATATCAAATGATTGCTCGACTAAGTTGCACTTGTTCTGTGCTTGTTGCTTTTATGTATAAAAATATGAAATTGTTAAAAATTAATTTTTTTAACTTTTTTTTGTGTCGGTGGAAAACACTTGGTAATATTCGGTACCAAGTGTTGTGGGACTCTTACCGCATGAAAACCACCGCGATCAGAACCAATCTATGAAGGATCTAAAAATATTTTTTCTTTCTTAATTTAAAATCATATTGGGGGAAGTTTTCCCATAGCTTTTCGACCATTAGCTCACGACGCTTGGTTCTTCCAAGTCGCCGAACATTGTCTCTTACATTTAAGATGGCTTCCTACACCCCAGTTGGTATGACTTCGCAGTCGTTGATTGTCTGATACAGCGTGTTTTTTAACCACTTCTGTGACCATTTCTATTTGAAGGTTTCAAGTTTTTTGAATATTTGGATGGGTTCAACATTTTTCTTTGTAGCTGGATACCATACGTCCAAACGGGTTCAGCACCTGGTTGTATAACATTAGTTTGTTCTGGATAAATAGGCCAGAGTTCTGTCCTAGTAAGCAGTATCTACATTTTTCTGTACTTGAAGTTCAGTTCTTCTCTTTTCTTTTTGATGTGCTCCTTACCATTTTAGCTTGGCATCCAAAGTCATTCCAAGGTATTTGGCAACATTGGCACAGCTTTACCGTTGATAAAAATTTGAACATTTGAGTAATTTAGTTTTTTGTTTGCAAAATTTATATGCGTCCATTTTGTTTCGTTTAATTTGATACGCCATCCTTTGCGTCCAATCTCATACTTTATCCACTGCATTTTGCAGTTTTTCTTGTAGCCTTCGTAACAGATTTATCAGGCACCATGATAGTGTTGATGTCCACTGGGATATCGATATTATAAAAAAAAGGGTTGGTTCTAGGACACTTCCTTGGGGTATACCGGTTTCAATTTTCTTTAATTCCGAGTAATTTTGGTCGTAGCGTACTCTTAGAAATTAGCCTGGAAAAGACCAACAAAGTGTTTTTCGTAATGCCTTTCATTGGTATGTGCGTCTGTGGTGAGTCGAATCGGAAGATTTCGTACTGAAAAACATCGAATTAATACATGACTCTGTGAAGGTGAAGGTTGTTGGTATCAGCGAACGAGAGAAAGGAGAGAGTGTTTCCACTAAGGGTTCTTGCTTTTATCAGCGCAAGAAGAAGAAGAATCCCCCAGATGAAATTAAAAGTGGCTTCTACATTTCCAAACATGCTGAACTACTTAGTGAAAGCCTCACATGGGCTACTACAACATTTTCGAAGCTAATAACTAGAAGTGGTTTATTCTGCTCCTCGACCTTGAAGATATATTTACTTAGAGACTGGTCTTCCAGGTTCGGGATCGTTTTGTAGCTATTACTTTCCGACCACAGAAAGCTTTTTATTTTCGAAGCAAACACAAGCTTTGAATATTGAGGAATTTATTGTTAAAGAATCAAACACGCGAAGAAAAAGACAGTGAACTTCGGACGTGTAAGTGAAATATTAGGTGCCTAAGGTCACGGAAAGTCTGAAACAAGAAATCTAGAGTTTTAACTATGTAAACGAGCATTTCAGTAACATCCACATAAAGTCTTAATTCGCCAACATAAGCCTCATATACGCGGTAACCAGAGTGAAGAAAAATGATGCCACCAAAGGCGGATATTCCGAACAAAGTCAACACAACTTAATACTTCAAAGAAATTCGAAGTTGGAGGGCTACAATAGCAAGAAAACCGTATATCTTTATCCGATCGAGTATTTAATAGTCTCTTGAGAAGTCCTATGACTCCATCGTCAAGTATTGAAAATCCGTGGATACAATGAAAAGTAACCATCAAGATGTCACCTCTGATGTTCTAGGTCTTACACGACCACACCAAAGAAACCTCTGGTTTGGCGATGAATGTCGGTAAGCCCATCCAGCATATAAGAACCAGAGCGATTCAGAAGCTCTACGAGCAGAAGACGAGAAAAGAACAACAGCTTCTCAGAAGGAAGAAGAGAACTAAAAGAACCGGGCGATTGATGAAACAGGGGGATATCTTGGCAGAAATGAATTTCGGAAGATGTAAAAGGTAAAACGAACTTCTAAAGGTTACAAGATCCGAACCGAAGCATACTCGTTCAAGGTCGATCAAGAGAATATCCTAGTAGAATCGCAGCGGGTGCTGGGAATATAGAAAAATCATTTCGGCAAAATGTATTTTTGCATTGATGAACCAAATTCTGTTGTTAGGAAGATTGTACTATTGAATCTTAACAACGTAAATCAGTAATTTCGTCCACTATATGTCGACCAAGTGAGGCTACTTGGTGCCCATGTGTTCAAAGCGGCAGGCGATAACCGGATGAAAAGTATGCACCAAATCATCTACAAAATATGGTCGGAAGAAATCATGTTCGGTGAATGGAACCTCAGATTTATTTGCCTTATTCTACACATTCATTGCTTTCCTAGCACCTGAAACAGTTCCTCAATAAACTGATAGGTCCACATCGGTTTAGCCGTTTAAAGCCATGAAAGTCCACATTCGAAATGTTCACATTACGGCAGATTTTGGAGAAAACTCAGCAACTTTTTTGCAGGACGAAAATGCACACTGTTCCATCAAGGTCCGGAAATATCTCATCGATAACTTTGATGTCAAAAAAGGTTTTAGATATACCGATGCATTGTTATGCGACTTTTTTTTTGCATCGTTCTTGAAAGAATATTGCAAGGCTCTAGCATCAAATCCAGAGGCACAATCTTTGAAAAGTCCATTCAGTTACTCGCATAGTGGAAACAGTTGTCCTTTTGTAAGTATTGAGAGGGAAGTGAAATAAGGAAGGACATCGAGTACCAACGTCTTGAACAGAGCATTGCCATAAACTGATATAACTTCGAGGTCTACCTAAGCTCCGCTATCAACTCAGACAGCGGTACTAGTACTGAGATCAAAAGAAATATGACTCTTGACAATTGCGCCGCTTCTGAGACAAAAATTCTCCAGGTGAATTTTGGTGTTGTCGACTTCATAGAAGGGGTTTGGAGAAGTTGCAACAATAAACTGGACGGGCTGCAGAGCGGCACAGATCAAGCCAAAAAAGTTAAAAGCGAACGATTGAAGTAGCTGATTCATTTAGCGCTCATGAACACTCCCGGGAGATAGCCTAGTAGAGGAAGACCGAAATTCAGGTCGTGCACACAAGTAGAACCAAAGCCAACTGGCTGTGAGGAGTTGGAGGCAGCTGGCTTTGAACCAAGCTAGATAGAAGAAGCCTGTAACCAAAACCAATTTTCCGTGAGAAACTGGAGGCAGCTAGCTTTAGACCGAGCTAGATAGAAGAAGCTTGTTTCTCAAAGCCCTAATTCACTCTAATCTGTATCGCCACATTTAGTAAATTAAGTCGGAATCACATTTATTTCGTGCGGTGGGTTAAGGATTGCTGTGTCGCTATTAATTTCATGCAATTCATAAGCGTAGAACCACATTTGTTAGATGTTGTGTGTTGTAGAGTGGTGTGTTGTGTTGTGTAGAAATTCCATGTGTTGGTATTGTGCCAAGCCCCACTGTGTCGCTTAAGTTTTCGTCTGCGTGTAGAATAGAGAAGATAGTGCTATCGGCAAGATAAGCAACTGTGTGACATAAGGAACGTTTGCAATACAGCAAACTTGATAAATATAACAAGAGCTGACACAACGCACCATTCCACACCACAGTTAAGTGTGGTTTCCGCTTAAAAAATATAATCGCAGAAAAGATTAGGAAACGACACGCACTCCTTTACTCACTTGGGAACTGCTCTGCCAATTCGGCGTTAAATCTCAAGTTCTTGATAACAACCTCCTTTGTATTTCTTGTCAATGAAATGTGTCTCTCACTTCAGCAGTTCGATCTCTGTGGAAATTTGAAGATCCCCTCTATTTCTGCCAATAACGCGCACACAGGAATGGTTGAGAATTGTAGGTTCTTCTTCTTCGGCGAGCAATCGGACCACTTAAGGGCCCTGCTGGTACAAAGGTAGAGGAAGAGAGAGAGGTTTTTTTTTGCTATAAAAACTCAGAAAATAAATTGGTCTTCAAGAATTGCAATCTAATTGTTACGAACTGTCGAAATCTATTTGCGTTCCACATACCATCCACACTCCAACAAATGAATTGTTCGTGTGGGAATAACGTCACAATAATTCTTGTTTTGTTTATTTTAAACGTCATTCTCGATGAATGTCTGCATGGACGAATAATGTTCGTTCATTTGTCGGTCTCATGTAAATTGTCCCTTTCCTCAAAGGCCAATGAAATTTCGGATTAGAAGATATTTCAAACTAACATCTGAGGTATGTACGCACATGGAAGTCCTACCAGAAGAAAGAACTAAAGGCTATCGTGAATTCTCCCGGTTGGGTTTATTAGAAACAGTGGTGTAGACAGAGACTTATTTTAGGAATTTTTGAAGGTGAACTATGAATGAATGTTTGCTAAGCACGCCAACTGCAAAAGAACTGTATACTACAAAAGACAATTGAGATGTCAAAGCCTTAGCAAAATATGGACTAACCGCTTACAACCGCAGTATTTTGAGGTCTCTCTAATTGAGATACCTGTATGAGTGGAGAGTTACCCACAAAAACGGAACGTCATAAATTTCATTCAGAAAAATACAACTATCCTAGTTACAGATAGCTTTGCTTTGTGGGAATTCAACAAAACCCGACCTTTTTTGCTCATCCCCTATCCCACGCCCGTCATCCTATGGTGTACTTCCAAAATTTAATAATAAACCCACAACTTTCTGACTGCAATTAAGCCCTAAAATCTCTCTCTCCACCTGAGTGTGAAGGTCTGAATGTCTAAACCTAAAGGGTGGGTTAGACGAATTTTGTTATTTAAACCTTAATTATGAGCTGGAAACAGCATGCACACCTCTCTCTCACTGCATCCCAACATACCTTCGTAGTTTATGGAATAATTAAATGAAAACAAATTCACAAATTTAACAGATTTTCGGATTTCCAGATTTGGCCCCGAAGTCATTGGGGCATGTGTTTGCATCGTGTCGGTGTGTCTCTCGCTTTGAGTGTTGTTTTGTGTTGTGTTTTCAAAATTCAATTCGCACGAAATTGAAACGGATGTTGGTTATAAGTTTGGCTGTGGGGTGTGAATTTAAATTCTGAACAAAATGCACAGAGCGGAAATATTTCAGCTTATAGTTCAAACATACAATTTTCGTCGTGTGGTATTTTTTTGGTGTTCCGTTTATCAGAAGACCGAACCACCCTACATAAGGTCCCCGTTTAGAAATCGGTATATCAGCGCATCAGGATGGCTTTTTTGGGGAATTTCGTGTGCTTCGGAAATATGTATTTATATTTGTGTATGGGAAGAGGAACTCCCAGCCAAAGAGGATCCAAATGAAACCGCATTTGTGTTCGGAAACTTTGCAGGTGATTCGGTGCGCATTGGAGGAAAGATATGGCTCTGTTGTGTGGATTCACAAATTAATCTAAACAAGCTTCACCCAATGCTGCACCAACGCTGCGGCACCTTCAACTCTCACAATGTTTTGAATAAAGATTATTTTGATTTTGGATCTAGAATGAGTTAGGTTTTGAAGGGTAGCTTTTCACTTAGTTGCTGAAATCAAATTTTGGTATTTTTCTCTTCACTGGATTTGACTTCTGAAATTAATTTCTGGTTTCAAAAAGATATTTGAAAATGTTTGTGGTTAAAGCACAAAAGTAATGTAACGAAACTGATGAGATTTTGTTGGAACAGCAAACAGGGACATCTAAAGTCGAAGTTCTGGTCAAGTATTCCGGATTGTAATTAAATTGAATATTCGATTGAAAACAGAATCAAATTATTGATGAGTGAAACCAACAGTGAAAAGTTTAGAAATTGTAAGAATTGAACTTCAGGACAAAGCTGAGATAAATCAACAAAAATTAACGGCATCAGGAAACTCGGCTGACATTTCCCTGGGGTTAGCAGTGTACCATCATTTACCTTACACTCAAAGGTCTTCAATATTTGGCAAAAAAAACTGTGCGTTCCATCCAACAACTTCACAAGAAAAATATTTGTATGATTCAAACGAGTATCGGAGAAGAGGAAATCCATCGTTCGTTTTAATCGGGCCTTCAACCAGGCTGATTATTAACACAGGTCTTAAAAGACGTTGAAAAGCGGCCCTAGAATATTGAATGAACAGAATAAGGAGATACGGTATTGCTCTCAAGAGTTCAAAGAGGTCAACAAGTTCCAGGGTCAAGTAGTTCGAAGATTATAAAATAAAATTAATGGCACGACCCACAGTTTGTTGAGAATCAGAGCTCAGTAAACTACAATTCAAGATCATTAATGTGGGCCTCCTGTTGTTTGCACCAATGTAGGGGAACTAGAATTTTCTGGAAAAAAGCTGTTAGTCTTCATGTTCGTAAGCCACTGTAAATTCTGCTGATCACGAGCTTAACATGATCACAGCCTTTAGGCTTAGAGTTTATGACAATATTTAGACTTGAAGCCTTACTAACAATTGGCAGAGCAGATTCAGAAGATAGGATTAAAATCGCATAGCAGAGGATCTTTTTAGAAAACCTTACATTTTCAGGTATTTTGATTTAGAGGAAGCTTAATACTCAATTCCCAATTTTTTTATGAGTTTTACATCTGCATTGATTCCATCTTTAAGGTCTTCAGTCAGTGGGTGAGTATGACATAACTGTACATCTTCAGCATCTAAGATCAATCTTAGTATTGAAATTGATTCTAGCTAAGTCATTAATAAAAAAGAAAAAAAAGTGCAAATAACAAGGGTCTCAAGATCGATCCTTGGGGAACACCATAGAAAAGCAACTTTTGTTTGGCATGTATACACTGTTCCTCTAATTCGAACACGCTCTGCACCATTAGATAAAAAAAACTCACTGATAAGTGACACAGCTTATCTACAAAGACTAAACTAGGATTTAAGTTTTTCTTCAAGGATTATATGGTCAACACAAAGTCAAACGCCTTTAAGAAATCCAATAGGACGGGAATTGCAAAATTGTGCTTGTCAATCTCAGCTCTAAGGTTGGATGTGGTTTTAGTTAAAGGAAAAATTGTCAGTTTCAATCATATTTATAATTATGATGAAGAGTGGTCTTCGTGAAATTAAAATTGTTTTTAGAGATTTTAATGCCAAACTAGGACGAGAAGACATCTTTGGTGACACGATTGGAAGATATAGCCTGCTTAACACCACCTCCGATAATAGATTCAGGCTGATCGACTTCGCTCTGGGGCGGGACGTTCTTGCAGCTAGTACGTATTTCAAACATCTTGATATTCACAAAGGGACATGGCGATCTCCTAATCAATCAATCAATCAACCGTGAACCAGACCGCACGTTCCGAGGGATTAACATCGACTCGCACCATTATCTCGTTGTAGCCAAGGTGCGGCTGCGGATATCCCGACCCAAGCCAAGCAAGGAAGTACTGAGAGGAAGTTCGACGTTAGACGTTTACAATCGGAAGACGTTTCCGATCGAGTTTCTAACAACCTTTCAAAAAGTCTTTTGCCGCCAGCATCAAGTATTGAGGACAAGTGGAAACATTGCCAAGCAGCCATCAGAGATGCAGCTTCTGATGTGCTGGGTTTTACTCGATGAGTTTTTGACGATGAGTGACGGCAAGCACATGCAGCAAAACAAAAGGCATATAAAGCGGCGCTGCAAAGAACGACCAGAGCTACTCGCGAGCTCTACGAGCAGAAGAGGAGAGAAGAACACCGGCTTCTCAGAAAGAAAAAGAATGAGCATGAGAAGCGCTTGATCGAGGAAATAGAAGGATGCCATAGCAGGAATTAGATTCGGAAGTTTCACCAAAAGGTAAAAAAAAACATCACAAGGATACAATCCCCGAGCCGAAGACTGCATGGATAATCAAGGGAACATCGTATTAGAACCGCAGTCCATGCTGAGAATATGAAAAGACCATTTTTCTAAACTTTATAACGGTGGCGGTGAGATGAAAATTCAGCTGCTATACAGATAGTACCATTCGACTTAGGCGACGCCGCGACGCAGACCAACAATACCGCCCACCCGACCTGGGCGAAGTGAAGATAGCTATATCAAATCTCAAGTCCAAAAAAGCCGCTGGAGCTGACGGCCCCACTGCCGAACTGTCAAAAGCAGCAGGCGATATTGGTTGGGAGTATGCACCTGTTCATCATGCCCGATGAATGGATCCTCAGCGTTGTCTGTTCGATCCTCAAGAAAGGAGACCCTCTGAACTGTGCCAATCATAGAGGCATAAGTCTCCTGAACATCGCGTACAAGGTTCTTTCTGCCGTATTATGTGAACGTCTGAAGCCTTTTGTCAACATCCTGATAGGTCCATATCAGTGCGGCTTTAGACCAGGAAAGTCCACCATCGATCAAATATTCACATCACGGCAGATCTTGGACCGGGAGATACAGATAGACCTACGAGCTTTTCATAGATTTCAATGCCACGTTAATAGCATCTATAGGAAATTTTTGTCCGTTTGTGCAGAAAGACGATGGAGAACGCACGCTGCTCCATCAAGTTCGGAAAAAATCTCACCGATGCATTTGATGTCAAAAAAGGTTTAAGGCAAGGCGATGCTCTATCGTGCGACTTCTTCAACATAGTTCTTGGAAGAATAGTGCAAAACTCACGCGTCAACACAATAGGCACAATCTTTCAAAAGTCCGTCCAATTATACACGGATACGCCGACGACGACATTGACATTATTGGAAGACTGAAGCGAAAAATATGGGTTAAGCGGTAATCAAGAAAGGAGACACAACACCGAAGTCTTGGAAACAACGTCATTGTAGACAGCTATAACTTTGAGGTAGTTAAGGACTTCATATACCTAGGCGCGCGCCGCCGCTAGGTATATGAATTCAGACAATAGCACCAGCGCTGAAATCAAACGGAGAACAACTCTTGCCAATCGCTGCTTCTTTGGACTAAGAAGGCAATTGAGTAGGAAAGTCCCCTCTCGAGCAACTAAAAAAAACTCATCATCCCGGTCCTTGTCTATGGTGCAGAGACATGCACTTTGTCGAAAGTGGATGAGAACGCTTTAGGATGTTTCGAGAGGAAAACTCTTCGTGTGATCTTTGGTCCCGTCTGCATAGACGGTGAGTGGAGGAGAAGATATAACCATGAACTGTACGGGCTATACAGCGAAACTGACCTATTCCAACGAATCAAAGTCCAACGGCTGAGATGGCTAGGTCATGTAGATCGAATGGACCCAAATGCTCCAGCCCGGAAAGTCTTTGAATCCAAGAATCCAACCCCAAGAGACGGTGGAGTAGAGGAAGACCGGGGCTCAGGTGGCACACACAAGTGGGAGAGGGCCTCAACCAACTTGACGTGTGAAACTGTACACTCCTAGCTAGATACCGAGCTAGCTGGAGAAGCTTGTTAGTTGAGGTCCTGGTCCATCCCGCATTGCAGCGCCACCTTAAGTAAGTAAGTTAGCTACAATCATCTCATTCTACCTATGTACTACTGCTGACATTTTTGAAGGCAAGGATTGGGGCAGTCAATTTGTGGTTCATAAATACCTACATCATTTTAAAGGCTCTTTAATCTGAGAAGACCATTCATTAGTGGAAACTCTTTGGAACATAGCAATTGGGCCCAGAATTCTTTTCTGCGATGACATAATAGACCTCAATTTGAAACCACAATTCCTTCCTGAACTATTTAAGTTCTTTCGTCTACAAATCTTTACTCTGTATATGACAGATTTAATATAGATAAACTTTGAATTAATTTTTCCAAACAGTTTACCGAATTTCAAAAAGTAATTTTTTGCGAGATTCTACTGTAAACTCTATTTATTTTTGCCCTCTGTCTCTCTAATTTCTTTCTATATATCCTTTGTTGTGTTTCTGTTTTATTGTATGCAATTCCCAAGTTCTAAATTGAAATAACAGCAGAAAAAAAATCCATTACTATCTCAGCAATCTAGGACAAAAATCTAAGCCATACACAAAAAAATCGCTTTGTTGCACTTTGCTTTTTCCCGCGCATTTTTTATTTATTACTTCTTTCTCGTTTCCTTTTTTATTTCACTTCTATTGCTGTTGTGTTTTTGTTTTTTTTTTTAATTTGTGATGCAAAATCCTATGATTATTATGTGGGAAAAATGAAAACGCGTTTTTTATGCCTCTGCTGCTGCTGCTGCTACTGCTTCTGAAAGTTCTGGGTTCTAACTCAACGGACGACCTGTGTGGTGCTCGAGCTCGAGCTCGTGCTCTCAGGCTACGGAAACTCCGGACGTGAAATGGAAAGTGCACTTTACTCTTTTGTACCGTTTTTTTTTTCTCCTATTTGCTTTTTAGTCCTTTGAAGGAGAAAAAATGCAAATTCTGTTTTGAGGAGATACCAGTAACGCAATTTTCATATAAAACGATATACGAACTTATGAAGTTAGCTGAGGCGGGATGGCGAGGAGAGGCAAGGCCGGGGTGGGCCTTACAAATAGGTTTAAGGGATCGTGTGTCGTTTTTGTAGAGCAAGTAATAGGCATCAGCAACGACCGATGACGACGTTGATTGGATGTAAACCTGACATTATTGTTTTTTTTTTTTTTTTGTGAGTTGTCGTATTCTCTCGGAAGCAACAGCAACAAGGAGAGGAAACCTCACTCACACAGGATGTTGGTGTTAAGTTAAAATTCATCGTTGACAAGGATATTGAATGGAATATTTTCCTCACAAAAGGTGTAGTTCTCTTTAGGGATTGTGCTGCAGAGTCATTAAAAGCTGATGAACGGATGAGGTTGGGCTGATGCCATTAAGGATTCAATGGGTCAGGATATTTTTTTTTTTTATTTTTCTGGGACTTTCGAAATGCGAGGCGCAAGTAGGTTAAAGGTTTAATAAAGGATCGATTGTGATAAAAAAAAAGTTTTATTTGTAATGGCACTCTTTTGTTTTTTTTTTTTTTTTTTTAATAAACAGTTGAGTCGGTCAACACAACTTTCATTCTAAAAAATATGGACGGAACTTTTACAGAAGCTATTCAGTTATCAGAAAATTAATTTTGCAAAGTATTTAACTTTGTTTTTGTGCAAAAACATGCTTCAAAGAGGGAAGAGCAGATCAGGAATCCCAATCCCAATTGGTAGTTAATTTGTGCGTTGGGCAGTCATGCCAGAGGTTTGGGTTCGTTTCCCAGCGGTTGTCACTTAAAAACTAGCAATATTCTTTTCTTCTGGGGTACTGTCTCTTCCGAGGAAATGACAAATCCATGGGTTTTTTGCGTAGAACTGTGGGAATGGTGTCCTGATGTATGGGTGGAACGCTTTGTACCGTGATTTCCTCATCGCTCGTGAGGAGTTTAACCCTTGAGCGTATGTGAATTTAAAAAAAGGCCCATGTCCGTTTTTTTCAAAATTACTTTTAGAATGCGGCGGAAACTTTTTAAAGGTAAAATCGGTTTTGTGCGAAACCCTAACAATTATGGGAAAGAATGGGTTTACTGGAACTCGCAGAAAAATAGTATCACGATCCCAAATCACCTAAATTTTATTCCTGAGGCGGCAAAGCCGGTTTTACACAATTAAAAATACAGTAGGACAGTATTTTTTTCGGCGATAGAAGTTTTTTTTAAGTTAAGGGTTCAACAATTGGGACAGGGATATTTGACAACTCATGGTTGGCCTCTTGTTACTAAAGAGAAATCACCATACTTAGTGGGTGCCTCGAAAACATGTGCAATCAATGAAAAAACTCACTGAAGCGGAATCCGATTTCAGCAAAACAAATTAATTCTCGCTATGAGGAAATTCGTGTTCTACATAATGCTGATGGGTGTGTGATACCCTACATATTTTTGAATTTTTTTTTTCAATTGCCGGGGAATCTTCCCCAAACCTTACTTATGCTTTAGTTTCGACCAGAGCGGGGAACTTTATTCCAACCATTATTTGTGCCTTGGGTTCGATAAGGGTCTGGGAATTTACCCCAACCTTATGATTGCCTCTGCTTCGACCAGAGCCGGGAAATCTACCCAAATATTATGTGTGCTTTTGTTTTGACCAGGGCCGAGACCTCTACCCAACTTTATTTGTGCTTAAGTTTCGTCAAAGTCCGGGGAAGCTTTGCCAACCATACTTGTGCCTCTATTTCAATCAGGGCCTGGGTGTCTAGCCCAACCTTATTTGTGTCTTAGTATTGAACAGAACAGGGACTTTATCACAATCGTATTTTGCATCTATTTAGATCAAAGCCGGGGACTTTACCCAAACCTTATAATTTGATTTTGTTTTGACTAGAGCCGTGGACTCTTCCCAACCTTATTTGTGCCTCATTTTCGATCAAAGCCGGGGACTTTACCCAAACCTTATTTTTGCTTTTGTTATGACTAGAGCCGGCAACTCTTCCCCAAACTCGTTTGTGTCTCAGTTCCGATCAAAGCCGGGGACTTTACCCAAATCTTATTTGTGCTTTTTTTACCAGGGCCTTAGTTTCAACTATGACCGGGAATCAACCAAAATTAAAATTAACACCTTATATAATTTTAAATGAAAATGTTGTGAGATTAAAAATTCAAATGAAAACTGACAATCAATTGGAGTTTTGAACTCGTCATGAAACCAAGTTTTCTTGCTTTCTTCAACTGAAATACCTCAGCTATAGATTAAAAAAGACACATCACCAAAGTCACTGTTCGACGTGAATTGTGTGTCAACAATATCTTCGGTCCGTACTTTTTCAAAATCGACGATGGCATCGTCGCTCTTGGCGTAATACTGTGCGTTAGACTGTCAAGCCAGGGACCCCAAAACAAAAATGTTTTTAAATGGATAATGCCTTTGGCGACAAATCCTTTAAGAGTATATCTTGTAATGAAAATGTGCTACTCACCTTAACCGTTCGGATTCCGCAGAAAATTGAAGGTGGTCTCCATTTCTACCGGCAATACGCACACAGACATGATCGAAAGTTGTAATTCACAAGGACTTTTCTCCCCGAGCTTTTGTTCCCAAAATTTATCTTTGCTCCAAAATCATGGAGATGTGACCTATTTTTAAAATACAATATCGTTTTGGGTGTAACGCAAGTCCATAGTCACATTGTAGACTTATGTCCAGAAAAGTTATATCCATGCACCATTTTAAAAGGGCCTTGGGTTGGATTCTCAGCACTACAAAATAGTTTTTCAGGGCTGCACTACCTCCTGCGAAGAATTGACAAAGCCTCCAAGAGTATCTCTTGTCATGCCAAGTTCTCCTCATTAGCCGTTCGGAATCGGCAGAAAATCTTACACTGGACGGCTTTGATCCTTCAAATTTGGGTAATTTGATATGGGGACCAAACCTTAGACACTTATTCTTGGATGGGTCGGTCAAATGAAATGAAAAGAGATTTGACAATGTACGGGTCAGAGAACTCTTTTGACCAGCGTTTGATAAAGCCAAGTGTCGAATTAGCTTTATTTGTAATGTTGTAAATGTGGCAACGAAAGTTAAGCTCTTTATCACAGATTGCTCCTAAATCACGACAGGAATTGACTACGGGCACGTGATCACCATTTTTATGATAGTTTTTGGGAAGAGGAGGGTGCCGCTTACGTGAAAACGTCAAGCTGTGACATTTGCTGATATTGAGCTCAAGGAGTTTTTTTTTGGCACCATATGGAAATTTGTCAAGATTTTGTTTAAGAACAAATATCAGCAAAAGTTGAAATGCGTTTAAAGATTTTCATGTCATCCGCATATATTGATAAACCACAGTCGAGAACTTGAGCAATATCGTTAATAGCTAGTATGAATAGCATTGGGCCAAGGTGGCTGCCTTGTGGTACTCCTAAAGGTGCCTTAAAAGGAAGGGAAAGATATTATCTCAAAACATATTTTCCATCAGTCAAATATGAATTCAACAACAAGATAAAGAGAGTAGGGAAGCCCATGGATTTAATTTCAAAATGATGATATTATGCGATATTGTGTCGAAGGCTTTGCTAAAGTCAGAAGCAATCACATCGACTTCATCCCGACCGACCATTGTGGATTTTACATTGGAAACAAATTCTACTAGGTTCGTTGCTGTTGATCTACCCGATATAAGACCATGTTTTTCGAGAGAAAGCATTAATTTGCAGTGGAAAGAGAGAGCTTCATATATAAATGCTTTCGAATATTTTTGGAATGCATGATAGTTTACCTATAGGGCGAAAATTTCACACATTATATTTCGGTCCCTTTTTGTGGATAGGAACTATGTACGAAACTTTCCATGATTGAGGAAAGGTGCTTGGCAAAATCAATCAGTCAACGGCTGATGATTTTAGGATGATTGATTGCCGGTACTCCATCTGGTCTTGTGGAGCAGTTCGTCTTTAAGCTTTTGAATTTCATCTTTTACCATGGCTACTAGAATATTCGGTTCTATAAATGTGGTTTGTGAAGAATTCTTTAAGTAGCGGAAATATTGGATATCTGGTTGAATGTCGCAATCAGTAAGCGATTGTTTGAAAAACTTTGCAAAGAAATTGGTTATCTCGGTTGGATCAGACCAAAAATTCCGATTATATATTAAGGAGGTTGCGTAGCCTCCATCGGATTTTTTTTTAATATTAATGAATTCAAAGAAATATTTAAGATTCGATTTGATCGAGGATTACATACGATTAGTGTATTCTTTGTACAGACGCGCGATCGCTAAGAAAAGCCAATTCTGTTCAAGCATTTGAGAAAGCTTGATGATGGTAAGGAGATTCAGATTCCAAGTATTTCTGCCACAACTTACTTTTAAGGTTACGAAGAGATCGATTTTTTTTTTTTGCACCGAGGTGGAGAAGACGAAAAATGTGCGAAACAGCTAAACATTTCAGTGTAGAAAGTCGTTACTGCGTCATCAATTGAAATATCAGCAAACTTTAATCCGATCTTGCCGACAAGCATGTTTAATTTTACGGAAGTTTCTGTAAACATTATTTTTAACACCACTCACTTGAAAAAGACTGAGTCCGCACTACAATCTAACAGTAACATTTCTTTTTCCGACTTGGCATTGGTTGACTACTAGCAGTTGCCCTTATCGTTGGGAGACCATTAAATGGATGGTAGATTAAAATGGCCTATTCAGATAATAAGCTAATAGAAACTATTTTCCCAAAACTGAAAAAAAAAAAACTTAAAACCAAGTTAACCTGTTCAAAACGAAAGCTTAACAAGAAATCAAACCTCCAAAAACTAACCACCCTTACTTCAAAAACAATGAAAGGCCTCACGATTGCACTCACAAAAAGAATCTAAATAAATACCTTTTATGCAGATATAAACTGAGAATCCCCAAAAAAAGACCAACTCAAGCTTCTATTCAATACCAACACACACACAGAACAGCAACAACATAAAAATACCAAAATGAAGCCTGTTAGCTATACAATGCACTTTGTTCAAAAACACGAATTTCTCTTTTTTTTCTTCCATTTTGTTTTTTGGTTCTCAAACGCGAACTCACACAAGAGAGACACAGGATGGAAAGTGTAAAAATACAAAGGCTTTGAAATGAAAATAAACAGGATATGCATAACGAACACAAAAGTAGTCATGTGGAAATCGGTTTGGTTTCTCGTCATTATTTTCATTTTCATGGGTTTTTCGAGTTGGGTCGGGTCGGGCGCCGGATTCAGGAAAATTCAGGAAAATTTATCTCAATTTGACAATCCGAAAATTTATATGTTAGCAACCATAACAAACACCACACGGTGGTGATGGCAGGAGCTGAAATTGCAATTGTCCTGACGCCAAGTGACGGAACCGTGTAGGTGAAAGAAGGTGTACGGTTTTTGTTCTAAATTAATACTATAACTGTGTAGTGTGCACCGGCGTCAGAGCAAACAACATGCTTGAGTAATCATCATCATCATCGTAGTAGGTGTTCATATACACAATCGTTTGACACATGGTTTAAGGCAGAATCGTTGAATTCTCTAGAGGCACTTGGCCGATTTCTAAGCTAACTTTATTACACCGACAACTACGTGTAAGCTTTTGTCCACTGTATTGCTGCCGTGAGGCAATATACATAGCTGTACCTGGGGGCTGTATAGACGAGTTGAGTGACACTCAATAGTGATCTCAACGTTGAAGAGGTGTTAATAAGCTGTTTTTTGTATGGCAATGAATGAAAGAATTTTGTAATTCTTTTTTTTTTTAGAAACAAAAAATAGTACACATACGCCCCAGTGAACGAATGTGCTACTTTTGTAGGTAAACAAAATTAATAGAAATGCAATGTGAAATGGAGGCTTTGTACTTACGTAATATTGACTTGGAATTCTGGAATGAAAATAAAGATAAATAACACATTAGTTAAAATTATTTAAGAACATGAAAAAAAAATTAACAAATGAAAGTGAAATATAGATTGTTGGTTTGAAATAAATATTGAAATAATTCGTAAAGCGAATGATTCGAATTTTTGAAGTCGTACTTATTCAATTTATCTAATTCAATATATAACGAAAAGCTAAGCTGCTGCGTTGCTTAGCAGGGCCCATTTAAACCTTAACGCAGCATATTGGGACAAAAGAGCTGGTAGAAAATGAATTTATAAAGTTGGAACTTCTTCTTAATTCTCGTTGAAAGATTAATTAAAGAAAATACAAAAAGATAAGGAAGAGTCTTTCAAATCACGTTACAGCCATTAGATCAGATCTTCACGAATCTAGCATAGGTTGACTTGTTGTGTTTTGTTGTTCTGGTTGAAGAAAATTCTATTGTTTGTGAACATTAAAAGTAGATACCGATGCTCATTGGTTTGGAATGTCTGAGCATCCACATTCGTGGAGTGCCGCTTAAGAAAAAATCTCTTAATTTAACAGTACGTCGGAAGTTAGGCTCAAGGGTAAACTAATAGGCATTCCCCGGAGCACAAGTAATACAGTGAAATTGTTTAAGAGGAAGAATGCAACTGGCTATTTTACTAGAACACTGTTTATAATAATAACGGTAAAATGCTAAAAGACAAGAAACATTGCAGCGGTGCTCGAGAGATTCAAATGTTTCTGTTATGCTCCTATCACCTATAATTTTTAAAGTTTTTCTTTTTAACTCTATCCAAGAGACCCAAGTGGGTTATTGGGGCACTTCCACAAAAATGGGAATTGCACTTGAACTTTGGACGAATATGGAATTTATAGATTAAAGCCAAATCAGACGCTGGTTTGTGATGCACATACCGAGAATTGAAAGAACTTGGATAGCGACATGGGGGCTTGGTTCCACTGCAATGACAGGAGGCATAATTGAGTTTTTGAAGCATGAAATTGTACGTGGTTTATGGGTCCCCCATTGGACAATCCTATCGGGATCAGAATTTTTATGAGCTTATCTTACGTAGCCGTTCTAGATACAGGTCGGAAGAACAAGGACGTGAATTTCGCAACAAATATGAGAAGCTGAGAGTACTGTCATCAACAAAACAATTTAATGAACAGAAGTTTCAGTAAAAAGATCATTGATTAAATATATCTCTATTATTAGGCTGAAAAAAATAAATTTCGTTACAAACAACATTAGCTTCTCTTAAGCATCTTGTTAAAGGCTCATTAAGTCCATAATTTGATCGATGGAAAGGCTCCAGGAATAGACTCCTGGATCGCAAGCATCTCGATGGAGTATAAATCTTAATCAAAGACAACAAAAAGGGGCAATTGATATGGTTATTTAATATGTCCCTTACAATAATAATAGAAAAATACTTACGGCGAGCTGAAAGCTTAAGTAAGCCAATTAATTGACAACGTGAATCATACGAGGTCATTTGAATATTCCAATGCAGGCGATAAATTACAAGTCTTGTAAAACGTTTTTGGATATTTTCAAACCTTTCTGAGAAAGTTTTATAAAAAGGGTTCCATATTACTGAACAGTACTCTAAAACGGATCGTACAAGGGAAATGAAAAGTGATATGGATCAGTGAACTCCTTAGAATTCCTCGATATAAAACCTAGCATGGAGTTAGCTTTAGCTACTATGAAGTCTATGTGAAGGTTAAATTTTAATTTCTGATCAAATATGACGCCAAGATCTTTTTTATCAGAAATTCTAGTAAGAGACAGGGTTGCGAATTTTTGAATTAAAAAATCCCTAAGTCATAAATCTATAGATGACTTGTGAATTAAAAAAATTTAATTCATAAGATATTTGGTGACTTATGAATTAAAAAAAATTTAATTCACAACCCCCAAAGTGACTTATGAATTAAAAAAAATTTAATTCACCACCTACCAAGTGACTTATGAATTAAAAAAAATTAAGTCATCAGGGAGTAAGAGACTTATGAATTAAAAAAAATTTAATTCACAAGTCAGTTGGTGACTTGTGAATTAAAAAAAATTTAATTCATAAGTTAGTTGGTAGATTGGAAATTTTTAAGCTCGTTTTAACTACATAATTATTTAATTATTAACGAAAGCTTTCAAATCTAGTTTTTAAATCATAAGATTATCACGCTAGCTTATAAATTATCCATTTCATAATTTTTCTAATCAGAATTTATCCATTAACTTATGAATTAAATTTTTTTTAATTCATAAGTCACTAAGTTGGTTTTGAATTAAATTTTTTTAATTCATAAGTCACTTACTTGCTGATGATTTGAATTTTTTTAATTCATAAGTCACTTACTTGCTCATGACTTGAATTTTTTTAATTCCTAAGTCACTAAGTAGGTTGGGAATTAAATTTTTTTAATTCATAAGTCACTTACTTGCCCATGACTTAAATTTTTTTAATTCATAAGTCACTTAGTAGCTTCTGAATTATTTTTTTTTAATTCATAAGTCACTAAGAAGCTTATGATTTAAATTTTTTTAATTCACAAGTCACCAACTGACTTGTGAATTAAATTTTTTTTAATTCATAAGTCAGTTCCTAGCTGCTGAATTATATTTATTTTAATTCATAAGTCACTCACTAGCTTGTGAATTAAAGCCAAGCTTAAGCTAACAAGTGACTTAAGCTTTTGCAACCCTGGTAAGAGATATATCATTAATTTTATAAGCGTAAAACACAGGAGACTGGTTAAGATGGAAAGACATAACTTGGCATTTCGACACATTAAGAAAAAGACAATTATTTGTACACCATGTATCAAGTCGGGACAGGTCTTCTTGAAGGAGCATACAGTCGGAAATGGAATCAATTCGACGGTAGATTTTTAAGTCATCGGCAAACAAAAGTTTACTGGAAAACCGAATGTGAAGTGGAATGTAATTGATGAGAATTAAAAAAAGGAAAGGACCTAGTTGGCTTCCTTGAGGAACACCGGAGGAAACATTGATTTGATGGGAGTTTATATTATTAATATGAACGAATTGAATACGATCACACAAGTAAGACTGGGACCATTTCAGCAGGTTAGAATGGAAACCCAAATGCTTTAACTTCTAAATCAAAATATGATGGTTGACTCTGTCGAAGGCTTTGGCAAAATCTGTGTAGATTACATCACCTTTGAAATGCACTTTCCAGAAAATTGACAACGCAATTGCAGAAAATCACAAGATTTGTTGAGGTAGATTTGCCAGTAACGAAACCGTGCTGGTGAGGTGAAATTATTTCTTTAAGAAAAGATAATTTTTTGTAAACAATTTTTTCAAAAAGTTTAGGAATGATGTATGTACTTTGTTGTCAAAGCTGAGGTTTCGCTCGCCGGTGTCCAGGGTACTAACTAAATTAAGTAGAGAAGCTTTAGTTTAAAGGGGTTTCTTTATTCACAAATCCAAATTATAAAAAATAGTTAACATTCATTATATACAGCGGGTTACAATATTTATTTTACTATAATTCTGGTATTCGATCTTGATTTTATCGATGGCTTGAGCTCCGTAGTTGGTTTACTATTTGCAGCAGGTACTGGATATCGTCCTCATATAGTAGACCTGCAACTGGCTTCTTCAGGAGTTCCGGCTGGTCTCGATTTTGATGGTCTATGCTATCTTTCAGCGGCTTTCGGTATCAACAGCTTTCGCTGGTTGTCAACGGCTTCCGCCGGCTATCAACGGTTTTACCCGGCTATCAACAGCTTTCCCTGGCTATCAACCACCTTCTCTATACAAAATTTCATTAAAAACAGCTATGCCGATAATGAGAAATTCAAAATTTTTGTTTTCATTTTTTTTTTATTAAATTATATATCGTAAGAATTAATCAAAAGAAAAAAAATTGTAGCAAAACTCTCGAAACCGTTTTCGAGAAAAATACGATTTTCGAAAACCATTTTTTAACATTTGTATGGAGGGTACCGTTATTTTTAGGTAAAATAATTCCTTCTTTCTCATATCTTGTAGATTGTATTAAGAAACTTTTATATATCAAGTCCCAAAAAAAACATATCATGGGGTTTTCGAAATATTGATTTTTCGAAAAAAAATTTGAGATGTTTTTTTTTAAAATCCCAACAAATTTTTATTTGAAAATTTAAATACACAATAATATTGAAACTGCTGGGGAGCCTTAACATAAAAAAAAATTATCAAAATCGGTTGTAACGTTTTTGAGAAAATCAAAAACAAAAAAAAAATGGTTCCAAGGGGGTACCAAAAATAATAATTTTTTGGAATTTTTTTTTTCAACCATTACCTAGCTTTAACTAAATGAAATTTTTTGAATTTTTTTTTTTAAATCTGTGACAGACAAACAGAATTGAGAGACCCACTTTTTTGGTCTTTGCTATCATTGTAATGTCAACTTTAATCAAAATCTCGAGTTCGATTTTTTTACGAATGCATAACATGCCTTATAGTACCTATAACTCGCAAGTAAAAAGCTTAAGAACAACAAAGCCCCAAGATCTCATAGCTTACTTGAAAAGCTCTTCCAGTACTGGGGTAATGTTTTGGTAGGGAATTTGCATCAAATCATCAACCAAGTATTAATATGCCCGATCTTCAAAAAAGGTGATCTTATATCCTGAAATATCCTGAGCGATGAGTCTGAGTGACTGGTGGCCATTTACTGAGCATCATCGCTGGCAATTAGTTGTGAAAATGCCATTTTCAAGTGCAGTTCGTCGTAGTCTTTAAGTTGGAAGTCGCGTTAATATTAATAGAGCCATTATGAGATCGATAAAACGAAATTTTCAAAATTTTCCCGGATATCTCGACCGATTTTAGCAATACTGTCGTTTGTCAGTACCATTTTTTGATTTGCTGTTGGAAAAATTTCATTCCGCTGCTTTTCGGTGCATTTTTATTTTTGTAATCTTTGTTACTGTCCTGCCATAGAACATAGATCAAACCTTCTGCGCTTATTTTCGCCACTTTCTCAACTTACTTCGTCGTTCAACGATCGACGACAAAATTAAAACAGATTTAATTGCAGAGCGACGTCGCTCTGTCGCTTAAAAAAATCGCTCAGGGCTTACGTGGCCACCGCCATGCGATTTCATGTGTTTTAATTTATTTGCATACGAGTAGCTCAATTGCTCAGTCGCTCAGTGCTTGGTCGCAGCCTTAGGAAACATTCGATTCAAAGTGCTGTGTGAGGGTTTTAATTCGTTCTTCAAGATTATAGGCGGCATTTACCAGTAGAGCTTCCGACCATAGACCAAAACTTCACAATCCTGAAAAAAATACCAAGGAATTTCCAGTCGAGGCTCATCATCTATTAATCGACTTTAAAAGCAAATAATGAATGAAGGAAAAAATTAAATGAAAGTCGCATATGACAGAAACTTATTTAGTATCGTCTAACATGAAAAATCGCCGTGTCTCAGGCAAGGAGCCTTCAAAGATCGGAAGCCGGCAAAGAACCTATTTAAATTATTCATAATGGAGAAGAGTCTGACTTGTATTTAAAATATTAACCCGGCCGGTCAATCAGCTTATAATAAACTCCCACTGTGATCAGTACATAAAGTTTGAAAGTAGCCTTTATACGCAACGAAACTTTTAGTCCTCAAAAAAATATAAAATCGTGTCGAAGGGATAACAACAAAAATGTTAGTCAAAAATTTTAGAAAAATTCGGCCGTTTAGGTTAGCAGACAAAATTGCAAGACCTACATTATTCACCTTCCCTATCATCGTAAGATCAAAAGTTTGATCAAAATCTCGAGCTTCAATCCGATTTCTCTTTCAATGAATGCAAGACCTGCCTTGCACCATTATATCGCAATCCAAAGTCCTAAAACTAAACAAATTTTCATAATCATTCGCATTTTCATTCTACATATATTGTTGAAAATAATACGAAAATAACAAGAGCCCAGCTGAAGCATTGTATGTTTACTAAAATTGGGTCGAAAGTTGAGACTCTAATTACTTATGTAAGTACCTGCGAGAATCAACTTCAATAATATTTGTACGAGCCCTGCACGAAGTAGAATACAAAAAAATGCAAACGAACAATTATGTGCTGCTCTTACAACAGAACCATTTTCTCTTCCTATCTCAATTACAAATCCAAACAACAAAAACCATTTAAAATTTAAAATGTAAATTTAGCTGCCACTGTTTTTTGCTCAAAGCCTGAGATGGCATCGTCGTCGCTCTGAGAGTCTCGCTGCTGTGCCAGAGCCCTACTTAGTCATTTAAATCCCTTTTATTCTTCCATCATAATGAAAAGCCCATCAGAGTCGTCGCGCCCTGCCGGAAGCTTATCGCGGACTAACGGGTCAACAGAAAAAAAAATGCTCTTTCTTTTGGATTTATTTGCCACAGACATACATAAAATCCTTTTTATTTCAAATCCTTCTGCAGCAAAAGATATACAAACATATTTCACTCAAAAAAAAAAAAAATACCCGCGACAGTAATTTAAGTTCCTAGTCCTGGTCTCGTTCCCGTTGCCGTTGTCGTCGACCAACTGCACTTTATATTCACAGGAAACAATTATTATTATCCCTGGTCCTTTATAGTATATTCTCAGGTCTCCTTTCCATCTCTTGCTTGCTCCACTAATTCCTTTCGACGTTTAATCCCGGACAATGGAGAAAAATTTATTAAGTGTCATGCTGAGTTGACTATATCGCATCAAGGCTCTAGGCTCTAGTTCTAATGTTCTAAACATTCTGTTTCATCGTTCCTTGGTGTGTGGAGTTTGGTTTAAGTGAGTGTGCATGTGTGTGTTGTTTCTGTTAATAGTCCTCCTTGGGCTTAAGCTCGGCTATTGTCCTCATTATATGTGTCCCAGGTCCCAGAGATGTGTGCCGCTTCTATCTTGCTAATCTCAAATGTATCCAGTTAAGAGATAGATACGCAACTTTTAACAAAGCACAAGAGTTAACTTTCCCCTGCACCTTCTTATATTTATGTAAAAAAAAAATACGTTATTGTCATTGTTGTTGTTGTCATACGAACGACCATTTTGTTTTAGCAGTTTTACATCTCCTTAGAGCCATCCTGATAAAGTTTAGTTGTTTTGTGCGTTTTTGTAAGGAACTTAAACATAGGTAGGTGCTTAGTTGGTTTTTGTTCGAAGGCGCGTAGTGGAGGAACTGATAAACCGGTTACAGGGTTGCCGATAGGTTAATTTTACAAAAATTTTACAAAAGCTTAAGAAACATCATAACGTGGAGGTATATGTTTTACGGTGCCACTGAGGGTTCCTTATCCGAGCACCCGGGTTAATTTCTGAATCTGCTAACGAACGGGAAGAGAAAAGTTTGACAAGGTAATTTGATAGGTGTGAAGTGTAAGACAGAGAAAGTCTAGGGAAAATATGACGAATAGTGTTGGATACACAACAGAGCCCGGAGGTAGGTAGAAATGGCGACGACTAGCAGTCTAGCCCTGTGGCCAAATTAGCGCCATTTTGATATCATAACTCGTGTGAATCTGTCATGGATGGAATTGATATGGGAAATTGTTACATTCTCACGGAGTCAACCAGTTTAGATTGAATTCGAAAAGAAGGATCTAGAAGTTTTGATGTCTCTTATTATGTGTTTTCACAATTATCAGGAGTTTGGATCACTCACTCAACCGGATCAACACACTCATCTGACACCATCTACATCTACACTATGCCAAACTAGGCAGTTTACTGACTGGTGCTGGAACAGAAAGCAATCCGATCAGTGATCATCCGGCCCCCACACAGTAAACCTCCGTCAAAGCCATCAGTCCGCCAGCTCGGGATCGAAGGAGTCAAAGGGAGGGCACGGCCAAGAAGTAACCGAAGTTCGTGCAAGAGAGAGATCAAGTCTTTGATGTCCATTTCCGAAAGTTCATCAATTTCGTAAAAAAATGCTCTTCCCAACGATTGTGCTCTAATCTTGGCCAGAGCAGAGCTTTTACAGAGGTAATGGAGGACTGTTTCCTTTTCCCGGAGATACATTAACATTTATTTTTTGATTTTCCAACCAGAAAGTCTCCAATACGTTCCTTTGAAGTAGTAGTTAGTCCGAGTACATTGGACTATCACGTAGGAAGTCGAGATTGGAATGCTTGGTCAGCGAATTTCACAGAGTAATTGCCTCTTGTGAGATAGTGACAAATCCTCAAATTATAAATATTCAAATCGTATCAGCTTATCGTCTCTTTATGGACACTCTGCTTCCAGTCATCAATCACTCTGCTTGTCCTTTAAACCGGAAGTTCGGTCTTCTTCAACATGATCGCTGAGATTCGATAACTTGCTGGAGCATTATTGGCCAATTGCTCGATATGGCCGAGCCAATTTATTTTTGTAGTTTTGGTGGAGGCAATACCTCCATTTATTAATACAAGCTTATTCTGAATCTAACTTAAATATAGCTCTTTAATATAAGATTGGAGTGAATTTGAAGGATGGTTAATACCGAGTTTCAGGCAGGATGAGCTGAGGTTCAAGTCGAAACAGTTAATGCTGCAATTAATCCTTCGAAGCATGCGACTAATAGGTTCGTTGGAGCCATAAGAGGTACGGTGGGTAGGCAGATAGAAGGGACGAGGATTTCTTATATAAGGGGAATTAATGTTGAAAGAAATGGAATTGTAGGGAGTTGGGCAGTCAACATACCCTGAAAGTAGTCGATGAATGAAGAGAATGTCGTTTATTGCTCTTCGTTTTTCCAGCGTATTCGAGTTAATTAATAGAAGACCGACTTCTTCGATACGGAGGTAGAATAAAAAGGTTATTCCAAGGCAGACCACGAAGTGCGAAGCGAAGTTGAATGCTCCCGATCCTGAATTTGCTTATAAGGAGACCACATTTGAAAGGCGTATTCAAGAAGGAGGCGAATTCTTTGGACCTTCTTTTCACAAAGCCTAGAGCAGACTATACTTTAAGAATAATCTCGTCAATATGTGTGAGAAAGTTGAGATCTCAATCACATAAAACACCAAGACCGCAAATTGACTCTGCGGTGGATATCGGTTGATAATGGAGAAGGTAGAAATGTGAAGGAGATTGGATGACTTTTAGTGAAAAAGTGATTGAATGACATTTGGAAATATTTAGCTCTAAGCAATTTTGCAGGTCCCAGACAGAGAAACTGTCGGCATCAAGTTGAAGAAGAATAGAATCATGTGTGGTCTTCAAAAACTTGGTATAGTCGGCGTAGAGTGAGATATGGGAGTATTTAATGACATTTTTAATATCGTTAATAGTAAGAATAAAAAGAAGAGGTCCTAAGTGGCTACTTTGTGGGACTCCGGAGGAAGCCAAGAAATCATCAGAGAAGGTAGATCTGAGTCGAACTTTGTAGTAATGGCTTTTCAGGTAAAAAGAAGTTTATCTTAAGAAGATTATGTGCAAACCCAAGGGTAAGCAGTTTGAATAGAATAAGCTTATGTTAACTTCTGTCAAAGGCCTTACTGAAATCGGTTGAGGCAACGTCGACTTCTTTTCCGTTCTCTAAGGCTGAGAGGCTAAGGGACACGAATTCAAAACAACGTTTATCGTTGTGAACCTACTTTTGACAAAGCCCTGTTGTCTTGGAAACTGAGAAACTTACAACGAAAACTCAAAATTGCGTACAAAATGCTTAACAAAATTTTGTGAATATGGGACCATTTAGCAATTGAACGATAGTTTTTAACTTCACACGTTGAAGATCGAGAACGAAAAAAATCTATCGAAAATGTATTCCTCTTGTTTCACAACGATAGTAGCCTATGTTTATACCAAGGGGGAAGAAGACCAAGTTTTACGTCCAGAAAAGGGTACAATGCAATATGTCTATTGCATTATTTATTTAGCATTCTGAAAATCAAGAGAAGATAAATCTGTGGAGTGAGAAGTCTGTATAGGAATATCATAACAAAAAGATGGGCTGAGAGGAGAATGATAGTTGTCGATAGAAGATAGAGAAAGGGAGACTAAAGAGTTGATGGGATCTCTTGTAAAGATTAAGCCCAGTTGCCTATCCATAAAATTTGAATTGCAGCTAACTTGAATCTTGACTTGAATCTGAAAGGCTATCTTTGAAGTGACATTCCTTTGCAGAGATGGGATTGGAAGGAACACAATATGATTCATCGTCAGATAAGGTGCATTTAAGATGGAGTAGCTTAAATTCACCGAACAGTAGGATATTTTCATTGGAGTCCAATAGACATATTATATGATCAATTGCAATTACGGCAAGTTCATAGGATTCAATAGGTCGTGAAGGAAAATGTAGCAACATATATCGTAAAGTGACTTGCGAGGAAGAGATATTTTTATTGAAACGTAGTTGATAGTAGGGGAAGATGATATTGCAATTATAGATGAGCCTAGTGTGTTTTGGATAGCTAGAAGCATACCTCGACAAGTGAAATCATCAGTAGATCGGTTACGATCGTCATACGATAAACATTAAAGGAAGATGGAAACATTTCCTGATTGTTCACATTGATCAGATTGATTTCGGTTAGAAGTTAAATTTCATCATCCTACATTAGATTACATCATCTTGGTACATATCATTGAGTTCGGGATTTTATCTACTTCTATAGCTCTAAATCTCCATCGAAAAAACTTTGTTTCGATAGTGCTCAGTATCAGCTCTCCCTTACTGCTTATTGTCCAACTCTCGGAAAATGAATGGCAATAAAATAGTTTTGTGGAGCATATATTTGGACTTATGCTTGACGAATTTTCAAACCATTTGCTGCGCCAAACTGAAGTAGTACCGGTTTCCTAGGATAATTTTTCGTCGGTGCTCCACTTACTTAGGTTTCTTAATATTTACTTCGAAGTAGATCAACTCCAATACAACTTCGAAGTTGCTCCTAGGGGCTTTTTATTTTAGCCTGTGCTGGACCAATTCCGTCTGTTCCTCAAACACCTTGATGAACTCTATTAGAGAACATAAGGAGTGACAGAGTATGTCAATAAAATTTGTTAATTCTAATAATTGGACAGATTTGTCCTTGGCTCTCATTGGCGAAAACCTGTCTATTATTGAAATAGTTTCCTAGTTAGTTCGACTATCGCCATATTGAACTTCTGTCGAAGAATGCTGCTGAATGACGTTTTGAAGTCGATGAAAAAATGGTGAGTCTCGTCTTGTAAGCGTTTTCCAATGGGGATTTTCAAACCTTTACAGGTGATTTCGGCCATACTGTTGAAGCTTCATCTGTCAAATTTGCTGTTATCTATTAAGTCTGCTTTCCAAATCAATGTGGAGGGTAATACCGTTCGACAATATAAGCAAATGCTAAAATAGTTTTATCAAAGTGAGTCTTCTGTTCAAGCAACATTTCGTGAGCTTCGGTCTTAAAATCAACAAGGCCCATTCCTGAATGAATGGGTTCGTCAAGAGGAAGCCAACATAATCAAAGGCATTGGTCAATTTCAGCCTGATTTATGCGCCATCAGAGCTATAGAAAATTGGACGTTTCGGAAGCGCGACAGCCGAAGCAGTGGCGAAGAGATGTATTATGATACATTAAATTTAAGGATAGGAAACGCTTAATGGAAAATCATTAAGTTCGTTGGTCTCTTTCAGGATTTGAAAATTTGGTCTATGGTTGATTTCCCGAGCCGGACTGGCACTTCTCAACTATAGTTTTGCAGAACGGTTCTAACAGCACGTTGTATAAAATATTGTATTTTCCATTTACCAAGGATATTCCTCGATAGTTCTCGCAGGACATAGGATGGCGTATAGAGTAAACGGAGACAGTCCAGTCAACGGACACGTTGATTTGACCAATGAACTCTACCTTGTTGTTCCTAAGCTTATAAGAAGCTTAGCCTACGTCTTCTATTGTGTTTGCTGGAACTGGTTCTTGATTGTCTGGAAGTGAGTTATCATCTTACCCTGTTACTTTTGGCTTTTGCCATATTACGAGCTAGTTGTTGCGTATCGGGGTACCACAGGGGTGTTTCTTCATGAGATTGGAAAAAGGCGATGGCATGCTTGCTCTGGCTCGGCTAAGCTCGAAGGATTGGGGGTGGTTCTTGCCATTTTCCAAACTCATCCCGTTTCGCAAACAAAATAAAGTCATGCCTTGATCAAAGGATGAGGATAGGATGGGGGTATGGGATTATAGGATAGGTGTTTGGGACTAAAAAAAAAAGGAAGAGCACAAACCTAGTTACCTATGCTACTGCATTGGTGAAAGGGTGAGATACTAATCAGATCTCTCAGCAAAAAGAAAAAAAAAGAAAAGTAAAATAAAAGAAAATGAAACTTAAACCTAATCTACAACTAAACCCCTAATTATAATTTCATATCTGAAGGATATGATCATAAATCTAAATCTAACTAACCTAATCTAAAAAAAAAGTTTTCTTTTTTTTTTTTTTTCTCCTTCTTTCCCTGCTGACCGAAAATCCGTATCGTCCCCACTGTCTCACCAACACAGTAGTTCGCCGAGTCTCAAAGGCCTTGCCTGATGTTGATGGCAAAAGCTTGGCCTACCCACCCTTGTATCATAGATACAACCAATACTATCTCCTGGGCCATGAGTCTATTGGAGATAGCCCCTAATCCGAAAACTCTAGCTACAACTTGAAATCATCATCAACATTGATTTAAGAATGTCGGTACGTATGTATGTATGTAGATTTGTAAGTAAGTATAGGGGTAAGTATTCAAGTAGATATGTTCAGTAAGTCTGTAGGTAAGTATTTAAGTAGATATGTAAGTAAGTTCGTAGGTAGGTATTTAAGTAGGGATGTCAGTAAGTCTGTAGGTAAGTACGTAGTTAAATGTGCATAGATAAGTTAGTTAGTAAGTATGTAAGTATGAATGTAAGTATGCTGTTATGTATGTAATAAAGTAATTTTTGTCGTAAGTTGTCGTACTAGTCCTCGTCTGTATTGTTAGTTACGTTTTCGTCATCGTTTCCCCTTTTATCGCCGGCCCAGCCGATCCTCCACACACCTAAGTTTGTGTTTAGCACATCATGATGTTATCTACTTCACTCTCTCAAAAAAATTCCCAAATTGTCTCTAGTTTTATAAAATACATATGTTTATTTTATCCAAAAAAAAAACAAAAAATCCAGTTTTCTTTAAAAAAATTATTAAAATTAAAAAAAATTGAAGAAAAGGAAAAAGAAATTAATAGGAACAAACAAAAAAATGCTTATCAAAAATTCTGATTTTCTTTGACTCGTACTTCAATGTACATACCTATCTCAGAATATATTCACTTTTCTCAGAAGAAATAAAATAAAATTAAAGAAAAAAATGAGAAGTGGCTTAGATCTATACCCCCAGAGTGTGAATATTTTTTTATATTTTTAGTTCACACATGTGTGGATATTTATATATATATATTAAAAATGTTTATTTAGTTTATTTTCAAAAAAAAAACTTACTCTTTTTTATATAGGTTTTACTTTCCTGTTGTCCTTTGATGTTCTGCCGGCAGTAATTCTCAGGTACAATCGGGGCAAGTTCACGTCTTTCCTTAAGGTATTGATTATCATACCTCAATTCAATATATATATACGTATATACACACATATATATTTTTTTTTTTTTTTCTGAGAGTCCAGAGGGAACCACTTCACGTTTCACTTTTTCTCTTTCTAATTTAAATTCACTCAATAATATCTTTACTTTTATCTTATTAATTCCTCTTTTTTTTCTGATTATGTAAAAAAATTTAAACTAATAAAGATCTTAAATCAACAAAAAAACTATTTAAAATTAAGATAAAAAAAAAGAATGAAAATTCGAAAAAAATTTAAATTGATAATACGAAGTTAATTACTAAAATTATTTATCAAAATTAATCAAGTAAAATTCACGACTAATCCAAAAAAAGAAATTCAGCAAGACGCTACGACCGGTATGAGCTTCCTTAAACGGATTAATTTTTTTAGAGCAAAAGCACAGACTTTGCACCCTGCAGCCCACCAGCCAACCGATTTCAATAGGCCAGTCCTCCAAATCAATCCTTTACCAAATAAATCCTTCTTGGAATATTTATGTATTTTCACCCTTTTGTCCAAGAATTCCAAATGTCCTCAAAACAACAAAAAAAATCTTAGCAGAGGCTCAAATCGTGAGCGTAGTCCGGCTCCTTTGTTTTCCGACTATATATATATACTATCATATATAAGTATATATATATATCCGTATCGGATGCCTTTGAGGCGTAACTTCCTTTAGTTCGACTTAAACCTATAAATTTATATATTTTTAAATTATTTTTTTCCACACTTTAATACACTAAATGAATTCCTACCTCTGCTTTATTGGAACGGAGTTTCAAATTTCCCAGATTTTCTTATGGCAATATCTCGACTACACCACTTTTGCTTCTTTGGCTGATATCTGAATACCTATTTGTTTTAAAAATGATTTTTATATAAAAAAAACTTCTTTTCCTTTTGTCACTTATACAAATTCCTCACCTTCCTGTTTTTATATCGATTTTTTAATCCACAGGTTTTTCTTATCAAAAAAAAACTATATAACAATCACTTTGGATTTTTCTTTTTGCTTCACAGAAAAAAAACTTCAATTTAAATTTGCTTTTGCGGTAAAAGCACAACAACTTTTCTTTTTGCTTTCGAAATATCTAATGAAGCTTTTTATTGCATCATCATCGGTCGTTGCCCTGTGGCCTATATATTTATTCTTACATAACTTCTACAGATGTTCCCCACTTACAATCATCTGTCTAATCTAAATCTGCACTGTTTACCTTTGTTGTACCTGGTAACGTAAGTGTATGGGTGTGGAGCCTAAGCTTACAAAATTTTGTTGCAGCAACAAACTTAAAAAAATAATAAATAATAATAATAAATAATAATAATTAATAGTAATAAATAAATCTATAAACTAAACAAATACTCTACAATCAAATCTACTTATAATATCTTAAAAATACTAATATTGCACTACCCTTAATTTAAAAATCTTAACACTTTTGAATTCAACCGATCACATCAAAAGCTCACGTAAAGAAATTTTTATTTCCTGTATGTGAAAGTCTTTAAAGCTCTTATCATAGCTTCTGTTTGCATGGCCATGCCCTATTCGGAACATTGAACCCTCACCTCAACAAGTGTCAGCTGTCACTTTGCAAAACTTTCATTCTTGTTATTGTTTTGATGGTGTGACGAGCCACAATTGGAACAAAAAGTAAAAATAAAAAGAAAACAAATTAAAGTAAAAAAAAATCGGTAAAAACCAAAACAAAAGGATACAAAAAAATAAAAAAATTCATCAACTAAAGCGACACACCTCTAGATATTCTACAGGAATAACATTCCGATCATTCGTAAGTTTGGCTTTGTGATTCTAATTACATCTGTCATAATTGGTTTCTTATTTATACCCATCTCTTCCTTTTGTAGATTTACCGCCGCATCCACCAAGTTTACGACTCTTCATTGGACTTGCTGGTCCTGGTTTAGGACTCATGGATACAGTGGACAACCCACCCCATTCAGGGCAAAGAAAAAAACCAACAAGAATCATCTTTACCAAGCATCATTGACGCCGGGAACTTAAGGAGTTTCGCGTTTTTTTTTTTTTTTCATTGCCTTGCGCTGCGAGCTCCTTTTACCTCTTTTGTGCTTGTGTATAATTATGTAATACTTATGTTCTTTAAGTGAAATTTCCACCTACATTAAAATTAGTTGTTTTCTACTGTATTGATGTGTGTTTTTCTTTTGCTTCTTTCTTTGGCATCTATGAGATGCATTACATTCATTATGTAAAAGTGATTAGGGTTGTTATATTTCTTTTAGAAGATGGTTTACGATTGTCTGCGTAAAAACTTTTAGTAGTTATTCTTAAATGAGATGTAGTTAACATTTTGAACATTTTCTGTTAGTAACAGTTGAATTATTTTATATTATTATTGCATAGTCACTGGGTATATTCTGATGAGAGTGTTTTCTGTGCAATCTATAGATGTCTGAATTATCTGTAAAGGGTAAGGCTGGAATTCGAAGTTCTTAAAAAATTGTGGTTTTGGAGACGGATAACGATCGCCTACGTAACAAGCTCGACGATAGTTTCCGAGTGGTCGTGAGGAAACTAGCCTCGTAATACAAGAAGTCGATCGGTACAAGTAGTTCATTGTCGTTCATGGGTTGTGAGCCGTTCGGTAATCGAAACGTGTGGCACGTCCCACTCCCTGAATTTACTTTATCCTCAGTCCGGGCTTGTCTTAAATTGAGATACAGATATTGTTTACTAAAGGACGTTGATTAGATTGATATTATCCGTATCTGTGTTTGACTTACACAGTATTTTCATCTATTAATTTGAATGAATGAAATTTGAAGATAATTTCATTAGTTTCCTCAAAAGTGACTTGATGAGGTTCAAAGTTTGAATTAACTTCATTCAAAGAAATCAGTCTTTATCTCTCTATACTCTATAGTCAGTGTTTGATTTTCAAAAAAATTATGTCAACTATACTACTAATAAATAAATAAGTAAATAAATAAATATATAAATAAATAAATAAATAAATACATAAATAAATAAATAAATAGATAAATAATTTGTTAAATGACTAGATCCCTATAAAGACGGACAAACATGCAAATAAATAAATAAAACTCTGTATGTATAAAATAAATCTCTATAAATAAATAAATAAATAAATAAATATATGAGTATATGTAACTCTAATAAACTATGAAATAACTAAATACACAAAAAATAAGTCTATGTTGGACATTTGTACAAATACATAAATGACTAGATATAATAAATAAATAAATTAATAAATAAACTATCAATCTATGTACATGTATATCACAGATCAAGTGCAAGGCAACAGCAACTGAGTGCGTCATTAGGCGTGAATATCTTTGGCGTGATACACTCCCACTTTCATGCCCTGTAAATTACCCAATTCATAGAGTGAATTACCTACTGTTTTTAGCACTATTGATTTTAGAAACTTTGGTCCTAGTTTCGCATTATATCTATCTACTAAATTACTTTGTTTAAAATTTCTTCGATACACAATCTGTCCTACCTTATAAGAAATGTCTTTGCTTCTCGTATTATATATTTTTTTAGCTTTTTGATGTGCTAGATTTAAATTTTCAAATATTTTTTTTCTTAATAAAGCTTGTTTGTCGGCTTTATTGGTGATTTCGAAATCAGACTCTTTGATTACATCCAGTCTTCGTAGAAGCTCATATGTTTGACCGTTTTGGACCATTTGAGATCCAAAAACTGCATAATATGGCTCGAATTTTGTTGCATCATGCAAAACACTGCGAAGAGAGAATGCCGTGTTGCTTACGTGCAAGTCCCAATTTCGTTGGTCCCCATCAATGTATGACCTTATTTTTGCTAATACTGAACGATTTACACGTTCTGAAGCATTCGCTTGCGGCGAGTAAAATGCAGTCCTTATGTGGTTTACCCCATACTTTTTTAGAAAACTGGAAAACAACTCAGAGATGAATTGTTTTCCATTGTCAGAATGTATATGTTCGGGTACACCAAACATATGGAACACACTTTCTTCGAGGTACCTCACTACCTCAGCTGCTGTTGCCTTACGAATAGGTTTGAGGAAAACAAATTTGCTAAAATGGTCTAAAACTATAAATATATGGGTATGTCCGTTCTTCGTTCGTGTGTAGGGTCCTAAGAAGTCAATGTAAAGTCTTTGAAATGGTCGTTCTGTTATCACTTGCTTTCCCATGGGCGGTCTTGATATTGAGTTCATGGGCTTATTGCACTTGCATATATCACAGTTAGTTACATAGTCGTTTACTTCGGTAGTCATGGTTGGCCAGAAATATCTCTGACGAAGTTTTGCAAGAGTCTTATGAATTCCTCCATGGCCTGCAGTGAAGGAATCATGCGCTGTTTTCAGAAGGTTCCTACGCAACTCCTTCGGTACCCAGAGTTTCCAGGCTCTGTCTTCTTGAATCGGGTCTCCTGTCCGTCTGTCGGTCCGTTTGTAAACGAAGCCGTCCGAAGTACAAATGTCGGGTAGTCTGTCTTGATTTTCGTTTATTGTCTTCTTCAACTCAACATACTCTTCTGATGAAAAGTATGGTGAGCTGAAGTCAACCTCTGGCGTTTCAGTCGCAATCTCATCCATATGTACTCGTGATAGAGTATCCGGGACCACATTGAGAATTCCCTTTCGATGTTCTATGGTGAAGTCAAAGCCTTGCAGCTTAAAACTCCACCTAGCAAGCCGACCACTCAAGTCCTTCTGTGTCATCAGCCACTTAAGGCTCGCGTGATCGGTTATAATCGTGAAAGGTAATCCTTCAATATAGGCCCGGAACTTCTTAACAGACAGAACGGCCGCATAGCATTCAAGTTCCGTTACGCTATAATTCCGTTGAGCGGGATTAAGTTTTTGGGACATGAATGCTATGGGTCGCTCGTTGTTTTCTTCGTCCATCTGGAAGAGAACGCTCCCTACGCCGGAAGTTGAAGCGTCGCATTGTATGTAGAAGTGTTTTGTAAAGTCTGGATTCGTTAATATTGGTGCCGTGACCAAGGTCGTCTTCAAGTTCTCAAACGCTGTCAGAGCTTCGTTTGTCATTTCAAAGTTTTTCCCTTTTCTCAGACAGTCTGTCATTGGGGCTGATATAGACGCAAAATTTGGAATAAAGCGCCTATACCAACCCGTCATCCCTAGGAAACGACGGAGTTGCTTAGGAGTTTTCGGTATAGGAAAATCCTTCACTGCAGATACTTTTTCGGGATCAGTCCTCAGACACCCATCGCCAACGAAATAGCCTAAGTACTTAATCTCTTTATAACAAAACTTGCTCTTTTCCACGTTTATAGTAAGACCTGCTGCCCGCAAACATCCCGCCACCTCTTTTAGGACGCCCATATGGGTTTCAAAGTCTGGAGAGCAAATCAAGAGATCATCCAGATATACAAAGACATTTTCCCTTAATCGAGCGGGAATGACTTTATCCATTAGCTTACACATTCTCTGGGCGGCGTTGCACAATCCGAACGGCATTACCGTGAACTGATACAACGGTCGCCCAGGGACTGTGAAAGCTGTCTTCTCTCTTGATTTCCTCTCCAGAGGAATCTGCCAAAAGGCGTCTTTCAAATCGATTGACGAGATGAAGTGCGTATCGTGAAGCCTACTCAAGATACCTTCTATATGTGGAAGGGGGTATGCAAATTTCTTCGTAGCTGCATTAATCTTCCGCGAGTCTAAGCAAAGCCTGTTTTTGCCTGGCTTTCGGACCAACACAACTGGAGAGCTGTATGCGCTATTGCTTTCCTCGATGACACCCAACTCGAGCATCCGGTCCAGCTCAGCATACATCAACTTCTGTACTACAGGTGAGATTGGGTAGTGTCTTTGTTTGATGGGAATTGTTTCGTCTTCCATCTCAATGACATGTTCTTCTAGACTTGTTTTCCCCAATCCCAAAAGAGAAAATGAAGGAAATGTATGCTTGACCCGCTCCAGCTCTTCAGATTGTGTTGGAGAAAGCTGACGCATAGGATTAGACTCGTTCTGTTCCGTTGAGGATGGAGTGTCAAGAGAACTGATTATGTTTGGAGCAACTCTAAAGTTCTTCCAGAAGTCTACACCCAAATACAGCTGCTGCTGTAGGCTTGGAACAACATACAACTCCATGTCTTGGGTATTATTGCCCCATGAGACTTTTGTTGTAATTCGTCCGTTAATTTGTTGTTGTTGTCCGTCTGCCGTACGTATGTCCTCTTTCATAAATTTCATTTTCAAGCCATGCTTATTAACAAATTCTGTTGCTCCACGACCCATACAACTGACTGAAGCTCCACTATCTAACAACCCCAAAAACTCTTCTCCTTCTATTTTGACTTTTGCGTAGGGTCTATTATCATCATTGACCGCTAACACTGACGCTTCAATTTTATGTTTCCTGTTCTTTTTAATTGCAATTTTCTCCCTAAGCCTATAAATTTTCTTAAAATTCCTACTCTTAATACCTATATCACAGCTAATTTCTTCGTTAAAAATCCTCTTCCTTGCTATATAATAGTCTTGAATACGTTGATGAAGAGATTTATATTGCACTTGTGTCCCTACCGTTTTATCATTTGGCTTGTGTTCTCTTTTCAAAATTTTTACTTTTCTAAGTTCTGGTTCCCCGGGATTACTGTCGTCGCCGGTTGAGTCGACCCGGGGGCACTGCCGACATTCAGGTTTCCCTGACAGGAAGCACACTTAAGAGATAGGTTACATTGACCGCAGCTAAAACATGTGAGGGCATGAAATGTCGAGGGACATGTTGCTGACGTCGAGTTTTTGTCCTTCGTTAGTTCGTTCTTTTTGTCATTTTCGTAGTCTCTATACTTATGTTGTCTTTTGTCGGTTTTAGTGTTAGTTTGTACTTTGTCTGTCCGGTTATATTGGACGGCAGCAATCTGCTCCTCCCATTCATCCTCAGAATCTTTTCGTAGAACTCTACTGCGATACACATCGCGATCTTCAATTTCATTTATTTGTTTTTTTGATTTCCAATCCCTTGTTTCTATATGTTTCTCTGCTCGTCTGCACTCCTCTCTAAGATCTCTTACATCTTTAATATTACAACCAAAAATGAGAGTAGCTACCTTATCCTTTATATTTTGCCTAATCATGGACACTAAGTCTCTTTCGCTTGGCTTGTTCTTCATTTGGAGCATCAAACTTCTAATTTCTTCATAAAAATCGTCAAACGACTCATGTGGCTGTTGACGTCTGTCCATCATAGCCCTGAGGATCTCATGGTCGGTTTTTCTATTTCTGAATTGTCTTAACAATTCAGCTTTCAAATCATAAAAATTTAGATATTCGTCTCCCTGGTTTTCTTCGAGGTATTGCCAGTACCAACGTTCGGCTGCACCTGTCACAAGGTGATGAAAATTTGCAAAAATTTGCTCATTGGAGACTCTATTCTTTTTCTGCAATGTCTCTATCCTAAATATAAAACTCTCCACAGTCATGCTTTTTGGAGTACCATCGAATTTGATTGCCCATTTATAAATATCTACTCGCTTCCCCTGTTCGTGACAAGCACTATTCGAGTGACAACTGGGCTGAGGGCAAGTTCGAGAAGGAATCCTTGGAGGACTTATCTCCGGATCAGATAAGAGGATTTCTTCTTGTTGCTCTTTTCGAGTGTAGGCAGAGCTAATAGATTTTTCCACTATACCTATCCGTTCACTCAAAGTAGTGACGCTCCCAGCCATCACTTGCACCATCTTTTGCATCACTTTCATATTTTTGGTTTGTTCTGCCAGGAGTGAAATGGTTTTGTTTTGGGCCTCGTTTATTGACCGTGAGACCGCACAATCTATAGCCTTTTTTAAATTTTCTCCCCCCAAAGTGATCTCTTGTTCTTCTTTTCTTTGCCTTTCTTTATCTGCCTGTTCTAATCGTATTCTCTCTCTTTCTAATTCCTGTGTTAATCTATTAATTGTATCCCTAGATTCATCTTCATCTCCTCCTATAGGAATCAAAGCATTAGGTATCTTAACCTGACTTGAATCGATCGGAATTGAAATTGGTAATGGAACTGCCACTGCTCCATCACCATCTAACCCACTTTCAAAGTCGTTACTGTCTCCCCTAAGCAGATCGTCAAAAGGATTCGGTAACAAACTTTGATTAAGTTCTTCTTCTGATGGAGTAGGGCTATGGTTAGATCTGGTGGTCTGTCGGGTGTTCCGACCTTTGCTTCTACCCCGTTTAGACATAGTGCTCCTTTTAACAGCACCCGTTTGCCTTTTTTCCATTTATAAAGTTTATTAAAAAAATAAGGAAACCCACTATTTGTTTAAAAAAAAACTTCAAGTTTCAAAAAAAAAAAAAAAAAAATCCAAACAAATTTTAAGAAAAGTAATTTTAAAATTTCAATTTCAAATCAGAAATGTATCTTTCAAAAATAAAAAAAAAAAAAAAACGAAATTAATCCTTAATAAAAAACTTCAACTAAAAAAAAATTTAATGTAGTAAATTTTTTTTACTTTCAAAATTCAAAAAAAAAGAAGGAATAGCAAAATGAAAAAAAAATTTAGCTTTTCCTCTTTTCTTTTCAAAAACAAAAAAAATTCAAAAATCTATCCACCAAAACTTCAAAAAAAAAAAATCCAAAAGAAATTAAGTGAAAAAAAATAAACTAAAATTCGAAAATAATAAAGTGAATCAAAAATATTTGAGTTTTTGATACCAAAATAAATCTGAAATAAATTTTCTTAAGAGATTTATATAATTCATGTAAGGTGTGTGAAGGTAAAACTGAGTATCCGAAACGATAAAAAGGGAAAAGTATTGTCGATAGTTAAACGTCTCATAGTAAATTTCTGTCGTAATATGTTGTCTTAGTAGATGTCACAAGTCAGTCAAAGTTGTAACTGATACCTCTGTGACTCGGCGAGTGTTTTGGATTATCTCAAATTATCCATCCACATCGTTTTTCTGGTGATCAACCTGAAAAGACGGTTGGCTAGGAAATTGAGACAACCCTCAACACGAATAGAATTGTGAGACCGACCACCTACCACCACTCTAACAGTCTGGATTACCCTGACCATTATGGCTGGTAGCAAGTGTCCTGCCACCCAATACTATTCCGCTCCTTACTTGGTAAAAGAATCCATTTTACCTCACTGAATCCACTGGTTCAAAACCTGTCGGATTGGACAGCCAAACTTCTTCCTCTACCTTGTAAAGAGCCTCTACGGTCTCTAAGCTTGTGCAAATAGGGAAAGGGATTAAAAAAAGGATAAAATTGGTTGAGATTATTGTGAATCCAAGGGGATGATCTTAAAATAAAAATCATCACCTTGGAGTCCCAATGGATCTCGAAAGCCGTTCGTTAACGTTGGGCGCCATTGTTGCGTATCGGGGTACCACAGGGGTGTTTCTTCATGAGATTGGAAAAAGGCGATGGCATGCTTGCTCTGGCTCGGCTAAGCTCGAAGGATTGGGGGTGGTTCTTGCCATTTTCCAAACTCATCCCGTTTCGCAAACAAAATAAAGTCATGCCTTGATCAAAGGATGAGGATAGGATGGGGGTATGGGATTATAGGATAGGTGTTTGGGACTAAAAAAAAAAGGAAGAGCACAAACCTAGTTACCTATGCTACTGCATTGGTGAAAGGGTGAGATACTAATCAGATCTCTCAGCAAAAAGAAAAAAAAAGAAAAGTAAAATAAAAGAAAATGAAACTTAAACCTAATCTACAACTAAACCCCTAATTATAATTTCATATCTGAAGGATATGATCATAAATCTAAATCTAACTAACCTAATCTAAAAAAAAAGTTTTCTTTTTTTTTTTTTTTCTCCTTCTTTCCCTGCTGACCGAAAATCCGTATCGTCCCCACTGTCTCACCAACACAGTAGTTCGCCGAGTCTCAAAGGCCTTGCCTGATGTTGATGGCAAAAGCTTGGCCTACCCACCCTTGTATCATAGATACAACCAATACTATCTCCTGGGCCATGAGTCTATTGGAGATAGCCCCTAATCCGAAAACTCTAGCTACAACTTGAAATCATCATCAACATTGATTTAAGAATGTCGGTACGTATGTATGTATGTAGATTTGTAAGTAAGTATAGGGGTAAGTATTCAAGTAGATATGTTCAGTAAGTCTGTAGGTAAGTATTTAAGTAGATATGTAAGTAAGTTCGTAGGTAGGTATTTAAGTAGGGATGTCAGTAAGTCTGTAGGTAAGTACGTAGTTAAATGTGCATAGATAAGTTAGTTAGTAAGTATGTAAGTATGAATGTAAGTATGCTGTTATGTATGTAATAAAGTAATTTTTGTCGTAAGTTGTCGTACTAGTCCTCGTCTGTATTGTTAGTTACGTTTTCGTCATCGTTTCCCCTTTTATCGCCGGCCCAGCCGATCCTCCACACACCTAAGTTTGTGTTTAGCACATCATGATGTTATCTACTTCACTCTCTCAAAAAAATTCCCAAATTGTCTCTAGTTTTATAAAATACATATGTTTATTTTATCCAAAAAAAAAACAAAAAATCCAGTTTTCTTTAAAAAAATTATTAAAATTAAAAAAAATTGAAGAAAAGGAAAAAGAAATTAATAGGAACAAACAAAAAAATGCTTATCAAAAATTCTGATTTTCTTTGACTCGTACTTCAATGTACATACCTATCTCAGAATATATTCACTTTTCTCAGAAGAAATAAAATAAAATTAAAGAAAAAAATGAGAAGTGGCTTAGATCTATACCCCCAGAGTGTGAATATTTTTTTATATTTTTAGTTCACACATGTGTGGATATTTATATATATATATTAAAAATGTTTATTTAGTTTATTTTCAAAAAAAAAACTTACTCTTTTTTATATAGGTTTTACTTTCCTGTTGTCCTTTGATGTTCTGCCGGCAGTAATTCTCAGGTACAATCGGGGCAAGTTCACGTCTTTCCTTAAGGTATTGATTATCATACCTCAATTCAATATATATATACGTATATACACACATATATATTTTTTTTTTTTTTTCTGAGAGTCCAGAGGGAACCACTTCACGTTTCACTTTTTCTCTTTCTAATTTAAATTCACTCAATAATATCTTTACTTTTATCTTATTAATTCCTCTTTTTTTTCTGATTATGTAAAAAAATTTAAACTAATAAAGATCTTAAATCAACAAAAAAACTATTTAAAATTAAGATAAAAAAAAAGAATGAAAATTCGAAAAAAATTTAAATTGATAATACGAAGTTAATTACTAAAATTATTTATCAAAATTAATCAAGTAAAATTCACGACTAATCCAAAAAAAGAAATTCAGCAAGACGCTACGACCGGTATGAGCTTCCTTAAACGGATTAATTTTTTTAGAGCAAAAGCACAGACTTTGCACCCTGCAGCCCACCAGCCAACCGATTTCAATAGGCCAGTCCTCCAAATCAATCCTTTACCAAATAAATCCTTCTTGGAATATTTATGTATTTTCACCCTTTTGTCCAAGAATTCCAAATGTCCTCAAAACAACAAAAAAAATCTTAGCAGAGGCTCAAATCGTGAGCGTAGTCCGGCTCCTTTGTTTTCCGACTATATATATATACTATCATATATAAGTATATATATATATCCGTATCGGATGCCTTTGAGGCGTAACTTCCTTTAGTTCGACTTAAACCTATAAATTTATATATTTTTAAATTATTTTTTTCCACACTTTAATACACTAAATGAATTCCTACCTCTGCTTTATTGGAACGGAGTTTCAAATTTCCCAGATTTTCTTATGGCAATATCTCGACTACACCACTTTTGCTTCTTTGGCTGATATCTGAATACCTATTTGTTTTAAAAATGATTTTTATATAAAAAAAACTTCTTTTCCTTTTGTCACTTATACAAATTCCTCACCTTCCTGTTTTTATATCGATTTTTTAATCCACAGGTTTTTCTTATCAAAAAAAAACTATATAACAATCACTTTGGATTTTTCTTTTTGCTTCACAGAAAAAAAACTTCAATTTAAATTTGCTTTTGCGGTAAAAGCACAACAACTTTTCTTTTTGCTTTCGAAATATCTAATGAAGCTTTTTATTGCATCATCATCGGTCGTTGCCCTGTGGCCTATATATTTATTCTTACATAACTTCTACAGATGTTCCCCACTTACAATCATCTGTCTAATCTAAATCTGCACTGTTTACCTTTGTTGTACCTGGTAACGTAAGTGTATGGGTGTGGAGCCTAAGCTTACAAAATTTTGTTGCAGCAACAAACTTAAAAAAATAATAAATAATAATAATAAATAATAATAATTAATAGTAATAAATAAATCTATAAACTAAACAAATACTCTACAATCAAATCTACTTATAATATCTTAAAAATACTAATATTGCACTACCCTTAATTTAAAAATCTTAACACTTTTGAATTCAACCGATCACATCAAAAGCTCACGTAAAGAAATTTTTATTTCCTGTATGTGAAAGTCTTTAAAGCTCTTATCATAGCTTCTGTTTGCATGGCCATGCCCTATTCGGAACATTGAACCCTCACCTCAACAAGTGTCAGCTGTCACTTTGCAAAACTTTCATTCTTGTTATTGTTTTGATGGTGTGACGAGCCACAATTGGAACAAAAAGTAAAAATAAAAAGAAAACAAATTAAAGTAAAAAAAAATCGGTAAAAACCAAAACAAAAGGATACAAAAAAATAAAAAAATTCATCAACTAAAGCGACACACCTCTAGATATTCTACAGGAATAACATTCCGATCATTCGTAAGTTTGGCTTTGTGATTCTAAAGTAGATTAGCTGGAAGCGGTTATCGGCTGTGGCGGTCAGCCATCAGACGAATAGGGGGAACAACATGTAGCATACGAAAACATGCACGTGCCGTAACTATTCGGGACTGGTGGAAGTGTGATCATAGCCTCTCCGCGGCCGCTAGAAACAAGCCTTTTAAAAAAGGTTTGGCTAATATGATCCGGCTGGTGCCTCAGGTTGGCGACAGGTTAATTCCCTGTCCCGTAAAACTAAAAGAATTTCGAGAACGACAACGGAAACGGACTGATCACACGACGACAACCCACGCAAAGAAAACGGAAAAACGATTTACGAATTTTCTTATGGAACGTACGATCGCTCTATAGAGCTCGAGCTGCTCAGCAGCTAGCAGCTACGAACATCAGCCTCATTAACATTACGGAGGAGTCCTCAGACGAAGAAAAAGAGACTTACTACGAACAAGTCGAGAGGGCCCTCAATGCCTGTCCAAGGTATGATTTTAAATCATCCTTGGGGATTTGAACGCAAAATTAGGTCGGGAGCCGGTATTCAGGCATTACCAGGCACCCATAGTTTGCATGAGAACACTAATGACAATGGACTTCGAGTCTTAGAAATGGCAGCATCGAAAAACATGGTCGTTGCGAGTACCAGGTTCCCGTGTAAAGATATCTACAAAGCCACCTGGGTATCACATGATGGAGTCACTCGTAACCAAATAGACCACGTGTTGATAGACCGTCGCCACTACACGAACTTGATGACGGTACGAACGTACCGAGGTACCAATATCGACTCGGATCACTATCTTGTTGGTATGGTTTTCCGAGGGCGGATTGCCTTGCGAAGACGCATTGCATCCGCCGATCAACAACGGCTGCCCTGCGCAATGAAAACACCAGTAACACCTTTGGTAATGCGTTAGGACTCGCCCTAGAAACACCTTATTTAGGGAGAGTAAGTCCTGGAGCCAGTATGCTGGGCGTAAATGAGAAGTGGACACGTCTTAAAAATACTGTCATTAGTACTGCCAACTCCATCTTAGGCAGCAGTCGTAAAAATCGGAACGACTGGTTTGATGATGAATGCAAGCTAGCGACTGAACGTAAGAATGTTGCGTACCGTGCAATGCAACAATCTCATAGAACGCGGGCACGCGAAGAGGAATATAAAGAGCTCAGAAGAATAGAAAAACGGCTACACAGACAAAAAAAATCGGCCTGGGAGAAGAACCTAATCTGTGAAATAGAAAATTGCCGAGAGCGAGGTCCGCACCAGGCGCGGAAGTTCTACCAATCCGTCCGAAACATGACGCAGTACACACCACGCTGCACATACTGCAAGGACGGAGAGGGAAATCTGATTACCGATCCTGAAAGCATATTGGAGCGATGGGAAGTCTACTTTAATGAATTGTTAAATGGTCAGCTCACTGCAGAAGTGCAGGTTCCACTACTTCAAGAAGAATACCCTATGTTGCCGCCACCAAGCATAGAAGAGGTTGAGCAGGCTATAGGCCGGCTTAAACAGAACAAAGACCCAGGAGCCGATGGCATACCAGCCGAATTATTCCATCACGGCGGGCCAGCTTTACGTCAAGCAATTCAAGCTATTATAGTACAGGTATGGGAGCAGGAAGAAATGCCAGGAGACTGGCGAAAAGGTTTAATATGCCCCATACATAAGAAAGGAGATGTCACAACGTACAGCAATTATAGAGGTATCACGTTGTTGAGTACCGCCTATAAGATACTCTCCTCTATCCTACAAGACCGGATAACCCCACACGCTAAAACCGTCATCGGACAATAGCAGTGTGGTTTCATTCCAGGCAAATCAACAACTGATCAGATCTTTACCCTTAGGCAGGCGATTGAAAAATGTCTAGAATTTAACATCCCAACATACCATCTGTTTATAGACTTTAAGGCCGCCTATGATACTCGTAGCATAGCCAGGGTAGAACTTTACAAAGCCATGAGAGAATTCGGCATCCCAAATAAATTGACACGACTATGTAGGTTGACCATGACCAACGTAACAAGCCAAGTAAAAATAGCCGGATTGCTATCCAGACCAATCAACATCTTTAATGGACTCCGACAAGGGGACGGTCTGGCCTGCCTCCTCTTCAACCTGGCGTTGGAGAAAGCAATCCGTGTTTCTGGCACGGCAACAAGAGAGACCCTCGTCAACAGGTCCAGCCAGTTACTGGCTTACGCAGACGACATCGACATCATCGGAAGAACCGAACAAGCTGTACACGATTCATTCATCCAGATCGAGAAGCGGCACAAAATCTGGGGCTGCACATTAGTGAAGGTAAAACAAAGTACATGGTGTCGTCGAATGCGAGAGGAACAGTTGGTCAAACAATCAAGGTACCGGAGCACGAATTTGAAGTGGTGCAATCCTTTAAATACCTTGGGTCAATAGTAGCAGCCGATAACAATATAGAAGAAGAAATACGCGGGCGGCTTCTCAAATCCAACAGAGCCTACTATAGTCTGTCAAAGCTCTTCAAATCCAGAAATCTCACCATAACTTCAAAACTGCTGCTGTACAGGACCATGGTCCTACCAGTACTCACATATGGATCCGAGACCTGGGTGCTTAGCAAAAGGCACTCCGACCTCTTAGCTGCGTTCAAGAGAAAAGTCTTAAGGAGAATTGTTGGCCCCATATGTGAGGAAGGCCGATTCCGGAGACGGTACAATAATGAACTGTACGCAATCTACCTAGAAGTAGATATCGTGACAAAAATTAAGCTCGGTAGACTCCGGTGGGCAGGGCACCTAGCTCGCATGAGCGAAGAGGAACCTGCTCGGAAAGTTCTTTGTGGTACATTCTATGGTAGACGACAGCGTGGTAGACCATGCTTGCGCTGGAGAGATGGCGTAGACCAGGACGCCCGAAGCCTTGGGGTGCGCAACTGGATGGCGTCGGCTAGAGACCGGGATAAGTGGAGAGACTTTTTGAAAGAGGCCAGGACCGGAACCCGGTTGTCGAGCCGATGATGATGATGATGATGATGATGATGATGATGATGATGATGATGATGGTTATCATAGACAAGAATAAACTATTTCATTCTTCAAAATAAGCATCGATTGGTAAAAATGATTATTCTTTTGTTTTCAACACTGGTACCAATGTCTGATCTAGGTACTAAGCCTTGATACACTGTCTTTGACTTCCTTAATATTATAGCTATCTTCGGTCACTTTGGATAGACAAAGTCGTTATTGGATGTCCTTTCTTGATGACATGATATACCCACATTGAAGAAATCGTTTTCCGGCATCACAGGTATCAACAGTGCCCTATCTTACTTTCATGGAAGTGCATAGGCATACTGTGCTGCATATAAAGAGACGATCTTGTCTAAGTTCAACAGCTCAGCCGTTAGTTCTAGCAGACTTAAGGTAATATTTGGATATCAACACTTCACCCACTTCGGGAGAACAGAACTGTTGGTCAATATTGCATCTTACTAGCCTGGGGCCTGGAGAGTTTAATTTACCTTCCAAATTCTTTCCCTGTAATAGCATATCTGAATTTCTTCGATTGCACGAAATCCTTTCCGATCTTCATCTCTACTTTTCTGCTAGGACAACTCGTCGTCACTTCGCATCCTACAATCTCCAGTTGGTAACACTGTGACAATCTGCACCATGACTCTTCGCGTTCCTATTATCGTTTTCATTTTCAAAATACGTATTTCCAACATATGTATGTCATATTGTTTTCCTCATCGGTCTTTTTAAGATCCCGTTTAGAGACTGAATGCTCTGGGTAAATTCTTCCTGTACTCCATTATGCAATGAAATTCTGGACTAAGACTTCAGCTTATTTGTTCTATGTATAATTGTCGCCCTATATTCCTAACGAATTGATTGTAGTGCAGCAGCAGTAGAAATCAGGACAAGAAGAAAACTTCCATACAAAAAGATGCCTCACACACACACACAGGCACACACACATATTATGGAGCATCAGGAAATGAAGTCTATTTGTACAGGAAAAATGAATCCAGGCACTTTGTGTAATTAACTCGGTCTCTGTCCTTGCAATATGTGTAAAGTTTGTATGTAGAATCCATTTCATTTTCATCCACACACAATACTTTTATAGAGTTCGGCTCCTCTTCTCTGCCTTGCCCTGAGTTGAATGTCCTTGCATAATAATTGCTTTTTGATTATTCCATTGTGAGGAAGCCCCATTCTCGAATCCATATATGTGCTGAACGGGATATAGACAGACAGAGAAAGAAAGTGCAAGGGAAGGAGAAGATCACATGCTATGGAAGTCCTTAATTAATGGGCGCTAGTCTGGAAGCTTGAATTAACATTTGAAGTGCGGAAATGTAAAGTGGTTTTTGCTTATATTCAATTTGTGCGTTTCCAATGTTTGTTTGTTTGTTTATTGTGACTATATGGTCATGGATGTCATTGTAGTTGTCATCATTCAGGGTATGGTAGGCGAGTAGTTTGTTCAAGAAGGAAGTTTACCATATTGCAATGGTTTGTCCTGATTGCAATATATTTACATAGATTAAGGAATATATAGAAAATAACAGTTCTTGTTTGTTCTGGTTTTTGAGGTTCAAATAGTTTATGTAGAAATAAATAGAACACATGCACATAATCATACGTTACACCAAGAGAAGTTTCCTCAAACTAATTGGTGATATTTGTTCCAATTTGAAGTGTTTGGAAGTCAAAAAACATTTGTTTGGCCGTATATTGATTTTAAAGGGACCACAGCATTTTTCGAAAGCAAAGAGAGCACGAAAACGGAGGAACTCATTTAAGTTTGTACTTTGGATTCATTTTGAAGCTGCTTACATTAAAGGACTATTCACTTGAGAGCGACCAACGCGCCGATGAATAAAACAACAAATGGAATTTGTCAAGTCTACATTCTTCACAAAAACAAGACAAACTGGTAGAAAACTAAGTAAAATTAATGTTAAGTTTGCGTTTTTGATGCTAAAATAAGAGAAGTTTCAGAAAATAAATTGTTGATCACAAATTGCCATCTGTTTGTTACGATTCGTGCAACAGCTCGTAGAGAAACATGGCACCACACCAAATGGTGTCGATTGTGGAGTAGTTTTTTCGGAATCCTGCTTGCAGTTCGGTGATAATGTTGTTATCATCGACCCATTTCTCAAGTTTAGCGACTAGAACTGAACAAAAGATTTTTACTTGCGACTTAAAGGTACTATCTGCCTGTCGAATTTTTTTCAAATTTTTCTGTCGAATTTTTTTCGAAATTTTATAAATATTTTTTTTTTTTTTAAGAACTGTACAACAGATTTAAAAAAATATCAAAAAATTTCATTTAGTTAAAGCTAGGTAATGGTTGAAAAAAAAATTCAAAAAAATGGTTATTTTTGGTACCCCCCTTGAAACCATTTTTTTTTGTTTTTGATTTTCTCAAAAACGGTACGAACGATTTTGATAATTTTTTTTATGTTAAGGACCCCCAGGAGTTTCAATATTATTGTGTATTCAAATTTTCAAAAAAAATTTTTTTGGATTTCTAAAAAAAATTTCAAATTTTTTTTTTGTAAACTCAATATTTTGAAAACCATATGCTAGATTTTTTAAAAACTTGATAAATAAAAGTTTTTTAATAAAAATTATAAGATGTAAGAAAAAAAAATTATTTTTCCTAAGAATACCGGTACCCTCCATACAAATGTTAAAAAATGCTTTTCGAAAACGGTTCCGAGGATTTTGCTTAAATTTTTTTTCTTTTGATCAATTTAAAATAAAATTGAAATCAAGATATTACTGACTGTACCTCCAACCAGGCCCGGATTAATAGGGGGGCTAGGGGGGACTGAAGCCCCAGGCCCCGCGGAAACGAGGGCCCCATCCCATAAAGAAATTTAAACCGTAAAACCGCGATATTCAAAATGTACAATCTAATAAACCCTAAAAATAAAAACCAAATTTAGTTGACCCAACAAAATCCAAACTCGAAAGCTATGTACCCCAAAACCGTTAAACCCACATAGCTCAACTCGCTGGTATCTCTAAAAAAGTCAAACCCACATAGCCCAAGTCGCTACGAGTATTAGCCCAAAACTGTAAACTCAAAAAAATATTAAATCCATGCCGCCTAATTCAGCAAAAAAATTTTTTCAGTTTTTCTTCGGTTTTAGTTTCTAAATCTTAGTAAACAAGTAGAAAAGGAGTTCTCCGAGTTGCGCAAAAATAATTTCAAATATTTTTCATTTTACGAGTATTTTTTGATAAAAATTTAAATTTAAAATTTCGAATGTACTAAAAATGTTCTTTTCTTGCATAAAATAACAATAATCCACAAAATAAATAGTAACAATAAATAGTTGAAATTTTGTGGAAAGCAAATAAATTTAATAGGATAATTAATAAAAAATAGAAATTAAATAAATTCAAAATCATACTCTTCAGGGGAAAACTGTTTTATTCTTTGAAATTTATAATAATGAAAAAATTAAAATTACAATTAATAATGACGAAATTCAGTATACTTATCTAGAATATAAAAAAATTAATAATAATAGGAGCCATTATAAACTGAAAGAACATATTAAAAAAACAAATACGAAAATGGCCACGGAGATTACAAAATAGACTATTTCTTAATTTTAATATAGTCAATGTAATTCAATGTCATCCAAATTATATTATGTTCAAGTATTTATACCTTTCTTTTGGCGCTGGTTAGACTAAAAAATATTAATTTGGTACAAAGATAAGAAGGCCACGGAGATTACACTGAATTTTTACTCGGATGAAAAAGCTATTTTGTATGTACTCGTAAATTTTTAAGGAATTAACTGCAATAATTAAATTATAATAAGACATGAAATTGAAGGTTTTTTGACGTACTATAAAAAATTATTAAAAATTGTTTAGTTGTGTGAAAAAGCGAAAATGTTTAATTATGTTTTTCATGCCTTTGTTAAAAATAAAAAACTGAATATATGAATAAATAACTGGTATGTATTTGTTATTATTGATCGTTCTGTGCTTTTTTATAGTTTTTTTTATTTTTGTAGTTGTTGGACCTTACATCCCACAAGAACTCCCTTTTTTTTACTTTACTTACCAATAATTGTATGTCCATTCCGACAAAAATTAAAACACTGTTCGCGCTAGTAAGCTTGAAAATCAAATGAGTTTTGATCTACTAGCTTACTAGCGCGGACTAGCGCGCTAGCTTACTAGCGTTGGCCGTAAACACGGCCTAAGGCCGTGGTTACGGCCAACGCTAGTAAGCTAGTGCGCTAGCCCACGCTAGTTCTCGCTATTTTGAGCTAGTGCGCTAGTAAGAAAATCGTGGACGTTTTTTCACGCTAGTTCCATTTGCACTAGTTGATATTTCATCGTATTGCTTATTTTGAGAGCATCATCAGGTTATTCATTTGAGAAGAGAAAAGAGTGGACAATTTATATAATTTATTTATTAACATATACATATGTATATGTATGTCTTGTTAAAGACATTTTAAAAACCTTCAAATGGTACTAATGTATTATCTTGTGGATTTAAATTAAGATCTTAACAATTGTTCCATCACTGAGATATGTATACAGAGCTGAAAGTTCAAAAATACCATTTTTGGCAATTCTTCGAAAGGAATTAAACATTTTAAAAAAATCTTTTATGAATATTTAGGAAGAATATTACTACTTTCGGAAGTCTATAACGAGTTTTTTGCGAAAAGTGTAGTCTGATGGTCTAAAAAAATGTGTTGAGTAGTGTTATAAATAGGTGTTATACAAACACATGCACGAGTGTGAATAATTTGATAAGAATATCAAAAAAGGCTTGTTAATGCTATATTTATATCGCTTTTATGTAGTCAAATTTACAGAAAATATACATGCATGTTTTGTATGTACGAGTATGTAAATACATTTTCTTTTGAAGCCTCTTAATTTAAAGTATTTGTTCAACTAATTTATGCTCAAAGGTTATGCTAAAGTCCAGCAAGCAAGTCATGTTTGATTTAAAACCAAAGCTCAATTTATGTCACAAAGGGCTTTTAAAGCATACAAAAATTAAAATGAATTCTTAGAAATTTTGTTAAACGTATTTATAAGTTGTACTGCGACCTGGAGATCTATTGTGCCCATTTATAGGTTAACAATAAAGTAGTTATACAAAAAATTAAATATAATTCCTAAAAAAAAATAAGTAGAATTATTTTATTCGTAAACTATTTCTCTTAATATGTTGTCTATATTGATTACATCAAAATGCGTTGAAGGTGATGTGAACTTAGAAATTGAATCTGAAAATTAATAACAAAGGTAGATAATAAAATGTGAAAGATTTAAACCAACTAGCAGCAATTTGGAACAGATTTGTGAAAAAAAACATTTGCCACGCCCATGTGAAAAGCAATTAAAGGAATTTGCAAATAAATTTTATACCTGGTTGGGATTTCCGAATTGTGTAGGTTGCATTTTAAGTATTAAATAATATTGATTTTAGGAAATAATTTCAAAAAATAATCGTTCATAGGTTTTGAAGATATTGATTTAAAAAAAAAAAATTTCAAAAAATCGCAACAAATATTTTTTCGAATATTTTTATATGCAATACTATTTTAAACTTAAGGGGACTCCTGCTGAAAATTTTGGGTTAAATCCTTAGAGCCGTTAATGAGAAAGTCGAAAATAAAACAAATCTGGTCTTTGGCAGGTACCCCTAATAACATTTTGCCCCAAAATTTTTTGTGACCAAAATGTAGCCTATGTTCATAATATCACACCTAATTTTTTTTATCAAAATCGTTAGAGCCGTTTTCGAGATAAATAAGATTTTGCATTACGGGTGTATGGGGGGTACCGTTAGTTTTGGAGCTAAAAAAAAAAATTTCTATTTTTCCTCTATGGAATCACCGAAGACCCTTAACTACCGAGTTTGAAGAAAATACCTCCGGTAGTTTAGGCTATAGTTCGAGGTACAGACATACATATATACATATGAATAAATAACTTGTATTTGTTATTATTAATCGTTCCATGTTTTTTTTTATACTTTTTTTTATTTTTGTAGTGTTTGGACCTTACATTCCACAAGAATTCCCTTTTTTTTACTTTACTTACCAATAATTGGATTTCCAATCCGACAAAAATTAAAACACTGTTCGCGCTAGTAAGCTTGAAAATCAAATGAGTTTTGATCTACTAGCTTACTAGCGAGGACTAGCGCACACTCTTTGACTAGCGTTAAAGCAACTAGCGTGATCTATGACCACGTTATTCATTATCCAAACATTAGATTTACTAGCTTACTAGCGCGGACTAGCGCACTAGCGCTCGTCCACGCTAGTAGGCTAGTAAATCAAAACTCATTTGATTTTCAAGCTTACTAGCGCGAAGAGTGTTTTAATTTTTCTAGTGATGGACATCCAATTATTGATAAGTAAAGTAAAAAGTAAAGAAAGAAGAAGGGTCAAAAAACTACAAAAAATAGAAAAACTATACAAAAAGCATGGAACAAAGTCGGATTAATAATAACAAATACAAGTTATTTATTCATATTTTCATTTTTTTTTTTAATTTTTAACAAAGGCATGAAAAACATAATATTAGATTCTGCAATCAATTTTTGTATTAATTGTTTAAATAAAAATATTCTATATCTATAAATATTGCGAGTATTATTTGCTGCGAAGCTGTAATTTTTAGCAGAAGTTGTAGTAGGTATAGGCTTCCAGAATGAGGTGGGCGCTTATTTCTAATGTGTTTGCCATCGATGGAACCTACTCGTACACAATTCAGAAATCCTCACCGGGTACCTATAAAATTTATTTACAAATTCTTTTAATTGTTTTTCACATGGACGTGGTAAATGTTTTTTTTTCACAAATCTGTTTCAAATTGCTGTGCACACATTTTGTGCAATACGAGAAATTGTGATCTGTGCCATTCTGTAGCTGAACGCCAAATTTCAATACGATATCTTCAAAGGAATTAAAGATGTTAAATTTAAAATTATACATTTTTTTAGGAAAACTGTAAGCGAGTTCTTTTGGGTATAAATATCTGAGCTTACTGACTTATTATGATAAAATGAGGAATTTATGTTTTTCCTAGTTGGCTTAAATCTTTCACATTTTATTACCTTTGGTATTAATTTTCAGATTTAACTTCTAAGTTCACATCAACTTCAGCGCATTTTAATTTTATCGATATGGACAACATATGTATCAAGAGAAACAGTTTACGAATAAAATTGAATTTATTTTTTTAGAAATTATATTTATTTTTTTTATAAATAAACCTAAAACTTATAACTGTGTTAAACTAAATTTCTAAAAATTCATATTTATTTTCTTTGCTTTGAAGGCCCTTTCTCACAAAAATCGAGCTATGGTTTTAAATCAAACATGACTTGCTTGATTGACTTTAGCATAACCTTTGAGCATAAATTGGTTGAACCAATACTTTAAATTAAGGAGCTTCAAAAGAAAAATATATACATCCAAAATATGCATGTACATATATTTTCTGTAAATTTGACTACATTAAAGCTATATAAATATATAGTATTAAGAAGCCTGTTTTGAGATTCTTATCAAATTATTCACACTCGTGAATGTAGAAAATACCTCCTAATAATATAATATTTACTTATAGCACTACTCATCACATTTTTTTGGACCATCAGACTAAACTTTTCGTAAGGTTTTTGATGCCCTGAATTCGACATCAAAATTGTTCCCTAATTTCAGGATTTTTTTTTTTTGGCATGTTTGAGGCTATATTAAATTACGAAATAATTTTTTTTTCAAAAAACTCGTTACAGAATTCCGAATGTAGTAATCTTCTTCCTAAATATTCATTAAAGATTTAAAAAATTTTGTTCGTTCCTTTCGGAGAATTTCTTAAAAAAATTGCGAGAAAAGGTATTTTTTAACTTTCAGCTCTGTTTACATATATCAAAAGCGATTATTAAGGTCTTAATTTAAATACACAAGATAAACATATATATTTTGCTTATCGCACCACAGGGTTATGGATAGTCTTTCTGTAGATGTAATTGATAATTTCGCTTCTTGAGTTTGAATAATTGGATATATTTCTTTCAAAATGTAGTCAAAAGTGTTTGTGGTCATTCTGTAGTACTCAAAAAACTTTTGTTCGTCCTTCCTCAAAAAATCATATAAATGATGGAATAGAACTCGTAATGCTTCCAGCAGCGGTCAGAAAAAATATGATGTTGTGGTTCTTTCTTTTTATAAAACATTTTTCTTTTAAAAAAGCTATTTTCACAGCAAAACTCGAATTCTTTTCGTGCAATTTATTAAGACATAAAGAACCGATTGGTATTAAAACCGACCTCACGCCAAGTTCAAATTAGTACTATTTGGGTATTTTTTAAATGTATTTGACAAGACATATAATGTAACTATAAATAAATAAATTGTAAAAATTGTGTACTCTTTTCTCTTCACAAATGAATGACTTAGTATATCCTGATGATGCACTCAAAATAGACCATACGATCAAATACCAACTAGTGCGAATCGAACTAGCGTGAACGATCGTCCACGATTTTCTTACTAGCGCACTAGCACAAAATAGCGAGAACTAGCGTGGGCTAGCGCACTAGCTTACTAGCGTTGGCCGTAACCACGGCCTAAGAGTACATTTCGATACTAGTGTGGTAAAATTTAGAATTGTTAATTTCCACGAGTCCGTTTTGAGTTTAACAAGCAAAAAATGGCGATACAGTAAAACCCGCTTAAGAGAAACCCGCTTAAGAGAAAAACCCGCTTACCTGCAACACTTTTTTCATCCCCAAGTATTTTCCGACCAATTTCCCTTAAAACACTCCGCTTAAATGAAACTCGCTTAATTGAAAAACACGGATAACTGAAACATATTTTCAGTTAATTTTTAATATTTTTTATTAAAAAAAACTCTTTTAAGTGAAAAAAAAAATTGAATCGAACAGAACAAACATTTGCTAGTTTTCGTTTTTCAATAAATTATTTTTGTGTTATTCAATCGTTGTTTTATTTAAATTCTTTCAAGACAAGCCCAAAAGATAAAAACAATATTGTTTCTAGCATTAAATCTCCGCTTAATGGAATTTTTAAATCCGCTTAAGTGAAATTTTTTTTTCACTTATCCGAACTCCGCTTAAGTGAAAGAAAGACTGTGACATTTTGCCGTTTCTCTTAAGCGGGTTTTACTGTACAAATTTTTCCGCAGAAGTATTGAATAGTATTTTTCGATACAACGTACGTAAAGTTGAATTTAATTTTCCGAAACGCTCCCGTGTGCAAAATTCAACTAAAAATTAATGTTCGACTTAAAGGTGTTCAAATTGAAATATTTTACTACTAGTTTTTTAAAAGAGGCGCTAAAAAGCAGTGTATTTGTTTTGATAAAATATTGACACTCGAGAAGAAGAAAAACAAACGAAATTTACGAATACATGTCAGAGCATGTTAGTGACTCCGTGAAAATATATAGCGTTAAAGTCTTCAAGTCCAGTCGCGACTCGTGAGTATGCAGACGTACTCTGCTGCTTTCCTTTTTTGACGACTGTCTCTGACGACTAGTTGACTTCTTTAATTGAATTTTATTCAAAGTGATTAGTATTTAGTGACAAGTATTTAGTGATTTTAAAAATGTCTGGAAGGAAATATTTGAATGGAGCCGCACTTGGGGGATAGCTTCTTGGATTTTTGATAAGTCAACTCCTCGACGCATCGTCCCTGAGAGCGTGGACTCCTAGCACCCCGGGTTATTGGGGGTTGGCTCGCTTGAGTTTTATATCTTTTTAGAGGGCCTCAAATTTTAAATAGCCCCATTTTTTCAAATTTAGAATTTCTCATTATCGACAAAACGGATTTTAATGACATTTTTATAGAGAAGCTTCTAAAAACTTTAAAGAGTATTGCATTTCAAAACTTTACAAAAAAATAATTTTCGAGTTTTTGAAAAAAAAAATCTCAGAAACGGTTCAATATTTTTGTTTGTAAATTTAATTTTTATTTGAAAAATAATAAAAACCAGTACAGACATATAATTTTTGTTCTTGCATAAGCTTGAATAACATGGCATCCTGTTTTTAGCTTCAACTACTAAAGGAGTTGTTTTATAGTCTATTAAAATATGAATTTTATGCTTATGAACAGTTTTTCTCGAATAACATTCATTTTTGAAATTCTTAGTCGTTTACATAAGAGCAAGTTCGTGCGACCCAGTCGTGCATTTTATTTTTAAACATTTTCAATTTCCACCAAAGATATTTTACAATCAGGAATATCATCGACGATAAGCGGTTCAGCAGTTAAATACCTATTTTATATTTCTTTGATTCCGGAGTAAGCTTTGAAAGTACAGTGATAGATGTATTGAAGAAACTTTTTCTTTTGAGTTTTTAATATTTGCAAGTTGAATAGCTTGGTTATTTTCGAGGTTGATTTTCTTCATACGACACATATTTGTGTAAGAGGTGTTGGCCTCATTGTACCACTTCTTTAAAATAACGGAGTTAGTTTCTCTCTCTGCGGGTAATAGGTCAAGAGATTTCTGACGGGCGGTCGAGCATTCGGAGTCAAACCACTTTTGAGTGTACAATTTTACTGCAGGTGCCATTCTAATTGAAGCAGAGCTTTTAATACACGATATTATTTGGGACATGTATTGTTATGAACACAATCCTCATTAATCTGAAGCATTTTGGAGTAAAGGTAGTAACAGAATCTTGGGAAAATCCTGGAGACCTAGCCCAAAAATTATCAGGTGGATGTATTTGGCGATAATCAGACCAATACTAACCTATGGTAATTTGGTATGGTGGAATGCAACGGAAAAAAGCACGAACCTCAAAACTCTGACAAAAGTACAGAGACTTGCGTGCATTGGAATTACGGGTACCATGAGATCCACACCAACTGGGGGGTTAGAGACGATACTCAACCTGAAACCCCTAGACCTTTTCGTACAAGAATCCGTAGCATATAGCGCCTTAGGGCTAAGCCAGACTAATACCTGGAAAAACAATGCAATAAAACATGCTTAAATTCTTCAGAAATATTTGGGTGATAGTATCATTACAGATTATACAACACCCGAACTTGACTTTTACAAACCATTCCAAACTGACTTTCCAAGCAGAGAAGAATGGCTGAACAACCAACCCTACGCCAGTGAATCAGCAATAGCAATCTAAACTGATGGCTCCAAAATGGACACAGGTGTTAGTGCAGGCTTTTTCTCAGAACCTCTTGAGCTAAACAACTCACTTAGGCTCCCAGATCATAACAGTGTCTTCCAAGCGGAGGTCCTGGCAGTGACAACAGCTGCTAGACAGGTATCAATGATGGCGATGCCACGGGCTGATATCACCTTTTACATTGACAGCCAAGCGGCAATAAAAGCGATTTCTGCCACTGTGATAAAATCGAAGCTTGTCTCCTGCTGCCGCAAAGAGCTTAAGGTTCTTGGCAAGCAGCGCAATATTAGACTCTGCTGGGTACCGGGACATAGCGGTATACCAGGTAATGAAAATGCCGATGAGTTGGCAAGACAGAGATCAGCGCTTGACGCTAGTCATGCGGAGATGGTAAGTATCACCGGACATAATTTACTGAAATACCATAAATTTAAAATGAAACTAAGTACAGATGACCTTTGTAGAGGATGTGGTGATGAAGAGGTACATGAAGACACATCACACTTTCTCTGTCATTTCCCTTCACTATGCCACCAGAGAGAGAAATGGCTTGGTAGTTTCTTCTTTGACAATCTAGAAGATATTTCTAATATTTCAGGAATATCAGGAAAATTGAACTTCGTCAATGCCTCAAAATGGCTTCACTGATTAACAGAATACACAGGTTTTTATCAGAAAAGAGTGATTACACTCACGGGTAACACAATGGATCTACATTGATCTAAGTGTGACGATAGCGACATCAATTAACAGCCCAACAACCTAACCTAACCGACTCTGTGCCCAATAACGTGTTTTCTTTTTTTTTTAAGTTAGCTGTAGCTTGATGGTAAAAGCTTTTTTCTTTCATTTTCCAATTCATTCTTGGAAGCAAATTAAGGTTTTCTCCGATTAATTAATTAATTAATAATTATTAAAGCCTTATTGGTCCATTCCACAACTATAGGCAAATGATCGGAATAAATTATTGTCGGAACTTCGAACTTGATTATAAGATCTACCTAGTCTTTAAATACTGTACAATAGTCTATTACTTTATTTATGCTAAAAACTTTATATTCTTTTGATCACTGAACACTTTTATGTTCACACGAACATTTTTACCTTGAAAAGACGAACAACTCAAATATCAATGCCTTTATTTTCTTCATAGGAATACAAAGAATCATGTTCATTAGGACCTGTCACATTTCAGCTCAAATAAGTATGTGACAAAAATTTTCCTTAATTTAATGCATAGTCATATATGCATTTTATTTCTTATCTCTCTATTTCTCAACTTTAAAAAAAAAATGTCTACAAGTAGAGTAGGTCACATTTGAAATACAATGCAAAAGGACAACAAACACAAAATCGGGGTCACACCTGAAGAAAAGAACAATCGAAGCCATGAAAACCATCACGATGCCTCATATAGCACACATAAACTAAAATGACAAACGACAACAAAAAAAAACGAAGATAAATCCTTAAAAAAGGAAGCGGCATAGATGCACATCCTTAAACAAAAACAAACGAAAAAAATACCAAAGCCAAAACGAAACATGCCATCAAGGATGACATTTGACTGAAATTATATTGCAACATAAAAAAAAGAGAAAAAGAAATAAAAAAAATAATAAGGATTCATTCTATTGAAACAGCCAAAAGGAAATCCAGGTTGACATGTCCTTTTAAATTATATCATATTGTACATTTCTATATAATATAGAGAGGAGTCTCGAAGTTTTAACGTTGCTAACGGTTTTGCAAAGACAGAATTTTATATTCACCATTTTTTTACTTTTTAGTTTTTTGCTTTCGCGTACCTAACAGGATTGAATGTGTTGCAGACAAAAAAAGTATACTTTCAGGATGTAATTTCACATCGTTATATCCTGGATATTGTATTTTTGTTTCATTTTTTTTTGTATGGAAAACTGAATTCCACCGGAAGGACATAAAACATCTAGAGACCTTAAATTCAATTTTCGCTTCACCTCAACTCGTCGAATATGAATGTGTAGCTTCTCGTTATCGTTACTAAACGCTCACTGGCTAGAGATGTGCAATTCGCTAATGCAGAGTTATGACTGTGCAGGGACATTGAACAGTGCAGTGTAGACAAATGTAAGTCAGACAGTTTTTTTTTTTTTTTATTAAGTGATTGATAATTTTGATAGTAATTAACGATGTAGGTCCTCAGACGATATTAATTAATGAAAATAGATACATAAACTGTGTTATGTTTTTCATACACTCTTAGTCTGTCTCGACTTAATAGTATTTTTTAAGAAGTTCAGACTCGGATCAAACGCTCGAACAACAAGATTTTAGCGGCCTGTAGCGGCCATATTGTTTTGGAGTCATCTGTCAAATCTGTTGTATATTATTCAGTTACTGATGCCAAATCATCATAGCAAGTTACAAGATCGAACAGAGCACGTCTAAATGATAAAACTTAATTATCAAAATGAGTGTTCGTTAGTGCAAACATTGAGCCCATTTTACATTGGACTTGGTGGCACTTGACAGTCGGATCTTAAACCTTTGGTGGCTAAATTTGAGACGACCGGTTCGGTGATCATGCGTGGATTGTCGTCGTGTGATCAGTCCTTTTCCGAGGCTTGTTTAGTTTTACGGGACAGGGAATTAACCTTTCGCCAACCTGAGGAACCAGCCTGATCATATTAGCCAAACCTTTTATAAAAGGCTTGTTTCTAGCGGCCGACGCGGAGAGGCTATGATCACACTTCCACCAGTCCCGAATAGTTACGGCACGTGCATGTTTTCGTATGCTACATGTTGTTCCCCCTATTCGTCTGATGGCTGACCGCTTACGAATTTTCTTTATGGAACGCACGATCGCTCTATAGAGCTCGAGCTGCTCAGCAGCTAGTCGATGCCTTGTCAAAATATAAAGCTGACATAACAGCTCTCCAAGAAATCAGATTGACAGGGAATGGTGTTTTACAGAAGAAAGAATATGACGTATATTACAGCTGTCATACAAAACACCATGTGCTCGGGGTAGGATTCCTAGTCAGCGAAAAAATGAAGTCTACTATCATCGGCTTTAACGCTATAAGCGAAAGGATATGCACCCTTCGCGTGCGAGGCAAATTTACGAACATCAGCCTCATTAACGTTCACGGACCTACGGAGGAGTCCTCAGACGAAGAAAAAGAGACTTACTACGAACAAGTCGAGAGGGCCCTCAATGCCTGTCCAAGGTATGATGTTAAAATCATCCTTGGGGATTTGAACGCAAAAATAGGTCGGGAGCCGGTATTCAGGCATTACGCAGGCACCCATAGTTTGCATGAGAACACTAATGACAATGGACTTCGAGTCTTAGAATTGGCAGCATCGAAAAACATGGTTCCCGCGTAAAGATATCTACAAAGCCACCTGGGTATCACCTGATGGAGTCACTCGAAACCAAATAGACCACGTGTTGATAGACCGTCGCCACTACTCGAACTTGATGACGGTACGAACGTACCGAGGTGCCAATATCGACCCGGATCACTATCTTGTTGGTATGGTTTTCCGAGGGCGGATTGCCTTGCGAAGACGCATTGCATCCGCCGATCAGGTTCGAATCAACACGGCTGCCCTGCGCAATGAAAACACCAGTAACACCTTTGGTAATGCGTTAGGACTCGCTCTAGAATCACTTGATTTAGGGAGAGTAAGTCCTGGAGCCAGTATGCTGGGCGTAAATGAGAAGTGGACACGCCTTAAAAATACTGTCATTAGTACTGCCAACTCCATCTTAGGCAGCAGTCGTAAAAATCGGAACGACTGGTTTATGATTAATGCAAGCTAGACTGAACGTAAGAATGTTGCGTACCGAGCAATGCAACAATCTCATAGAACGCGGACACTCGAAGAGGAATATAAAGAGCTCAGAAGAACAGAAAAACGGCTTCACAGACAAAAAAAATCAGCCTGGGAGAAGAACCTAATCTGTGAAATAGAAAACAGCCGAGAGCGAGGTCCGCACCATGCGCGGAAGTTCTACCAATCCGTCCGAAACATGACGCAGTACACACCACGCTGCACATACTGCAAGGACGGAGAGGGATCAGGATCACGGATCCTGAAAGCATACTGGAGCGATGGGAAATGTACTTTAATGAATTGCTAAATGGTCAGATCACTGCAGAAGTGGAGGCTCCACTACTTCAAGAAGAATACCCTATGTTGACGCCACCAAGCATAGAAGAGGTTGAGAAGGCTATAGGCCGGCTTAAACAGAACAAAGCCCCGGGAGCCGATGGCATACCAGCCGAATTATTCCATCACGGCGGGCCAGCCTTACGTTAAGCAATTCATGATATTATAGTGCCCGTATGGGAGCAGGAAGAAATGCCAGAAGACTGGCGAAAAGGTTTAATATGCACCATACATAAGAAGGGAGATGTCACAACGTGCAGCAATTATAGAGGTATCACGTTATTGAGTACCGACTATAAGATACTCTCCTCTATCCTACAAGACCGGATAACCTCATACGCTAAAACCGTCATCGGACAATATCAGTGTGGTTTCATTCCAGGCAAATCAACAACTGATCAGATCTTTATCTTTAGGCAGATAATGGAAAAATGTCTAGAATTTAACATCCCAACATACCATCTGTTTATAGATTTAAGGCCGCTATGATACTCGTAGCATAGCCAGGGTAGAACTTTACAAAGCCATGATAGAATTCGGCATCCCAAATAAATTGACACGACTATGTAGGTTGACCATGACCAACGTAACAAGCCAAGTAAAAATAGCCGGATTGCTATACAGACCAATCAACATCTTTAATGGACTCCGACAAGGGGACGCGACGGTTTGGCCTGCCTCCTCTTCAACCTGGCGTTGGAGAAAGCAATCCGTGACTCTGGCACGGCAACAAGAGGGACCATCGTCAACAGGTCCAGCCAGTTACTGGCTTACGCAGACGACATCGACATCATCGGAAGAACCGAACAAGCTGTACACGATTCCTTCATCCAGATCGAGCAGGCGGCACAAAATCTGGGGCTCCACATTAGTGAAGGTAAAACAAAGTACATGGTGGCGTCGAATGCGAGAGGAACAGTTGGTCAATCAAGGTAGCGGAGCACGAATTTGAAGTGGTGCATTCCTTTATATACCTTGGGTCAATAGTAGCAGCCGATAACAATATAGAAGAAGAAATACGCTGGCGGCTTCTCAAATCCAACAGAGCCGACTACAGTCTGTCAAAGCTCTTCAAATCCAGAAATCTCACCATAACTTCAAAACTGCTGCTGTACAGAACCATGGTCCTGCCAGTACTCACATATGGATCCGAAACTTGGGTGCTTAGCAAAAGGCACTCCGACCTCTTAGCTGCGTTCGAGAGAAAAGTCTTAAGGAGAATATTGTCGGCCCCATATGTGAGGAAGGACGATTCCGGAGACCGTACAATCATGAACTGTACGCAATCTACCTAGAAGTAGATATCGTGACAAAAATTAAGCTCGGTAGACTCCGGTGGGCAGGGCACCTAGCTCGCATGAGCGAAGAGGAACCTGCTCGGACAGTTCTTTGTGGTACATTCTATGGTAGACGACAGCGTGGTAGACCATGCTTGCGCTGGAGAGATGGCGTAGACCAGGACGCCCGAAGCCTTGGGGTGCACAACTGGATGGCGTCGGCCATTTTTTTAGCTTTTGGGACTTACGTCCCTAGGAGGTGAGACTTTAAAAATTGTATAACTTGCACTGCACTGCTCTGTATTGCCTCTGAAAATATGTACCTAGTTTTATGTGTCTGTGGTTTGGCTGAAAATTCACAAGAAAATTGTATTTTTTTTGTTTGTAATTTCTTTAAGACGAAGGAGGAGCAATTGAGCGGAAGTCATGGTTGCCTCTGGTGGTATTCGATTGAAAATTCTCCTTGTTTAAATCCTGCGATAGTGTTCCGTACTTTTATTTTCTTGACTTGCATGGGACTCAGTGTTGATATGAGATGAAACGATGAGAGTGAGAAAAGTTGAAGTAAGACGAGCAAATATTTTTATTTCATCGATAGTGGTTGCGCAGAGTTTTGTATTTTTTTGTTTTTTGTCTTCGTTTTATGTTCTTTGTGGTGAAACATCCTTGAAGATCCTATGTTCAAATACATACAACCATAATATTGTGTGTAAGAAGTTCTTCAAGGACTCGAGCTTACAAAAATATAGCAAACGATTTATTTTTGTTTCAACCGTCTTTGTGGCCTTTGAGATGTTTTTTTTTTTTCTCGAATATACGAGATGGGTATACCTACATTCAATTGCAGAAAGAAGAAAATAAATGTAAGCAGACCATAAAACATTTTAAGTTTTCGTGGAAATGGGATCCCTGGAGATTGATTCATTTAGTTGTTTGGCATTCAACATGACTTTGAGGTTGTTTCTGGCGATACTTTGGCTTGAACATGCAATTGTTGTTTAGATAAATGAATGCATCAAATTTATCTTTGTCGGGTGACTACAGCTCAGTTGTTTTTACATGGGATGTATTTTTGGTTCTTATAGCACTCAGAATATGCACCATGTGTTTTACGATTGAAAATTTAGAATGTGCTTTAAACTATGTTATATAAATGTCTACGTCCAAACTGACATCTTGCGAATTTGTTAATACCGAAATTAGAAAAGTTCTCCTTCGATGTTTTTAAAGATTCAACTTGAATTTTTCAAACAGATGTATTCAACTATTTTCACTGATAAAATATTTCCAATATCTCGAATTTCCATTGAACTTCTTGACCCATTCATAATTCTGTTCGTTTAATAATTATGTTTTTTGTTTTTTTTTTTTTTTTCTAAAACAAAAGAAAATTAGCTTAACCATGCGAAAACTCGCCTATAAGATTTGTACAGGGGAAAAGACCTGTTCGTATTTGGAAGTTTATTAGTTAGTTATGACAAAGTTTCCAATTTTGTATTGTTGGCAATTGAACGTTCTACAAAAAGGATCATGGGATGGTTTATCAAAAATTTAACCAGTTTTAAGTTTCACCAAGACAAAATCATTTAATACCAAATCAATTCACACATTAAATTTACATTTTTTTTAAATCTTCAAATATTATGTCAACTAATATTATACCTATCAGGAAATTATATAAAATCTTTTTACTTGCGACTTATAGATACTGTAAGGTAACTCGAGATTTTGATCAAAGTTGACATTACGATGATAGCGAAGACCAAAAAAGTGGGTCTCGCAATTCTGTCTGTATAGTCTGTCGGTCTGTCTGTCTGTCGGTTCGACTACAGCCTAAACGGCTCGGCCGATTTTCTTCAAACTTGGTAGATATGGGTTTTAATTTTTTCCTCCCGGACGTTTTTTTCTGTTTTTTTTTTAAACCAAAAATAACGGTACCTGCCATACGATTTTTTTCTCAAAAACTGTCCCACAGAATTTTTAAAAAAAAAATTGAAAAATTTCATTTAGTTAAAACTAGCTAATGGTTGAAAAAAATTTTACAAAAAATTGTTATTTTTGGTAGCCCCCCTGGGTCCATTTTTTTTTGTTTTTGATTTTCTTGAAAACGTTACAGCCGATTTAAATCATTTTTTTTATGCCGAAGCTCCTCCAAAGTTTGAATATTATTACATATTCAAATTTTCAATTTTTTTAATTTTTGGATTTAAAAAAAAAATCAAATTTTTTTTTTTGGAAACTCAATATTTCGAAAACCACATGCTCGATTTTTTTCAAACTTGACAAATAAAAGTTTCTTAACATAATCTACAAGATTTGAGAAAAAAAATGTGTTTTATCTAAAACTAACGGTACCTTCCAAACAAATTTTAAAAAATGGTTTTCGAAAATCGTATTTTTCTCGAAAACTGTTCCGAGAATTATGCTAACATTTTTTTCCTTTTGATTAATCTTTACGATCTATAATTTAATAAAAAAAAATTTAAATCTAGATATTACTGACTGTACCTACCATAGAACGATTTTTTCGAATTTTGAATTTCTCCTAAGAAGTTTAAAAAACATTGCATTTAAAAACTTAAGAAAAAATATTTTTTAAATTTTTAGAAAAAAAAATCATTTTTTTTGAAAAATTCGATATCTGAAGAACGGCTTAGTTTTTTTTTGGAAATTAAACCTTTATTCGTACAATAATAAAAACTTAAGGTTGGCGTACCAAAATTTTTTCTTAAAAATGTTTTAAAAATTTTGTACATAAAAGCTTATCTTTTTAAGGAACCACTACAATGACTTATAATTTTTGTTCCTGCATAAATTCATATTTGCATAGCATTCTGTTTTTATGTCTTAATACTAAAAGAATTTAAAAAATTCATTTTATCCTTATGAACAGTTTTCTTTAATAACATCCGTTTTTAAAACTCCTAGTCTATTACATAGGAGCAAGTTCGTGCGACCCAGTCGTGCATTTTATTTTTTTAGAGAACCAATTTAGTTATCAAACAGTGCCTCGTAATACTTTTCCTCCCTGATTTTATTACAATTGCCAGGGTTGTAAAAGAATGCAATCTTTTATCATTCATTTAATTCAGTTAAAAGATTGCATTCATTGATTGTACTTTGAGACCGCGCCCTTAAACTTGCAATCACTTTTTATTTTGCATTTAGAAGATTGAATAACTTTTTTTCTTCATTCATTAAACAGCAACCAAATGAATGCATTATGAATGCATTCTTTTGCATTCTACACATTCTGTTTGAATGTAATCTACTAATTGAAGTTATTTTTTTTTTATATAATCTACCCGCGCTCAAGGGATTATGATTACCCTTTAAATGTTTCAACACAGCGCACAGTGTGGAAAATGACAAATCTAGCGGAACTTAATTAATTTTTTTCTTGCTTCAAATATATAATTAAAGTTAGCAATACGATTCATAGAAAACCGGTTTTTAATATGGCGTTAAAATTTTTAATCATCCATATATTAACAAAGAGGTACCTCGCTGAAAGTGAAGCCTTTGTTTATATTCGAAAAAATCACTGAGTATTTCTTTGATCTTGCAATTAAACGTGTGTCTCAGTGATAAAAGTTATAAGTATCAAAGTTTGGAAATTTATTTTTTAGAGTCCTGAGCATCTTGCAAGGTAAGAATTAATGCATAACTTAAAATGTAAGCAAGTCATTTTGAAAACACAATTTGAGAAGTCTTAATTTGAACTTTTTTTTTTTTAAGTTGAGTTTTAAAAATGTATCCTCGTGTATCTTTCGTGAAATAATTTTTTTTATAACTGTTAATTCACTATCTATCAAATTGTGTGAAATTTGGCTTTGAATATTTGCGGCACTTATACATTTTAATTTAATTTTCAATGATATGTACAGTATGAAAAATCGTAAAATTTTTGAAATTTGGCATCATAATAGAATGCGGAATAGAAATAACGTCATTTATAACTATATAATAGAAAAACACAATGTTGAGATGGAAGATCAAAGCCTTAGAAGTCTAAAAATTTTTGTTTAAGCAAAAAAATAGAAAATGGAAGAGTAGCTACCGAAGGCTTCCAAGATTTCTAGCTGCAAATGAAACATGGCTTGAAAAGTAATTATCCCTTTCAGATAAATTGAATAAGTTGCTAGGATCTAAAAGGTCGACGAATCCTAGACGCCTAGACCGCGCGGTATAGGACGACCAGCGAAAGATTTTATTGGATTCAGAAATGTCCTTTTCAAGTTCCAATGTATCTGATGACAGTAATAATGACAATGATGATGGCGATGCTGTAGACGAAATATAAATTATTAAACAAATAAATACATAATGATATAATTCTCATATAAAACTACAAAAATATTTTAAAGATGTAAAGTTTTTAAGCTTAGATAAAAGATGTAATATCCAAAACTAATCAAAAATTTATTCATCTATATTTAGAATGGTCGTTTATCTTGGAAGTCTAGGCTGTTTATATAATATATATGTTTGTATATATAATTTTCTTTAGTTTAAAGCATGAGAACAATTAGAAGGACAAACTGCGCGTACAGCTAGTTTAATATTATAATGAATAAAGAGTAGTTAAATTTAACAGTTTGGTCCTAAAAACGATGTTTTATATTTTTGGGACAAAAATAAATTAAAAATGCGGATATTTCGTAAAAATTTCACGAAATTATAATAAAATATTCATTTTATGTTTTAAATAAGGTAACTAGATCTTTTATTATTAATTATTATTAATGTTTATAGTTATATTAAGTTTCCAAATGTCCCACTACAGTGCAAAAAACAGGTATGTTTTTAGAGCTCGTTTTTTTTTAAATTGACAAACTATAAAAATAATTGATGTTTTCAATTATTTTGTAGTTTTTTGTAATGAATACTACACAAAAAAATATCAAAAAGTTTGTTTTTTCGTGCATGTTATTCAATTTTGAAAATGGACCTATACCTTAGTAAAAAAAATGGGTACTTTTAAAGCTCGGTTAAAAAAATATGATTTATGTATATACATATTTGCTGTTAAATTTCATTTCTTAGTAATTTATTATTAATCCTGCAAAAAGAAAATGACGAAAAAAAATAAAATATAAGCGCCATTAATTTAATTCCGCTAGATTAGCGAAATCACACACTCTGCAGCGCGGGCGTGAAGTGCGTACGATAGTTTGTTTGATAAATTAATTATTTTAAGTTATATACCACCACGAAGTTCAATAGATTTATATAAAATATATATTAAAAATTGTCATTCACTTTTCTCAAAATTAAATTACAACCAACACATAATATAGAAGTCTCAGTGGTCTCTGTCCATAGGTCTGGACCTAAACAGGATGCTTCAAATTATCGCCTGATTTGCAAACTATCTCTAAAACCTAAATTATTTGAAAAAATTGTATGTTAAAAACTTTCTTTTCTTCTCAAAGAAGTCATTTCACCTAATCAACATGGTTTTATGGTTTTCTGCAATAATGCAGTCGGATGTTTTGAAGATGGCTCTCAATGTGATGTCATCTATACTGACTTTGCAAAAGCCTTTGACAGAGTCAATCATAAAATTTTAATAAATAAGTTAAAAGATTTGGGTATCCACTCGAATCTCTTGAAATGGTTTCAATCCTGTCTATGTGATCGCATTCAAATTGTTAATATTAATAATATTAAATCCCATCAAATTCAAGTTCCCTCAGGAGTTCCTCAAGGAAGCCATCATGGTCCACTTTTATTTCTAATTCTTATGATGATGATATACCTCTTCGTATTATCAACTTCAATTATAAGCACCTCTTGCGACAATTTTTGAAAAGAAGGATCTAGATATTTTATTTGATAGAAAACTTAATTTCAATCTACTAATATTTTTGCGAAAGCAAACTCGATGCTAGGATTTATACCGCGGAATTCGAAAGAGATCCGTATACTCTTAAATCGCTTTATATTGCTTACGTTCGGTGTGTTGGAATATTACTTGGTGATATGGAGCCCTTTTCATTTAAATAGTTCCTTAAGAATTGAAAATATTCAAAAACGCTTCACCAGACATCGTTTACATTGGAATATTCGAATGCCCTCATATGACTCGCGATGCCAACTTATTGATCTAACAAACATGGCTAATCGCCGTAAATATTTCTCTATAATATTTGTAAGAGACCTATTATTATAATCACATCAAGTGCGACTTTCTTTTAGCTTTAATTCAGTTGTATGCTCCGTCAAGAAACTTGAAAATAAGAAATATTTTCTGTGAACCCTTTCATAGAATGAATTATGGGCTAAATGAGCCTCTTACAAGATGTTTAAGAGAAGCAAAATATGAAGAGATTTTTGTAATTCTTCAAATAGAAACTTGTTTAAAAAAAATTGTTAAGTATTATAAGGTAACCTGGATAGTACTTAAGTATATATATTGAATCTAGTAGTCGTAAAGAAGTATATTATTATTGTTATAATGTATTATCTGTTAGATGAAATAAATGAACTGAACCGTTAAACTATTAAAAACTGTTAAAAAAAAGATAACACTTTTGTATAACCTTCACAAAAACATTTTATTATATCAATTATTCTTTTTCACTTAAATGAAGCTTTTTGATCTACTAATTTCTTTTTTTTTTTTAAGTACTCCAAATTTCAATAAAACAAGGAGTTTTCCTTTTTATTGGAATGACTCACTCATAATCCCCATTCATAAAAAAGGTCCAAAAAATTACATCTTTAACTACCGCCCTATTGCCAAATTATCATGCATCTCTAACCTTTTGAAAGTATTGCTTATAATATTATGGTTTTGCATTGTAAGTAAATTTTCCATCTTAACCAACGTGGATTCATGAGACGGAGATCAATCTCCACCAATTTAATAGATTTTGTCTATGAAACCTTATGCGCTCTTGAGAATGGTAAAGGAGTTGATGTTATTGCAAATGATTAAAGTAAAGCCTTCGACAAAATCTGCCATTCATTGATCATTTTCAAACTTAAAGTTTTTGGATTTCAACTCAATTTTATTCAATGGATTTATTCTTATTTGAAAGATCGACAGTAAAAAGTTCTTTTTAGGTCTTCATCATTTGACCCTTTTCATTGCGACTTCTGGTATCCCCAAAGGAAGTCATCTTGGCCCATTGATTTTCATTTTAACTTTAAGTGATGTAGACTTTGTTATTAAAAATTCTGCGATTTCAATTTATGTCGATAGTAAAAAAAAATCTTTAGGCCATTTCGTCCCCCTCCAATTTGGTCCTGATTCAAAATGATTTGAATAGTTTCTCAGTTTGTTGTCAAAAAAACTTTCTTGTGCTAAATTTCAACAAATGCCAAACTATAACTTAATCCTGTAAACACCTTCCAATGGGCCCTACAAAGAACCAGTAACAAAAGTTGATTCTCTTTGTGATCTTGGAGCTATCTGCGATAGAGAATCAGATTGATGTCGATTAAAAGTGCTAACTCAGCTCTTGGTTTTGTGAAACGATTGTCTAAGGATTTCTCTCAGCCCTAATGTCACTAAAAGTCTGTTTAACATTTGTTAGAACTCTTCTAGAATATGTCACCTTATTACCAAATTCCCTCCCTACGTATCGAAGAGGTTCAGAGTAGATTTATTCGTTTCGCCCTTCGTTCTCTACCCTGGTCTGATAGATTCAACCTTCCACGGGATGAAGACTATCTAATTCTACTCGGAATGCAATCCCTCGAAAAATGTCGTAAAGTTGCCGATGTTGTCTTTATTCACTAGCTTTGGGCCGGTAACATTGACTGTACATCGCTTCTTCAAAAAATATCTCTAAGCACAAACCCAAGAAATCTTAGATCGGTCACACTTTTTAGTATTAAATTTTAACGTACAAGTTATGGAAGTAATGAACCGTATGCTACTTATGACTTCGACTATTGCAAAGAGTCCATCAAATCTTCCCTTTTCAATGCCCCTAGTGTTTCTAGATTTTTACCTTAGATTCCCGCCATATTAAACTCTCCTTTTTTAGACTAAAACTTAGATTTAAGAATTGTATATCAGTCTTAAGATAGCTTACATTAAGCTAATAAAATCAAACAAACTTGAAGGCGGGAGGGGGACGATCGAGATCCTGTTCAATAATTCTTTCATGTATCAAAATGTATGGGATTTGTATCGTCGACATACAGTGACTTATAAGAATGTTTAATGACCATTCCAATTTTGTTGATAGTTGATAGCAGATGTGAACAGAAGTGGGCCTAAGTGTCTACCTTGGGTAAGACCAAAAGTAGCTTAGAAATGACTAAAGAAGGAAGATCTAAAGGAAACACAACGGATCATCAAATAAGAAGAAATCGATCTTAATAAATTGGTTTAAAATAAAATGCACGACTGGATCGTACGTACTTGCTCTTATGTAAAAGTACCTTGGAATTTAAAAATTGCTTATAAATATAACACCATGGATTTAATTAGAGAAAAATGTTCAAATACATTCTGTCGTCTGATTTCTAGTTCTAGAAAAGTATGAATTTATGCAAACAAAGTTTTCGATTTATTATTAAATTACATTTTCTTAAATTAAAAATATACTTAAAATTTCGCATGTCAACAATAATAATAATAAATTTATTAATTTTCATTTAACGATATAATTTCAAAATTTAATCATTCACTCGTTCTCAAGATATTGATTTTTCAAAAGAAAAAAATATTTTTTCTAAAAATTTTATACACAATATTGTTTCAAACTCAAAGGATCTTCTGTATAAACATTTTGATCAAAATCGTTAAAACCGTTACTGAAAAAGAGGGAAATCAAAAAACGCTTCTATTTTTTTTAAATTTTACGCAGTGCGAGCGTTTAGGAAAGTTAAAGAAGCTTTTTAAGCAAATACTTATGCACATTGGGTTTGAATATCTAAGTGCCACAATGGGAGGGAAATATTGATCCAGGTAAAGCATTCCACATTCGTTTAATGCGGCTAAAGAAAGAATCTCTGAAATTAACTGAATTTACATCCAAAGTTCGACTCAAGGGTTAAATAATGGACATTTCTTGAAACACGAGTATTACCTTTAGTTTTTCACCGAAAAAAATCTTCAATTTCTTCTCTTGGAAATCACCGAAGACACTTAAGAACCAACTTCAATGAAAATCGCTTCAACGATTAGAGACTATAGGTTGAGGTACAGACATACAGAGCCACTTTTTTCGGGATCTCTACTATCGTGATCGATATCATCGATTAAAATCTCAGATTTGATTTTTTCCAAATGTAATACTTGCCCTTTAGTGCTTATAGTAATGGTAAAAATGGTTTAACCGTATATCACTAGGTCAATGTATACTTTAGCACATAGATGCACTTACAGACAAACATAATGGTGGACGAAAACAAATTTTTTGCAAAACGCTCCATCAACATAATGTTATTTAAATAAAATTTCGAATATTTTATTTGACACGAAGCAAATACTTATTGCATTTCCATTAAAACGTCCCGTTTTTTAAATGTATTTAAATGTAGCTAGACTTCAACTCCGATCATTTATCCGCAAAAAAAAAACCCTACCCATATAAAGGACGATATCCTCAAATCATTCTGACATGCACTTTATCTAAAATGGATAAGTCCTACTCTAATATGTAGGACAAAAATACCCACACGCCTTTAAAAGCAAACCTTAAAAACGAACCCAAACCGATATTTGACATAATGTTCTAAAAATGTTGAAGGAAATTAGAAAACTGTCATTCTGACAGAGACACACTCACTCACATAAAACATAGTTTATGGCAAAAGAAGAAAAATCTTATTGTCAGAGCATATGTATATGATAATTAAAATAACAAAATGGGGTATCTTTTTTATTTTCTTTTTAAAGGGGACGTCCTTACCCAAAATTATAATCGATTTGGTTTACATTGCTGTTTGTATCTATGTGAACATACATAGTCCCAAAACCTACCCCAATTCAATATTTCTTTTGATATCTTCCATCTGCAAGTATGTTATGTGTTGCTTCTCGAAATATTTCTCATAGATTGGATACAGGGTGTTCTATTTTTATAAATTTAAATTGACATGGTTAAAAAGAAACAAAAAAGCCTAAAAACTCTTTGAATAGGAGATATTTTGATAGAGTACATGCATTAAATCAAGTCAACCAATATTGAGTGGGGGAACGCATTTGCGAAAACTGGAATATCAACTCAATGTGCCCATCTAGAAAAACGATCATCCTTTGTTCTGCAAGAACTGTTAAGGCATATTCCTGCTAAACGTCGTTTCTGGAACAGTACGAGTACGGCTTCCGGGCCTAGCAGATCGACGATATAGAACAAATATTTACATTGAGACAAATCCTGGAAGAGATTAAGGAATTTTAAGCTGAGACTAATCATCTATCTTTTTCGTCAAAGCCTCATTTGAGGCAATTCATAGCCACAAGCGAGGTGGGCGAACTTGTTTAGTGACGTTGGAAATACATGGTGCAATGTGCAACTCGGGGATAGCTAGCTCCTCAGTACTATTCCAAAAATGTGCACGGTTTCGGCAAGGAAATGCATTTCATATAACTTCTTCAATTCCGTTCTTGGACAAATAGTCCACAGGGCAGGAGTGTACAAAAAGGGCACTATATTCATCAATTCCATTAACTACTGGGTATGATATCGGATGATATCGACATCATCAATCGTTCCCAGCGGACTCTATTCAATCCTTCACGACGACTGAAGATCAGGTGTAACTGATTGATGTTGACATAAACGAGGACAAGACTCGAGGAGAACCAAGACCAAGTGTTACCAGGAATGGTGGGGACATATAACATTTTGCCGATTTCAAACGGCAATGGGAAGCTCTTTGCATGGCAAGGGATACTCTTGGAGGATATGTCACTTACTCGCAAGAGGCAGTACATCCCGAAAAAGTGTTTTGCAGCGGTTGAGAACCAAAGACCCTCTGCATGAAAGTACATTTCACTAAACATTATGCCAAGGGGTACTATAAGAACAAGTACATGAGGTCAATAAACTTCTGTCCACAGACTAGGACAAAACTTTAATATTAATAGCAACATCTGCGAAATAATTTACGAGTTCATCTAATCAGCGTAAGCATTAACTTGACGAACGACATGTAAGTCGCAATTCGACGAAGAATTACCTTTGCTGCTTTGGTTTGGCGAAACAAATTGGTTCAAAACTCCTCACGCTTAAGGCAAACTGCACGCTCTACAAAACCTTAAAATACTACTAGTCCTGTTTTACGCAAGTGATGGACGATAGACAGAAAGCGAGAAGTGAGTTTTGGGATGATTCGGAAGAAAAATTCGTCACCAGTCATGTGTGCGAGGAGAGGGAATGGAGGAGAAGATAGAACTGCAAACTCTATAAAAAGAGAGGTTCACCGCAAGCGTAATCACATCAAAGCTTTGGCCCAACAAGTAGAAGATGCTGCTAACAGATGCGACTGTAGAACCGTCTACAGAATTACTAAGAAACTGGTTGGTGCTCGCAGTTCTAAATAACACCCCGTAAAAGACTCAGACGGCTCGCTACTTAGTTCCAATGAGGATCAGCTGAGAAGGTGGAAGGACCATTTTGCGTCGGTATTTAACCGAGTTACCGATAGCAATGCGCAACTGATACCCGCTGAGCTGACAGGAACAACAAATTCCCGAATCCGCACTGCACCTCCCAGTAGAGATGAGATCTGCAACGCAATCAAAGCACTGAAGACCAACAAAGCAGTAGGACTTGATGGCGTTCCTGCAGAGCATCTACAAGCGGCACCAACGACATCGAGCGAACTCCTGCAGCCACTCATAAGGAAAGCTTGGGTCTCCGAAGGATTTCCGAATGAGTGGAAAAAGGAAATGATAGTCAAGCTCCCTAAAGAAGGAGAACTAACACAGTGCGAAAACTGGAGAGGGATCCGCGTCCTGACTGTCGTTGCCAAAATATTAGCGAAAATAGTACTGGAACGAATCAGGGAACATCTAGAAGCCACACTCGATGCCGAACAAGCAGGTTTCCGCACTGGATCATATCAGTACCTTAAGGACCATAATTGAGCAGTGCGTCGAATATCGATCACTACTTCACTTGCTATTCATTGACTTTGAGAAGGCTTTCGCTCTCGTCAATAGAGAATTTATTTGGCTTGCTTTACGCATGAGGGTTATCCCCGATAAATTAATAGCTATTATTTAGGCAACTTATGATGGATTCAAATGTCACGTTTTGCACGAAGGGTGGCTGTCAGAAGAGTTTGAAGTCCAAAGTAGATTCAGACAGGACTGCATTCTGTCACCAATATTGTTTCTGTTGGTAATAAGCGATGTCCTGCGAGCGGCCTTGACGGGAAACGGAGGCATTTGATGGACTCTGCCATCTCCCCCGAAACATCTTGACTATGCGGACGACGTTTGCTTGCTCTCTCATAGGATCATGGATCTCCGCCAAATGACAACAGGGGTGCAAACGTTCATCAATAGATGTCTACAAAACATCCTTAGGATTTTCTGGCCTAATCGTATATCAAACAAAGAGCTTCTCAGGAAAACGGGTTAGGAACATAATGACTCTATTATACCTCGTCGAAAGTGGCAGTGGATCGGACACACGCTTCGAAAAGGCGACAACTGTATTGCGGCGCATGTAATGCAGTGGAATCCGCTCACTCAAGAAGGAAGAAGAGCTGAACGACCGAGAAGCTCATGGAGAAGGACAGTCAAGGAGGAGTCAGCTCAACTAGGCCAGAGTTGGAGGGAGTTGCGACTCATATCCAGGAACCGAACACGATAGCGAGCTGGCGTTGTGGATGCCCTATGTCCCACTAGGGGTCCCCCACGGACATAAAAGGTCTGAGAACCAGCTTTCGGTTCTTGGTATTTACCTCATAGACCAACTGTGTAGAATGACCCAATGTTAAATGAAAATGTTGCTAAGTGTCTAGGTTTGACGGTGCAAGAAATTTGACACCTCTTTTAATCTGGCTTTAATCTATAAAGCCTTTATTCATCTAAACCTTAAGTACAATTCTAATCGTTTCAAGGAATGCCCATGAGTTTACTCTTGAGCCCAACTCTGTTCAGAAATCAATCAAGTTCAGAAATTCTTTCTTCAGCCGAACTGCACGAATGTGGAATATTTTACCCTGCTCAGTATTTCCCACCCATTGTGATATTTAATTTAAGACCAATGTGCATCGATATCTCTTTTGGATTCATCACTAATTTTCCTAAGGGCTCTCACTATGCTCAAAAATTTTAAGGGCAGTCATAATCCTCTTAAAAAAATATGTGTACACATCTTCAACACTTTTTAAATAGGCACACAAATACTATGTACAGATGTTAAAAATCCACTATCTGTTAATTACTTTCGGGAACACCCTGTAACCCTTAAATATTTCAATGACTCACCTCACTTATCACAGCCATGAATATTTTGTGCAGAACTTAATTCTTTTTATTCACTTCAACCCCAAACAACAATCCCAGAAATTTTCATCTCGAGAGGAAGAAAAACTGGTCAAATAGTCCCACATCAGACATGTTGCCGTCCTTAAAGCAATTCAATTTCCTTTCGAGATAAATACGTTTGAGTAGGACAAGAGTGTGTGAGTATATATTTTTGCGATGATGACATTTTCATCTAACTCACTGAGCGCGTGCTGCTCCAATCATCCCCCTTAAGCTGAAAAACCGATGCGCAAATTGAATAAGCTTCATCCAAATTGGGGGGTGTTGTTGGCGTCGGCGGCTGCTAAGGCAGCATCTAGCTAGTTATTTACACAAATCCGCAGAGGCTGATGTCATCTAATTTTTTTTGTGTTGGCATAGTATGATCTCATTTGTTTTGGGGGTATTGATTCAATGATTTAAAAATATTTATGAAGAGCTGATGGCGTGCAGACGGATTTTACCAACCCCCAGGAAACCAGACCTTAAAACAACTGGAAGGCCATTTTACCAACACGGCAAAGAAAAAAATAGAAAAATCTCAAATTGAGAGTGAAAATCTGAGAAGTTGACTCAGAGGAATCTATTGCATCATATCGCAAGGAAGGTTATAGCAAAAATAAATTTTTATCTCCCACATCCTGAGCCAACAAAAAACCATCAAACACACACACACTCTCCAGGATATATAAGGCTTCATATATTCATAAGACTTTGTATTCCCTCAAAACGGATCTTGAAAATCGTTCATGAATTCCAATTGAAACTATCGAATTGGGATTTGGTGCTTTTTGCTAAGGAACATGCATATTTACGGGGATTTATGGCTGAATAAATCGGAATACGATGGAGGCAATGATGAATCTTTTTTAAGGCTTTTATAGATTCTATAAAAAAAGATAAGGCAATATCCATCTTCTTTTTTTGCCTGGAAAAAGAAGATAGGGATAGCTCTTGAATAGTTCTAGGTTTTATGAAAAAAAAAATGATTTGAATAAATGATTTCGTTCGACCTTATAATCGGGTGGGAAATGGCCTGCTCCAGGGAAACATTTATAAAGGTACAAGTGCTTCTGGTCAGGAATATAAATTACTCTCAAAAGAGATATGAAGGTGTGCACTATTGAGAAATATTTGCATAAAGTTCAAAGTTGAAGTTAACAAATATAATCTGTGGACAAGAATAGAGGTTAAGGGACAGAGGGCATCAAAATACTGCTGCCTGTACAGGACAAATGTTGGTGTTATGTCAAGAAAAAACTTCGAGGTTTTAATCAAAGCTCTTAAGAGCACTATGGTGGGGAAGTCCTACAAGGTGGGTTTCTTCATACCGTCAGTCGGTTTGTGCGTCTGTTCACCTATGCGTGTGTGCGCCAACTGTATATCCAAGTAGATCCTAAGCCGGTGAACTAATTATGCTCATCTTGAACGAGTCGACGACGCCATGAAACGGTGACTGTTAATACTACACCGGTACGATTTCCTTAGAGATGAAAATTACATATAACCGCAAACACGATTTTGACGTTTGATGTTTAAAAAAATAAGGGTACACATCTGATGATTTTATATTTTTAAGAAATTGTCTCATTTTTGAATTATGCGGTGCATTTTGTGCAATACAACATTTTACAAAATTTCCCATAGTAACGAGAAAGTACTGTCACGCTAAAAATTACAGTGAAGAAATTCATTCGCTTCGCTCCCTAAATCTTTGTTCTTTTCCTCTTATTTCTTCTTTCCATACAGATCTTTCCTAAAACCTACTGAAATAGAGAAGGGCAGCCATATTCCATCACCTATGGTTTCTGTCTCTCAGTACTTCGGAAACAAACGTCAATTTGACATCTAAGGCAATACATAAAAGCAGGGTTGCCATGGCTTTAACTAGATTAATTTAAAAATTATTGTAGCTCAAAATCGGAGCCGAAAAAGTAGCTCAAATAGTAGCCAATAAAAAATGTTCCTATACAAATGTAAATTCTGGCAACAACACATACAACGTTTAAATGAAGAATTAAATCGGAATTGAATCAGGATTTAGCTACTTGTATACCAGAATCGACTTTAAATCGTTTTAAACGATACAATTAAAGCCAGACTTTCACTTCGATTCCATTTGAATTCAATCTTTCAATCCTGAATGACCATATACTCGGATTGAAATCTCAATTCCGATTGGATTCAATCTCCCAATCCAGTCATGCGATCGAGGTAAAAGAAACTGAACGATATTAAAGTGAATATTATTGATTTGAAATGTCAACACCGATGAGTATGTTCAGTGAAGAAAAAGTGGTCTCGAATTGTGGAATGCGTTAAGGGTATGTTTGGAGGGAAAATATTGTTTTATTTATATGATATATTTATTTGAAAAAATATTTGGGCTATTTATAGCTCAATTATTATTGGGCTGTCATACTGAAATTACTGTTTTTTGGAAATTTTGAAAAAGATAGTCCAATTTCCGATAAATAGTCCAATCTGTCAAGCCCGACTAAAGTAGATAAGTGATCTATTTTATTAAAACAGACAGACGGGCGGTCTATTCAACGCTAAAATTCAATTGACAGTTGATCCCACATTATTATAAATAAATAAATAAATTTGGTGGTGCAACACTGCAATTGCTCCAAGAGAACCAGGATCTAGTTTCATAGAGATAGATTCAATTTTCAGTGTAGGAAACTTCTGCGAAATTTCTCCTTTCTAACTTGAACTTTTTATAATTGAGATAAGGTTGAAACCAGTTTTAAAAATTATATTTTGTTTGCAGTGTAAAAATTGCTTCGAAAAATCAACGTATGAATAATTTAATTTCTTTAAGTTTTTTAAGTTCTCTTTTCAATAGAGTTGAGCATTTTAGGTGGCTGAATGCACTTATTAAATTAGCTCTCACTGAAAGTGCTGCTAGAAGGCGGCGTATTCACAAGCTAAACAGACTCGTGTTTTCAGCAGATTAATACAGTTAAAAATTTTCCAATAAATACTTATCTAAATGAAAAATCATAAATGAAGTACATCAGGAGAGGAGTGCCACAAGAATCCACACTAGGACTATTTCTGTTTATCATTTATATTGCCGATCAACAAGCGAACAGCCATGAACTAGGACACAATTATATGCCGATGATTTTATCACCCATAAAGCGTGTCCATCATCAGAGATTGCAGCTCGTAGGGTACTAGACCATGTCGCTAACGAAGCTAAAAGTCTAAAAATTAGTATGCGACTAGCAGTCTTATGAGGACTGAGGCTGGACACGAAGCTAACCTCCTGGACACAAATACGGGCAGCAACAGATAGAGCGTCAAAAACAACAGCACCACTGAGCAGATTAATGGCGAATTTAGGTGGACCAACGGCCAGTAAGCGCAGACTACTGATGTCGACGACGGAAGCGAAATCTGGGCCGACGCACTTAAGCAACAGAAGTACCGGAAACTTATAGCGGCAGTACAAAAACGAGGAGCTTTGCGCGTAGCCAGCTCCTACCAAACGGTGTCAGAACCAGCCGTCCTTGAAGTTGCAGGAGTGACAACCATCGACCTCTTAGCGGCAGAAAGGAAGTACGTCTACGACAAAAAGGCGGAAATTGGATTGGAAGCGGCATCCGAAAGAACCAAACAACTTACAATTCACAAGTGGCAAGAGCGGTGGAGCTCAGGAAGCAGAGGAAGATGGACAGCGAGGCTTATCAGGAACGTGGCTGAGTGGAACGAACGGAAACACAGTGAGGTTAACTACTACGTCACTCAGTTATTCGCCGGGCGCGGTTATTTCAACGCCTTCCTCTACAAGATCGGAAAAACAAACAGTGCAGCCTGCCAGTACGGGGATTCACGAGGAGACGATGCAAACCATACCTTCTTCGCGTGCAAAAGATGGGAGTCCCTTCGTCAAGATTTGCAAAGAAGTACAACCCGGAGAACATGGTGCAAAAGATGCTACAAAGCTATGAAGACTGGCAAAACGTCTGTAGCTTGGCATAGTATATTCTCAGAAGAAAAAAAGAGAAGAAGAAAATGATCGGGAAACAATTGAGCCCGCTAGTTGATCCCGCAAGGGAAACATGACAATCACCCTGAAGTAATGCAAATAGCTGTCCCGGGGGCGTATTGCCAAACTGTATATCAGTACAGAGCTCCGAGCGACTGAACATACCCTAAGCAGAGCAACGGAGTTGTGTGAGCGGGTGTGAGCCCCGAAAAGGGAGTTAAAATCCTGAAAACCCGCGAAGCGGTCCACCCAAGTTACTGTTGCTGAAGACAAAACATTTTATGTTTGGCCTTAAGTCACAAACAAATTTGGCCTTTTGTCACTTGGCCTTATGTCACGGAACCACACACCACACACAATAACCACACCAACGTGAACGATGGCTCTGTAATCACAGGTACTTTGCTCGATCTGCAATAGTATATAGTTTGCTTCAGCTTTTTTAATATTTTACAAGCAAACTGCATGTGACCACAGAGCGCTCTGTGGTAGCATACAGTTTGCTCCACAATACTTTAAAATTCGGTGAGCAGAAAATGACTGAGCACAGACTAAGGAGATCTGTGCTGATATACAGTTTGGCAATACGCGTCCCGGGGGGGTAAGTCAGACGTCAATAAGGGTTTTAGAGGAGTTTTAGTCGATATGTAGCGAGTCCGACACACGGGGATGGTCAACGCCAAGACATCCTTACGGTGCATCAAGCATTTTTTCGCTTTCCCTTAAGGTTTAAAAAAAAAATATGTGAGTCAAATAATTAAAAATAAGACTCTATTTTTTAAACCTTTACAATTTTTAAAGGCATTTCATTTTGAAGATTAAGAAGACAAAAATATGTACTAATTATAAGCTTCATGCAATTGTACATAAAATGTAACTAAATAAATAAAAATGCTTATCTATAAAACTATTAACTGTCAAACTCCATCGAAAGATAGGTATTATGTCAATAATATCAAATAGAACTGTTTAGTGATTCCTTGAATAAATGGAGTTAATAATTTATTCTTACAGTCCGTTTTTGATTCTGGAATCAGATCTATGTAAATTATAAGCATATTTTCTTCTTTTTTTTCCACACAAATAACTGGCATTCTGTAGGATCCTGGATGACTTATCAAAAACTATTATTGCGAAAACTTAAATTCTGTCAGAAAAAAAATTAGACCGATAAATAATAGTCACAGTGGCTAATGTCAAAATAAATTTACTTAATTTTAAAATACGTCCATTTAAAACATTGCGCTTAGTCACCGAACATTTCATGTAATAAAAAATTATGGAAGAATACTTTTTGAACACAGCCACAAAAAGAAAAGTTCAAATAAAAGGCTTTTTATTGGCCGTTATATAATTGCGCTAGCACTTTATATCTACAAACGCAATTCACATAATAAACACGACAAAAGTTACATCAATTACATACGAGTATTCAATCGTTCTGGAATGAATTCATGAATTAAAATGAACTTTTGGGTACGTTCAACGTTGAAGCTTGAAGAAATTAACTGTTGAATTTGTATAGTTTCAAACAAAAACCTATTGAATCGCAGCGCCATTACGGCCAAAAACCTCCCAGATAGATTCGAATTAACAAGAACCTACAACTTTTCGTGAATATTTCCTATATTTCTTTGAAGTTCAGAAGAAGACTAAGCGTGTTTGTGAAAATGAAGTGTCTGAAAATATTTATTTCAAAAACTTTACACTCTACCCAAGAGCCATCTACAGAAGAAACATAAGCAATTATCTTCTACTAACCTCTTGCCTAAATACCGTCCCCCATATCTCCTCCGAACAACCAAATAAACAAGATTTCAGCAGCTCTCCATTATCTCATTACATAATTGCTTCAATTATTCTCTCTAATTGTTAGTACAACAAAATGATTAGAGATTAATTAATTTAATATTTTGCGCGATTTAAATGCAAATTTAATTTCTTGTTAAAAATCCCTCACCCGTTCGCAACCAACCAACCCCTTGATCTTTACATGCTCAGTGAAGAATGAAAAAACCCCCTTCTCCTTCCTTATTCCATTACGGACTTCTGGTTGTCAAACATGAAACCGATCCCAATCAATCTCGCAGTAAGGTGGAGCTGCACGTTATTGAATGCCATACTCGTAATATAACGAATCGAATCGCATTCAAAACGCATTCGCGTGTAAAAATCACATTCACATTATACTAACGTCAACAAAATTCTCAAAGCATTGCACAAACATCCATAAATATGCAGGTACTCATAATATTCTGTCTGTCTGTTCGTCTGTCTATTTACAAAGATGATTATTGATTCAAAAAAAAAAACGAAAGAAAACTATTTTCCCCGTCTAAATGGATGCGCAAATATCGTCAGCCATTAGCCTAATGACCGGCACCCAGTTGTGAGCGAGACTCTGTCTTTCTGGGTGAATTGTAATACTAGTGTCAGTGTGCTTAATTAAACAGCACGACTTACGCGACGTGAGTTGGATTCACAATCTCGCTTAGTTAAGGGAGAGGCACGTTCGAAATTCGATTTCCCTCTGCTGCATGTTGTAAGAGAAAATCCATGGCTGAGGATGATGATGACGATGACAAAAAACCATCACCACAAAAACAAACAAACCAAAAAACCAACTAACTGCAGATTAGGTTTGGCACTTTGCCAAAAAAAAAAACATGGTTGTGTGACAGACAGGGGCCATTTTCTACCCCATCTGGTGGGAATTGCCACTATGAACTGGACAAATGTCAAAATGTAAGGCAACAAGATTTCAAAATTCTGGATGTCAACGTTGTGACAATTGTGTGTCATAACTCAACATCAAAGTATCTACATTTATTCGTTCCCTATCTGAGCCTTTTTAGAGAAATGGGTACGTGTGTATACACTCGTATCTTATAAGAGCATACACATCATGAAAAGGAATTTCAAATCAAAGTTTACTGACCCAACAACTCAACCTGATTTTACATTTAAGATTGATGTGTAAATGTCACGATGAGTTATATAGTGAAAGAGCTTACGGCTCATTTTTAGATGCCGAAAAATATTGGGCGGTGCTAATAGATAATGCTTAGATGATCACAATCAAATATGTTAATGTGACAGCTGTCAAAATTGGGAATACAAAAATTGACAGTTTTAAATGTTTCTTAGATTGTGATTGTCATTTAAAATTTATTTATAGAAGTGTCAAATTTTTGGAAAATTACTTTATCTTCTACTAATAATATTTGAAGACTTTTTTGAGGGATTATTGAGAGACTTGAATACTTTTTTTAAAAAAGGAAAGAAAACTTCACGCAGAGCTCAAAATTTCTTTTGAATAAACTCTTTGTACATAGGCATTGGATGCAGTGGCGTAGCGTGGGTGGGGCGGAGGGGGCGGTCCGCCCCGGGCGGCAGCAAGCCGGTTGTTGGATAGTGGTGCAAGTGGTTAATGCATGGATGATGGTCTTGACTTTCTGGGCTCGTCCACTTGTGGTTGGAGACTTTTTGATGGATCTTGGTTGGTGAAGGGTGAAATTGGTGAAGTCTCCGGCTACTTGCGTGGCTAAAGATTTCTCGGATTCATCGGGTTGTAACGGGTTGAATTGGTAAGGTCTCCGGCTACTTGCGTGGCTGGGGACTTTTAAGGTTTAATTGGGTTATAACGAGGAGTTAACTGGTGAGGTATCCGGCTAATTACGTGGCTGGAGACATTTAAGGGTTTTTAAGGGTTATTTGTAGTAGCAAATAATAGGGGGATCGTCGTCCTCGTTCTTTAGAACAAAGACTAGGAGCGTCTTTCCTAGCTTGCCGTAAGGTGAGCAAAAGATAGGAGCGTCTTTCCTTGTTTGCCGTAAGGTAAACTAAAGACTAGGAGCGTCTTTCCTAGTTTGCCGTAAGGTAAATAAAAGACTAGGAGCGTCTTTCCTAGTTTGCCGTAATGTAAATAAAAGATAGGAGCGTCTTTCCTTGTTTGCCGTTAGGTAAACTAAAGACTAGGAGCGTCTTTCCTAGTTTGCCGTAAGGTAAATAAAAGATAGGAGCGTCTTTCCTTGTTTGCCGTAAGGTAAACTAAAGACGGAGCGTCTTTCCTAGTTTGCCGCAAGGTGAGCAAAAGACTAGGATGCACATTGAGTCGTTGGTTTCCACCCCGGCCGACTTCTTGGTGTGTATCCTAAGGATTGACAGGCCCAGGGTTCTGGAAGTGACTGGTTCAGATCTGAAAATTCCGAAGCTTGAGACAAGAACTTGGACTAAGTCCGGGTTCGGATCGCCTAGGAAACTCCATGGAATGGCGAAGTTGCGAAGCTCCACCGGAAGCTATATTTTGGTACCATGGGAGATAGTGCCCATTTGAGTCGGAGGTTGAGTTTTACCCTCGGCTCGAACCCTATCTATGAGGTAGACCCCCTAGTGGGAGCATCATGGTGGCTTGGTTTATTCCGAATGCGGAGACACATGGTTTTCAAGATTCTTTTCTTGAATTCAAGAGGAGTTAGATAGACCTCGCCTCCAAAGCAAGAGGTGTGCATATGCTGCAACATATCACAGCTTTGCGACCGAGATAGCTTGCTATGTCGGGGTTAATGGTCAGGACCCAATCTGACTCCAAATGGAGGTAGGCCTCCCGTGAGATTGAGCCGTAATAGGCAGGTGCTCATGTTAAACTAAAGACGATCTTTACCTTCAATAAAAGATACCTCATTGCCTGTGAAATGAGCTCTCGAAATTTAATTTCAATTAAGTATTGAATGGGGGCGGCCCTCTGTAAAATTTGAGGAACACAACACTAGGCATGTATAAAGTGTGGTGGTTTGCGTAATGTTTTAGAACCTCAAGTTAGACAGGTAAGTAGAAAAAGCGACCACTGAAAACCTAGCCTTGTGGCCCAATCAGCGCTGAAATGCACCATTTTAATATTATAACTCGTATGAACCTGTAGATACATTTGATATGGGAAATGGTGGAAATTCTCATTTCGATTAATATCAAAGGATCTATTAGGTTTTGATGTTTCTTATTGTGTGTTTGCTTTTGCACAATCATCCGGAAGTTGGATCACTGACTAAACCGGACCACCACACTCATCCGGACACTATCTATACATTGTGCCAAGCTAGACAGCTTGTTGGCTGGTACTGGAGTAAAAGCCAATCCAATTGATTGATTTACGGCCCCCGCAACGTAAACATCCGTCAAAGCCCTCAGTCCCCAAGCTCGGGATCAAAGGAGTCAAACGGTGGGCACAGAAGTTACCGAAGTTCGTCCTAGAGCCATTTTGTCTAGTTGAGAAAAAAGTTCAAGTTTTTGATGTTCATTTAAGAAATGTCGTCAAAAAATGCTCTTCCAAATGATTGTGCTTTTAATTTGGCCAAAGCGGGGCATTTGCAGAGGAAGTGGAGAAATATTTCTTTTTCCCGCTGGTCTTCAAAACTATGATAGGGATGATAGGGAGTATTGTTAAGAATGCCTTGCTTCACTGCATGTTTACCTATTGACCAGTGTCCGCTGCGATCCTGGCTATGTCCTGCCTGGTTCTGCCTATCCGATCAAGTGTTCGGAATTTATTAAAGGTGGATCAAATCAAAGCTGAATGTTGACTCTTTCCGCAAGTGAGTTAGTGAGTTATGAAGGCCTGATCGTTGCTTGGCCAGCATGTCCACCCGATCATTCCCATCAGTAACTCGGAACCCAGTGGTGACATTGTGGGTAATATTAAGGCTAGCAAGTTCATCCCGGCATTTCTGGACCAATTATTATTGAACTAAGTTTGAAATTTTGTACGCAGCTTATGAAGCTCATCACAGTTTTGGGACGCTCAACAGTACAGGGCTATCGACAATTTGAAAAGTCATACAGTTTAGGAATCTCTATGTATTCACAGTTAAAGAACCGGGCAGTTTGAAAACCTCCACACTTTAAGAATCTCCATAAAGTTCAAGAAGTCTTAAAGTTAAGGACTACGAATTAACAACAACTTGGAAAACCCTAAAAAAAAAGGACAAAGGCTTTGATGATTTGTATTACGGGAATGAGAACCTGCCGTTCCGCAGCTATCAAGATTGTTCTCCATCTATATCCTCTCCACGAGGTCATCGGAAGTGCGCCAATGGAAGCTATCATGAGATTCCCAAAGGACATGGCAAAATTATAGGTTTGTTTATAGTTAAGCAACAATAAAGATTGGGTAGAAGAAGAAATAAACTACACCCTCCACACAAATACCATCAAGTGGTGCACTAATGGATCGAGAACAAACGAAGGCACTGGTGCAAGTATCCTTGGGCCTAGAACCAATCTTCCCATACCGATGGGGCAGTCCACCCTCATCTTCCAAGCAGTGATACACGCTAATCTCGAATGAAGCTATGGTAACCAGAACTCATATACCATCAGCTCTAAGTTAGTGTGGGACTGCACAAGCAGGCTTAACGATCTTGGAAAACAGAACAAGCTCACACTTCATTGGGTACCTGGTCAGCAAAAAAAAAATAGGAGCATCAACCCCTTTTACAGGGCCTGAGCTCTATTAGGGAATAGGAAAAAAATATTATCAAAAACAAAATTAAACAAGGAGAGGAGGCAAGTAGATCCAAGAACTGCAAAGACCCGCCCAAAGCTAAGGCAGGCGATATCACTACTGGGCAATTACAACCAGGAACGTTTCACAAACTGCATAAGCAAGTAGGAACAACATAAGAATTATAACAGGTATCCTAACTCAACACTGCAAGCTTAGAAGACACCTAGGTTTATTTGCTGCATGTAAATTCTGCAATATGGATGAGGAAATACCTAAACACATACTAGGAAAATGTTATTCACTCATGCACCAATTAAAAATTGGGACAATACCAGGTGAAAGAGAGCGATCTATCCTCTGTGAAGGTGCCTCAAATACTAAGATTCCTAAGAACAATAGATTTGGAGGAGTTTTTCAAATCCTCTTAGAGTGCTGCTCATTAGCCGTTCGGAATCGGCAGAAAATTGTTGGTCCCCTCTATTCCTGGTAACACAGAAATAGGAATGGTTGTGAGTTGTAAGTCACTGGGCTTATGCGCGAAACAGATTAAACCAGCAACAGCACCAGCATCGTCAACAGCAAACAGCACGCTGACCAGCAAAAATTTCTCAAACACATTGCCACCAGCAACGTCATTTCATCTGCTTGACATTTCATATGGAAAAAAAAGCTTTTCATTGTGGTGCCACTGAATATTGCAGTGGGAAAGTTGACAACACCGCACCAGCAACAGCAAATTTAGGACTTTGGCCTAACGACGCTGTTGGCGTTGCTGTTGCTGTTCTAATGTGTGTTGAACAATTGAAATACATTGGTTCTAAATTAATGGCGGCCGCTGTTGCTGTTGACGGTGCTGTTGCTGGTTCAATCTGTTCCGCGCTTTAGGCTCTCTACAAGCCGTTGTTATGGCCTCCTATTTATTTTTTTTAATAGATTTGGAGGAAGAACTGTAAGATGAGCAACCTCATCCAGATTGACCAAGACCTGCACAATATACATAATTCATTCAATAATTCAACCAATAACTAAAGATGAAATATTTAAAAATTGCTGGTCGGATTTTGATGCCCGAGTAATACTGAGACCTAAGTTAAATTTTTTGCTAAAAGATAGATATTTGATTCAAGCATCCCATTTAAGGAAAAAAGGCCAATTTCGGATACCTACATAATATAGGAGTAAGAAAGAATTTACATATTACCCATCGTAAAATCACTAAAACCTTGTAATTTCTCAACTTGGAAAAACCCATAATTTAACACACGAGGTATCTGCACGAAATCACAGAGGAAGTTCAAAAACAATTTCCATCGACAGTTCCTCGTCCATCTTGTTTTTCTCTAGGGAACACACTTAAAATATCTCATTTTGCTCATCGCATTTGTAAAACTCTTTTCACTTACACCCAAATGTGGATGTGAAACCTCATTCACTGCATCACTTTCATCTTCTTGAACTCCAACCCAACCACCCTTAGCTACTCGCAGCTACCAACCACCCAAAGCCATGTGTTCCTTTGAAAATCTCTCCTGCGTCTCGTTGGAAAATGTGCCAGTAGGTACCGCCGAACCCCAAATGACTTCTCTGACAAATGTCATACGATAAAACAAAAACTTTTCCGGCAAAATGCTTGCGGATAACTGTACTCGCCTACTCTTTGTTTCTTTGATTTTCGTTTTGTTTTTGGGAAAAGCGTGGCTTGGAGTCCTCTGATTTACTCGACAAGCATGCTAGATGGCTTGAAACGAGAAGGGCCCAACTCTTGTGTTCCAAAATGTTCATGTTGTACGAGTATACCTAGGTTCAATCGGTTTTCCAAAGTTTAAAAGTTGGCAGAGAGTTCAGGAAGTTTGTTACAAACTAAACAAGCTTTGGGCTGACATTTAGTTAGATGGGTTGGTCTTAGAGCTCAAAGGACTCGGTTTTTCGTTGGTGTGTTGTCGTGGGGGGCTTTGGAATATTATATGCTCATGCAAATATTAATATCGGGCTAACGCTAACTGTATTCAGCCATTATCCTTATGTTATTTTGTTTCATATTCTTCTTTTTTTTTTGTTGGTAAGCTCTTAGATTAACTTCCGGTGGGCTGGGTTGAGCCTCGCTATAATATTCCATTTTGGAATACATTCCTTTATTGGTGTCGCTTGTTTCGAGGATAATTACTCTGCTGAAGGAATGTTGGGGTCTCAGAATGCTTGCATGTTGCATTGTTTATAATGCGCACTTAAGGGCCATTTCCAAGTAAAATATTCCACAGTGGGCTATCGATCCCCAAAAGGGGAGCCCAAGTTTGTAAGAATATCCATTGAATGGTCGCTGGTGTATACACAAGTACATGTTGTGTATATGTGTGAATGAATATGTATGTTCCAAGCCCTAATGAGTTTTGCGTGCCAAGAAGGCTTTTAGTGAGAATATTTTGTTTTAACATAAAAGGGCATTCAGCCCTGGGTGTGGGTGGAACGTAGAAGGCAGCTGTTTCTATAATATTGTAACCGATATGATAAAGAGGCATGGTATAAGGAAGGGCGAGAGGCTTTTTTGAAATTTTCAAATTACCTATATTAATTAGAGATTTCAAACCTCATTTATCCCACCCTCATTCGAACTATTATGTCAAAGAAATTTTCGACAAAGGAATGTATATCACATTTTGTTTAAAATTGTTTCCAAGTAGGTTTTATGTTGCGGTTAGAATCAGGTAAGAAATGAGCAAAACGAAATTGTGTTTTGAGTTTCATTGACTACGGGTGGATTATCACGCAAACTTCTTTGCTTTGGGATGAGTGGGAGAATTTTCTACAAAATAAAAACAAATACAAAAATTAAGAATCGAAATTTCGAGCAAAAGTTTAAATTGAAGAATGTGAGGAAGTTTCTCGACAGCAGAACTGGAGCATCTCGCAATAAAGATTCGTTAAATTAAGGAAGAATATAAGATGGATGGACTAACCTCTAATAGTTAGTAAAGTTTGGAGAAACATGAGTCTCCAACCGGTTACACTATACTTCAAAGAGACGACGTTTTCCTTTTCTTTATCAGAGCAAAGCACTCAGCTGTCAAAAATAAATCTGAGTTCCTTTTTTGAGCTCCAGACACATCAAAGCGTTCCATTTTATTGGTGTTTTGCTTTTTTTTCAATCAAAGCACTCTATCAACTCGGAAAAAATTATCCACCAGATGGAGTAAAAAGCTGAGTGCAGCCACATTAATAACATTTGTCATGTAATTTGACAGATTTCATGAACAAGTCAGTTCAGTGCTCAAGTGTGTTTTATGATATAATCGGAGAGATCGATTATACTCTACTTGGAATTCAATCCATTCGATGGAGCTCTGTTCAGAGATAAAAAAGAAAACCGACTATGGACATCTTGAAGGATTTTCTAAATCAACAATCAAGATTTTTATATGGAGGAAGCCTTTAAAAGGCAGTATCTTGAAACTAGAGCCTACGTTTTTGAACGTGTATTTAAGAAACACGTGTACACGGAATCCGTGTAGGAAATATACCAACTTAAAATCCGTGTTCTTAAAACACGTGTAATTATTCACTTTATTATCCGTGTAAACGAATCCTTAGTACACGGATGAGGCTGAACTTATAATTGGTGTTTGATTTGCTATTTTATCTCACATTTGATACGTAATTAGTAATAATTGAACAACGAGGTATACCTAGACCGTTATAAAGTGCAAAACAACAGCAACTTGCTTAAATTATTTCCGTTATTTTTGGATTGTGCAAAATTATTGTTTGTCAATAGTCACCCGTTGTACCTAAGCTTTTGTTTAATGAGACGGTTAGTAACAGTTGAGTGTTCACTGCAAACGTGGAAAGCTTGAGTCGTATTCTAAATTGTGAAGTATTCCTTTTTAAATTTTAGTTTATATTTCTCTTATAAATTACTATTTTTACCAATTTAGTATCCCTAGTTTCCTAACTTCGACTTACTTAACGATAGAAATGGTAACGAATATTTTAGTAACACGTATAATTAAATCCACGGATGCACGTGTATTTAATTATACGTGTTATTAAAATAACACGTGTAATTATAATTACACGGATTCAAATCCCGGTCCAATAATTACACGTGTATCCGTGTATTTCATTATCCGTGTAATAGACAGCTCTACTTGAAACCCAAGTTTCTAACTTAAGTATTTCGTGCCAAACTATAGGAGGCTCTCTTCTGATGGGGCAAATGACGTAGAACACACGTAAACATCATGACAATTAGCGGAGACTTAAACATGTCAAGATAGGAAGTGTCAATGAAGAGCTCAGGAATGTAACGGATTTGGCGTTGGCAATCACAACGGCAATGGCGAAAGATTTCAGTTTTCTGGTACGGTATGTGCCACATGGCCAGTTGAGCGACCAGACAGACAGACCAGCGAATTCGAACAAAATTTATGGAATTATTTAGGAATTCACAGGCCTTTACACTCCAAACAACATTCCGTGAAAAAGTCAGGCAGCTTCCGGCTAGCAAAAAGAAGATGAGAGTTCACGAGGGAAAAGCAACCAATGCTTAGTATCTTTTACAACCCCGTATTGAAGGATTGAAAGAGCTGAAGAACAAATAAAGGAAAGGATCTGTCGGTATTTCACCAGAGCTCTTACGAACAAGCCAAGGGTAGAGAGCAAGCTACTGCTCCCACTCATAAAGAGAGCATGGGATTCGGAGACCTTCCCAAGTGAACAAATGAATAATAATTCGGGTCCGAAAGGAAGGAGAAATATTGAACTGCGAGAAGTGGAGCGGAATGTGCGAACTGCAGATAATAGTAGAAGTGGTCTTGGAGAGAATTAACCATCGAATTCTACAGTGAATATTTCTGTGTCGATCACATCAACATCAAGCAGATCAACTTAGAACAGTGCTTTGAATATCGATCCACTTTTCCTCTCATAGGATCATGGATGTCCGTCAAAAGATAACAAGAAGCTGAAATCGTTGGGCAAAAATTAATACAGCAAAACACAAAGACGACCAGCCGTCCAGTTTTAAAGTTTGAAGAGGCAGACATTTAACAGTGACTTAAAAATACAGTCAGCTTAAAAATAGATTTCTTAAAAACAAGACGTTACAAATTTCTGGAAGACGGAAGGGGGGACTTAGTTTTATAATATATGATTAAACCTCCTCCCCCAATCCTTTCGTTGATTTCAGATACAACGGCTTAACGTCAGCAGTGTGCATGTTGTCGATTGGAATGGAGGGGGCCAACAATTGTGTGCTAAAATTAAAATCGCTTTTCATGACACAAGATACTCCAAGCGAATCTTTCACTTCCGAACATTTGTTTTTAGTTGTCAGCGGCTGGGAATCTATCATAAAACTTCAGTTTGACTGGTGGGAGTGAGTATTACTCCCGGCTGCGTAGCGTTGTTGGTGTAAAAATGAATTCTTTTAACTCGAATACAATAACTTTCCAGAATGATATGGAAAGGGTGATAACTTGGAAGTTGTTATCGATGGTGTATTTATTGCACCTTGAAGGTGATGAAAATGAGTGGTCATAAGAACTATCCCCAAATTCATGATTGACACACTGTTAAAAAAGCTGTAGCTCCATCGCTGTTCTCGCAGTCCAATTGTTTGCTAAATATGTGGACAGCTATTAGATGGAACAAAGTATCCAATGAAATGGAAGAAGTCATTTGCTGTGCTTTTGTACAGCAAAACTGTTCTTTTGACTCTTAATTAATCACGCTGTATCACTTTAACCAATTCGGTCCATTGGCCCGCCCTATATTAGAATCAAGAAGTCCCTTTTTGACTTTGTGTATCTGTGTTACGTTTGCAACGTAACTTCTGATCTAAAATAAGACACAAATATTTTTATTTTGCCATTTATAATTTTTAAGAGAAGTGTTCTCTTTTGGGAGGGTTGCCACCTATTCAACATCTAGTTCGCAACGATCTAATTTAGCTTCGTAAAATCATTTATTAAGAGTTCATTAAAGATATTATGATGTTTAATTGGTAAATCAATGTCGTTTCCTGAATTATCATCTATAGCTCTCCTCTTCTAGATATGTCAACAACCCGTTTCAAAAAAAGAAGAGAGAGAAAATCAACCTGCGCGTTGCATGTTTAGCACAGAAGGAGCCATTTCAAAAAATGACACATGGCAGATAACATTGCAGAAGTATCAATATTTTTAGAAGCGCCCTCTATATCTAGGAAAGCAATCAAATTATTCTCTTTACGCAGATAGCAATCAAAGAAAGTTTTTCCAATTGTTATTTTTCAGCAGCTGTCAAAATTATTAATGACATCCAGCTGTCAAAATAGTTGGTTAGTTTAGCCACTTCATCCGAACGAGAATAAAAAACACCTTGAATTCGCTAATTGGGTACTGGAAATATTGGCCGCAGATATGAATTTTGGTCCAAAAAATCATCTTCTCGGACGAATCCCATTTTTGGCTTAGCGTATATGTCAACTTGCAAAATGCTAAATTTTCGCTATTGGAGTGAACACATAACACAATACACAAGTGTTCGACTAAGCATTAATGCATCTACAAAGATTGACTATAGACAGTTGGTGCGGTTTATAGCATGGCAGAATCGTCGGACCTTACTAAATAAGTAAGGAGATCTCGTAACCGCCAATGGTCTTGGTTATACAACGATGTTAACTGCCTTTCTGTGACCATCGATAAAATGGATATATCCGAGCAGTGGAACCAACAAGACTGCGTTATATGCCATACAAGCAACGCAACGCTCAATGTTGTGAAGAAGACATTTAACGACTCGGTTATGTCATGGCGAGCGTTCATCTATTTGCCGATGCGATCATGCGACTTGACATCATTCAATTATTTTCTACCGGGATACGTCAATTCCTTAGTTAACGCTAGAAAGCCCACCACTTTGGACGATCGGGAGACCAACATTCAAACCGGTATTTCCGAAATTACACCGCGAATCATCAAAAATTTGGCCAACCGCTTGAAGCACCCCAGCGAAGCCTAGTCTTTTCAACCATGTGCTATTCCATAGATAATGACATTAATGTGGCTGCAGAATAGAGCCAGAATAAATTTTAGCCTCACACCTCTCCTTCCTATCCGGGCACCCTATACTTTAAAAGTGCATCCTTGGCACACTACACGCATATGTTACTCACTTTAAACGGCTTGAAGCGCACAAAAGAATTCTAATAGCATCGAATCGGTTTAATACGAGTATTCATCCAGTTTCTCAAAGTTAAATTAAAGCTTGCTTCACAAGTTTGATTCAAATTAAACCATTTAAAGGTATTTTCTTAATGACACAGACTATTTCTACTTGTCATAATCACAACTAGTATTCCGAACAACATTGTAACATTTCCGTTCTTTTTATAGCTCAAGTCAAACCTATACCTTTATTGCTCCTAGAGCCTAGCTTTAAATCTGCATCGTATGGATAGGTTCCAAATCTAGTCACTTCTGCCAACATCTCTCATTTATTCCATAAAATTTAACATAAAACCAACTATTCAACCGAAATGAGACTCACAAAATTATGCTAATCGCCTTATTTACTGCATCTTTTATTTGCAATTAAAATGTTCCAACTTTATGCTCTCAATAAGTAATGACAAGGCCAGTCATTTCAACGACATTCCGTGCCAGCATTTAGAACCATTTCATCTGATAAAGCGTAAAGCTACCTATACCTGTCTACTAGACCTCCAACATAAAAGCTTTGCAAGCGAAATTTAACAATTGGCAAGCCATTTTACGAGCGCTCAGTTTTATATCAGGAAAAGCAATAAAAAACTGACTTCATCTAGTCGAAGTTCGTCAGACGTCACGTCATCGAAAATATACATATGTATCTCAATCGTAGTCATATTTGTAGTGGTAGCACATTGTAACGTCAAAACAATGTTGACAACTTCATCAAAGCCGATTGTCTGAATGCGAACCTAAACATTTCACAGTTGTCCCGGTGAATCATTTCCAATTAAACTGTCTGTCATGTTGGAATGCAATTTCAGAAATCAATTTAATTCAAAATCTATGTATGTATATCGTCTTTGTTCAGTCAAGCAAACCGCCCGCATTCCTAAGTGGGCCAAACGATAATAATCGTCATCACCATCATCATCTTGCCGCACATAAACCACATATATACCACTTAACATCCCTGGCTCGCGCCAAAGAACACACAACATGAAATAGATTGTTTACATAGATGTTAATGTACACTCTGTGTCATTTGATTGAGGTCGTATCGGATAATCTTAAAACTAAAACGTAATTACAATCTGTCTTAGGCTTAGGCGGGTTGAAAACAGTTTTTTATCTCTCTGTCCTGCTTAAACCAAATCAGGGTTTTGATTCCGTAAGCCATTTTTGACAATCGAGAAGAAAATAAATTTTTGTGCGTTGGGTTTAAGGGTAACTTGATGAGTATTCAGCAAAATCGTCTTAGGATTGTTTAATTGTATGAAATTGATAATGATCATGAAACAACATTGGTTTTACTGGACTTCTTCAAAGCCTTCGATACTGTTTCCCACGGAAAACTTCTATGCAAGAATTTTTCATTTTTGAAAACTCGGCTCTGTCCCAAATGTTTAAAAATATCTTAGTTATAAAACTCAGACATTTTATCGCTCTCTACTCGTGGTGATGTGCCTCAGAGATCAATTTTAGATCCACTTTTAGTCACGTTGTTCAACAATGCTTGACCATCTATACTTAAGCATTGCAAACTCCATATGTCTACAGACGATGTACAAGGTAATCACCCTATCGGAAGACGTTAAAATTTTTGCAAATGGCGTCGTACGCCAATCATATTAGACATGTGTGGAATAGACAGCTGCAGTATATAAACAGACAAGCAATGGAGCACTATACTCCGGAAGAGCGTGGAATAAATGTCGTAGGGTTAACGTAACGTGAATTTCGACGTCGATTTCCTAATCGTGTCACGCAAACTGGGCAAGTATTCCGGGCGCTTAGCTACTCGACTCGAACAGACTGGAAGCATAGGAGACCATGCAAGGCATTGCCGCCACCGGACTGGTCTTTTGGCCGAGAATATCGCGGCTGTGGCTACTGATGTGGCTGAGAACGAACAAAAATCAACCAAACGACGGGTCACGCAACACTCAATTAGACATCACTACATGTTCCCGTACAAAGTGCACACAGTGCATCACTTAATGCCTTCTGGCCGTCCATGGAATGACTGTGTGAATCACTGTCAAGCCATCACATCCTCGTACAAGACGGAGCAGAGCGCCTTCGGTTCAGTAGGACTGTGTGCGATCGGGACCGGAGGGACAGGGTGACAGGAAAACCAGTTCTGGTGGTTGTTTGATGATAGCGATGGTTCGATAGTTGACGAGGATTTGAATGTGTTTTGGCCGACTTACATCGGTTTAACTGTCAGGGTGGCACCTAAAAAAAAAAAACAGCTGTGGCTGTTCTAGTTTTAAGTAGTTTTAGTGTTTTTATAAGTAGCTTTAAGTATTTTTAGGTAGTTTTAATTAGGTTTACTTTAGTTTGTAATTTTTATAAATAAACAAAAAAAATACGGTCACTGTTACTGGCGCACGCTACAGGGCCATGATAAACGACTTGTTACTGCCGGATATTGATCAGCGGGGCTTGGTGAGCATATGGTTTCAACAATACAGTGCAACCGCACACACAGCACAAGCCACAATGAATATTGTGAAGGGAGCGTTTCCTGGTCAAGTTATCTTCCGTTTTGGCGATTTGGCATGGCCAGCAAGATCGCCCGATTTAACCATCCCAGACTTCTTTCTTTGGGGCTACTTAAAGTCGCGGGCTTATGACAACAAGCACAATAGCGGCCCTTAAGGAGAAATCTTACGGAAAGCCATGGAAAATACATAAATCGGGCACATATTTGTATCAACAGTGGATGGCGGCAGCTTAAGGCGCAATTTAGGCCTAATTTAAAAAAGTTGTGACATTTGTTTAGGTACACTTAAAAATCATAAATTAGAAGTTTCTTTTCTTTTATCTCTTCATACTCGTACCATACAAATTACACACAATTTGGAGACCAAAACCATAAAATGATTTCATAGGTACGTACATATGTATGTTATTATTGCGCAAAGAGTTTTAACACAGATGACACAAATCAAATGACCCAGATTGTACATATCAGCTCTATAGGGTAAAGATGTTGATGTTTATTTACACTCAATCAGCCAGCTCATGTTATGGTCGTCTGCTGTAGCTGCTATTCGTATATACAGTTGTTATAGGTACCCACATGATATTGCGGATTGCGGAACTCTATATCTTTCAATCAAATGATCGAATAGTAAAATTAAAATCGCGCCCATTCCGTACTTTATAAAAGAATCTATTTTTGTTCCGTCTGATGTAGGGTAACTCGTCGAGTAACTGGCGCTGTTTCGATCATTGATCCCATCTATGAATGTTTTTTTTTTTTTTCTTTTATTTGAAAACAATTTTAAATTTAATTTTTATTGGTGTTTACATTTTCATATAGGGCAATGACGACAGATGGTGGCACACGAGATAGCGTTAAGGTGATAATACCATGAACTATAAAAGTGTGAGTATCTAAATCTTATCGATGCGATATTGTTGCGTTTGTGGAATGATTAATGTTGACATAAGACATCGGGCTAAGTGGCATGAATTTTAATTCATATTGAAGCAATAAAATTGAGAAACTCATTCAGATATAATGTTCTTTGGAGGAGTAAATTTATATTAATTTAATTTTGTGTAGAGTTTTGATAAATAAGAAATAGATTATTGGATAAGCTTCAACACGTAAACACATAGAACATGCCTTAAAAATTAAGTGTCCTATTTTCGTCGATTACCTTCGGTGTATACCTACACTTTTATTTATTTTAAAGTTTTTGAAATATGTACAAGCGTAATACAATTTAATTATTCGAAAAGAAAATGTTATACAAAGAAATAAAATGCTGGCCTTGAACGAGTTATAAAATTGATCTGATAAGTCTGTTTTCAATTTGGGTTTTTTTTTAAAGCAAATCTTAATTTTAGTCTTGATAAAATAAATCTGCGTAGATTAAGACGTAAATTAACTTTGACAGCAACTTTCAAAAAGCAAAAGGTATTTCGTTTTTCATTTTTTTTTTTTTTTTTTTTTTTGAAGTTTGACGGAAAGGTAAATTGGTGTCAAACGATAAAACGAAATTGATTTTCAAATGAATGCATCAGCGCTACATGGGTAATTCGTTCGATTTTTAAAACGATTGCATCTTATACTGTGAGATTTAACTAATAGATTAATTTCGTATCTACTAGAATAATGATTTACATATTTAGATTAAGCTGGACGCCAACAACGACCAGCACTCTTAGTGGTTGTTCCACGACACAAACCCACCTTTCCCAGAACATCATCAACGCTAGGCTTCTTCCTGGCTTCCTCGAACCTAGTGCACACGCTTCCGGAAATCCGAAATTATGTCTGTACATTAGTGCACAGTGAAACGCACAATGAAGCTATTCAACCATCGATCAACCGGCGTTCGCCGACTACTTCGAAGGAAACTTCACACCGAACTCACTTCCTGACCAAACTTTCTTACAGGAAGTTGAGGCAACAGCTCAACAGCACTCAATCAATTTTAATAACATCAACCCAGAAAATTTAGAGGAGGTTGTAGAAATCATCGGCAATTCTAAGCCAAAAAAGTCTGCTGGACCAGATGGTGTCTCTTACTACATCCTGAAAAGATTGCAACATGCAATAATGATTTTCATCACAATCATTTTAAGCAACTGCATGAGCAACTGTTACTTCCCCCAGAAGTGGAAAACAGCAAAGATTGTGCCAATTGCGAAGAAAGGTGCTTCCAACCTAGTTTTCTACTACAGGTCGATATCACTTCTCAACAACATCAGCAAATTACTGGAAGAAGTAATCCTCCGAAGACTGAAGAAATTATGCAGTGAAAATTCCATCAACCCTGACATGCAATTTGGCTTTCGAGAAAAACACTCAACCTTGCATCCACTGCTAAAATTCCAACATGATATCAATACAGCCCTAAACAGTCATCGTGTTACCGTCGGATGCTTTCTGGATGTCGAGAAAGCATTCGGCCTAATCCACAAACTTCATTTTATGAAAGTACCTCCACCATTAATAAAAATTCTCTTTTCTTTAATATCTTTCAGGACATTTTTTGTCCAACTAGGTAACTGCCAATCAAACCTGAAGACCATCAGAGCTGGAGTCGCCCAAGGCTCAAAACTAGGCCCCTTCCTCTACAACTTGATGACTTCCGACCAACCTTCTTCAATTGGATGCGAGAACCTTCTGTATGCTGATGCCTCGCACACCTACTCCACATCAATGTCACCACTAATCGCTGTCCGAAAAATAGAACCCAACTTCAACAGACTCTTCCAATTCTACAAGAAATGGGGCATCCGGATCAACACTTCCAAATCGGAACTTGTCTGCTTCAGGAGACCTTCAACTGGTAGAGGCATTCGCACCGCAACAATTTGCAGAAATCTGGTCCTGCGACTCCCTGACGGATCCATCATAGCGCCAAAGCCAAACGTCAAGTACCTGGGAGTGCACTTCAACCAGTTGCTAAGGTTTAACCTGCACTCAAGAAATGTTTTGAAATAGGCCAGCTGCACCCGTTGCTCAAAAGAAGATCAGGTCTTAGCCAACCGACAAAGATATTAATCTACAAGCAGCTCCTGCGACCAGTGATCAGCTATTCCTTCCCAGTCTGGTTTTCTGTCTCGTAGACAGCTATGAAGGAACTTCAACTATTCGAAAGGAATATACTGAGGATCTACACTGGAATTTACTTCGACCGTCAACGACAGAAACAACACACAGGAACGAGCATCTCTACACAGAAGCGAATTAAATCCCACTAGACAAATATCTAGTTCTTTTAACCAAGAAACTACTGCGGAACATAATCAACCACCTGAATCAGCTTATGAGGATGACCACAGAACAACGACATCCCGAACCGAGAAACCTCGGTGTGATGGAAACTCTGGATGACAACGTAATCATGGACAACGAGGAAGTAGTCTCGTTCTACGCTGACATTGGGTCAGCCTACTACCGCGGCTAAACGCCATCCCTGCCAACAACCCTCAATAATCAACACTGACAACCAAGAATGAACACCCTGAAGACGAAAAAATCAACCAACCCTTTTTTTCGTCATGTAAATTTTAACGATTAACTTGCTGGTTATAAATCCTGATTACCTACATTCGACTTTTAATTTTTACATTTAAAATTATGAACGGAATCCAACTCACCATCAATAAGTATTGATTTACGAAGTCAGTGTATACAAATTTATCACTATTACAGGCGGTATGTACTCAATACATAACTACTAGTACGAGTTACAGTGAAATATGTAATAACTACATAATTATTCAAAACTCAACAGTCATCCATTTTTCATCTTTGTAAGTTTTATAATGAATACAAGCTAATTAAAATTTTGTTGCACAAGTATTCTGTGTCGTAAATTGATCCAATAGATGGTTGTTCTCTCCGTTCTTGGCAGAGTCCAAAAATATAATTTGTAGAGAGGACCGACACACTTAGAACATAAGTTGGTCAATTGTAATACCACACTGGATCATGGAGACTTTCTAATGGTTTAACCAATTGGATCGAGATAACCTGTGTCTAAATTTTGCCGATCACTAAGATCATTGTAGTAGAAATCTTCCAGATGGAGTCTATGTCTTTGGGAATAAACAGGACATGCACAGAGAAGGTGAGGGGTTGACTCCTCCTCTTCTTCGTCCACGTAGCTTCTACAGAAATCGTTTAAATAAATTCCACTCCGCGTTCCGTGCTTGTATATCAAATAGTGTCCTGATATAACACCTATTTCGAAGCATATGTGCGAGCTGCTTAAAGATATTAAACCTTTACAGACCTTCAGATCCAGCATTTGTCAAATCTGGTTTGTCGCCAAGCTGGTGGAGTTATTCTTCCACCTAAGGTTTGTTCTGTGTTTAGCATATGTTTACAAGTAGTGATGGGAGTACATATATTTGCCTTATTTGGCAATAAAAGTTTCGTTGTTCCACTTAACAATTTCCTGAAATGTCCAAGTGGTCATGGTGAATGTTAAACTGATGCGCCATCTCCATTTAAAACGATCGGCAGTTAAGGGCTGTTATTGAGCTGGTAGAGACAGAATCAAGAGATTTAATAGTTGCTCGGCTGTCCGAGAAGATGCGGATTTCTTTATTTGATATCAAGTTTTCCTTAAGCCAAGAGAGGACTTCATTAATCGCCACGAAAAGATAAACTTAAGTTTAGTCTGTTTGAGAATACACCTACACCAACCCCGTCATTAGTTTTTGATCCATCATCGGTGTAAAAATGGATTGAATCATCTTCCAGGAATGCCAAGTCCTCCCAGATTTCTCTTAAAGGGATGATTACCTGAAAGTTTTTATCAAATTGAATCTGAGGGATGGTGTAATCGGTGCTACTTGGAAGTGAACCGAATGAGTTCAAAATGACGGAAAGACACTCAGCCCTATCACGAATTCCATCGTAATAGGAAATTTGTTACGAATCCCGAAACAAACTATCACAGAACGGATTTGATGATAGCTTTTTTCGGGATTCGTAAAAGTTCCGATTACGATGGAATTTGTGATAGGGCTGATTATTGATCCACTGCGAGGTGGCTTTCAGACGAATAGCTGTGTTTTGCAGCCGTTTGTTTGCCGAATATATCGAGGGGCGTTAGGTGGAACAGAATGCCCGGTGCAGTGGAGGGAGTCGGGTGAATTACTCCGCCGATGGAAAGCCAAGCTGACCATTCGCTGGACCTTTCTTAGTATTGAACAATCAGCGTTCTTGCCTACAGGAGCTGCCCTCCTTATTGCCACGCCTCAATACGTTAGAATCGATCTGATTACCAAGATGTATAGCCAGTGAGAAATGCAGGGTTGGAGCACCCATTTATTCCCAATGGTCTTTTTGCATGAGAAGAGTGCCACTGTATTTTGCTTCGTAGGAGAATTTTAGTGGTATATCTTTATATTTTCTAGAGAAGAGGACAGCATCTGTTTTCTAAAGGCAAACATCCAGTTCACACCGATCGATCCAGTTTGTCAGCTAAAGCATTTTGTAAAAGATGTTTCAGGGAACTAGCATTTTTTCCTGATGTGACAATATCAATGTCATCCGCATAGGAATCACTCTGTAACTTTCCGCTTCCAGATATTTCAAAAGCTCATTCGTAAGAGCAGGCAATAGCACTCCATAGATCCGAGTTGAATGCTGAATCTTTCCATATGCGAGTTTATGAAGTAATGACATTAAGTGGCCAGAGTATCCGCCCTATCATTCAAAGAAGGCGAGATAGGACACCGCCTTGTGGCATACCTCTACTGACAGATCTTCTTGCGAAAAATATTTGAATTAATAATCCTGCTAGTTAGCATTTGATTGATTAATTCTCAAAGCAAACCTTCTACATTCGAACATGACAGTGGAAATATAAAAACATTATTAAAATCGCCCTGTATATCGAAATAGTCAACCTTAGTATACTCTTTATGATGGAGGGAGTATTCGATGGTTCTTACCAATCAGTCTCTCAAAAGTTTTGAGAATGAATGATTATAGACTAATAGGTCTGAGATCTTTTGGTTCTTCATGGGAACATTTGCCAGCTTTGGGTATAAATACAACTCCAACTTCTCTCCATAGCACAGGTATATGGACTAAATTTAGTCAGTTATTAAAGAGCAGAATAATAGGCTAGGATTGGCAGAATAATATCACTAGTCTTTTGGAGTTCGGCTGGTATAATGCCGTGTGGTCCTGCTGATTTGCATTTTTTGAAACTATTGATTGACCAGTGCAGTTGAGAGGATTTTTCTTAATCTTAATGCTTCGGAGGTTTAGTCTATGTCAACACAGGTACAGGGTATTAATACAGGTAAATATTTTGATTTGCAAAATTAATTTTAAATCGAAAAATACAAATTAATTTTATTGTCCAATGGAATGTAAAACTTTCTAAAATTGACATTTTGCGCTTCAGGGAATGTCCATTAATTTTCCCTTGATTCAAACTTCGGTCGTACAGAGATTCTTTCTTCGGCCGCACTACACGAATGTGGAAGACATAACCCAGCTTAATATATTTCCTTCAGACATTAAAAACCAGTGTTCATCGATATCTCCTTATAAATCCTCTCAAACATTCCTAAATGCTTGCACTGTACCCAAATATTTTAGAGCTATAGTAAAGTAACGTTTCTTAACTTTATTTCATAGGATATCAGACAGTAGATAAAATGGGGAACTTATTGTGTAACATGCCAACTTAAAAACCAAACTGTCTATTTGGAATAATATTACTATCCAGTCAACGTCTGGCTCTTGTAGCGTTAACATCTCGTTGTTGCCCGCTGTGTTATTTGCTCACTCTTAGTTTATTTATTCTCTTTTGACAGTGTACTGTCCCCCCCTTTCTTCATCTTCCCCAAAACCTTTTTTCCGATAACTTCGTGCTTAATCAATTCCTTACTTTCCCATAGTTTATTAACGGCATGGGCCCACCGGGGCCTAGACTAAATGCCGGGAATCAGTTCGACATTCTTTCTGACTTGTCATCTGAATCCCGTAAGGCAAAAAAAAATAAACGTGCACACTCTCCGGTTGAATTCCCAGAGTTACCCGTTGTGCGTAATGTAAAAAACCCTAAATTTGTAGTGATATCAGCGAAAAATGATGAGAGAAAACTTTCGTCTGTAAGTATTTTTGTATTAAGTAAATCAATTGATGCTATCAGCTCCGAATATGATAAAATATCATTATTAAAAGACGGTAGTATCCTTCTATTAGCTAGAAACCAACAAATTGCCGATAAATTCTTAAAAACAAGTATCTTAGCACAAGTACCCGTGACAGTTACTCTCCACAAACAACTGAATTCCTCTAAGGGCATCGTATTTGCGCCTTGGTTGAAAAATGTTAACGAAACAGAAATTATATCAGAAATGAAATCACAGGGAGTAACCGAAGTGTATAAGTTTACTAAGAAAATTAATGATAAAGTTGAACCCACCGGTCTGATAGTATTTACCTTTGATCTCTATCAAATTCCCGAAACGGTAGAAATTGGTTGGTACAAGGCTAAGGTTAAGGAATATGTTCCTTCGCCAATGAGATGCCATAATTGTCAACTACTGGGACATACTACAAAGAGGTGCACCAAACCAAAAGTTTGTGTCAATTGCAGCCTACCGCCACACGAACCTGAAAATTGTACAAGATTAATGTGCGCAAATTGCTTAGATAAGCACTCTTCATCCTCAAAAGAATGTTCCAAATTCATTCAAAATAAAGAAATATTAATTATAAAAACAAAAAACAAGTGCAGTATGGCTGCAGCGAGAGCCATATACAACTCACAACATCCAGAGAATATTTCTAAACCTATTTCTCTCGCCGAGCGAGTTAAAAAGTCAATTCCTAATAATACACCGATATCTCAAAATTTGCCTCTTCCCACAATCTCTTCCCAAGCTAAAAGTACCGATAACAAAACAGCACCACCACCACAAAATATCTACCAACCTCCAAAAACAAGTTCCATCCCACCAGTACCCCTCAGAAAACCATCCACATCACATACAACAGAAGAACAGTATGATCAAGAAATGCTCTCTCCCACAGTAAATCAAAAACATCTCTCAGACTCAATACAAACCAAACCAGCTTCTACTGATCTTGGTAAAAAATCTACCTCCTCGAACACAAATTATCTCCCCTCACTCTCAAATACTAATAATCTAACTCTCTCACAAAAAGAAAAAACTCTTACTTATCCTTTAAACACTAACTCTCACTTACCCAACTCTCTTAATAAAAATGAAAACACATAATAACATAACTTCGGAAACCTCAACGTCGATGGCCCCGCTTGCGGTGGGGAGCGCAGAGCTACCCACCACGAGTGGTAGAAACTGCGGTCTCCTCCGCAAGTGTGACCATCGACACTCAATAATTGAACACCAAAACAACAGACAACACAAAACATTTAATTACCTCAATATTTTACAATGGAACCTCAATGGTTTCATAAACAATTACGATGAACTCACCCTATTAATTAAAGAACGTAAATATGACATTATCTCGCTCCAAGAAACACATCTGGCTTATAACATTGACCCAATTAAACCTAAGGCCTATCTCGGGTACTTTATCAATCATTCGTACAATATAACTTCGGTACAAGGTATTGGTTTACTTATAAAAAATAATATTCCTCACGTACACAAACAAATTAATTCAAACATTCTATGTACTGCTGTACAAGTAGATGTGGGTATTAAAATTACAATTATTTGCGTTTACATCCTACCTGGCCAAACCTTTACCCAATCAGACTTAGATAACATAATTCGACAAGTGCATCCTCCATTTATATTTACTGGTGACGTAAACTCCTGGAGTCAGTTATGGGGTTCCCCAATAACTAACAAAAGAGGGTCAATCATTGAAGATTTCATAACGAAATCTGACCTAACAATACTCAATGATGGTACTCCAACGCACCTCTCAACTCATGGTACACTTACCCACGTTGATTTGTCATGTTGTTCATCTATCCTTTTTCCAAAAATAAAGTGGCACGTATCAAACGATCTGCACAACAGCGATCACTTTCCAATTAATATTTCACTGCGTCTCTCTCCAAAACCAGATACTGTCAAGCATATCCCAAGATATAAAACAGAATTGGCTTGTTGGGACTTATTCAAAAATAAAGTTCAATTAAACATAGCAAAACTACCTTTGTCCAACTGTATAAACAAAGAAGCTGCAATTCTCCTTAAGAGCATTCGCAGCGCGGCAAATGACTCCATTCCTCAAACATCCCCAATTACTTTTAATCGTATTGTGCCATGGTGGAACCTTGAACTCTCTAGGCTTAGAACTATAAAGTTTAAAACTTGGAGGATTTTCATGAAAAGCCCTACTCAAGTTAACCTCTTAGCCTATAAAAAAGCCAATGCTCTTTTTAGAAGAAATCTAAAAAGCAGCAAACTCAAAAGCTTTAACGACTTCACAAGCACAATTAACCCTAACACATCCACAAGCACAGCTTGGCAACGGATTAGAACCCTCACAGGCAACTCAACTTCTAATACCATATTAACCATAAACACTCCAACAGGCTCTATTACGAATCCTTATGAAATCTGCAATTTTTTTGCACACACTTGGTCAACTAACTCTAATGACTCAAACTTCCCAACGGCTTTTAATACGGAAAAAATCGCAACACTCAACTTGTTTCCACAACCTGCAAAAAACGCAGCGGCTCTTCGTATTGAGAATGATATCACTACAATTGAATTCGAAAGTTGCTTATCTAGGCTACAAGGTAAAACCCCAGGACGTGATAGAATTTCCTACCCTATGATAAAGAACCTTCCTAATTCAGCTAAGCAAAGGCTCATTTCGCTATATAACAACATCTTTAGTAAAGGTATCATACCGCAAAACTGGAAAACTGCTACCATTATTCCCATTCACAAGCCTAAACAAGATATTGCATGTGTAAATAGTTACCGCCCAATCTCTCTACTACCTTGTTTATCAAAGGTTTTAGAAAAAATAATCGCTAATAGGATATTATGGTATACGGAATTCAAAAAAGTTTTAAGTTCTAACCAAGTCGCTTTCAAACCAAAAAGAGGGTGCATTGATGCACTTCTTCATATCGACTTTACAGTTACAAATGCCCTTACAGCTCGCAACCATATCACGATCCTAGCTCTTGATTTTGAAAAGGCTTTCGATCATATCGGAATTCATCTTATCCTTAACAAATTGAGAGATTGGGGACTTGGTCCCAAAATCTTTCAATATATTAAATCCTTTCTTACGAACAGAAAATGTTGCATCAAAATTCGAAATATGTTCTCTAAAACTAAGCCACTTGATAATGGTATTCCGCAAGGATCACCTCTATCGGTAATTTGCTTTGCAATCGCTTTTAACCAAATAAGTAATTTAATTATGAAATATAAAGATCTAGATCACTGTATCTATGCAGATGACGTGTATATATTATGTAAATACAATGACCTAGATAAAACTAAATCCGTATTTTCTACTTTGCTTAATGAAATCAATCTATGGTCTTCTACCTCCGGTTCTAATCTCTCTTTAGAAAAATGCAAATTAATTCATATCTGCAGAAAACAAAACTGTACTAATCTAGAATTAATTATAAATAATACGAAAATAGAAGTAGTTACTAATTTAAATGTCCTAGGTCTTATCATAAACAACAAATATTATTGGAAACCCCATTGTACTTATCTTAAGAAAACATTAGCAGCAAGGCTTAATATTATAAAGTATCTCTCATCTAGTAGAAGCAATGTACATGTTAATTCTCTTTGCAACATATCTAAGATGCTAATTTTAAGTAAGATAGATTACGCTTTGTCCATCTACGGTTCATGCCCAAAATCAACGAAGAACATCGTCGCACCAACTTACCACCAAGCTGCTAGGAAAAGCCTTGGTGCTTTCCCAACCGCACCAATCAGAAACATTTTAGCTGAAGCTGGACTTCCAACTATTGACGAGCGATATTTTGAAATCATTGCCAAGCTCAACGTAAAATTCGTCTTTCAAACAGGTTCAGTTATAGACAAGGATATTTCCAAAGCAATTTCACACACACGCAGTAGAAGGATTCCACCTGCAATTCACCATATTCTTGAGTCTCGAAACAAACTACAATTATGCTTAACCAGAGCAGCAAAATTTACACCAACGCAACCACCATGGTCACTTCCCAAGGAATCAGTCATTCTCGATCTACAAGAATTACAAAAGAACAAAACTTGTAACACCATCTTTAGAGCTCGATTCCTGGAAATCTTAAATGATTTGACGGATAAGGGTTGGAACTTTGTTTACACAGACGGCTCTAAAACGGATTCAAACACCGCCTTTGCAGTCGTAGCCCAAAATGGTTCAATTATCACGCAAGGCATCCTTCCAAACATAGCCTCCATCTACACAACTGAAGCATTGGCTATCCTTGAAGCCTCTAAGAAATGTACTCTGAATAAAGGGAAATGGGCCATCTGCTCAGATAGTTTATCAGTACTAAAGGCCATCATTAACCCAAGAAACGACACTGATATCATAGCCAAAATCCGGGATACTCTCTCAAAAGCTAAGACAAAAATCAAACTCATCTGGACTCCAGGTCATGTGGGAATAAAGGGCAATGAACTAGCTGACGCAGCCGCAAACGCAGTACTTAAAGCCCCCACCTATACCTTCAATACTTTCTCTCGTCTTGACTTAAAGAGACATATCAATCTGGAGTGTCATAAAAATAAATTACTGGACTGGGAACACTATAAACATCACTATAGTTCTATTAACCCAATGAAAGTTCAGCCAAAATTTCCAACAGACATCACCAAATCCGACCTCAGAACATTCATTCGACTACGCCTTGGCCATACTGCATTCACTCATCAACACCTACTCAAAAAAGAACCTTCACCTACCTGCCCGAACTGTTTGAATTCCATAACTGTAACCCATATATTAAGCCCATGCTACTTATCTGGACATCCCCAACTTCAAGCCCACACTATCAACTCCAATTTCATGGATCTACTAAAAGAACCGAAACACAGCAATATTTTGAAAATTAAAGAAATTATCAACGATCTAAAAATATCTATTTAACAAATATATATTATTCCTAGAGCCGAAAGCCTTTGCTGCTGTTTGCTCTTCCTTTTATTAATAGCAATTTTTAATTGTATATTGATATATTAATAAATAAAAAATAAATAAAATATTACTATCCTTCAATTACTTAGAGTTAGAACCTTTATGGGAACCTTTTAACACAAAAAAGTTATGAAAATAGTTTACTGCAATGGAATTTGCGGAACTGTAGTAACCTTTTCCTTTTTGGAAACATTTCCAGAAAGTTTCTATTTTCTCAGTATTTAAGATTAAATTTATAACGAAAAATAGAACTCACCTCAACAAAATATTTCCTTTAAACTGTTTAAATCTCCGTCAGCAGCATTAAAATCTAGAAAAAAAAAAAAAAAAAAAACATCTCATTAATATGATTGCACAAAGTTTTTCATTTTCTAAATGAAAAATATTTAAAATTTTTCAAATGAAAAATGTTTTGCTTGAAAATATTTCATGAAAGTTTGAAATTCCAAATTTCCTGCCTCACAAAGTAAAACAGACTAGCATTTGTGTTCGAATCTCTAATCTGTGATTTTGAAAAAAAAAAATAATAATAAAACAAAATAAAAATCTAGAGCTAGTTATCTACATATACAGCAAAAGTATTTACGAAAAATAAAAACATCAAACCGTAATCGCAATTCCCCCAAAAAAGACCGCGCCCCTCCGGTCATTTATTGATTCAACTCGGAAGGGAAAAAAGTCCTTTTTTTTCTGGCTGCCCACAGGGAAAAAAATCCAATAAAGTTATTTTCGCCTAAATATCGCTCCAATAATACTACGGACTTTAATACTTTAATATTTATGGTGACCATACTCAATATTTTTGTTTTATTTCGAAATTTATAAAACACACATACATTAAATAATTATAATCCTTAACTGATTTAGCTTAAGATATATTAATAACTGAAATTCATATACATACATGCATAGATATAAAATTCTGTTAAAAAACATTTCATCCGAAAAAAAAAAAAATACACGACTGGATCTCACGAACTTGCTCTTATGTAAAAGTACTTTGGAATTAAAATACATTTTATAAATATAAAACATGGATTTAATAAGATAAAAACGTTCAAATGCATGGAATTGCCGTCTGATTTCCGGAAATGTATGAATTTATGCAAACAAAGTTTAAAAATCGTTTTATTATTAAAGTAATTTTTATATAAGAAATTTCGTTAAAATTTTTCGAGAACAAAATTTGGGATGCCAATTTTAAGTATTTACTTGTATAGATTTTAGGAAATAATTTCAAAAAATAATCGTTCACACGTTTTAAAGATATTCATCCCCATTATGGTTGTCAATTATCAATTGATAAAAAATGAAATTCGATATTTTATAACACAATTAAAAAAAGTTTTGGTCATTGATAATGGTGCTTACCGTTGTGAGCAGAAAGAAAATTGACTAATATTGTCAGATAGTTGGTAATTTCTTAAATAAAATTGAGTTTAGAAGTACAAAATTTCAATATTTATCAAATATCAATTGATAATTGACAACCATAATTGATTTTTCAAAAAAAAAAGGTTGAATTTTTTTTTTTTTTTTAAATCTCAAAAAATATTTTTTCGAATATTTTTATATACAATATTTTAAACTCAAGGGGGCTCGCTGAAAATTTTTGGTAAAAATCTTAAGAGGTTGATGAGAAAATCGAAAATCAAAAAAGGGGTTCTATGATAGGTACATTTAATAACATTTTGCTCCAAAATTTTGTTTGACCAAAATGTAGTCCATGACCATAATATCACACCTAATTTTTTTTTATCAAAATCGTTAGAGCCGTTTTCGAAATAAATAAGATTTTGTATTACGGGTGTATGGGGGGTACCTTTAGTTTTAGAGTTTACAAAATTTCAATTTCCCCTCTAGGGAATCACCGAAGACTCTTAAGTACCGAGTTTGAAGAAAATAGATCCAGTGGCTTAGGCTGTAGATCGGATTACAGACATACAGACAGACAGACGGAATTGTCGGACCCACTTTATTCCTCTTCGCTATCATCGTAATGTCAACTTTGATCAAAATTTCGAGTTCGATTTTTTTTTCCAAATGCAGAACTTGCCCTATAGTACCTACATATATGATTTAAGGGAAATAAATTAATAAGTTTTCGAACTTTGTTAACTTGTGGCTAGCTGAAATGAAAACAAATTTCATCTTAAATTTCATCTATGCTCTGAGTTGGTTCGCCATGTTCAAAATTCAATTGAGAAGTGATGTTTGACAGCATGTTTGACGAATGTCAAATATACACAGCTTGTCAAAAAAATAGGTGTGATTCAATTTTTGCTCACCACTGTTGTCTTTGACTGTTATTTTAGGAGCTAAGAAATGGCGTAAAGTACTCTGGAGTGACGAAACAAAAATTAATTTAATCTCATCGGATTCGGGGCGTTATGTCCGACGACCAAAAGGAAAGGACTATCACCCACGCTATACCAAAAAAAAAAACTATTAAAAACAGTGGAGGTAATATTATGGTCTGGGGCTGTTTTTCCTGGTATGGTGGGGGCCCTATATTCCGTATCAATAACATCCTGACTAAATACGGGTATAGGGACATTTTGGAAGATGTTATGCTCCCATTTGCCGAAGAGAATATGCTTCTCCGATGGAAGTTTCAACAAGATAATGATCCGAAACATACGCGGGTCTTGTGTGAGATTGGTTTCGAGAGAAAGAAGTCTCCATTGTTTCATGGCCAAGTCAATCCCCAGATCTCAACCCGATTGAGAACTTGTGGAATGAGCTTAAGAGAAAACCAGGAAGCCAATATTTTACACATGGGAATCAATTGTGGGATGCTGTTCAGAGGGAATGGTATTCTATACCCCAAGAAACATGTAAAAAGCTTGTAGAGTCAATGCCACGCCGACTTCAAAAAGTTTTGGATAATAATGGCGGACACTCGGGTTACTAGAAAAAGGTAATCGAAAATGATGATAAAACGCATCAAAATGTGTATACAAACGACCATTATTGATATTTTAGGAAGACGCACCTATTTTTTTGTCCAGCCGCAAATGTCCATACCGACGGTTTTGTTCTATAAAATGTATAATAACTTAATTTAAAAAGCGTTAAATGTTAATATTTTGTTAAATATTCATAGTCCAATAAAAACTATTGTTAAAATAATATTTAAATATGAAAACATATGAAAAAAATTAGTTTATATGAAAAAACAATAATTGGCTAGCTGTATATATCCATCAAATATTCACCCATATTCCACAAGTCGTATTTTGTCTCGTACTCGTAGTCGAACTCGAACTCGTTTCGTATCAAAATCGTTATTCTTCAAGTCGTATACGTTGCGTACGAGAAGCTTAAAAAAACAACGTATATTGTCGCCCGTAGTTAATTGTCAAAATCAATAAATTTGAATTAAAAAAGTCATTTGTTGTTTTTTCAATTAAATTATTTTATTTATAATAAAATTCTGATGAGCTCCATTGATTTGAAGTAGCTGTTCTTCTATTTCATTTGTTTTTTGTTTGTACGAGTGGTGTTACTGGCTTGTGAATCCTTGTTATATTCTTGGAATATTTCAGTTTCATCTTCAGCATTTATCGTGTCCATTACAGGAGGAGGCTGTAATTTAAATTTAAAATGTTAGCTATGCACTGCTCAAATTTGCTCTAGCATATGGTTGTAATTTCACCACCCCTGTGCCTTTAAATTGCTGCTTATGCAGATTCTGTTTTAACTAAATACTTTTGATCATTGCAGGCCTAAAGAGGCATGTATTACAATTTGTTAAATATTTCTTACTTTAAGACAAGATGGACCATTTCGGATGGGTGGCCCAAGGCTATTTAGTTTTATCAAAAGGTCCGCCCAAAACTGTTAAATATTTGCTCTGAGTTTTCCACTCTTCCTATGGCCCCTTGCTACCTCCAAATTTTCTTCCAATGCACAAACCAATGCCTCAAATTGAGAACAATTTTTTATTTTACTAAATATGAACGCGTTAATAACGTTGAGTCCAAATAAATAAACCAATCAAAATGTACTTTAAAAAATTTGGTGGTGCAACAGCTCGAAGTGAACCAGGATCTATAGTGACTTACAATTGTCAACCATTTCTGTGTGCGTGTTACCAGGAACGGAGGGGTCCTACAATTTTCTGCCGATTCCAAACGGCTAATGTGCAGCAATTTCCAAGACAAGAGATATACTCCTAGAGGATTTATCAGTTCCTTGCAAAGGCAGTACACTCCTGAAAAACTTTTTGCTGCGGCTGAGAATCGAACTACAGACCTTCCGCATGACAGTTTAACGCACTAACCATTGTGCCAAGAGGTACCAATGTACTTACATTAACTTTTTGTCCATTTTTATAAAAAAAAACAAGTCTCGTTTAGAAAATTGAACACGAGTAATAAAGTACACAAATACGACTTCAAGTAAATCGAATACGAGATTCGGAATAACGATCAAATATGAATAGTCGTATGCGATGTTTTGCGTTTCCCAATATTAGTATAAGTGAAGTCGAATGTACGACTCCTGGAATAGCAAAATACGACTATAGTCGAATACGAGTCATAAATACGAGTTTCAGAATATGGGTGATTGTGAAACAAATTTAAGAATGTGAACGAATGTGAACTAGTTTTGCAATAAATTAATTAAAGTTAAACTCACCAAATTCAATTTTAATATCTTAATTTATATGACACGAAATAATTGATTAAAACTTCACTGGAACCGAAATGAGTTCTGTAAATTCACAAATTACAGAAAATTGAAGAATTTCCCAACGAACACTTCTTTTTCCTGTTTTCTCTTCTATTTTCTCTTTTTCAAACATCGAGTTGTGACATTTCCAATGCAAAAGCATTTTGACGTTTTCTAAACGGCGTTCATAGGATGTGTTCGTTAGGTTTTCACCTAATATCAAACAAAATTTTTGGTAAATTTGTTTGTTTGTTTCTGAAATACATACATTACATACATACATATGTACATAGGATAATTTACAATCGATTTTGAAAATTTTCAACAAAATTATCTTTTTTGCTTAAAGCTTCAGAAGACTTACACTTGAATTTTAATTTGAGAAATAAATTATCGAGAAGAAAAATGAACATGTACTATACTAATTTGCCTAATTTACGACAAGAAAACGAGGAAACGCAGAACATTTTAGTTTGTTTAAGTTAAATCAATATTTTTCCTTATTTATTTATTTGACTTAAGATTGAAATAAAAATTCATTGATTTACTGATTTAAAATTAGAAAATATTTTGATATTTCACTTTGCCACATTAACTAGTGTATGTTTGATTTATTTATTTATTTATTGAAATAATTTACAAAATCAATTTTTCTTTAATCAACATTTACATTTAAATTGTATGTTTAATAGAGTGTGTCAAAGTGCTCAACTATGGTATTTTCAAATGTAATAGCTTTTTAAAGTTTCATTGCTTATCAAAATTAAATCATGCGTTTACAATTTTCATTTTATTTAATATCTTTGGCTCCCTCAAAAATAGGATGAAATCCAAAAAAAATTGATTTTTCGAGATTTTTGAAATAGGTGTTGTTTTAAATTGCACCGTGTGGATATAAAAAAATTAGATAAAATATTTTTAGGCTTTCAAGTCAAAAATAATTGCAAGGAAAGCTTATATTTGTTTAAATTGAACACTTGATAAAGAAGCTATTAAATAATAAAAGAAGGAAGAAAAATCATTTTTTTATGTAAGATCGTATTTTTTTTTTTTACAAAAAATAATTCTTCAAAATCAACGGAACCACCTACAATATCGTGGTATATCTTTTTGTAAAGACAAAAATTCTTTCTGTATTTTGTTAAGTTTTTTTTTTAGTATACGTAAAAAAAAAAAAAAAATGTACTGTAAATTAATTTTTTTTTTCAACTTCAACCCATTTGAGCGAGCCAAAGACGAACGATATCTTATTTTTTTTTTACATGTTCTTTAACCTCAGACCCTAATACAACTTTTGAGCACTATTACATTTAAAAATAAGAGTACTTTTTTGCGGCCATACAAAAGTGACACACCCTAATGTTTAAGTAAAATTGAGAAGAAAAAAATGTAGGAAAAAATGAGAATCAAATCATTTAGAAAAAAAAGACAATATTTCATTAAATAGGGCGTTTTATTATCTAAGGATCTATGTGGATCCGGATCTGGATTAATTTTTAACATGTATTACAAAAACAATTTGGAATCCTGTTCTCTATATGGATCTATTTTAAAGATCCAGAAATTAGTCCTTTTTCTGGCGAGTAGATGGCTTTTTATGGTAAGGTAGTGTAAACTACAGTGTAAAGAAAAAAGGCAAGAAAAAATTGAAAATCAACAAACATAAGCAAGAGAGAAATGAGCATACAACACAAATGTCACTATGATCCGTATCGTTTTATTTCCGAGGGTTAGTCTATACGGATCTTTGGCGATAATAAAACGCGGCTAATATTTGTTGAGCGGATGTGGCATCTTTAATATATTGAATTGATCGTACTTCAGATGGTTTAAAAATTTCGGCAAAGTTTTTAGCAATGTTATCTGATGATACATCAATTTGGCGAGACATAGACATTCGACAAGGACATGCTCAGATAAAGGTTGGCAAGTATCATTGCTGACCGCCCGTAGAAAGATTGCTCCTTTAAAGGGTGCTACAATACCTCGGCTTGAGCTATGCGCAAACGGAAAGTATCGTTTGACAATTAGAACATTGCATTGTTTAGTATCTCCAGCATTGTAATAATTTTGAGTGTTGAAATGTGCTTTTCCAACTATAATTCGAAGAAGTTTTAGGCTGTTTTCTCTGTTAAGAGACCAATTGTATGGGATACGCGTGTAAGCAGATTGATTTTTTCGTAGAAATCTTTCGCCAACTTTCAATAAATTCTTTTATATGGTCCTCAATAAATGTTCGGCGTAAAAGTTTGTCAAATTTGAGGTACTCTACAAAGTGGCAGTTGATAGCAGTTCTTGTGGCAAGATCTGTCTCCTCAGTTTTTTTGATTCCGAAATGTCCAGGTATCCATGCAAGCAGAATGTCTTTCTTTATTAGGGTATAAACATCTCCTTCTAACCTCCATAGAAGGACATTTATTTGTCTAATTTTTTAGACCCATGAAAATGCCAAGATTATCTGTTACAATCAACGAGCGGTTAGAGTATTTTTGAGGAACAGGTATGCCTTTATAAATTGCTGTTAGTTCTGCGATGTAGCTGTTTGAGGATTCTGGTAAGAGTCCTTGGTGAATAATAGATGTTTGCGCATTTGGTTGTATCTACCTGAATTACTGGATACGATCACCAATATTCCTTTTAGTGTGAACCGTCTGTCTAGAAGATTCTATTAGCGTTAGAGGCAGATATCATTTCTTCGTGAAGCATTCTGAAAATTTAGTCAGTAGTATTTTCTTTTTTTGAATTTTGCAAGCTGAGTGTTAATAGGAATAAAAATTTCTTTTCCAAGATGGTGGAGTATCTTCTAATATTTGCATATAATTTGATGAAAAAGAGCTCACATTGGAAACTAGATATATCATTTATATAAGCGCTTAGCTGTGTTTATCGCTATTTCAGCAGTCTTGAATAGAGGATGAGTTGAATCTGTAAGTGTTTTACTGATGAGATTGAATGCCCTTTGTTTTTCTCCTCCTTCCAATTTTAGAGCTTGTATTTTTGTGGCTCTTAAAGCTCTTAAGGCTGTTCGAAAACAATTGTTGATGGCTGAGTTAATGTTACTTGTATTTTTGATTGTAGTCCCCATTAAAGCAGTTATGATGTGTTGAAGGGTACCGGCAAATAGAGTTTTTGCTTTTTCGGCAGATTTGCAAGGCTCCTATTTTTGATGGAGAGAATACCGCACCAACTTATTTAGTCCAATTAAATATAGTTAAATTAGCTTTTTATAAAATATCGTTTAACTGGATAGGATCTACGGGGCAACATCGTAAATATTGTCGCCGTTAACTCCAATAAAGTCAAGACTCTGTAGCGGTTGGGAAAGTTTTACAACAATTGAATCAATATATCTATTATAGAAGACAACTGAAAGAGTGGTTTATTTAGAAGGTCCATGTATGCCATAATTAATGTAATATACAATTATTCAAATGTCATCATCATCATTCCAATTTTGCATAACTCTGGCACATAAATCAGGCTGAATTTGACCAATGGCATTGATTTTATTGGTTTTCATTGCAATGGTGGTTTATTGGCAAAGACCTGTAACTTAAGAAAATCCCATAAGAAGAAGTCTAATCTAGGTGAACAATTTACATCACCTCCGCGTGAGATAACCATGTTCGGAAAACGCTCGTGCAAAATGTCCATTCGGGCACGGGCTGTGTGGCACGTAGAGTCGTCCCATTGAAACAACACGTCGTCGGTATCCATATCGTCTAATTCAGGCGAAAATAAATTGGTTATCATCGACCGATAGCGCTCGCCGTTGACGGTGATGGCCTGTCCAACTACGTTTTCAAAGAAGTATGGAAGGATGATGTCCCGAAAATCCACACCACAAAGCTACTTTCTTAGGATGCATTGCAATTTCGTAAATCTCGTGTAGACTATGATCGTCCTCAATTCGACAATTTGGCTTGTTAGCGAGCATATTCATCCAGGTATGGGCCTCGTCGCTGAATATGATTTTTCAGACGAAAAACATGAAATGTTGCACGAAAAAAAAGACCCACTTTCATAAAGCAATTAAATAGTTTGCACATGTTGTGGAATAATATCCATGTTGATTTGATAAGACAGACTAAATAAATAATAGCTAATTTGACAATTGTAGCTTCAACAATATGGCCGCAAACGCCTGTCAAAGTTCTGAAATTACTTTTTGAAACCCTTTAATTACCTGCATAGAAGTTATTTTTTTGTTTGTTTCGAACTCTTCAACTTTTGGCCACCATCTTAGATTTTATGTTTAATATTTTCGTTCCAGTAAGTCTTACGAAAACAGTTGCATTGTGTATGGATTATGATACGATATTGGGCGTGGCTCAAAGGCGAGGTCTTTTAAGGTCATTTTGCATAACAAATTCGTAGACGTCTGTTATTGTGTGTGATGTGGTACTGTCTTGTTGAAATCACATATTCTGTTGGCCCAATTGATCCAATTCGAGGACAAGAAAGTTTTACAAAATGTTCCGATAGCGGTCACCTGTAACCTTTACAGTATTGTCTATGGCATCCTTAAAGAAAAGTGGCCCAATGACGTCGAAATGGCTCACCATACAGTTACTGTACCAAGGTGTATTGATTGATCTTTGGCGTATCAATTGAGCGCTTTCAGTGCCCCCATACCCGGACATTCAGCAACACAGCAGCAAGGCATCAATCTTTTCTCACATTGACTTACATCACACCCAGTATTTACTTTATGCAAATTTTCAAAGTTAAAATTTATACAACAAATGGTTGACTCACTCGGCACATGATTAACCCCAAAAAAAGTCACGGAACTTTGTCAGCGTATTTACAACTGAACAATTAATTAACTGAAATTTTTACTATTCTAAATACTCGTAGTTCCTGATTCTTTAGTTTTCATATTCATCGTCCTTTTTGGCCTAATGGTACTATTATGGACGAATTTGAAAACAGATCCTCGCAGAAACAACATACAAATTTTCGACAACATCTGACAATGCAAATTTCCCGCTAAAGCAGCCACAACAGGAACTTCTATGCTACCGAAATGTCAATAACGGACTGAGGACAGAAACCATCGTTGAATCCATTTTTTGCTGATACTGAGTTATTTGTAAGAACATTTCAAGTTTTCCGACGAGATCGACACTCCCTTTTGATGGGAGTAAGAACTACTCTCATTTGTTCCCTTGTTGATAATCGATTGATTTGCTATGCGTTAAAGTAAAAATATCACCTGGTTATGTTTATGTAGTTGCTCCACCCAGCTCTAATAATTAAATTTCTTTCGAAATCATGATTTGTGAGAAGACTGCTCAAACTGACGAATTTTTTTGGTTGGTTTTGAAACATAATGTGTATGGCAATATTTTAACAGAAGCGAATTGCAGCTCCGCTGTTTTCGTAAACTATTTTTTTTTAATGGCGACTGTCTGTCAGAAAAAAACTCATTTTTGAACATTTTGACTTTTTTATAAATAAGACACAAAAAAACTGATTGATTAAATGAAATGTATTTTGCCTTTTTTTTACCCATGCATGGTCACCCTAAATCGATATATTCCAGCGAGATAGTTATTCGTGTGGGCTGGTATGAGTATAGATATCTGTGTTTTGTATAAGTAATATATCTATAAATACCACAGTCGTATCCAATGAACATTAATAAAGGCATTTTTGGTCAACGGGCAATTTATCCAAACACTGCGTATCGATGTCTGTTACGATATAAGCTGATATCTCCATTAAGGAAATTAATAAAATAAAATATTCTCAACAAAAATAAAACGTGAATGGTAATTCGGAACGACCGGCCTTGAGGCTCTTGAAGACAAGGACAACAGTGTCCACACATTCAAACAAACCTAAAAAAAAAAAAAAAATATTGAACAAAGAAAGAAAGTTTCTTTCAATAAAAGGACACTTTTCGTGTAAGTGTCAAGGTCGTGTAAAGTGCGATTCAATCATAATCACCGCTTACCACATCCATCTCGTCCTTCGCACAAGCATCCATTTTCATCAATACCACCATATAGTAGACACAGAATGAGTATAGACTGACATATCTCCACATCTCCTTCTCGTGCGGGCCAAAATTACACAACTTCGAGGATGGCTAATGGTTTTAATGGAATCACAGGAGTAACCAAAGGTAAGAGGACACCGAAGCCGTAAAGTTCCCGGTTTGTAGGTGTCATTGTTGGACTTATCGGGGATTTACAAATTACGTCACTCACTCCACACTCCTAGGTAGGTAATCAAACTGTCACTCCATCAGTCCTTGAATCCTTAGATGATATCCTCGTTAAGAGGGATGTTTTTTTTTTTTGTTGCTATTGTGGGGAAAGGTACTACAAGCCTAATTTTGTTGGTAAGCATTTGCGATTCAGGAAATGGATTGCCTCATACTTTAGCCTGAGCAAGGACATGCGTGTGGCAGCGCCAGTTCATCACCCCCTTCAGAACGGCCCCATTTCTTGATCTGAAAACCAGCTTGACTTGTCAGATTATATAGGCGCATGCAATACGATGTATGACAATGCTTGAGAGTGTCGATTGATTTAAATGCACAGATTGTTCGAATGGACAGATGAAGATTATTGTGGAAGGAATGTGGGGGAGTCTGGATTTGCCACAGGGTTACTGGCATCAGAAAGTGTGCAATGTTCTGCGGGCCTAATGATGACCACGACGACGACGACGACGGTGAAGTGTAATCGATTACACACTTGAGGAAGCAGTCGTTATAGATATCTCTACACACCTATATTCTCGAAGACTGCATGCAGGAAGGAAAATGGTTTGCCGGGTCTCCGGTGTTATAGACAATTTGAAGACGAAGAGAACAATGTTAGTTGGTAAATGCTCGTACATACATATATCATGCCTAATGTTGGTATCTCGTATGTTTTATTTGAAGTCCTCTGGGGACTCAAACTGTTAAACGAGTCTAAATCGATGAAATTAATCGAATATTTAGTATTTCAGTCCCCAGGTGATGGCAAAAGTTATTACCTGCTATCTAGATTTTCCATATAGTTTTAGAAGTTAAACATGCCATAAATGGTGCTTGAGGATCACACTTAAATGGCCCATAAATGGACGTTTACATTATTTGACCAATTTGGAAATTGATAGACTTAGTACACGAGCACGCATTAAAGGTAACATGTGGCTTGTATTTTCTGTTGGTGGGGGTAGTTTTTGGTTCAATCGATAATTTTTTTTTTACATAAAAATAAAGTCGGGGAGTCCAAATATTGAACTTGTGACTGACGAAAACCTTAGTCCGTTTTTCTAATGAGATATTTGTTTTGATAAATATTTTAACAGTATTCCAGGAAGACGCATATGAAGCAAAAGTTGTCAACGGAATAGTAGAAAACAGGATTAAGAACGAAATTAAAATAGAGGAGAAGGCCAAAAGATCCAAAAAATGGCAAGGAATTGCCAGAACTTGCCAAATCAAACTACTTTTTGGGAACTACCTATGTATAACCAAGGTCGTTTCTTGAACTGTATCAGCTTAAGTAGGAAGAATCGGGATACCTCGCGGGTCACCGTAAACTAAGAATAGTGGCTTGAAAAACAGCCCCACATGCAGTTTCTGCAAAACTTGACAAAACGCCGGAACACATACTTGGCAAATGCCACTAATGCATCAATGAAACTAGTATCTGGAAGTGACTTATCCTGTCTGAAGATACTCCAGATAATCAAACTCATGAAAGTGATACACTACGAGGAAGAGCTGTAGGGTTAACAACTCATCTAGCTCTGGATGGAGGCCCAATAGACCTTTAGGTTGCAGTGCAAACCCCCTCTTAATATTCATTCATTCAAGGACTATGCCGTTCTTGATGAAGCATCACCCATTCTCATCCTTTATAAATGAACGAGCTTATCAGGAATTAAAAACTAGATGGTGGCCATACGAAGCCTTGATCTGAAAAGGTGTTTGAAGTTCCATGGTTTTTCTACAGGATCTGCTATAACGTGAATATATGGTCGCTAATGAACTTTCTTGATCTAGAGAACACACCTTTATCCAACTATTAGGTTGTTGACAAACGGCTTCAAGCGTTCACATGATTCGGCAAGTAAAATTTTGCAGGCGATGTTCAAAAGACTGATGCGCTTGTAGTTGGGTCCGGTCCAAATGATCTCCTCTCTTGTGGATCGAGTAAACAAGACTGAAGTTACATTCATCGGACAAGGCTGCAGTTCGAGCAGTTTTTTTTTTTAACTTACATATGTTAGGAATTGTCATCTAACGTTGTATAAGTTAAACTGAACAATCTGCCTTATAGTCGGAATTCGGATCGTCATGGCCGTTATACTTGAACATATAAATGAAGTGTCAGTACTTCTTAGATCGTGATCTGCTCATGCTCCTTCGTTTGACTTATGTGAAACTCTCTTCTGTTCGTAGAGCTCGTGAACTACTGTGATGTTGCTAGCCAGCGCCCGGCAGCTTGGAATGCTTTTTGAGAGTAAAGGGGCCCTTAGTGTCACTCTTAGGACGGACAACTAGATCAAGCACTCCTAATAGCCCTGAACTCAGAATGTTTCACCGACTTCAAACCCCGATGGGCAAAGTCTGGTTCCTAGGAAATCTAATCCAGACTACTCGGGAGTCATTGTTAAATACGTGGTTCAATTTGCAACTAGGAAACAGCTCCTCCGAACTATTCCAAACATGCACAAGTTGTTTCTTTCATCGACGGCAGATGGGAATGATCCTCATCACTTTTCTCACCAATTGCCTGATCAAAATGGTACATGTTTGTCGCAAGGTTGAGATGTACCTTCTTGACCGCCACGCGGTATCACAGAGAGCACGATTTTGTTTCCGAAAGGAAAATCGCAACTACTCCTGTTGGAACTGCAAGGTTAAAGGTCATTCATTTTTCGCATAATACCACCTCTCCGCAATGTCCTCGATGCTCGGGAAACGAGCCAAAGAGCAGTTTGAAGCCCCGTGAAAATTTCTCACTGGAGAAGAACCCGAAGTCCCAGTAAAACCATCTGCTATTCCTCCTCTCACACTCAGCAACCCTGTCTTCGTTCCAGACTCTGATGACGCTCCACCAAATACCCCTAGTCCCGCTCCCAGGATTATTAAACGAAAAACATCCTGCTCTATCGCCCACAACACCCGCAATGTCATTTCATGAATGTCTACAAAATTATTGAAACGTGCAGAAACGAATTTTCGGGAACCAGAACACCATTGTGTCGGCCAAAGTTACGAAGCTAAGGAGAAAGATTCGGGAAAGGATGGAGGAGTTCAGAGACATCGAAGCCACAACACTATGCAGCTCGGACGATCCGCGTCCTTGTTCAATGGTCATCGATTTTTGGGGAACCTATTTAAGGCTAACCAGATAGCGGGGCCAACATAAACTGTTTGGGCACATATGGCTTTGAATTTCTCTAAATCTTTCTCTAGACTTTCTTCCGAAGTGAAATCGGCGGATGGGAAACATCACGTCGTAGTAGGCAAGTCTACGCAGATTTTTTCAATAAGGGATGATGAAAACCATACCCTTTTATCTGGTTCCAACCTTGCAGCAAAAACTTTATTTTAACATCGATTTCTGGAGGGAGTTCGATATTGCTTCAGACTTGATTTCAGAAAGAAGTCGCTACAGTTACGTGCGTACAATTTGGCAGATCCCACTAGAGAAATTCTCTCGGGAAAAGACGAGGTTTTCTGTGTCCGACATGCTTCTATTGCAGTTTACTTTAATGCCCTTTGTTCTCCGTAATGCACCACAACTCATGAACAGACTAACGGTCAAAGTAGTACCATATCAGCTGCGGGAAAAAAATCTTTCCATATCTAGATGACCTATTGGTTAGTATCGAGTACGTTTGAGGAGAACGTCCAAGTGCTAGAGATTTTGGCGGGTCGGCTGAAGGAAGCGGGTCTAACGATCAAAGTCCAGAAGTCAAAGTTTTGTTTCAAGGAGTTGAAGTACCTTGGCTATGACGGATGCCTTAAAACGGATTTATAGAAGATGGCAGCAAGAACCCCCCCGTCCGACGAGCTAGGTTCACCAACGACTAGCACGTCACGCTGCCGTGGCATGGACCTGAGCCCCCTCTCCTTCCTCCAGCCATAATGAGCCTGTAACATGGAATTGTCATGGTAGTAAAGGCAGGAGAGGTTTTTTCAACCCTCGGTTCTGTTACAAGAGTTCAAACTTACACTGGCCAGGTTGCGCAGTAAAATTGTCACTCTGTACATGATCCAGGAAAATCGACCGCCACTCAGTCCATCCAATCACAATTCATGGTATTCGATTCAGGCCTGATTTAAGCTTAAGACTTATATGTTATATGCATAGTGAATGCATGTTGAAAAATTGAAGAAGAAAAATAATCGTCCGAAATCAAAATGACCATTCGGTAAGTATTGTTGGGACTTTGGGCCTATTTCCAGGTGCCAAGAGGAAGACTTGTAACTTCCAGCGTGTATTTCAAACATCGATACGAGAGAAGTTCTTCATTTTGACATTTTCATTCTATAGAGCTATCACAGGTTTTCAGTACGATTCATAATCCAATCACATCTACATTCTGCTGCACCTATGCAACTACTTATGCTAATGATCTCTTACAAGAGCACACTCTCCGTCACCAAGTGCATGATAACCGGCTTAGTAAATTGCCTCTGACAATCCTGACATGCGTTCACCTATTATTATCTATCCGATTTACATGCATCGTCTTTCCGGCATTGCATTTCAATATAACAGATTACAAAGATGTCACTCCTTCTTTCAATCAATCCGAGCAACTCAATGTTACTGTCTAGTGAACATAATACGAGTACGTTACAAATTACATAACCGAAGAATTAAAATTATAGCTTTTCCCTCGAAGCCACTATAAGTCCTTCAAAGTTGCAGCAGACACTCTGTACATACCCCATACTGGGAGACACATTAGGTATCTATTAAATATTTGCATTTCAATATATTTTGCTCTTCTTAAGCTGCAAGCACAATGCGACAGTTCATTGTAATGTCAAAGTAATCCAATTCAATGACAGAACGCATGAGTGGTTATTGATTTTTGTATTATTGAACTTTCTAAGCTGATTTCTAGGTGCATGCTGCTGCAAAGCTGCTCCTATCTTTATTTGTGTGTAATATGCTTGATTGCACTTGGGAAATTTAAAGGTTAATAACATTAACATCGATGGAAAAATGGCATTTTGTTAAATATTTTACAAGGTGGTGTTATAAACTGTAGAATGTTACGTTGAAAGAAAATCTTGAAACTCTCTTACATCATATACTCGTACGTATAGTAGAAGGTATTTCTTGGCCTCCTTATTTTCCGTTATTGTCTTCTTCGACCCTGTTCTAGTTTTGATTTTCGAAGGAAGGAAAGTAATCCTCTTTGCTTATTGCCTTTTTTGTGTATGTTTCTGATAAAAAGATTGCTTTTTACTGATGGCACAGTTTCTGTTATATTTTTTTTGTTTTTTTTTTTTTTTTTATTCGTTTCGTTAAGAAAAAATATTTAGGTTGTTTATGTTTTTTTTTCTTCGCTTCAATGTACAGAGTACAGATTCTTTTGATAATATCAGAAATGTTAACAATGCTTTTAGGTCAGAAAGGAATTTCAAAGAAATTTCCATCAAAGTCAATAGCCCAAGGAACAGTTTTGCTTGCATAAAATTATACCGTAATTTGATGGATAATTTTTGGGTTGGTAATAGGGGTTATCAAGCTCTATTTAAAATCTGATTGTCGTCGAATAGAAGGGATATGGCTATATGACAAATCTGGTCGGCTGCAAGAAGATCTTTGAGTAGAGGGACGCCGCAAGACGGTGTCCTATCGCCTCTTCTTTTTTTTTCATTTTTTTTTATAATTTACTCGCGCTCAAGGGTATTTTTTTAGAGACCCTTATAATGTTAAACACAGCACGGGCGATGGGGAAATTAGGAAGGGAGAGAAAGGAGGTGACGATGAACATTGGTTTTGAATGTTTGCAAATTGAAACGGCGCGGCGCGGCGAGGGAAAATTGTGCAAGGTAAGTTATTCCATAATCGTTTTGTGCGACTAAAAAACGAATCTCTATATTTGACGGTACGACCAAAGTTAGGCTCAAGGGTGAACTGGAGGAGCGTTCCTAGCGAAGCGGGTATCACGGGTGATAAAGGAGAGGAATGCAACTGGCTACTTCGAGTGAGTTTTGTTTGTGAAAGAAGCGATAAAACAGGGAAATACATGAAACATTCCGACAGTGTTCAAGAGATGGAAATGAATCCATGATAGCTCTCTTTCCTATCAGTTTTAACGCTCTGTTCTGAATTATATCCAATAAATGGAGAGACGATTGTGCAGCACCTGCCCAAAGGTATGAGTTATACTCGAGTTTTGGACGTATAAGCGCCTTATAAATTGTAGCCAGATCAGAAGGGGTGAAAAATTTCTTACATCGATGTAGAAATCCTAGACATTTAGCAGCATTTTTGGCGGTCTCGAGAAGGTGATCATTCCAGCGAAGATCGTCGTTAACACACATACCGAGTACTGAGAGCTTTTCGGTTTCTTCGATGCAAGTACCATTTAAGGACAATGGCATAGGGGGTATATTTTGCTTCAACGACAATAGACAGCATTGAGTTTTCGAAGCATTAAACTCCACACGGTTTTTTATACCCCATTTAACAATGCTGTAAAGATCGGAATTTAATGAACTTATCGATACCGTTGCAAATTCACATGGCAAATTTGCATGGTACAATCGAAGTAGTTCCGGTCTTAATTGAAATATTATGAAGTCTACCTTTGTGTTGCAGTTAAATAATGTTGATTATATTAATTTCATACTCATTTAATCACACTTGCGAATTTTGGTAGTTGCGACTAAAAAAAAAAGAGGTCGCAACCTATAATGATTTCTTGATATCAAAGAACGATTTTTGTATTCACATTTAAAATAATGGATTGTAGTTTCTTGCGACTGAATAATCGCGCGACTAAAAATGTCATTAAAAGTAAAGAATTTATCGCAAAACAGCTTATTTTTGTTCACGTTAAAACGTATGTCTTCTTATTGCGACAGATTGTAAATGTCATTGCTAGCCTTAAACTCATGGGTTCGATATTCTTGAAATTAAATAATCGCGCGATTAAAATCGCTAGTGTCTAACATTCACCAATGTAGGAAGTTTTACTTCGCCGATAAGTAAGAAGAGTTAAAGCTGGGCGACACGGCAGTCATTGCGATCTGCTTTCAATTCTATTCCAATTTTTTAAAGAGCCCTGAGCGACAAGATTTTGAAATGTTCGTCATTATCAACGGTGGGAATGACTGGAAACTTTTGTATTAATATATCAAGAAAGTGGTTTTTGGGATCATGGTATTTGAAAACACCTCTAAATGGTCATTATTTATTGAATAATAATAACGACGCGTGAATAAAAAAAATCGCAAAAAACAAAAGGTGTTTTAAAATCTACCTGTGAAAAAAATACAATAAAGTGACTACTTCGAAGCATATGAGTGCATTAATATTAAAAACTGTTTGTTGAATTTTTAGATAAACAAGTTGCAAAAATTTGCTAAAATCTCGATTTTTTTATCGCAAAAATTATGCAAAATCGCAAATGCTAGCTTAGCCTTATCATAACTAAAAAAATTATAGTTGCGAGAAGAAAAAAGTTTAAGGTTTACAATCTTTCGATCTTTCAGGTGAAAGAAATAACATATATGTATATGGTTTAAAATTAAATGGACACGTATGCGACTTAAAAATTGCAGCGAATTTTTAAAATGAAACTAAATTATATTTAAAGAATGTTTTTTTTTTTTTGTGGTTAAATTAAAAAGACCAAATGGAATGGAATTATCCTGCCCAATACATGGTATATGTAGTCCTTGTTTTCGATTTAAAAATCGCGCGACAGATAATCGAAGAAAAGTCACAAATGCATTTCGCCAAGCAAATATATCAACAAAAATATTTTTATTAATCATTATGATTGTTTTGAAGCATAAGCTTGCATTCACATCAAAACCTACATGTTGTATTTCATGCGATTAAATAGTCTTACTCATCAAGGGTCTTAAGCGGCCTGCGATTCATGAAAGTTCGGTGCCTCTACGAATAATCACGATTTTTAATTTCAAGACAAAATCGCATTATTAATAAATCACTTAAAAAAGAACAAATAAGGTAAACGCACATGTTACCAAGAAATCATACTAGTTTCCGAAAAACAGGACAAAATCGCACAATTAATTTATCGGAAAATCAAGAACACATAAGTTAAACGATCATTTTACAAAGAAATCATACTGGTTTGCGACAAATTTTAGTGGTCGCAACAAAACGTAAAATTTCAAGTGTGTCTTAGCCTTAAGCAGAAATTGCTTTTGAATAGAACACCTATTAATCTACATCTCTAAGGCTATTGGATTCATGAAGGTTGGTGCCTCTGCCAATGATCACGGTTTTTTTTTTAATCGCACGAAAAAATCGCACGATTAATCCACTGGAAAATTGAGAACACATAAGTTCAACGCACATTTTACAAAGAAATCAATGATCACGGTTTTTTTTAATCGCAAGAAAAAATCGCACGATTAATTCACCGGAAAATTAAGGACACATAAGTTAAACGTACATTTTACAAAGAAATCATACTGGTTTGCGGCAATTTTTTCTGGTCGTCACAAAACATAAAATCGCAAGTGTGTCGTCCTTAGCCTTGAGCAGAAAAAGCCTTTGAATAGAACCCCTATTAATCTACATCTCTCAGAGTATTAGATTTAACGGGAAATACATGCCGATTTTGAAAAACTAATGAAGCCTAAATACTTTTTTTTCTGCGATTTTGTACGAATCGCACAATCCTGTCAAAAGTTACTGGCTATTCTAAAGGTGTCATCAAATAGTAGAACTTTGAAATTTTTTCAAGTGATTCGTTCCCAAAATAAATGAAAAATTTTTCAGAACTATAACTTTGAATTCACCATAAAGTTAGAAATACCATATGCTCTACAATTTTTCTTATGTGAAAAATTACGGCAAGCTTTTTTAGAGAACGATAAAAATTCTAAAAAAAAAACATAAGAAGGACATAATTTCGAAAACAATCGCGAAGCATAAAAGATATGAATCTATAAATCACAGATAATTTCATTTCATTTAACTTAGCTTTTGATAAGTGAACCGTCTAACCAACAGCTCTAAGAAATATGAATGATGACCCCAGGGTCATCATGGCGTCCTAGACTTGAACTTTTCTAATAGCTTTTTTCAGAAATGAACAAAAAAAATCACCTTTCCTTCATAACGTCGAATGTCTGGGTTATACCTATTAAGGAGGATACTGGTTTTTCCTTTCAGCTTTTCATGACTTTATCCATCACCATTTGACCTCCCTCAAAATTCGTCAAAACCAAGAACTTTTGATCAGTAGACAAAACATAAAACCTGATTTTTTAAATATTTCACTCGAACTTTGCAGATAAAATGTAGCTCAATAAATAACAATTACCATAAGATAATTTTTTGCCTTAAACGTTTTTGCTAACCACAGAAGCAAACTTAGGAACTTCCTTGAGTTCTTGTGGAAAGCTTAGCGTCTGTTGCCTTCCTATGTCGTGTTTAATTTTTTTCATTTTCTCTATTACAACTTAGTAATGCATGAAATGTTTTGAAAGTAAAAAAACCTGAAAAGTAATCCTAGATAATTTGAGATGTGCTCTGTAAACGAAAGCTAAGAGATTTGTCATCACCATCATTACATAATTCAGTGAACTTTAAAGTAACACACAGGGCCGGTTCTTCGATAGTGGACAGCGCCTCAGTGAATCAGCACATTAATAAAAAAAAAAATTTCAACAAATACAAGTAAGCTGCGAAATATTTTCACAAAGATCAAACTAAAATTGTCGATCTTAAGCAATTAATAAAAGCTATGATCACTAAGCTTAAGCTTTAATCAAAGAAAAAGCTTTTACATTTATTTTGATTCATTCACAAGACCAATTAACTCGACGATCTTGCTCTTGGACACAAAATCAAGCTACAAATTACAGCTAGCTTTTAATATAGTGGTACAGAAATTATTGGTTTTTGGAATTATAGCTTATTATTCTAAATTAAGCTTTTTCCAAACTCACCAATAAAAGCTTTAGGTGAAAAATTGAAATGAGCTTTTATTTTTTTTTTCTAATGTTTTGAGAAAAAAAATTCCTAGAATAAAACTATACCGTACTAGGCTTCTGCAGAGGAAGCGTTTCGCTTGAAATATTTGTTATACAGCGAAGATTCGTCTGAGCTTTTAAATTTTTGGAAATGTAGCGTCTGGTCATAGATAAAACACCGATAGTGTTCGTAATCAATGGCAAACATTTTTGAAATGTATCCGAAATGTTCAATTAATACTTGAAACTGACTGACATTGTTGAACGGCCAGCGCAGATTTACATCTTAGGTGCTATAGTTTAGGCCTCGTGTCAACTTGTCTAAGGTGAGGTACACACAATTTGTCTACAAGTGCAATAACCGTCTGTAACGAGACGCTTTGTGTGCCAAACTTTTGTTTAAAAATTCAAAATTTAGACGATTTAAGTGATGGACATTGATATTTCGTTAAGTCTAAAAGATATCAAGCACACTCAGATGGAGCCCGTGTAACCAGTACACTTTGTCCAAAGTGACAACAAGGCCCTGAAGTTTTTTTTTTTTTTTTTGTTAAAAATTTCTACTTTATTTTTTCACAACTTCTTGGTGCAAATTATATACACCAGCGGCAGAGCCATCATCCATTAAATTGACTTATTGTTTCCGTATAATTGGTATGCTCTTGATAGTACTCCGAAAGTTGCAAAAACACGAAACCATTTAACAGTGGTGCTGTTCTTGTGTGAATTTCATTTCACAGAGACTTAGATACTCTATCTTATGTATGTGCTCGAAGAAAAAACAAAAAAAAAAAAAAACTATCCCAGAGATTGTCTGTTTTGTACCGCATGGGTGGTTCTTGGAGCTCTGTTGCAGCAACTACAGCACTATTGTTAACTGATGTCTGTTCCAACTATGTATACACAGAAGCAGATTCTGAACTCAACAAGGTACTCGACCGGGGTTATTGTTCCAATTTTTTAAAGTGGAAATCGTTTTTTCTTTTTTTTCATTTCTCTAACCGAAATCGTCTTTAGAGATTTTCGACTATGGGTGTTCGTGTGCATACAGGAAGTCATTTTCATAAACGGGACACGTTAGGCATCATTTAACTATGTGCTTCACAGGGTTTCTTAAATAAAATGTAGATATGCATGCACATTTAAGTTATTCGTGTTAATTTGGTATAGTTATGGTGACCATATTCTTCTTTTTTTAAAATTAATTGGATCATTTAGTTTAATTTACATTTTATGATGGGTTAACTTTTCTTTCTATTAAAACTTATCTAGTCAAAACCGAGTCCTTATTACTTTTTTTTTTTTTTAATTTTCACGCACTAAGGAAATTATGAATACCCTTGAAATGTTTGAGCTCAGTTCGAGCGTTTTAGGAAAATTGGAGAGGATTTAAAAGGATATACCGATGCACATTGGTTTTGAATGTCTGAATATTACATTGGGAGAGAAATATAGAATCGGGTTAAGCATTCCGCATTCGCGTAGTGCCGCTAAAGAAAAAAATCAAAACAAATAAATGTATTAGAAGTTTCAGACAAAAGATCATCAATGAATATCAGAAAGAAGGTGGGAGGCAAAACGGAGCCCTGTGGCACACGGAACGAACGGCGAAAAAACTATTTGCACATAAAATGCAAAAAAAAAAGCTAACACTATGCTAGTTCGATCTTAAGCAATTAATAAAAGCTATGATCACTAAGCTTAAGCTTTAATCAAAGAAAAAGCTTTTACATTTATTTTGATTCATTCACAAGACCAATTAACTCGACGATCTTGCTCTTGGACACAAAATCAAGCTACAAATTACAGCTAGCTTTTAATATAGTGGTACAGAAATTATTGGTTTTTGGAATTATAGCTTATTATTCTAAATTAAGCTTTTTCCAAACTCACCAATAAAAGCTTTAGGTGAAAAATTGAAATGAGCTTTTATTTTTTTTTTCTAATGTTTTGAGAAAAAAAATTCCTAGAATAAAACTATACCGTACTAGGCTTCTGCAGAGGAAGCGTTTCGCTTGAAATATTTGTTATACAGCGAAGATTCGTCTGAGCTTTTAAATTTTTGGAAATGTAGCGTCTGGTCATAGATAAAACACCGATAGTGTTCGTAATCAATGGCAAACATTTTTGAAATGTATCCGAAATGTTCAATTAATACTTGAAACTGACTGACATTGTTGAACGGCCAGCGCAGATTTACATCTTAGGTGCTATAGTTTAGGCCTCGTGTCAACTTGTCTAAGGTGAGGTACACACAATTTGTCTACAAGTGCAATAACCGTCTGTAACGAGACGCTTTGTGTGCCAAACTTTTGTTTAAAAATTCAAAATTTAGACGATTTAAGTGATGGACATTGATATTTCGTTAAGTCTAAAAGATATCAAGCACACTCAGATGGAGCCCGTGTAACCAGTACACTTTGTCCAAAGTGACAACAAGGCCCTGAAGTTTTTTTTTTTTTTTTTGTTAAAAATTTCTACTTTATTTTTTCACAACTTCTTGGTGCAAATTATATACACCAGCGGCAGAGCCATCATCCATTAAATTGACTTATTGTTTCCGTATAATTGGTATGCTCTTGATAGTACTCCGAAAGTTGCAAAAACACGAAACCATTTAACAGTGGTGCTGTTCTTGTGTGAATTTCATTTCACAGAGACTTAGATACTCTATCTTATGTATGTGCTCGAAGAAAAAACAAAAAAAAAAAAAAACTATCCCAGAGATTGTCTGTTTTGTACCGCATGGGTGGTTCTTGGAGCTCTGTTGCAGCAACTACAGCACTATTGTTAACTGATGTCTGTTCCAACTATGTATACACAGAAGCAGATTCTGAACTCAACAAGGTACTCGACCGGGGTTATTGTTCCAATTTTTTAAAGTGGAAATCGTTTTTTCTTTTTTTTCATTTCTCTAACCGAAATCGTCTTTAGAGATTTTCGACTATGGGTGTTCGTGTGCATACAGGAAGTCATTTTCATAAACGGGACACGTTAGGCATCATTTAACTATGTGCTTCACAGGGTTTCTTAAATAAAATGTAGATATGCATGCACATTTAAGTTATTCGTGTTAATTTGGTATAGTTATGGTGACCATATTCTTCTTTTTTTAAAATTAATTGGATCATTTAGTTTAATTTACATTTTATGATGGGTTAACTTTTCTTTCTATTAAAACTTATCTAGTCAAAACCGAGTCCTTATTACTTTTTTTTTTTTTTAATTTTCACGCACTAAGGAAATTATGAATACCCTTGAAATGTTTGAGCTCAGTTCGAGCGTTTTAGGAAAATTGGAGAGGATTTAAAAGGATATACCGATGCACATTGGTTTTGAATGTCTGAATATTACATTGGGAGAGAAATATAGAATCGGGTTAAGCATTCCGCATTCGCGTAGTGCCGCTAAAGAAAAAAATCAAAACAAATAAATGTATTAGAAGTTTCAGACAAAAGATCATCAATGAATATCAGAAAGAAGGTGGGAGGCAAAACGGAGCCCTGTGGCACACGGAACGAACGGCGAAAAAACTATTTGCACATAAAATGCAAAAAAAAAAGCTAACACTATGCTAGTTCTGGCTGTGGATTTTTCAGAGAAATCCAATCAGCTTATCCGAAAATTCCTTTTTTTATTTCCTCAAACCAATTTTTTTTTAAGTTATTGTCATCGTACTTCAGAAAAACGTTTCACTTTCAGATTGACAATCCGGAAGAACTGTTACGATTTCAGATGCGAAAGAAAACAAATTCGAAATACTAATTCGCACTTGGTTCCAAGGCTTGTCCTCAAAGACATTCCTTATGTAAGCTTACTACAAAAAGCCAATTAGCTTGCAGCACAATTTGCGTTAATTCGTCGCTCAAAGATCTAGATATGCACAAGTCCACTTTTCCGGATGTGAACCCCCCCATTGTTCTTCAATGCTGGCAAAACCATTGCGTAAGCTTTTCCATCTGTCCTATTTAGCTCCTCTCATTCCGAGTGAATGGAAAACAGCATTTGTCTAAACTGTCCCTAAAAAGGCAAATCGTCTTCTCCCTTCTAACTATCGTTCAACCACACTTACATTCCTTCTTTCCAAGGTCATGAAAACGCTTATAAATTATTAGCTAAAGAAATACTTGTGAGAACGAAAGTTTCTCAAAACCGGGCAGTATGGCTTTCGTAGCATTAGGTTCAATGGTGATCTGATGGTATACCTCACCGAGCTGTAAAACCAGTCCTTACCTCATTTTGGAGAAAGTAAGATTATTGTGCTTGATATTTCAAAGGCGTTTGATAGAGTTTGGCATCAAGCTTACTTATCGAAAATGTATGCATTTGGTATTAATAAATCTTTTCTTCGTTAAATTATAAATTACCATTCAGACCGCCCAATACAAGTCGTATTGGATGATATCAAGTCTGAAATTCATAAAATAAATGTTGGTGAGCCACAGGGCTGCATATTGTCTCCGACTTTCTTCCTAATTTTTATAAACGATCTCCTTTTTTGCTGACGACATCACTCTCAGTTTCTCATATTCGTTTCCAGATTCACGTCCTTGCTCTTCGGGTTTGGATTAAGAACAGCAGCATATGATTAGCTCATTAAATTCTGATCTTGACAGCATTGACCGTTAAAGCGGAATCCTCCACTTATGCCATTATGCATGAGTGGCCCCGAACAGCTCTCAGTTCTTATTATGTGTATCACAGACCACATTGTGTGGAATGGCCACATATTCGACGTTTCCAAAAACGCTGCTAAGGGTTTAGGGTTTCTCCGACGATGCAAGAAAGTTTTTTCAACTCTTCTGATCTGGACTCGAGTACAATTCACAATGTTTCATGTCTTCATTTTTTTATTTCTATTTTTATAGACAATGTTCTAGTGAAAAAGCCAGACAGTTGTATTCCACCCCTTCCTCCGCCCCGAGCACCATGCTGCTAGTCATCAAAGGCAAGCGTTCTAGGGTCGGCGATGGTTTAGTCTTTAAATTGGTGGTTCAATCTTCCATATCGCCCTGAATCTGCTAGGCTAGGGTTCTTAGACCTTCTTGGATAAAGCATTGTTGTCTATTCGCTCTGCGTGCTCTAATAGCCAATTAAGTTGGCGTGTTTTGGCTTTCTGAACTACATCCACACCTAAGAGTTCGCGGTTCTCGCCCACTTGCCCATGCACGCCCATGACTTAAAACAGGACTGGCATTAAAAGGGTTTTGTTGAGCATACTCTTCGTCTTACACGTAAAGGGCTTTGAACCCTTTGAATAAAATCTTATATGCGACGTTAAGCTACTTCTTGCAGAACTTAGAATCACCTTTTTTGTAGATGGGGAATATGGAGCTGATAGTCCGGTCATAGGGCATACTCGTATTTCTTTAATGATTTGATGCATGTCACCCTACCAAAGCATCACCTCTGTATTTAAAGAGCTCTATACAGATCCTGCGATCTTGTTGTTCTTAAGCTTAACGTACCTCGTCTATAAAAAAGTAGTAGAACTAGTTTTTCACTGATTGGAAGTGAGTTTTCTGCTTGCCCTATCAATCACTCTGTATGTTTCCCAGTTAGCAACTGCTAGACATCCTGCTATATTTACAATTCCTTGTGGTTCGATGCCTAGGTTACCTTCTCTGTGTGAGTCTTCTCTCAATGAGCCTGCGTTACGGTCTTAAAACTGGAAGCCAGTTGCTTGGCTTTTTTATAAAAGTGTTAGAGTGTTATTTCGATCGCGAGACTCTTCGATCTTCTTGAGCTGGGAAAATTTCTACGCAATCTTCTCCTATTACCATATTTCCAAGAATTTCTAGATCTCCATTCACACGAGCAGTCTTTTTTTTATGGTAAATAAAACCGCTCAATCAAACTAAATTTAAGTGTTTTCAAGAACTTACATAGTTTTCAAGTACAGAGCATATGGTCACCACATTAGCAGTCCACTTTCCTGCCTATAAATCCTTTAAACATCATCCTTTGAAGCTAAATAAATGTGTTGGTTTAACCAAATTCGGGGCTTAATTAACACTTTCAGTTTCATGGTGCTAATGTGACGGAAGCGGAAAATGAAGAACCCTCCACACTCTTTCCATATAATATTACGTACGTACATTGTACATGTGTATGTATGAATGGAATTGATATTTTTCAGATAGATTAAAATCGCTTAAGTAGTTTTCTACTGTTTCTTTTTTTTTGTTTTTGGAAATTACCGTCCTAAAGAGGGGAAGTTGACGAGGAAAGGATTATGTGTGAATGGGCAATTTAGAGAAGCCCTATTGATAGTGAATAGTTGTTGGTTTTTCTTTATTTTTTTTTTGTTGTCTTCAAAATCTTTGATATTCATTGTTGCTGGCTTTCTGGCATAAAAGTCTAAGAAGTCGTAGGTATTATACAGCGGCGGGGATAAATGTAAAGAATTTGTATTTTATTTCCTGACGATTTTCTTCATCAATTAAGTATTGGATTTCCGTGGAATTTCATTACGTAAGCTTATTTTTTTATATATATGTAGTCTGGACTTAACAAGCTTACCTACCTTAACTTATACATCGTCTGAAGTCTGAAAAAGTGCCGGGGGTTTGGTGTATGTATAAATATGTATATATAAACAAAGTCCAAACTAATTTCCTTAGGTATATACTATTAATTAAGTTAAGTTTACAAATTGGTCGCTTTAGCGTTTTGTTAACAGACAAACTTTTGTTAAATCATTAGGTTGATGAGTGTTTTATTACTGAAAAGTCGACGACCCCTGGAAAATTCATCGATCAGCCAACCGCAATGGCTTGGTCCTTGAACCGGGGCGGGGTGCGATCTTTCATGGTGGGTCGAACATGGGACTTAGGATTAGAAGACTATCTTGAATTAAGCATTTTTATACAATCATTGGACTTAATTTGGTAGTGCAATAGCTCGAAGAGAATAACGACCTAGTGACTTACAACTCTCAACCATTCCTGTTTGCGTGTTACCAGCAATGGAGGGGACCTTGAATTTTCTGCCGATTCCGAACGGCTAATGAGCAGCACTTTTCATGACAAGAGATACTTCTAGGGATTTGTCAATTCCTTGCAAGAGGCAATACACCCCTTGCACTGGCTGAGAATCACTCCCAAGACCTTTTGCATGACAGTCCATCGTACTATTATGCCAAGGGGTACTACCAAATCATTGGATACGAAACCATTAATTTCGTGAAGCCGAATTAACAGTGGTTTCCTAGGGTCATTCTTCATCGGAACTGTACGAAGATGTAATTCTTAGTATATGCCATGCACCCTTTAACTACTTCGAAGTTGTTGCTTTTAATAATGACGTTTTGTTCTATCTGTTGGACAGGTGTTTATTTTAGTTTTCTTCAAGACCAACCAGTTTCGCCTGTTCCTCAATGGCCTTTCAGAACTCTATTATGGAACATTGATAACACCCGATGATGTCCATGAAGTCCGCATATTCTAATAGTTGAATAGATTTTTCATTCGGAAGTAAAATCTAGGCTCCACACTATCTGCTCCAAAACAAGATTGAAGAAATCACATGAAAGGGCATCTCCCTTGCTGAAACTCCTTTGATATTCTTTCCGCCCGTACATGGCTTCCGAATTTGAAGAATTTCATTGGTAAGCCATCAGAACTTGCGAACTTGTTGTTCTTGAGCTTTAAAATGTAGCTAACCCTATTTCAATAATGGGTTATTCGCTTGCCTTATAAGACACTCTTCATTTACCAATTGCTGGAAATGCTGCTTGAAGACATATATGTTATCATCCCCTGTGGTTCGGTCATTAGGTAATATTACAAAATAAAAATAAATTTGAGACGCAACACACGTAGAAAACCAGGGCCTTGTGACTTACCAATTCCCTACTATTTCGTTGTCAGCAAAAATGAAAGGCACATAAAATTTTCTGTTGAGTTTTTCGACCACTGGCAGTCTAGCTCTGTGAACCAATTAGCTCTGAAGTGCGCCATTTTCATACCATAACGCGTATGAATTGATATGGGAAATTGTGGACACTCACGGAGTCATCGAGTTTGGAATAAGTTAAAAAATATGAAAGGATTTAGAAGGATTTGATGTCTCTTATTGTGTGTTTGCTTTAGCAAAATCATCCAAAAATTGGATATCTCACTCAACAGGACCACCACATTCATCTGAAACCATCTACACTGTGCCAAGCTAGGTAGTTTGTTGACTGGTGATGAAAAACTAGCCAATCCGATTTAGTGATCATCCGGCCCCCGCACCGTTAACCTCTCTCAAAGCCCTCAGTCCGCTAGCTCGGGATCTAAGGAGTCAAACGGAGGGCTCGGCACAGAAGCAATTTTTTCGTCTCGTTGAGAAAAGAGATTAAGTCTTTCATCTTCATTTCCCAAAGTTCGTCAATGTCGTCAAAAAATGTCCTTCCTAATGATTTTGCTCTAAATTTGTTCAGAGCAGAGGAAATGGAGAATTGTATCCTTTACCGCTGGTCCACACGGCTATGACAGTGAGTGTTGTGAGGAATGCCTAGCTTTGCTGCATGTTCTCCTATCGGCCAGTTTTCGCTACAGGTAGCTACGATCCTGGCTATGTCTTGCCTGAATCTGCATATCAGACCAAGTGTTCGGGATTTATTATAGGTCAGCCAAATCTCTATCTATAATGTAGTTAGTAAAACTGCACCTCCTACGGTTTGATTCGCTAAGAAAATTGAGACAATATTTCACTTCATAACTCCTAGCTGAATGTTGACTCTATCCAAAAGTGACTGATGAAGGGCTGATCCTTGCCTGACCAGCTAGAGGCTAGAAAGTTAGTCCCAGCTGTGCTTAGCTGTGCTGGACCAAATTGTAGAATGATGTACTAGAATTAATGGCTTTAACAACCGCCTGAATATCTGTGATAACATCAGTATTCTGGTTCTAGTTTGGATCTTGTTTGAGGACCTTGCATTCTTCCCTGATAGCCAGTAATTCAGCTTGAAAAACACCAGCAAAGTGGGGTAGCCCAAAGCGACCTAGATATATACATATATCTAGTCACAGAGAAGATCCCTGGAATAACACCACACTCCATCTTTGAGCCATCCGTAAAGAGAGTTGTGTCAAAGTCTTTTGTCACGACCAAAGGTCGACGTCTTCATCCCAGTCCTTTCATGATGGGAAGATATTTTTAAAATCTTTTATGAAGCCCATTTTAGTGGTGCAGTGGGAGTCAATAAGATCTCTATTGGAATCAACTCTTTAATATTGCTGTGGCCATAATGTTTCGTTTGATTCCTATAGTCTGCGTATTCTTTTCTCGTAAATGAAGGCATTCCAAAAAGCGCTCTTATCCAACTGTATTCGTGACTTAACTTGATAATCTGATGAATGAATTTGTTTTTCTATTCTTTTATACTACTTGTTTAGTTAATTTACCCATTAAACATTCATGCCCCAAATTTAACTCTCCCCGAGAAGAGCTAAGATAATTGGTTATAACAGCAAGTCAAGTAGACATAAGTACACTTTTAACCCTTTTCTTGAGTGCACAGTCTTAAAAACTACCTGAAAACCATCAATTCTTAAAAAACCACTCGAATTGCCAAGTACTGCAATAAAAGTAGGCCAAAATTCGATTTTTTACCTATTTTAGATCTTCCCAAGTATCATAAAATGTATGGGCTTTTTAATGCACTTATTAATCAGTTTTTGTTTATCACTGTTTTGTTCATCAGGTAAAAATAAGAAAACTTTATGTTTATTACGCATTTTTTGAAAAAAAAATTGACCTCAAAATCAAAATTTTGCACGGGAAGAAAAATTTAACACCATTTAAAATTGAATATCTGGCAACCTTAAAAACATATTAGCTCAATTTAAACGTAGTTTTAAAGGTTAGTATTTCTACTAAAATAAAATGCTCGACTGGGTCGCACGAACTTGCTCCTATTTAATAGACTAGGAATTTTAAAAACGGATGTTATTAAAGAAAACGGTTCATAAGGATAAAATGAATTTTTTAAATTCTTTTAGTAGTACATAAGAGATAAAGACAGAATGCTATACAAATATGAATTCATGCCAGACCAAAAATTATAAGTCTTTGTAGTGGTTTCTTAAAAAATAAGGTTTTATACAAAAAACTTTAAAACATTTTTAAGAAAAAATGTTGATACGCCAATTTGGGGAGAGTACGATAACTTGGCCGCCAAGATTTGATTACGGGTTTTTGTAGAGGGGTCAAAAACAAGCACTTTTTACTACGGGAGGGGGGGGTCTATCTCCCCCCGTTTAGGAGGTAGGGGCACTTTTAGAAAAAATGTTAAAAAACAACGGCAACACCTACAATAAAGTGCTATACTGCGTTTGAAAGCCAGAAGATTGTTCTATAATCCTGCATTTAAATTAAATTATTCATGTCAATGGTTTTTGAGAAATTTGCATTTAAAGTCCAAATTTTGATAAAATAACGTGAAAAAAAAAAGTTTAGACCGATTGTTTTCAAAATTGTGAAATGAAATTGTAAGTTAGCTTATATGTGTTCCATGTATCTATCAGTTTTTAATCGAACACAAAAAACCGCATGGTTCTATGTCTTCTAGTTTTTGAGAAAATCGAAAAAATCGCTTTCAAACGCAGTATAGCACTTTATTGTAGGTGTTGCCGTTGTTTTTTAATATTTTTTTTTTTTCAATTTAAACCATTTTTTCTAAAAGTGCCCCTACCTCCTAAACGGAGGTTTTCTCAAAAACCAGAAGACATAGAACCATGCGGTTTTTTGTGTTCAATTAAGAACTGATAGATACATGAAACTTTTTTTTTCACGTTTTTTTATCAAAATTTGGACTTTAAATGCGAATTTCTCAAAAGCTATTGATATGAGTAATTTAATTTAAATGCAGGATTATAGAACAATCTTCTGGCTTTCCAACGCAGTATAGCACTTTATTGTAGGTGTTGCCGTTGTTTTTTAATATTTTTTTTTTCAATTTAAACCATTTTTTCTAAAAGTGGCCCTACCTCCTAAACGGGGGGAGATAGACCCCCCCCCTCCCGTAGTAAAAAGTGCTTGTTTTTGACCCCTCTACAAAAATCCGTCATCAAATCCAAGTTATCGTACTCGTGCCGCCAATTTGAAGTTTTTATTATTGTATGAATAAAAATTAAATTAACAAAAAAAAAGTATTGAGCCGTTTTCGAGGTATTGAATTTTCAAAAAACAAAAAAAATTTTTTTTTTTTTTTCAAAATTCAAAAAAATATTTTTCATAAAGTTTTGAAATGCAATGTTTTTTAAACTTTTTAGAAGCTTCTCTCTAAGAAATTTCATTAAAATCCGTTCTGCTGATAATGAGAAATTCAAAAATTTTAAAAATCGTTCTATGGTAGGTACAGTCAGTAATATCTTGTTTTCAATTTTTTTTTTTATTAAATTACAGATATTAAAAAGTAATAGAAAGAAAAAAAAATGTAAGCAAAATTCTCGGAACCGTTTTCGAGAAAAATAAGATTTTCGAAAGCCATTTTTTAACATTTGTATGGAGGGTACCGTTAGTTTTAGGTAAAATGAATTTATTTTTCTCATATCTTGTAGATTATTTTTTCAAATTTTTATTTATCAAGTTTTGAAAAAATCGAGCATGGGGTTTTCGAAATATTGTGTTTTCAAAAAAAAAAATTTTGAAAGTTTTTTTAAAAATCCAAAAAAATTTTTTTTTGGAAATTTAAATAAACAGTAATATTTAAACTGCTGGGAAATTTGAAAATTTTGTTCAACCATTACCTAGGTTTAACTAAATTAAATTTTTTGAATTTAAAAAAAAAAATCGTTGGGACAGTTTTTGAGAAAAAAAAATATTTATAAAATTTCGAAAAAAAATCGTATGGCAGGTACCGTTATTTTTGGTCCTAAAAAATCAAATCAAAAAACATCCGGGGGTAAAAAATTAAAACCCATATCTACCAAGTTTGAAGAAAATCGGCCGAGCCGTTTAGCTGTAATCGAACAGACATACAGACAGAATTGCCAGACTCACCTTTTTCGTCTTCGCTATCATCGTAATGTCAACTTTGATCAAAATCTCGAGTTCGATTTTTCTTACGAATGCATAACTTGCCTAATAGTACCTATAAGTCGCAAGTAAAAAAGTCTAAAATAAGGTCCGTACCGTTAGACGTGTAAGAAAAATTGACCTTAACATGGGTCAGGGTACACCAAAATTAGTATGTGATGTCAAAATCTGACTTTACTTTAGAACAATTTTTTTCTTAGAATATGACCAAGAATCACATCCCAAAGTATGGCACACAAATTACCGGACACCCTGTATAAGTCAAATTATGCATTCGTAAAAAATCGAACTCGAGATTTTGATCAAAGTTGACATTACGATGATAGCGAGGACTAAAAAAGTGGGTCTCGCAATTCTGTCTGTCTGTTCGACTACAGCCTAAACTGCTCGGACGATTTTCGTTAAACTTGGTACATATCATTTTGAATTTCCATCCTCCCCCACGTTTTTTTCTTTTTTTTAAGACCAGAAATGACGGTACCTGCCATACGAATTTTTTTGAAATTTTATAAATATTTTTTTTCTCAAAAACTGTCGCAACAGAATTTGAAAAAAAATTCCAAAAATTTCATTTAATTTAAGCTAGGTAAAGGACGGAAAAAAAAATCCAAAAAATGGTTGGTCCTTATTCGATTTTCTTCAAACTCGCTAAATAAAAGTTTCTTAATATAATCTACAAGATTTGAGAAAAAAAATTATGTTTTACCTAAAAATGAAGGTACCCAACATACAAATGTTAAAAAATGGTTTTCGAAAATCATATTTTTCTCGAAAACGTTTCCGAGAATTTTGATAAATTTTTTTTCTTCCGTTTAATTTTTACGATCTATAATTTAATAAAAAAAATATGAAATTAATTTATTACTGACTGTACTATTTTTTAGAACTTTGAATTTCTCATTATCGGCAGAACGGATTTTAATGAAATTTTTCATAGAGAAGATTCTAAAAAGTTTTAAAAACATTGCATTTCTAGAATTAAAAAAAATATTCTTTGAATTTTTGAAAAAAAAAAATCCATTTTTTTTTTTGAAAATTCGAATATCTCAAAAACGGCTCAATATTTTTTTTGGAGATTTATTTTTTTATTCGTACAATAATAAAAACTTTAAGCTGGCGTACCAAAATTTTTTCTTAAAAATGTTTTAAGAATTTTGTACCTATATAAAAGTTTATTTTTTTTTTAGGAAACCACTACAACGACTTATAATTTTTCTTCTTGCATAAACTAACATTTGCTTGAATCACATGGCATCCTGTTTTTAGCTCCAACTACTTAAGGAGTTGTTTTAGTCATTTAAAAGTTGAATTTTATGCTTTAGAATAGTTTTTCTCTAATAACATTAATTTTTGAAATTCTTAGTCTTTTACATAAGAGCAAGTTCGTGTGACCCAGTCGTGCATTTTATTTTTCTTTTAACGACCTATAATAATTCAATAGAAAAAAACTTGAAACTAAGACATTACTGGCAGTATAACTAAAAGAGACAGATTGTTTTTATTTTTGACATTCTCATTATCGACAAAGCGGATTAAAATGAAATTTTATATATACAGAAGCTCTTAAAAAGTTTGAAAAATATTTCATATCAAATTAAAAAAAAAATTAAATGAATTAGCATTCATTTTTAAAATTCTAAGTTCTAAGTTTTTAAGAGCAAGTTCATGGGACAAAGTCGTGCATTTAATTTGTTACTTATATTACATAATATTATATACTCAATGTAAATAAAAAAAAAACAAAACAAGCAATCACATTAATCCGAGTGTGTCATTCTTCTAGAAAATTTTATTGCAACGATTTTGTTTTATTTGTTTTTTATTTTTTTTTTTTAATTTTTAATGCTCCATTTGCCCAACTGTCATGTCAATCCATCAAATAAAATGTATTTTACCCACATTAACAGCCATCTTGATGCAAATAAATAAATTAACAGTCTTCTTCTCTCATCATTCTCAAATCGTCAATTTATTAAAAATTCAGTCAAGTGTGACATCATCCACTAAACAAACAGAAAAAAAATATAAAAATAAAATCTCTCCAAAAACAACATTCACCTTTAATATCAAAACCTCAACCCCTAAAACATACAGCACATTATAAAATAATGCCATTAGGTCAAGTTTATACCTTTAAACAAAGGAAAAAATTCCGAAAAATAATCTTGTGTGTATAGTTAATATTCCTTTAGAATTTTTATTTTTAAAATTAATTCGTTTCACATCATAAAAAGAAATAAAAAAAAAACCAAGAGATGTCAACGTGCGCCGCTGTGTGCACATAGCTTAACACTGCCCAGCAAAGCAGAAAATTATATTTTCGGCATCGAAAATATCTCGGTGACATCATTGTTTTTATTTACCCTATTCGTTCACTTGGGGTAAATCGACAATGACAACTTCAATAAAATATTAAGAACAAAAAAAAATTTAAATAAATAAATTATTATTTGTTTTGGATTTGTTAAACGTGAATCGTGCCGACAGGAATGACTGTATTGTCTCTCGTCAATTGGGGACCATCACTTTGAGACTGCACGAAAAACATCGTTTAAGCATCCATCGACACACAACTGTAAATTCTAGACAATCCATGGGATTGATTTCCCATCATGTAAATTGGTAATCAGCGAACACGATACTTGTTAGAACTTTGGACGAATGTGTAAAAGGTAATCGAGTACTCGTATTTTGGTGCACTGCACGAAAAACACGTAAGAAAAAAATGTTTACTGAAAAGACCTTTTGACTTTGATAGGCTTATTTCAATATACGAAAAATATTTATTCTACTTACAAGGGATTGGACGAACTACTCTACAAAGCTCAGAAAGTACAACAGGGAAATATGGAAAGCCAAAAGGAATAGCTTTATGGTTTTGTGTGAAGGCATTTCATCCACCCCTGCAACAGCTCGCATGCACATGACTCTAGAGAAGCAGAAGGTATTAACTTCATTAGCACTCCGAAACCTGATGGAAGCTTCGAGCAAAATGAAGGGAAATGGTCCACTCTGCTACTAAATACTCATATTCCGGGTAGTATTCCAGTTGTTGACAATACAATAATGAGAAAACCGGGAAGTCTGGAAGATATCTTCAACAATCAGCTCGGGATAAAAGTACTGAATAGGCAATTAGCAAGTTTCATACTTTTGAGTCACCGCGTGTAGATGGTATTTTCCCAGCACTTTTTCAGAAAGGTACAGATGAATTAATGCCCTTTCCTATTAGCATACCTCAAAGTAGTATTGCGCTTAGGTATATACCAAGTCTATGGAGAAGAGCTATAATCCCTTAGACCGACAAGTTTAACATGGTGTTTACTGAAGACTCTGGAGAAGTTAATTGATAGCTTCATAAGATCAGAAGTATTAATAAAAATGGCTCTTAACCATCACCAGCATGTTTATATTCACAAACACGATACAGATAGCTTTAGATGCTAAGGAAACAGCCTTATGGGCCTTCTAAGCTATCGAGGGTGCTGTTGATAATACCTCTCATAATACCTGTGGACAAAGCACATGTAACGAAATGCATACCCATTACCATAATCAGATGGATAAGGCACAAGAACCTGCATATGCAGGACAAAGTGTTCAGAAGATCATCACAAAAAGAGGTTATCCTCAGGGAGGAGTTCTATCACCCTTGCTGTTAGGTCTCGTAGTAGATGAATTACTAGAAAGCCTTACTTCTCAAGGTATACGCTCCATCAGTTATGCTGATGACATTGCCTTGACAGCCGTAGGGAAGCTTGAAGAAACTCTCTGCAATATAATTCAAAAAGGACTTTCAATTCCTTGGAAATGGTCTTTTTTAGTAGACTTGAACATCAATCCTGCAAAGATAACATAATATATACTAAAACACATTTACTAAAACACGACTTCTAAGATTCCAGGAGCCGTTGGCCATGAATTTCAAGCCATGAATCATCATCTTTTCATCGACTTAAAAGCCGTATATGATAACAATCATTGCCAGTAGCTCTATGTGGGCGAACAATTAATCCTTGGAACTTGGAAAACTGATCCAGCTGTGTCGCGTAGGTAAGGAATAACTCCTTCGAATTATTCCAAACATACACAGGGCATATGATATGCCCCATACATAATTAAAGAGGTATCACGTTGTTGAATAACGCCTATAAGATACTCTCCTCTATCCTACAAGACCGGATAACCCCATACGCTAAATCCATCATCGGACATTATCAGTGTGGTTTCATTCCAGGCAAATCAACAACTGATCAGATCTTTACCCTCAGACAGGCGATGGAAAAATGTCTAGAATTTAACATTCCAACATACCATCTGTTTATACACTTTAAGGCCGCCTATGATAGCATAGCCAGGGTAGAACTTTACAAAGCCAAGAGAGAATTCGGCATCCCAAATAAATTGACACGACTATGTAGGTTGACCATGACCAACGTAATACGAGTAAGCCAAGTAAAAATAGCCGGATTGCTATCCAGACCAATCAACATCTTTAATGAACTCTGACAAGGGGACGATTTGGCCTGCCTCCTCTTCAACCTGGTGTTGGAGAAAGCCATATGTGACTCTGGCACAGCAACAAGAGGGACCATCGTCAACAGGTCCAGTCAGTTACTAGCTTACGCAGACGACATCGACATCATCGGAAGAACCGAACAAGCTGTACACGATTCCTTCATCCAGATCAAGCAGGCGGCACAAAATCTGGGGCTGCACATTAGTGAAAGTAAGACAAAGTACATGGTGGCGTCGAATGCGAGAGGAACAGTTGGTCAAACAATCAAGGTAGCGGAGCACGAATTTGAAGTGGTGCAATCCTTTAAATACCTTGGGTCAATAGTAGCAGCTGATAACAATATAGAAGAAGAAATACGCGGGCGGCTTCTCAAATTCAACAGAGCCTGCTACAGTCTGTCAAAGCTCTTCAAATCCTAAAATCTCACCATAACTTCAAAACTGCTGCTGTACAGGACCATGGTCCTACCAGTACTCACATATGGATCCGAGACCTGGGTGCTTAGCAAAAGGCACTCCGACCTCTTAGCTGCGTTCGAGAGGAAAGCCTTAATCTACCTCTTAATCTACGCAATCTACTTTGATATCGTGACAAAAATTAAACTCGGTAGACTCCGGTGGGCAGGGCACCTAGCTCGCATGAGCGAAGAGGAACCTGCTCGGAAAGTTCTATGGTAGATGACAGCGTGGTAGACCATGCTTGCGCTGGAGAGATGGCGTAGACCAGGACGCCCGAAGCCTTGGGGTGCGCAACTGGATTGCGTCGGCTCGAGACCGGGATAGGTGAAGAGACTTGTTGAAAGAGGCCAGGACCGGAACACGGTTGTCGAGGCGATGATGATGATGATGATACACAGGGATTTGGCAAAGCGATTCACTTATTGGGGTATATGGACCATATCGACATCATCGACCATTCCCAACCTTTAAAGGTGTCGATATACCTAGGATTTAATATGAACATCACGAACGACAGAGAAGATTCAATGAAGAATCTCCCTAGGAACTTCTAGAAGCTACTTCGAAACACGAAGAGCACGCTCTACAAACCTCTTAGAATGCCAGTCCCGTTTTAGAGTGCCAAATGTTTGACGATAAGCAGAACGGGAGAACTGATTCGTATTGGGCTCCTTCGAAAGAAGAATTCTTAAACTGATAGTTGGTCCTGTTTGCGTTAACTCTATGAGCTGTACCAAGCTGTGGATGTAGTCAAGAAAGCCAAAAAATTAATGGACATTTAAGATCCAACCAATGATCCAGCTATTCTGGTCAAAAGATCAGGGGGTGGCCGTGGCGCGATGGTTGTGTGCTCGCCTGTCAACCTCAATATTACAGGTTCGATCCCTGCCGTCGTCTATGTCGTCTTTAATTCCATTAAAACCTTCTATAAATTGTCATCAATGGGTTGCTGGTTTACTCATTACATGTTGTTTAGGCATAACACTAACAACATGTGATTGAGTTAAACTAGTATGCCCAACAAGTATGAAAAACGAATAAAATAATGCGAATTATAAGGGACATAAAAATAAGACACGGCAATTCTCCGCTTTAGTTCAGCCGCCATCCCTGGAGATAAAAAATCTCAGACAACCACCTTCAGTCTCAGATCATCGTGCCACACATCTTTCCTATCCTTCTTTCTCTTCCGTAACTTCACGCCCACGCTGTGTTGAAACATTTAAAGGGTAATCATAATCCCTTGAGCGTGAGCAGATTATAAAAAAAAAAATCAAGTCTTTACCATTACAGATACAAGATTGCTTGGTTCAGATGACTGGAAGTAACTTGCTCAGGTTCGTAGGGGAAGGTAATTTGCCTTTCACCGATCGGGAAGTAAGTAAAAACTTTTAAGAATACTTAACTACGATTTATTTAAAATAAATTTTTAGCAACATTCTAGGTATGATGGTAGGCCGAAACCAAAACACCCATAGAAAAATGACAACGAAGTCATAAGCAAAACATTCTTACAAATTAAGATTTAAAATAAATTTAACGCTTAAGTTTAGTCTCATCTAATCGTCTAAATTTTTCGGAGTAATTCTTCTTTCATCTTAATGAAAAACACTGTTTTCTTTTTCATGCCTTTTTACTTTGTCTGTTGTCTCGAATTAATAGCCTTTCATATAAAGTGAAGAAAGTAAAAAGGTACAAAACATAGCTAACAAAGTTAACAGAACTGCATTTATCAGTACTCCGAAAGTTTAGGAAAAATCCCCTGGGAGCTTACGAAGTAACATTTGCTCAATATAAAGTAATCACGAAAAAACGTATTACTTAAGGCATCACTTTTATAGTTTATGTCAAAATCGGAGTAGTGTCTCATGTTGTTCCGAAATAAAATCTGCACTGTCTTGGAGATTAAGTTTGATTAAAAGCTCAATTAAAAAAAGTTACCGTACTGGCATTGACATTTACTGAAATTTTACGTGTGAATCATGCTTCTTCCATTACCAAGTAAGCTGATTCTTGGTTTACTTAAGGTGAGAGTTAAAGTTACTCGATTCTTTATATTATTTTATTTAAATGTATTTTATTTAGTTAAAATCTTAAATAAAAATATCGAAAGGATGAGCAAATTTTGAACTCACTGAATGCATTTCTATCAGTGTAAGAACTCTGCTTTTATTCCAAATGTAAATCTTACTTCACTCAGCCCCAGTACGGGATTTCGATAGAATCAACAAAAATTTAAATGTCTCGAGGGAGTTGTTGCCCTCAAACAAAAATAAAAACCATTTAAATGCTCCTTTTTCTTGCTGGCCTTTTAGTTTTTTTGTCACGTAAAGTAAGAAATTAAATATTCATTAAAATTAATTGAGAAGTTCACACGTTTTTTTTTTTGTACGTCAATCATTAATTTTCTCCCAAGTGAGAGAAGTGACAGCTGTCAAGTTTCTTCTAACTATACGTGTATTTTCATATAAAAATGTATGTATATCGTTTGCTATACATTATTGCATGACCTAATTTATAAAATAAGCTTCCATTGAGGGTTACTTGTGTTAACCTTTTTTTTGCTGGTAGGTAGGTAGGAACCTTATAATAAAATTATGGCCGTGTGTATTTCTGTGTCATGTCACATTGCTTTTACTATACCTTTACCAAACCACCAATCGATATTGCACGAAAGTGTAACCACAAATAATGCGATTAAATGTTTGCTTCTGCGGTAATAATAAGAGTGGTTTCCGTCTGGCCTTATATGTTTGCCTGGAAAATTATAATTTTCCTCTGATTTTATTTTCTTCTTTGTTATTTTTTTCTGTTTTTTTTGGTTTGTGTAACAATCTAGTGGAAAACATTGATGCAAGCAAAAAGGCTTAATGCGTACAAAGCGGAACAACGCATCTGGGTAATGGAAATAAATTAAAACTAGGTACAAGTTGTCAAGGTTGTTAGCAATAGATTTTGTTTTGTATTTAAGTTTAAAAAGTAATTTAAAAATATGCCTCAATGTCAAGCGATGGTTCAACTGAACCCAGATTGAAAAATGAACATGACTTCATTATGAAAATGACAGAAATGAATAACTGTAAGAGTTGTCTGTTTTTGTTTAATACTCAAATAAAATTGACAGATAAGTTGACAAGACAGTGTGTCAAAATCTTTTTTATTTAAATGTACATCAATTCCAACTCTCCCTCATCGCGGTGAACATCGGACTATTAGTAAAATTCAAGTCAAGTGAAAAGGGCATGAAAAGTTACTTAGCTGAGAAGCATCAACATTCTACGGATGTGGACGGTTTTCCTTAAAACAAACCCTCACTTGAAGTCAGATAATTTGTGGAGGCACCAGACTGTCGCAAAGCAGGTTTCGCAATTATCCAAGATATACGATTTTAATCTTCTTCAGCTTGGCTTACAGATATTTTTAACGATGTTATAGCTACTGGAGAAATTCCTATCCAATGGACAAAGTCATACATCACCCTGTTACATAAGAAAGGGAAAAAAGATGACATCAACAACTATCGTCCAATTAGTCTGATATCTAACATCTACAAAATCTTTGCAAAATGTATCTTCAAAAGGCTAGAAGTGGACCTCGGGCAACACCAACCGGTGGAGCAAGCAGGATTTCGATCAGGTTTCTCAACTACAGATCACCTTCAGGCAGTCAATCAAATCATCGAAAAAAGTGGAGAATACCGACTACCTGTATATTTCATTTTTATTGATTTTAAAAAGGCTTTCGATACAATTAACCAGGACTTCATGTGGAATGCACTACTTAACCAAGGCATTAGTAACCGCTGGGTAAAAATTTTTAAAAAAATTTATGATTCTTCCACTGCACAAATAAAAACAGAAATCTTTGGAGAACCATTTAAGCTACAAAGTGGAACTAAGCAAGGGGACCCAATATCACCACCTTTCTTCGCAGCTACCCTAGAAGAATGCTTTAGAAAACTTGATTGGGAGCACATTGGCATTAAAATCAATGGAAAATATCTTTCAAATTTGCGATTTGCTGATGATATTATTTTGATGAGTAATAATCCTGAAGATCTTCAAAAGCTGATTAATGAACTTACTGTCGAATGCTATAAGGCAGGTCTTCAGGCAAACGAAAACAAAACAAAAGTCATGACAAATACAACCAGAACACCTATTTATATAAATGGAGAAATAATAGAATATGTAGAGGACTTCATATATCTAGGACAGTTAGTTTCATTTAACAGAAGAGAGGAAAAAGAGATATCTCGAAGAATAACAAACGGATGGAGGCAATTTTGGGAAGTGAAACCTATGTTGGACTCGAATATTTCAAACGCTACCAAAAAATACATTTTCGATTCAACAGTTTTACCAGTTTTAACATATGGTTCCCAAACATGGACGAACAACGTTATGATCAAAAGTAAGCTTTCAACAACTCAAAGGGCAATGGAAAGATCGATGTTAAGAATAAGAAGATCTCAGCGAATAAGAAACGTCAACATACGCTCTTGGACAGGATTCGAAGATGTTGTTTGGAAGACAAGAAAGCTGAAATGGGATTGGGCAGGGCATTTTATGCGAAAGTCAGATGACAGGTGGTCAAAAGAATGTACGGAGTGGACACCACTTAGTGGTACTAGAAGAGTCGGACGTCAATCAAAAAGATGGAGAGACGAGTTATATGCTTTCGACAGACTTTGGTTTCAAAAAACGCACAACAGAAATGAATGGAAATCAATGGGGGAGGCTTTTGCCCGTGCATAAGTGTATTTTTATTTTATTTATTTTAAATATTTTGTTAATACAAATAAATTTAGTTTATATAAATGTTAATATAAATATAATGAAAAATGAAAAAGAAAATGTAATTTAATATTAAGGCAGAACAGCTAATAAATAATAATAATAATAACGATTTTAATAGCAAAGAAGAGTAAAAAATGCCATGTACACTTCGACGACAGTTACCGAGCCCAAAACCTGGGTCTATTTGAATGTAGATTCGTGCATGGAGGCAGGCTTAGGCAATTTTCGAGTATCAATTATGCGCCAGCAAAACCTTAATATGCGTACATGCCCTACAGTTCCTTCATTTTAACATTCTTAGGGCATATGGAGATTTCCTGATCAATCAAACATCAACCAATTTAATCACTTCCATTATCTTGGATATTCGAACGAACCGTAGGGTCAACATTAACTCCCATTCAAGTGCAGTTGCGAGTATCCCGAATAGAGTGAACAGAAGGATGGAATTGCAAGAAATCACCAGATCATTTCCAAAGTCTCTTATAACCTATTAAGAAGTTCAAAGTCTCCAGCATCAAGTATTGAGAACTTGTGGAAACAGTGCCAAAAATCAATGTGAGATGCCGCTTTTGACTTGCTGGGTCTTATACGACCACCACAAACAAACTCCTGCTTTAACAATGAGTCCTTAACAAGATGCATACTAAGCCTACGAACAGAAGAAGATAGAGGTACATCGAATTCTTAGATGAAAAATAAGAAGCATGAGAACCACGCGATCAAAAAAATAGAATTCAATATTTTAAATTCGTTAAATGAATTCAATTAAAAGATTGAATTCATTGACTTAAGTTTGAGACAGCGACTTCAAATTTGCAATCGAAATCCATTCGAGATTAAAAAGATTGCAATCAATTGGTTCCCCATTCATTATACAGCAATCAATTGATTGCAATCTTCTGAGAATTTATGTATTCTTTTGCATTGATTTGCATTCATTTCAATACTTTATATTCTTTGCATTATTTTGCACTCATTGAACACGTATACTTATTCACTTAAATACTATAAAGATGAATGTTTACGAAGGAGTCATCATTTAATTTTTAGTTTTTTTTTATGAGTTAAATTATTTTCTGACAAATAGTGTATTCTGTTGAATATGAATTTAAAATAAAATGCACGAATGGGTCGCACGAACTTGCTCCTATGTAATAGACTAGGAATTTTAAAATGAATGCTATCAGAGAAAAATGTTCATAAGGATAAATTTTATTTTTTAAACTCTTTTAGTAGTAAGAGATAGAAACAGAATGCTATGCAAATATGAATTTATGCAAGAATGAAAATTATAAGTCGTTATGTAGTGGTTTTTTAATAAAATAAACTTTTATATACAAAATTTTTAAAACATTTTTAAGAAAAAATTTTGGTACGCCAATTTAAATTTTTCATTAGTGTTCGAATAAAAATTAAATTTACAAAAAAATATTGAGCCGTTTTTGAGATATTTTCAAGAAAAAAAATAGATTTATTTTTTTTAATTCAATTTCGAAATATTGAGTTTTCAAAAAAAAAAATTGAATTTTTTTTTAAATTCCAAAAAATATTTTTTTTAAAAATTTGAATACACAATAATATTGAAACTGCTGGGGAGCTTTAACATAAAAAAATGATCAAAATCGGTGGTACCGTTTTTGAGAAAATGAAAAACAAAAAAAAAAGGTTCTTTGGGGGGTACCAAAAATAAACATTTATTGGAAATTTAACTAAAAGAAATTTTTTTGAGGAAAAAACTGTGGAACAGTTTTTGAGAAAAAAAAATATTTATAAAATTTCGAAAAAAAAATTCGTATGGCAAGTACCGTTATTTTTGGTCTTAAAAAAAACGTGTGGGGTGAAAAATTTAAGACCATATCTACCAAGTTTCAAGAAAATCGGCCAAGCCGTTTAGGCTGTAGTAGAACAGACAGACAGCCAGAATTGCGAGACCCACTTTTTTAGTCTTCGCTATCATCGTAATTTCAACTTTGATCAAAATCTCGAGTTGGTTTTTTTTTTCCGATTGCATAACTTGCCTTATAGTACCTATAAAGCTAGCCGCGCACTAGCAACTTTTAGTTGCGAAACTGTTTGGTTACTTATAGAAAACAGATAAACTGTTTTGTTGAATGTCCGTGAATTTGCAGATAATTATATGTTCAATAAAATGGCGAACTTATTTTAGGCAATCGTTTAGTTTGTGTCAAAACACAAACTTTTTAGTTGCTCGAACCAAGCAGTTTCGCAACTAAAAGTTGCTAGTGCGCGGCTAGCCTAAGTCGCAAGTAAAAATCTCACTGTAGATGAATGCATGAATTGCAATCAATTTATTGCTATGTAATGAATGGGGCAAAAACGAGGTACGATTTTTTAGGAATGTTGATAATTTTTTTTTTAATAAAATTTTAAGTGAACATTAGTGATAGCAATTTTTTTTACCAAATTCATTATTTAAAAATGTTAGGGACAAGAACTTGGCCTTCGCAAGCTCCAACTTTGGCGAATTTTCCGCCGAGACTTGAGCCAGTTTAACAGGTGACAATGCATCCTCAAAAAGTTACTGTTTGGCATGCATCATTGGTCGATGCTTTTTCAAAAACGACGTTGGTGACTCGGCCACAGTCAATTGCGAGCGCTACAGAACGAGGATAACAAATTTTTTATGACCCAAATTGAACCAGATGGACCTAGACGACATGTGGTTCCAGAAGGACGGCGGCACGCGCTACATGCCACACAGCGGAAGCCATAATTGACATTCTTCATGAACCATTAGTGGGTATGGCTATCGCACGCAGAAGTGACGTGAATTGGACTTTGATTTTTTCTTATGGGGTTTCCTGAAGTGGCAGGTCTATGCAAATATACCATGCAAATATACCGTAAGAAGCCGAGGCGGGCATTTGAACGATGTCATATTCCATACATGGCCCTATCACATACAGCTTGCTTTCTTCCATTTAAACATCTACCCGACCTTATTGAAAAATCTTGTATATATAAAAATTAAAGAAAGCAGCTCTAACGTCTTTTTGATTTTTTTTTAATTTAGTTCATATTAACATCAAATAAATCGAATCAGCCCAAAACTACTAAGATTTTTCTCCTTTGTGGGATTTTTTCTAACTACAGTTGTGTTCATAAAAATAGCAGTGCTCCCCAAATAAAACAAAAAGGCTTTCATTATCAACGTTATAATATATTTCACTTAACTTCTAATAACTTTTTAAGGTATTTCATTTATATTAACAGAAAAAATTAAGATTGATTTTTTACCGTTACTTTTATCACAGTAAGAAGCGTTTTTTAGATTTATGGCTGTTCACAAAAATAGCAGTGCGTCTGAATGTTCTGAATCTATAACGCAAAAAGTTAGAAAAACCGTAAAAAAGTTATGTACCTATATGAAACTATATTGATATTTTAGCTTATCATTAATACTTCGTAGCATAACCATTGTTTTTTATAACGGAAATGCATCTGCGTGGCATGGAGTCCACTAAAGTTTGACACCTCTCGTCTGGTATTGCGTTCTACGAATCTCGCACTACTTCCCACAATTCTTTCGAATTCTTCGGTTTCGCTTCATGAACCGCATTCTTAACATCCCCCCACAAATTTTCAATGGAGTTAAGGTCAGGGAATTGAGCGGGCCACTCCATAACGCATAACTTGTTCTCCTGGAACCATGATTTTGCCCTTTTTGAAGTGTGCTTTGGGTCATTGTCTTGTTAGTATACCCAAACCAACGGCATTTCCTCTTCAGCATAGGGCAACATGACCTCCTCGAGAATTTTAACATATTCAGCTGCATCCATTATACCCTTAATGGGATAGATAGGCCCAACCCCATAGTAAGAAAAGCAAGCCTATATCATAATTCCGCCATGCTTCACTGTTTTCACAGTGTATCGTGGATCGTTTGCTGCATTTTGTGGTCTTCTCACATACTCCCGACGACCCTTGGATCCAAAAAGAACGATTTTGCTTTTATCGCTCCACAGAATATTCCTCCATTTCTCTCGTGGCCAATCTCGATGCGCTTTGGCAAACTCCATTCTCTTTGCCACATGCCTTTTTGTCAACAATGGTACCTTGCGTGGACTTCAGGCTGGTAATTTGGCATCCAAAAGACGTCTTCGTACGGCTACAGCGCTTACAGACAGTTCAAGCTTATCTTTAATTTCTGTGGAGCTTATGGAAGGGTTCTGTTTAGCTAACTGAATAATTTTTCTCTCAGTTCTAACACTCGTCATCCTTTTTGGGCCGCGTATTTCCGGTTTATTCTGCCATTTTATAGCGTTACTTATCTTTTTTACTGAACATCCTAGGATTTCCTGAATATCCTGGTAAGTTTTCCCCTGCAAACGTAGTTTTATTGTAAAACTTCGAGTTTCTTCGTTGAAATGTTTTGACCGACCCATTGTTTATTTTTTAGCTAATATTTTTATAATTTTTTCTATAACATTATCTTGAGAATACTAAAATCTGCAAATAGTAAAATTTTTACTTACCGAAAAATAAAAAAAAAAAGAGAATGTTTGACACTTTTTAACTTTAAATGCAAGACACTGCTATTTTTATGAACACGTTATGTTCAGAGAGCGTGAACAAATGCGTCTACAACGGAAAAAGTAAGGTTCAATTACAAACTCAAAGCCTCAAATATAAAAATGAAAGACCGTTAGATGCAAATAACAGGTTAATTTTTTTTGTAAGAATCTGCGTCTTTAAAATTATTGACTAATTAGTAAAGTGTGACAAGCACTGCTATTTTTATGAACACTGCTGTACGTATGAAATTTTGAAAATTCTAAGCACATTAAACTATAAGATCAAGATCAAGATCTTATTTCATTTTCTAATGAAACAATTGGAAAAACAGGGCTTTAGCCAAAAGCGCCCCTTAAAAGTAGGCGTGGAAAATTTTGTTCACATACTTTTCTTTTTTCATAATTTTCTGAATTATTTATGAAAATTTTATTAAAATCGGTTGCTTGGTTCAGATTTTATAAATAAAATAAGGCCCCTTTATACAACTTGAACTATTGTGCAACTTGTGACTTCCGATGACTACTTTTAAATACTGGTCGTGACAGTGTGAGAAAGTTTTTTCTAATGACTGTATACACTATTTTTAACAATGTCTGAAAATTACATCAAAATCGGTTGACTGGTTTGGATTATACACATTTGCAACCGCCTTTCGAGACAACTTGAACCACTGTGCGACTTAAAAATGGGCGTTACATTGAGCGGAAGTTCACTCTAATCACACTTTACACCATTCTTAACGATGTCTGAAAATTACATCAAAATCGGTTCACTGGTTTCGATTTTATACATTTATGACCGCCTTTCGATGCAACTTGAACCACTGTGCGATTTATTATCGCGTCGCACGAGATAATAAAGTGATCATTTCTTTTTTTCTCTGCGTGCAATATCTATGGAACTTATAGTATCTGTGATTTTAACCGAAGAGAAAGTTCGTGTGAATTTGTCGTTTGATTTTATTTTGATATATTTTTTGTTTACACGCAAAAATGAAACTAACTGGATTCATTCAAATCGCAACTCATTCAACAATAAATACTTCTTTCCTTTCCATAAAAGAATTTTAAGTAGCTTATTGTGTTACACTAACCACCTACTAGTTATTTAGATTTACATATTTATTACTACAGAAACAATACTAATTACTTATAACCCTGCAGCTCCCCCTGAGATAGGGGAATTCAAAGAATATTTAAAATACCTAAGAGTCGTTTTTTTTTTGTTCAAACAAGATTTTAACTAAAATTCGATGTTGTCACACAGAGAAAATACGAGTAGGTACATGTGGATGTGGATTTTGCTCCCGTCGAGTCAATGATCCAGTAAAAAAACCCACTCTTGCATTTTTTCCTACATGCAACAAACCTGAACCCACACAAAGCTGCAAATAATAGGTCTTTCTGGGTTAAGAATTGCAATCAAGACGAAAACAAACAACATCTTTTCCCGCCCACAGCAGGCATCAAAGTCTGAACGTTGACCTTAAAAGGAGATTAATAAATTTATTTTTACTTCAATTGAATGGGGTCATCGCGAAACAATTTAATTAATCGTCCAGAAGTTTGTTTTTTTGCTACTCATTGAAATAATGTGATTATCAGATCTGATGAAAAGGTTTTTTAATGGATGAAGATACGAGTAGTTCCATATGAATAAGTGAACTGCAAATTAATTTACAGAAATACGGGACTAGTTTCTGCACTGCCAATAACCCTCATAACTTTTATCGATGTTTCAAAAAAAAAACCTCACAACATTCATCGGCAATGTCAAGTAGAGAAATAAATATAAAAAAAAAAAGAATTTCACATGCGAGTCGACTTTATCTTATCGTTAAATCAGTATACATTCATGTATATGTTATTCAAACACACAAAGCTCTTGAAAACAGAGTTAGTTTACCTCGAATATATTATTATCAGAGAAAATGTTTTTTTTTTTATTTTTATTTATTTGGAAAATACCTCTTGATTCTTGATAAAAGAGGAATGCTACATGAAAGAATTTTTGATTTAAATACTAAATGAGGAGATCTAAATACAAAGGGCAAAAATATTTCAACGGTACATTTATGTATTATAAGCCTTTATGTTTGTCAGAATAATATCTACTTTCAGGAAAATTTGATTTGTATAAATATGTTTTAAGGCTTCAAAGGACTTTCTTTACTTAGTTTTTTTTTTTTGTATCTCAAAATAATGTATGGCATTTGAAGAAGAATTCATGCGTATAAAATGCCAAACGGGTACATTTTTATTTTTTGAAGAATTTAAGTAGGTAGTTTTTTAAGAACGTCAACTTAATTTGCAAGGCTACCAAGGTCGCTGTGTTTGAAGTAGTAATGGGAACTATCGAATAAAAACTATCGACTTATTCGATAGTAGCTAAAAGTTCATTCATTCGATAGTACCCAGTCATTCAGTTACTATTTTCAGTTACTATTTTCAGTTACTAGTTTCAGTTACTATTTTCAGTAGCTATTTTCAGTAACTAGTTTTCATTATACTATTTTCGTTCGATTACTTTTTCTCTCGATATTAGCTTTGAATGTTTTTAGTAATACTTTTTTCGTTCAACTAGTTTTTCACCCGATAGTTACTTTGAACGATTTTAGTATACTACTTTTGTTCAATGAACGATTTCAGTATACTTTTTTGTTCAATTACTTTTTTTACCCGATATTAGAACTGAACGATTTTACTGATTTAGTTACTATTTTCATTCATATAATTTTCGATGGTTTATGTTTGTGTTTAGTAAGTTTTGTTTACCTTTGGAATAATATTCTTATCGTCATTTGTGAGATTTGATTGAGACTCGGTAATATTTGAAATATTATTATGGCTAAGTTTAGGGTTTATTTTAAAATGTTGGGTTTAATATTTCAGTGTTTGGCTATGAAAGATTAAATTTTGGTTTCTGTTTCGTCTTTTGTGTTCCTATTATTTTAACATATCGGTACATGTTTAAATTTTTTTTGCATAGAGCTAGTCAATTATGAAGATACAAAAGTGTTTCACAAAAGTTATCCATAATATATTTACAGCAAAAATAAAAAGTTTGCATTTTTGGTCGTTTCTTAATCGATCGATATCGTAGCCATCCTTTGATGGAATTTGACATTTTATGACTTGACGAATAGAGGACAAATTCAGCTATGACGTACATATAGTATTTCGTTCCAGATGTCAGCCGAAAGACCTAATTTTGCGCTTTTCCGGAGCAATAAATAAAATCTCTTTTTTTTTTTTTTTTTGCATTTTTGGACTTTTCTTAATCGACCGACATCGTGGCCATCCTTTGATGGAATTTGACATTTTATGACTTGACAAATAGAGGACAAATTCAGCTATGACGTACATATAGTATTTCGTTCCAAATGTCAGCCGAAAGCCCCAAAATTTCTCTTTTCCGGAGCAATAAAATCTCTTTTTTTTGCATTTTTTGACTCTTCTTAATCCACCGACATCGTGGCCATCCTTTGATGGAATTTGACATTTTATGACTTGACAAATAGAGGACAAATTCAGCTATAACGTACGTATAGTATTTCGTTCCAAATGTCAGCCGAAAGCCCTAAAATTGCTCTTTTCCGGAGCAATAAATAAAATCTCTTTTTTTTGCATTTTTGGACTTTTCTTAATCCACCGACATCGTGGCCATCCTTTGATGGAATTTGACATTTTATGACTTTACAAATAGAGGACAAATTCAGCTATGACGTACGTATAGTATTTCGTTCCAAATGTCAGACGAAAGCCCTAAAATTGCTCTTTTCCGGAGCAATAAATAAAATCTCTTTTTTTGCATTTTTATACTTTTCTCAATCCACCCACATAGTAGCCATCATTTGATGTCATTTGGCAATATATGGCTTACAATATAGAGCATTGAGTATAGAGTATTGTGGGAGAACTATCATAAACTCTAGTCAATCTTATTGTAACTATAAGTTCAGACCCATTTAGATTTTTACAAACATTTTGGTAACAGCAAATCAGAGTTGATAAAACTGGATATTTATTATTATTAGGTGAAGTGACCATTACCATTATTACCAAATAAAATATATTTTAGAAAAAATAAGAAAGGTGGGGTTAGTGACAATGTTTCCTCATTGCCTTTATATGACCCATTTGTATTATTCAAATAATAAGCAATTAGTAACAAATTCTACTTGAACTGAACGAATGAATGAATGAATGAATTCGTTCGATAGTTCAAATCAATTAGTTACTAACTATCGATAGTTCAAATCATTCGATAGTGCCCATCACTAGTTTGAAGAAAAAAGGCTCAGGCTATTTATTTTAAGGTTTTGTAAAAGTTGAGGGCTGGGACTTCAATGACAGATTAATTGAAATAAGAACCCATTTAATGATTTTTTTTTTAATTTATCAACTAGATTTTTTACGAAACATAATTACCTGAAATTAGCTTTAATACTTTCGGAAACAAATTCAAACACTACGAACTTAAAATTCTACCGGCAATAAAAAGACATACGAGGGGACGAGCGAGTTGAGGCTGAATTTTTGGCTTTAACCATTGCAGAACCATTGCACAAGGTGGCGCAAAATTAATCACCCTATCGAAAGATGTTATAATTTTTCGCAAATGGCGTCGTAAGTCAATCATATTTGTGAACAAAAGAGCTGCAGAATACAAACAGACAAGCAATGGAGCACTGTACTCCGCAAGAGGCTGGAATAAATGGGTCGATTTTTTTGACAAATAATCGGTCGGTGGTGTTAACGTAGTGTGAATTTCGACGTCGATTTCCTAATCGTGTCGCGCAAACTGGGCAAACATTCCGGCGCTTAGTAACTCGACATGAACAGATTGATTGGAACCACAGGAGACAATTCTGGGCTTTGCCACGACCGGACTGGTCGTTCGGCCGAGAATATCGTGCGGAATATCGCCGATGTCGCTGAGAACGAAGAAACATCAACCAGACGATAGGCCACGCAAAAGGACTTTATCTACAATTGGACGGAACTTACAGCAAATTTTAGTGAAAAGCTTACACATGTTACCGTACAAAGTGCAAACAGTGCATCAGTTAATGCTTGTTGAACCTGCATCGCGTGTGAATCATTGTCAAGCCATCATAATGAGCCGAAAATCATAATAAGCGACGAGGTGAATTTCCAATTAAGCGGTTAAGTCAATAAGCAAAATCGACATTTCCGGGGCACTAAAAATCCGCAAGTGATTCACAAAGAGCTATTACATCCACTCAAAGCCACTGTGTGTTCGGCGACAATCTGCCTCTTAAGGAGAATATTCGACAGGAATTCACCGGAAATCTAGCGGAAAGTCAGGGAAAACGGGATTAAACGGGCACAAATGTTTATCAACTTTTGCGGCAGCCACTTGACAGATATCATCTTTTCCACATAATAGGAAAAATTGTAAAGGTACAAATAAAGGCTTCGGCCACGCACTGAGCGACGAGCGACTGAGCGATAGAGCGACGCAAAAAAATTAAAACACATTAAATTGTATGGAGGTGGCCACATAAGCACTGAGTGACTTGTGGTTGTTTTAAGCGACAGAACGACGACGCTCAATCGCTTGTCGCTCAGTGCGTTGCCGAAGCCTAAAGCTGATTATTGTCAAAATGAAAATAATTTGTAAAAATCCGTCGACCGCGCTATTTTTTTTACTAAAAAGTGATGAATCATCGCGTGAAGTGCCCAAAATTTTGAAAATTTCAAAAACTTCCGTGCTTAATATTTACAAAAAAAAAAAAAACATCGATGTTCCCCCCAATGAAAAAACGACGGAAACGACTACTTTCTGATTTGGAAGCTAGAAGAATGGAAAGAGAGTTGAGAAGTTGTGGGTCCAAAACACCTAAGCAGGAAGCCCAAAACATAGACTAGCCAGTTAGTGAATGGACTGCACACCGGGCACTCAAAAGAATTGGGTTAAACGCTAAAGAGAAACCGAAGAAGCCTCTGCTTTCAGCGATAAATATTAAAGCCAGTTTAGCTTTTGCTAAAAAGCACAAACACTGGACCATTGACTAATGGAAAAAAGTCATTTGGTCGGACGAGACGAAGGTCAATATAGAATATGAACGGATGGTAGATCTTTTTATTGGTCAAGACCTGGAGAACCACTTCAACAACATCAAGTTCAAAAGACCGTGAAACATGGAGGAGGTTAGGTGATGGCTTGGGGCTGTTTCTCGTGAACTCTGTTGGTCCTTTGGTGAAAATCGATGGCATTATGAACTGCATCAACAGGCTTCAATGATTTTGAAATAACTTTTCAGCAGGGCGGAGATCCAAAACACACGTCGAAAATTGTCTCGGAATGGATGAGATATCAACAGTTTACGACGATGACATGGCCAGCTCAAAGCCCTGACCTCAATCCAATTGAAAATTTGTGATCAATTGTGAAGCGACGGTTGGGGCAGGATGATTTTTGCATCCATCAAACACTCAGAAGCTTTGGCAATGAATGGAGGTGGGATGGGGCCGTAGTGGAAAGTATGCCAAAGCGTTGCTCTCAAGTAATTAAAAATAAAGGTTTATGGACTAAATACTAAAGAAAAAACATTGATTTTAAACGTGCATAATAATTGGACAAGTCTAAAGACTAATGGAAAATTTTTTTTATTTGTATAATATATTATTTTTTCAAAAAGTTATTATAAATAATAAAAATTAGTTAAATAAACAAAATGAAAAAAAAAATAAAAAAGATTTTAATTCAATTAAAAACTCTTACTTTAAATCAATTTTTCAAGTAAGCGAAAACATTTGACCACTTTTGCTCGTCACTGTATGTAAAATCTACTATCATTGTGACGAGCCTAAACCTAGTGATTTAAAACAACCATTCCGTGTGCGTGTTAACAAGATTAGAGGTGACTTACAATTTTCTGCCGATTCCAAACAGCTAATGAGCAGCACTTTTCATGAAAAGATATACTCTTGGAATTGTCACTTCCTCGCAAGAGGTAGTAGACTAATCAAAACTTCTTTTTTGCAGCGGTTGAGAATCGAACCAAAGACCCTCTGCTTGACAGTACAACACACTAACCATTATGCTAACGAGTACTACAAGTGGATCTCCAACACCAACCCATATCCGCCGCTGAATCGATTCGCGATCTAACAGTTTTATGTCATTAAAACAAACTCAGCACTTGGCTTTGTGAAAGAATTCTTTGACCCATACGAAACCCGATCGCTCTATATAACATTTGAATACGCCATTCAGGTGTGATCCCCTTATCAACACAATAATATCTCCGGAATTGAGAGAATTCAAAGCCGTTTCCTACAATTTGCCGTAAGTGGTCTGTCTTGGAACAACCCTTTGATTCTACCTACATATCAAGACCGCCTTAAGCATACTAACTTCAACAAACCGGAAGAATTAAGATAGACAATTGACATTCTTTTTTTTTGTCATTGACCAATTTCAGGTTCTGTTGACTTCACAATTCTCTACAACTCCTTCTCATTCATCAATAATTCTCGAAGTAACCCCGAAAACAAATCCAAAGGCACAACCCCTTGTCTAACCCCATACAGAAGATCTGTTAATCCGATAAGGATATGAGAGCTTACGTTGCTCTTTAGGGTTCGTCCACTAGCACTCCCTTTTCACTATTCTAACTACTCCCTTTAACTTTTACTGAATTATGAATTTCATAAAAATGTTAAAAACACAACATTCATAACCCGAGCTGATATACTTGTCCCTATGGATTTGTTCAAAGAAAAAGAAATCTATGTCTAGTCTTTTAAGTCGAGAGACTGCAGTAAATCGTTACTTACATAAAGTAAAATCATCTGTGACTCCAAGGGTTTATAATAACAGAAGTGTAAATACCTTACCTTGATGTCTTGAGTTTTGCACAGAAAATACATAGGTAGGTGAAATTTCCATTTGAAATTCGTAGCAAGATTGTCCGTGGAATATCACTTAATTTAAAACTATTGATATTCAAAAAACACTTTTCACTGCTTTAAAATAAAAATAAACACACCTGAATTTAGCGGTAGAAAAATCCTTTTACCCGTGCAACACCTCCTTTAGAATTTGAATTTAACCATTTTTTTCTAACCACCACAGCGAATAAACTATTACCACCACTAACACTGACCACATACCCACGGCAACAACCGCCATTGTTAAAAAAAAAACGAAAAGAGCAACCGAACCGAATTTTATTTTGTAAAAAAAATACACTTCTAAGCAACGAAAAACTACATTTTATTTCGGAAAAACGATCTACACACATTGAAAAACAATTATTTCACAAATTAAAAACCGAATATTGAAAATTTACTGCAAAATTTAATATTTTTTATCACACGATCGAGGAGAAAATCGAATAAGAAATATACCGCTCGCGCACTTGCTGATAACTAAACTAAAACTACTATGAAATGAACTTGCTCTTGCACTCTTGCAGCGAAAAAAAACACAGTGATGGTGGAATAGGGAATTGGGTGTTTTTTTTTTTTGTTGTATTTGATGAGACAATGACATGGCGAATTCGGGTGGACCATGAATGGGCCAAATATATGCAGTGCGTTTTTTATTGTTGGTTGCGTTGCGGCGGCGCTTGAGTTGCCATTGAGCAAAAATGTGATAAAAAGATTGATTGGTGTTTTATGGTTTATTGTGGACTAATTTGGAGACGGGTGGTCTGGGATCTGTAGTTCGATTTGGTTGATGATTCCTTTTTGTGTACAAGAGCCGACTAGCAAATTTTGGTTTGGAGATACATACATACGTATAACCAAAATATGATTATGAGTGTTTATAGGTGCATGCATCATGATATCGTCTGGCAGTTCTTTTGTGCGATTGGTGTAGGTTAGGGGTTACATATAGTGATGCAAATTTTTAAACAGTCTAGTTTGAAGGTATACATATTTGTACCATACTACTTATCAACTTGCTAATTTAAAAGCAGTTTACTAACTCTTTCTTAATTTAAAACATTTTGTAACTACGATACTACTGAGACTATTTTTTTTAATAAACTGCTTCTGAACACACCTAAAACAATGTCAGTCCAACAAAAAACAAAGTAAACAGATCTTTTTTGACGTTTATAAATATCTAGGAGTCATATGAAGTTAGCACGATACTAATAAAAACAAAATACATAGGCGCAAAATTTTAATTGAGTTAGTACGATGTTAAAACTGTTTTAGTATGAAACTAGGTTATAACAACGATTTTGCTAATTTTAATCAAATATAACATCATACATTTTCTACCCTTTTATTAAAGTTAAAATCATCGGATACCCATTTCTTTTGTTTAGTATCGTGCTATTTACAAAGGCCACAAAAGGTCTGTTTGCTTAGTTTTCTTGCACGAACCGTCATTGTTTTAGGTGTGTTTAGAAGCAATTTATTAAGAAAATTACTTGTTAGAAAATGTTTAAAATTAAGAATGAGTTCGTAGACTTCTTTAAAGTTAGCAAATTGTTAAGTAGTATAATACTAATACCTAAATAATAGGCTGTTTAATATTTTGCGCCATATCTATTTGAAAATTAATTTTAACCCTAATAAATTGTTCGAGAAAGTATGCTAAATTATTGTATATATAATGGTATTCTACCATTATATGTTAATTAATATCACTGGAAAAAAGATTTCGAAAAAATTTTGCACGGAAAAAACAAAATCGATTATTTAAAGATTCCATTACACCCCGACTCCACAAGATATCTTTCTCTCCAACTCAATGTCTGACATCTCTATCTCTACATTTTGTTATTGCTTCGCTGGGCAAATTATGTCATGATTTTTCATTTCTATCCCTACTGCACGGGATGTGTTTTGTGCGGACAACAGAAATTAGCAAAACGTAGAACTAACAAAAATTATATATATTTGCAAAGAAAAGAATGCGCATCTACCTAAAGTATAAATAAATAACACCAAACATAACTTAACGCACGAACAAATGAATAACATGACACGTTAATGTATTTACTTACAAAATAAAAAAAAATATTTGCAGACGGAATACTTGACAAGAACCAACCAAATTAGAAGACACGAAATAATGAGAATAAAATGTCATTTCACGACAAAAAGTACGAAAAAAAACCATCTGTCAAATTTCATATCAGACATCTATATCAAGACAAAACCGCTGACTAAGATCGCTGACATCACATCATAAGAGGAAATATCGCGTCCCCATTGGAGATTTCATATCATGATGAGCATCCTGAGAGAATTTATCTCCTGTGGAGTCGGGGTGTTAAGAACCCCAGAAGAAGATTGCAGATGTAACACGGGTTTAGTTGCGTATTGCAGAACCTTTACATGGAAACCAAAGCGACAGTAAGGGATGGTTAAAATATATCGCAATGGTTACAGGCTAAGACTGGTGTGCACCAACTTTTCAATGATGACGTAATTTAGTTTTTGCTAGGAGGTATAGATTATAAACGGACACTTATCGAATCTCTCCTTTTTACCGACGATATTGTGATATTAGCTTAATCGTCGGGATTCCTTCAACTTATGTTCAACAAGCTTTTTTGAATACTGGGCAATGTGGACTATGTTAACTTAGAAAAATCGAAAATTGTGGTATTCCGAAAAGGAACAGGAAGAGCAAACCCGAGGGAAGAATTGACGTACAACAATGAAAGGGTAGACGAAAATGCATCTAACCGAAAAACTAGTGTCACACCAATCAGTGTTGCATGGAGGAAAATTTTCAGCAGCAGTCATACAAAAACTACGGTCCAGCCTTCATCGACGCAAGGCAGTTTATTATATTAAATTTTAGACGATCGTAGATTTTGAGGGGCAAATGTCGAATCTAACCATTTAACTACTAGTTTCGGTTAAATTCAGAGCTTGACCGTTGAACGAAAAGAAATTGCAACAATAATCACTGGCCCCAGTATCAAAGATATGGCCGAAACGAACCAGTAAGATGGTGATGAATGATGTTCCGAAGATTACAGAAGATTCACAATCAGCCCTATCGAGGCATCTGTTCGGACAAAAGTATTTTCCGATTTGTTCGAAATCGGAGAATTTTCTACCGAGGTACCCTGTTCGATTGCCATATCGGAAAATCTTCCGATAAAATGTGGTGCTCATCAACGCATTGCGTTTGCGATTAAGACCATTCAGCAAAGAATTTTTGACATTTGTGCCTTAAATTTCTTCGAAAATTCTCCTAAGAAAAATGGAAAATAATTAATGCGATTTTATGCTTCATTTTTGTTTGTTCTGAAGTGGATACCTCGAAGAAAATCTAAGTTCCAATCGGAACGGACTATCGTTTCAGAACTTCTTCCAAACGGATGAATGTATATAAGTTTGCAAAGCAAAAACTATCGACACATATCGCATATATAAGTTCTTATCCAAAGTGCTTGTATGAGCGTCTTAATCCGTTCTGTCGGAAAAGTATACGAGTGTGGCTTTCGGCCTGACAGATCGGCCATAGTACATTCACAGTGATACAAATCTTGAGAAAAAACAACAAATTTCATGTCGAGACTCCTCATCTTTTCATTAACTTCAAAGCTGCATATAATAGCATTTATTTTTAAGAACTTTATATGGCAATGGCCGAACTTGGCAGCCCGGGAAAACTGTTATAGTTGTGTCATGTGACAACGAAAAATACCCAGTGCAATGTGCAATCCCATCTTCCAGGTTCAAGGCGACAAGGACCTACAATTTAAAACACAAGCCCTAACGCTCAAGCAGTTTATCAAGTTATCTATCAAAAACTGCGTTAAAAGGAATTAACGTGCTGTGAACCGTCAACTAAATCAATTCTAAATTTATATAAAAGACCTACCGAAGGTTCAGGGAAACTGGAGGGTCGTTGCAAAGGGCAGGATCTAGACGTCTCGCCGGTATACTACTGGGAGACTAATCATGATGACTTTCCTTTACAAATTATAATTTGACTGACGTTCCGAAACAGCTCACACGGAACTACGCTTGGGAAATTGACCGATGTAGGGGATTTATGTTCTCGGAGGAATGCAGAACGTGTCAGTTTGCATGGAAACGGTCGTTGAGGCAGAATATACAAACGACCTGGTGGGCGATCCTGTTTTGCCGAATCTGTGGCTTTTGGGGAAGGCAAAAGGCAGTTCCTTTTTTGTCTATTGATGGTTGAAGAAGGGGTCTAACTGCAGATCTATAAATCTTCGGTATATTCTGCTAGATCATATCCTTCCTCATGTTTGATTTATTGGCGAAGATTTTCTCAAAATGCACTGTAACGCTTAACGCCACATTGCGCAGGGAACTGTAGAACTCCTTAGGGAAGTTGGTTTTTCTGAGTTATTGATGATCTCTGTTATATCTTCAGTGGTACTCAAGAACATGAGATACCTATGCTACAATAACCCTCAGGACCAAAAAGATTTGCAGTGTTCAAAAACGACAGTGTCGTGTGCAATTTAAGATCTTAGTGATAGGCGTGTATTACCGAATAATTGATGAAGTTTTGTTTTCAACCACAGTTGTTTTCGGGTTAACAGAACAATTTCAGCAAGATGGTTCTAGATTTTCATTGAAGGAGCTGAGAGTGTTTGTTCTCAAGAAAGTAAACAGCTAGGACCGAAGCACACCCTATAGGCACCTCGGTCATCGGATCCTACTCTGTGCGATTTTTGTATTGGGATAAATTAAATCGAGGGCTGACAGGAACAGCCCCCCCCCCCCCCCAATAATATGACGTCACTTTAACAAGATACCTGGTTACATCTGCGTTTTTACATTTTTTTTTAATAATTTGCATAAAATAATATTTCAAAATAACCAACAAGCTTAACCCGAATACATTTCCCACTGTATGGAATATTTCAATTTGCTGAAATTAATGGCTTGTTTTGTTACACATAAACATAAACAATCGCCTCACAACGTCCCCTACAACAAAAAAGAAAACATGAAAATACTTTTCCGTTAACGATAATTTTCTGTCGTGAAATGATTCAAAGAAAATATTTAGAACATTAATTTAAGAAATTTTCTCCATAGACAAATGACAACAAAAGGATAAACACAAAACTTAATCCGGTAAATAATTAATGAAAGAGAAAATGGCCAAGAAAAATTACAGAAGTTTGCTATTTTTATGTAAATGATTAGTCATAATAGTTTTTTTTTTTTTTTTGTTTTTAGAATTTTCCATTCAATGTAAATCTGAGTAAACGTCTGCAGCTTATGTTGTTTTTCTATGAATTTTATTTGTCAATAAAATATTTTTGAACTAATTGTCATTCAAATTATAAAATAGCACATGAATATAAATTATTTTATTTTGAGTTTTCTTATGACTCATAATTAATGACTAATATGCAAGCATGTTTATTTGATTTTGAATTTAAAAAAGAAAAACAACATTTCATCATCATATTTACATAAATAGTTTTAAAATTCGTTTGGGAGTAATTTATTGTTATTGTCGTTGTTCATTGTTTTTATTTTTTAAATTGTAGTTTAAATTAGTAAAAGATAAATACTTTCTTATAACATTGTAACGACTTTAATAATACAAAGAATTCCTGTCGTTCGAGACTTTGAGAAATACAGACAAAACTGCATTTTTTTTTTATTTTGATTAGTAATCCCAAATTTTAAACATTGTTCGTTCGAAATAAAAGCGGCTTTGCTTAACGCAGTCGTTTAATTGCAAGACTTTGTCAATTTTTTTCATTATTTTAAACAACTCTTCAACGAACGTACTCGTTAGCAAATGTTCGATGAACAACCCCAAATTTGACAGATGAAGAACTCAAACACAACTTTACAAGAAAAACAAACAAAAAACAGAACAATACTTTGGTACCCATATACATTGCCAATGAAAAATTATAAAATAATATAAAATAAATAAGGAAATATGTTTTTCTGTTGAAAAATATGGTGTTATAAATTAAAAGAACAATTAAAAAGTCGCTCCGACACTTCAAATCAGTTGACGTCCTATAAGTATTATAATACTTTCTGTTAGAAAAGAATACGGCAATACTTAACTTTAAAGGTATAGAGCAAATTATGACAGTTCCTGAACTTTGATAGACCTTGGTGAAAATTCTGACAGTTCATTAAATTTTTTTTCCTATTTGTTGTAGATTTTCCAATAGATTTAACGAAAAGTCGTGAGACTAGTTAGTGAAAGGATTAAATTCTTGGCGCGCTAAACTCCTTGAAAATCGGGCTTAGTGATGTACATACAACTCTCAGCCATTAATGTGTTCGTGTTGTAGGCAGGAACAGAGGAGATTTTAAATTCTCCGAACGCCTTTCGGGTACATTTAACGGAACTATCTCTATTAAAATTCAGTTTGTAAGAAATTTAATCAGGATTAGAAGTCATTTGTGTCTAATTGCACAGAACTTAAAGAGTTTAGGCTTTTGAAGAAGCAAGAGCCTCGATTTATTGTAAAATGAGTATTTCTATGATATTATTGAAGGTTCTTGAATTTGAATGTAGATGGCATTTACTCGTTGTGGTTAGAAAATTTTAGTTTCCAAATTAAAATTCAGGGGCCAAATTACCGCATCAGTTTTCGTGTAATACGTGACTGAATTATGTGAGTTTGGCATTACCACTTACTCGTATGTCATCGAGCAATCGATTACAATAATTTGAGATTTTCATTCGATCACTGAAGGGACTCACTCATTTGGTCACTGAAGCGGTAATTTGGCCCCAGTTATAAAATTAATTTATTTAATTATGTGCAGTTTTTATCCTAGCAAAAGCCCTAAAAAATGTAATAGATCTCAACATAATAGACTCAATCATTAATTAAAATTAATTACATTAGCAGATTTGCAATCTTGCATAAAAGTAATTCTGATGGAATTAGAAGTGGTAAATGCAAATATATTCTACAAAAAAAGTAGCTTACCTTTACCGGATCTGCATCCGAGCTTATTTGCATTAAAAAGAAATTGGTACAGGAGAGCAAATGGCCCCTGTTACTATATGGAGCACGGCCGGTTGATGGGGTATCAAAAGCATGAGTCATTTAACTTACCCCAACAATATTGAAATGAACTATACTTTAAAGGGTAGCCGTCTCCTGGAAGGATACATATCTTCCCGAGGAAACTCAAATAGCTAACTATACTCTGTCCAATAAAAATATGCAGTGTGGGCAAGATAGGACGTTTGCCTCGCATTCTGGATACAGTGAATTGCATAAATCTGTCCTTCATTAAAGCTCTCACAGGGTTATCGTAGTGTTGATTTTAAAAGGACCCTTTTTTTAAAGCTCTAAAATCAAAAGCACTTCAACAGAAACCCAAGGAAAAAAAACTGAACAAGTTACGAAATGAACAAGGGTAACTCTGAACGCACATCAATATTGAATGGGGGTTGAAATTGAATAGCACCAACAGCCATAGACCACAGCAATTCAGTGCACACTCAGATGTGCAGTCAATAGGACGTCGGGCCTGCGTCAGATGCAATCGAAAATTTATGGGCGCACAAACACTTTTTTATGGAGGAGTTCTTTCAATTTAGAATGGTGCAAAAATATAGAACGCTACTGATTTTGAAAAAGCTCTCCCATAAGACGTGTACTGCATATTTTTATTGGACAGAGTATAGCACTTTATTCCTGGGATGGTTTTTTGACCTTTGACCGTTTTCGTCAGACCCGATAGAACTGATACGGCAGTTGGTAAGATAGAGCCATAATAGACAGTTGCTCTCACCTAAAATCTACTTAGTTTCTGTGAATTAAGCTATTTGCCAAACAAATAATTTGTATTAATGTTTTTTCATGATTTTATAATTGATTTGGTAAAGCTTGTAGAGCACGTGCATAACCTATTGACGTAATGGTTAGTGCGTTAAGCTCACACACCGAAGTGCTGCACTCGATTCCCATCCACTGCCACCTAAACAAAAAAGAATGTTTTTCCTTGGGCAAGGCCTCTTGCGAGGAATTGACAAATTCCCCAATTCTCGTCTTGGATGTTGAGGGTGTACCCTCAAAAAAATATTTTGTAATGAACTAACGAGAGTATTCACTATTTTTAAGAAGGCTTATGATAATCACAGATATGGAAGGATGATGGGCTACGGTCAAGAATGTTTTTTCTTCGAAAACGCTTCCATAACTATAGGTATCTATCATAATAAAACGTTTTCTAAAGCCGACCGACTTTACAAATTATTCTTACTCTTCGGGAATTTTGCAATCCTCTAAACAGTTGCCCTCAATTTAGTAGGTAAATTTTTCTCAATTGACATTTTTTCATTTTTCTAGTTATTATAAAATCAAACAAAGAATTCTCAACTAACTAGGTTACCAGTAAAATTAATTTGGAACTTATGTATATCTAAATTTAAATAATTCACAATGTCTTCTCAACATTTTCTCAACTCCTTAAAAAACAAAACAAAAACCTTTATCCTTTTTTTTATGGACGAGTAAGTATCTTTTTGTTAATTAACAAACGTCTATTTGTAGACACATCATTATTTAACAACCCTTTCTGTTGAGCTCCTTCATTCCTCGTTTCATAAGACCGCCCTAGTCATTGCTAATTTTCAAGTCAAACCATTCAAAAACGTTCGTTTCTCATTCGTGAAATTGAAGAAAAGAAAACAGTCCATAGTTGATGATACAATCACAAAAAAAAAGACCTACAAAACAAAAACAGGTCCTTGCTCCCAAAGTAGTTTGCTCCTATATTTCCCGAATACTTAGTGATAACAACAACGATAATAGAAAACGCAAACTAAGAAGCAATCGGAAGAAACACAACAAACCGAAACGAGACCAAAGCATGCATCTAACAGTTACAGATACTTGCAACAACTTCCACAATCCACTATATCCTCACACAACACACAGACTTTCTATTCGACTTCGACCCGTATTCTGTGATTCGTTCGAAATGCATACCTCTAGTGGTGGTAAATATGACGATATACACGTAATGATGGCGATGGTGAAGAGGGTTGGGAGATGGGAGCTGGTGGGTGGGTGTTGGGAAATATCCTTTTGAAGCACTTCACCACACCAACAACATATCCTGTTGAAGCCTCGGGTTCCGCGCTGTGTTTAGTGTTGTTTGCTTAAAAAGAAACAACAACAAAAAACAAAGAAATGGAATTAAAATTCTACTTGCATGACTTGTCTTTGGGAGCTTTTTTTTTGTTTTTAGAAAATAGCCCGCAAGAAAAAAAGCAATGAAGTGCAAAGGCAAGCCCAGCTATACGGGGAATATAGGGGCAGAAAAAAAGGACATAAAAGATGAGTTACTATACTGCGGATGTTGCCTTATTTTTCTTCCTCCTTTGCTTTCGCAGTGTCCTCTATCAAATCAAGTAAAGAAATAAAATGCACCATTGGATCGCATGATGTTGCTCTAATACCAAAAAGTAACACTGACTGCTTTTAAACGTTGCGATTTTTTTAATCTTTGCTTCACTTTTGATCGCCTTTCGGTTGCAAAATCACTTTTCGAAGAACAAAAACTAAAACCAGACAGAAGAATCAGCCATCATAGCCTTTTCACAAACTAAAGCATTCACACCAAACAGTTACACGTTTTCATTTAACATTTCTATTTTTTGACACCAACTGTCAAATTTTGTATTAATCCAATATTTCAATATTTTAGGCGCCTGAAATTTTCATTTATTGCCCTTTTTCTTCTCGTTAACTCGCATGTTCTGGTAATGAAAATGAATATTATTTATTAAATGTGGAACTATGTGACAGGTGGCCCAAAATTAATCACCCTATCGGAATATGTTATAATTTTTGCAAATGGCGTCGTACGTCAATCATATTTGACATTTATGAATGTGGTATACAATCAGACAAATAATGAAGCGCAATACTCCATAAGAGCGTGGAATAATTGTGTCGATTTTTTGACTAATAATCGGCCGGTGGTGCTAAAGTAGCGTGGATTTCGACGTCAATTTCCTAATCGTGTCGCATCAACCGGGTAAACATTCCTGCGCTTAGCTACTCACTCGAACAGTCTGGAACCACAGGAGATCTTGTAGGGCTTGGCCGCCACCGGACTGGTCGTTTGGCCGAAAATATCGGGGCTGTGGCTGCCGATTTCGCTGGGAACGTAGAAACATCAACCAGACGATGGGCCACGCCCTTCTGCGAGTCTTAGTGAAAAACTTACACATTTCCCGTACAAAGTGCAAACAGTTTATCAGTTAATGCTGGCTGACCGTCCGTCGGCGTCGCGTGTAAATCACTATCAAGCCATCTTTAATATCAACAACGAAGAGGACGATTTTGTGTCGAAAAGTTTCATGAGCGACGAGGCGCATTTCCACTTAAGCGGTTACGTCAATTAGTAAGATCTTACTTTTTGGGGATCTGAAAATCCGTGTGCGCTGCAAGAAGATCTATTACATACACTAAAACCCACTGTGGGGTGCAGCGTTCACGCGGAAGAAGTGTTTTGGTCGTATATTTCTGAGGACCCCATCGGCAATATACGGTCACTGTTACTGGCGAATCCTAAAGGGTCATGATAAACAACTTCTTTCTACCGGAATTGGAGGAGCGGGTCTTGGTGAACATGTGGTTTCAACAAGACTGTGCAACCGCACACACAGCACGATCCACAATGGATATTCTAAAAAAATTGTTTCCTGGTCGCGTAACCTCCTGTTTTGGAGATTTGGCATAGCCAGCAAGATGGCCGATTTTAACATCGCAGACTTCTTTTTTTGGGACTACTTGACGTCGCGGGTTTATGCCAACAAGCCTCAGACAATCGCAGACCCTAAGGAGAATATTCCACAGGAATGTGAACAGTTATCACCGGAAATCTTGCGGAAAATCATAGAAAATGCAATTAGACAGGCACAACACTGGCAGCAGCCACTTGACAGTTATCATCTTTTCCACTCAACAGGGAAAATTTTAAAGTCCATATAAAGATCACTTAAAATTATTTTTTTTTATTTAGTAAAAAAGTAATTCAAAAACAAAATTGGATGATTAATTTTCGCCACCTTGTATATACAAAATATTACTTGCCACGGACAAATATGTTGTCAATTGTTAAAAAATTTAATATGTGAATCTCAATCTACTAAATCTCAATTACTACAAATTTATTGTGAAGTTTCTTTTGACAGCTGTGAGGTTTCTGTTGTGAAGTTTCTGTTGACAGACCTTTTTCATTTCTTTTGAAAGCATCCCATTCAGGAACTGATTTTTTTCAAAAGGTGTGTTTGTTTAGTTCATTTCTGAGTTTGAACTAGTTCTTAAGCAGTTTTATATAAAACTTGCGTTTTACAAAAAAACTATTTGATAACTTATGTTTGTGATGTAGGTTTTCCTCAAATTGTCGACCTTCAGCAATTGTATTACATATGTTTCTATCCGATATTTGCTAAGCCTCCACCGGTGAGTAAATTCTAGTCACCATTAGCTATTTGTTTAAATCGTTAAGAAATGCGGCTATAATCGTGAACGATTCTTGTTTTGTATTGCAAAAAGTCACACATTCCAAATTTGCAAAGACGACTTAAGATCAAATCGTATTTATTCGGATTTCTTCCAAGATCATGTGATCTGATGCGTCTAGGAAAGTGGGAAACATACTTCGACAGACAATGAGAACGCCATAGTTGTTTCGGAAAAGAATTTGTTTTTTTCTTTTAGAAATAAAAAATTTAATAAAATGGATCTTTTGTAGACTTCCTATCATTGTGATATCATGTTTGATTAGTTTAACGATTTGTGTTTTAATCTGTAACCCTTATAACATACTGTGAACCAGAACCTATATGTCATAATTGAAGTGTATTAAAAGTATAATACGCCGACATTTCTTATCCGACCGTTATAGCACTAAAAACACAATCACATATATTGGAAAAAAATACGAGCACACACAAATTACACACTCAATGAAAGGAAAAACAAATGATCGGAATGCATTTTTCATCATTAGTCAAGAAAATAAAAGATTTGCATTTGCATGTTCAGCAGCAAACTGCTATGTGGACTGTAATTGTTGGTAAATGTTGACGCAAATGTAGTGTAACAGACGCCTTAACGAAACTATTTGTTTATTTGACTTTCTAAGGTATATCACTATACACATAGGTATATCTATGGATGTGTGCGATTTGCACTTGTCACAATCCCAAGAAGTATCATGAAAACAAAGCTTTGTTTGTTTTTTCTAAAGAAGAGTAATCGGTTGAACGGTTCGCTTTCACAGAGTTGGTGTTTGTTTAATTTAAATCATGACATTTGATGTGTCAATCAATTCTTATTATGTGAAATAAAATGATGGAATGTCAGGAATTTGTAAGCTTCTAATTGTAAGGGGGACTATGTCATTTCGATTATTAAATAGTTAATTGTGTCATTTGATATTTAAGAACAAATATATTCAGATTAATGAACGAATATTTAGAAGTTTCATAAAACATAGTAATACAAGTAAAATTCACTGACATTTCTGAAGGCTTTAAAACCGAAAACTAAGGTCGGTATTAACTATACGATTATTAAACTTAAGAGGTTCATAAGGGGGTTCACATTCTCAAAAATTTTTGACAAACACGGTTTGATTGACTTGGTTTTGAAAATGAGAACGCTTCATCAAACGGATTGTCAAACAAGCATATTTGAGAATGTGAACGCATGCCTGCCAAGTCTGAAGCAATTTTCATTTTTTATGAAGTTCGCGGGCTTTGCAGATCCTAAGAAAATGTATCAAAATGAAAGATTTTATTAATATAAGTTTTCTGCAGACTTGGAATACAAAAGTCAAGTAAAAATTTTGTCGATGCTCCGACTTGGGAGTCAATTTAATTTTGTTTTATGAGCTAAACATTTACAGAAACTTTTGTTTAAATATTTGCAAGAAAACAAAAAGTGTGCTATTCCTCTGTCCATAGCTGTGCCTACAACATCAAAATCATTATATAAGCCGATGGTCTGAGTTACCAGTGCTTTCAGTGTCTCTACTTCGTAGATTTATCTAGTGGAATATGTAATGTAATGTAATGTATGTAACATCAAAATCATATTATGGGAAAATGTAATATTTCACCTTTTCTCTCAAATAAATCATTTATATTTAGCCAAACTTGCAACCTTTCAAAAAAAAAAGAACAAAAATGTAATTTATAAACACCGGCAACTAAATATTCAATATTGAAAAAAAAACTTGGCGCACATGTCTACAATATCACCAACCCAACACTCAGTTTTCAGACCACTTTCGCTTATCAATATGCCGCGTTGTGACTCTGGCAGCTATGCTATTCTACATTTTCAACCTCTAAAAGGCGTAAAATCATAAACAGCAAAATGTATACGCTTAACGCCTGCGAGAATAAATGTTTACATTTCCATTTTTAGAGCTAATATTCAGAAGAAAAAAACCATGGAACACAAAAATTTAAAAAAAAAATGGCAAACATTAAAAATTACTAGACAGTGCACTGCTCCCTCCGCACTTCAACCGTTTAACTTGTTCCGGTTGGGACGCGTGCCTCCTCTATTTGTCCTACGTTTTATCATAATACATTGATAAACGAGAGAGCACCCTTCACAGTCGTCGTCGTCATCCCGGTCGTCGTCGTATACGAAATCAGGCAATGACAAGGCAAGCAGTCACACTTTTGCGCACTGCAGTTAGGCTTTACTTTTTTCTTATTTTTTTTTAATATTCCATATCCACCCGCATTGGTGGGATTGAGGATTTTTGTTTTATATCTACTTTTGGATATGTCAGATAGTATTACCAGCTTAGTATTTCAAGTGTGGATATATGTACATTAGGAACAGCTGTTATACATAGATAGAGCTCGAAAATAACTGAACGTGAATCGTTTGTTTTTTGACAAATCGAGGTGTGCTGAAGTACCTACCAATGGAGACAAAAAGTGCAATTTTCAATGTTTCAAAATTAACTAGTTTTGACCAATTTTTAAAAAATAATTATGTTGTAAATAAGGCTAAATTTAAATTGAACACGATTTAACGCTGCACCAACATATTGTATGAGTGGAAATGTGATAAATAGTTGTGGTTTTATAATACCCTTTTCACACAGGGAAACTTTATTTCCAGCAACTTTTCTGTTTTATGGAAAGATCAACGATTTGAAAACATTTTTTTGACATTCCTCATCAAGCTTCATGTAGTGTCCAAAAGACTTTAAAATAAAATACAAAAAATTTCTTACGATTTTGTTTTATCGTGTGAAACGTGCAAGAAATTTTAAACGAAAACATTAAAAAATCTAGAGCTACTTGTTACCTCGTATGACAGGAGTCTTAAAAGTCACAAATTAATGTGAAAATGGCTGCGTTCCACTAAATTTACTTATTCGCTCAAATAACCCTTTTGTAGATTTTAGATTTGCCAGCTATCGCACAAAATTATTTGACATTTATGTGGTTGGCATTTAGTCAACTTTTGTCAGTCAACAATTCTCATATGGTGTGGTGGGAGAAATGTCATCAACAGCTTACGAGTTTTTCATACTGCAAAAAAGGTTAAACGTGCTTGCAATCAGCAAAGGTTTTTTTTGTGTGCCTTTAATTATATTTGGTCCTTTTCGTGGTTAGTTGAAAGTTGGGTAACTTTGTGAAAACTGATAAGTAAAGCGAAAACTTTTTATTTACTTCAAGTTCGAAGTAAATATTTTTTTAAAAATGCTGCAGTGTGAATGTGAACAGTTTCATTAAACTTTATTTTTATATCAAATAGAAAACAAAAAATTTTTGTGGAGTGTAGATGTTCTCAGATATCTTAAGTCATGAGATCTGCCAAAATAATCTTTTACACATTTTTAAGATGTACTAAGCATATTTATTTCGTTAATTTAATATACTTGAAATTTATCATCTTAAATCTTCATAAGGCAAATTTTTTTAAAAAATCGAACATAGCCATATCGAGTTGAACGCATTCATTCGAAAATCAAATCAAATTAAGCGAGAGGTGTTCAGTCCCAGCTTAAAAATCAAATTTTGGTTCCTGGCCTTGCAGGCCTTTTCTGTTCACATTCAACGAACGAAACAGCTGTTGGACTTAAGGCTCGGTCAAACAGAACGCGTTTTCAACGCCGCGTTAAGATTTTTTAACGCGACGGTAAGATTATTTTGACGCGACGTTGCAACCGCCGCGTTAGAGGACGTCAAACAGAGAGCTGTTAAGCAATGAACAAACAAAACAATCATTCCTTAACAAAAATAATAGGTGTGTTTTTTTTGCAAGTCCATATAGAATTGTAAAAAAAAACGACATCGGGATTTAGGAGCTTTTTTTCCACATAGCTGGAAGCACTGTGTACGCTATGACATTTGTCAGCTTATTGACGACTAGCATCAACCAATCCAAAAACTTCACTTTTGACGTCTCTGAGCAAATTATCGATAACATATAGATAATACTATTTTGGCATCACCATTTTTATCGGGTCTTAGATTAACGCTCGATAATTATCTGGTCTTAGCTAACTCTGTATAGATTTAAGCAGTTGTTGCATTTGCATGTAAAGCGCTTAGTCCCGATGTCGTTTTTGTTTACAATTCTATATGGACTTGCAAAAAAAACACACATAATATACACGATAAATATTTGGAGACTTACCACAGCCAAAGGAGAAAATCCATTTTATTTGATTCAATTCTTCACAAAGATCTTATTGAATTTTAGCTGATAATCAATCTGCAAACTAGGCTGATGACTCAAAGGAAAGTGAAGGCGTTAGAGTGCCTAGCGAAAGGTATCTCAATAGGTTTAAGTTGGTGTAATAGTTTTGAAAAATGAAGCTGATGAACAAAAGATCTCTTGTCAAAAACAAATATCATAAAATACTCCAAGAACATCACTCCGGACAATGGCTTTTGGATTTTTGGAATTGCAAAAAGAGTGCCAGAAGTGACCAAAGGAAAAATTCATCTCATATACATATGTAGCCCATCCAACAGCGAGTCGAACGCAACAACTTTCTATCTCACTTCAACTTTAATAAGAAACAAATGAACAAATGTTTAGAGACATAGAGTTTGAAGTTGGCAGCACTGTTTCCATTGTCAGCCATTTTGTCATCTGCTATGTGATTTATCTATCGTTTGGTTCGCCATTTTCTCATGAATCGACTGAGATCTGAACAACGAATGCAAATTGTGCAGAGGCCATATTCCAGAAATCATATTCAAATAAATATAGCAAAGAATTATCTTTCAAATAAGTTGATTTTATGGCAATTAATACAAATTTATATCAGTTGTATTTAATTTTATAATTCTATACCTCTAAAAAACACCCTTCATTTTAAAAACTCACAGTTAATATAAGTACTTGTCAATCCTCTTTTGCAGAGGAAGCACTTCACTGCTTTTTAAATAACTAATGTCGATTTCCTTTACACATGAGAAATCAATTTCTGTGTGAAGATTTCGATCTCTCGACAGATTTCACGTTCCTTTACGCCAAAAAAAATCGATTTTTTTTTTGACAGAGATCAAATCCCTCGAATCCGTATTTGAAGAAGGATTTACATGTATACGAAATACGCACACCAAAAGAAAAAATTTGACAAGGGATCGAAATCCCTAGCGAGTAAAGGAAATCGACATAAGACAAATGTCTTCCCAAAATATAAATCAATTTATTTTTGATTTAAATCTGTCAAAATGCTGATATTGACAAATTTTTTGCCAATTTTTGCGATTTATTTTTCGATTTAAAATCAATTTTGAAAATCTAAATTTTTCGGTCAATTTAACTCTTTGTGTTCAATATCAATAGTGATTATGTTTTCCCCAGCGATTGCTGCCCTGAGAGTGTAAGAGCATATATTAAAAACCTGTTAAAATACTATTAGGAATTGGGACTGAAGATTGATTAAACAGTGAAAAGATTGAACTTATCTGCTTCCGAACACAAGTGACATTCATTCCACGACGAGCTTTTGTAACACGCTCCGATGCCATCGAACTCAAGTTTCCAGACAACACTCAAGTAACATTCAAATCATCAACGACGTACTTGAGAATCAACTTTTCTAAAGAAACTGAAATTCAAGAATCATGCAGACTTGATATTGAAGAGAGCCAACTATTCTCTACACTTGGTTCACCCAAGAGGCAAGAGGCGAAATGGACTAAGTAAGAAGACCAAGCTGCTTTTCTACAAACAACTTATCCGACCCGTTCTGACATACGCCTTTCCCATCTGTTTTACTATATCACCTACAGCAATGAGCAATGAAAAAGATGAAGCATTTTGAAAGAAAGATGCTCCGCATTTGCACTGGACTATACCATAGCCGACTGACGAAAAAAAAATATATATCTACCAACTTAGAAGCCAAACTAACAGAACTGACCATTAATTGCTGGAGAACCCTGGATAATCATTCCAACGTACAAGTGCAACAACTCCTTCAGCAACAACTAGACCTAGTGAGAAGCATCTATACGCCTGAGCCATTACTGACGATCAATTTAAAGAAATCATCCATAACGACGACGCACCACTCTACGAGAAGAACAACAATCAGTACTAAAGCAGTTTAGCAGATAAAAAACTTTGATAAAAATTGGCACTGTTAATATTAAAGCCTTCTGGACTCATCTGAAAGTGTTCACTTGGGAAAAAATGACAGTTCTGATTCTTAAAAGAATATACTTAAACGTCAAACTCAACAGCTGTGATTTTTTGTATCCTTAATGTGCGAAGTGTATCTTTCAACTTGATTTTCATTACTGTCCACATTTGATGTTTCACATATACAATCACAAAAAACTTCAGAATTTCAGAATGAACAAAAAGTGTTCAGTTGGAATTCCGGATCGGAGAGAGATTTCGGATTGCCAAATAAGCGAATTGTAATGTCGTTTTTATTTGGCAATCCGGAATCTCTCTCCGATCCGGAATCTCAACTGATGATTCTGAAGTTTTGTTTGATTGTATATGTGAGACATCAAATGCGTACAATAATCAAAATCAAGAAAAATGTTTGTTGAAAGCAGGGTTGGCCGAATTGTCACTTTTTAGAAATAACTACATTTGTTACGTCTGCTACGTTGTTTATGTAGTTAAATGTAGTTAATTGTAGTTAATGTAACAAATTGTAGCATTGCTGTCAAGTAACTGTCAGTTGTGCATTTGAAATTTGAATTTTTAAATTAAACGTTCAGCTATTCCTACAATTCTTCATCCTTATGGTAAATGAAACTTTTTTTTTAGAAACCTTCATTAGATCATAAAAGTGCAAAAATTGTGTTTTTTTTCCTTTATTATATTGATTTTTTATGAATTAACTACATACATATGTAGCAGACGTAACAAATTGTAGTAAATTAGGCATATAGTTTCTTGAATAAACTACGCGTAGTTAAATACTACGTTTACATGCAGTAACGAAAGATCGAGTTGGATTAGGGTCGGATTTTCGACCCACATTTCTACTCGACACCGCTGAACGATTGGGATCGAGTCGAACGAAGCTCATTTCAACTCAATACAGGTATATAAAGGTTCGAATCGAGCTTCAAGCTCGTTTCAACACCTCATATAAACGTACTAAATCATGTAGAAAATGTAGTGTAGTTAATTCGGCCAACCCTGGTTCGCACAATTTGGATACCAAAAATCACAGCCATTGACATACTAGATATACAGTGATCCACAAAAGTCTGCGTACAAGGAAGAAATATTTTTAAAAACTGCTGTTATTCACAAATTTAAAGTTATTTGTTTAAAAAAAAAATATTTTTAATAAAGAAATGTACAAGGTTTTTATTTTCAACAAAAAAAAATTAAAACAATTATTCATAACAAGAAGAAATTAATAACAACAAAATAAACCTCTGAAATTCTTCCACAAAAGTCTGCGTACAGCTGTAACAGAAATTGAAAAAAGTTAGTTAATATAGACAAATAATTATTTTTGTGTACTACTTTCGCTGTTAATATTTGGTCGGATACCCTTTTAGCCTTATAACTTCTTTCAAACGGTTTTGCATTGAACCTACCAGTTTTTCTGTATAAGAACTATTGATCTTACTCCATTCAAGCAACAAGGCTTCTTTTAACTGCGCCTTTATGCGCGGATATCGTGGGTTCGGATCTTTTTTTCCAATTCATCCCAGCAGTGCTCGATAGGGTTAATATCTGGACTCTGGTGGGGTTTGTAGCAGGTGGGGAGTGTTATATGCCAGCCACATGCGCGATTATGGGCCGTATGTTTGGGGTCATTATCTTGCTAGAAGTAATAGTCATTGGATATACCCAGAATTTCAGCACTTGTTTTCAAATTTCTTTTGAGGATAACGATATACACATATTGATCCATTGATCCTACTATTACTTCCAGCTTACTGACTTTTAAAGACGCCATACAGCCCCAAACAATAACACCTCCACCACCGTGCTTGGCAGTCTTAATCGTGCATCTGGGATTAGGAGCATCGTTTGCTCGTCGCCACACCCTCAAACGACCGTCAGAACCAAAAATGTTGTATTTTGATTCGCTGGAGAATATAACCTTACGCCAGAAGTCCGGAGGCTTGTTAACATACTCTTTTGCAAATGCTAGCCGTTTCTTTCTCTTTATTTTACTGACCAATGGTTTTTTCCTGGGTGCGTGTGACTTAAACCCCTCTTGAACAATAGCTCTTCTTACCGTTGCTGGATGCACTGTATTGTTGTTATATATTTCGAGCCGTATGCTTATCGTATTAGCCGTTATAAAGTGATCTTGCTCCACCATTCGCTTGATCACACGCTTATCCCTTTCGGAGAGCTTCGAAGGTCGGCCTTATCTTGTCTCCGATTTAATCTGTCCTGCGTTTCTAAAGCGATCTACCGTTCTCTGTATCGTTGACCGAGCTCTTCAGGTTATTTTTGATATTTCACCATACGACTTTTTTTGTTTGACGTAAAGATTAATAAATCAACTGCCGCTCACTCAAACTTAACTCTTTATTTGCCATTTTTTGCTTTAAAAACAAAAAAAAAAAACCAAAGACAATGATTTGCAATACGCGTTTAGAACGATTAAAAATAAACAAACAATCATATTATGCAAAAAAAAATTTATCGATACTTAAAGAGAGTGTAATGCAAAAAATATTCACCTGTACGCAGACTTTTGTGGAAGAATTTCAGAGGTTCATTTTGTTTTTATTAATTTTTTGTGATACCAATATTTTTTTTGTATTTTTTTTTTGTTGAAAATAAAAACGTAGTGAATTTCTTTTAATGAAAAATACCTTTTTTTTAAAATAATTCACTTTATATTTGTGAATAATAGCAATTTTTAAAAAATATCTTCCTTGTACGCAGACTTTTGTGGATCACTGTATATATAGATATATATATATATATAATAAGTCAATGATCACAGCTGTTGAGGTTGACGTTTAAGTACATGAATGTGTGAGTGCTTCTGGTTTTGCTTCTGATTTCAAATCCAGAAGCAAATTTCTCTTCTTTTCAGAATCAGAAAGTTCTTTACTCCTTTCTAATGCTATTGTATTTTTTTTTTTGTTCAACATTGTTGTATTCTTGTTAAAAAGATATAATGAATCGGGTCCTGTTACTGCAGAATACGGCAATGAGTGTAATTTTGAAGGTGATAATTTACACACTTACTTCCTTAACTTCACGCCCGCGCTGTGTTCAAACATTTAAAGGGTAATCATAATCCCTTGAGCGCGTGTAGATTATAAAAAAAAAAAAAAAAATAAAAAATGTGAAACAAAGACTTACGAATAGTCCAATATTCATATATAAAATTTGAGAACATTATGGTTCCGAGTAATCTACAATCATTTATTATTTACGTTAGATAGGTACAGTGATCCACAAAAGTCTGCGTACAAGGAAGAAATATTTTTAAAAACTGCTGTTATTCACAAATTTAAAGTGATTTTTAAAAAAAAAAAAATATTTTTTAACAAAGAAATGTACAAGGTTTTTATTTTCAACAAAAAAAAATTAAAACAATTATTCATAACAAGAAGAAATTAATAACAACAAAATAAACCTCTGAAATTCTTCCACAAAAGTCTGCGTACAGCTGTAACAGAAATTGAAAAAAGTTAGTTAATATAGACAAATAATAATTTTTTTGTACTACTTTCGCTGGTAATATTTTGTCGGATACCCTTTTAGCCTTATAACTTCTTTCAAACGGTTTTGCATTGACCCTACCAGTTTTTCTGTATAAGAACTATTGATCTTACTCCATTCAAGCAACAAGGCTTCTTTTAACTGCGCCTTTTTGCGGATATCGGCGGTTCGGATCTTTTTTTCCAATTCATCCCAGCAGTGCTCGATAGGGTTAATATCTGGACTCTGTGGTGGGGTTCGTAGCAGGTGGCGAGAGTTATATACCAGCCACATGCGCGATTATGGGCGGTATGTTTTTGGTCATTATCTTGCTAGAAGTTATAGTTATTGGATATACCCAGAATTTCAGCACTTGTTTTCAAATTTCTTTTGAGGATAACGATGTATACATATTGATCCATTGTTCCTTCTATTATTTCCAGCTTACCGACTCCTGAAGACGTCATCCAACCCCAAACCATAACACCTCCACCACCGTGCTTGACAGTCTTAATTGTGCACCTGGGATTAAGAGCATCTTTTGGTCGTCGCCACACACTCAAACGACTGTCAGAACCAAAAATTTTTTATTTTGATTCGTCGGAGAATATAACCTTCCGCCAGAAGTCCGGAGGCTTGTTAACATACTCTTTTGCAAATGCTAGCCGTTTCTTTCTCTTTATTTTACTGAACAATGGTTTTTTCCTGGGTGTGCGTGACTTAAACCCCTCTTGAACAATAGCTCTTCTTACCGTTTCTGGATGCACTGTATTGTTGTTATATATTTCGAGCCGTGTGCTTATCGTCTTAGCCGTTATAAAGTGATCTTGCTCCACCATTCGCTTGATCACACGCTTATCCCTTTCGGAGAGCTTCGAAGGTCGGCCTTATCTTGTCTCCGATTTGATCTGTCCTGCGTTTCTAAAGCGATCTACCGTTCTCTGTATCGTTGACCGAGCTCTTCAGGTTATTTTTGATATTTCACCATACGACTTTTTTTGTTTAACGTAAAGATTAATAAATCAACTACCGCTCACACAAACTTAACTCTTTATTTGCCATTTTTTGCTTAAAAAACAAAAAAAAAACCAAAGACAATGATTTGCAATACGCGTTTAGAACGATTAAAAATAAACAAACAATCATATTATGCAAAAACAAATTTATCGATACTTAAGGAGAGTGTAATGCAAGAAATATTCACCTGTACGCAGACTTTTGTGGAAGAATTTCAGAGGTTTATTTTGTTTTTATTAATTTTTTGTGATACGAATATTGTTTTTTATTTTTTTTTTTTGTTGAAAATAAAAACGTGGTAAATTTCTTTTAATGAAAAATACCTTTTTTTTTAAATAATTCACTTTACATTTGTGAATAACAGCAATTTTTAAAAAATATCTTCCTTGTACGCAGACTTTTGTGGATCACTGTATGTTCAACCCTATATTTTACAAAACAAAGAAAACTTAAGACCGGGTAGATGTATATGTATACGAAGCAGCACTCAGATATACTTGGGATTTAATTACTTCAATAGTTTTCCAACTGAGTTGAAGTATCAGCTAAGTATCAGTATATTCAAATATAAACTTAAACTATAAACTATAAACTATGTAATACCTAAAAAATATATAAAATTAAAATATTTGTATTTAATGTTTAATATATAAAGGTTACTATTACCTCTTAATTTGATGCAAATACACACCATAATTTTCTGCAATGTAAAGATAGCTACTCTTGGCCTTTGCCGAGATGGTTGCACTTAGTCTACGGAATAAGCGGTACCCCTTCGCTTTATTTCACATTTATGTCTGGTAGAGTTTAAGCTGGATTTTTCTAGCTAAATTTATTTATTTTTGAATTTAATTTGTTTATTCCGATAAAACAAAGCTTACACTGAAACTGCCTACCTTTAGTTCCCAGTAAAATCCATGACAAGTTGATTTTATCTGCTTCCAAAAGAATTCTTTTACTTTATTTTATTCACAAGTCTCATGAAAGATAGATATTCACCCATATTCTGAAACTCGTATTTTTGACTCGTATTCGACTCAAGTCGTAGGAACAGTCGTATGCGATGATTTTCGTTTCCCAATATTAGTACAAATGAAGTCGGATGTTCGACTCCTGGAATAACAACATACGACTGTAGTCGAATACGAGTCATAAATACGGTAAAAATTTCGATAAGTATTGTGTCTTAAATTTTGTTTACAAATTAAAAACTTGCACTCTAATAGCTAAGTAACTGCATAGGTATATCACTGTCAATTACTTAAACGTCGTTTAATTCTGAAAAATAAATCAATTTCAAGTATCTCGATCCCAGCAAGTTAGTTTAATATTTTATTAGTAAAATATTTATTCTGGTAACTCTACAGCTCCTTCGCAAAACCCAAGAAAGGAGACAACAACTACAAAAAAAGAACACATTTTCCCTTCAATTTTCACAAAACTCAATTTCACAGTTTTGAGCGAACTGCGGGGCGCATTCAATCCTCAAAAAAAAAAGAAAAAACTTACCTCAGACTCCAAAATGAAATTCCGCAACTCTACTCCTTCTCCCGTACTTTTTTTATTGTTTATTTACTATTTGATTGTTCTTGTAAATTCAACAACAAAAACAAAAGCTAGGAATAGTAATTCTTCACGGCTTATGACTGACTCTGACTGATGGCGATGGGTGAACACAAACACTCGCGCAATATTGTCGTCGTCGTTACCACACCAATACCAATTTGAAAAGCACCTAAAAAAAAGAGTGGGTAGGTAATCTCAAATCACGAAAAGAACACTTTAAGGAATTTAATAATGCGGCACAACTTTTGCTGAAAATTTTTACAATTTCGGAAGAGGATAAAATATTTTTGCACTTTTTACTTTTTTATTTTGATGACAAATATGATGGCGCTTCAGTTTGCCTTTTTCGCCGCCAGACACAAAACACGCAACTTTCTTTCGGTAGCCAGCCACGTTATGTGGAAATTAAAATATTTTTTTTTCGCTGCGCTGTTATACACCTGCAGCAGCAGTTTCTGATTAAAATTCTCAAATCGTAGCTGGAATTTAAATTAATCAAACAGATCGAACCGCCTTTGTAGTTTGCATTCACCGACCCAGCGTATTTAAGAAGAATAAAAACGATAATTCACACCAGACAAGCAAACTCAAAAGAAAGATAAAATAAAATTTATTTCTGAAGACTCATAGAAGCGCACAACACGAAACACACCTTTCGCCGTCGAATGGAAGAGAACGAATGACGGAATACGGAATCACAGAACTCAGAGCGGAGTCTCGGAATATGAAAATGACAGCCAGTAAATACGAAACGGAGCGAATTGAACGAACTGAATGACGGAAGATGGTATCCCTGTTGGTCTCTATTGAAATGGTTTTACTTTTCTCTTAATACGTTGTTACTTTCATTGGTGCAATTTCGGAGAAACCGAAATGACAAGTTAGTTTTATATTGGCAAGGTATCTTTTTCTTTACGTGTATCACGTATAAGTTATTAGAGGGTGGGTGAATATATTTGTAGGTACACACATCTATTCTGAGCTCCGTTCGAAAAATTGATTATTTTCTATGACTAAAAAGAGAACATGAATTTATTTGATGTCAAGTGTTCTCTTAAATACACAAAATAAAAATATATCGAAGGATGAGTAATTTAGAATAAATTATAGATCCATCTCGCTTTAATAATTGTTTTTTTTATTATTATCAATTAAAATGAGTGTGTGAGTGAAGATTGATACAAACAAGAACTATTATTTCTTCTCTTTCAAGCACGAGACCATTATGAATGAATAACTATTTTAATAATATAGATTTTAAGAGATTATCATGCGCAAAATTTGTAAGAATATTTTAAGGGTGTAGTTGTTTTGGATATCGTTTACGAGATTTAAGTTAAGAATTGCCATTAAGAAAATTTTTAAATGGCTGCAAATATAATAAATAAAATTGGTGGTGCAGGTGCTGCAGCCCGTAGAGAACCAGGTAATAATAGGTGTTGGCAGTGAGCTGTCAAAAATAAAAATACCGAGCAGATCGAATAAAAAGCTGAGCGCGGATGACTTCATTACTATATTTTTATATTTTGCATTAAACAGAAATTAAAATGAGAACAAAAATTCTTGAAAACAACAATTTCATAAACAAAGCTGACAAATTGGGGAGTTTAGGTATTAAAAAAAATAATTCAATGACAGTTCAGTGCTTAATTGTGTATTTTTTTTTCTTTAGGTTAAAATTTCGCGAGTATTATTCGCTCAGACGCCACTCAATGCCTCACTCATTCGTGTGGGTGTTACTAGGAATGGAGGGGACCTACAATTTTCTGCCGAATCCCAACGGTTAAGATGTCAATTCCTCGCAAGAGGCAGAACACACCTGAAGAACATTTTTGCAGCCGCTGAGATTCAAAGCCAAGCATGTAAATAAATTTTTGAAGTGCCATGTTACAATTGCATCGAATTTTCAAATCAAATATACCTATGTTTTTTTTTTTGGAAAAGTTAATTTAATTTAAATTTGTGAATTGGTAAATTTAATTGCAGACTCTAAAAAAAATCGATACAGTGAAATGTTTGCTAAAATTCTTGAATTCATTTTCGGGACAAATAAGATTTTCCACAACGGTTTCTCAATATTTGTATGGTAGGGGCGATATTTTTATAGGTATAAGAATACCTTTTTTTAAAAATATTTTCATAACATTAAAAAAAAACAGGTAATTGCCAAGTTCAAAAACGTTGTTTTTTAATAATTTTTTGAAAACTCTTAAGAAGCTTCTGCATAAAAAGCTGATCAAAATCAGTTGTATTGTTTTTGAGAAAGTCAAAAATAAAAAAATGATACTTTGCACAGTATTATTAATAACCATTTTTAGAAAATTCTTTAACTTTAAGCTAGGTTTACTAAAAGCGATTTAAAACTATCATACATAAATATGTATCGCTAACTTGCCATACAAATAAAATTCATAAGTGACATATATGTACTTGATATATTATATTATGTCTTATATGTCTATAACACCTATACCAATGTCACTTGTGGACAGCAATTATATGGCGAGCTTGCCTAATATACATACATATATAATAGTGTTATAACGCCTTAAAGAAATTTTCGATTTTTTTTTAAATCTTTGGAAGAGCATTTGAGAAAAAATATTTTGTTTAAAATTTCAAAAAAAAAAACTTGTGGAAATAATGTAATTCTTGGTTTTAAAAAATTAAAGAAAAAAATCTAGCACCAGGTTTAAAGTCCACGTCCTTAGTGTCTCAAGGATTTCTTGAACTATTTAATTTATATTTTAGAGATGAATAAAATCGGTGGAATCGGCGATTTGTAAGATAAGACAGCTACAATATACAATGTCTGCGTGTTCTGAGGTGCCAGCACGTAACTTGATACAATTAAAACGTTGGGAAAAAAGAAATGGAGTAATCTTTCATTTTATCAGCAATACGACCAACAAAGCCGATAAGAATCAACATAGATAACTCTTAAGCACATCTATCATTTTAAATTTTAATTAGAACCCTATTAGAACCCTATTATGACTCGCGAGTCGAACGTTCGCCTTAAGTCGAACGATTTAGCGAATTAGCTTTGTCGTGGTATTACGAATAAATTCTGCTAAAATTTAAAATTAAACGCGGAAAACCCATGAACCTCGGAAACCAGATAATTTTATCTCTGCAGAAACGAGCTGTCAAAATTTGTATGGAAAAAACTTTCTACAAATCTGATGAAATTATCTCACGAATTTGATGCGGAAAGTGAAGAAATAAACCTGATAAACTAAATTAATATAGATTCTGACTTTTAATTTGACATTTCGCAAAAAACGAGAGATGTGTAGACTGACTGAGAAGTTTACGAGATAGTTCCAACCCACTTCAAGTTTTAGATAATTTTATAAGAACAAAATCATGCATTATTTTTCAGTTCAACTCATTTTTCTTTTTAGATTTTTGAATGGCCACTGATGCAGAAAAATGTTTTTTTTTTTTTTGCGCCTCCGTTAGATTTTAGAGTAGCTGCAATCATTGATAGTCATTACTTCTCTTGCTATGTGCTGTCGTTCCACCTTGGACGGTGTTCACATTGGACTTACTCAACCGATTTATTTTGACTTTAGGCCACCCTGTCGTGTTCAGACACAAAAGTAGTGTGAACAATTCAGACTCACTTTGACGTCTTGTAGTTGTTATAATTGACAATGTTTACAAAATTTAATAATATTTAAAATGAATTTCAACTCAAACACACAAACCAATAAAAAATAAATAACGGTGTTGACTGCCGTGTCATATGTCACCAAAACAAATGTAAAAAAAATCCATTAATTTTCAATTTGTTTTAAAAATCCTGCCTCACTTTCTTTTCTCTTTCTTACCATGAAGTGCGAATGAGAAAAAACACAGACGTCAAAATAAGTCGGCGGAGTGAGTCCAATGTAAACAGCGTCACTACTTTTTTGTTTAATTTTAATTCGTAGTCAGGCCAAACATTTGAAGGTGATTTTTAATAATGCATTTCTGGAATTATTTTTGTTTACATTCTTTATGCCACTTTCTTAGTGCTGAGGAGGTCCTTAGAAGTTACGTTCAATAGCAAACCGATCCCAACTTCCCAACATTCTGTTTATTTTTTTTTTATTTTTTTGAGATCCAAACATGTCTTCTTATGCTATTCGAATAGAATATCTACATACCTACGTTATTATTTTTTGTTATCTAATTAATAAATATTTCTTTGAATTACCTATCTCTGTTTATTTTGAATCATTGAATTTGTAAACAATTTTATTCAAAGCCACCAAGAATTACAATTCGACCTATTTTGACAGTTAAAGGCGAACGTTTACTATAATAGTGACACTTCAATTCGCCAATTTTTTTACATTTAAGGCGAGCGACCACTAGGCGATTTGCAAACGTTAATGCCAAATAGTCATATTCGCCAAATATTTCATGCGACTCGTAAGTCATAATAGGGCCCTAAAAATATGGTACCATTTTTTATAATGAAATTTTGCCCCGAAATAAGAATGAAAAATAGGCCCCAAATAAATGAAAAATCACGCGATTCCACAAAATGTTATCAATATTTGTTCTTTTTTTTTTTACAAAATTTTAAGTGCTTTGCACATGAGACACGAACTGCGAACTGCGAATTGCGAATGGTCGCGAATTTTGACATTTCGTTCACATGAGTAATTTTTTTGGTCGCCGAACAGTGCGAATTGTCAAAAAAAAAGTAAATAAATTAAAAGTAAAATGAGTGATAAGGTAAATTATTTTAAGAAAAGGTGGCTTTATTAGTTTCTCATCAAAGGCCTTGATAAATAAAGTGCTATTAGAAACCAATTACATATACTATTTTCAATTATTTTACCCTTTTTTCTATAGATTCACTCATTTTTTAATTTTCCGTCTAGCAACGAGCAACACAACACAATTGCGATGTTTGAAATTTGAGGTTAGATTCGAACGAATTTTTTAGTCGCCGTTTTGTGGAATGCGTTCACTAGTTGTGGATTGCGAATTTACATTTGACAGTTCGCAGAAGATACGTTGTTGGTCGCGTAAAAAATATTAAAATACAAAATATTTCAATTTATAATTATTGTATGCAGTGTTTTCCTTTAAAATAGTTGATTCGATCATTAATTCACTTCGTCGTAAAGTTAAAACAAAATAAAAATTGATATTAGCTGTGAAAATTGCTTAAAAAGATTTATTCGCATTCGCAGGTCGCGGCTCATGTGCAAAGCACCTTATGGTCATTTTCCATTTGGGCCATATTTCATGTATAGTCTTTATCTTGGGTAAGAACAATTAAAAATAATAGAATTTGACATAATGCCAAATGTGACATAATGTCATAAAGTGTTCTCTCAAAAAAATTAGTGGATATCTCACGCACAACTCGCTTTATTTCCATATAAAATAACCGCTCAAATTAAAAGACCCTTTACGCCTCACAAATGCCTGTCATCTAATCGGTGCATCCTTGGCTGTATCATATCTCTAGCACTTTGCACAACCATTACGGTAATTTTCCCATCCTCTGCAACAATAGTTTCATCAGACTTGGTTCGCACTCGCAATCCCAAAAGTTCGTCCTCGGGATCAATTTGTTGCAACATATATCGAACTTTCTGATAAAGCATTTCGTACAACCCGCAATATTCCACAGCACGTTCCTGTTCCATAGTTGTTCGAATCGGATTCGCTAACTGATTAAGTACGATAACATCTTTAACACCTGGCTGCTCCTGAATGAGGCGAAATACTTCATCTACGTAGGATTTAGTTCTTTTTTCTGTCTGCAAAAGAAAAAAAGAAAAATTGTTTAATAACTCAATTTAAAAAGCAAAATACACACATGCGATTACCTTCGGAGGTTTATCCATATTTTCAATAAATCTTTTTATAGCATTCTCAAATGAATTGCAATCACTGAACTGAACTGTCAATTCAGATAGTAATTTCAGAAAATTCCTTGTGAACTAAAGGAGATAGAGTATTGAGTACATAAAAAAGGATAAAGTTGGAATTTTACAAAAGCAGACACAGGACACAATAAACACGTTAACTGAAGCGAAATGGCAAACGCGTACCTATTTTATTACTTCCTTCCAACAGGTTGAAAACTTTCCAAATGAATCAACGCTAAAGGAATGCCCCTGATACCGTTTCCCTTAGCAATCCCTGTTCAGTGTTCATTTTTGTTTAACTGGGTCACTAGGAATACATATTACAAAGTGTGTATGAGTATGTGGTTTGTATTCGTTCTTGAGCATCGATTAAACAAATTAAAGACACAATTAGACGGAATTCCATGTGAGTCTCAGCAAAGCAAAGGTTTAAATTAACAGGGGTTGGAAAGTCCGTTTTAAATCGAAGTTCCGGGAAAATCATGAAATTAAAATCGCTATGAATTGTTGAAAAAAATCATCGCTGCCAGCAATGTTTTGAAGGGAAGGGTACAGAGGTTGCACATTTGTATTTATCAGCTTTGATCATATTCCGATTGCATCATACCAAGATGTGTCGCAGCCATTTTTTGGGTATGTAGGAAAAATGAGATTGTCCTTTTGCAAAGTGAAACATCTCTGTTCGATAAGTCTGGTTTCGGATTTATCTTCAACTTGAAAGTTATACTTTTAGGCTCGGTTTTTAGGACAGATAAAATTAAAAGATCGATTTACAAGGGTGTACATTTTTAAGACCAAGTTTAAGCTGTTATCAATAAAGGTAAGCCAAAAAACATCAATACGTCAAAGCTTTAATTTTAATGGGGGTTTTCATTGGTGAATTCAAATTTAAATCAAAAATTAATTTTTTTTGCGAATGGAATACGATTTCAAATTGATTTAATTTTGTCGTTGTATTAGTGTAGTTTTGTATATGGCTCTTTATTTTAAATAAAATCTTCATTGTTAATTTAATTCCAGTAGACAAATAGGAGGTTGATGAATTTACCAAATTCATTTAAACAGCTTTTTTAGTTTTTTTTTTTTACAAAAATTTTTTTTCGTGTTTTGGATATGCATAATTTTAACAATTGAAACAAATTAAGCAAACTTAAAACAACATTTGCAAATTAACAGCAAAAATCGATATTTTGACAAATCTAAATCGAAAATAAATTGGATTTATTTTACTAATGAAAATCACATAAGGTTTACTCTGTCCAACAAAAATTGTCAGTACAGGCCTTATGGGAGAGCTTTTTGTAAAGCAGTGGCGCCTGATGCACCCTCACTACAATGCGTTAGGAAAAATGCCACTAAAAAAAGAGCAAGCCACTGACTTTTCTTAAGGAATTGTTGTTGTAATTCTTTGCAAAAAGTTGTACACCCCAACACGACCGTCGTATCCCACTGCTAATGAGATAGAGATACTGTCAAGATCAAGACAAGAGTGTCAAGTGTCACTCAATACGATCGTGCGCTCTTAATCTACATCAAAACAGAGTTACCATTATCATTCTCAATTGCAAGCAAAGAGCTTTTTCAGTGGTTTTTATTAAGGAGCTTTTGGGATTTGAAGCTTTTGAGAACACATTTTAAGAGCCTGTTTATATTGGGAAGATTGAGTACGGACTCACGGCAATTTGATGGCAAGAAAAGTGCGGGGTGAGAGGTCTCGTGAGGCATGAAGAAAACATAAAAACTGGACTCGTGAGTACTGTTTCATAACCGAAACGTTTCGTTTTATTTCATTTTGTCCATTTCAATTCGTCAATTTTCAAGGAACAACAGCTGTCTGTCTATAAAAGTATTTAATTTTGTTGGGGTGAATTTTTTAAGGACAAAAATGACGAATTGGACAAAAGAGCAAACAAGTTTCCTGATAAATATTTATTAATGACGATAAAAAAATGTTTCGATTCAAATAATTCCACGTAAAACCCATCGTGAGACGCCTCAAAGTTTTTTTAATGTAAACACGATGGTACTCACCAGTCCGTACTCAATCTTCCCAATCTAAACAGGCTCTAAGAAGATGAGTATGTTGAGTGTTGTCGTATTGCTTTTCAACTTAAAAAAAATCGCGCCTTTTATCTTATCGCTTGGCGTTGTGGGAAAAGGTAAATTGAATATTGTTTTCAGTCGTTTTGAATCGGCAGACGGTAGCCCTACGCGTTTTTTACTTTCATTTGACGCGATTTATAATTTAAACTACGGAATCCCTGTGAGAGCTTTAAAAGGCGACACACTTATGCATGGCAATGCGACCAGAATGAGAGACAAACGTCCTATCTTCCCTGTACTGACAATTTTTGTTGGACAGTATAGTTAGGAACATTCCATTTAGGCTCCGTTATTAACTGAGACATAGCATGAGCAGTCTTGCCAATAGATTTTTAAATGAGCTTTAAGAGAAATAAAAACCATACATGCACAGTAGGGTGTGCGTCCCCTTTCTGCGTTAACCTCGTAACTACATTTTTCGGCAAATTCGTTTTTTTATATAAAAACACTCTCTAGGGCTCACAAAATAATAGAGCTAAGTCTGAATGTTAAAATGATTCATCTAATCTATTTTACCGTTAATTCTTTTTCCTCGTAACTACTCTCATGTTGTTAAGTTTCGATGAGAACCTCGTATGTACTTGGTGAGGCCTTAGTTTCTTCATTGTTAATCTTTTTTACACAGTTAACGACAAGTCAAAAGTACCATTATTCAGATTTAGCTTTGAGGCAGATAATATTATTATTAATTAGGTACCTTTAGAGTGAATTTAAGCTTTGTATGTGGCGCAAGCTTTTTGAGCATCAGTTTTATATATATTGGATTTGGCTTAGTATTAAGGTTATAAATTTAATAAAAATATAAAATAAAAAACACAATATGGATCGGTAAATAATATGTGTATGTATGTAAATTAATCTCTTTTTTTTATATAAATACTCTTCAAAATGTTCTCGTTATCGTGTTAAATTAAAAGTCTTAACAATAAATTTTAAACTTTAACAAAAATAATAATATTACTGAACCAGGCTCTTCTAAACCAGCAATTTTAAATAAACATATTTTGGTGTTAGATGAAACAAAAGGTAAACTGAAGTTTATCGAATGTGAAGTCGAAGACAATATTCCTACATTAGACTACGAACACGAAGGCTTCATCCTTGATGATCAGACCGGACTATTTATTGAAACAAACGATAATCAAGATTCCATTACTTCTGATTTATCAAGCTGTTGTCAACCCTCATCAAAATCTTCCTTTGTTGATTGTAACAGGTCTAATCGCAGAAGCCTTGATCTAGATGAAAATTTCGGTCTTATTTCTAAAAAAAGAAGGAAGAAAGGACAGGGTAGACCGGAGAAATGGAAGAAGAATATAGTCGCAAAAGCACGGCAAAAAAGGAAAGCAATACTATAGTGTTAAAAAAGAAAAAGAAAAGATAGTCGGGAAACAAAAAGGACAAAAACGTGGGCTCAAGCCTCGTTGTGATTCCGCTAAGTGTAAAATGAGCAAGCAAAAGTGATGATTGGAGCTCTTGTAGAAAAGCAGTCCATAGCTCGCCGTACAGGTGGTGATAATTCAAGACGGAATTCAACTTTAAAATATAAGTTAAAAGTTGAAAATATTGCTTTACCAGTCTGCAAAAAAATGTTTTTAAATACATTTAATTTGGGAGAATGGACGGTACGAAATTGGGTTTTAGCAACCAATGACTTTGGAATTCCTTTTCAAATAGAAAAGTCGAAAAAGAAAAAATCCGCTATCAACTTAAAAAAAAGAACATGTCAAAGATTTTTTAGCGGGCCTACCTAAGCTTGAGTCTCACGATTGTAGGCAAAAAATTGACAAACAATATTTCGATTTCAGCTACACATCTTTTAAAGATGTTTACAGAATGTATGAACAGTTTGCGAAGGACAAATAATGAAAGATCATGGTATTTATCCATTTTGAAGACAGCACATTCTTCTAACATTGGATTGTATAAGCCAAAAACAGATCAATGTGATGTATGCTATAGTTTTAAGAACGGAAACATTGACCAAGACATACATATATAGTGAACATGTTAGCAACAAAAATAAAGCAAGGTTGGAAAAAGATAATGACAAAGAAAAAGCGTTAAAAATGAAATAAATGCTTATACTTTGGACGTTCAAGCTGTCCAATCGGTACCTTTCATAGCTTCATCAGCTACATACTTTAAGCAAAAGCTCGCTGTGCATCAGTTTACTTTTTTCAATTTGAAAACATCAGAAGTTCATTGCTACGTATGGCACGAAGGAGAAGGTGGAATGGATTCTAATGTTTTTGCTTCATGTGTTTTTCATGTTTTGGAAAATGTTTGTGATCTTAGTGTTCCAACAGTCCTGTTTAGCGATGGATGTAGCGCACAAAATCGAAACGTCAACTTAGCTAATCTTCTACAATTCGTGGCGATAAAACATAATACGACGATTTATCAAAAGTATTTGACGGTTGGACATACCCAGATGGAATGTGATTCTGTCCATTCAACCATCGAAAGAAAAAAGAAGTCAAAAGAAATGTACGTTTCAGCTGATTTTGTTAGAATCATAACAGAGGCAAGAAGATTCCCCGAACCCTATAAAGTAACGTCTTAGACTATACTTTATTTTAAAACTTTTCCAAAATTAGTTTCTATAAATCCATTAGACCAGGCTTTAAAACGGGTGATCCGGAGGTAACAGATGTTAAATGCATAAGATATGATTCCACGGGTATGTATTATAAACTTGATTTCGCCAATGATTGGATATTATCTCCGCAAAGGAAAGCGAAAATAGTTATTTCAAAAACTATTTTAAAATCACTTTATGAAAATTCCATACCTTTGCCGTTAAAAAAATATAACGACTTACAGAGTTTAAAGAAACTACTTCCAAAAGATTATCACGGCTTTTATGATACCCTTAAATTTAATTCTAATAAAGAATAGAAAGATTTTGAGATTTAATTTTGTTCCCTTTTTTATGAATAAAATCTGTTACTTTTATTGAATATATTTTCAGTTCATAAGCTACTTGTAAATACATACATGCTTATAAATTATGTACATAAATAACATACATATGTATTTAAATAACATATCCTTTGAGTTGTATGATGATATATTTAATTTAACAAACCATTTCATCAAACATTGAATTCGCTTTTCAAATAATTTTAAAATTTAATATATTTTAGATATAAGATTTTGTATGAATTAAAACAACAGTATTTCAGTTTAATCTGTGTATTTTTTTATGCTTCAGCTATTTTTCTAACCTTGAGTTTAAATTTTCAATTATTTAAATTTATTTTAAATAAGAAAAAGAACCTCGTATCTGCATTTCGGTAAATCAAAACATAAGAGACGGATACTCGTATGTAACAAAAACAGTTAAAACAAGTACTTTTGTGATGTCCTAGCAAAATTAAAACTAGCATATACTAACAACTGTAAAATATAAATAGAAAACATATAAAGTTTCGTTATTAGGTTCCATTGACGGAAACTACACGTTTTTTTCGTTTCCTGAAAAATTGTGTTTTTGTAGATACGAGGTTAACGCAGAAAGGGGACGGTGTGTCACTTTTGTATGGCCGCAAAAAAATAAGATATCGTTCGTCTTTGGCTCGCTCAGTTTTCAGTACATTTTTTTTATTTCTTACGTATACTAAAAAAACTAAACAAAATACAGAAAGAATTTTTGTCCATGAAATTGTAGGTGGTTCCGTTAGTTTTTGAGAATTTTTTTTTTATAAAAAAAAACGATTTTACATAAAAAAATGATTTTTCTTCCTTCTTTTATTATTTCATAGATTCTTTATCAAGTACCTATTCAATTTAAACATATATAAGCTTAAAATTGTTTCCTTGGAATTATCTTTCACTTGAAAGCCTAAAAATATTTTATATAATTTTTTCGTATCCACACGGCGCAATTTAAAACAACACATATTTCAAAAATCTCGAAAAATCAATTTTTTTTTGGATTTTATCCTATTTTTGAGCGAGCCAAAGATATTAATTAAAATGAAAATTATAAACGCAGGATTTAATTTGGATAATCAATGCAACTTTTAAAAGCTATTACATTTGAAAATACCATAGTTGAGTATACTTTGACACACCCTAAAGCACAGTGATTGAACGAAAATTCTATTATAATATAGAATCAGGTTCAAACAGTTTTAATGATCTTCTCATTAATTTGCCTCTAGAATGTAGGCGATCGGTCTCGGTATCTTATCTTTACTTGCGACATAATACCTAGGTACTACAACCCAAACTCAAAATAGTTGGCCTACTCATCAATTAACAAATTAACATTTTTTATGTGCCTATATTTTCTGGTCCCCAAGCAGTTGTTTTTTATTTTTTTTTTTTTGTCGATGTAATAAATTACATTTAATAAGTAAATTAGACCAAACAGAACTAAATTCGAGAAAGCACATATGGCTCCAGTTTGCATTCCCTCAAACAAAGATAGAGCATAATAGTTGGACTACTCTCTCTGGGATGCAAAATAGTTGGCCTATGAAGATTTAAATAGATTTTCAGTTAACCGTTATTAAAAAAATGACATGCACTTGTTTTGTTGTTTATTGATCTCTTGTTTTATGCAAGCCAGCAACATTTTAATGTCAACCATGGTGCGTGGCGTTGCATTATCAAGAGACCTTAGGGAATCCATAAATAAAGCCTTCGAAACGGGATTATCGAGCTATAAAATCGCAAAACAATTCAATTTACCGCGCTCATCAATTCGAAATATTATCTCAAAGTTCAAAAATAGTGGAAATGTGGAGATCGGTAAAAAAAACGGGACGCCCACCAATTGCAAAACCTCGAGATTGCCGAGTTTAAAAAAAAATAATAAAAGAAAATCGACGTCAAACGGCCGCTGCAATAACAAGGGAATAATAAGGGAAAGAATAAAAAAAAGTGTTTCGGTCGACACTTGCAAACGGACTATGAAAAAAATTGGATAAACATTTTATAAGGTTTGTTTTAGATTTATTTAAATTAGAGCAATTTTAATTCGTTAAAAACATAGGCCAAAGAAAAACCACTTTTAACACCTAAACAAAAGAAAAAGCGGATAGAGTGGGCCAAACAACGTAAAAACTGGACTTTAAGTCAATAACGGTTCGTTATTTGGAGTGATGAGTCCAGGTTTGAAGTTTGCGTGGGCGACGAACCAGCATCTCTAATGATATGGGGATGCATGTCGGGGCGGGGTTTGGGCAATTTACATTTTGTAAATGGAAGTGTCAATGCTGCCAGGTACAGGGATATTCTGGAAAATGAGCTTCTCCCATCAATACCACGACTTCAAGCTAGTGATCGAGACTATATTTTCCAACAGGATGGAGCTTCTTGCCATACAGCAAGGTCTAAAATGGCGTGGTTGTCTGCTAAGCTATTCCTTTACTGGAATGACCTTCCAGCAGCCCTGACGTTTCACCAATTGAAACTGTCTGGCATAAAATGAAACAAAAACCGCGAAAAGAACCATGCCGGACCTCTTCAAGACCTTAAAGCTAAAATCATAAATATTTGAGATCTGTTGGCACCGAAGAATGTCAAAAATTAGTCGACACAATGCCACGACGCATAGAAGCAGTTATCAAGGCCAAATTCGACGTAACACCATGGTAAAATAAAAATTAAGACCCATAGGCCAACAATTTTGCGCTTAACCCTACAACCCATACCTTATTTTTTGTTGCATTAACCTATTTGGGGTTCCTCCACACCCCGCTTAACTTAAAGCGGGGTTTTGTCAAATTTGAATAACAAACGATATATATTTTTGATTTTTATTCATTACTTACTCATTTTTATCAAAATAAACAAAAAATAAAGCATAAATATTACAGCTATAGCGACAAAATTTCATGTTTTAAATAAGGGCAAAAAGTAGAATGATTTTAAGGAGCGTTACAAAAAAAATAAAAAAAATAGTCCTTATGGCCGAAATTCAGCATAATTATTGTGGAATCTGAAAATAGACATAGTACAATTTAACATATATTCGTACAAGAAAAAAATATTTTAAAAATATTGCCAGTATATTTTTAAAGATTATTTTTGGTCAAAAAATTGCAGCTGCTGCATACTTCCATGCGATGTTCTGCGCTGTGTTGTCCAACGAAAACCTTTCTTTCCAAGAAGAACTCAATCGTGATGTGTTCCTTCTGGGCTTTCCTCGTCATCTAACTCGTTTGCCAAAATTTCGTCATCTTCCTTAGAACCTGTCTCAATGTGTTCAGTGCCAGCATCAACATCTTCCTCATCACTTTCTAAAAGAATTCGCCTGAGCTCATCTTCGGGTTGAGACATTTTGTAATGGCTTATTTTGTTCTCTATTATTACTTTAAATATTTTACTTTCAAAAACTTGAAGGATAAACACTTTTACACTTTTCAAAAACGCAAAACATTAGTTTTACAAAACCTTTTCATTAAAAAAAAAATTACGCAAACCCATACGGGGTGCCAGTACAACCCACTGACCAAATTATTCACGCTCTGGAGAGAGAAAATGAACTGAATTGCTCTGGCCCGTAAAGACATGATGAAAAAAATAAAAGTCATGGCAATCCGTAAAAATAGTGGCTTTTTTAAATAAAGATACAACGACTTTTAATTTTAAGTGGGGTTCCTACGCACCCCGTATGGGTTCTAGGGTTAAAAAAAAGTATCAATCGTTATTTTATTTTGTATTATTGCTCTATATCGCTATTTAATTGAAGTCAATTTGTTTTTGTTACTTATTCCTATTCAAAATAAATATATCTTAAGAAAAATACCAAAATATTGATTTTATTTCCGATAGAATTTAAGAGTCAGAAGATTTTTATTTTTTATCATAGGTAGTCCAACTATTTTGCATTTGGGCTCGTATAATGGCAAAGTTATACATCCGTAAAAAATTCGAAATTTTGACTACACACATTACGACATTACGATGATGCACGAAAAAAGTGGGTCTCGCATTTGTCTGTCTGTCTGTCCGACTACAGCCTAAGCAGTTCGGCCGATTTTCTTAAAATTTCGTAGATAGCATTTTTAATCCACCCAACACCACCTCCCCCCCACCCCGAACGTTTTTTTGTTTTTTTTTTTAAGACTAAAAATAGCGGCACCTGCCACACGTACTTTGTTCGAAATTTTATAAAATATTTTTTTTTCCAAATACTGTTAGACTTACACAGTTTTGTTTTTTTTTTAATTTAGTTAAACCTATGTAATGCTTGTTAAAAACCGTTTTTATTTTTGGTACAACCAATTTTGATAATTTTTTCTATGCTTAAGCTCCCAAAAGTTTAGATAGTATTGTGTATTCAAATTTTCAAAAATAAAATTTGAATTTAAAAAAAAATCAAAAACTCCATTCTCGATATTTTTCAGACTTGGCAATAAAAAGTTTTTTTTAAGAAATTAATTTTTTTTAAATTTGATATTTCAAAAACGGGTAAATATTTTTTTCGGAAATTTATTTTTTATTCGTACAGTAATAAAAACTTAAAGTTGGCATACGAAAATATTTTTTAAAAAATGTTTTAAAAATTTTGTATATAAAAGCTTATTTTTTTAAAAACCTAAAACCTATTCTTGAATAAACTAATATTTGCTTGAGAAATCACATGACATGCTGTTTCTAGCTCCAACTAAAAAAAATAATTTTATAGTTATAAACATTATTCTTTAGCATCGTTCATTTTTTAAATTTTTACTCTCTCACATAAGAGCAACAAGTTCGTGCGACCAAGTCGTGGATTTTTTTTTGTAACCTACCTTTAGAGCAGATTCGCGATGGCAAAGATATCCCTTTTGTGGGCTCTGTAGAAGACACTTTTTTTTAAGTATGTAAGTTTATTACATTGAATCGTGTTTAGCTTGAATAATTTGACTTGATTTGTCCAATTTAAAAAAAATACAGAATTTTAATAAATAAAATATAATATAATAGTTGTGGAATAAAAAAAATTATTGATGTAGATTACAGATGAATTCTGTTAAGTTTAAAATTATTTTCTTAATATAGCGGCTGTAATATTTATTGAGCGCTCTTACATAAGTTTATGAGACTCATAATTGAAATATTTGTTGTGATAAACATTGTTTACGATTATTGCCATATTTTTCGTCAGAGTGATATTCAAAATAAAGGGTACACTTGACCACTCATGGGATCTTGGCATCCCATATATTTCGTTTAAAAAAGTATGTCACCTTATTGGTCAACTAATTTTGGAAAAATCTACCTACCCTTATTTAAAAACCCTTTAAATCAATGGTTTAAAAAAGCTGTAGCATAATATTGTAAGCGATGGCGTTTTTAGAAGAAATGAATTTTTTCTTTCGTCGACAAAACATTATACGCTCTTTTATTCATACGAATATACAGTGTCGGACAAAACTAAAGCACGAAAAAATATCACATTGGAAACATACGAATAAAAAGTGAAAATACTCGTGATATTTTTATATTTTTCATTTTTTCTTAATCACAACATATTATTCTATATTTTACAGCTTTTAATTTGATTTTAAATCTTAACATATTTCTAAAAAATAAAAATAGTTCAAAACTCATTAAAAAGTAGAGCGACAAAACTAAAGCACATGTACCATATTTCTGTTTACAGTTATCGAATTTTACCGCTTACTTCTTAAATGCAACAACCTTCACTTGATATTTTGTCAAGCATGTTCTAGGATCTAGGCAAAACAAAAAAAAAGATTGTGTGTACTGACGTACGCGCGGTTGAAGTAAAACTTCTTTTTCCTCAAGCAAAGCTTCTGTAAGATTATAACCTACGAACAAACATTTTGTATTCTAAAAACATGTCACTGTCTTTGACGAATAACGTGACGTTTTGACATGTCACTGACAGCTGCATAGAAATTTTTTTACCCCCAACGCCGGAAAAGAAGTTTTACTTCAAAAAAACATCAAAAAGATATGTTTGTTTGTTTTTTTTTTCTTTAAAGGATAGTGGTTTCTGCTTGTTAAATTGGTCGACCACATAATTCACAAACATTTTGTATTTTTAAAACGTGTCGCTGTCTTTGACTGATAACGTGACGGTTTGACATGTCACTGACAGCTGCATAGAGAATTTTTTACCACCAACGCCGGAAAAGAAGTTTTACTTCAAAAAATTGAATGTGCGCGCCTAGCCTTAAATGAAATCGAGAAGAAAAGTACAAAACTGCCATGCCACTTGACAAGCAAGTTGCCTCGCTTTGTTTGTATTACCCTAGGGCTGCACGTGCAAGTATTGGCAAGCATGTTGTAATCTTGTAATGTACACAAGCATTTCTTATTAACCCGTACAAACCCGAGCAACTTAGTAGTCACCTGGCATTAATTCAGTATCCAGGCAACTTGGAAAGCAAGTACACTGACAGCGGCACTCTTGTAAAATTAATTATTAAAGTATTTAATTGATTAGTCGGGTGACGTTCAAATTTATAAATACCAAAACAAATGTCGGTGGCGTGTGCGATTAAGCGAATAAATATTAAGGGTATTCATGTAACGAGATAATTTTCCGCTTTGTAGAAAGATATAACTTTCCGCAGCATGTTTTCATGAACACCCCCTAAGAAATACTTGCGTAAATGTGGGAAATATTTTGTGAAATGTCAAATTAAAAGTCAGAATCCATACTTCTTTAGTTTACGAGGTTTATTTCTGCACTTTCCGCAGCAAATTTGTGAGATAATTTTATGCGATTTGCAGAAACTTTTTCCCATACAAAATTTGACAGCTCGTTTCTGCGGAGATAAAATTATCTGGTTTACGAGGTTTACGAGGGTTTTCCGCATTTACATGAATACCCCTATTATTAAAAAGTATAATTTCAAAACTTTCAGGCAACCTGATGGTCATATGGCATGCCGTCTATGACAGCAAGAATACAAATGGTAGTGGATATACCCAACTTTTTGGCCAGTACTTTGTATGCGAGGGTTAGGTGTTGGTAAAATTTATTTGGATTGCAATATGCTTGTCAATAATTATTCGTGTTGCATAGCCATTGCGCGTCTGAACCTATAGTTTTATGTTTATCTTTGAATGCAGCCATTTGAAATATGTAAATTCTAAATCGTATCCAACTTCATGTTATAATTACTTTGTATTCTAAAAACATGTCGCTGTCTTTGACGGATGGCGTGGCGGTTTGACATGTCACTGACAGCTGCATAGAAATTTTTTTACCCCCAACGCCGGAAAAGAAGTTTTACTTCAAAAATTAATCGCGGATCTTTGAACCATGCTAACGGTCAAAGCTAATGAAGAATTTAAAATTTAAATGAAAATTGTTAAAATGGCGCGGAATAAATATTCCAATAAATTAAAAGAAAAAATAGTGCCCGACTTTCAAAGCGGTGAATCAATTACATTTATTGGCAATAAATATGGTACAAGCCATACGGTTATTTCTCGGATAATAGCTCGATTTCGTGCTTGGGGTAGTGTTCAAACAGTGCACAATGGTGGTAGACCTCGAAATACCACGTCGCATTGCGATAAAAGAATAATGAGGTTAATCAAAAAGGACCCTTATATTACCCTAAAAAAATAAAAAAATAACTAGACTTATAAATCTCTTGTAGAACGATCTGGCGAAGAGCGGTTGATAGTGGCTGGAAAGCTCGTCGTGCTGTAAAAAGGGCCCTTAATAATAAACGTGCAAGACTAAACGCACCTTAGCTGGACTAGGGAAAAATGGAAGACGGTTCTATTCTCTGATGAATGGAAATTTAATTTAAAAGGATCGGACAGATTTCGTACGGTACGAAGCCCGAAAGGTGAACGCCTCAATCCTCGATTTACCAAGGCAACTGTGAAGCACTGTGGGGGGGAACATTACTGTCTGGGGATGTTTTTCCAGTCAAGGGATCGGGCCACTTCGTAAGATAAGGGGTATAATGGATCGTTTCATGTACCAGGAAAGCCTTCAAAACGTCATGCTTCCGTATGCGGAGGAGAATATGCCGTTGCGATGGATCTTCCAACATGACAACGATCCGAAACATACCGCTAAATTCGTGAAAGATTGGCTTAATGAAGGTAATATCATGGTTATAAAGTGGCCAGCGCAATCCCCTGATCTCAACCCAACGGAGAATCTATGGGAAATGGTAGATTAGAGGATTGATCGAACGAAATGTAACAATTTTGACTCGCTACTTGACAACAAGTACAAACTGTCTGGGAAAACATCCCCATACAAATAATTGACAATCTCATTGCATCCATGCCTCGTCGATGTGATGCAATTATCAAAAATAATCTTTACGACACCAAATAGTAACATTAAAACTTTTTTTTTTATTTATTTTAAATATGAAATCAAAAATGTGCTTTAGTTTTATCGCGCTACTTTTTAAGGTACTAGTACGGTCTAGAAATGGCAAAAAACGAACGATTTTTGGGAATTTTTTTGTCGAAAACTTTATAAGATAATAACATATTTTTTTTTTTTAAATAATGAATACATGTGTCAAGAGTACAAAAAAAATTTGTTTGTCGAATTTCGGCCGAATTATAGAGGGCGCCAACGTCGACTCTTCAAAAAACACATTTTTCCATGGCGGACAGTTAATCTCCAGATCTACTTAACCGATTTTCAAAAAACTTGTTGCAACTAGATTGTTTTATGTTTTCTAAGACAATTTACCACAATTTGACCAAAAAGTTATGATTAAAAAAAATGGCGACCCAAAAATGGCCAAAAAAAATGCCAAAAAAAAATTTTTTTTTCAAAGCTCGAGATTTTTTTTTGTTTGGACTTTTCAAACAAATTGTGGTAAATTGTCTCGTAAGAAACCTTCCTTTAAATAACCCACTTTGTTTATTTTATTTCGGTCCAGCCAATCCAGAGATTAACTGTCCGCCATGGAACAATGTATTTTTTGATGAGTCGATGTTGGACCTTCTATAATTCGGCCAAAATTTTAAAATTTAAAAAAACAAATTTTTTATTGTACTCTTGACGCATGTATTCATTATTTAAAAACAATTTATGTTATTACCTAATAAGGTTTCCGAGAAAAAAATTACCAAAAATCGTGCGTTTTTTTGGCGTTCTAGACCGTACTAGTACCTTAATGAGTTTTGAACAATTTTTATTTTTTAGAAATATGTTAAGATTTAAAATCAAGTTAAAAGCTGTAAAATATAGAATAATATGTTGTGATTAAGAAAAAATAAAAAATATAAAAGTATCACGAGTGTATTCACTTTTTATTCGTATGTTTCCAATGTGATATTTTTTCGTGCTTTAGTTTTGTCCGACACTGTATGTACATATATTATATGTAAACAAATAAAAATAAGAAATGATTGACAGAAAAAAAATTTTACCTTTCTCCAGGGTTGGTCAGGTCTTATTGTGAATACAATTCTGCACCAGTTTTTCTCTGATTTTTTTTGTTAAATTCAAAGATTAAAAATGACAGCACAACACAGAATATCGTTTTGACAAAAAAAAAAAAACACAAAAATAACTAAAAGTCTTAAACTTCTTTAACCAACGTCACGTTTTTGATCCAATACATTTTTTCTTCATCGTGTTACGATTTAAATTTTGTACTTCAAACCAAATTATTTTACCCTTTTAAATTTTAACACCACTTTGCTCTTTCACTATAAGAGCATTCAGTAATTTATGTATGTATAACACATTCAAAATGATTTATTTCTATATTTGGGTTTTCTTCATACTGGGATTTATAAATTTTGGGTTTTCTGGATATTTGGTTTCGGGATTTTGGGTTTGCGGAATCTTTGCTTAAGTGATTCTGACACCGACCCTAAAACTGGGGATTTTTAAATCCACACATTAGACTTTTACATTTTTAATCAGTTACTAGGTCGCATCCGCGTATCATTTCATATACCATCATCTGTTTCTGTAGAGACGAGATACTCGTATATAGATTTTTATAAATTTGGCATTTATGTCAAACTAGTCCGTTAAGGCTTACTGACTTATAATTTTTAATCTACAATTTTTTGCGGAGTCTGAACGCCTTGGATGAAAAGCAAATTTTCATTTGGAGGGTTTATCTCTTTTAATCGCAAGATACAATAGCTCTGGAAAAAAAATGTTGGCATTCAAAAATTTAACAGCACTTCATGGAATCGGTCATTTATATCAAAATAAGTCAGCGAAGTGGGTCTAATGTAAACACCGATTAGATAACTCAAACAAATGTTGAAGTGCCCATACAAACTATCGATAACAAAATGATAATTCCAGTCGGTAGCACAGATTTCGAAGTTACACTACGAAATTCTCTGGTTATAGCTAAACCCGTAGTGAATTGGAGTTATTTGTTTTCACATCTAACATGAAAATTTTTTTCCCCACCAAGTTTTTCCTCTAATTATATGCAGTTTTGAAAAATACACCACATTTGAAAAAATGTGGCTTATTTTTCCATAAAATTGTTCGTTTTTTCAGAGGTTTTGCCCTTTGCAAATAAATCCTTCAAATCCTCTTGTCATGAGAATATGGTAGTAGTGCGGATTCGGTAGAAAATTGTAGGTCACCGCCACAAAAATTAGTTTATTTGTTTAGACCACAAAAGAAGATATATGACACGTGATACTAACTTATCTTTTAAATAGATCGACAAATACAGAATTTGAATCATTTTATTGCAAAACAACGATAGTAAAATCCTCCTCTGGCGCAATCAAAAATTCATATTTCTTGGTCGCAATTCTTAAAAAGGTCAAATCGTTAGTTGCATCTAAATCTCGAACAGCACTTCTAGCTGACAAAACAAGAGGTCCTGCAATTTGTTTGATAATGCCTTGGGTCATTGAATTTTCTAAAGTACTCTTCATAGCAACTGCGTTATGATTATTAATGATAACATAACCATGAGATTTCTCACCAATTCGATCCAAGATTGATTCATTTTTGGGTATTATTTCATCGAAACTTGACTGCATGATGAAGACAAAACAGTAAGTAAACTGAAGCATTATTTTTATAAGACATACATAATTACCATTTTAAAAAGGTTGATATTTGTATTGTTATTTCAAATAAAAACAAATATGTAAATGTTAGCTAAATATTGATTTATTTGACTATTGTGTAGAAAAACTTAACAACCTTGATTGATATCCGAGCTAGTAAATGTGTTTTTTTTCCACAGAGCGAAGTGTTGAAAAAATCGAGCTAAGCGATTTACATGTTGAATGCAACAACAACTTATTCCCTACGGGATCAGCTAAGTCCATATAATTTTTTTAAGCTTTACTCCAAAATCTGTACTTCCAGCGTGAATTGTCATTTTAGTATCGATAGTTTGTATAAATCCAAGTACTCATATCGGTCTGAATTTTAACTTCCACATGTCTGTCCAATCGTGGGTTAAATTCCTACCTTACTTTTTCGAATTCATTTTCAGAAAGTAAATACCTATTTCAAGAAGGATATCTGCCTGAGACACGGCAGATTTAGATTTAGCTCGAGCTAAATTATCAAATCAATGAAGATAGAAAGTAATTTCTGTTTTAGGGGCCAGTTATAGCTATCATTGAAATGCATCATTGAAAATTTTCATTTCCATTTTTGAGACGAATTAAGAAACTGCAATGGCTTTAATTGGTACCAAAACGAAGGTAATGAGTAGTAGAATATTTTTACTCTATAAAATACAAAATTCTGATTTAAACTTTCTTTTAAATCCACATTTATTATTTCACTGATAGAAATCAATTTCAATGAACAGCTGATTTTCGTTTCTTTAATATGGAACACAATCACCCTTATTATAATAGGCGTTTCACTTGAACGACACTCGTCACTTCTTCTGTCGAGTCACTTTTAAGGCGTTAAAGAGTCGGTATTACGATACTTAAACGCCAGGCGTTTTGAATCAACATGCGTTCCACATAAAAATCCTTCATTGACAAACAGATACTTCAAAACAATTTGCCTCTTGCGAAGAATCGACAAATCCTCCAAGAGTATCTCTTGTCATGGAAAGTGCTGCTTATTATCATTAGCCGTTCGAAATCAACAGAAAATTGTAGGTCCGCTCCGTTCCTGGTAACACGCACACATGAATGGTTGAGAGTTGTAAGTCACTAGGTCCTGGTTCACTTCGAGCTGTTGCAACACCAAATTTATTTATTTTTTATTAAAAACAGAGCCATTTATTTCAATTGAACTTTACATTTTAACGGTATCCAAGACAAAGTAATAACAACAAAATAAAGGTTGTCAGTGCTCAGTGGGATATTGCAAATTTAATTGAATTATAAATGTTATTGAATTATAAATAACTACCGATATTTTCATATTATATTTAAACAAAATGTTTTACGTGGCGGATCTTATGTTATAAAAACAACATTGTCTAAATACCGTCTACTCCTCTCAACTTACTTTTCAATAGGAATTTTAAATTTATAAACACACGAAAACAAAGCATTTGGTTCAATGAAAGCTGCTGTACAGCGGATCTTCATCTTATTCTTTTATCTACATATATTGAGTAGAGCAATATGAGGTTTATAATTTACCTTTTCATGTTGAACCGCATCCATTTTTACTAGAGATAGTTTTCTTCTTGTTTTGAAAACAATGTTCATTTGAATTTATATAGTAAAAAAATAAATAATTTTTTTTTTGTCATTTAAATAGAGTTTTCCAAAATCAGCATTTACGCAGTTTCTGCTTTACCACTAAAGCCTAGTATGCAGATCGGGAAAAATTTTGTCTCCCATACAATTTTTTTCCTGGGAGAAATTTTATCTTGGATTTTTTTCCGATCAGTACGCAGTTCGCGCGCAAAATTCGTACTTTTGTGCATTGCTGTACAAAATGTCTCCACTAAATTTTTCCAGGAAAAAGAATGATACAAGCATTATCTTGCGGGACAAATTTTGACAGCCACCGTATTCCAAAAGTGATTTTTGTCAAAACTGGTTTTATGAAAAAGATGCTTCTCTTGAAAGCATCAAGAGGAGACTCCAAAAAGGTATGAACGACTTTTGTAAGACAATCCGTTCCATAGATACACTCCAAAACACATTAAATTATTTTGTATCTCTCCAAACTCAAACTTTTGCGCGACATTAAGAAAAGTTTTGTAGAGATTAAAATTGTAGAGAAAAAATTTGTCTTTGCTCGATCTGCGTACTAGGCTTAACGAATCACAGCACTTTAAGTAATGCCCTTCTACCGACCCTGATATGCTTATTATGACTGGTAAATCCGTAAATAATCTGAATCGAAAAATACTGCTTAACCCGTAAGCGTTAGCTTAAAATGGAAAAATACGCTATAGACAAATCCGTTTAAACTTTATTTTCTATAAATAAATTATGAAAATAGTCCTCAAGTTTTTATTTCATAATAAACTTAAGCAATTCCCGCTCAACACCCTTTTTAAACTCAATTATGTCAATAATTGATAAATCAAATACCAAAACCAAAAGTTACACTATGTTTTCCGCCTTTGCACCAATAGCGCTAGTTCCGTATAGTTTTAAATTGAACCACAGTGAAGATGGGCTCTGGCAGTCCATGATTGATTGATTGCAATCACAACAGACCAAATCAATCGATCCTAATGTTAATCTTTTGCCACTGAAACCAATGAACATAAAGTGAACGAAATGAACGGAAAAAAGTTATGTTTCGTTCTTTCAACTTCTTATCTGTCATTTCATGTCATTGAACGATTATTACAGCTCTAGTAGGTAAAGTTACCAGGCAGGTGTCCATATCAACAAAATTAACATTAAAAGACAAAATAGCCGTGTTTTTTTGGAAAAGTTATCCGTAGTACAGTAGGATTTTATATGAATAACAAATACAACATCCGCAGTAGGATCACTGCCGATAAAAAGAGAAGTTAAATCCTGCTGCGGATAGAGATTTGACGTTAATTCGAGTATCGGCAGTGATCCTACTGCGGATGTTGTATTTGTTTTTCATATAAAATCCTACTGTCCCAACTAACATACTCTCCAGAGCTTAGCTCTTGAAATCTGAAAAAAACTCTCATACAACTCTTTTATATCCCATTGCTATACTAAAGTATTAATATCTTGTTATGAAACTCAACTGGATGTCATAACACTTTTATTTTAAGAGTTAAACACTTTTCCAGCTTAAAAGAACTTAAATCTTATAGCAAAACTATTTTCTCTTCTTGTAGTTAGATTATAAAAACTTATAGTCTTATAAGAATCCCTTTCTGAAAACTGAGCTCTAAATATGTCCAAATAATCCCATAACAAGTCATATTTAAAAGTAAAAGAATTTGAGTTTATATCCTTCTATATCAAGAAACAATTTGGAGTTCAAAGAATATAAGCTTTGCAGTAAGATCCTAATAAGATCCTTAATGCAACAAGCACAACTATTCACAAACTTCAGTTTTCTGATGTCAACATTCACTCACTCACTCACTCGCACGTAAGTACACATAAATCATAAAGAAGCGTCTATGATCTTATAGTTAGAAAGAATAAAGATGTTACTAGAAGAGTTAGTGTCGCGTCAGCAGCAGCCATAGTCTTATACACAAGCAAAGTAGTTGCCTGTACATTTGAGGGTTACCATAACTTAAAAAATTATGATCTCGATAAAATAACTTGGCTGTAACAATGACTTAAAATTTATTAGGTGGCATTTTCAAGTTTACATTTAGCATTGTTGTGATTACATAGAAAGTATAAAATATATTGTGTAACTTTTTTTCAATTTAAACTAAATACATTAATATCTTGGGATTTTATTGCTACTACTATCTTTTCATTCAAAATTAACAAAAAAATGTATTCTTTATGTTGCATTACACGAGTAGTAATTTTTTGTGACAAGAGTAATAGTAGAAAATTACAGAGAATATGAGATTTTATTACTCTTGTAAATGCAGCATAAGACTCTCAGTGTGTAATTTGGAATATTTTATATTAAATTTGACCTTTCCTGTTTCCTATTTACTCTCACAAGCAAATGACCCATGACCTAAATAAAAACAAAAAAAATTTCAAAATTAATTTTGATTTTATTTGATTACGAAAGAAATATATGGTAACCCTATTTCCGATAAAAGTTATAAATAAAATAATTTAAATATGCATTATTTTGAAGGGGCTTTGTGTTTTTTCGACGTAAAATGTTAGAATTAGTAGATACAATTTCAACCGCATTTACATTTCGGTTCCCATATGTGCAAAATAATAAATATAATGCATCGCCATTATAATAAAATAATTGATAGACTTACAAAATAAATACTATATCAAGCCTAACAGTTTGTTGGCATCATGTATACACACAAACTTAAAAAGTATTTTGTTTCATTCTTTATTAAGTTAACAAATATTTTGTTGTCTTTTTATCACCTCTTATTGGAAGAGACGCTTTCTCATAATAGGATTTTGACGATCTCTATTAGAGCCTTAGAAGTGCCATTTTAATATAAACGTGCTTCTGTCATCCCATAAAGAAACTTCTGTTGCTACTATGAGTAGGAAGAGCCTCTCATAACTAGGCCATTTAAGGCTTTTAACAGTTTTAAAAGAATCTCGTAGTATTCTTTAAGATTACTTTTAGCTCCTCTTAACTAATCTAGTTGAACTCTTGGAGCATCTTATGAGATGAAAAATGTTACTTGGGGTACTACGGATAACTTTACCAAAAAAACAATAATAGGTGTGTTTTTTTTGCAAGTCCATATAGAATTGTAAAAAAAAACGACATCGGGACTAAGCGCTTTACATGCAAATGCAACAACTACTTAAATCTATACAGAGTTAGCTAAGACCAGATAATTATCGAGCGTTAATCTAAGACCCGATAAAAATGGTGATGCCAAAATAGTATTATCTATATGTTATCGATAATTTGCTCAGAGACGTCAAAAGTGAAGTTTTTGGATTGGTTGATGCTAGTCGTCAATAAGCTGACAAATGTCATAGCGTACACAGTGCTTCCAGCTATGTGAAAAAAAGCTCCTAAATCCCGATGTCGTTTTTTTCACAATTCTATATGGACTTGCAAAAAAAACACACCTAATGTCCCAAAAATAATCGACTCTGGCAATACTTATCCTAAGGGAAATGTCAAAATAAACAAAAAAAAAAGTGCAATTTGTAGTTAGTTATAAAGATTTTCTCACTTTAAAATTGTTGTATTTGTTATTAAAAAATGCTAAACTACCAAACAAAACTAACCGAGTGTAAGAACCTTAAAGAAATTTGAGCCTCGTTCTTTCTTTTCTGTGATTTTCCTTATTCTTCGAGTGTGTTAAATTTTCATTTGTGTGACCTTCTCTCGACGAACTTCAATAAACTAAGTTGAGAAAAGAGGACAGAGAAATTCCCGCTTTTAACTTGAACAAAATATTGCTTAAAAGCATAGAACAATCGCACCGAGCCAAAAGAAAAAAGAATAAAAAACGTATATTTATTAAAATAAACTTAACTCTATGGAATGTGAAATTGGGTTGTAACAAGAGAAATTTAAATATTTATTCACCTGGCATCACTTGAACTCGTTGAAATCTAACGCATGAGCAAATTCTCTTCAACAAACGAGTAACTTTTACTGACATTTTGTTTTGACTTTATTTGGCATCTGTCAAAAACTGGGTTGGTTGATTCATCGGTGGCAAAATATAAATTCTATTTCCAAAATTATTAAACAAAATGGTAATTATCAGCAATTTTTGTTTCTATTAAATACTTTAGACTTTTCCAAGTAAATATGTTATATTTCTAGTCGCAAGAAGTAGAAGAAACTTTGAAACGCCTTCAATCACATAAGGGAGTTGTCGGAACAATAGTTGTGAACAACGAAGGTGAGTGCCAAAAGAGAAATCTATTTCTTACTGGAAAATATTTACATTATGTACATTTTCTAAAAAAAAACTGCAACGAACAATCTTTTTTTTTAAAAACCTAAAATGAAAAATTCATCATTGACAAAACAAATGCGTCGCTAAGCAAACAAACATAATTTTGCTCAACAGGAATCCCAGTAAAGAGCACCTTAGACAACACAACCACTGTCCAATACGCCGGACTAATGAGTCAACTTGCTGACAAGACACGCAGTGTTGTTCGCGATTTGGATCCCTCTAATGATCTAACATTCCTGCGTGTCCGTTCGAAGAAGCACGAAATAATGATTGCTCCCGACAAGGACTTCATATTGATTGTCATCCAAAATCCAACCGATTAAGCAGGCTCTATCTTGGCTGGAGTGGTGGTTGATTTCTTGTTCGTGATTTGTAAGTTTTGTTATCTTCTCGATTCCACAAGAGCTCTCAACTCGTGTGGAGACGAAGAATATAGCTTAAACTGCACGATTGTGTTTTCTTTTTTTTTACTTAAATTGCATTGATATATTAAAAATTTATAATAGTTGCACCTATTTTTATTTATAACAAAAAATGTAGAATTTCATAAATTAGAAAAAATATAAGTAACAATTCCAGAGAGTGAAATTGTGAAGAAAAACTCAAAAGTTTCTGTTTCTGTGTTATATGCCCAACTATTTATATTTACCTATATACGGCAAGAAGGGATGTTTGGATTGAGCAATAAATGCATGCAGCAAGGTTTGTACATATGTAAATACTTATCAATATCATCTATTTACTTTGAGAGAAAGCATTTCTTTCTGGATCAGCGACCCTCGGTTTGGGTGGAGGATGTATTTTGTCGTACCTTATGTAAAGAAGCTTCTGTTGTAACCGAAAATAAATAATACGAACATGTGTTACCTATTTACAAAGTTAACCACTCAAGTATTGAGTGGGAACATTTTGTAATGCAGCTGTTCATTTGGCAGGGTTATGCAAACTTTTTTGTTGGGATATATTTTATTTTGTTGATGTTAGGAAAAAATGTCCTTATATTTAAGAAAGCTGTTGAGAGTCGGTGCAATTTTGATTCTTAACATAAATGAAGGTATTTAAGAGTAAATCATATGCATTTTCATATATGAATTGTGCGTAGGTATATATATTTATCAACTTAATTGTTTTACTTTTCTCATCAAATCTGAAGCCTTTTAAATAAGGTTTGCAAACAAGAATTGTTATGCTCACAATTTTCCTTTTTTAAATGAAACTTTACGAACAATTCCTAGAAGTGGTGACAAAATAATCAAGACACGCTTTGGGGACAATTTTAACACCGCTCCTTTGTACGAGGCTACATGGTCGTTTTACTGAAAGGCTCAACGAGTTCGTCAGGCAGGTTTTATGTGCGTAAAATCGTAAAAAACCCTAAATCTATTAGACGGCCCACTGATTTAATATTGTGTGCTTATGAGACAGATGGGTTTTAATGCATTCAAAGTTTAATTAAAAGTTTTGATTTACTGTGCACTTGTGTGCGTGCTTCAAGTTTTGATTTTTTTTTTTTTCAAATCCAGAATTGATTATCTCTTATTTTCAGAAAAAGAACTGTCATCTAGTGCCAAACAAACGATTTCAGAAATATTCAGAATGCTTCCGATGCTATAGATAGATGGTAAATCCGATTAAAATTAGTAAAATCGACGTTTTAACTCTACAAACATACGAGTATTAAAACAGTTTTAACATCGTACTAATTCGACTAAAATTTTTGGCCACCAATTTTATATATTTTTACTTTGATATTTCGAGCAAAAAATGACGAGTTCATTTTTAAGAAGAAATTAAAGTCAGATACCTATTCATTTGAAATTCAATTTTTTTTTAAGTAAAGAAAATTCGATTTAAAACAGATATGGCATATTAATGCAAATAGTGTCTATTGTTTTTTTAAATAATTTTGTGTATGTACATACATACATATGTCCATTGCTTTGAGTCAGCGCTTAGAAAAGACGGCGAGAAAATACTATCGCTCCCATAAAATATAAAGTTACCTATTTATTTTTATATTAATTTAATATACTCGTATGTAATAATTTTCTAAAACATTGAAAATTCTAAAACACAATAAAAAGAAATTATTAAAGAAAAAAATCGACGTTTTAGTGAGCTTGGCGAAGAATGGGTTTTGAAATATCTGAATAAGTGTTGTTTTTAGAAGCAAAACTACAAAATGTGAGCTTAACAACTCTCGGCTAAATTTATGCGAACTTTAAGAGCTTGTGTGGGACCTATTAACGTCGCAATTATTGTTTAAAGGAGTGGAAACTTTAACTACACTGTTGGACAAAATAAGAGGAACGACGTTTATGTTTTACTTTACTGTGGAATGGTTTATTTATATGTTTTATGTTAAATTATTTATGTTTGACCAAGTTGAAATAAATTGTTTTGTTGAAGAATCTGGTTCCTCTTCGGCTATTTAGCCGTTTTATGCATCAAAATGTTGTCATGTATGTAATCTTAGCTAATGCTATCATATTTAAACGCAAACGTAATTAAAGAACTTAAGTTGCCGTCATTCATAGAAGTTTAAGTTTTTAAGATTTTTTGGGTTGTTTTCTGATTGTGTTATGCAAATTTGATTTTAAAATATTGGTTTCGTTAAAAGTGATTAATTTAGACAAAAATGTCATATTTAAGTGATGAAAATGGGCATTCGTACCAAAAAGTGGCGTTAATGCTTATTGTGTCAAAATCCGTTATTTTTGGAACATAAAGCGCTACAGAGAAACCGGTTCTTTGAAAAGAATACGTCGACAAGGCAGGAAAAAGGCCACTACGCAAAAAGTGGATTGATTAATCGTAATGTATGTCCTCAGAAATAAGTCCGCGACATCAGCTGAAGCTAGGAACATACTTTTGGAAATGCGGAATGTTCGAGTTTCCTCCAAAACTGTGAGAGGAAAACTAAAGGATTATGGATTGACACCTTACCGAAATGTACTCACCAGACGCCATAAAGTAGCGCTTGCCGCATTTGCCTACAACCATGAAAACTGGCCTGAGTACAACTGGAAACGAGTGCTCTTCACTGATGAGTCAAGATTTTGCCTCAAGCCAGAAGATAGGTGAGGGAAAGTGTAAAGAAGATCAGGTGAGCGATATGCACAATGTACATAACATTGTTCCACGAGTGGCTTTTGATGGAGGTTCCACAATGGTCTATTGTGGCATATGTTTGGGGGCACGCACAGAGTTACATGAAATACAAGAAATTGTTGTGCCATTTGCCCCAAGTATCGGCATTCACTTTGCAAGATAACGCCCGTCCCTACACTGCGAACAGAGTTTTGGAATATCTTCGAGAGGCACAACTGAGCAAACTAGAGTGACCAGCCTGATCTACTGATCTCAAATATGAAAATAAACCAAGAATTTTCTCATTTTGTTTGCGTTCCTCTAATTTTGTCCGGCTGTATACTATCAAAAGAATTAAAATTAAGAACCCAAAATAAAAGATACATAGGTATCTGCTAACCTAAGGACTTTATTTCTGTGTTCGAAAACCTTTTCCATCTACTGTAAAATAACAGAACTCCGCATAATAGAAAATATAATCCACTCTAAATACCACCCAACCGCAACTCGAAAACTTTCACTCAAATATCATCACGTCTTTTTACTCCGGTCATCGTCTCGTTCTCTCGCTTTCGTTCGTCGTCAGCTGTGTTCTGTTCCGTGTTCAACTTGAAATTGAAATCGTTAAAATAAATACAAACGTCAACGTTGCGTTGTTGTAAATTCATAAAAACATAAATCCCAAAATTTAAAAAAAAAAATTCCTTTCCATCGCGAATAAAAGAAAGAACATTGAACCAAAAATTCGAAAACGCATCACAAAAAAACCCAAAAACTCCACACCTGCTGCATTTACCAGCAGCCCTTTTCTACTTTATATAAATAAATATATGGAGGTATATAATGTACACTTAAGAAATCCATACTAATGTGTAGGTACATATAACCTCTATTTATCCTTCTTTCCCCACCACATCACTTCTTTCCCCTTTGGTAGTACCCGACCGACAACGAAACGACATGATATGGAAAAACAAAATATAGAAGAACATACAAATGTACGAGTACGAGTACAAGTACACCAACAACGTTGCCAGTAGTTATCTACCAAAAACAGGCAAAAGGCAAAACGTCCAAATGTCTGTTGTCGGTGTCTGCCTTTCTGTTCATCCAACAACAATAACCAAACAACAACAACATATGGTCCTCCCGAATTTATTTTCCGCTTCATGCATCACTTTTTCCTATATACAACGACCCAACTGCCGTTTTCCCGTTTTATTTCTCAACCATCATCACTAGAGTCGCAATCGAGGTCCTAAAAAGCTTGTACAAAAAAAAAAAAAACAAAGAACAACGGGACGAGAGCATAAACAGTAAATCGAAATCCGAAAAAGAGCAGGCAGAAACCAGAAAGTCTGTCTTCTGCCTCAAATGGAAAAAGTAAAGTAGTCGCGAAGGGATGTTTTTTCGGTAGGTAGGATGTAACCAAGGATATTTTCAAATTAAAAATCATATAAATCGTATAATCGCTTTTCGCATAGTGTACCTATTCTGAGGAGAGTACATTGTTGTTGTACCTAAAACTACCTTCCTACCATACCATCGCCATCGTCGTCGTTGTAATAAAAGTACATAAGGACCGTGAGACCGAATCGAGAAAAAGAGGAGAAATAAGAAACGAAAACAAAATTCAGGAATTCGATATCCTTTTGGCTGGCTGCTGCTGCTGGTGGTGTGGTGCTGACTACTGGCTCTATTCGTTCGGAGTGTTTTCTGTCAGCCTCAGTCTACATTTGTACATTGTTTGGTCGAGGACTTATTCGACGGGAATCGTCCTTGATTCGGTTTTCTGTGATTTTGTCCTTAAGTTCAGTATTTTTTTTTTAATTATTTTTCCTTCTCATCGTCGTGATACCTCTATATTTATAACTTCAATTTAAAATCTCATTCCCTGCCAAGAGTGAAGTAACAAAAACGAGTGTTTTTTCGCCCCCATTGTGTGTAATGGGGAGTCCAAATTTACTTTTGTCCAATGATGAAATAGCTATTGTTAATAATTTAATATGGGAGAAGCCCGTTCGGGAGGTTGCGGCCAAAATTGGACGCAGTTTGATGGCTTTACATTACTACCTCAAGCATCGCGACAACTATCCACCAAAGTCGTCTCCATCGCCCAAGGAAAAAGAGAAACAGTTATCTCCGATAACAGTGCGATTGGCAAACACAACGACGACAACAACAACCAGAATTGCACCCACAAAAAAACCTAAAACTGAACCCACCATGTCTCACTATCAGCAGGAGGAGCGTTTAGCTTTCGCCAATATGTATAAAACTTGGAGTGAGACGCATTGGCGAAGAGTTGTCTTCCACGATGAAAGAAAATTTAACCTAGACGGACCCGATGGATTCACACATTACTATCATGATTTAAGAAACTTCGAACGAACCCTTTCGAAGCGACCAAGAGGCGGATCTGTCTACATTTGGTTTGCCATTTCCTATGCTGGAGGAATTCGCTGTGAAGTTTCAACCACAAAGTTCAAAACGGAGTCCTATATTGAATTAATACAAAAGGAACGGCCCAAAATCACAGAAAATCTAGATGGAAATCCAGATTTTTGGCTTCAGGATCATTACAATTCATTCCAGAATTTCAGTACCTTACAGAGTGGAGCAGATTTAGCAGGTATTAAAGCGCAGCAGTGGCCAACTTTATCACATGATGTAGATATTGTGGAGAACGTGTGGGGTTGGTTAATACGAGAAGTGTATAACAGCGGGAGAATATATTCAAGGAAAGACGATTTGCGGTTGGGTGTTCAAATGGCATGGTCTCAATTACCGACACATTTTATACAAAATTTATATAGCACGCTACCGGAAAGAATGATGGAGCTATATTATACCAACGGTATTTACACGAATTGCTGATACCACACCACAAAAATATATGTCTATATAGGGATGCAGTAGGAGAAGAGCAGGGCAGATGATGAATGTTAAATGTCAAGTTTAGTAAAAAAAGATTTTTATTGTTTCCAATAAAAAAATCATCGTTTGCATCGAAGTGGTGTTTTTCTTTTTAATTTTGTTGCCAAAGGTGGGAGTTGCAGAACGTAAGTCATCTAACGTGTTAAATGAACTTGATCACTAAGGATTAGTTTATGTTCAAACACATGTAAAAAGTTAGAATAAAGTCGAGTGGTTGGATAAACAGTTTGGATAAAGCCATCAGGAGCTAAAAATTGAATCTTTAAATTCCACACAACTAATGCCAAGAAATTTCTTCAGCGGATTTCATACTAAAGTTTAAAAGGCATGATTATATGTACAAAGATCTTGGTCACGTGGAAGTTGTTATGATCATCCAAGCGATCCTTCGGACTTTCATTTCGACTAAACCTTAAATGTCGGAACGGCTCTAGATAGGAGCGGATAATTATGAAGTCCAATAACTAAAATCTACAAGATGAAAAGAACACGAATTAATTTACGTGATTCTCTGAAAACGACCACCGGGGAAGGGAGAGTTGTAAAAAAGGTCCTTATCCACATTCAAAGACTATGCTACCTACTTTACTTAAAAAAAAAAGGATGACTTCCTACAGAGCTTCATCGATCTTCAATCAACTATTGGCAAATGATTTAATTGACATTAAAACAAATTAAAACTTTAAATATTAAACATAATTAAAAAATAGTTTTTAGCCAAATATGTAAATAAAATTTTTAGTAAATAAATTCGCTAAGGTAGTATTTTAGTTGAAAACATTTAAACATAAAAACCTGATTAAATTCTAGTTATAAAAAACTTAGAAATTATATTATTTAAAAAATGTGATCAAATAAAGAACAAAAAACTAATATCTCCTAACCTAACCTTGTTCATCTTTTATTCATTTTTATATCCAAAGGACACCTGGAATATACATACCTACCTATTTATTTTGTGCAAAATTTAAGAATGTTTGTCAGAGTCCTTTGAGACTTCTTTCTTTAAAAAAAAAAAACAAAACAAAAAACGCTTTTGTATGATTTTCTCAGAGATCTTCGTCGTCTGCTTTCAGACGTGTTTTTGCTAAAAAAAGAACACAATTTGGGATCAATCAGGTTTTAAATTTTCAAAGGAGTGCGAGATCAGCAACATACAAAAGGAACTCTTTGTGAATCAGTGAGGATGTTTCGGCTTTGTTATTATTAAGGGTGGATATTGAATAGAAAAAAGATTAAAGAATAATGTTAGAAAGTACCTTCTCCGAACAATCATGTGAGTAATTTTCAAAAACATTTTGGGATGTTAAAACGAAACAATGGAACAGGTGTTCCAACTAACTTTTGAAGCAACATTTTACAATTTCTCAAAGTAATACGAAACACTTTATACATACTATGTATACAAATATTCTACTTAGTTGTATGTAAGCTAACACCTGATATTACGATCAAAGATCAGTCATTTTCTCACACAATAATTGAGGTTGAAAAGGTTATACAGTGACGAGCAAAATTGGACAAATGAAAATTTGATTAAAAGTAAGCGTTGCAAGCAGACAAGAAATCACTTTAATATTTTTAATTTTGTGTATTAAAATAATTTATTTTCTTAAAAACAAATTTCAAAAAACGGTAATAAATAAAACGGTAATTGCGCTGTTAGTACTAATGATAGAAACTTCATTTAGACCTTTATTTTAAAAAAAAAAAACATATCAGCCTTTGCATTTAAACAAATATGATATCCTATCTCGGTCTTCAGATATCGAGTTTCTAGAATGTTCCGTTTTTCCTGCCCATGCTAATTTTTTGACTTTGGGCTCAATTTTCTCCAGAAAATGCGTAACAAACTTACCGTCTTCCTATTTTTTAATTGAACGTAACAATAATAAAAATAAAACTCAATGGCCCTTAGTAATAGACATTCATAGAATCGGTTTTAAAGTCACTTTTTGTTAGATGTAGAAAAGTTGCTTTTAAAATTTCGTAGTAACAGATCAAATCTAACAACAGTCTTATTTATACCAATAATTGTGACTCATTTTCATAATTTCGTTATTGTGAACTGATACACAAACAGATTTCTATTAACCAGATTCGTAAAGTTCTATTGTGATTCTATCATTTTAAATTTGACTTAGTTACAGGAAAGCCGCTTTTAAGTATTTATACTTGAAATTTGTTTTATTTGTACGAATTTTTGGTTAAAATCGAACTTAGGCTAGATTCGGATCTATTACTCAGGGCCAATGACAAGTTCGCAAAAATCTTAGATCTTAAATGATACTTGGGAAAACCTTTTTTAGTTTAGTTTTTTTTTTTTTTGAAAACCTGCAGGTGCGTTCAGAAGCAATTTATTAAGAAAATTGTTTTAGTACGATACTAGTTAGTAAATGTTTAAAATTAAGAATGATTTAGTAAACTACTTTAAAGTTATCAAATTGTTAAGTAGTATCATACTAATACCTTAATAATAGGTTGTTTAAAATTTTGCGCCACTTGATTAGAAACAGTACCTATGCGATCTTTATGTTGGTTCCGTTTAGAATAAAAACATGTTTAATGGTTATCCATTAAACGATGCAGAAAAAGTCAAAATAGAAGTAAATGCGGAAAACAAGCTTCTCCTACGCACAATTGCCAAAAAAATTGTTTGCCCATTCCTTAGAAATAAAGAAAACAATGGAAAAAATATGAAAGGCAAGAACCACAACAGAGGCAGACCGAAAAAAGATAATTAGACTGGCTTCCAATTCAAGTGACTCTGCTGCTAAAATCAAGGCGAAGAGTGTAATTATAGCTAGTAGTAACACTATTAGACGTGTCATTCGCGGGTCCCAACATTTAAAGGCCTAAAATTGAAGAAAATACCACCCTGAAATCCAATACGAAGACAAAATAGAATATTATTGATTTTCTTAATTTATTTTACCTTTTCTAAAGTCAACTCATTTCGTGCTTTAGTTTTGGCCAAAACTAGGTGCGTTTTATTATCTACCGATTCTGATCTGGATTAATTTTTAACACGTACTAATAGAACAATTTGGGATCATGTTTTCTACCTGGATCTATTTCACAGATCCAACAATTAGTTCGTACTGGCGAGTAGATTGATTTTTATGGTAAAGTAGTGTCAAATACTATGTAAAGAAAAAGGAAAAGAAATAATTGAAAATCAAAAAACAAGAATAAAAGAGATGGGCATACAGTGGTGTGCAAAATAATAGGTGTAAATAAGAACAGACTCTTAAAACTAACCCAATTTTTTTGTTTGTGTCCACTTTTAATTATTAAAAAAAAACAGCAAAAGCACTTCCATTTGATCCACAGATATATTTTAAGTTTTTTGTGCTGTGCAACCTGTAACCCTTAAAAAAAAAAAAGAAAAATCTATCAAGTATTTTTTCAATGTATTTTGTTCCAAATCCATTATTATTAAAAAAAAGCTTGACACCTTGTTGGCACTAACTTTTGACACCTCCCAATAGGAATAGACTCCCAAGCTCTTTGTACCGCTTGCCATAATTCGTCTTTGGAGGTATATTTCGTTGGCCAAAAGCCCTCTTCACATCACTCCACAAGTTTTTAATTGGATTTAGATCAGGGCCGGCCATTCCATAATATCCATTATTCCTCATAAGCCACGTTACGTTCTTGCTGTCTTCGGAGTATGCTTAGGGTCGTTATCTTGTTGAAAAGACCATCTAAGGGACATTCCTTCCTCAGCATCAGGCAACATTACAATTTCGAGGATATTGATGTACACTACCGAGTTCCTAATTTTCTTAATCCAGAATAATGGACCAACACCAAACCAGGAAAAGCATCCCCATACCATCACACTGCCGCCGCCACGTTTGATAGTCTTGACTGTGTACTGCTTTTTACCACCATCTGCACCAAATAAATTAATTTTTGACTCGCCAGACCATAAGATGTTCACCCATTTTTCTTTGATTCATAGAAGATGTTTCCTTCTTTGTCTATGTGGAATAGTTAGAAATTAGCACTTCCTCGGCCTTTTAAAAGGCAGTTTATTTTCCAGCAACCTTCTTCTTGTTGTTGAGTTGTCTAAATCCAGACTTTGGTCGTTTTTCATTTGGGTTGAAGTGATAAATGGGTTGGTCTTAACAGCACTCATAATCTGTCGATCAGTGGTTTTAGCAGATTTTCTTGGTCTTTTTCGGGTGGCTGGTTTATTTTAAGACATTTGTACCATGTTGTGAGAACAACCAACTTGTCTCGCGTTTTTTGTATAGGGATTTCCTTCACTTAAGCTTTTTTATAACTTTTCTTAACTAATGAGAACAATGTCGCTTACTACCCATTTTAACTCGTTCTATCATTTGAAAATACATAGGTAAAAAAAATAATATAAATATTAACAAAAACAAACAAACTAATGACACACTTCTCTTGATCTAAGACCACGAATGAGAATGACTTCATTCTTATACAACTATTTTTTGCATAGCGAAATTCAACGGTAACCATTAACAGGCCAATAAAACAAAAGCAATGGCTAGATCCACGTTAAACAGCAACAAGGCGATGCAAGAGCAATGCGACATATTTTATAGCACTTTAAAAGCACTTGTTTCACACTTTCTTAAGGAAATTTAAGCTTTTTCAAACATTTTTTTTTTCATACCGCTGCATCTATGACCTATGATCCATATCTTTTTATTTTCAATGGATAATCTGTATGGATCATTGGCGATAACAAAACACGGCTACTGTTTATGCACCTGTTTTTCATAAACTTTAGGTAGCACCGCATATTGTTTTCAGAACCAAATATATTCAATATACTTATTACTACCTATTTGTTCTCTATTCTTTTAATCTCCATTGTTAAAGTTGAAACTACTTTACTTCTTCAGCGCTACCACAGCCTAGCAGAAGCACAACCAAAACACGTTTCGTACTATTACTATAGATTTTATTTACAAAGATTGCATAGAAATACGTTTGGAGAAACATGTAATAAGATTTTGAAATATCAAATAGACAGCTTTATGATTAGCTGATTAGTCGGTTTAGTTTTCTAATAATAAAAAAACGTACATAGGTAAGTAAATGTGCTATGTTCATATTAAAGAGAGCTTCCCGCAGTCGTATTGATGGTGATGGCTAGTAGAATAGTAGTGAAGTGTAAAACTTGTCGAATATCCATCGCCGTTTTATTGCCAAAATTCGCAAATACAATTTGATGGATTTACATAATTCTAAAAACACAAAACTGTGATCTATTTATCAATGCAATAAATCATTAAAAGCATCAAGTTAATAATAATAATGTTTTAATTCTGCCAAGCGAGAAATGTATCACATTTTCTAAATCTCAGGAACTAGACAAAATTAAAAAAAATCAAACTCAACACTACCTACTGAAAATGGGAAGGAAAGAACAACCCTTACTTGACCAGCTAGTTATTTTGTATTTGTTTTTGTAACTTTTATTAATACTTATACTGCATTTGAAAGTATATTTATATTTACTTACATATTTATAAACGAATCAAAAAGTATCGCTCATTTGAAAGAAGATTGTCTATTAAGTTTAACATTGCGAGTAAGATCTTTTTTGCTTTATATTTGTAAAAATTATGTTCTCAATTTGATACATTCTGTTTGTTGCATTATCGTTTTTGTATAACCTTTTCGGGAATGCGAAATTTTCAAACTGCAAATTATGAGTCTTCGTTCTAAGATTTTCGCTCGTTGAATTAAATAGGTGAACGCAATTTCATGGATGTTTCTCAGATGATATAGCACAGTAACCCAGTAACCCAGTTGGTTTTTTTTCGGTGGTGATGCTCACGACAAGAGATAGACTTTTTACTCAGTTGGATAATAATGTCGGTCTTTTGTTTGTTGAAACTGGGCCATAGTTTTCTGGTAATACTACATGTATCGAACGAGCTCCATCTCTTGTTTGGTGTAGCTAGAAATTTGCTCTCGATTACCTGTTTAAGAGTACAGGGTGGGATCTGTTGTGTCTGCCTCATTAAGAATAAGTGTTGATCCTATTCTCGCCAGCGTCAGCGCTTTCATTACCTGGGACACCACTGTGACCAGGAACCCAACACAGCCTAATGTTTCTTTTCAGAAAAGGAACTGTCATTCTGCCCACCTATTTTTCCTCTAATCTAATCACTGAAAATTAAATTTAAAAGAACTAGAGTAATAATTTTTGTTTAATCGTTTTCTTCTTTATTATTCATTTTTTTCATCAATAATTAAATATATATATGTGTATGTATTATTTACTTGTAATTCCCTTAAAATTTTTCTTTTTGTTCTTTGCATCTTTTAGATTTTTTGTTCTCATTATTTTTGTTTTATATTTTTCATTTTAGAAACGCAAATAATTTGTTTATCATTTTTTTTGTAATAATATTTAAATATATTAGAATAAATATACATGTATGTTAAACAATTTTGTTTTTATTTTAATTATCTTGAAGATAAATATATATGTTTTTTTATCTTTTGAGTGAGGGCGGGTATTTTTGTTTTTTTTTTAATATAACATGTATTATTTTTATAATTTTGTTTGTTAGATATATTATAATAATATGTTTTGTAGTTATTTAATTTGAATATTTATATTATATTAATTGTGTAGTTTTAAGATTTAATCACAACGGACGACGACATTGAATGGAATTTCACGTAACAATGAAATATATGGAATAAGGTTTAATTTAATAATTAATGCAAAAATCGATGAATAGACTTTTAAAATATTAAAAGAGCACAGGGCCACTTCAAGAATTGAAATGATTTAAAAAATAAAAATATCAGAGAACTTTTGAAATGTAGTTGTGGTTTTGTATTTAATTAAAAAGAAAGTTTATTTTTGTAGCACGATGTCAATTTTCTCGTTAAAATGATCAGGAATACTTCCAAAGAAAGAATATTACAAATTTTAGGATAATTCCATAAATTAACGTAAAAAACGAAATTTAAATCAAAGGATTGCAGCACTTCCTTTAAACGTTTAATATCTATTGAAGGGCCGTAATTTGATCCCACCATCATTTTCGTTATATGTCTAGCTCTTCTAGCCGTCTAGCTTCACTGTGCCTCTTGAAACCCCCTTACAAAAAAACATCCCATCTGCCAAATTTACCCCCCTATTATGGAAGACAACTCAACTATAGTTTAGTTGTAATTCTTAAAATTGGTATTATCGATCACAACCAGTTGACTGTCAAAGCACAACCAGTTGTCGATTAGCAGACAACTAACAAAATGGCCGACTTTTCAGTTGTCTCTTCGTATTATGTAAGTAAGTTGAGTTGTGCTTCAGTTGTAATAAGCGTCAAAATCAGACAACTGGTTCGAAGCAGTTGTGTAGAACATTTTAATGAAAAAATCTGCATTCGGATAAAAAATATGGACACAAAACAGTAAGTTAAACAACAATTTTAATAAAAATAGAATGTAATGAGTGTATTTTAGTTTGAAAACTACATGGCCATCACAATTTGAACGACTTGTTGCTCTATGTTAGCTGAGCATTTATCCATTTTCCACAAATGAGTTCCTCAATCACATCTACCACTTTTTTAATTCAACTGACACTATCGATTGAGTCAGTCCTAAATTAAAATTATTGCCACTACACTTTTGGCAACTTCCTTCGCTCGTGAAACGAAGAGCAGTAGCAAGTTTAACAATTGGTGGAATCGCTGAGGAACGTTGGTTGTTTTAGAAAAACTATTTCGAATCAAAAAAATGCATACTTTAGGAATAGAAGTGTACATACATAAGTTTATTAAATATACGGATATTCTTTTTTATTTTGGCTACATTAAGGAAATTCTCATCTTCTAAATCACCGAAAAACAAATCGAGAGAACTTTCCATCATACAATTTCTTATTCTTGCTTTTGTATGTATTTCATGTTGAGCAGATGGTTTTGACAGCAAATCGACTCCTAAAAGACGGCAACGTATTTTTTCATTACAACTGATTTTAGTTGACTTGCATAATACGAAAAATTTGTTTGGTTGTCTAAGAGTTGAGTTGTGTTGATGACAACTCAACTAAGTTGAGTTGTAATCCATAATAGGGGCATTAATTACAACGGTCCATTCGGTCAGTTGCGAGTGAAGGAAAACCAATCGATAAGCGTAAAAGTTTCAGAGTCAATTATAAACTATTTTTCAAAGTTCTTGGTTTGTAAAGCCGAAATATAGACATTGGAAGCCATTCCTAAACAAAAAGATTAAAACAGATTCACTCCAAACAAAGAGGTGGCTTGGATTTATGTTGACCGATTTTACGAGTGACGATTTTTTCTCTTTAGGTGGAGGGATTGAAAAGGTCTTGAAAACTAAAATTATTTGTCCTTTCTGTTTCCGTGCTCTTTCCACTTCTTTACTTTGCTTGTGTGATATTGTTTGTATGTGGTATGAAATATGTAGAGGACGGCAAAAAACCGAATTGGTTCGAGCATACATTTTACCCGATCTGTGGAAAAAATTGTCTGTACAAAATAGGGCAGTGTAAATCAGGATTAAACACCATAAAGGCTACAATCCAAGCTATTCAATATTATTTAGATCAAGAATAAGAGAAAATATCAATGATTTTTTAAGCAAGAGGATTATCTTACATTTGAAGATATTGGCAGCAGAATTATTTAGACCAATTAGAAGTGTTTGACCAATATGCTGAACACCGTGTTGCGATGTATAAAAACAAGAAAATTAGAGATTTTTAAATAAGAGCATCATTCAATAACTAAACGAAGTCAAAAACTGCCTGGAAAATTTATAAGGACAGGTTTTTTCTTCATTTTATTTATTGTTTTCGAAAACTCAGGCTACTTTTGAATACGTCAAATCAAAGTCAATCTGACAACACAGATAATCGTCATTTTATGACGCAAAAGTTACAATCATAATTTACGAATTCCAAAGGTCCTTCTTGAACAAATGTTTTTAGCTCAACTTCAACTTTTGACTGTTTTCGAACAATTGTCTTCTACAATTTTGCAGATGTATTTTGGACTCAAATGACGTTTTCAAAAACTACTCCTATTTCTAATTTAATTTTCAAATAACGAAGCAAGTGCAAAGGACAAGTCGCAATGTCACGCTATTATGGAAGTAGCATTTAAACCTAACCTAGTCAAGGCGTTTTTATATAGCCCAGCAGTTTGAGGGTTGCATTGCCTATGCAAAGCCATTGTTTTGCTTTTGAACTGAATATCATAATGGATGATGTTACAGATTGTATCTACAATTACAGGTAAGTTTTTTTTTAATATATATTAAACAATGCGAAAATTATCTTTTATACGTCGTTTTAGAGTTGAGGCGTACACTTTGATTAGCCGGTTGAATTGTTCTATTCACAAATAAAAATAGAAGAGTTATTAAACTGACCACACATCCTGTGATAGGTTTCCGTTGGTTTATACCATCAGATTTTGAAAATAAACGATGTTTTAGATGATTATTCTGAAGCAAAAACCTGTATCAATTCATAATATTTGGCATACAGTCGGTTTAAGTTCTATACCACTTATTATAGCACAAAATCTTTGAAAATACCGTATACAAATATTAAGCTGATATTACGCTGATGGTGGTTTTCATCTTAAAAGATTTAAGTATCAATAAATTAAATGTTTACACGATGTAACCAATTTGATGAACAAATAAATCTTTTATGTATCTACATAATATCAATCTCATTAGGTATGTACATATCAAACAAAATATACCACAAATATCCAAGTCTCGCATCTCTGGAAGATAAACTGATCAAAATCTTTAATTAAGTTAAATTATAAATTATTTGGAGTTTTTGTCAAATATAGAAATATATCTATACGAATAGCAAGAGGACATTCATACAAAGTTTGGATTCTTCGCAAAGAAATTTCAACTACAGCCATCCATTGTGGCAAACTTTTATTATTCTTATATTTAACATAATTTATTCATTGTGTTCTTATTTTGTTTTATAAGTATTTAAAGATTTATTTAAAATTTTGTTTTGTTTGTTTATCTTTTATCATAACCGTTTTGTTTTATAAGAACAGATAGATTAGTGTATTTAAGAGTTTTATAATAATAAAGGTTAGTATCATTAATAAATCATTTTTTTATTTTTTTTTTTTGTTTTAATTTATAGAAGTTTATAATTATAATATATTTAATAGTAATTGTTATTTGTGTTTTAAATTGTTGATTATATTATGTATTTTTTATTTTTGCTTTTAATAATTATTTTGCTTTATACTTTTTAGTTTTTTTTATTTATATAGAATATATAGAATATTGTTAATATACTAATTTTTAGTTAAAGATTATTAATGTGTATATATATATTCCTTTCTTGTTTTGTTTAATTATGTTTGTTTTTCTTTTCAATGTGTTTTATGTTGGCAAAAATATGTTTTTTTTTTTTAATTTTTTGTATTATTTTCTTTTTTAAGAGTTTCTCTTTGTTTTTGCATGTGCCCTTCTTATTTCTTGTAATTTTTTTATGTTTAGTCTATTTTATGTTTATTTTTTTTTTTAATTTAATATAAATTTCCCTTTTGTGTTTCAGTATTTTATTTTTGTTCATTTGTTTTTAACGTTTCTTCATGTTTTGTTCTTATGTAAAATGTGATTTTCCATAAATTAAATTTAGAAATAAATAATAATGATATAATATATTTATATATATATATATGTATATGTTTAAATTTTTATCTCATTTTCAATAATAATAATAATAAAATTTGTCAAGTTTTTTTATAGAAACTGCACAGGCAGAAATGGTAATTTACCGACGTGAAGCGAAGCATTTGCCGGTCTGTAAATATAGTTGTTAGGGTAAAGTAAATTTATGTAGTTAATGTTGTTGTTTGTTTTATTTTTTTATATTATTTTGAATTTTTTTCTGTTGAAAATGAAATGAAGTGCTTACTAAAGGTGGTGTTATGGCGAGTTGTAATGATAGTGATCTTTGCTTTTTGTAAGTGATATTTTGGTTGTTTGAAAAGTGAAATGTTCGAATAATATTTTCATTTTTTATTTGAGCACACATTTTGAAACAAATTAATGTTATAGGAGAATTATAAAATACATTTGACCAGGTGTGTTTGGAATTTTAAGCACTTTTTGAAATTTAGAAAGTTTAACTATAATAATCGTTTCCTTTGACGATTGCCGGTTCAAGATAGTCGAATTTTTGTATCATCGTATGCTTACTGTCGAATGTTCGTTGATACGCGTATTTTGCTCATTGACTGCTGATTGTTTGAGCTGAAATACATCTTTTTCGAATGAAATTTAAATCTTATCAGAAAAAAAAAAACAAAGTTTAAAAAAGATTAGAATATTCTCGAGCCGCTAAAATATCCCAAAGCAATAAGTATTTTATATCATTTATACGGCACCAGAAGAAATCCCAAACTAATTGATGAAGAGTTTAACGAGGATTTTCGAAATTAATCGAAGGGTAAGAAAATATTTTCCGGCCTATAAGAAAGGCTCTATTCCTTAAAGTTTGGGGGATGTGTACGTAACGATGCAACTAACATCGACAATTAAGTTTAGTGCACTGCACAACCGAATAGATGTTAAAATCATCTAGTATTTCCAGCACTTAATTTGAATTAATCAATTGTTTTGGGTCTAAGCTTATAGATTGACAAAAAAAATGTTGTTTTATTTTATTTTATCTATTTTAAATGTGATGTGATGATGCAACTGCGAGCAGTTGCACTGTCATTTGATTTCCTTAATTTCGTATTGCGAAAGAGACAGAAACAGCAAAGGCAATCTTACAATCTTCCACCATTCAGTAGAATTACGATATTGATAATATTGTCAGAATTCAGCGGGCTGGCATCCACCGTAATGTTTCCAAGTAATACAAAAAATGATAAAGTGGGTCTAAGGTAACACAAAAATACATATATATGCTGAAACCCTTGTTGTCAATAGAAAAAACATCCAACGTCAACGAATCGTACATACGTTCACAGTGAACAATTGCAACTTAAAAATGGCAAATGATTTCGAAAAATGTGTGCTTTCTATCTTTGATTTCAAAAAATTTTTTAGACAAGGTGATGTGCTACCATGACCTTTTAAATATCTTTCTTGAAAGAATAGTTCAAAACTTTCAAGTTACCACACAAAGCTAAATGTTTTAAAGGTCCGCCAAATAATATATTCGTCTACACATGCGATAAGAGCACAGCCGGATGACAGTGTCGCTTTTGTGAGTATTGAGACAGGAGCGAAAATGGGTTTAATAATCAATGAAAGTCAATCAATAAAAAAGGGACCTGAGACCGACGTCTTAGACATAAATTTACCAGGATTTATTTAAGGATTTACGTATCAATTGAGACAACGATACCAGCGCTTGGATCAAACAAATAATAATTATTAATTGTTGCTTCTTTGAGCTAAAATGAATAGAAAATCCCTGTCTTGAACTTATCATCGTCATCAAAGGTTTTCAAAGGTAGATGAGAATACCTCATCTGTTTTGAAAAATGATTCTTGGATGATTGTTAGTGCCCTCGGGAGGAGGAGAAGATACATCACCTAAGTGTACAGCATCACCGAATCACTCAAAAGCAATAACGACTGAAGTAGGTGGCTAGAGCTGTTGTACACTAATGCTACCATAATTCAAGAAAACTAAGATGCCTATAAAAGCTTGCTTGTTGAGGTTCAAGGATACTTAACTATCCTAAGAAAATAAACCCCCTAGAGCGAAATGTTCTTTTCAATGTTAATTTTCAAATGTCCCTTTTCAGTCAACCAAATACGAATTCATCGGGGTTGGAATCGGCTAAGCCGATAATTAACTACTACTGTTATGATATTTTAATAACTAACTTTCTTTGTTCCACGTAAAGTGATCGCTAAAAATGTTCGTGTTTATTTGTTTAGTCGCAAATTTTTGAAGAATCTAAAAAATATAATTTCCATGAGTTGAGAACAATTGACTCCGGGTTTGGAAATTCCAGAATATTTCCTTTATTCCTTACTAATTCTGAAGAAATGAACTATTTTCTTTATTTGTCTTTCTGTTCGCAGGATAGAAAATTTGCATTGAAGTATACATTACTGTTTACTTCTTAATTTTAGCTTTATAATTGGGCTGAAGCTGTAACAACTTAATTTTGTCAAAAAAATTACACATAAAGTATGAAAGTAACATCTAAATAGCTATCACCCACAAACCATAGCAAAAAAAGTGATAGTCAATTTGATAATCACCTTACGTAGAGCAAAAGCCTTTTATCTATCACCTTAGCCGATTTCACCTCTGCTAGAGCGAATAGACAAAACTGTTCTGAGGGACCTCAACAAAATTATTTCGGAGCTGGAAGGACCTAGCTTAGAACAGTGCTTATTGTATGTATGTAAGTATGTATATATATATATTCGTTTATTTAGTATAGCTTACTATTTTTATAATAATTGTTTTTATACTCTTCGTCTTAGTAAATCTACCACACACTGCTTACATGAAGCCTTTAGGGTTTCGTCACTATCTATAGCAACCGTGAGGCATTAGTTTGAGGAATTTAAATGCGGTTGTGTTTTTGATGCGAAGCTTTCAGTTCACCTAGCTGACAAGGTTAATGAAAAAATGGTTAATGATGAACGCAAAGGCAGAAGATGTGCCTTGGGGAACGGCAATAAATATTTTAATTCTATACGATAAAAATGCGAGAGCTATCGCCTTGATGGATGGCGCGATTAATTCTCGTCGAAAAGAAGGGGATACGGTTGTTAGCTTCTTAGCATTGTTATCATTAAAGTAAAATATATGGAAAGGACCAAACGAAGTAAATATTGTTGTGCAGACAATCGGGCTTAATGATCTATTTAGAATAATGCAATTAATTTAAAAAATTTAAAATATTAATATTTTATTTACAATTTTAAACAAAAAGCCAAACTTAAAATTAAATAAATTAATTGCATTATTCTAAAAATAGATCATTAAGGCCGATTGTCTACACAACATACGTCACATTAAATGATCAAATACCATCAAAAATAGAAGTAAATATTAGTTTTCCCCAGGCCGATCTGAAATAAAGAAAAACGAGAGGCTCAAGTCAGTCGGAAAGATCATATCTGCGACTTTTCAAGGTTCGAAAAGAATAATCAATTCAACGAGTCATGTCCTCACTAGGAAAACAAAAAAGTGCTTTCATCACAACCAAGCACTGACTCACTCATTCAAAATCGCATGGATTGGTTTAAGAAATGCAGCAACATTGATCATTTTTGAGACCGAAGACTTTTTTTATGCAATATGTAAACATAGATCGCCGTAATAAACAAAACGTGCCCCAAAAGAGGAGGTTCTTGGTTCTCTCTCCTTTAGTTACTATAATACCGTATTAGCTTTTTTAGATTGCCATTAATTTCGGTTCAGAATTTTGTGTTTATATGGTAAAAAAATTACGAGTTTGGCTTTACACAAAAGTGATACAGTTCGACAATAATAATAAAAGGTAAGCTGTTTAGCGGAAGCCAATCCAAAACGGAAGCAGGTCAAACTAATTGTATAACATTTTTGTTTACTAAGTGTGCAATTGGTTTCAGAGCAGAGTTATAAAAATTTGGAAATTTTGGGATCAACAACTACTGGACCAAAAATACCGAATCAGCTTCATTGCAATTTCTCAAAAAAAATTAACTTTTTTTGTTTTCTTAAATTCTGGAAATTGTAAAAATATTTAAAAAGAGAATGAGAAGAGAAATGGTATCAATTTTGTTTAGTACCTTACAAATAGTAAATTTGTTGCAGCAGCTGGACCCTGAATTCTGTTATTGTTTTGTTGTTGTTGAATTTTTGAATTTGAATTGCCCGTTATCGTTTCATTATTGTTAATGTTGTTTATAGTTGTTGTTACTGTTGTCGAACTTAAGTTAGATGGTGGGGGTTGTTGTTGGTGTTGTAATTGTGGCTGTTGTTGGTGTTGCTGTGTTTGGGACAGCATAGGCGCTGCTGATGATACGGTTATAGCTGATGAACTAGCGCCAGCGGTGGCTACCTTCGCTCCTCCTACTCCTCCTACCGTATTACTAACATGACCAGCTGCGAATATGTTTCACCTGTTAACGTGACTGCGATTATGATTTGGGTTTAGACCACCCGTTGGATTTGTATTTCCCGAGTGTTGAGACGATGCACCAGGTCCTAAAATACAACAAACATACATAAATTCAATTTTCAATAGTTTAAGATCTTAGATTTCAAATCACCTCCATAATTGGGTGAATGTTGATAGTAGTCTCGCCTATTGTAATCCTGTTCATATTCCTGTGTATCGTATGGTGTTCGCGATGTTTGTCCGTGGGGCGGTCCATGCGTTTGTGCATGACCGTAGCTATAGCTGTCATATGTTTGTGGTTCGTAGGCTGTTTGTTCGTCATATCCGCGACTGTAAAAACAAAGCACATCAATCCAACTAAATCGTGTATGCTAAAAGGAACAAAATACTTACCTATAAGACTCGTCCATAGCGCTGCGAGCCTTTTCTAATATAGACATCACTTTCTGTTTTGGGGGTATCGAGTTCTTTGCAAAGGACGGTTGCTGCTGTTGCTGCTGTTGTTGTTGCTGTTGTTGTTGTTGCGGAGGTTGTTGCCTGGAAGAAGCGGGAAGAGAAGACGAGAAATTGAAATTGTTTGCTGGCACCGCCGCCGCCCCATACATGGGGAGCAGATGATTATTCTGCGGTTGTGCACTCCACCTATATCCATGATGCGAGACATTTGGTTTGGATGTCATGTGTGAACCACCACCAGTGCTGCTTCCTGTAGCTCCTCCTCCAACACCAATGCCTCCTCCACTTCCACCTCCACCACCACCACTACCAGCGCTGCCACTCACAGCCGAAGTCTTCTTGTTGAATGATTTCGGATCGTGATCCGAAATGCCTGTATTGTCCATTAGTTCACGCAATTGTTCTTGACGTATAACATCGTTACTATCCGGGATGAGATATTTTCGCAGTTCGGCCATTGCGTATGCTATTCGAGCATATGCTTCAGCTGGTGGTGCTATTGTAGAAATTTCCACATGCAAATCGCTATTCAAATGGGCATACTTTGGATCCATTGAGGCACGTAACTCTTCTTCTTTGGCGCGATCTCGCATTGAATTTCGCCCGAGTACAGTCATTTTGCAGAGTGTTTCTTCTTGAAGACGACGTAGAGAATTGCCCTTGGGACCAAGCAGTTTACCCACAAAGTTAAACTGTATAATAAAAAATAATTTCTTTTTAGTCAGTATTCAATTAATGGCTTTGTAATTTTGGTGAATCTTACTTTTGGATGCTCGCGTATAGGCACAAGTACTTTTTGTGATACTCTCAATGGCTTCTCACGATATATATCGGCATATTTTTGATCACGCGATGGTATACGGCCGGTTGACTGGACTTTTTCAATTTCTGAAACACAAGAAGCAAGAATTATAGAACAAATATAAAAGGTATTAGAGAATATAAAATTGCAACCTAATTTCAATTAAATATAACCTAAATATCTTTATGGTTAAACAAGTAAAATTAAAACTATGTTTAAATACTTGAAAACAGGTTGAAAACAATGCACTCGAGTTTATTGAGACCCAATATTAGACCCGAAGGTGAACCGATGAACATTTTTAACAAAACTGGTATCACAGGTGAACTGATTAAAGGGAGGTATGCAACTGGCTACTTCGAGTGAGCATTGCTTGTCAAAGAAGCGATAAAATAAGGAAAGGCATGAAATATTCCAAAGGTGTTTAAGAAATGTGAATGTTATGTGAGTATGATGTGAGTTATACTCAAGTTAAGGGTATATCAACACCTTATAAATTATAGCCACATCGTAATTATAATTTATGTAAGTGCCATTCAAGGACAATGGCATAAATGGTACATTTTGCTTCAACGACAAGAGAGCATTGACTTTTCCAAAAATCAAACTCCACACGATTTTGTATACCCCATTTAACAATGCTGTAAAAATCGGAGTTTAACGAGCTTATCATACGATACCATTGACATTGCAAACTTTATTAAAAGCCTTAGAAATGTAAGCGCAATAATCTCACTTTTTCCAAAATATTGTAAGGATCTGTTCAACTCTTCGTTGAGATCATCAGTAGAACTATTGCTGTGAAAGCCGTATTGCCGGCCATTCTTAGAAGATTTCGATCTTTTAGATATTTCTTTCGCTGATGATTGATCAGCAATTCCATGACTTTTTAAATAAGGAACGTATGTACGTGCAATTGGTCGATAATTTGTAAAGTAAAATACTAATGAACTTGTATAAGGACCCTCATGTCTATAATCATTCAACATAACGAATCGTTTAAACAAAATACCAATTAGGTAAATTATCTAAAATTTATCAGGTTATGTTATTGCAGTAGAATTCCATACAGTGAACATTGGAAAATGTGAACTAATTAAAACCGAGGGTGTTCATGTTTTTGAGATTGTTCATGTTTTGGAATGTAACATTTTATGATTAAAATAGTATTCCTACCGTATTGTCCCACTACTGCTCTTAAAATAAGACATATTTTCTTTCATTTTATCTTCTTTTTGCTTGCAGTAGTATGGATTTATGAATATTTTTACATATTTACACATACTCGTATGGGTTATTAACAAAATTGATTAGATTTCATTTTTAAGTTAGAACGTTTTTTCAAATAAAAGTTTTATTTAACAAACAAAATTTGTAATTTTTGTCCGTTCTATTATTGCCAACATTTTAACAACTACAATTTCGCTTAGGCGTTTATTTCGCTTTGGTCAAAGTATTCATCTGAGCACCATTCAAAAGCCTTTTTAAATATTTCATACTACGCATTGTCAATATTATGGGGCCCCACGAAGTTTTAAAAAATTTATTCAGTGCATTTTTATGTAGAAATGTTGAAAAAAATTTCTGTTCATGTTTTAGAGCGTTTCGATTTGTTCACGTTTTAGAGCAGTCAATGTAAAAATTACAGTGTTCACGTTTTGGGATAGTTCACGTTTTGGGGGGTTCACGTTTTCCAATGTTCACTGTATTATACATTTGAACAAAAAATTCTGCGGAGATTATCCGAAAAATAATCTTTGTATGGGATTTTAGCTAATTTTTAAAAAGTGTTACGGAGGTCTACCTCAAAATTATAAGAATATTGCAGTATTAAATTAAGAAAAGTGTTCAAATAACACTCTTTAACAGAACTTATGAACTGGCCATAACAAGATGGGTTTCGAGCCAAACTTTCACTTGTTGATCAAATGTTTGTTCGCAGCTCTATTACTATGCGTTTTATTGATAAGAACTACTTTTTTGACTTTTCCATCGACTTGAAAGGATCGATATAATTATTATAATTACTTGCAAATTTTGATCATCATTAAAGTTAAAATTATCGAATACCTACATAATGAGGGGGCGACTTTCCTTTAACGTAGCACGCGTATAATATGATTTTTTTTTTTGCAGTTAACTAGTGGGCTCATTATTACAGATTTAATTAATATTTTAAATGTGGGAAAGCAATTCTGATTATTTGAACTACGTAGGTATATTGATATACATAAGTACCTACATAATTTATGTACTATACCTATTACAATTATTTATTTAAATAATTTTCCTTTTAATTGTGCCTATTGACTTTTTGAATTTTATATGTTTTGTTAATCTTAGCTAAAAATATGTAGGTACATGTACCTAGGTACATATATATTTTTTTTATTTTCTATCCAAAGGTACATAAACCTTACTACATTAACAAAAAATATTGATAACAGGTACAAACTTTACCAATCTTGAAATCATCTGATTGCTACAAAACAAGGTTATCTATCACTGTTTTGAGAACTTATCTGTTTCATTATTATAGAAAATTTCCCAATTAACCGCCGGCAGGTAGTTTAATTTGTATTTGCTTCGACAATTGTTTGTTTTCTTTTTTCTTCATATTTATTATGATCATTTTCACCACACTCTTGATGCATGGTTTCTCATTAAAGAATATATCCGTCTTTTTTACACATTACTTCAGACATAGAAAAGGAAAAAGGTATAGAAAATATTGAAAATACCATCACACAAATCTATGATGAATGAAAAAGAAAAAAAAAGAACTAGCAAGAGGGAAGAAAATTCAGCCAGGAATAGGAAAAAAGAAAGGAAAATATTTTAACAATTTTCTTTTCCAACTATGTAGATGAAAGTTAAAGTTCAACAAATGATATGACTAAACCAGTTAACCACCTACAAAATTATTAATAAAACGCTCAATTTTAGATAGAGAACCAAAGAGGAATAGAAATGAACCAGAAAATGCAAAAGCCGCAATCAGAAAAATGCCGACGAATGCATTGATTTTTCCTTCTTTAACACCGCAGCCCTTAGGCCCCCTTGTCTGTAGAAAAAAATGTTGCGTTTCCAGATTTGGGTACCGATTTTAAAGGACTATGTTATATTATCTTTTTAAGCAAAACCCTACTAAAACTTACCGCTCTCAAGTAGTTTCTCAGCGATTGGATACTTCTTGTCCATGCGATTCTTCTCAGTCAAGCAATCTCGAATGTATTCGTTAGCTTTGTCATTCAGCTGAGGCCCATCGCCCGGATGATGGTCATGATTCGAGTTGTCCCCATTGTGTGATGGATGAGGTCCTCCGCCACCAGCGTTACCACCGCCACCTTTTCTCTTGTAATCACTTTCGTCGTCGTTGTAAGAGGAATAGTCGCCATTGCCATCGTATGCTTCGGTCATTTTTTCGTTACACCGTGTCGTCGCCGTCGTCGACGTCTTCCAAGACGCTCCGCCGCAGTTGTTTGCAAAACCGAAAATTTTTCTTTGAAATAAAAAACCAACAAAATGAAAAATGATCTAGCGATTGACGACTATAAAATTCAAAATAGGCAAACAACGAAAATCAGGAAACTTTTTTCTAGTTAGTTACTAGCGACTGATTTGAGTTTTCTTTTTCCTTCCTTGGCAGCCAAGAAATTTCCACACAAATTCCCTTCGGCGAATTGCAAAATGAACTTTTGTCGAACTTTGGTGGATGAATTGATTTTCATTTATAAAATAAAATATAGAGGGAAATAAAAGAGAGACACAACGACGAGACGAAGACGAGTGGGACGTTTAGCAGTCGTTCAGTCACACACGTCGTCAAGTCGACTGAGACTGACCGCTTTTCTTAGTTCTTTGGGAAAAAAACTCAACTAAAACTAATTTGTATGTATCTTTATGTTTTATTCACGATTCACAATTTTACCCGACTCACTCGCTCACACGCAGAACTGCCACAAGAACAATAGTCGTCTCGCCGTATAAAACTAATGGTGGATAAACGGGGAAAACTTAAGAGCAGGGCAGAAGCTGACCTTTTGGAAAATGTTTTTCTTTTGAAGTCGTTATTATATTTAAACACTGCTTTTCACTGTTTATAAGTTTATTTTCATTTCTTGTTGCTGATTAAAATAAAAATGACCAAATGATGAAACAACAAAAAGGCGACGGAGCAAGCAAACTGACCACTTGCATCGTCGACGAACGAAAAATTAAAATAAAAGTGAATGTGAGAAGAGAACAAGAAATTAAGATTTGAGAAACAAGGAAAAAGATAAAGAATACATATTTGATTGCAATGCAAGAGAAAACATAACTACGAAACGCAGTAGCAAGAAGAGTAGATGAAACAAATGCTACCGATCTCGCTCAGTTGCACGCAAAGTCACAAACTCACCGAAGAATGTGGTGAGAATCTATTCGATTTCTTCATTTGAGTTTATTCATTCATCATTTTTATCTATTCTATCTGTTCCTCTGTGGGGAATTTAATTTTACAAATTCTCAGGTGTTCAGGTGAATTGATGTTTTTTTCCGAACAAGAAGACGAAGCCAACACAAACAAATGCATGGGCACTAATGGGCCAGTTCAGAAATAAATCCGTTGGCCTGCTAATTGACAGACGTCATGAAATTAGAATACCTACCAAAAGATTTTAATTTTTTGGTTCTCTTTCGATTTAAAATAAAGTTTACAACTATTTTTAATTTGATTTGTTCTCTATTTCATTTAAATTTGGGCTTGAAGAATAATTGTAAAACAAGTAAAGGGTGGGCCAAATACAAGCCTACCAGCCTCACGAACTTTTTGCACAAACTTGCGTACAGCAGGCGCGGCGGGTGCTTCATTTCGGTGCGCCGAGATATGATACTGAGTTTCTGTCAAGATTTCCAGAGGGAAACAACTGTCAGTGTCAAAATAACCTATGATTTAAAAAGAAATTATTAGATGGCTCTGAACGACGAATTTAAAATTAAAGCATTTATCCTAGAACAATAAGAAAAACTACAAAGATGTATTGGTGGTGGTGCCGCAGGTGTAGTGGAAATAGCCTAGGTTGCTTAAATTAGGTTGTCGCTCTTCTTTGTTTTTTCGTATTGTTCGATTTATTGTTTTTGGTTCACACAATCTGAATGCCTTGAATTCGAACCCTACATTTCATCACTTCTAAGATATATAGGACAAATAGTTGTTTCGCTTAGAAAAATGACGAGGGTTTAACTGTACTTAACAGTAGGTACGATGATATTAAGAAGTCCATCTTATACATGTGAAACATTTTGGTTTGTGCTTATTTAAAATCACACTCATTGAAAATGTAAGGTTTCCAATTTTTTCGCGTTTGATTGATACAATTTGAGTTTTCAAATTTGCTTTAAATATCGTTCTTACTTTTTTGGCTATGCATAAAACAACAAAGAATGAAAAGTACTAAAACCAAAAATTAATAGATGTCCCAAAAATGTATTTCAAAAGAAATAGCAACAGAAAACGATTTCTTTTTACGGTTTGGAGTTATTTAACATATTTTTGGTCGGGATGAAATTTTATTATAAAATATGGCCCAAATGTTTAAACCCTGGCAATACTGTTCAACCTACAAGCATTGGCATCTTTTCTGTTTTATATCTATCTATCTTTCTCATCCTCACCACATGCACACACACTCTATTGAAATCCAAGTAATTGCTTACTCTTGTATATAAATATATCGTATGTACTCATTATTCATTAATCGTTTTCATTATTCAGTTTTTTGCTTTAACATTTTCGTTTGTAGTTGCATTGGTCTGAAAACAAATAAATAAAAGTATTTATCGAAATTGAATTTTTATTCAGTATTTTTCATAGTGAATATATAAAATCTCATAGTTAAGTTTGTTTTTGAAAAATGGACGACTCTATGGAGAAATACAGTGCTTCATCGATGTTTCAATCATCGTCGTTGTCGCCTACCCCTTCAGCTTTAACTACATTTGATAACAACGATTACACTATCTCTGGTGAGAATTCGCCCATAAACGGCACAACAAAAACCATGACAATAGTTGATGGACGTTTCTTTAAAATGATACCTGAGAAATGTATCATGAATACAACAGTTGCGACTTGCGTGAAATGTGAACCCCGCTACATTGAAATTAAGGGTAATGTTAATTCATCATCGAATTTTTTGTGCCATCTTAAGCGAAAACACGGAACTGAAGCTGTTCAAGAATACACACAGTATTTACATTCAAAAAAAAGATGTAGGCGTGCACCCCCACCTAATGCAATGGAATCTGCTCGTCATATGAAACTAAAAGCAATGCAGTTGCAAGAACAATTGGAGAGGAATATTTTAAAATTCATTGTCAATTCAATGATGCCTATGGAAACCGTTACAAATGCATATTTCTTAGAAATTTTCAAAAGCTTCAATGTTCCCGAACAGGATTTGAAGGTTTTCAATCGGGACATTTTGGATGCAAAACTTGTGGAGTTATTTCACAAGACTTCGGAACAACTGAGATTAGATTTAAGAGATGCGCCTGAGGTTTGCTTCGTTGCAAATATATGGCAGAGGCAGGAGAAAACAAGTTGTCTCGTTACAATGGCACATTGGATAGATGGCGAAATGATGAGAAGATCGGCAGTTCTAAAGATTAAAAAGTTACTCCCCATCGAATGTCGATCTGATACTGTTGAGCATATACTCAAGGATACAAAGGAAGAGTTCAATATAAGAACTTCGGGAATTTATTCCGCTTCGACTGTGACCTGTAACCTTCTTAGAGCGTTTAGTGCATATGGCGTTGAAAAAAAATCAATAGCTGATCGTTTTCAGAACATTGATGATGAAATCATTATGAAAAATGACCTCCTCTCGGTATTGGAGCCTCGCTATCTCTCGTGCTATGTCCAGGTTTTAAATAACTTTGCTTCGTTTGATGTTGTTAAAGTTATATCGAATTGTAGGATGTTGTCCAATTTGCATGGCAGAGTTATGCAAAAATGTAATATTCTTTGGAATCATCCAGAGGCGAATGAAATTCTTGAAGAGGTGACAGGAATCACGCTAACAAGACCTTCCATGGTTAGCTGGATTTCATTGTATACTGCCCTTGGGGAAATCCTTACGATAAAGGATAAAAGTATGGAAATTTTCCAAGCTTTTGAAATAAAAGACTATCTCAATGAATTGGATTTTTTGTACATTGAAGAGCATTTAGCGTGCACAAAACCCATAGCCGATGCTTTGGCTATCTTAGAAGGCTCCAAACACAGTCTATTTGGTTCATTGTTGCCAACGCTTCTAGCACTACGGAGACATTTGAATAAACTTCTCAAAAGAGAATGGACCTATTGTAGTTCTTTGGTTTTAGCAATTGGAAATATGGTCAGTGAGAAATTCCAGAGTTTCTACAAATTCGAAACTTACGAAGCCGTTGAAGCGGCAATAGCAGCATTTTCACATCCGGAATTCAAAAATAGATGGCTTTCTTGTGTCGATGTGAATTTTCAGGCAAATATGCTACAAGCATTCAAGGCAGCTGTAGAAGAAGAACTTCCTAAAACACGACCATCAGACACAAAAGAAGGAATACTCAATGTTCAATCACGTTCGGATTTTTTTGATTTCGATTCGGAGAATGAAGTTATTGAACCGATGTCATCGAAATCTGTTGTTGATATGCAAGTGTTAAATTATTTCAACTACACAAGTAGAAGTTTGGATAGCTTAAAACATTTTCCAGAGATTTATAAGGTTTTTATGAAATATAATTCGCCATTGTCATCATTTTCGATTGTGGAACAAATGTTCGAGTATGATATTTTGCAGCAAGTCTTGATGTCAGATAAGGTGTTGGATAAATATTTTGAAATGAAAATTTGGCTTAAAGCTAATAAGAATTTATTTTAGTTGTAGGAGTTAAGTGGTACAAATTATAGTTTAATTAATAGGTAATAAATGTGATGTATGATATTGAAAAAAATGATGTTTTAATTTTAATTGATGTTGAAATTGCCGTCTGATTTCTGGAAAAGTATGAATTTATGCAAACAAACTTTAAAAAACCGTTTTATTATTAAATAAATAAATTTTGTATATAAGAAATTTCTTTAAAATTTTTCAAGAAAAAAATGTGGGATGCGAATTTTAAGTATTTAATAATATTGATTTTAGGAAATAATTTCAAAAAATAATCGTTCATAGGTTTTGAAGATATTGATTTTTCAAAAAAAAAAACCAACAAATAATTTTTCGAATATTTTTATATACAATATTATTTTAAACTTAGGGGGACTCCTGCTGAAAATTTTTGGTTAAAATCGTTAGAGCCGTTAATGAGAAAGTCGAAAATCAAAAAAACGGTTCTATGACAGGTACCGTTAATAACATTTTGCCCCAAATTTTTTTTTTACCAAAACGTAGTCCATGTCCATAATATCACACCTAATTTTTTTTATCAAAATCGTTAGAGCCGTTTTCGAGATAAATAAGATTTTGCATTACGGGTGTATGGGTGGTACCGTTAGTTTTAGAGCTAAAAAAAAAATTTCAATTTCCCCTCTAGGGAATCACCGAAGACCCATAACTACCGAGTTTGAAGAAAATAGGTCCAGTGGCTTAGGCTCTAGATCGAGGTACAGACATACAGACAGACAGACGGAATTGTCGGACCCACTTTTTTCGTCTTCGCTATCATCGTAATGTCAACTTTGATCAAAATCTCGAGTTCGATTTTTTTTCCAAATGCAGAACTTGCCCTATAGTACCTATATCGCAAGTAAACATAAAAAAGCTGAAGTAAGCTTCTATAAAATTTAATGTTTTTAATCAGCCCTAATCGAAAAATAAATTGTTTTTTTTTGCCCACTAGAATGCAAAAACTAATGAAAAACCCCATTTTCATAAACTAGCACGAACCGATTATTTTCATACAAAACTGTGACTATCCGTGGATTTAAAGACAATTATTAGAAAAATGTGAATACGAATGTAAATAATTTTTATTTTTTTTTATAAATAAACTTTTTTTTAGTAACTAATCGTGAGCAATTTTTGAGTAGGTATGGTAACGATTATGAAAAAAATTCTACCATGTCTCCATTATAATATAGGTGCGGATTTTCAAATGGTGTCTTCATTAATTCAAGAGCTAGATTTCCATTGGCCGACATACTTGCCTAAAAACATTCTTCAGCTTCATGTTTCACCTCCTCCTTCATTTGCAGGGTTATCTAAATCTTTGATCTTCTTTGAACACAACGTCTTTCCAAGCTGTGATTTTAGCTGAAGGTGGTTTGTGCTATGTAGAAGCTGAAGACTTTACCTCAGGCAACAAATTTCATACCAGCGACAGTTTTTATTTTGTCGAGATTGATTCATTGAATGGTCTAAAACAGGAAGTAGTAAATAGGGTTCCAAAAGGGGCAAAACATACTGAAAAGCCTGTTTATTAAACCAAAAGATTATCACAAACCTACAAACAAATTTATAATGTAAAGTGCAAAATCAATTTTAAGATTTTAATATTTATGATTCAACTGGAATGTCCATAAGGTCCCACGCTCATAAATTTAATTGTGGATTTAAAAAAAATATCGCAACATTATCCATGTTTTCATACATATTTGTTTTAGGGCGGGTTGTTGCCTAACAGTTGGCTACAAACAATCCGTTCCTAAATTGTAGCATCTAAAATCGTATGCTTTGGCATCCATACAAAAATGAAATGAAAAAAAAAACTATAAAGTTTTGTTTGAGAATGAAATAAGTTCCACCAAAAAGTATAATTTATGTGTTTTATTAGTAAAAATTGTTTTCCTTCCTGACTAATCAATGTGACATTTTATTTAAAACTGATACTCGAAAGGGTAAGTAAAGAAGTATCCTCGACGGTTAACAGAATTCAGATGAACGTCTCGTTTCCCGGTTTAGTAGAATAGGGCTGAATAAATACAACATATAGAATAAATTTGTTTTTAATAAATTTATATAGAATAATTGTTTGCAGATGAAGATAGTGAGATTTTTTCTGTTGCAGGTGCGACACATCGAATAAGTGGCTATGGTTGAATTTGGGGTATCCAATTCGGAGGCGTAAAAAGCACCCAATCATGAATAAATGAGCGTTGGTTATTTTTACAGTTGAGCTTTTGGATTTATATTCGTGTAGAAATTGTGATATTGCGGATATTCGTTTCGTCTCAGGCCGTTAATGTTTGAGCTTTGTGTCACTAACAATCGGAATATATGCATATTTTTTTTTGCGTTGAACATGATTAGGAACTCAAGTTGTTCTGCGATTGAGAGAATGATATTTATTATTGAAACACATTTGTGGCATATTTTTCTATTGAGCGTTTGTTTCGCAACTTGTGTTATTAGTTATAGACTAAGAGCCCACAGCAATTTTTGGGTGTGATTGATAACAAAAAATAATTAGCATAATTAGATAGGCCTTTTAATGTGAAAGTCTTTCATACTCTAGTGGGAGCAATAGTGCACAATAGTGCATCGACTATGTAGTTCTTTCCAAGTCCAAATAATTAAGATAAAAACTTTGCCAAAATGTAGAGTTAAGCCCCCTGATTGAAAAAATCGAGATCCAAGACGTTTTACAAGCAGCCTTCTGCCTGCCAGCCGCGATAAGAATAGGCTACTTCTTGCACTAAGAAGGCCACCTTCAAAACGTCTTGGACCTCGATATTTGCAATCAGGGCACTTAGCTCTTCATTTTAAAGTTATGGCAAATCTTGTATCCCAATTTTTTGAGTTTGGAAAGAACTGCATACTTGATGCACTATAATGCACTATTGCGCCCACTAGAGTATGCAAGACGTTCACATTTATAAATAACTATAAAAGGCCTATCTAATTATGCTAATTATTTTTTGTTATCAATCACACCCAAAAATTGCTGTGGGTTCTCGGTCTATTAGCTATGTGAAGATTTAACTTTCAATAAAAGACGGGCTTTAACAAAATCATGTCATTGTTCAGTGGAAGCTGGGGCGGATTCAACGAATATTTTCATAGTAGTCCTGTTTTTCTGAAAGCTCTGAGGGCAAATATTTTTTTTGTTCGGAATTGAGCTCTGAGAAGATTTCAAGCATTTACGTATATAAGACCGTATTCGATGAAGGAATAATTCTTGAAACTGTGTTAATATGAGAACAGCTAGGTTTTTGTTAGATATTTTATAATGTTTGTCCTGATATTTAAGTAAATCCTTACCCATTTAAATCACGGAGTCACCTCGGTATTGTTTAGTAATTTATTTTTCAAGCGACGTGCATCCCATTTGAAATCCTTTGTGTAGACATATTGATATCCAATAACCAAACACGTCACGATATACTGTTGTTGTGTTTATTAAATCAATACTAAATGCGAGATCCTGCTCTTTACACGGATCGCGTTTCTATCTGCCGTACAAATGGCTATTTAAATTTATGTAAGTGCAACAATGTATGGGTAAAATTATTTGCTCCTTACTTTTGTTTCAGTTTTTTGATATTTAAATAATCTTCAACAACTGTCTGAACAACAGGTATTTACCGGCAGCCTGGAAAACAGCAAGAACAACCGCACAAATGTGGAAGGATATAGGCCAATTTCGTTGCTCAGCTGTATGAGTAAGATAGTAGAGGCGTTGATATTGAAGAAACTCAACGTTTTCTGCAGAGAAAGAGATGTCATTGCAGAATTCCAGTATGGCTTTCTACCTTACATCGACTATTGGGACTCCATACTATTTCACATTTGGACTCAAAAAAAAAAGGAAACCACTGTAGCGTGCTTGCTGGACATCGAAAAAAGCTTTCGACAGCGTTTGGATAAAAGGATTACTTTTCAAACTCTTGGAACTTGGACTTCCAAATCACTTGATAAGAATAATCAAAATTTTCCTAACCCACAGACTTTTTTAAGTATAGGTAGCGAAACATGTATCATCAACCAAGGGAATCAACGCTGGAGTTCTCAAGGATTAAGGGCCATTTGCTGATACAGAACATAAGTACTTATGTTCTACTTAAACTCTTATGTGACAGTTTACGTAGAGGAAAAAGTAGAACATAAGCGCTTAGGTTGAACATAAATATTTAAGTTTCGTTTCAGCAAACGGCCCTAAAACTTGGACCGCTGCTGTTCAATATTTAGACTGCTGATCAAACAGCCAACATAGCAGGTACAACGACGAAGCTTTATGCAGACGATTCCATCACATACGCCACAGCTTTTTCCTATGGGAATACCTATAGGAATACCATGTCAAATGGGGACTGAAGATAAACAGCGAAAAGACCGAACTCATCTGCTTCCGAACACCAGTGACTGTCATTCGGAGACGAGCGTTTCCAACAAATTCAAATTTAAAAGGCATGCACTTGGCTCTGCGCTACTGCGGAGGCGAAATAGACAACTTATCCGACCCGTTCTGACCTACGCCTTCCCATCTGGTTTACTTTTTCACCTACAGCAATGAAAAAGATAAAGCATTTTGAAAGAAAGATGCTCCGCATTTGCACTGGACTATACCGTAACCCACTAAGAAATGTATACCAGCTAAGAAGCTGTACGAAGAAGCGGCTCTCCGGAAAAATCATCCCAACTCAAAGTGCAACAACTCCTCCAGCATGAATTAGAGCCTACAAATAGATATCTATACACCCTAGCCATCACTGACGATCAATTTGAAGAAATCATCCATAACGCGACGCACACTTTTAATAGAAGAACAACAATCAGTACTACTACTTCTCTCGCAGCGATTTGATGGGTGGCCACGATTAGCCACAGCCTCCCCACCGATACACAAAGCTACAAATTTCAATTCAAAGTCTGTCAAAGTGCGTATACAAAAATAAAATTGTTTAGAAATTATCTTTTTTGGAAGTACGCTAAGAGACATAGGGCCTTATTGCGAGTGTCGTCAACGTTCGATTCGATAAAAGTAGATAGTACCAAAACGTTGGATGCGTTAAAATTTGTATCCAAACCTATTTGGATAACTTTATGTTGTTGTAACCACGTATAAAAACAGAGACTATGGTATCTGATACAAGAACAACTTCAAATATCTTAATTTTTCGATCATCGATTTTCGACAAAAGTCGTTGATCGAATAACAAACGACACTCGCAATAAGGGCCATATTGTTGTGAACATTTGTTTATAAGCATCTTTATTGTCATTTTAAACACGCAAATAGTTGCAAACCCCTTTCAGAACGTTTCTAAATTTTAAATATAAAAAAAGAAGAAAATAGACCTCTTCTCTATATGGGAGATTCTTTTCTTTTCTAGACTCAACCTATGTATATACATGCATATCTATCTTTTTTTCGCATATTATATGAAAATTTGTTATGAACAAAATTATTGTTTTTGTGTATAAAGATCTGTATTGTTATTTAAAGTCAATCGTTTACAGCAAAAAAAACAACGCCTGATTGCAATAACGGCTACTGCCATGGCATCACAGCTTACAGTGGTATTTGGAAAAACCTGTAATTATTCCGAGATTTAAAGCGTTCTTGGTTTAAGCTCCCAAGAAGCATTTTTGCCCGCCTCAGTTTTGCGAGTTCCTTTTATATTTTGGATCAATTTTTCTCCTATTCTTGCAAAAAAGTCTGCGTCTTCATTTCTCACGACACCTACGAGCCCCGGTATCCAATGAACTGTGACATTATTGTTCCTGGTGAAGTCGTTTAGTCTGACCACACTCCCATACCAGTTTAGAGTTAATGGCATAGAAGCTTTAAGCGCGGCTTGGCTTTCTGACATGATGACATTGTTTTAGTTACGATAATTCTTACTTTCAGCACATTGTCCTATAGCATTCACCTTTTTCTAGGAAAATGTTTGTTTACTATTCTATCGACAGAGAAAAGTGCATTTAGAGAGTGGTTCATGTTTTGCCTTCCCCATCTTTCATGCTACTTAATTCCCTTTGGAAGGTTTAATTATATGTTTTAATAATTTCTTGGCATGTGAAATAAACTTAATAAACGAAGCCTTACTGTCATACTAATGTACCATAAGATGATAGGGCTGGTTTTTAAGTCTTTTTTAGGCGATTCTCTCAAGCAACTTAGATATACCAAGCTTGATTCAATTCCTTCTCTTAACAATACTTACTCCAATTTAAATTTTCCAAAAAAAAATATGTTTCGTTTTATTTATGCCATATCTTTATTAATTGAATTAATAATCAATACATATAATGAAAATCTTTCCCAAATACACCAGTTAAACAAAAATGGGCACTTACCTTAAAAACTGCAGTTAGTTGTGTATATATATAAACTTATTTGTTTAGTTGTTAATTATAATTATTTCAATATTCTTTTCAAGTTACAAGTTTATCATTTTAAATATTTTTTAATAAAGTTTTCCCAAATTATAATTTTTGAATTTTATTTGTATTTAAGAAAAATAGTTTTATGATTGATTAGTTATGTTGTATTTTTGTATTTTATATTTTACTGATATTTAATAATATATTGTTTATTTAATTATGTTCGTAATAATTAAGTTTACTTATGTGTTTTATAATTACAATCTGCATTTTGTTGAATGCTTGTAATTACAATTTTCGAAACCATCCTATCGATATTGTATTTGTTCAGTATTTGGTGCTTCTCGCGTACGCTTCTGTGGATTTTCGTATCTTCGTTGAAACGATTGTGGATCTTGAAAGAATCTCTTGGCTGTTGGTCTTTGCGACATTTGTCGTACTATAATATTTAATTGTTTTATTTATATTTATTGTATGTATATTAAAATTGTCTTCATAATTTTTATTTTTGTTTGATTATCTTCAATTATTTATTATTACTTAGTTTATATTTAAAAGATTTATTTTTCATTTAATGATTAGATAATTTCCAGAGAAAACGGAAGTATTACAAAAATACGATTACTATATAATACTCACTCGGCTGGCCAGGGTTACGGCTGTAACTTCGTTCGTCCTCGTATTCATATTCAAACTCATCTCGTTGGCTTTCTTCATCTTCATATACCTGACCTGTGAATCCAGTGATTTTCCTTAAAATACTTACTCCTGATCTTGCATCCCCTTGACCTCTGTACGTTGGTCTTTATTTGTTAAATCGAAAGTTAAAAATTAAAAATAATTTTCTACAATCAAGCTAACCCACCTTGCAGTATCTCTTTCGACTTCAGTTCTCCGTTGATAATAAGGTGAAGGCTCTCCTAAGGATCTCTTCATAGGTGGTCTTTGCGAAACAAATCTTGCTAAAAAATTCAACTCTTATTATACATATGTGACTAACATTAATGATTATAATCAATTATTTAACTATTCCCATTCCGCCGCCGCCAAGGCTAAGAGGTTTAGAGATTTATGAGAGGGTTGAAACTAAAAAAAAAAAAAAAACGAAAACCGATCGAGAGAATCACGTATTCTAATGACCAATTAGCTTTACATGTCCCATTAAAAGGAAATGTCACCACTACAGTAATCGTGGAGAAATATTGTGTCACTGAACTAGGTTGCTCTTGGCCACCGTTTCGTTTCTATCTTCCTTTTATAATAAATTCCTACAAAGTCGTCATTGAACAATATCAGCGTGTGTCTTCGTCCCCAGCACATCAGTCAGTCTTACAATACAGAAAGCTATGAGTGAATCTAGCACATAAACAAAAACAAGGTAAACTATATCGACATAAAATAACAGAAAGAAAAAGAGTTGAAGTTTTTAAATACATTTTAAATTCAAATAAATTGGGTCATTACCAGCTAATAGCAAAATGAAAAACGATATGATATAATCTAGCCTCGGTTAACTGATCAAATCCAAGACTTGATTGAAAGGATCTTTAAATACAGGGATGAAATTCAATATGACAAATTAGAAGAAACGTTTTCGAGCGTGAGAATGATTTGCTTTATGTAACATTAAAGACGAGAGCTTTTGTTCGCACATGCGAAACAAAATAAACATTTTATTTTTTGACGTTTCTCATCTGCAATTGTTAAAGTTGCAATATTTTTGACAAAAAACAAACATGATAGATATGTGAATATATTACTCTTCCCAAGAGTAAGAAGATATCTAAGAGACCTTTCCGGTCCATTTACTTCAACAAAGGTATGTTAAAATTATTTGTTGCTAATTATTAGTTTTAGAGATTAGAGTTTTATTAAACGATTTCGATTGAATAAAATAGTTTTTAAATATGTGTTAAATAATATACAGTTAAAGCAGAAACCCGAGTAACATATGGAGGGCTCACAGCTGTACCGAACCAAGTCATTTTAAAAAAATACAAAACCAACGCCAAAATTTCCGCAAAATTGACCTCTATTTAGAGCTGTAATGAACTATGTATAGTTGTAATGAACTATGTATAGTTCATTACAGCTCTAAATAGAACTTTGCAGCTCTAAATGAACTATGTAGTTCATTAAGGCTCTAAATAGAGGTCAATTTTGCGGAAATCCTGGCGTTAGTTTCGGATTTCTTTAAAATGACTTGGTTCGGTACAGCTGTGAGCCCTCCATATATCCTTCCAGTTTTAAGAATTTGATCTACTTTAGAGGTAGTAGGTGAAGGAGCGTTGCAATGGTCAGTTGAAAACGATTTCGTTTCCCCTTTTGCACAGAGCACTCTGTCAAGAGATTTTTACGCACATTTGAAGCCATTGGAAAATCAAATGTGCCAAAATGGATCAAATGAAGAGGGTAAAACAAAAAACTACTTACCATTAAATTTTAGTTAAAGCTCTATAAGACTATTTCTTAAACAAGTTTGAGAGAAAAGCATTCAGCCCTATCCTACTAAATGGAAAAAGGAACGTTCGATTCACTTCATCGATCTACGTCTGAATTTTGTTAAAATCTTAAATCTTTCGATACGAATCCGATCTAACTGATTCTTAAGACCAGTCTCAAATTGGACAAGACAAATACTCATGCTTGACTAGGATTTCTTCAGAAGGCAATTATCAGCATAGCACAATCCATCTTCAGCAATATTCTCAACCAGGTTTTGGGTAACAAACCAAAATTAATAGGATAGAAGTTAAATATTAAGAGCGTCAAAATTACCAAGATAACCCAGATAAAATAGTACAATGCCGTTTTGATTACGTTCCCCTCTTCAAATATTAAATTAGCTTTATATTTACGTGGTTCATAAGAACTATGTGCTCCTTCTTCGTCATCTTTGCCTTCCTCGAAGTCCATTCCATTATCGTTTTTCTGACCTGTGAAACCAGTGATTTTTTGCAAAATACTCATCCTGGGTTTATTATTTGCAAGACCTCTGAAATAAACAATCAAATATTACTACACATACAAACCATTGAACAAAATATTTGAAATCAACCTTTCATCAGAATAGGGTTTGCCAATTTTCTTTGAAAACTCTGGGTCTGCTAATATTTCATTCCTCTGACTTTGACTTACTTCGTCATTACTATCGGGAATAAGATATTTTCGAATTTCTGCTAAAGCATAAGCTACACGAGCGTGAGCTTCGGCTGGGGTAGCGACAGATGAAATTTCAACATACAAATCTTTGCTTAAGTGTGCATGCCGTGGATCACCAGATTCACGCAATTCTTCTTCCTTTGCAGCATCACGCATTGAATTGCGACCCTTTATAAGAATTCTGCATAGAGTTTCTTTTTGGAGATTTCGAAGTGAATTACCCTTGGGTCCGAGAATCTTTCCATTGAAATTGAACTTAGGAAATTGTTTGACTGGCACGAAAACCTTTTGGGTGACTTTTATTGATTTCTGTTTAAAAACATCGGCATGCATTTCACGACCGGGTATGCGACCAGTCGTATGAACTCTATCAATTGCTTCATCTAGAAGCATAGCCGCCACCGGAAAATCTTCACTTAGACGTTGTTTTTCGCCAACACAATCGGCAATGAACTTCTTTGACATCTCATTGAGACGAGGTGGATGTCCCTCATCTTCGACGGTTTGAACGTCCTTAGTTATTGGCGATGAATCCCTCATTATTAATTAGTGGCTGCAAGAAAAATATTTGAATTGAATAAATATGTACATAATGTATGTTGTTTTTTTCTATTGAGATGCAAAGGTACTAATATTTAAATGTTTTTTCTTTGCGAAATGACATCGCCGAACAGTGATCCACATGCCGTGAGCACATACAGTATAATTTTAATGTACATAACATACATACAGTCGAAAGGAAGATACTGAGGTTCCGCACTGGACTCTACTTCGACCGTCAACGACAGAAACACTACAGGAACGAGCATCTCTATACAGAAGCGAATTTAATCCCACTGGACAAATATCTAGTTCATTCAACGAAGAAACTAATGGGGAACATCATCGACCACCCGATTCAGCTTATGAGAAGGATGACCACAGAACAACGGCATCCCGAAACGAGGTACCTCAGTGTGATGGAAACTCTGGATGACAACGTAATCATGGACAACGAGGACGTAGTCTCGTTCTACGCTGACATTGGGTCAGCCCACCGCCGCGGCTAAAACGCCATCCCTGCCCACAACCCACAACAATCACCAGACAACCGGGAATGAACACCCTGAGGACAATACAGTCAACCGACCTTTTAAATTTTAGTTTTTCGTCATGTAAATTGTATATAAAAATAATTAAACTTAATAAGTCACCGTATATAGTTAGGCCCCCTATGAGCCAACGAATGTAAACTTTCACACATTATGTAGTATCTTATTAGTTGTAAGCCAAATTGTAAATAGTATGTTCAATTAAATAAAATTGAATTGAATTACATACATACAGACTCGTGTTTACCAGAGTGCGCTCATGTTTAAAGTTGTTTTGACCAGAAGTAAATGAAAGCGCGAAAAAAGCTTATAATCTATTAAAGCTCAGTACAATCCAGACAAGTCAACCTTCCAGACTACTGAATAGAAAAGATCTTACCTCCGAGTTATTCTCTGATTTGGGAGCTCCTATTTGTCAACGTTATGGTTTGAAACCACTTGCCAAGAGGACAAAATAAAGACTACCTTAATGCAAGAAAAAAAAATCATTTTTTTGATCATCGATTTTCTCAAAAATGGTGGAACTGGGTCCTATAGATGGCGAGATTTCAAATAGAAATTTATGAAATGAAATGGACTTGTACCAAGTTGTTCAAATAACTGTAAACTAAGAGCTATGAATAAAGCTGGATCAACGGAATTCACGGAGGTTAGCACACTATTTTAATGCCGATTGCTGACGCCAATTGCCGCTTTATAAAGGTTTTTTTTTTCAATCAAAATGCGAATGGAATAAAACAAGCTATGTGTGAGGTGTTAATAAATTGTTTTGAAAGGCCCATGTATGCCAATATGTAGGGAATATGACATCGTTCAAATGCCCGCTTCGGCTTCTTATGGTGGAACGGATCTGAATGGTCCAATATTCAATGACTCTTCCGCATAGATACGGCTTAATTTGAGCGATGGGCTGTGTTATGTTCACCTTAAGGGCATTGATACCTATATGTATTGTGATTTATTCGCAGACCGGCGACTTCAGGGAAACCTACAAGAAAATGTCTATCGGGTCAAATCACATGACCTTAATCGTTCATATATAATTTCAATCGTGGCGTCCGCTGTGTAGTACGTAGCACTATCCTGCTTGAACCACATAGGAATCGTCTAAACCCATATGGTGCAATTTAAGCCATTACTAATTGATTATCATAGTTCTGTAGCGCTCCCCATTGACGGTGCCGCCTCACCACCATCACTTTCGAAACCAATGGCGCCGTCGATCCAAAGTTCACACCAAAGGCTAACTTATTGAGGATGCAATGTAACTTGCTGATCCAATTTTGCAATTTTGCTTGTTAACACATGATTTTCGGCCAAAAATGGGATCCGCTTTCAAACGCTTCCAAGCCCATTCAGTGAAAAAGCGGCCCTGTCTACGATTATGAACTCATTGGGTTAGTTGGATCTTGTACGGGTGTAGGCTCATTTTCCGACGCAAAATTTACCAAGTAGAAGTCTGAAAAAAACGTTATTCAAATTATTTCGAAAAAAAAAAATGTCCAGGAAAGTTAACCACCTTTGGGACATTTGAGAAAACTTTTTCAGGGTTCAATCGTATTGACTTTTCGTCCACACTATCGTCGTAATGTTAATATGTACATACATTTGTATGTATACGAGTATATAGCAAGTAAAAGTGAAGCGTGAAGTTTCCTTCCACAAAGAAATTATACAATTGTTCCAATCATACAATTTTTGCAGAATTTAAGACGCCATTCATTTGAATCTTAACGAGCGCAGAAGCAAATGAACACAATAGAAGCTGTTTTAAAGGCAAAAAGGAAACATTCGATACGAAGTACATACATACCTACTCGTTTTAAATTTTTTGCTTTTATTGAAAATATTACATTTTTTTTGACGCGTAAGAACTGAAATATTTTTTTGTGGTTTTTTACTATATTTTTTGAAAGTTTTATATGCCAATTCCTTGACTAAAATAATAACTAGAAGAACGAATCTAAATCTGAAGGCTTTGGGATCTATTTACAAATAAATGTATGCATATACTACGTTAGATAGGTTGTTATTCTGGATTCCTTTTCCTTGCTATTGCCACTGAAAAACCGCACTATTATTAAAAAAACATATATTTTCGAAATTAACAAAAGAATATATAATTTCCGACTTACCTTTCTTTATTTTAACTTAATTTGACTTGACCGAACGAAAATCTTTACTGGAAAACTAACTAAGGTTGAAAATGAAAAATTTATTTACTTCAACTTTTCGCTATCCTATAGTATATAGACTAGTATTCTACTATTCTTCAATTCTTTATATATTGGAGAAAGGGACAGCAATATTTCCATTCGACTTTGTTTTTGTATTACACTTATCTAAATCTACTACAAAATCTTCTTGTAAGCATTGCCAGACTTATTTTATGTTTTAAATTTGAAAGCCTGGTGGGTCATTCCGTAACTTTCAAAACGATAATCGTCAAAACGATTCGGCCCTACCAAGGTAACCGTCGGAGCGGAACTTTCTCCGCAACGCATTCTCCTTCGGAGGTTCAATTTCGGTTCAAAGTAGCTTTCATCGGAAGAAATTTTACAGAAATCCAACAACGCATTGCGATGGATATAAATTTCAGACAGAGATGTGCTAATTAACCGATATATCGAAAATGCGATATATTTTCGATAGTTTTTTATAAAATAAACACCATAAGCGTTTTAAACCATGAAAAACCGGTCAGAGAGTGTAGTTTATTGTTTATAAAAAATATTTTTTTCAATTATAATGCGCTAGCGTTTTTAAAAAATGTAATTAGATGCACCGATTTTTAAATCAAAACTATCGAATAAAGTCCCTTCCCTATTTCGAGACGTATGTTTTTTGTTTCCATTTGAAGTGTCAAACAAATAATAAATTGAAAAAAAAACTTTGGAAACACAATATTTATATTTATTTGACTAATAGGCACTTTAATCACAATGGAAATGGATCAAAACACAAAACAAAAGATCACGAACATAGTTTTTTTCCATCCAAACATCGGTCCCAATTAATTTAACTGATTGGGGCCAGATCTTCCCAAACACAGCTACAATTTCTGGTGTCCTTTTGGTGTTATCCGCTCATAGCTCATATTGTTGCGAACTTGTTTTTTCGTTCTGCCTAAGAACAAAAAGTCTATTATAATTACATATGTAACACAAGTTAACGCAAATAAAGTTAATTTCTTTATTACTTACATTTTAATTAACTATTTCTCTAAAAAGAAAACACTTTCCGCAACAAGAACTTGTCGGAGGATTTCGGAGAAAATTTTGTTTGTATGTGTCAGAAATAAGACCATTAGAAGTGCTCCATCGCAAACAAATGGCATGCGTTGAATTTCGTCGGACAGAATCTCCGATCAGCTGATCGGAGAAATACCTTGAAGCAAAATGTCTCCGATTCGGAGGAAATCGGAGAGAATTCCGCTCCGACGGTTACCTCGATAAGGCCGATTATCATTGACGTTATCGTCAATAATTTGCTTCACGTAACTTTATCACTATCGTCTCGTCAATCGTTTTTTGTATAAGATCGTTCAGTTAATTTCAGATACTCTTATACTGTGACTGAAATGTCAAAATGAAAGACAATGCTTGTTCGATAACTTAAAAATGTAAAACCATTGCTTTATTTCGGACTTTTCATTTTCCATTTAATCCACAGGGGACATAACTTGGCTTCCAAGATATTTTTCGTTTCCGAAACTATTTTGGATAATGTGCTTTGTGCAAGAGCGAGTCCAAAATCGTTGCCTGTCAACCATTGGTACCCTCCGCCACCCAAAGTCTCAATAGTTATAGCAAATCATAATATTGATGGTATATATGTACATATATGTAGAACGGCAACCATCCGGCAAGTTTATTGTTTGAAGTATCATTAAAAAGGCTTGTTTTAAAATTCAAAAACGTTGAACAAAACTTTAATGGTTTAAATTATTTTACAACAATAAGTAAGAAAGATTACTTATGTACAAATGTATTTATGTATTGTATGTGAAAAAATATACTTACATATGGGTTGAAAGAGATATAGAGGGTCTGATTCATCTCTTAATTGTCTTCGTAACCGTATTAATTGTTTTTTTTTTTTTTAATTTTTGAATTTTCATTTTCACTATGTACATAGCAAAACTAAATTGCGACGAAACATTTTGACTTCAGTTTGATTAAATAGTAATGGAAATTAATGACAGACGATACCTATTTAGCTATCGTGCAAACGATATCGTTTTGACGATATCACTTTGGCGATTATCGTCTTACGTGAAGTGAGACTATCGTCAAAACGATATCACTTTGACGCTTATCGTCTTACGTGAAGTGAGACTATCGTCAAAACGATATCGTCCGACGATAATCGTTTTACGGAATAACCCCCCTGGGTCTCTTTTACGGAAGGAATAATAATTAAATTAAACGTATTCATTGAACATTGTAAGAAAACATGCACGAACGTCTCACGAGTGCTTGCGTAAAAACGATTTCAAAAGACAATCAATCAGATGTTAATTAAAAATCAAACAGCGATGATTTGGATTCAGGTGACGGGCGAAAGTTGTTAGTTTTTCAACATTATTCGCTTAATTTTTTTTTGAAAGTATATCTTACCACTTTAAACGACTATATCGCACGTACATAGTACATATATAAAAGTGCTTTCAAATTTAAAAATTCTTGATAAATATAAAATATGGATTTAATTAAAGAAAAATCATAAAATTGCGTCTGATTTCTGATGGAAAAGTATTTGTATATACAAATAAGTAATTTGGGATTTCAATTTCAACTATTTAATAATACACATTTTAGGAAATAATCTCAAAAACTAATCGTTAACTCGTTTTCAAGATATTAATTTTTCAAAAATCCAAAAAATATTTATTCAAAAATTTGTATATACAATATTTTTTTAAATTCAAAGGATCTCTTGTACAAAAATGTTGGTCCAAATCGTTAGAGTCGTTAATGAGAAAAGTTTCTATGGCAGGTACCGTTTGTATTTTTTTTTTCAAAAATTTTGTTTGACCAAAATGTAGCACTTATTTTTTTTTTATCAAAATCGTTAAAACTGTTTTCCAGATAAATAAGATTTTTCATAACGGCTGTATGGCAGGTACCGTCAATTTTGGAGCCAAAAACGAATTCAATTTTTCCTCTAGGGATTCACCGAAGAATCTTAAATACCAAGTTTGAAGAAGCTGTAGGTGGGAAATACAGACAGACGGGATTGCGGGACCTATTTTGCCGTGTTCTCTATCTTCGTTATGTCAACTTTGATCAAAATCTCGCTCTATTTTTTTCCAAATGTTAAACTTGCATCATAGTACCCACATATAACACAATAGTAAAAAGAGAATTCAATTTTCGATGTTCTTGACAAATTTTAAAACATTGACGTCGTTGTACCGTTAAGGAGTTAACGACTTAACAATGTTTACCATGACGTATATATATATATCTCTTATCACAACATCTTAAGTTTATTTTTCAAAAATATTTGCGCCTGGAACCGAAGATTTCTTCCGAATTACCAATCGAAAACACGATTATTTCTGATCAACAATTTAAAAGCAAGTTTTTAGTTAACTAAACAAAACATATAAATCTAGTTAGGTTAGGGATATAACATGCTCAATGGATTCGTTTTTTTTTTTGTAGCGAAAAAGGGGAGAAGACAGAAGTTTTAGTTTTATTTTAAGAACAAACGTCGTTTCAGAGCCGTGTTGTCTAAATAAAATGACAATTGTTAGAGTAGGTTATGTTCAGTTTCTTCGTACATTTAGCACATGCTTTACTATTGACATCGAAATTTCAATCGGATTTTTTTATAATGGTAGCAATAACAATTCAGTAATGTTGTCTTGCGTAACGGTCATATAGGTTATTTATTTTGTGTTTCATTATAACATCTTCTTACCATTATCGTTTAAAAAAATTTATTTTTCCAACTTAAAATATCTCGTTAATTTTTGATTATATGTAGTTATATTATTTTACTAGCGTACCCGTGCGGGTACTCCCGCAAGCAAATTTTTTTTTCAACTGAAGTTTTTCAAAATAAATCATGTGTCCAAAAGTTTCTGTAGATACGCTCAGTTTTTCTTGCATTGGAAGTCTTGTGTAAATGGAAATCTTGTGTGAAGTACGGAATGTTGTTTTTGGGTGTTTATTTTACTTCTGTGTGTCATCGTTAAACAGCTCTATTTGAAAAAGACGACTTACCACTGAAATAATAAACACGTTTAGCTTAGCCAAGAACTGTCACAACTGATCTCCTGTTCAACATGAGAAGTTGAAAGCGTACGAATTATTTTTATTTAACGTATGCATGTACCTGGATTAAAACAAAACAGCAAACCTATAAACCCAATCAAGTCCTTTTCTTAAAGGTAATGGAGCCAAGCGAAGGATAACTAACAAACAATGAGCAAATCACATACATACGTATGTAACTATCCTATAACAATGTATGTAGTTAAACCTGTAGGCACATAAAGTTTAACTTACCTTAAAATAGTTTAAATTCAAAGACACAAATATTTGTCAAATTTTGTTTGTTTTTAATTCGGAGAATTTTATTTTTTTTTAAAACCTTTTTGATTGTTTTTATCGCTACTGCTTAGGTAAATTAATCAAACAATGCCCTTCCTCTGGGCCCGCACCACCAAAGTATGGCATTTCAATGCAACTACTTATGTATATGTATTACATTTCAGTGCAATACGAAGATAGAAGTAGAGATAAATAATTTTGGGGTGTTTCGACCACCCAATGCCCCTCCCCGATAATAAAAAAAAGTAGCCTATACGGTAATCCAGACTATAACTTTTTTGTGTGTTAAATTTTATCAAGATCCATTCAGTTGTTCAAGCGTTATTGAGTAACAAACATCCATACATCGTAACATTAACATTTATAATATTAGTAGGATTTGCTTTAAAAAATTATAAATAGAGAAAATATGTATTTGGTTTAAAGTATGTATTTATATATAAACACTAAAGGACTATTCACATGAGAGCGACCAACGACCAACGAATAAAAAAACAAATGGGATTTAAAACATATATAAGCCGAAATTCTTCACAAAAACTTTAAAAAAGCTTAGAAATCTAATTTAATTTAATGTTAATATATTAAAATTTGCGTTGTAATTCCTAACTAAAATGAGAGAAATTTGAGAAAATAAATTGGTCATCGCAAATTGCAATATGATTGCTACGAACTGTCAAACGCTATTCACGTTCCTCATAGCATCCACACTGCAACGAATGAATTGTTCGCGCGCGACTAACCTCAAAATCATTCTAAAAGAATTTTCTTGGTGATTGGTCATGACAGTAGTTGTCTAAGTAAACGCCTTTCGCGACGAATAAAAAAATGCATGTGAACGAAATGTCAAAATAGGCGAATGATCGTTCATTCGTCGGTCGTTGGTCGCTCTCATGTGAATAGTCCTTAAGAGGCTTACAGATGAAATTTTAACTCACCATGACAACGTCTTAAATGGAATTTTATTAGTCATTTATAGGTTTTAATAGTTTATAATTAGTACAGGTAAAATAAGAAATTGTACCAAAAGTTTTACACTTATGAAACTTGGTGAGAAAGCAAAAATGAAGTATCAAGATTCAATAAAATATCTACATATGTTCAAAGGGGTTTTTTATGGGAGGGTCATATCAATTTGGTATTGCACTCATTAGATAGTAAATTTAAAGTCATGTTGCACATGCTCAGATGGTACTAATATAATTTGTCCACTTTGATAGACCTTCACCACTTCCCATCAAAAAACACCTTTGGAACCCTATGTTCTGTTCAACCTGTACTTAATATGCAATTAAATTATTCTTTGCTGAAAGTTTAAGTTATACAATTGTAAAATGTTATAGTTTCTTATTTAAATTTAAATTTTTAAGTATGTTATTTTCCCTTACGGGTTATGGATGCATTCTTTTGTTAAATAATAGGTTGCATTAATTTTTTTTATAAATAATTTATATCATATAACTTTTAAACAAAAGTTTATATTTATATTTATTTGTTATAGAACATTATTTAATGATATTTTTGCATAAATGAAAAGGGAGAAGATTTTGGCTGACCACCGAATGATGGTTCACGTGTACGTTTTTGTGGACTTTGATACGCGTATGCTTGCTGTGATGGCGGCGGTCTCTTCACGGGTGGTCTTTGCGAAGCTTGTCGCACTATAATATTTAATTTGTATTATTTATTTATAAAATGTTATTTTGTTATTTTTTTTGAAAAATTATGTGGGTATTTAGATAGTTTTTTTTATGAGTTGTTTAAAGTAGTATTATAAGCTAAAAGGATGTAGGTAGACAAAAATTAATATTGATTAATACTTACAATAGCTCTCGTTTCCTTCTTGGTTATCATATTCAAAGTTTCCTGGTTTATCTTCATTTTTCCTACCTGTAAGCTTCTCTAAAATACTCACAGTTGGTTTTCTGTCTATATAACCCTTGTACGATGACCTTCAAGTAAATACCGGTAAAAAACAATCAGACCAATTAAACTATTAGTAATCAAACTCTACGCACTTTGAGGCAAGTTTTTCGGCATATATAGCTGTTTTTTTTGCAGTCTCTGGATCAGCCATACTTTCTTTCATCTGACTTTGACTGACTTCGTCGTTCTTGTCTGGAATTAAGTACTTACGAATTTCAGCCAAACCATAAGCAACACGAGCATAAGCTTCGGCCGGCAAAGCTACGGTGGAAATCTCAACGTACAAATCTTTGTTCAAGTGAGAGTGTCGGGGATCGCCAGATGATCGCAATTCTTCTTCTTTTTCTGAGTCACGCATAGAGTTTCGACCCTTAATTTTAATTTTGCACATCGTTTCTTCTTGCAGGCGACGAAGTGAGTTTCCTTTTGGCCCAAGAATTTTTCCAGTGAAATTGAATTTGGGAAACTGTTTAGTCGGCAAAAAAACCTTTTGGCTTATTTTCATCGGTTTTTGCTTAAAAACATTGGCATACATTTCTCGACCCGGAATACGCCCAGTGGTCAAAACCTTGTCGATAGCTTCATCAATTAGCATAGCAGCTAATGGAAAATCTTCTCCTAAACGTTCCTTTTCAAGTACACAATCGGCAATGAATTTGTTTGATATGTCATTAAGACGTGGAGCATATCCTTCTTCTTCATTTTCAGCATTTCGATGCACAAAAGAAATTTCTGACATTTTTCAAAACGAATTTTTTTTATTGCTGTAAGAAAAAGTAAAAAATTGAAAATAAATAATAGCGGGTACCTACTAAAGGGATTTTGACTACGCTTAAAATAACTAGACAAATTGTGTTAGGAAAGTTGAAATATTTTCCTATTTCAGAAAATGTAGAGCAGATCATAATTAGTGAATGATTTTAATAAAGCAGTTTAAGAATAGGTTTTTTACAAACAAATTGAAGAAGATTTGATTTTGTGGCCGTACGTAATAAAAAAAGGATAATATCGATTTATTTGAACGCTAAATCAAAATTGAATGAAACTTCACCACAAAGTTTAACTATTAGTTATCAAATATTCTTCGTATCAATATTTAAAGGACATACCTATGAAACTGATTTGCCAACTAAATACTTTAAATTCTTTCTTTTGGCCTGCAGTGTACGTGTAAAATTCTAAAATTTCATCTCAACTTGAATTAGAATTTCCAGCGTTAAGTTCTTTGGGAGTAAGCGCTGGCGCTGATAATTATATTTGTCATAAATAATATTTTATTAATGCTGATTTGCGTATTCAGCGCACCAAAAACTATATACCTATGTACATACTGTGATCGTCTAAAGTGAGTAAGCACCTAAATGATTTCTAGAGTTACCTACATGGAATCGAAACCAAAAAATAAACAAAAATTTAATTCCAATAATACAAAATACATAAGCTTTATTTAATTTTTAATAGCAATACAAAATAAAAATTCAAAAAACGAACAAATGTATTTTTGTCCTAATAAAAACTAAAAATACTCCATACTTTACGAGTCAAAAGTAAGTAAACATCTACTCAAATCTTAAAATTATTTATAAATATAATACAGTATTTCGTTTGACCACCTTAGACTTCATAACATCTCTTAGTCAGCGTGACATGGAAACAACAATGTTATTTCTAACATCGGAAATCGGATGATATTTGGGACAGTTCTTTAATTAAAGCCTTTTTAGGTCATCTTTGTTCTTGATAGTCCTTTTGCGAAATTTTCCGGTCCAAATGATCAAATAAATGTTGTATGGGGCTTAGCTCCGGCGATTGGTGAGGCTGGTGGAGGTGCTTTGAAGTCCTATAAAGCATTCATTCCCTAAGGAACCGCGAGGTATGCTTATGATCATTATCTTGCTAAGGCCCATTTCCTGATACAGAACATAAATACTTATGTTTCACATAAACTCTTATGTGACAGTTTACGTAGAGGAAAAAGTAGAACATAAGCGCTTAGGTTGAACATAAATATTTAAATTTCGTTTCAGCAAATGGCCCTAAGAGGTCCAATTGCTAAGCATTCCTAATTTGCTTAAGCTCGGTTGAAGGTTATTGCTTAGGATTTTAAGATAGTCTTGTTTGTTCATTGTACTTTCAATGAAAACAAGTTTCCCGATCGAATATGCTGCCATGTATCTCTACACCATCATGTTTTACTGTACTCCTTATATTTTGTTCATGATGTTACTTCTGACGCTATGTTTAGTTTATATGAGGACAAATTTCAAAAGTAATTTTTTGAATTTTTATTATTAGAATCCATTGTTTATTTGTTTGTTCAAATTCCATGCAACTCCAGAAATCATATTGGTGTTTACTTTCTTTTAACACTAACTGTCTGTATAAGAAGTTACTTGGTTCAAAAACTAGGCTGAAATTATTGCCTATGCCTAGTGTAATTAGAACGGAAATTCTTCGACGTTATCTACACTCCCCATGTAGATACATAGTAGGTAGTAGGTAATTAGTGCATAAGTATCTACTTAGATATTTAAATTTATTATTTAAGAGAAACAAGAAGAGCACTGAATGAAACCAATAGGCTTAAATCTGAATCTGATTGCCATGGCTGAGAAATTAAATAATTTATCTATCTGGAAAGAAAAGTACATCCATACTTACATACATATATGTATGGATGTGAGTATACATAAATATATTAGTTGTATTTTTTGTTCAGCTCAAAAAATCAAAGGTAATTGCGAATACGTATAGGTGGGAAAACTACCAAAGAATAAAAAATGTATTTTTGACTTACCTCTAAAATTATGTTATTATAAATTTATAAAGAAGGCAAACGTTTACACCAAATTTATTTTTGTCAAAAGTAAATTGAGAATATATGAAATGAATTCAGATGAGAAGAGTGACAAACGAACGATGCAAATCCAAGTGCCCAAGTGTTCGATAATCGATATATGTATTTATATATAAGAAAGATGCTCCGCATTTGCACTGGACTATACCGTAACCCACTAAGAAATGTATACCAGCTAAGAAGCTGTACGAAGAAGCGGCTCTCCGGAAAAATCATCCCAACTCAAAGTGCAACAACTCCTCCAGCATGAATTAGAGCCTACAAATAGATATCTATACACCCTAGCCATCACTGACGATCAATTTGAAGAAATCATCCATAACGCGACGCACACTTTTAATAGAAGAACAACAATCAGTACTACTACTTCTCTCGCAGCGATTTGATGGGTGGCCACGATTAGCCACAGCCTCCCCACCGATACACAAAGCTACAAATTTCAATTCAAAGTCTGTCAAAGTGCGTATACAAAAATAAAATTGTTTAGAAATTATCTTTTTTGGAAGTACGCTAAGAGACATAGGGCCTTATTGCGAGTGTCGTCAACGTTCGATTCGATAAAAGTAGATAGTACCAAAACGTTGGATGCGTTAAAATTTGTATCCAAACCTATTTGGATAACTTTATGTTGTTGTAACCACGTATAAAAACAGAGACTATGGTATCTGATACAAGAACAACTTCAAATATCTTAATTTTTCGATCATCGATTTTCTACAAAAGTCGTTGATCGAATAACAAACGACACTCGCAATAAGGGCCATATTGTTGTGAACATTTGTTTATAAGCATCTTTATTGTCATTTTAAACACGCAAATAGTTGCAAACCCCTTTCAGAACGTTTCTAAATTTTAAATATAAAAAAAGAAGAAAATAGACCTCTTCTCTATATGGGAGATTCTTTTCTTTTCTAGACTCAACCTATGTATATACATGCATATCTATCTTTTTTTCGCATATTATATGAAAATTTGTTATGAACAAAATTATTGTTTTTGTGTATAAAGATCTGTATTGTTATTTAAAGTCAATCGTTTACAGCAAAAAAAACAACGCCTGATTGCAATAACGGCTACTGCCATGGCATCACAGCTTACAGTGGTATTTGGAAAAACCTGTAATTATTCCGAGATTTAAAGCGTTCTTGGTTTAAGCTCCCAAGAAGCATTTTTGCCCGCCTCAGTTTTGCGAGTTCCTTTTATATTTTGGATCAATTTTTCTCCCATTCTTGCAAAAAAGTCTGCGTCTTCATTTCTCACGACACCTACGAGCCCCGGTATCCAATGAACTGTGACATTATTGTTTCTGGTGAAGTCGTTTAGTCTGACCACACTCCCATACCAGTTTAGAGTTAATGGCATAGAAGCTTTAAGCGCGGCTTGGCTTTCTGACATGATGACATTGTTTTAGTTACGATAATTCTTACTTTCAGCACATTGTCCTATAGCATTCACCTTTTTCTAGGAAAATGTTTGTTTACTATTCTATCGACAGAGAAAAGTGCATTTAGAGAGTGGTTCATGTTTTGCCTTCCCCATCTTTCATGCTACTTAATTCCCTTTGGAAGGTTTAATTATATGTTTTAATAATTTCTTGGCATGTGAAATAAACTTAATAAACGAAGCCTTACTGTCATACTAATGTACCATAAGATGATAGGGCTGGTTTTTAAGTCTTTTTTAGGCGATTCTCTCAAGCAACTTAGATATACCAAGCTTGATTCAATTCCTTCTCTTAACAATACTTACTCCAATTTAAATTTTCCAAAAAAAAATATGTTTCGTTTTATTTATGCCATATCTTTATTAATTGAATTAATAATCAATACATATAATGAAAATCTTTCCCAAATACACCAGTTAAACAAAAATGGGCACTTACCTTAAAAACTGCAGTTAGTTGTGTATATATATAAACTTATTTGTTTAGTTGTTAATTATAATTATTTCAATATTCTTTTCAAGTTACAAGTTTATCATTTTAAATATTTTTTAATAAAGTTTTCCCAAATTATAGTTTTTGAATTTTATTTGTATTTAAGAAAAATAGTTTTATGATTGATTAGTTATGTTGTATTTTTGTATTTTATATTTTACTGATATTTAATAATATATTGTTTATTTAATTATGTTCGTAATAATTAAGTTTACTTATGTGTTTTATAATTACAATCTGCATTTTGTTGAATGCTTGTAATTACAATTTTCGAAACCATCCTATCGATATTGTATTTGTTCAGTATTTGGTGCTTCTCGCGTACGCTTCTGTGGATTTTCGTATCTTCGTTGAAACGATTGTGGATCTTGAAAGAATCTCTTGGCTGTTGGTCTTTGCGACATTTATCGTACTATAATATTTAATTGTTTTATTTATATTTATTGTATGTATATTAAAATTGTCTTCATAATTTTTATTTTTGTTTGATTATCTTCAATTATTTATTATTACTTAGTTTATATTTAAAAGATTTATTTTTCATTTAATGATTAGATAATTTCCAGAGAAAACGGAAGTATTACAAAAATACGATTACTATATAATACTCACTCGGCTGGCCAGGGTTACGGCTGTAACTTCGTTCGTCCTCGTATTCATATTCAAACTCATCTCGTTGGCTTTCTTCATCTTCATATACCTGACCTGTGAATCCAGTGATTTTCCTTAAAATACTTACTCCTGATCTTGCATCCCCTTGACCTCTGTACGTTGGTCTTTATTTGTTAAATCGAAAGTTAAAAATTAAAAATAATTTTCTACAATCAAGCTAACCCACCTTGCAGTATCTCTTTCGACTTCAGTTCTCCGTTGATAATAAGGTGAAGGCTCTCCTAAGGATCTCTTCATAGGTGGTCTTTGAGAAACAAATCTTGCTAAAAAATTCAACTCTTATTATACATATGTGACTAACATTAATGATTATAATCAATTATTTAACTATTCCCATTCCGCCGCCGCCAAGGCTAAGAGGTTTAGAGATTTATGAGAGGGTTGAAACTAAAAAAAAAAAAAAACGAAAACCGATCGAGAGAATCACGTATTCTAATGACCAATTAGCTTTACATGTCCCATTAAAAGGAAATGTCACCACTACAGTAATCGTGGAGAAATATTGTGTCACTGAACTAGGTTGCTCTTGGCCACCGTTTCGTTTCTATCTTCCTTTTATAATAAATTCCTACAAAGTCGTCATTGAACAATATCAGCGTGTGTCTTCGTCCCCAGCACATCAGTCAGTCTTACAATACAGAAAGCTATGAGTGAATCTAGCACATAAACAAAAACAAGGTAAACTATATCGACATAAAATAACAGAAAGAAAAAGAGTTGAAGTTTTTAAATACATTTTAAATTCAAATAAATTGGGTCATTACCAGCTAATAGCAAAATGAAAAACGATATGATATAATCTAGCCTCGGTTAACTGATCAAATCCAAGACTTGATTGAAAGGATCTTTAAATACAGGGATGACATTCAATATGACAAATTAGAAGAAACGTTTTCGAGCGTGAGAATGATTTGCTTTATGTAACATTAAAGACGAAAGCTTTTGTTCGCACATGCGAAACAAAATAAACATTTTATTTTTTGACGTTTCTCATCTGCAATTGTTAAAGTTGCAATATTTTTGACAAAAAACAAACATGATAGATATGTGAATATATTACTCTTCCCAAGAGTAAGAAGATATCTAAGAGACCTTTCCGGTCCATTTACTTCAACAAAGGTATGTTAAAATTATTTGTTGCTAATTATTAGTTTTAGAGATTAGAGTTTTATTAAACGATTTCGATTGAATAAAATAGTTTTTAAATATGTGTTAAATAATATACAGTTAAAGCAGAAACCCGAGTAACATATGGAGGGCTCACAGCTGTACCGAACCAAGTCATTTTAAAAAAATACAAAACCAACGCCAAAATTTCCGCAAAATTGACCTCTATTTAGAGCTGTAATGAACTATGTATAGTTGTAATGAACTATGTATAGTTCATTACAGCTCTAAATAGAACTTTGTAGCTCTAAATGAACTATGTAGTTCATTAAGGCTCTAAATAGAGGTCAATTTTGCGGAAATCCTGGCGTTAGTTTTGGATTTCTTTAAAATGACTTGGTTCGGTACAGCTGTGAGCCCTCCATATATCCTTCCAGTTTTAAGAATTTGATCTACTTTAGAGGTAGTAGGTGAAGGAGCGTTGCAATGGTCAGTTGAAAACGATTTCGTTTCCCCTTTTGCACAGAGCACTCTGTCAAGAGATTTTTACGCACATTTGAAGCCATTGGAAAATCAAATGTGCCAAAATGGATCAAATGAAGAGGGTAAAACAAAAAACTACTTACCATTAAATTTTAGTTAAAGCTCTATAAGACTATTTCTTAAACAAGTTTGAGAGAAAAGCATTCAGCCCTATCCTACTAAATGGAAAAAGGAACGTTCGATTCACTTCATCGATCTACGTCTGAATTTTGTTAAAATCTTAAATCTTTCGATACGAATCCGATCTAACTGATTCTTAAGACCAGTCTCAAATTGGACAAGACAAATACTCATGCTTGACTATGATTTCTTCAGAAGGCAATTATCAGCATAGCACAATCCATCTTCAGCAATATTCTCAACCAGGTTTTGGGTAACAAACCAAAATTAATAGGATAGAAGTTAAATATTAAGAGCGTCAAAATTACCAAGATAACCCAGATAAAATAGTACAATGCCGTTTTGATTACGTTCCCCTCTTCAAATATTAAATTAGCTTTATATTTACGTGGTTCATAAGAACTATGTGCTCCTTCTTCGTCATCTTTGCCTTCCTCGAAGTCCATTCCATTATCGTTTTTCTGACCTGTGAAACCAGTGATTTTTTGCAAAATACTCATCCTGGGTTTATTATTTGCAAGACCTCTGAAATAAACAATCAAATATTACTACACATACAAACCATTGAACAAAATATTTGAAATCAACCTTTCATCAGAATAGGGTTTGCCAATTTTCTTTGAAAACTCTGGGTCTGCTAACATTTCATTCCTCTGACTTTGACTTACTTCGTCATTACTATCGGGAATAAGATATTTTCGAATTTCTGCTAAAGCATAAGCTACACGAGCGTGAGCTTCGGCTGGGGTAGCGACAGATGAAATTTCAACATACAAATCTTTGCTTAAGTGTGCATGCCGTGGATCACCAGATTCACGCAATTCTTCTTCCTTTGCAGCATCACGCATTGAATTGCGACCCTTTATAAGAATTCTGCATAGAGTTTCTTTTTGGAGATTTCGAAGTGAATTACCCTTGGGTCCGAGAATCTTTCCATTGAAATTGAACTTAGGAAATTGTTTGACTGGCACGAAAACCTTTTGGGTGACTTTTATTGATTTCTGTTTAAAAACATCGGCATGCATTTCACGACCGGGTATGCGACCAGTCGTATGAACTCTATCAATTGCTTCATCAAGAAGCATAGCCGCCACCGGAAAATCTTCACTTAGACGTTGTTTTTCGCCAACACAATCGGCAATGAACTTCTTTGACATCTCATTGAGACGAGGTGGATGTCCCTCATCTTCGACGGTTTGAACGTCCTTAGTTATTGGCGATGAATCCCTCATTGTTAATTAGTGGCTGCAAGAAAAATATTTGAATTGAATAAATATGTACATAATGTATGTTGTTTTTTTCTATTGAGATGCAAAGGTACTAATATTTAAATGTTTTTTCTTTGCGAAATGACATCGCCGAACAGTGATCCACATGCCGTGAGCACATACAGTATAATTTTAATGTACATACATACAGTCGAAAGGAAGATACTGAGGTTCTGCACTGGACTCTACTTCGACCGTCAACGACAGAAACACTACAGGAACGAGCATCTCTATACAGAAGCGAATTTAATCCCACTGGACAAATATCTAGTTCATTCAACGAAGAAACTAATGGGGAACATCATCGACCACCCGATTCAGCTTATGAGAAGGATGACCACAGAACAACGGCATCCCGAAACGAGGTACCTCAGTGTGATGGAAACTCTGGATGACAACGTAATCATGGACAACGAGGACGTAGTCTCGTTCTACGCTGACATTGGGTCAGCCCACCGCCGCGGCTAAAACGCCATCCCTGCCCACAACCCACAACAATCACCAGACAACCGGGAATGAACACTCTGAGGACAATACAGTCAACCGACCTTTTAAATTTTAGTTTTTCGTCATGTAAATTGTATATAAAAATAATTAAACTTAATAAGTCACCGTATATAGTTAGGCCCCCTATGAGCCAACGAATGTAAACTTTCACACATTATGTAGTATCTTATTAGTTGTAAGCCAAATTGTAAATAGTATGTTCAATTAAATAAAATTGAATTGAATTACATACATACAGACTCGTGTTTACCAGAGTGCGCTCATGTTTAAAGTTGTTTTGACCAGAAGTAAATGAAAGCGCGAAAAAAGCTTATAATCTATTAAAGCTCAGTACAATCCAGACAAGTCAACCTTCCAGACTACTGAATAGAAAAGATCTTACCTCCGAGTTATTCTCTGATTTGGGAGCTCCTATTTGTCAACGTTATGGTTTGAAACCACTTGCCAAGAGGACAAAATAAAGACTACCTTAATGCAAGAAAAAAAATCATTTTTTTGATCATCGATTTTCTCAAAAATGGTGGAACTGGGTCCTATAGATGGCGAGATTTCAAATAGAAATTTATGAAATGAAATGGACTTGTACCAAGTTGTTCAAATAACTGTAAACTAAGAGCTATGAATAAAGCTGGATCAACGGAATTCACGGAGGTTAGCACACTATTTTAATGCCGATTGCTGACGCCAATTGCCGCTTTATAAAGGTTTTTTTTTTCAATCAAAATGCGAATGGAATAAAACAAGCTATGTGTGAGGTGTTAATAAATTGTTTTGAAAGGCCCATGTATGCCAATATGTAGGGAATATGACATCGTTCAAATGCCCGCTTCGGCTTCTTATGGTGGAACGGATCTGAATGGTCCAATATTCAATGACTCTTCCGCATAGATACGGCTTAATTTGAGCGATGGGCTGTGTTATGTTCACCTTAAGGGCATTGATACCTATATTGTGATTTATTCGCAGACCGGCGACTTCAGGGAAACCTACAAGAAAATGTCTATCGGGTCAAATCACATGACCTTAATCGTTCATATATAATTTCAATCGTGGCGTCCGCTGTGTAGTACGTAGCACTATCCTGCTTGAACCACATAGGAATCGTCTAAACCCATATGGTGCAATTTAAGCCATTACTAATTGATTATCATAGTTCTGTAGCGCTCCCCATTGACGGTGCCGCCTCACCACCATCACTTTCGAAACCAATGGCGCCGTCGATCCAAAGTTCACACCAAAGGCTAACTTATTGAGGATGCAATGTAACTTGCTGATCCAATTTTGCAATTTTGCTTGTTAACACATGATTTTCGGCCAAAAATGGGATCCTCTTTCAAACGCTTCCAAGCCCATTCAGTGAAAAAGCGGCCCTGTCTACGATTATCAACTCATTGGGTTAGTTGGATCTTGTACGGGCGTAGGCTCATTTTCCGACGCAAAATTTACCAAGTAGAAGTCTGAAAAAAACGTTATTCAAATTATTTCGAAAAAAAAAAAATGTCCAGGAAAGTTAACCACCTTTGGGACATTTGAGAAAACTTTTTCAGGGTTCAATCGTATTGACTTTTCGTCCACACTATCGTCGTAATGTTAATATGTACATACATTTGTATGTATACGAGTATATAGCAAGTAAAAGTGAAGCGTGAAGTTTCCTTCCACAAAGAAATTATACAATTGTTCCAATCATACAATTTTTGCAGAATTTAAGACGCCATTCATTTGAATCTTAACGAGCGCAGAAGCAAATGAACACAATAGAAGCTGTTTTAAAGGCAAAAAGGAAACATACGATACGAAGTACATACATACATACCTACTCGTTTTAAATTTTTTGCTTTTATTGAAAATATTACATTTTTTTTGACGCGTAAGAACTGAAATATTTTTTTGTGGTTTTTTACTATATTTTTTGAAAGTTTTATATGCCAATTCCTTGACTAAAATAATAACTAGAAGAACGAATCTAAATCTGAAGGCTTTGGGATCTATTTACAAATAAATGTATGCATATACTACGTTAGATAGGTTGTTATTCTGGATTCCTTTTCCTTGCTATTGCCACTGAAAAACCGCACTATTATTAAAAAAAACATATATTTTCGAAATTAACAAAAGAATATATAATTTCCGACTTACCTTTCTTTATTTTAACTTAATTTGACTTGACCGAACGAAAATCTTTACTGGAAAACTAACTAAGGTTGAAAATGAAAAATTTATTTACTTCAACTTTTCGCTATCCTATAGTATATAGACTAGTATTCTACTATTCTTCAATTCTTTATATATTGGAGAAAGGGACAGCAATATTTCCATTCGACTTTGTTTTTGTATTACACTTATCTAAATCTACTACAAAATCTTCTTGTAAGCATTGCCAGACTTATTTTATGTTTTAAATTTGAAAGCCTGGGTCTCTTTTACGGAAGGAATAATAATTAAATTAAACGTATTCATTGAACATTGTAAGAAAACATGCACGAACGTCTCACGAGTGCTTGCGTAAAAACGATTTCAAAAGACAATCAATCAGATGTTAATTAAAAATCAAACAGCGATGATTTGGATTCAGGTGACGGGCGAAAGTTGTTAGTTTTTCAACATTATTCGCTTAATTTTTTTTTGAAATTATATCTTACCACTTTAAACGACTATATCGCACGTACATAGTACATATATAAAAGTGCTTTCAAATTTAAAAATTCTTGATAAATATAAAATATGGATTTAATTAAAGAAAAATCATAAAATTGCGTCTGATTTCTGATGGAAAAGTATTTGTATATACAAATAAGTAATTTGGGATTTCAATTTCAACTATTTAATAATACACATTTTAGGAAATAATCTCAAAAACTAATCGTTAACTCGTTTTCAAGATATTAATTTTTCAAAAATCCAAAAAATATTTATTCAAAAATTTGTATATACAATATTTTTTTAAATTCAAAGGATCTCTTGTACAAAAATGTTGGTCCAAATCGTTAGAGTCGTTAATGAGAAAAGTTTCTATGGCAGGTACCGTTTGTATTTTTTTTTTTTTTTCAAAAATTTTGTTTGACCAAAATGTAGCACTTATTTTTTTTTATCAAAATCGTTAAAACTGTTTTCCAGATAAATAAGATTTTTCATAACGGCTGTATGGCAGGTACCGTCAATTTTGGAGCCAAAAACGAATTCAATTTTTCCTCTAGGGATTCACCGAAGAATCTTAAATACCAAGTTTGAAGAAGCTGTAGGTGGGAAATACAGACAGACGGGATTGCGGGACCTATTTTGCCGTGTTCTCTATCTTCGTTATGTCAACTTTGATCAAAATCTCGCTCTATTTTTTTCCAAATGTTAAACTTGCATCATAGTACCCACATATAACACAATAGTAAAAAGAGAATTCAATTTTCGATGTTCTTGACAAATTTTAAAACATTGACGTCGTTGTACCGTTAAGGAGTTAACGACTTAACAATGTTTACCATGACGTATATATATATATCTCTTATCACAACATCTTAAGTTTATTTTTCAAAAATATTTGCGCCTGGAACCGAAGATTTCTTCCGAATTACCAATCGAAAACACGATTATTTCTGATCAACAATTTAAAAGCAAGTTTTTAGTTAACTAAACAAAACATATAAATCTAGTTAGGTTAGGGATATAACATGCTCAATGGATTCGTTTTTTTTTTTTGTAGCGAAAAAGGGGAGAAGACAGAAGTTTTAGTTTTATTTTAAGAACAAACGTCGTTTCAGAGCCGTGTTGTCTAAATAAAATGACAATTGTTAGAGTAGGTTATGTTCAGTTTCTTCGTACATTTAGCACATGCTGTACTATTGACATCGAAATTTCAATCGGATCAGATTTTGTTTTTTTTATAATGGTAGCAATAACAATTCAGTAATGTTGTCTTGCGTAACGGTCATATAGGTTATTTATTTTGTGTTTCATTATAACATCTTCTTACCATTATCGTTTAAAAAAATTTATTTTTCCAACTTAAAATATCTCGTTAATTTTTGATTATACAGTGAAAGCTCTAATAAGCGGACACTCATGGTCCCCCAATTTTTGTCCGGTTATGAGAACTGTCCGGTTAAGGGAAAGCAATAAAAAAACTTTTTTTTTTTAACTTCATATTAATTCTGATTAATATTGGATCTACGATCTACCTTGCCATTTTCCACGAACATCTTCTTTATTTCTTGAAATCTCTGCAGCTTGTGTTTTCCAATATTAAATCTAAAAAACTTTGCATAGATAAAATATTTCATGTCGTGGCTGAAAAAAAAACAAACCTTTTTGCCAAAGCGCGAACCAATAATTTTTTGTTGCCCAATGCATTGGCAATTTACAACTTTTCTTGCCTCACCCTTTTTTACCGTTATTTTAACGGACTATGCTCTAGTGAAATAGCCAGATGCATTCCTCCCCTTAAACAATTCAACCGTAATATTCGCACTTCTGGGAATGCCCATCAGTTTACCCTTGAGCCCAACTTCGGGCGTACTGTGAAGTACAGAGATTCGTTCTTTAGCCGTACTACGCTAATGTGGAATTCCTTACCACGCTCTGTCTTTCCCAGTCATTGCTACGTTCAAAAATTCAAAACCAATGCACACCGACACCTCCTTTCTTACCCCTCCCTTTTTTCCTATTGCTCACACTGTGTCTCTGACATATTAAGGGTATAGCCTAGTACGCAGATCGCGCTAAATTTTATCTCCCATAAAAAATTCTCTCCAAAATTTATCCAAGCTAAAATTATGTCAAGAATTTTAGCTGAGAGGTATGCTGCTCCAGCTAAAAAATCAAAACTTCTCTTCGAACTGTACATAACTTATCTGTCAAAATTTAGCGCACGAAATAATTGTCCGGCACATTTATTCTCGAACTAAATTTCAATTTCAATTTGAAATGGAAAAATATTTGAATTATATTTAGAAGAATATTTGGTGACGGGAGTCTTACAAGATTTTCGACAACAAAAATTACTCATAATTCATAATTCTCATTCGTTCTCATTCATAATTCTTAAAAAATCATACTTTAAAACAAATTCTTTTAAATCTTTGAAAAAAATCATTTAGGCTCGTATTCACCGAGCGCTCCTAAACGGCTCTTAACTTTACGAGACTCTTAACTTGAAATTTCTGTGGGGTATTCACCAACCACTCGCAAGTGTTTTTCGAAGTTCGAAAATGAGAGCCACTCTCTCTTGTTCAGGCATACCCAAACTGTGAAATGTTGTGGAATGTTGGTCTTGACAGCGAATGGATACTCTTCTACTTGGCATTGCTCACTTGGATTCGAGTCAAATGCGTGCGTGGCACACGCACAAGCGAACAAACTTTCGAAGAGAGCGCTCGTAAGTTAGGAGTGGTCGGGACCACTCCTAACTTTTAAGAGCGCTCGTAGATCTTCACTAATATTGCTTGGTGAATAGGTTTATGAGCTTCTTAAGTTATGAGCGCTCGGTGAATACCGGCCTTAGAGAACAGCTGTTTTCTGTGACATATTCTCCACAAAGTGCTTATGTCAAAATTTAGCTTGGATTTTAGCTGATGGTTGGAGAAAAATGTGGGAGATAAAATTTAGCGCGATCTGCGTCGCGATGAAAAAAGGGAACCATACCCTCTCAAAATTACACCAACTACCCCCAGTAACTAACTCGGGAAATCCCCTAATAACCTTTCAACATAACATCGCACTGTCCAGTTATTAGAGCTTCGCTTCCGGTTATCGGAGATTTTCTATAGATTTACTTACGTATTAAACATAAACTGTACTTAGAACAGATCTGCTGTTCTTTTCCGTTACATTTTTGAGAAAAAAAATCCCTAAATAAAATGATGTGTCCGCGTATGGGAGGTTTTCTATCTAAAATGGGCAGGAAAATGTGTCCGCGTCCGTTTATGAGAGTGTCCGTGCGGGTACTCCCGCAAGCAAATTTTTTTTTCAACTGAAGTTTTTCAAAATAAATCATGTGTCCAAAAGTTTCTGTAGATACGCTCAGTTTTTCTTGCATTGGAAGTCTTGTGTAAATGGAAATCTTGTGTGAAGTACGGAATGTTGTTTTTGGGTGTTTATTTTACTTCTGTGTGTCATCGTTAAACAGCTCTATTTGAAAAAGACGACTTACCACTGAAATAATAAACACGTTTAGCTTAGCCAAGAACTGTCACAACTGATCTCCTGTTCAACATGAGAAGTTGAAAGCGTACGAATTATTTTTATTTAACGTATGCATGTACCTGGATTAAAACAAAACAGTAAACCTATAAACCCAATCAAGTCCTTTTCTTAAAGGTAATGGAGCCAAGCGAAGGATAACTAACAAACAATGAGCAAATCACATACATACGTATGTAACTATCCTATAACAATGTATGTAGTTAAACCTGTAGGCACATAAAGTTTAACTTACCTTAAAATAGTTTAAATTCAAAGACACAAATATTTGTCAAATTTTGTTTGTTTTTAATTCGGAGAATTTTATTTTTTTTTAAAACCTTTTTGATTGTTTTTATCGCTACTGCTTAGGTAAATTAATCAAACAATGCCCTTCCTCTGGGCCCGCACCACCAAAGTATGGCATTTCAATGCAACTACTTATGTATATGTATTACATTTCAGTGCAATACGAAGATAGAAGTAGAGATAAATAATTTTGGGGTGTTTCGACCACCCAATGCCCCTCCCCGATAATAAAAAAAAGTAGCCTATACGGTAATCCAGACTATAACTTTTTTGTGTGTTAAATTTTATCAAGATCCATTCAGTTGTTCAAGCGTTATTGAGTAACAAACATCCATACATCGTAACATTAACATTTATAATATTAGTAGGATTTGCTTTAAAAAATTATAAATAGAGAAAATATGTATTTGGTTTAAAGTATGTATTTATATATAAACACTAAAGGACTATTCACATGAGAGCGACCAACGACCAACGAATAAAAAAACAAATGGGATTTAAAACATATATAAGCCGAAATTCTTCACAAAAACTTTAAAAAAGCTTAGAAATCTAATTTAATTTAATGTTAATATATTAAAATTTGCGTTGTAATTCCTAACTAAAATGAGAGAAATTTGAGAAAATAAATTGGTCATCGCAAATTGCAATATGATTGCTACGAACTGTCAAACGCTATTCACGTTCCTCATAGCATCCACACTGCAACGAATGAATTGTTCGCGCGCGACTAACCTCAAAATCATTCTAAAAGAATTTTCTTGGTGATTGGTCATGACAGTAGTTGTCTAAGTAAACGCCTTTCGCGACGAATAAAAAAATGCATGTGAACGAAATGTCAAAATAGGCGAATGATCGTTCATTCGTCGGTCGTTGGTCGCTCTCATGTGAATAGTCCTTAAGAGGCTTACAGATGAAATTTTAACTCACCATGACAACGTCTTAAATGGAATTTTATTAGTCATTTATAGGTTTTAATAGTTTATAATTAGTACAGGTAAAATAAGAAATTGTACCAAAAGTTTTACACTTATGAAACTTGGTGAGAAAGCAAAAATGAAGTATCAAGATTCAATAAAATATCTACATATGTTCAAAGGGGTTTTTTATGGGAGGGTCATATCAATTTGGTATTGCACTCATTAGATAGTAAATTTAAAGTCATGTTGCACATGCTCAGATGGTACTAATATAATTTGTCCACTTTGATAGACCTTCACCACTTCCCATCAAAAAACACCTTTGGAACCCTATGTTCTGTTCAACCTGTACTTAATATGCAATTAAATTATTCTTTGCTGAAAGTTTAAGTTATACAATTGTAAAATGTTATAGTTTCTTATTTAAATTTAAATTTTTAAGTATGTTATTTTCCCTTACGGGTTATGGATGCATTCTTTTGTTAAATAATAGGTTGCATTAATTTTTTTTATAAATAATTTATATCATATAACTTTTAAACAAAAGTTTATATTTATATTTATTTGTTATAGAACATTATTTAATGATATTTTTGCATAAATGAAAAGGGAGAAGATTTTGGCTGACCACCGAATGATGGTTCACGTGTACGTTTTTGTGGACTTTGATACGCGTATGCTTGCTGTGATGGCGGCGGTCTCTTCACGGGTGGTCTTTGCGAAGCTTGTCGCACTATAATATTTAATTTGTATTATTTATTTATAAAATGTTATTTTGTTATTTTTTTTGAAAAATTATGTGGGTATTTAGATAGTTTTTTTTATGAGTTGTTTAAAGTAGTATTATAAGCTAAAAGGATGTAGGTAGACAAAAATTAATATTGATTAATACTTACAATAGCTCTCGTTTCCTTCTTGGTTATCATATTCAAAGTTTCCTGGTTTATCTTCATTTTTCCTACCTGTAAGCTTCTCTAAAATACTCACAGTTGGTTTTCTGTCTATATAACCCTTGTACGATGACCTTCAAGTAAATACCGGTAAAAAACAATCAGACCAATTAAACTATTAGTAATCAAACTCTACGCACTTTGAGGCAAGTTTTTCGGCATATATAGCTGTTTTTTTTGCAGTCTCTGGATCAGCCATACTTTCTTTCATCTGACTTTGACTGACTTCGTCGTTCTTGTCTGGAATTAAGTACTTACGAATTTCAGCCAAACCATAAGCAACACGAGCATAAGCTTCGGCCGGCAAAGCTACGGTGGAAATCTCAACGTACAAATCTTTGTTCAAGTGAGAGTGTCGGGGATCGCCAGATGATCGCAATTCTTCTTCTTTTTCTGAGTCACGCATAGAGTTTCGACCCTTAATTTTAATTTTGCACATCGTTTCTTCTTGCAGGCGACGAAGTGAGTTTCCTTTTGGCCCAAGAATTTTTCCAGTGAAATTGAATTTGGGAAACTGTTTAGTCGGCAAAAAAACCTTTTGGCTTATTTTCATCGGTTTTTGCTTAAAAACATTGGCATACATTTCTCGACCCGGAATACGCCCAGTGGTCAAAACCTTGTCGATAGCTTCATCAATTAGCATAGCAGCTAATGGAAAATCTTCTCCTAAACGTTCCTTTTCAAGTACACAATCGGCAATGAATTTGTTTGATATGTCATTAAGACGTGGAGCATATCCTTCTTCTTCATTTTCAGCATTTCGATGCACAAAAGAAATTTCTGACATTTTTCAAAACGAAATTTTTTTATTGCTGTAAGAAAAAGTAAAAATTTGAAAATAAATAATAGCGGGTACCTACTAAAGGGATTTTGACTACGCTTAAAATAACTAGACAAATTGTGTTAGGAAAGTTGAAATATTTTCCTATTTCAGAAAATGTAGAGCAGATCATAATTAGTGAATGATTTTAATAAAGCAGTTTAAGAATAGGTTTTTTACAAACAAATTGAAGTAGATTTGATTTTGTGGCCGTACGTAATAAAAAAAGGATAATATCGATTTATTTGAACGCTAAATCAAAATTGAATGAAACTTCACCACAAAGTTTAACTATTAGTTATCAAATATTCTTCGTATCAATATTTAAAGGACATACCTATGAAACTGATTTGCCAACTAAATACTTTAAATTCTTTCTTTTGGCCTGCAGTGTACGTGTAAAATTCTAAAATTTCATCTCAACTTGAATTAGAATTTCCAGCTTTAAGTTCTTTGGGAGTAAGCGCTGGCGCTGATAATTATATTTGTCATAAATAATATTTTATTAATGCTGATTTGCGTATTCAGCGCACCAAAAACTATATACCTATGTACATACTGTGATCGTCTAAAGTGAGTAAGCACCTAAATGATTTCTAGAGTTACCTACATGGAATCGAAACCAAAAAATAAACAAAAATTTAATTCCAATAATACAAAATACATAAGCTTTATTTAATTTTTAATAGCAATACAAAATAAAAATTCAAAAAACGAACAAATGTATTTTTGTCCTAATAAAAACTAAAAATACTCCATACTTTACGAGTCAAAAGTAAGTAAACATCTACTCAAATCTTAAAATTATTTATAAATATAATACAGTATTTCGTTTGACCACCTTAGACTTCATAACATCTCTTAGTCAGCGTGACATGGAAACAACAATGTTATTTCTAACATCGGAAATCGGATGATATTTGGGACAGTTCTTTAATTAAAGCCTTTTTAGGTCATCTTTGTTCTTGATAGTCCTTTTGCGAAATTTTCCGGTCCAAATGATCAAATAAATGTTGTATGGGGCTTAGCTCCGGCGATTGGTGAGGCTGGTGGAGGTGCTTTGAAGTCCTATAAAGCATTCATTCCCTAAGGAACCGCGAGGTATGCTTATGATCATTATCTTGCTAAGGCCCATTTCCTGATACAGAACATAAATACTTATGTTTCACATAAACTCTTATGTGACAGTTTACGTAGAGGAAAAAGTAGAACATAAGCGCTTAGGTTGAACATAAATATTTAAATTTCGTTTCAGCAAATGGTTGAAGGTTATTGCTTAGGATTTTAAGATAGTCTTGTTTGTTCATTGTACTTTCAATGAAAACAAGTTTCCCGATCGAATATGCTGCCATGTATCTCCACACCATCATGTTTTACTGTACTCCTTATATTTTGTTCATGATGTTACTTCTGACGCTATGTTTAGTTTATATGAGGACAAATTTCAAAAGTAATTTTTTGAATTTTTATTATTAGAATTGTTTATTTGTTTGTTCAAATTCCATGCAACTCCAGAAATCATATTGGTGTTTACTTTCTTTTAACACTAACTGTCTGTATAAGAAGTTACTTGGTTCAAAAACTAGGCTGAAATTATTGCCTATGCCTAGTGTAATTAGAACGGAAATTCTTCGACGTTATCTACACTCCCCATGTAGATACATAGTAGTTAATTAGTGCATAAGTATCTACTTAGATATTTAAATTTATTATTTAAGAGAAACAAGAAGAGCACTGAATGAAACCAATAGGCTTAAATCTGAATCTGATTGCCATGGCTGAGAAATTAAATAATTTATCTATCTGGAAAGAAAAGTACATCCATACTTACATACATATATGTATGGATGTGAGTATACATAAATATATTAGTTGTATTTTTTGTTCAGCTCAAAAAATCAAAGGTAATTGCGAATACGTATAGGTGGGAAAACTACCAAAGAATAAAAAATGTATTTTTGACTTACCTCTAAAATTATGTTATTATAAATTTATAAAGAAGGCAAACGTTTACACCAAATTTATTTTTGTCAAAAGTAAATTGAGAATATATGAAATGAATTCAGATGAGAAGAGTGACAAACGAACGATGCAAATCCAAGTGCCCAAGTGTTCGATAATCGATATATGTATTTATATATACATATGTGTGATAGCGATAGGTATTGTCATATGAATTTGTTTGGTGCCTTGTTGCCGTCACTTGTATAACACTTAGAGCAATATTTATTCTAGTACAATAAATTGGCTTTGTTCCTTACTGGTTGGTGGGATGTTTATGAGTATTTTTCTAGCCATTTTTAATGGACCATATTTATATTAGGTGCGTTTTATTATTCACAAATCTATCTGGATCCGGATCTGGATTAAGTTTTAACATGTATTACAAAAACAATTTGGGATCCTGTTTTCTATCGGGATCTATTCCAAAGATCCAAAAATTAGTTATTACACTGGCGAGTAGATGGCTTTTTATGGTAAGGTAGTGTAAACTACAGTGTAAAGAAAAAAGACAAGAAATAATTTAAAATTTACAAACCCAAGGATAAAAAGAGACGGGCTTATAACACTGCTGTCACTAAGATCCGTATCGTTTTATTTTCAAGGGATGATGAGGGATTCAGTTTTAACATGTATTACAAAAACAATTTGGGATCCTGTTTTCTATCGGGATCTATTTCAAAGATCCAAAAATTAGTTATTACACTGGCGAGTAGATGGCTTTTTATGGTAAGGTAGTGTAAGCTATAGTGTGAAGAAAAAAGACAACACATAATTTAAAATTTACAAACCCAAGGATAAAAAGAGACGGGCTTATAACACTTCTGTCACTAAGATCCGTATCGTTTTATTTTCAAAGGAAGATCCAGATCCGGATCCAGATAGATTTGTGAATAATAAAACGCACCTATTAATATTTAACATATATTACAAAAACAATTTGGGATCCTGTTCTCTATCTGGATCTATTTCAAAGATCCAAAAATTAGTTCTTTCTGTGGCGAGTAGATGGCTTTTTATGATAAGGTAGTTTAAACTACAGTGTAAAGAAAAAAGACAACAAACATTTGAAAAATCACCAAACATAAGCATAAGGGAGATGAGCATACAACACAACTGTCACTATGATCTGTATCGTTTTATTTTCAAGAGTTATGCGCGAAACAGATTAAACCAGCAACAGCACCAGCATCGTCAACAGCAAACTGACCAGCAAACATTTCTCAAACACATTGGTGCCACTGAATATTTCAGTGGAAAAGTTGACAACACTGCACCAGCAACAGCAAATTTAGGACTTTGGCCTAACGACGCTGTTGGCGTTGCTATTGCTGTTCTTAGGTGTGTTGAACAATTGAAATACATTGGCTCTAAATTAATGGCGGACGCTGTTGCTGTTGACGGTGTTGTTGCTGGTTTACTGGCTGAACACAATGGAGACGGAGCTGCAACTGGAGCTGCAACTGGAATAGCTGTCAAAATATTCAATACACGTAAATTCAATGTTACGAACACAACACAACGCAACTGCAGTCGGTGCTGCATTCGGTGCTGCAAGAGTTGGCGAACTTTTAACTTTTTCGTGCAGCATTTTTGACATTTCAAATTTTATATATCTGTCTGTGATTTTAAGTGTTGTTTTGTTGTATTGTGATTTCGTGGTTAAATTTTAATTAAAATAATGGACGAAAATCTTCAATTTCAGTGTCCATTTTATAGTTTCAATTACTTAAAATATTTACAATTTTCCAAAGATTCAACACCTGACCCAACAAATGACAACAAAACAATGAAAGCTGTACAGCCTCATTGTGGGCACATAAAAAAAAGTACGTACGACACTTTTTGACAGCTCTTCCAGTTGCAGCTGCAGCTCCAGTTGCAGCATTCTATTGTGTTCAGCCAGTTAATCTGTTCCGCGCTATAAGCATAAGGCCATAAGGGAGATGAGCATACAACACAACTGCCGTGCGTTCCGAATGATGCAGATGCTCCACGAGTACGTTTTTCACTTTCGTTTGGATTTGTTTGATTTGAATGCGGCGGCTCTTCGAGGCTGGTCTTAATATTTAATTTGTAGTATTTATTTATAAAATATTTTGTAATTTTTTATTTTGAAAATTTTTTTGCGTATTTGACGAGTTATTCATACACGATCATGCAATCGATGAAAATGTAGTCGATTCTAAGTTCTTGTTTTTTTTCCGGGGTATGCCGTATCACGACATGAATATGCAGTATAATGAAAATGAATACAAATATGATCGTCAACCTTGCTAATTCGAATACCTATTTTTGTACATTAGGTATCTTGATATTCGAGCACTTTCTAACTGTTCCTTTGATGTACTTTTACAATTTGCAGAGATAAAAACATTTTCCTAAAATTGTTAGTGAAATCCATTTTTACGATAAAGACGTTTCATTTCCAGTTAATAAAGCTTTTGTGTAATGCGATATATTCAGCTCTATCACAAATTCCATCGCAATCGGAACTTTTACGAATCCCGACAAAAAGCTATAATCAAATCCGCAATTTGTATGAGATTTTCCACTACGATGGATTCTGTGATAGTTTGTTTCGGGATTCGTAACAAGTTTCCGATGACGATGGAATTCCTGATAGGGCTGATTAACTTCCAGAACTTTCATGGTTCGAATCTAACACTTCGAATTAGCGAGGTAGTACTTAATTTAATTTTCTATTGAAAAACTTTGTTTACATTAATTTTTATATAATACATTTACCATCGTTTTCATTTAATATTGCGTCTCAGATTGCTATCAGATCCACTTGTTATCCCTAGGACATACATATTTAGAAACCTTTCCATTATAACAAAAAAAAATTCGCAACAAATAATAAGAAATACATTTTCTGCTCATATTCGGTTTTCTTAGAGACTTTATTTGTCACGATTTTGCTAGTGTGCTCTGGAATCTGATTATGGAATTCGAATCCAGTTGTATTTGTTAGCAGATTTGCCTAGATATTAGGGCTTAAGTCCAAGACGAAAGCGATTTCGATGTTAAATTTGGCACATCGATATCGCATGATATTGGATATATGAATATGCTGAAAACGTGGTGGTGGAATGAATGAAGTGGGTTGGGTGTATTTTTTTGCTATTCTTACTGCAGCTTTATTTTATGGAAGAAGGACTCTCTCGTACACGTCAGTTCAGTTTATCCGAGAGATTGGATATGGGGTTGAGACCGCTGTTCAGGCAGCTGTTTGCGGACTTCATCATCTCTTTTTAAATTTAAAGAGCCACGAAATTCCCAATTTTTCGGCGCTTTGTTTAATGTTTTCCCTTAGGATAACAATTCTTATTAATGATCCAATTGCCCACATCGCCCTCACGCTTTACCGGTGGCTTCAAATTTTTGCTCTTCAGTTCTCCATTTCATTCTTTTGCCATCAGAAAAAAGATTGAACTAGCTTCCAACTGGATCACGAATGAAAATGTACCAATTCTGATGCCCAACAAAATGCTTGATATAACGGGGCATCTTAACATTCTTCATGAGTATTTTTCCCATGTAAAAAATTAGAAGAGTATGTATTTTAAGTCCAGTACAATACATATTTCGTCCTATTATTACATCCGATAAAATTTTGAAATTGTGTTCATATGAATGAATGAACATTGGGAGGGGGTTTGCACTGCGGCCTAAAGATCTATGTGCCCTACAGCTCTTCTTCCCATTGAAGAGTTTGATACCTGGTGTCTCAGATATTTGTTTCTTTAATGCATTAGTGCTTCGAATCCGCCTAGTATGTGTTCCTGGGTTTTGTCATAAGTACTGCAGAATCTGCATGTGAGGCTGTTTTCCAGGCCAAGAATACTCCAGTATATTCATAGTTTACAGTGACCCATGAGAAGTATCGGTTCTATTCGTAGATAGTTCCTACTTAAGCTGATACAGTTCATGAAACGATCTTGGTTATAGTTCCCAGGAAATAGTTTGGCCTTCCTCAGTTTTGGGAGTTTTTTCCAGTTTTTGGATCTTTTGGACTCCTCCTCTATTTTGATTGCGTTTTTAATCCTATTTTCTCCTGTTCCGCAGCAGGGCTCTGGTCCTATTAGAGGAGTCCTTAAGGAGGATTCTGCTACCTCACTTCGCTTGACGCCTAAATGCCCAGGTACCCAATGAAGTGAGATATTATTGTTCTTGCCAAGTTCATTTAGCCTGCCAACACATTCCCACACACACTTAGACGTGATGACGTAAGATCTAAGGGCTTTGAGTGTGGCTTGGCTATCTGACATAATGGCAATGTTCGGGTTTCGGTAATTCCTTACGAGATTTCGACTTACACGTTCCACTGTGGCATCGACTTCAGCCTGGAAAATGCTAGTGGATTGTCCCATTGGTATGGAAAGTTTTGTTCTAGGCCCAAAAATTCCAGCTCCAGTGTACCACTTAATGGTATTGGCTTTGAGTGTATAGTTTTCTGATTCGCATACCCACCCTTTTTTGCTTCTTAACTCCGTGTTAGTGTTATAACTTGTTTTCATATAATATGTATTAGTTTTTTTAAGGAAATTGGTTTGCCTCCCCCCTCTTTTATGAAAAGATAATATCACCAATTGGAAGAAGGGAATAAATCCATCTGATCTAATTGTTGGGAAAACGCAAAAAACTGAATAATTTCTTTATGTGGCTGTTCTAATATGCTTTTTTAAAATCACCTATATTTCTATTAGAAAAACGGGTTTTTGTTTTTTCTTCGGCCTAACCGATGGGTCTAGGTATACAGATGACATTTGCATCAAAATGTCATTTTTGGAAATTTTGGCCTTTATTCCCTTCTTCCAATTGGTGATTCAATTTTGCACCTCAATTTTTTGTCTTACCTTACCTTATAATTTATGTACTTTAAAGTACATTGTTCTTCTTTTGTTTATCCGAATTGAAAATTATTTACTAACATGCCACATAAGAAATTAATCTTTAACGTTGATCCAAATAAGTATGTTTGTACATTTGTCATATTTATGTATATTTGTAATTGTAAACAATTAATTTTCAGCACACGTGGCTTACATATATTATGATGATGTTTCTTAATTTGATCGCTAACGCCCATCACACGGTATGGGGTAGCTCTGACATAAATGAGAGAGGTGAGTCCTTATTTGATTACATACTAAGCACTAATCTACTCATTAATAATATTGGTAATGAACCTACATTTGTAACCAAGAACAGGAAAGAGGTACTTGATATTACACTTACCTCTGACTCGATCCATAACCTGATTTCAAACTGGCATGTCTCAAAAGAGAATTCCTACTCTGATCACCGATACATTCAGTTTGATCTCAGTGATGTGGCAAATATATCTACGGGATTTCGCAATCACCGTAACACTAACTGGGAACGATACAGGGAGGTACTAGCACAACTGCTTGACCACAACCTTCTTAAAAGCTCCTCCACCAAAGATGAACTAGACCTCTCGGTAAATCATCTCACCGAAGCCCTTAACGAATCAATGAGGACTTCATGCCCTGTTACCATTGTAAAGGGTAAAAAGAAACCTCATTGGTGGCACAAAGATCTAGAACCATTCAGGAAGAGCTGTCGCAAACTCTTCAATAGATCTAAATACACTAGATCCCCCTCTGATTGGGACTTATATAAACAAGCTCTAAGGCAATATAAAAAAGAATTAAGGAAGAGCAAGAGGTCTTCTTGGAGAAACTTCTGTGGAAAAATAGACAATACTTCAGAAGCCTCAAGACTCAGGAAAATTCTCTCAAAAAGTCCAACTATACCCAGTGCTTTAACGACAGATGCGGGCACATGGACTACCACAGATGAAGAATCTCTTAATCTGTTATTAGACACCCACTTTCCAGGTAGCTCTAATATACTTTACAACTCAACATCAGAGTCTCAAACCGCTACAAGCGACACAGTTGATCTAATAACGCGGGAAAAACTGCAATGGGCTGTAGACAGCTTTGATCCATATAAATCTCCAGGACCAGACGGAATCATTCCGGCCGAACTACAAAAATGCTCTGACATGATCATTCCACCATTGGAAATCATTCTGACGAGCTGCGTAAGGTTGAGATATATTCCTAAAGCCTGGAGAATGGCAAAAGTAGTCTTCATTCCTAAAGCAGGGAAACCCTCTCACGTTAGCCCTAAAGATCTACGACCAATCAGCCTATCATCCTTCCTTCTTAAAACCTTGGAAAGATTGATTGAAATTCACATCAGACATAACTTAAAACCATGTCTCATTTCCACAGCTCAACATGCGTACTCTAAGGGAAAATCAGTAGAAACAGCACTTCATTCGCTGGTACGTGGTATTGAATATTCCCTCAAATACAAAGAATACAATCTAGTAGCTTTCCTAGATATCGAAGGAGCTTTCAACAACGTCAGCTACCAGGCGATCACAACAGCAATGAACAAGCTGGAATTAGAGAAACCACTCATTGATCTTATAAGTCTCATGCTCAAAAGCAGGACAATAACTTCCAGCATGAGAAGTTTTACTACCACCAGATCGGTGAATCGAGGTACCCCCCAAGGTGGGGTCCTTTCGCCTCTCTTATGGAACATGGTGGTAAACGAACTGCTAACATCAATGGAAGCAGAGGGTTTCAAGGTGATTGCCTATGCTGACGATGTTGCAATATCTGTATCTGGGAAACATCCCCAAGTTCTCTCAGAACTCCTACAAAATGCCTTAAACAGGCTAACAAAGTGGGCTAAGCAGTGTGGCTTGGACGTCAATCCACATAAAACAGAATTAGTACTCTTTACGAGAAGGTACAAAATTCCTCAGATTAACCCACCCAAGATTAAAGGAATACCATTAAGCTTTTCCGACCAAGCCAAATATTTAGGCCTCATTTTAGACAAAAAACTAAATTGGAAGGCAAATATTGATGAAAGAGTAAAAAAGGCTACCGTAGCGCTTTTCACTTGTAAAAAGGCAATAGGATCGAAATGGGGCTTCTCCCCAAAAATAACCCATTGGCTATACACCTCGGTTATTAGACCGATACTCATTTATGGAGTTGTCGTATGGTGGACCGCACTGGACAAGATGGTAAATGTAAATAAACTCATCAAAGTCCAGCGGTCAGCAGGTATGTGCATCACAGGAGCACTTCGCTCGACACCAACTGCAGCCCTGGAAGTGCTTTTAAACCTAACACCTCTTGACATCTTCTCCAAAATGGTGGCAGCCAACTCATGCGTGAGACTTAGAGCCACCTCTCAATGGATCAGTAACAATACTGGTCATACAACCATCTTAGACAACTTCAGATCTATCCCAGATCGCTTAGACTATACCACCCCAAAAATGGTATTCGATAACAACTTCCTGGTTTCCATCCCTTCAAGATCGTCTTGGGAAGAAGAGAGACTCCTGGAAGACAATGCTGTACACTTCTATACAGACGGTTCTAAGACCGATTACGGCGTTGGAAGTGGCATCTATTCAAAACAACTGAATCTCAGTCTTTCATATAGACTTCCCAATCAATGTAGTGTATTCCAGGCAGAAGTAATGGCGATTAAAGAGGCACTATCCTGGCTCAAAGAAAACGTTATATCTTGCAAGGATATACGGATCTTCTCGGACAGCCAAGCCGCCCTCAAATCTCTCGCGTCTGTCTCCACTAACTCTCATTTGGTCCACGATTGTCGATCATCTCTGAATGAGATGACAGAACAGTTTAATATTCACCTTATTTGGGTGCCGGGCCACAGAGACATTCCGGGAAATTGCAAGGCCGATGAGCTCGCCAAAAACGGAACACTTCTGCCTACTGTTAGACAAAAACATAACATAGGAACACCACTTGCTACATGCAAACATCTTCTCAAACAATATGCTCTAGAATCAACAAATGCTAGATGGTCACAGGGTACCACCTGCCTGGCAACTAAACAAATATGGCCAAGCATAGACCTAAAACGGTCAAAAGGCTTGATCTCCCTGAGCAGACAAAATATAAGCTCTACAATAGGAGTTATAACAGGACACTGCCTCATAGGTAGACATGCCTTGAGGCTAGGAGTCTACACAAATGACTTCTGTAGAAGCTGCATGGACGAGGAGGAAGAGGAAACAGTCCAACACCTTCTATGTACATGTCCAGCACTCTCCAATAGAAGGAATAATTATCTAGGTAATCCCTTCTTCGATAATACCAGTGAACTGGCAACAATCGACACAAAATGTCTCTCTAACTTTATTAAAAGCACGAAATGGTTTGTTTAAATTCATTACTCTCCCATGAGTAACTTCTTTAGTGGTATCACAACGGATCCTTGAGGTCTAAGTGAGTCAACAACAACTAGACAACCACTCCAACCTAACCTAACCTTCTTAATTTGATAATTTAGAATTTATCCTTTTAGCAGCTGGTGATACTCGCTGTTAAACTGTTTTGCAACTTCACACTTAACGTGAATGGCTAAACAAATTTTGATTAAACTTTATTTTCATGTATCTTTAGGTTGTTTACTTAACTTTTCAACAGTATTTCTTTTAAGTTTTTTTTTAATATATAGAATTGATGATGTATTTTGATGTTAGGAAAAACCATGAAAACAGTTGTTTTGAACATTTTGTTATTATGAATTTCAAGCGATTCATTCTAAGTCTAATTGTCAAATGCGTGCACGTATTTGGTTCAAATGCTGATGCATGTAAGTAAATACATACTTAAAAATACACCCTTCTTCTTCTTCTTCCTTTTCTTCGGCGCTGTTATGATCTCGATGTCGAGGGGATCATAACTCTCCCACGTATCTGCTTCACACTAGTGATCCGCCTGTGGGGTTCGCCGGGTTGACCTCAGAAATCGGCGGCAAGCCTCCCAGTTTTGTATTGTTCCATTTCTGAGGCCAACTGAATGCTGGACCCATGTTCTGTAACTCGGTCGAGTATTTTCGAAGTCGATTAGAGGTGGAACGAAAAATTTCATCGTTTCTCTATATTGGAAAATGAACTGTGTCTATAACATGATGCGAAAACACCCCTGTGAGAAAACCATAGTTTCCAGTTTCCAATGGAAGAAATGTTTACATTTCCCTTAAGCTGACAGCTTCAATTTATTTCACATTTAACTAAAAATTATTTTTTCTTTTATATTGAAAAGGTTGAAGTGCTCAAGTTTTTTATTTTGCAGTAATTCAAATTTTTAAAACAAGTAAAATGTAAAGTGTGCTTGTAATTAGTGAACAAAGTGACAATAGAAATATGATGTGCATTCACAGACGTAATATTTGAATTTGGTCCGCCGAATTGGCCTCTCGCGAACTCTAAATGTGTTGCCATGTAATCTACCAATTTTTCTCTTTGATCTTTTGAGATCCTTTGAATTTTCTACGGATAAAAATAATAATTTTCCTTATCAAACAACATACCTTTTGTTTATTTTCCGTCATATTTGATTATTATTATTATTGTCTTGTTCTCACTTCTCACTTGTATCAGAGTGGTCGAATAATTTTGACAGAAAAATCGAAAGATTGTATCGACTTCAGACTTACAGATACAGTTTTTTTCACATTTTTCCAATACATCCAATAATTTTTTCCATTTTGTTCTTGATCGAGTGAAAAAAAAGTTACAGAAACAGTTGCGTGTGAGAAACAGAATTTTGTGTCATTCCGCAGTATTTTTGTTCTGATTCGCATCGTTTATGCGAAAACTCACTCGATGTGAGAGTTACAGAACATGGGTCCTGGTGTTTTTGCATTTGTTTGTACCAGGAGTGTTTAGGCCTACCTTTCTTTTTACTCCGAATTGGAACGTTGTATGATATTGCTCTTTTGACGGGGTTCTCAGGATCTCTCCTTTGAACATGGCAATACCAACTGAGTCGGTCGTGTTCAATTTTTTGGGAAATGGTATTCTTAACATGAAGGCTTCCTCGGATCTTCGTACTTCTAATTCGATCAAGCTTTGTAACTCCTGCTGTCATACGAAGCATCTTCATCTCAGCTGCCGTTAGCTTACTCTCATACTTTTTGTACATTGTCCAACATTGTGAACCGTATGTGAGTGCTGGACGCACAACTGAAGTGTTGAGCTTTCCTTTCAGCTTAGGGGGCATTTTTCGGTCACAGAAGATAGCAGAATTTTCCCGCCACTTCATCCACCCTACGCTTACGCGATGATTGATATCGTCATCACAAGTAGCTTCGTTATTTATCATAGACCCCAGATATTTAAACTTTTCACACTTGGGAAGCACTACTCCATTCAAATAAATGTCTGGAATAGGCCTGTGTGGATCATAAAATGGGCAGCATAGGTATTCTGTCTTTTTCGCGCTTATGCGGTACCCACTTCCTTCTAGAACATCCACCCATACGTCAAGTGCTCGTTGTAGGGATATCGGGTCTTCACTTATGATGGCTCCATCGTCAGCAAAGAATAACTGATGCACTTTTGGATCCGTCACTTTGCCTTCAAGCAGGTAATCAAGAACTGTAATAAAGAGCAGGGGACTCAAGACACTTCCCTGGTGTACACCTACTGTGATTTCGAATTCTTCGGTGACTCCAGCTGCGCATCTTACTTTAGTAACTGCTCCATCATACATGTCCATAATTATCCGCACATAGGTTTCTGGAACTCCTCGTTGCCTGAGGGCCACCCATATTAGATCTCGTGGTTGCCGATCGAATGCTTTTTCAAAATCAACCAATACGACATGCAAATCCTCCTTAAAAATACACCCGTCTACTAATAATTCCTCACTTACGTTTTCATACTGTTTTTGACTACACTTTTGATTATTTAATTCGGTTAATTCTCACAGTATTATTTTTAGTAGTCATTTGCAAACTATGTGTAATCCAAGATGTCTACTTCAGGATTACAATTATATAAAGCAACAAGCCTAGTTAATCAGATTTGTGAATGGAGAAATTAGACTTATGTTCTATGTTAAACACCTAAGTTCATAAGCTATGAATAACACCAAATATTCCTTACTTGTTTTGTGGGACAAAATGCTGTTAGTGGGTTGTCGTCAATGATGTCGGACCCAGACCTTAAATCAGATTACATCCAGCTAAACCTAAAAAAACCATTTAATCGAACATTGTTTGTTTATAAATAGAAATCACAGAATTAAAGCAGCAGTGCAAGGAAAACCAAATTAAAATAGAATGTTTGCAATTCAAAACATTGCCAGCAGCATTTAATGAGTGAAAAAGCTTCATTTAAAATAGTTTCTTGATAAACATAACAAAAAAAGCCGAAGAAAAAACAGATGTCTGCACTTAGCTCCCAAACCTGGACAAATTAAACGTTCAAGAGTTAGTTTTGAATTTAAAGAAGTCAATATTCAACATATCCATGAAGCTAGATGCACGCAGCACGTTTTTGAGGATAAAACTAACTATTAACCGAACGGAAAGTCGCGCAAACATTCTTACATTGAACTGTTTACATGACATTTCAACTTTACCAAACGCACACCGCTAAATACGTTTGTGAAATACTCACCGAACTTGCCATGCATAACGGAATTATTACTTTAACTTTCGCTTTTGCATCAGAAACGATGTCGGTAGTGTCACTTTTTTGGTAAAAAAACATCAAAACTGGGTCTTGATGTTGGTTGTTGTTTTATCGGTAAGTTTAAATCGTATTTTATATTTCACGTTGCTAAGTTACATATATCATTTATTTTTCTTCTTTTTTGGCTGAAAACGTAAACTTTATATTTTGAATTTTATTCTTTGGCTCGATTTTTTACTTGCACTTTAATTTTTTTGTTTAAATTAAAAATATTTAAAAATAATAGTCTATCTTTGTCTAAGATTACAATATATAATAAATAGTCACTTTTTCTTTTTCCAATTATTATTATTTGTTTATTTTGAATATATGTGTATGTAGGTAATTCAATTCATTATATTGTTGCTTATGTTTCTAAATATAAATATTATTTGTTTGTGTGTTTCTTTTTTTGTCTACATTACAAATAAGATTAAGATTATAGTTGAATTTGTTTAGCTTTGTTTGATACTCACGCATGAACATTTGTAATTAGAGGAAATTATAATCTAAAATGATGACTGTAAAATTTTCTGCAATTTCTTGTCCTTTATTTTTATACTTACATATTCTTTTTGTACAAGTACATACAATAATTGTAATGTTTGTGTTTTTTAGAACAAAATATTTTACATTTGTGTAATATATTTCTTCCCGAATTTAACTCCTTGATATAGTCCTTTACAGGTTTTTTATTTTTATTATTAATTCGATTATTAATGTGTATTAGATAATGAAGATCCCTTAGCTACAAAATGATATTTTCGTAAATACTTCTAACTTTATTTTGAATTGATGCTATTTTATTTATAACTCAATTAATAAATTGTTTGTTTTGGATTTTTAAATTTGTTGGGATTTATTTTTTGTCATTTTAATCTTGTTTTGTATGTTGATTCAACTCAAATAAATTAATAAAACCATCGTCGAATTATTTTTACCAGAAATACGATTTTTTTTAAATCAAGGAAACATAGGTAGATGTAATTTATTTGATTTACATGTGAATATGGATTGATATTTTTTTTATTTTATTTCTTTAATTTTATGTTGTAATCAAAATTTGTTTGAATGTATTTTTTTTTTTTTTTTTTTGTGTCATAAACTTATTTATTATTATTTAATTTTTTTGTTTTGTTTCTCTTTTGAATTTAATTGTTAGCGAACTCGAGGGTATGGCGCTGCTCTGTAACGGACATTTTCACGGGAACGTGATCCAGATTCATAGTGATTCGAACTAGTTGGTCGATATGCTGATGAGCGACCATTGCTTGTTTCTATAATTTTTAGAGTGAATTAGGTTATTTTTGTAGATTTTGTTTTAATTATTATTTTTTTTTGTAATTTGTTTTGGAAGTTGGTATTTTGAAATTATAAATTAAATATATAGATTTGAGTTTTGTTGATTTAGATTTTTATTATTGTTCGATATAAATGACGATAAATAATTTGATTCAAAAATTAACCGAACGAACGATGAATTTTTGTGTCATAATACTTAGAAATAAATAAAGATAATCAGGTAATCAATTTTCACACATACACATACAAATTAAAAGAAAATAAAAGATATGGAAATTAAAGAAAATATTAACTTACTTGGATACCCACTGTGAGAGTAAGATGATGGATGTTCACGTCTGTATTCTCCCCTTTCGTAGGACGAACTTTCATAGTGCCCATGGGACGAGGAATGTTTTGGTGGTGGAGAGTACCTACCATAATCATCATGATCATAAGGGTCGTGTTCTCGTGGTCTAAAATTAAGTGAAATTTGTTTAAAAGAAAATTAAGATCCTTAGAAAAATCACAAAAGCTCTTAAGGACGTAATTTTACTTTTCTGGTGGCAAACAATTTTCCTAAATATTATTAAATTATATGCCATGATAGGAGGGCATGATATGGAGGGCATCGTCATTTGATGCGCTTGGTATATGGTTTTTCAATTATATAGCAGTCGTGAAATGGCAAATTGTTCAATATATCTAACAACATCCAGATTATACCGCTGGCTTGACCTAAGACATATTTTTTTCTTTACGAACTTTTTCAAAATGGACGGATATATTTTTTTGTATATATCGGGCACTAAAGGGATTTTGACTATCCTTAAAATGTTTGAACTCAATGCGAGTGTATAATTTAAAAGAAGATACCGTTGCAAATTGGCTTTCAACAGCCAGATAACAAGAAGTGAAAAATTTCGTGCCACGTAGAAAGAAACCTAACACTTAGCAGCTTTTTTGGCGGGGTCGAATATGGTTGCGCTTTAGCGACAGTAGACTAGGTCAGAATTTATTGAGCTTATATTTATTGAACGTTTTTATATGTTTCCGTTTTATCTGTTCAATTGAACGAGTCCTTACCATTGACCATTGAAAGAACCTTATTTAGTTCTATAGATAGAACCAAAATTTGTGCTGCCAATATGCTTTTGAATCAAATAAGCTTGTTTCAATCCAGTTACTTGCTAGACTCTTTATTGTGATAAAAAAACTGATATTTCTTACCTTGACTTGCTGACAGGATAGGCATCATCCATAGCGTAGCGGGCTTTTTCCAAAATGCTATAAACTTTTGGTTTGGATGGTTTATCGAATGATGGTGGTGGTGGAGGGCTCCTATAAAATTTGAATTTAATGGATTATTTTTAAATATACAAAAGAGGCTATAACAAACAAAATGAACTTAAACAATAAAGTACTTATTATTTTCAAAAAAAAAAAAAAAAAAAGATTTCACAGAGAGAATATACAGTGGTGGACAAGAATTTAGCACATTAATAAAAGAAAAAATTAAACTATATTTACAAAATTTGTTTCTATTTCAATATTTTCATTTTTATGTTATTTACATTATTTACGGATATAAGTATATTTTTCCAAGATACAAACTTATATTTTTTATATCTGAAAGAAAAAAATGAAAAAAATAACAGGAAACATACTTTTTTGTCTGGACATGAATTTAGCACATTTCATTAAAATTGCTTAGTTATGTTATTTACCGCTACTAAAACTATATTTTCTTTTATATTTTGTTGGAAATCCTTTGTTCTTTAATACTGAATTGAGTCTTCTTGGCAAGCTCTCGTATAAGGCCTCACAGCGTTACTTAGGTATTGAATACCAAGCATTCTGTATCTCTTGCCACAAATCTGTTAAATTTTTCGTTTTTTGTTTTTCAATGTGTTGCTCAACGTCATTCCACAAATTTTCGATCGGGTTCAGATCGGGTGATTGAGCAGGCCACTTTAAAACATTCACTTTATTGACCTCTAAGGCACTTTTCACTAGTTTTAAAGTGTGCTTAGGGTCATTGTCGTGCATGAAGCGCCATAAAACCGGCAAATTATCTTCGGCATATGGAATCATATGGTTCGAGAAAATATCTTTGTACAGGTGCTGGTCTATTTTGGAGTCTATCTTCACTATTGGACCAACACCGTTCCAAGAAAAGGCAGCCCAGACCATCACGTTTCCACCACCGTGCTTCACCGTCTTAATGGTGTATTTTGGATCATGTTCCTTATTTTGTGGACGCCACACATATTTTTTTCCATCTGATTTGAATCGACAGAACTTTGATTCATCGCTCCAAAGTACATTTTTCCAGAAATTTAGTAGTTTTCCTAGATGTAATTTGGCAAACTCTAATCTAGCCTTCAGATTTTTTTTCGAAACCAATGGTTTTCTTTGCGCAATGCACCCTCTCAATTTTTTTTCATTCAGGCGTCGTCTCACGGTTCTTCAGGATACATTGACATTGTAATTCTCCATTAATTCATTTCGAATGACACTAGAGGTCTTAAATGGATCCTTTGTTGATAACATGTAAATGACTTTATCTTTCCTCTTTGTTGTCTTTCGTGTGCGAGAGGCTTGTTTTACATGTTTTGTCACTTCAATACTTTTCAAAATGTCTAAGAGCATTGTAGACCATCTTCCTGGAACATTCTAACAGCTCAGAAATCTCCGTTACTGTGCGACCCTTTGACTTCATCTTAATGATAATACTCCTTTTGTCCTCAGAACACCATTGCCCTTATGCCATGACTATTTAATGTTTTTTTTAAATTTTATTTGAATATATAACATTAAGAAGATATAAAATTACCTCGAAAATAATTTTGTTCTCTTAAAAACCCACAAATTAAAAAAAAATAACCAAAATTTGTACACGTGCTAAATTGATGTCCAACCAAAAACAATGCAAATGACAAACTATCAACGATTTTTTCACTATGTAATTGGATTGCATATGAAAATATACAGTTTTGTTTTCTCTGATTTGTTGTCATATATATTAGTTCAAAATGTACCGTTGCTTGGAACAAAACAAGAGAGAAAATTAAAAATATGGTAGTACCCATCTCAGTGTGCTAAATTTGTGTCCACCACTGTACATTCAAGGTACTTATGTATGTACATACTAGTATGTATATACAATTTTTGGCTAGCTTCATGTCATGGATAGCCCTTGATAAATTATTTTTAGGCTAAATATTTAAGACCGTCGATCATTTCCATAGAAACTGTTTGCAATGCAAACTCATCTTGTTTGATTTTTACAGTATTTGACTTAATTATCTTTTCTTAATATTGGGCCTTATTGTGAGTGTCGTTAACGTTCGATTCGATAAAAGTCGATAGTGCCAAAACGTTTGATGCGTTAAAATTTGTATCCAAAGTTATTTAGATAACTTAATGTTGTTGTAACCACGTATAAAAACACAGCTTATGGTATCTTATACAAGAATAATTTCAGATATCTTAATTTTTCGATGATCGATTTTCGACAAAAGTCGTCGATCGATTAACAAACGACACTCGCAATAAGGGCCATTAAAAGCATAGGAAAATTAATTATTTTTAATTGTTCAGCGGACACTTAGCTAGACACAAGCCTTTTAAAACAAATCGACAACTTTTTTTATTAAAAGTAAAAACCATACGCAAAGAAACTTCTTCTCAGATAAAATTTTTAACTAGTTTCTAGCTAATGTTGGATTGATGATAAAAATTGCCTAAGTTAAACAAATTTTTCTAGGAATAACATGATTTTCGAAGTTTTATTTAGTCATAGTATTTGTTCTACTTGAGTCATTGATCCGTTTGATATATCTGCATTAATACTTGACTACAATGAGATAGTGTTTCAAACTTTTGTTCCGTTTAGTTGCAATGCAATTACAAACGGAATTAAAACCTTTTAATATCTGGTACCTTGTATTGTACCAAATATGCCAATGTTAGGTTAGGATAGGTGGGGTGGTGATGCGGCAAGCCGTATAATCTCACTCGGATATCAATCGATCCATTGTGGGCTCCACGGTGCACATGTAATGTAAGGATGGGAAGGGTAAGAGAGAGGGTGCCTCCATAAACCATCCTGATTTCTGAATGAAGTTAAGGATGCTTTTTAGTCTGCTCAGCTTCAGTAGATATTCTGTTTTTTTTCTTTGAAATATCTGGCCAAAGATTCCTTGAAACCGGACAGGTGTCAATTGTTGACCGTCTTTCATTTGCGGCCTTAAGGAAGCTTTGGTGAATTCTATATTTTTCTTGCTCCAGAGATATACATAAGTACCAAGGCTTTACAAGTTGGCTCGGTTCAAGTGATGAACCGTTTTTGGCGAGTTTATTAGCCGCTTCATTTTCCATAAATTTCAAGGTACCCTGCTTTCTTAGTTTAGCTTTAAATACACGTGTATGGCAGAGTATGTAAATATGTTTATTTTGTATATTTTCTCTGTACTTGACCGTACTTCCGAAATTAGGCTCAAGGGTAAACTGATGAGCATTCCTAGAAGTACGGGTATTACGGTTTATTTTTTTAAGGGGAGGAACACAACTGGCTATTTCACTAGAGCACTGTTTATAAAAATAGCGGTAAAATAATGAGTCATGAAATATTGCAGTGGTGCTCGAGAGATTCAAATGTTTTGTTATGTTTATATCACCTTTAATATTTAAAGACCTTTTTTTAATTTTATCTCAAGTGGGTTATTGGAGCACTTGTCCAAAATATGGGAATTGTACTCAAGCTTTGGACGAATATAGACTTTATAGATTACATTAGAGGGATAGAAAATGTCTTGCTGTGTTTAAGGCCCATTTGCTGATACGGAACATAAATCTTATGCATAGCTATGTTCCACATAAATTCTATGTGATACTTAAATTTATGTTAGTTGCACAAATAATTTTATGTTCATCATAGTAAGGGACGAGTTTTTGAATTTTTGAATTTCAACTAACTTCAAGTCAGTTTGCGCAAATGTCAAAATATTGTGAGTTTTGGTGTGTTTTTGTGCTGAAGCGTGTTTCACGGTTTTTATTTTTTAAAGATGTCGGATTCAAATAAGAAAAGAAGCCCGAATTTTTCTCAAAATGAAAAAACACTTCTTCTTCATTGTGCATTCAATGAAAAAGAAGTTATTGAAAATAAAAAAACTGATGGTATAACTTGGAGAGAGAAGGAAGCTGCTTGGAAACGCATCGAAAATAATTTCAACAGCCAGTCGGGGTCATGCTTCAGAAATAGCGAATCTTTGAAGAGATTTTATAATAATTATAAAGGTGAAATAAGGAAAGAGGCGGCAAAAGAAAAAAGTTCGAGTCTACAAACAGGAGGAGGAAAGCCATACATACCTTCAGACCCTAATTTTGATCTTGCTGTTAACATTATGAACCCGAAAACTGTGTATGGGCTCGAGAATGAATTTGATGGTGAAGGCTTTGTGGAACAAGAAAACGTAATTTTTAACTTATAAATGAAATTTAAAAATTTTCAAAAATTTGTTTCTAATAACTAAATTTTGTAGCGTGAAGAGGAGGACAAATCAAACGACTGGACCCATTATAAGCCATCCATGCTTAAAAACAAAGTTCACTCAAAATTGAAAACCCCAGCCCACACCAAAGATGATAACAGTTTTGGGATCGAAATTTCGCCAGATCTGGAAAAAGGCTCTACACCTGAAATCGTGATGACAAAAGGTTTCAAAAAGCAATTCGGAAGCTCCGATCAAGTGGACAATACTCCATGGTCTTCAAGAAGAAGACCAGTTGCTTCTACATTGCAAAGCAGCAAGATATCGGATCAGTATTCCGAGCTGTCCAAAATAAAGATCGAACTAGCGAAACTGCAATACGATACGCTTAAGGAAGAAAGCATTCAAAAAAAATTCCAAAGCAGTATTGAAAACGAACTTAAGCGGAAATCCTTGGAACTGGATATCGCAATCAAAAGCGAAGTTTTAAAAAAAATCCAAAAAGAAGACTGCACGGCAAAAGATGCCCACAATGTTTTGAAAGACATCGAATTATTTTTCAAAGAAATGAACTGAGTAAATTTTGTAATACATATTCTGTTTTCTTTGTGTTTTTTTGTGTTCCTTCTTTGTAACTGCAAGTATTCTTTATTACTTTATTCACATGTGATAAATCTTTGAAAAATAAAAACTATGTAATTTTATTTTGAAATGAAATGTTGTTTTATTTGTATGGAGTTTTTTATGTATCAAATTTGATATAATGTTTATAATCCTGCAAAATAGTTATTTATCAAATCTGTACGCTTTTGCATATTCAAATTCAAGGAGTTTGAGCTTGAATTGTTAATTTGAAAAGGGTTTTCATTATGTATCTCTCCATTAGTAATAACACGTTGTAGATCTTCTTCACTGAAATCGAAGCTTTCAGGAGGATCATCACGTATACCATTTTCCCTCAATATATTGTGCAAAGTACATGTCGCAATTATAATTGTTAATACTGTACTCAGTTTTAACCGGGCACCATAAGCCAAAACGGGAAATCTTCTTTTTAAAATCCCAAAAGCTTTTTCTATTACACCTCGAGAACGAATTTGAGACTCATTGTACAATTGTTCTGCTGAACTTCTTGGATTGGGGAGAGGTGTCATCAAATAAGATTTTTGAGGATAAGCCGAATCTCCTGTTTAAATAAATTTAAATGAAAAAAAAACATAGTTCTTTTACCTACACAAACAAATTTAAATGAAACCTACCCAAGAGAAAACATTCTGCATTTGCATTTGACTGTCTCTCCAAAACATTTTTTATTCTACAATTACTGAAAATTGTTGCGTCATGTGTAGATCCGGGCCACCTAGCTACCACATTAGTAAATATCATTTTAGCGTTGCAAATCGCTTGAACGTTTATTGAGAAATAACTTTTCCTGTTCCTAAAAATTTCTCCATCAGTTCCACCTTCATGTTACAAACAAAAATATGTAGGTATATTAATTTTCAAGTGAATCTTAAATAATAATTTACCGGGGGACTGAATTTTGACGTGAGTGCCGTCAATGGCTCCAATTACATTAGGAAAAGATGCTATGTCGAAAAAATCACGTTTACTATTTGAAATGTCAGTTGCTGTTTCGGGAAATTTTATATAATTATTTCCAAGTTTAGCTATTGCTCTCGAAACTCTCAAAACTATTCTTGAAACGGTTGAGACATGCTGTTACGGTAAAATTTACCGCAACAATGACTGGCCTTCGTTTCCTTCCTTCCCTTCTTTTCTTTGGTTGCGGCTGCAAAATTCTGGCGAGGTTGAGGGCAACCATGGTACCATCAACCATTGGTGTACTAAGTCAGCATTTTGCAAAAGTGACAATACAGGTTTCGAGTCGAATGGTTTCCGAGATTAATTGATTACTTTGGCATGTAGACGGGCGGTCTCATGCAACAAAACGAATGCCAGCGGATGAGCTGAAGAGGTAACGAGTCAGGCGGACTCTTACCTACCCCAAATAAACAAATAAAACAACACAACATCCTAAATTTTAATTGCTATAAAATAACGTAAATTCTTTTTGTAAGCGTAAGGGTCCCTAACGATGAGTGTAACTTTTAGATTCTTTTCCTAAAGATATTAATTCGTCTTCTTCAAAAAGGTCCACTTTGAATTTAGTTCGCGTGTTAAAATTATGCTTTCCTCTTTCGTCTTAATATTATTTAGTAACAATGACTTCGCTCTTCGAAACACTCGCGAGTATTTAATGGTAACTAGGGGAATGCCTAGAAAAGGGCTTTTCCTCGGTTTTATTCTTTTTGATTTTCTCGAGAAATTTAGTTAATAATAGTCTGAACTCGACCATTTAGATTCGGCAAGTTTTGGAAAGACATCCAACAACTTGCTGAATCCGTGAATGTGAGTGTGAGAGCAAAGTTTCGTTTGAGATTCGACAACGGTGGTTTTCTGTGAAACGAAAAAGGTTTCCAGGAAGCCGGTGTCCGTGACCGATGATCGCGAAAACGATTGGCTGGATGTGTGTATGTGTGAGTGACTGGAATGGTCGAGGAAAGATAAAGAATTTTAAGCTAGGAAAGTTCACTCTTGAGAGAGCTTACCAAGCGATAAGGTGAAAACAAAAAGATTATAGAAAAGGATTCGAGAAAGTTAAAAAAGAAAAAAAAAATCGAGGAAAATAGCAGAGAACTTAAAAAGGAGATCGAGGACAAAAATTTGGAAAAAGAAGGAATAGTGATTCGAGGAGCAAAGTCAAGGGAAAAATAGGAGAAACGAGAAGTTGGAGGAACGTAAATCGAGAAATAAAAGATAAGTTGATCGGACATCTTGTCCAAATAAAATATTTTACTGTTTTGTGTATTAAAAATTCGGGTGGACCTTTGTTAATTCTTTCTGTATAAATTTAATTCGCGACCAATTCAATTTGTTATTTCGAGTTTTGAGTTTCAATCGTTAGAGGCCTAAACGCGTTTCATTTGCTTTTCAAATTCATTTGTATTTTATTTTATCGAAAAAATTTTGGGTTTTTATCCTGGTTTCTACCAAGGTTTCCCAAATAAAATTTATTTTTCAATTCCCCAGTGGAAATCATAATAACGGTCTTTTATTTCACAAAATTATTTGCTTCCACTTATTCATTAGTTTTGGAATTTTACTAATTGTCTTTCGAACAAAAATTCCTGGCGCCCACTTTTTATTACAGTACCCCACTGTACTTGTAATAAAAATATTCTTTCGCTTCATTAAATTGATTATATTGATAATCAATTTAAATCTCCCTATCGCGAATTCTTCCACCTCCACTGAACCCAGCCCAGCTGAGCAGCCGCGGTAGTAGCTTACATCAACGAGCTACGCGAGTTGCACTTTTTGTTGTTTTATCGCAGTTTTTTTTTTTTTTTTTGGCTTATCTGTCAAAAGCGAGTCGAGTCGTGTTTTGTTTTCCTTTCGTTTTAATTCGAGTTCGCGTAGTTATTTGTTATTATTAATAAAATTAATAATTATAATAATCTTAATAAAAAGAGGTCGGATACCCATTATCGCGCCGCGAAGAAAAAGTGTAACAAATTGGAGCCCAACGTGTGTGGCCTACGGTGGAAGAATTGTTTTTTTTTGCGTGTTTGAATTTGCGTGTTTAAATTGTGTCTGCGAAAGTGTTTTATTTTGATTAAATTTGTGGATATTTTATACAGTGGTTTTCTTCTTTTATTAGGTTTATTATTATCAATCTAATTCGACACAAAAAGTCAAGTGGTCAAAACTGGTGAATAATATACCTAGGCAGCAAAGGAGTACCAAAGTACATATGTATGTACATACATACAAGTTTCCCGGGAGGATTATACCTACGCAAGTATTTTTTTTGTGCGTGTTGTGATTTTTTTTGTGTGCATTTCTTTTAATTGTAGTTTTTCATTTTTACTATTTTTCCTTTTTATATTCGTTGTTTCTTTGGGTAATAGTTTTTATTTTTCATTTAATTAGTTTTCATTTTTATTCTTTTCTTTTTCTACCGGCATTTTGTTTTTTTGTGTGACATTTATAGGTCTTATTGATAGTTCTCTCGTGAGAGTAGTTTTAATTGAGTTTTTTTTTTGAGTTGGTTAGGCTTTTGATTTTAATTGAGTGCATTTGATAAATTCGTAGACAGTGGCGTGCTGATTTTTTTTTTTGGTCAAATATTTTTTTTTAATTTGAGTGCAGGTTTTGATTTTTTTTTTTAAATCGATATTTTTTCTTAATTTTGATTTTGGTTAGGCAAATATTTTAATTTTTTTTAACGTTGTTTTTTGTTTTATTTTGTATAGTAGGAATTTTTTTTTTTTTTTTTTTTTAATTTTTTTTTATAAAAATTATTTTTCTGTTTTCTTTTATTTTTAAATTGCTTAGATAATTAATTAGAATAATGAATATAGGTCGTTTAGCACAGGACGAACTGGCCTATGAGATGAAGGTCAGGGGTTTAAAAGTAGGAACGGTTGAGGAAATGCGAAAGGCATTGAGGTCATCGAGATTACTCCATAAGAGGAACTCGATGGACGTTAGTTCGGTTTACCCCTTCACTTATGAAGAGGATGTTGAGGCAATAGAGGCGAAGATTGAGGAGATTAGGGTCCTTCTTAAAGTACCTCCGAAGAATCCAAAGTCTTCGGAGTACATTAAGATAGTGACGAAGATTGAATGGTGTATAGGCAGGTTAGCTAGGACACCTTGTGAGGCCGAAGATGAAGAAGATGAAGTTAGTTCACTTCGGAACAAGGTTTTGTGTTTGTTAGGAGATCTCACTGGAGATAGTGAGAATAGTGATAGGGAAGAGGAGTTGACCAAGGAAAAGACTCCGATTAAGATCCAAACCCAACTTCAGACACAAGTTGGTCAGACCCTAGGTGTTAGTTCACGGTCTGCGTTAGGTCTTGGTACAGGGACGTTAGCTGAACCAAGGAGTGGTGTCAGTAGTCCTGCAGTAGGGAGTATTTCGGTTAGGGTTCCATCGGAACGTAGGCATGATAGGGTCGATAGGAGTGACGCTTCTGTGGAACAAATGGTCGTTCAACAGAAATGCACCGAAAGTATAGGGAAGTGGGGGGTGAAATTTACTGGTGACTCTAGTGGAGCATCCGTGAATTCATTCCTGGAGAGAGTGGAGGAACTTCGTTTGGCTAACGATGTTCCTGAAAACCACCTTTTCAAATCCGCTTCGGAGCTTTTATCTGGTAGGGCCCTTATGTGGTTTAGGACGGTTAGGGAAGATTTAGAGGATTGGCAGGAACTCGTCAAGGAACTCAGAGCGGAGTTCCTTCCTGCGAATTACGATGATCTCTTGTTGGAGGAGATTAATCGCCGTTCGCAGGGAAAGGAAGAAACTTTCGGCGCTTATCTTGCGATTATGAGGACATTGTTTCGAAGATTATCGGAACCTTTGTCAGAGGGAAGGATGCTTTCTATTTTAAGGAAAAATGTAGATCCGTTTTACCAGGTTCAGATAGCTAGTTCCAAACCAAAGACGGTTAAGGAACTTGCCATCTTAGGTAGGGAACTAGATACCCTTAAGGCGAATGTGGATAGTTTTACTCCACCGGCTAGAGGCAGGCATTTGTTGGAACCAGAGTGCGGTTACCAACCGAGTTCATCTGGACAGCACCGAGTCGCGGCTGTTGTTGCAGTAGCAGAAAACCCTTTTAGAAGAAGTGTTAGGTGTTACAACTGTAACAGGGAGGGGCATTTCGCTCATACTTGTCCAGTTGCTAAACGTTGCTTTGGTTGCGGGGCACTAGGAGTTTATCGTAGGGATTGTAGGTGTTCGGGAAATGGAGATCGGGCCCTTGTGTCAGCAGGACAAGGAGTCCGTCGTCGTTGAGAAGGTCGTCTGCTGACGATCAGCTTGTAGGTAAAGTTCAACTGAGTTTCACGTTAGCGGCAAATGGTAGGGACACTAGACCATATTTAGGAGTTAGGATTTATGGAATTAGGTTTTTAGGGCTTCTTGATTCGGGAGCTTCCCGGACTATAGTAGGAGGTGACGGGTGGAAAATTTTGGAAGAGTTAGGTTTAAAATTAGGAAAGAGCAGTGTTGGGTCAGTAGCGTTAGCAGATGGAGCAGGTGTAGGTGTAGCTGGATCTGTTTCTCTACCAGTGGAGGTGGAGAACAAATCCTTTTTGATAGAATGTCTGGTCATTCCGAATCTTCCACACCAGTTGATATTAGGTGCCGATTTTTGGGCACTATCGGGCATAGTCCCGGATTTGAGATCAGGGGTGTGGAGTTTTTCAAGCCAAGAGAGTTTAGCCTCGATGACAGACATGGTAGCGATTAGGGAAAAATCGGATTTGAACGATTTTGAAAATAGGGAGTTAGAATTAGTGTTAGAACAACTTTTTAAAACAATGACCGAAGGTTTAGGGTGCACTAATTTAGTTGAGCACAAGATTAGGACGTCTGCAGAGCCGATCAAGCAACGATACTACCCTGTTTCGCCCGCGATTCAGAAACATATCGATCAAGAACTTCAGGAGATGTTGGAAGCTGGAGTGATCGAGAAGTCGAAGAGTCCTTGGGCATCTCCTATTCTTTTAGTAAAGAAGAAAGATGGTAGTTTTCGGTTCTGCGTAGACTATAGGAAGTTAAATGAAGTAACTGATAGGGATGCTTATCCACTCCCCTTTATTTCGTCAATCTTAGACAAGCTTCGAAACGCGAAGTTTTTGTCATCGCTTGACATTAAATCTGCATACTGGCAGATACCCATGGAGAAAGAATCGCGAAAGTACACAGCCTTTACTGTACCGGGAAGGGGGCTCTTCCAATTTTTGAGAATGCCCTTTGGTTTGCACAATTCCCCGGCAACGTGGCAGAGGTTTATTGACGATGTTTTAGGACCCGATCTAGAACCTTTCGTCTTTGTGTACTTGGATGACATTATCATCGTCACCGATTCTTTCGAAAAACACCTCGAAATTCTCAAAGAAGTTTTTAAAAGATTAAGGGAAGCAGGACTTAAAGTAGGTAGGGAAAAATGTAACTTCTGTAGGCCTTCTTTGAAATTTCTAGGTTATGTGGTAGATAGGAATGGACTTCACGTCGACCCTGAAAAAGTGGAAAGCATGTTGAGGATTCCTGCACCGAAAAATGTGAAGGAAATTAGGAGTTTTGTAGGGACTATTTCTTGGTATCGACGTTTCGTGCCAAATTTTGCTATTTTAGTTAGGCCTCTTACCGATCTCTTAAAGAAAGGTAAGAAATTTGAGTGGACAAAAGAATGTGAGGAGAGTTTTAGGAAAGCCAAAGAGTGTTTGGTTACGGCACCGATACTGACGTGTCCGGATTTTTCTCGGCCGTTTGTTGTTCAAACAGACGCGTCCGATTATGGTATCGGCGCCGTACTTTCGCAGGAGTTTGAAGATGGGGAGAAAGCTATTTGTTATATTAGTCGGTCATTGAATAGGAACGAAAGGAACTACTCTACGACCGAAAAGGAATGCTTGGCTGTTCTTTGGGCGATTGAGAAGTTGCGACCATATGTCGAGGGGGTTCGATTTACTGTCGTGACTGATCATCACTCATTGGTTTGGCTAAGTAACCTTAAGGATCCGCAGGGTAGATTAGCTCGTTGGGCCATTCGGCTCCAACAATTTGATTTCAAAATCATCCACAGAAAGGGTAAAGAACATGTCGTTCCTGATATGTTATCGCGTGGAGTTCCAGAGTTGGCTGGAGTTTCAGTAGCGGATTTGGACCCGTGGATGATGAAAATGAAATCATTAGTAGAAAAGAACCCATTAGGATACCCATCTTGGAGAGTAGAAGATGGGCTGCTGTATAAGCATGTTAGGGTGAATCATGTCGTGGTTCATGAGGAGAGCGAGGGGTGGAAGTTAGTGATAGGAAAAAAGGATAGGTCGAGAATTTTAAACGAGTGCCATGATAGCCCATTAGCAGGACACATGGGTGTAAAGAAAACCTTTGCTAGGATAGCAGAAAAGTTTTACTGGCCCAAAATGAGAGGGGATATTACCAAATACGTTAGGAATTGTAAAATTTGCCAAAAAGTGAAACCGATCAACGAGAAACCAGCTGGTCTTATGACAGAAAGAGTAGGGAATTCGAAACCGTGGGATATGGTGTGCGTGGATTTGGTGGGTCCATTGCCAAAGTCGTCGAGGGGATTTATTTATATTTTGACAGTGGTAGACTACTTCACGAAGTTTCCACTTTTGTTTGCGTTACGTTCTGCAACTGCGAAAGCAGTGTGCAAGGAGTTGGAAGAAAACGTGTTTCTTCTATTCGGTGTTCCAAAGTGGATCGTCTGTGACAACGGTCCCCAGTTCCGCAGCAAGGAACTGCAAAGGCTTGGCGAAGCTTACGGGTCACAACTTCGGTATACTGCGCATTACCATCCGCAGGCGAATCCTGCGGAGCGCATTAACCAAATCATTAAAACCACTCTTCGTGCGTATGTCTCCGAGAATCAACGAAGTTGGGATTCGCAACTGGCAAAGGTAGCCTGTGCGATCCGAACTTCCCAACATGAGGTGTTAGGTGTTTCTCCATATTTTGCTAATTTCGGTAGGAACATGGTAACTAATGGCCATGATTTAGGACTTAGGGATAGTGAGAGGGATCAAAGCAGTGAGGAAATCAGTAGGCAGTTTGACAAACTTCGTAAGGATATAGCTAGGAAATTGGAGGCGGCGAGTAGAAAGGCTGCAAAAACGTACAATCTTAGGAGAAGAGACACGCAGTATCAACCTGGCGATCTCGTGTGGAGGAGGAATTTCGCGCTGTCCGATGCAGCGACTTATTTTGCAGCCAAGTTAGCCACTAAATTCGTAGGCCCATTTAGGATTAGTAAGCGTGTGTCGCCTTGGACATACTTACTACTAGATGATAGAGGGAAAGACCGGGGTACGTGGCACGTTAAAGATTTAAAACCTTACGTGGACGTTTAAGTCAAAAGTCCCTTCTAAATTTGTATTTTAACTTTGCTTGAAAACTGAGTAGTATTTAACGTTTTTTTTATAGTCGTGCCATAGTTTTTTTTAACGTTTTTTTTTAGTTTTTATTTAACTTTTTAAATTCAGTAATGATGGAACCCGATGTTTGTGTTGTTTACCTTTTGTTACCCCTCCTAGTTTTGCCTTAAGAAATGGTTTACTTTTCTTCGAAATTTAAACACATTTCTTGGGGAGGTAAGGGTGGGATTTGTTACGGTAAAATTTACCGCAACAATGACTGGCCTTCGTTTCCTTCCTTCCCTTCTTTTCTTTGGTTGCGGCTGCAAAATTCTGGCGAGGTTGAGGGCAACCATGGTACCATCAACCATTGGTGTACTAAGTCAGCATTTTGCAAAAGTGACAATACAGGTTTCGAGTCGAATGGTTTCCGAGATTAATTGATTACTTTGGCATGTAGACGGGCGGTCTCATGCAACAAAACGAATGCCAGCGGATGAGCTGAAGAGGTAACGAGTCAGGCGGACTCTTACCTACCCCAAATAAACAAATAAAACAACACAACATCCTAAATTTTAATTGCTATAAAATAACGTAAATTCTTTTTGTAAGCGTAAGGGTCCCTAACGATGAGTGTAACTTTTAGATTCTTTTCCTAAAGATATTAATTCGTCTTCTTCAAAAAGGTCCACTTTGAATTTAGTTCGCGTGTTAAAATTATGCTTTCCTCTTTCGTCTTAATATTATTTAGTAACAATGACTTCGCTCTTCGAAACACTCGCGAGTATTTAATGGTAACTAGGGGAATGCCTAGAAAAGGGCTTTTCCTCGGTTTTATTCTTTTTGATTTTCTCGAGAAATTTAGTTAATAATAGTCTGAACTCGACCATTTAGATTCGGCAAGTTTTGGAAAGACATCCAACAACTTGCTGAATCCGTGAATGTGAGTGTGAGAGCAAAGTTTCGTTTGAGATTCGACAACGGTGGTTTTCTGTGAAACGAAAAAGGTTTCCAGGAAGCCGGTGTCCGTGACCGATGATCGCGAAAACGATTGGCTGGATGTGTGTATGTGTGAGTGACTGGAATGGTCGAGGAAAGATAAAGAATTTTAAGCTAGGAAAGTTCACTCTTGAGAGAGCTTACCAAGCGATAAGGTGAAAACAAAAAGATTATAGAAAAGGATTCGAGAAAGTTAAAAAAGAAAAAAAAAATCGAGGAAAATAGCAGAGAACTTAAAAAGGAGATCGAGGACAAAAATTTGGAAAAAGAAGGAATAGTGATTCGAGGAGCAAAGTCAAGGGAAAAATAGGAGAAACGAGAAGTTGGAGGAACGTAAATCGAGAAATAAAAGATAAGTTGATCGGACATCTTGTCCAAATAAAATATTTTACTGTTTTGTGTATTAAAAATTCGGGTGGACCTTTGTTAATTCTTTCTGTATAAATTTAATTCGCGACCAATTCAATTTGTTATTTCGAGTTTTGAGTTTCAATCGTTAGAGGCCTAAACGCGTTTCATTTGCTTTTCAAATTCATTTGTATTTTATTTTATCGAAAAAATTTTGGGTTTTTATCCTGGTTTCTACCAAGGTTTCCCAAATAAAATTTATTTTTCAATTCCCCAGTGGAAATCATAATAACGGTCTTTTATTTCACAAAATTATTTGCTTCCACTTATTCATTAGTTTTGGAATTTTACTAATTGTCTTTCGAACAAAAATTCCTGGCGCCCACTTTTTATTACAGTACCCCACTGTACTTGTAATAAAAATATTCTTTCGCTTCATTAAATTGATTATATTGATAATCAATTTAAATCTCCCTATCGCGAATTCTTCCACCTCCACTGAACCCAGCCCAGCTGAGCAGCCGCGGTAGTAGCTTACATCAACGAGCTACGCGAGTTGCACTTTTTGTTGTTTTATCGCAGTTTTTTTTTTTTTTTTTGGCTTATCTGTCAAAAGCGAGTCGAGTCGTGTTTTGTTTTCCTTTCGTTTTAATTCGAGTTCGCGTAGTTATTTGTTATTATTAATAAAATTAATAATTATAATAATCTTAATAAAAAGAGGTCGGATACCCATTATCGCGCCGCGAAGAAAAAGTGTAACAATGCATTCCACCAAAATCGGCTATACTTAGGAGATGGTTACCTGTTGCAAAAAAGCGTAGCGCAACCAAAAGTTGATTAATAGGTGCGATAGAGTTATTCCTATAGTAAGGGAAATACTTTCACTATGTGTTAATATATAATATTGTTCAGCATAACTATACCTGTTGGATGGATATTCTAAAGAGCTTTCTATTCGATTCAAAACAAGTAGTGTTATTTCCTTTGTTAAACGAAATCTTTTGTAAAACGATAGCTCATCAAAAGTGTAAAAATATTCATTCCTCTCGTAAATTTGACGAGGAACCCCCACTTCTAGAATTTCAAGAACTTCCACGTCATCGTCGATCAAGTCCGACAGTTCAAAATCCATTTTTATATATTTTTTAGCAATATTATACTAACAGTATCTCCGTAATTATTAGAAAATAAGTCAAAAACAACAGTAAATGAAAATTAATGCTTGACATAAATATTTTATGTGGCACTTTTTCTTCTACTTAAGTTATGTTCAACTTAAGGATATTTATGTTTGAGTTTACATTTGGTGCAAAGCAATAAGTGTCACTTAAGGGTTTATGTGGAACATAAATATTTATGTTCCGTATCAGCAAATGGGCCTAAAAGTGTTAAATTTTGAGTATTTGCTTTTTCAATTTCCGATATTGAGCGGTTATAAGAATATAATTTTGTAATAAAGGAATTTCGTTGAAAAAAGAAATAGTACACCTATCAACATAATTTTAACAAAAACAAATCATAAATCATAAATTCTAGTTCATAAAAGTTAAATAAGGGATTGTTATGAGTATGTTTTACGAAATTTCAATTTACCTGCTGGCACCATGATAGGGTGCCCCATATGACCTAGAGACAGGATGCTTGTAGGGCTTTTCCTTGCCAATATCCATGACACGCATTTGTTCCTGGCGGATCTCATCATTGCTATCGGGCACCAAGAATTTCCTTATCTCCGCCAGAGCATATGCCAATCGGGCATAAGCCTCTGATGGTGGTGCAACGGTAGATATCTCAACATGAAGATCCCTACTCAAGTGATTATATTTCGGATCACCCGAAGAGCGAAGTTCCTCCTCTTTGTCATGATCACGCATCGAATTTCTTCCTAAAATTATCATTTTGCATTGTGTGTGCTCTTGAAGTTGACGCAGAGTATTTCCCTTCGGTCCGAGAATTTTACCCACGAAGTTGAACTGATAGATGTACATTTGTATAAAGTATGTATACCTACTTCTTTCAAAAAAAAAAAAATAAAATAATAATAATACTAACCTTTGGATAGTCCCGAATAGGGAAGATAACCTTCTGCGCAATACGTATAGGCTTTTCACTATAAACATTTGCGAATGTCTCTGCCCGAGGGATCCTTGAGCTAACAAGCACCTTTTCAATTTCTGCAATTAGAAAACACATCGAATGAGAACTTCGCCAAAGGGTGGGTGGAGACTTAGTTCTAGTTTTAACTTACCAGTATCCAAGAGTTTCTTGCAAATGGGATATTTTTTGTCCACAGATTTCTTCTCTGACAGACAATCTTGCAAATATTCATTGGTTTTTTCATTTAGAGGTATTGCATCGGCTTGCTGATGATGGCTACTGCTACCTTCTTCTTCACGATGTTTTCTTTTGTTGTATTCTGTATCATCATTGTATTCATTTCTATCGTATGATCTAGGCATTTTGTTTTTAATTTATTTTACGCACTTTATATAAATTTAATCAATTTAATATGAGCTAAATATAATAATAATAAATTTGCAGGATGAAAAATTAACACTTATGAAAAATCAATTTTCAATGCAAAATGGTGTAACTGAATTCAAAGGCGGTGGATACACACTCACACACGTGTACACTGAAAAAAAGCAATGTTATGCCGGTAATGTAGTTTATTTTTTTTTTGGGCAGGATTTTTATGCATGACTAGATTGAATATGACACGTCCACACTTTCTTTTTTTTTAAGTTACACGATGAAGTAACCTCATGGATATTTTTTTCAACATTTTGTTTCAAAATCTGTCACATGATATGATAGTAAAAGATAAAAAAAAACTATAGGAAGCTTTGGAAATCTTTTGGTTGCAAGCACATTTTATCAAGTGTCAACATAAATGGCAACCAATTTTAAATAGTTGATAAGACCGATTTTGTTCACTTTTTTTGTACCGTACATTTGCCCCTAGGTAAGTAAGTACTGACTAGGAAGTTGCAATACACACAAAGTTATTTCTTACACAAACAAATCTAAGTAACTTGCTCGGCAATTGTTAAGAAAATTCTGAGGTCTGTAGCTAGGCAATTTATCAAGCAATTAGGCTGGCAGCTGGATTTGTAAAATTAATTATTGAACTTTATTGATTTTTTCGTGTGACGTTTACGAATGTGAACCTATTCGAGACTTTGACTGATTTTGCAGTTGATGATCAAGTTGCTTAGGTTTGTTTGTGTTGGTTTACAAATTACAATTTGCAAGTACCAAAAAGAAAGAATCTATTACATTAAGCCTTGATCCTGATCGAATTTAATAAACAAAAATGGAACTACCAAAAGCTAAAAGAATTCGAACAATCAACTTTGTTTCATCGGATAAGGTTTGACAGCTGAATTTGTAAAATTAATCAATCATGCTTATTTTGACATTCTCATGAATAGTCTATTCGTTAGAATGATTCTATTCCTTCGAATGAACTTTCTTAATTTTGAGATTCGAACGAATAACATTTACAGCCATATTTATAAACTCATTATAGTGAGTACATAAGGCTATGCAACCCTTATAATAGGTGTGTTTTTTTTGCAAGTCCATATAGAATTGTAAAAAAAAACGACATCGGGATTTAGGAGCTTTTTTTCCACATAGCTGGAAGCACTGTGTACGCTATGACATTTGTCAGCTTATTGACGACTAGCATCAACCAATCCAAAAACTTCACTTTTGACGTCTCTGAGCAAATTATCGATAACATATAGATAATACTATTTTGGCATCACCATTTTTATCGGGTCTTAGATTAACGCTCGATAATTATCTGGTCTTAGCTAACTCTGTATAGATTTAAGTAGTTGTTGCATTTGCATGTAAAGCGCTTAGTCCCGATGTCGTTTTTTTTTACAATTCTATATGGACTTGCAAAAAAAACACACCTAATGCCTCTAAACGCAAAATCGTTATTTATAAAACTTATGTGACGTTGAATAGAGGCATTATAAGCTAAACGCGTTTGGAGGTTGAATAGTGCCTACATAAGGACATTTTAGTATTGAACTGTCACATTCACTTTGACATCACATTGAATTATAAAGATTATCAACAAAATAAAATGCCTTTGACTTGATATTAAAACTTAAACTTTGTGTTATTTTTATTTATTGAAACAAAAATGTTATACTTATATATTACAAACAAATTGAATTGAAAATTGTTTAGAATTAAATAGATAAATATACTTGTTGGTGATCTCTCTCCACGCATCCTGCTTCATCCGGTGTGTTAGTGTTGTAATTTTTATTCTGCATTATTGAATTTTATCCTCAAGAATTTGGCTGAGGAGTACTCCAGCTAGGATGAAACGAATAACAATTTGATTTCCAGTATTGTGCCAGAGATAATAACATACTTTATCCGATGAATCAAAGTTAATTGTTCGAATTCTTTTAGCTTCGTTTTTGTTTTTTAAATTCGATAGACAGACAAGATGTTTTTTTTTGTTTTTTGACAAACAGCTGAGTGTTATGAAGGCTAAATGTAATAGATTCTTACTTTTTGGTACTTTATTTGACATAAGCTCATTATAACTATGCAGGGTAGGCAAATGTTTTATAAATATGAATTTGCATAGTGGATGAATAAGTCCTTATGCATTGCATAACTATTCACGCGTTTAGCGAATTCTAATAAATACGGCTGTTAGAATAAAGATAACTTTCTTAACTCTTCCTAATTTGTCGAAGTTTACTGAGTGAATACCAAATGGAAAACCATACTTGCTCGAACAGTATCAAACTCAGCGACGATATACATACATATTTCTATCACCAATGGGCTTAAAAATCGCAAAGACTGCTTTTATACGAAAGCGATTTTAAATCTTTGTTTCTCTTTTGGCTCTCTTTCGATTGCATGGATGCTTTTAAACACAGCGATTTTTAATCAAAGTTAACTTTGTTCTATTGAAAAGGAGACATCTCTCCGCACTCTTTACTCTGGTTAGTTAATCGAAGTTCGCTCACCGAGTGCCAAATAGAAATGAAACATATCTGAGAAATAAAGAAAACCACAAAGAAGAAAGAACGATAACTCTGCAATTTTTCCAACCCCAGCAATTTTGTGTTCATACGCCTCTCGCCTACTTGCTTAAAAATCGCAAGGTAATATTGCTTCGTTTAAAAGCAGTCAAAGTAATGTTGCATCGTTTAAAAACATTCAAAGCACTCACCTAAGACCGATAACATTTTTCGATAAATACGTTCTTCCTTCATTTTACAAAAACAAAAAACAACGCATTCCGCCATTTTTATTGAAGAAATCCACGACAAGAGCAAGTGCAAGTGCCGAATAAAAAAAAAATAAATTTCTTAGTGAAAAACTTAATTAAATGATTCAAATTAATTGTTGAAGCTTAAACAATGAAAAGTAATAAAATCGATATAAGCCTTGAGCTAGACTGCTGGATTGAAGAATTATCTCCGGCGCAATTGGCGGCTTACGAAAAAGTCGCCAATGAGCATAATGCAATCAAGAATTCTCTAAAAACACTAATGGGAACCAACGAGGGTAAAGAGCTCTTCAATGGTGAAGTATTTTCAGCTTATTCCTTCAAGGGAAAAGTTCTTCAAGAAATCAAGGAAGCAACTGTTCCAAAAAAACCACCAGTAGTTCCAAAACTTGATAAGACAGAGCGTAGAAAGCGCGCCGCAACCAATTTGGTGTACATGGAATCATCAGACGATGACGAGGATAATATTCCTCTGGCCAAGCGTGTTATAACACCACCCCCATTGCCATCATCGAAACGAGGACGACCTTCCAAAGGTATTCAACAGGCATTGTTAACTTCACAGGCGTTGTTAACAAAATCCCCTGTTGCTGCACCAAAAACCGCATCGCCACAACTCTCTCCAGTTGCAACGAAACCGACCAAAGTTGCCGGAAAGTCAACACCCAAGGGAACTGTAAAGAGTTCTTTGGATCTAGCTTCGCAGAACTTCCGCCCATCAGAGATTACATCGGTTGGTGGTTTGGTTATTGATTCCGAGGCGAAGGACAACAAAGCAAAGACATCGGAGAAGGACGGAAAGTTACAAGGGAAGACATTCCCTTCGTTGGTTGTGTTGGCCAAGCCTTGGTTGAAGGTCAAAGATATGACATCAACGCGGAGTAAATTGGATTCTAAAGTTAAACTGGTGCTTATGCTAACACCGAACAAGTTCACCGAGTGGCTCATTCAGGAGGGACTCCTCAAATCCGAACAGAAGTGCACCAATCATAAAACTAACGAACTTAAATTGGGTAAGTTGATTTTTTTTTAATCGGCTATACAATTAAGTTATTTATTTATTGAGTCTCGAGTCTGTACAACTGCAAGGACCAAAGTGGTATAACATAAAATGTTATTTAAGATCACCGCCATTCATCGCAGGCGATGAAGTAGAATAAGTAGGTGAATAAAGGCTTAAATAAAAGTGTAGCCTACTTCCTAAAAGTTCTTGTATGTACATACTGTGTTCTCTTTTTTTCGATCATTTCGTTGAACGATAACATTGAATCTCCTTTAAAATTTCCATTTAGTGGTTTTTGGTTTATTCGGTTAAATATATAAAACAAATTTTCAGTAATTTATACAGTGTTTAAGTTATAGCATAGCGGGTGTGATGTTAGAAAGCTGGTGATTGGGAACTGGTTTAAATATTACATGATGACATGTCTTATTTTTTTTTAAATATTTATTTGAAATTTAATCCTTACTCCTAGTTTAAATCGTTATGTTTTGATTGAAATGGTTTTCTTCCTTTACACATGAGAAATCAATTTCTGTGTGAAGATTTCGACCTCTCGACAGATTTTATGTTCCTTCACACCAAAAAAAATCGATTTTTTTTTGACAGAGATCAAATTTTTCGAATCCGTATTTGAAGAGGGATTTACATGCATACGACATACGCACACCAAAAGAAAAAATTTGACAAGGGATCGAAATCCCTAGTGAGTAAAGGAAATCGATATTATTCACTGAAAAAAATTATGAGCAGAAATGTCAGACCAATTAACAACAACCTAGAACTGGTTCTATTTTTCTTTGACTAGAAAGCAAGTACAAGAAATCTTATTCTAAACTGTTTTAATCTGTTCCAGACAGACTCATCGAACAGCAATAGGTTGAAATTCCTTTGTTGGAAACAGCCCTACTGAACAGAGCTGTTGATGCTCATCAAAACTTAAGTTGACGTGGTTGGCAGCAAGAAAGTTGACAAGATAACATAAGATTTTATATCCCTATATTACACGCACTAATAAGCTCATATCTTTGGTATGATTCCTTTTTATGTACGCGTTCACTTTTGTAGACAGATACACACAGATACAAGTTGAAGCCCGGATTGTTTGTCTTTATAAAACGAAAGGTTTCTGTTTAATTTAAAAAAGTCATTGTCTGAAGCACTTAGACTGAAGTATATGTTGATATGCGTGCAGTTCCCTAACGAACTCAACTTTTCTTGTCATTTCAATTTGCTTTTCGATTTTTTAGTCGTTTAAATTGAACTACAGTGAAAGCTCTACTTGCGGACAGCTCCAATAAGCGGACAGTTCACTTAAACGGACAGATTTTCGGGAACAAACTTCTTTTTCGAAAATCTCATACAAATAACTTTCCTACCGCAATGAACAAATGTTTTATCCGCCTTCGGCTGGGCCACACTCAGTTAACTCATACATCTACTGAAAAAAGAAGACCCTCCAACATGCCACCTATGTCAATCCAGTCATATCTTAACAATTAAGCATCTTATCTCTAACTGTTCCAAAGTAAATGATCTATGTAAAAACCTTTTTAATACAAACTTAACCGATCTTTTATTAACAAGCACTGTTGAAAACATAAAAAATGTATGTATATAAAGTATTAACTATACTTAAAATTGAAACTGCTATCTAACAATTTTTCATATTAAGAAATGTGAGGGGCTGTCGGAGACTCGCGGTCCTGCTATTTGAGTGGGCTGCGGATCTCCGGCAGCCCCATACATTATAATTATACTCCTATTGTTTATAAACTCAAATATTTATAATATATCAAGCCGCAAGTCATGGTAGCTAGCGCTTTGTAATCTTGTATTATAATGTAATTTATTTATATTGTAATAAAATAATAATAATAATAAAAACTTTCCTACAAACGGACACTCTCATAAACGGACGCGTACACGTTTTCTTGCCCATTTTAGATAGAAAACCTCCCATACGCGGACACATTATTTTATTTATTGATTATTTTTTCTCAAAAATGCAACGAAAAAGAAAAGAAGATCTTTTCTAAGTACAGTTTATGTTTGACATGAGTAAATCTATAGAAAATCTCGGATAACCGGACGCGAAGCTCTGATAACTGGACAGCGCGATGTTATGTTATGTTATGTTGAAAGGTTATTAGGGGATTTTCTGAGTTAGTTACTGGGGGTAGTTGGTGTAATTTTGAGAGGGTATGGTTCCTTTTTCTCATCACGTTTCGTTTTTGCACATGTCATTTCCTTTCCTTCTGCTACTCATTTTTATCTCGTGATGCCAAGAGAGGCGGGTTGCATAATGGCAACAAAAAAAGAATGCTTTCTTTAAAAGAAAAGATGTAAATTGCCAACAACGAAATTGGACAACAAAAACTTATCGGTTCGCGCTTTGGCAAAAAGGTTTTTTTTTCAGCCACAACATGAAATATTTTATCTATGCAAAGTTTTTTAGATTTAATATTGTAAAAACACAAGCTGCAGAGATTTCAAGAAATAAAGAAGATGTTCGTGGAAAATGACAAGATCCAATATTAATGAGAATTAATATGAAGTTAAAAAAAAAGTTTTTTTATTGCTTTCCCTTAACCGGGCAGTTCTCATAACGGGACAAAAATTGGGGGACCATGAGTGTCCGCCTATTAGAGCTTTCACTGTATTACTAAAATTTATATAAAACTATTTTAGAGTAAATAAAGAAAATTAATCGGATAAATTTCGAAATCTTTAGTTAATTTAAAGCACCTCTTTTTATAAGTGAACATTCCTGATCAGAAACAAGTGTTGAAAAGAAGAAACCCAAAGACTTGTTTATCATTTGTATTAGACCAGTACAAATCTTGTTCAGAAAAATTCAAAAAAATCGAATTTTGTAAAGCAACGTTCTGCCTATTTAAATTTCCAATAACTATCAAATGTGATTTATTAAAAACTTATAAAAAAAATATATTTGCAAAGATGTTGTAAGATACAAAATATTTAAATATTTAAAAAAAATTGAAATGCCTTTTATGCAATATTAATATTTTATCTAGAAAATTGAGAACAAGAATATTGATAAGATTTGGTGGACCCACTACCAAAAAGTCCGAAATAAAACAAATGTTCTTTGAGATTTACCTTTAACGGTTTTGAGAACAGTTATTTCGCGAGATAAATATTCACATATTAATGGTGCATAGTTAGAAACTAAAACTTGATTTTTAAGATGGATATGCGGACCTCTCGCATAAACTTAGAAATACTAGGATACTAGGCTTTAATGTATCAAAATATGAGGAGTCGTTTTCGAGAAAAATAAGATTCTTAATACAGTTGTTTGTTTTTTACTTGCGATATTTTAACTAAGGATTCGATGAGCAATTGGAGCAACGAAAGAACCGAAGCTTTTGGAACTTCCATAAACGGTGTTTTTCTTACATACATAAATATTTTTTTTTTTTTTTTTTTTTTTGAATTTCATCATTAAAAATAATGAACGTCTTTCATTGATAAGATATGTTTATTAATTTGTTAGCTAGTCTATTGAAGGTCCAACAGAAACACATGTTTGGACTTTAAAACATTGTTACAATATTTTTTTTTCAATCGCACTTTCCTGTCGATTGAGGCACAACAGCTCACGGAAAAGCAGACCATAGACTTAGCTCAACCGTTCCTGAGTAATTGTTGTTGACACGAGTAAAGGATATCTACAATTTTTGACCGAGTCGAGTCGTCCAAGCGGTTAAAATGAAAACCACATGATAAGAGACGTTAATGAATAATTTGTCATATGCTCGGCGGATGATGTAGTACACGGACCTATGGCTTAAAGTCTAATGCATTAACCATAACTCAAAGATATACTAGTATTTCATTAAGGCTAACACTTTTTTTTACATTTTTTTTTTAAATATTAAGTAAGGCTCTAAGGTTAGCTCCTATGTTGTACCCGTTTTGGCCTAATTTTGGAGTTTGTGTGGCGTACAATTAAAGGTTAGCTTAAGCGTAAAAGGCAAGCCTCGGCCTGGTCATCTCCGAAGTGTGAGCACAAAATATGCAATTCGTAGCAGCTCGAATTCGCCAAAATCCCTTGCGGAAGCAAAAAATCATGTCGCTAGAAATGGATATTTCAAAAAGATGTAGGTACGTACGAGTATGTAAGAGAGTTCTCCTAAATACAGTGTTGCAGATCATCATGGATTTAGTTGCTTTCACCACGTTTACCTATTCACTAACTTTCAACATTTAAAGTTGCATTTGGTTTAAAAAGCACTAATCTCATTTTATTGAAGAAAATGCATAAAAAAACTGCATTTAGAAAAACTCCAATGTCTTAGTCTTGATTACCCTTTGCGATTATACAACTTTCACAGTCAATATGCGCAGTGGTTTACTAAACAGTATTATTACTAAATTCGTCACTATTATTTATTTCTAGGTGTTTACTCAGATGCAACAAAATTCCCGTACTCAGGTGGATACGTTTGGATCAGTGAATGCTGCCCGACGCGATTTGTATCTGTTTTCCATGGTTCCCTATTTGAAGGGGCACCAAATCCTCCATCATGTATTCTTAAACTTATTTACCACTGGTCATGTCAGACAAACATTCAAAATGTTGTCCAGTGGGTCAAAGTAGATAATGTCTACATAAAAGGCGTATACACATGGCTACGTGCAGCGTGCACCTTAGCCATTCATCAGAAGTGTAAACTCATGGGAGGAAACGAAAAATATGTTGAGGTAAAAAAAAAAACTGATTAAATTCTCAAAATACTTTTACTTAATTTAATTATTTGACAGGTCGGAGTGATTTCTCTTGGAACAACCAGTCAAGATGGCCAGCAACGCCAAGTCAAAGTTGAGGTTCTCGGTGTGTTGGACTATGCAGAGAAAACAATTCGGCTGCGCGCGGTTGAACCAGTCTCTGATGCCGATCGAAACTACAAGAAGCGTTTCCAAACTATTTTGGAGCCTTTATCACGATGGGTTAGCAAAGAGAGTATCATAGCTATTGATCTCACAGTTGACAAGATGACTCTCTACCAAATGGGATTCAAGAATATAGTCCAAGCTGCTGCAAATGATTCTACCGCAAAACACACTAACTCATCTGTAATGGACTATCTCCGTCGCATAGTACCAAGAATGTTCCAAAACACTCTCAGTCTCCTGTCACGTCAAATGATTCAACAGTTCCTCGATGAACTCGTTTGGAGAGAACAATTCGGAACATATGCCCTTCAAGCATTCAACAATATAACATCCCATTTGGCTGAACAAACTCGAATGAACACAGGCGACACTTTGACTCAGAGATTATATCAGGTGGGTTATAAAGTTTATTACCGTTCCAATAGATTGTTTAATTGAATTCTATTTTAAAGGTCGCTACGAACCCCTTCAAAGATTGGAGTGTCGTTAATGCATCCACAGACAGTACACCATCGACGTCTACTACACCAAAACGCTTAAAAAAACGTTAGTAGTTATGTATATATTTTTTTATTCATTTTTCTTTTATTTTATTTTCTAATTTATTGTCTGAAAATACCACTCCAATTAATGTAACTGGTTGGCGTTATGTATTTAAGATCAAGTCAATGAATTTCTTCTAAATGAAGTATCAGTTTCTAAGTTTGTTTTGTTTTTCTTTGTTCGCTTTTTCGCTGAAATAAAATCAATTTATTGTTACAACAAACAAAAGCGTACATTATTTGGATTTACAATTCTTTTGTTTTTGTCCACATTGAAGAATTTTTTACTATGCGCTAAGAAGCTTTGCTTTTGCTTTTGTTGGAACATGGAATTTGATTTTTCTAGATAACAGGTGAAGAAGTAAAAACAGACGTTCGATAGAAATTTCTCTTTGGATGTTTTTTCGTTGATTTTATTTCTCAAAAATTTATATAACTTGAATTTTTAGCAATCAACGAAGCGGACTATGGCCCCACTTCGTCTGTTCTTAAAATAAAAACTGAAAAGAAGGACACACCCAAACGAAAGCTCGAAGAACCTGCAGCCGTTAAAGTTGAAAAAAAATCCAAGACGAGCAGTAATGTTGCACCAACACCAACTTCGACCAAAAAAACTGTAGACATCAAACCGAAAATACAAACACCAGAAATGAAAGGTCTCGAAGAATTGTATTACGGTGTACAGGAGGGCACAGCTAGAAACTATGAAGCATTTACATCCAAACAATCACTAGATTGCCCAATTTGTAGTGATTCCTTTGATTCGAATGAAAAATTGCAAACCCATTTGGTTGCGCACATATCAATCGATGGCAAGGATCATCAATTTCAATGTTTGTTTTGCTTGGAGAAACATCCAAGTGAGATAGTCTTGTCGAAGCATAATCAGATTATGCATCCAATGGAATCGAAGGCAGGCATTCAGTTTTGTTGTTTGATCTGTCAGCAGAGACATTCTAGTTTGCACTTCTTGACCGTTCACATGCAGAAAACTCACAATGTGCTAGAGTTGCCTTACGTATGCGAGGCTTGTGAGTATAGATCTTCTTCGCACAGGGATTTGGTGAGACATTTCTATGATGATCACAAACAGCAAAACTTTTTACAATGTCCATTGTGTTTGGGTGTAAGTTTTATTAATACCTTTTTTTTTAATTTGTTACCTTGATGTATTTTTTTTGTCAATAAAGATTTTCAGAATAGCTGTCAAAGGTGAACTGAAGCCGAAGAATGTTGAAGCATTCTACATGCATCTTAGAGCCCATTTGCCAAAAGACGAACTGAAAAAGTGTCCCAAATGTGCACTAAGTTTCCACGAAAAAGGTTTGTTTTTATTTTCCAGATTATGTAATTCGCCCCTCATCTCACGAACGAATGGATTATTTATTTCAAAAATAATGCACTTTTAACAGTCTGTTCATAAGATGATGGTCGATGCTCGGAGTGCGTATATATGTTCCAGGTCGATGTTTTTTCAATAACTTTTAAATGAAATAGTACAATTTTGTAGTTTATATTTTTATTGATTGATATTATGTTCTTTAACATTTCGTATTGAGCATGATGTTCGTTAAGTGCCTCTAATAGTGGCACAAATGCGAGCTCTTTTAATAATTTCAACATGTTGCTGCGTTAAATGCTCTACGACAGTCAACTGACAAATTTCATTCACACAAAAATGTCAACCAAATAAAATCGACCTGGAACATAAAAAGCACCCTGTGCATACATATAATATATAAATGATTTGTAAAAATATTTCTTTTATTTTTTTTTAGGATTCTTGAAAAGACATTTGGCATATCATCATCAGAGTAACTATAAAGTCGCAAATCAAATTCGGCCACTATTATCCAATTCTGTTCTAATTGAAATTCCCAAGGTGAGTTTCCGATTTAAAAATAACTTTGGGGGAAATAAAAGGATAATTCCTTTAATAGAGCAGTGCTTCCTAAGATTTTTTCTTTAATCATCAGCGATGTGATAGCGACACCGTTGAAGTAATTAGCCAATAATTCTTAATGAAGTCCTTGACTTAAAAATAAAATATTTGTCCTACTTTACATATGGTTATCTTGAACTCTTCGCATTAATGACAATGAAAATTGCAATATCGCTTTCTGAAATTTGTAGGATTGATGCTTTTGCTGAGCAAAATTTTCCTTTCCTCAAAAATATAATTCCTATCGTGATTGAAACTAAATTAAATATAAGTCTTCTACGCATACCAATGCAATACTCTGTTCCCGAAGAGAATCTGAAATCCGACGTTGCACTGCTACTTTCTAAAACAGCCGGCGAACACTTATTTTCCTGGGCTCTTATGGTGGTAAATTCCTAAAAGCCATGTAATGGACTATAAAGCAATTCTTTGTTATCTATTCCCCTGTTTCTTTCAACCGTGCCTTGTATCCAGGCTGTATTTTGAAAAAAAAAAAAAAAAAAATTATAAGCATAAAAAGTTAAAATGTGTTATTATTTGGAAAATCGTAAGAAAATAGTCTCTAAACTTGGAGTGTAATTATAAACCTGAGTCTAATAAGATCAATGAGAAACATTTATTATTTGAATGTAAACAATTTGTTGCTTTCGATTTTAATAACTTTTTCCAAAAAATATTTAAACATCGAAACAAAATATTAAAATTTCAAAAAGTGTTTACCAAGAATTTTGACTCTATCTTGGTCTTTGGCTTTTCAAAACTATAACGAAGCCATGTTTTCTAAAATAATCTATAAAATATTATATTTATGCCATAATTTATTTCCGCAGTAATTAAAATTCGAATTCTTAAAATTAAAATTCTAATCTTTTCTTCCCTAGACTCGTGGTCATTATAACAAAGAACCAACTCCTTATATTGTCCAAACAAGATTCAAGGAATTGTACATCTATTTGAAGGCAGGAAGCATCTGCGCTGAATGTGACACTGAGGTCCTCAATGAAGACCATTTCATGTAAGCATAGTATTTAAGCAAATTAAGTAGTTTCAAAGTACAAAACCATTCATAATTGAATTATTTGTAGTGGCCAACTGAAATGCACAAAATGCGCATATAAAACTTGCTGTGAACGTGCAATGTTTCAACACTCGACCGTCTGCCAAAACTCTAGCAGCAATAATCTTCCTGGAGCAATGGAATTACCCTCAGAAGAGGAAATGCACTGCGTATGTGGATTCTCTACAGCAATTGGCAATAAAATGGCACGTCATTTAGCACTGTGTTGCCATAAGTCGGCATATTTGAGCGTTGAAAATGCTTTAGAAAACACGGTTAAGCGTCATATGCTTGACATGTTAGGATTGGTACGTCGCGATGGGGAAAAAATGACCGACACCGATGCGGCAACAGATTCAGAGGTGGCAACTGGTGCAGAAGAGGTGGCAGCAGGTGGAAAAGAAGATGCTGCAGCTTCGGAACCATCTGAAGATACATCACCGGCTGATGAATCACAAGAGAATATTGATGAACCTTTGGAAGAAGAACATTTGCTCGAAACGGATCAAGATAAGGACGATTGAAGAGATTTGTTTTTTTCTTTTTTTTTTTAAATATATACACATGATTGTATTATACATAAATATAAATAAAAACATACAGTTATTAAAGTAAAAACGATTAATGTAATACTCGACTGTTTTTCACTGCGGCAGTTTTCTGCCGATTTTAGATTGATGCAATGCAGAAAGCACCAATGCTGTGTCTAATTCTTTGTGGGAACCTTTTTCACTATCGAGACAGATCTCAGAGGCACGTGCATGAAATCTGGCAAGAACACGAGGTCGATAATCTAAAAAAATATATGTAATAATAGTAACTTGTAAAAGTGGAAGTTTTCAAAAACTTACCAACACTTCCAGCTAGTGGATTCCCCGTCAGCCTTAGTGCCTCGAGCAATGGCAGACAAGCAACATTATCCACCTCGTCCAAATCACTTACATGATTGCAACTCAAATCCAAATTAACCAAAGAATAAAGCTTCCTCAGACCTGAAAGCTGCTTCAGTTTATTCTGAGCTAAGTTCAGAGTAACCAAGTTGCCAAGTTCCAAATGCCAATCGATGCATTCGTTAATTAAATTGACAGCCAAGCTAAGTGTTTGCAAACGAGGCAATTCATTGAGATTCTGAATACGGCTAAGACGATTCTGATCTAGATTCAAGGTGCAGAGATTGGGCACAGTTTTAATACTCGTATCGATAGTTGTGAGGAGATTTCCTGAGAAGTTTAACTCTTTGACGCTGGCCCAGGTGTCCTTAGGAGATTTATTTGTATTTGGTGTGTCGTCGAGATCGATTTTATGAAGATTATCACACATTAAAACCTGATTGATTCGAGTTATAGTCGTATTGTGAACTGAAATGTATTCTAGACTCGGTTTGAGGAAAGCTTAAAATGGAAATTGATTTTAGTAAAATATTTAAAAATGATTCAGAAAATTAAAATTTTACCAATATCAACGATATTCTCTGCGGAAAGGCTATAAAATTGTATCGTTTTTAAATTACGAAAGGCATTTAGATTGAAAAATAGATTTTTCGGTATGATATTGCTTCGACCAATTGGCACGTCAATGGAATTATAATCACAGCCAAAAACACCAGTGTCCTAAAATAAATTTAAAAAAATGTGTATGAACATGCACTGTACATTACGCACAAAAGAAAACAAACTTCCACGAAGAATGTCCGTATTGCAAAAGACTAAGCCGATTAACTGATTGTCGTTTTGACGATTGTAGGACTGGAGGGGCTACAGAGGAATTCGGGGTTTAATAACATACAGGGGTGGAATCGCGTAAGGTGATAGTTGATTATCAATTGTTGATTGTCGTTTTGACCATCGCTCTCTCTATAATTCTTAATTGATATGATAGAGACAGCTATAGTCAAAAGTCAACTATCACCTTACGCCATTCTACCCCAGGTGGAGAATCCACTTCTTTACCATACTTACAAAAAGTTGCACTTTAAAAATACCAACATATGTATGGTCAAATTCCTAAACGCAAGATTCAAACTTTATTTTTAAAAGAAAAGATAGAATTGATTTAGTTTCAAGAAAAATCTAAAAAAAGTTATTCGTGAAATAGCAACAGTTTTTCAAGTAAGAAAAACTCAGGTTGTTGATTTGTTAAAGAAGAAGCGAGTGGCAATCAATTTCAATTGCAACTAACCATAAAAGTCATTTTGTTTCATCTAGCGGGCGATACAATTGTTTTTGAATGGTTCTATCTAGCCCGAAGCAAAGGATTTGTCATTTCTATAACAGCAATTGGATGTTGAAATTGGGGACGTGAAAACCTTTCTCAAAAATCTTCCGACAATAACAGATGGTAACAATCCCGACTGTATTTACAATGCAGATGAGACAGGTCTCTTTTTCCAAGCGTTACATACAAAGACAATGGCTTTAAAAGGTGAAAAGTGTATAGTCCCAATAAGGCAGGAGACAAAGAAAAACAGTTGGTGATTGGAAAATCTTGTTGCCCAAGAGCATTTCGTAACCTCAAAAATAATCTACTGCCTGTAGACTGGAAGCACAACAAAAAAGCATGTATGACCCAAGAAATAATGACAGAATGACTTCTCTCATCCGATAAGAAAATGAAGCTCAAAAAAAAAATGTTTGCTCTTTCTTGAAAACGCTGCTTCTTAACCTAAAGGCTTGAAACTGGAAAATATAAAGGGTGTAATAAAATCTTCATATACCAATGAACCAGAAATTCTTTTAAAAAATTATTCCAAATGCGTAGAATGTTTCGAGAAATATGTGGAAGAAATTTGCAATTAGATATACCCTTAACGATTTAGGACACAAAATCTTAATCAGATATACGAAAAAATGTATGTGTGCATTACCCTAGGTACGAAAAATGTACTCCTCGTCTTCAAAGCTTTTTTGTATATAGTGGAAAATATTGAGCCGGATAAAGCATTCCACATTCTGTAGTGCGACTAAAAAAAGAATCTTTGTACTTGACAGTATGTCCGATATTGGGCTCAAGTGTAAACTGATGAGCATTCCTAGAAGTACGGTTAAATTGTTTGAGGGGAGGAATGCAACTGGATAATTTTGTAAAGGCGAAGGTTGGTAAACGGTTATGGATGTTTGTTTAAACTTTAACAATATATATATCGTCTTCTTTGTTTGTTTTTGCCTCTGTTTACATAAAATAAAATTTAAAACTTACCTTTATTGGAGTACCCTTAAGTATTTCCAATTGACTACAAAAATCAAGAACATGTGAAAAATCAAATTTATTTGTTTCGTCATTATCAGGGCATGGCAAACACAAACGTTCACTGATTGCAAAGAGCTACAAAATAAATAAAAAAATATATTTAGTTACTTAATGACTTGCAAACATCTCAACTTTATCTAACCTCAAGAGCTGAAAAACTATATTCCTTCGTCACACTTAATAGAGTATCGCCAGACTCGTTAAAATGTTTAGCCAAGTCTTGCAACAAATAGATGATATCATACTTGTTGAAGTCAAGAAATTCGGCTAGAACCCGCGGCATCGTAATGCGAAAAAAAGCTAAAAGATCTTGCAGGTATTTCTCTAGTTCTTGGCGTCGTTTCTCTACGAAGTCGGGGTTCTTGTTGCCTACAAGCTATGTAAAGAAGAAATTTATGTTTTCATTTCAATGGAATTTTATCGAGTAAACCTTCTTGGGCGGTATAAGCTTCTTTGAAATGGAATTCTCTTCAACAAGTTTATCATTTAATTGGTCAAAATCCTTATAGCGGCGTTCCAGGGTCCATTCGACATCGTGAATCTTTACATGGATGTTATAGAAGACAATGTTATTGGATTCATTAAACTTTGGAATGTAGATTTCGGTTTCTTGATTGTATTTAAAGTAACAAGACATTTTTATTTAATTTTTTTTTATTGTTATCTCATTTGATTAATTTAATTTTATATGCATTTTCTATTCCAGATAGCTAGTATGGTTTTTGTAGGCGGATTTTTTTATAATAATTTTAACTTCCAAGTGACGAACACGAACATTAATATTGGAAGGGCTCTTGTAACTTGTAACGTTTATATTTAATTGTGATGCACAGTCAGTGTATTACTGTGTGATATCTGAGACGTTTTCCATTACTAATTAGATACAAAAAAAACGTAATTGCACAAATTTAATTCTAGGGTTTTTCTTGTTATAAAAATTTCCATTCAAAACGTTGTTTATCGCGCAGACAGAACACGTCAAATAAATGACACGATTGGTTTTTGCTTGTCATTTCTAAAATAGGGCAGTTCATTTAATTGTAACATCGAAAATATGAGTATTTTTGTGATTTTGTTTATTTTTTTATCATTTTGATCGAAATTTTAAATTTGATGTGAAAATCATATAGCCCTATGTAGCCCGGACAAAATAAACTCTTAAATTTTTGGCAAGGCAAAAAAAAGCGAATGGCCGTGTTTTTTTTTGGAAAAGTTTACCGTAGTACAGTAGAATTGTATATGAATAACAAATACAACATCCGCAGTATGACCACTGCCGATACTCGAATAAACGTCTATCCGCAGCAGGATTTAACTTCTCCTTTTATCGGCAGTGATCCTACTGCGGATGTTGTATTTGTTATTCATATAAAATCCTACTGTACTACGGATAACTTTTCCAAAAAACACGGCTAATATAGTTGCTAAGCAAATTCATACAAATTATCGAAAAACATGCAGGCAACATATCAGGATCACGTTTTATATAATCTAAATAATTTCGTCGAGAGGTACGGAGCTTCAGCTAAGAGCAAAAGTTTTTTTTTATTATAACTGTGCTATGCTTATCGGTCAATATTACATACGAATTAATTGTAAGCCAAATTATCCTCGAACTAAATTTTGATAGATTCTGTAATGCCTATCATCCACTACATGCACATCGCACTAATTTCACGTTCAACACATTTAACTCTAGAGTACGGTGCTCTCAATTCCATGCAACCTGATGCTTGTTGTTCCTAAGCGAGTTGCTCAATAAGTGTGCGGATTCACGCGTTATTGTAAGTATATAAAAATAAAAAGTCCTAAATACGAATATGCTATTAATAAAACCTATGCAACGTTGAACAGAGGCATTATAAGCTAAACGCGTTAATAGGTTAGAGGAATAGGACATTTCAGTATTGAAACGTATCATTTTCACTTTCACTTAACATTCTTGCGTGTCGGAATTATTTTCTTTTTCTTAAATGAATTTTTATCCTCGCGGTGTAGTATAGTCTGAGTAGTGTTTGCAGATTATGAAAAAAACAAATATTAAATTGATTACCAATATTGTGCGTTATCTGACGAATCACAATTGATTGCTCGAATTCTCTTAGCTTTTTGGTAGATCTGTACTGTTGCTTATTAAATTCGACCGGCAGACAAAAGCAGCTTTTCTTTGACGGCTGAAAATGTAATTGATTCTCACTTTTTGATACTTTGTTTGGCACAAGCTTATTATTAGATAGATTTGTGGATAATAAAACGCACCTATTACTGCTAGGGGGAAGTAAAATCTTTTATAAATTATAATTTGTATAGTGGACAAATAAGTCTTTCCATTTGGCGAATTTTAATAAGACTGTTAGCCAAGGTGCGCATATTAAATTTTGAGTTGCACAACTGTTTGGTTGCTTTTCGAAAACAGATGAACTATTTGGTTGAATGTCCGTGCAGGTGCATAATAATTATATGTTACACAAAATATCGAACTCATTTTAGGCAATCGTTTAGTTTGTGTCAAAACACAAATTCCATGCAACCTGCAAATTGAATGTGCGCTCCTAGTCTTAGTGTATACACGTTGTCACGTTGCCCATTTGATATCATTGAACATCGCGTTGAAAAACAATTTCACGATAATGTGGCTGCTCGTTATTTTTTCAACCCATTGCTTATGACAAAAAGTACGATTTTTTTTTAACAATGCGATATGAAACGATAGTTTGACAATTTTATTTCTTATTCCTTAAATTATTACATGATTCATTCGTTTTCCACCCTGTATTTTGGTTAATATCATAAATCGTCGAGAAAAGAGTACACAACACAATGAGTTGTTGAAGAAGTTATAAGCTCCAGTTTTCACTACCTCAACGTTTTCTGCGATAAAGTTTATTATTTTTGCAAACAAAACAACCCACAAGCTAAAAACAAACAAAAGCAATTGGTAATTCCTGATTTAGGTCAACTATATATTCTACTAAATATATAGTATACTTCTCTTTTTTTTTTAATGAAAAACATTACTAGGAACGACTAACTCCTATTCCATGATTTAGTAAAATCGTGGAATCAGCTTTCAACACAAATTTAAAAATTAAGTATTGTTCACTCAATCAGAGCCTCGAAAACGTCAGAAGTTATGAATATTTGATATGTCTGAAAGTACCCAATTAGAATAAAATATTCCTATTAATGTGGTGAATTCTTTAAAGAGGTTTCCTAGTCTAGATTGTCCAAGAATACCGAAAACGTCATTCAATCACAGCAAATATTCAATGGTCATTTGAAATTTCCGAAGGAAACCAAAAGAGAAACAAAGATTAAAAACAGCCTAAGCACCCTGTCCCATCTTCATTCTGTGTGAGGCCTAAAACTGCAGATCGAATAAAATTGGCATCACCGAAAGTGCATTTTTTCTTTTTTTTTGTTTCTTGTCTTCTTCTTCCAAAAGTCTTGCTTCTTGCAGTTTCTTATTGAGTTTTCTTCAATCTTCATTCATCTATCGTTTTCGTTGTCGCTCGTCTCGTTACTCGTAACTCGTAGTGAGTGAATCCGAACAAAAAATCACACTGGTATTCTTCTTTTCGCATTTTTTAAGTTAAAATTGTTAAATAACGCCTCGACCCTCGAATAAGAAGTCGAAAAATAAAATACAATAAATACTCATTCTCTATGTTGATGTTTGATTGCGCAAATATAAAAAGTAAAAACCCAAATCCGGATAGCATTGCAATTAATATTGCGTGTGACCCTTTTTATATTTTGTCTCTAGTTGGATTTCTTTGACTGCAGTGTGTGAAGTGAACGAAAACGAGTAACAAAAAAAAAAAAAGAAAACGGGATTGTAGAAAAATTCAACTGCATAGGTACCTACAGTAAAAGTAAAAAAAAAAATGAATAATTTAAATTTTCTACACATATTCGCAACAATAATAATATTATTGAGTTCGTTACTTTCCGAAGCTGGTCGCCCTCCAGCTGTAAAGAAAATAAACAAATGTTGTCGCATCGGAGAGTATCTAGATCGAACGAAACTGTGCGTCGCTGGCAGCTCAAACACTTGGGTTCCGTTCGTGTTTTTGATTAATCGCAACGAATACTACACTCCCAAGGGTGAAAGCCCCAAGTTCATCACCTTCGAAGAGAACACCCGCCCCAAAGACTGTCCAGATCACCAAATGAAAATGTTACTGGGAGGAGGGAATAATATAATTTTGTTTTCCAATGGTTCGTTGTTCATTAGAGAGAAAGCCATTTTCGTTGGAATGGACGATTACTGTGTGGACAGAGAAGCAGCTCTGGTTTGCTTCCGCCACATTGAAGCTGTCGACTCACTGACTGTCCCACAAAAGAAGCTAACCAAAGTACGAAAATGCTGCGGGCCGAATGCTGTGTACGACAGCAAACAGAAAACTTGCAACTATCAGCAGAAAGTGATTCCGACGACTAGCCAAGGAGATATCTTCAATTCCAAAGACGTAGACGTAGTCTTCGGATTTCCTGATTGTAACAGTACAAATTTTGCAATTGTCAGCAGTTTCAACTCGGAACTTTTTGATGTAGAGAGCGGAAAGTTGACTCTGGAGGCAGATAAACAAATAACATCGGATCAGTTTTGTCTGGAATACACTGTGGATGTCAGAGATAACGACGAAAAGACACCACCCATTATTGACATCTTCACTTGTGCTCATCACATTTCTTCCGAACACGCCATGCTGCGAAATCCCAACGACGAAATCCACTTCGCTGTTCTCTCAACTGGTTTGTTTATTTCTGTGCTCTTTCTAGCTGCCGCTCTGGGTGCTGGATTCCTAATGCCGTCCGTCCATTATGTCCTGCATTGGCAGTGTCAGATTTATTATATCTTTTGCCTTTTGGTCGGCGATTTACTGCTGGCCATAATTCAAATGTCTAGAGATGCCCTGAGTGAAAGTGCCTGCACGATTTTGGCCGTTTGTACACATTTCTTCTTTTTGGCTGCGTTCTTCTGGCTTAATACGATGTGCTTTAATATTTGGTGGACATTCAGAGACTTCCGTCCGTCGTCACTGGAAAAGAATCAAGAACTCTTTCGTTTGCGACTGTTTCGTGTCTATGCCTGGGGATTGTCCTTCATAATTGCCGGAACTGCGGCGATTCTGGAACGTACATCGGAGCAGAATGATTTCTGGAAGCCTGGTTTCGGAGGACATTGTTGGTTCAAGGGTGATCTGGAGATTTTTGCGTACTTTTTTGGACCAATCGGAATCTTGCTTTGTGTGAATTTAATGTTGTTTGCATCCACAGCTCGCCAGCTAACCTGTGGTCTATGGAAACGTGATGATGTTAAATCGAGCAGCGAAAGAACTGCCTTGGGCAAAGTTTGTCTTAAACTAGTCGTCGTTATGGGAGTGACATGGATGGCTGATATAATTTCTTGGATCATTGGAGGCCCCAAATATCTATGGTATTTCACTGACCTCATCAATGCATTGCAAGGAGTTTTTATTTTCATTGTCGTCGGATGTCAGCCACAAGTTTGGGCTGCCGTCAAGCGGATTTGGACTTCAAAGACTCGCCAGGAAGCAACCAATACTACAAATGCTGTACAACACTCAAGTTCATCGAATGGTCTGCCATCGATTGGGGATACAACAACTAATAACACTGTGGCCTCGGATAATGCCACTAAGATTCCAATGGAAACTGTATGTTAGGAAGATATATAAGCAAGTATTTTTACTTTTTTTTTTTGTTTTGTTTTCAAATAACCGCTGCCAAGAGTATTGAAATTATTTAATAACAATCCTTATATAAGACTTAGTATACAAATAAGTATAGGCTTTAGATAAAAATGACTTAAGTGTTCTTAAAACAGAGTAAGAAGTTACTAGTGATGGATTTGGACAGATATTTTTGATGAGAAAAACTTTTTGAATATGACAAAATCCGATGAATATTCGGATAGTTTAAAAATCCTTTTTGAAATCCAAAGCGACGCATCAGAATTGAATCAAGTTCATTACTTAATATAAACAAATACCTACACTTGATACATTGCGCTTAACATAATGGAAATAAGTGACAGTGCCAGTGGTGGAATAGTAAATTAATATGTATTTTAATAGCAGACGCAATTCTCCATCCTTGAACTCTTCTATATTGTCAGTGTCTCCCTTTAAAATCAGAAAAGTAGTAGCAACCCTATATTCGTTCCTTATGTTTACACAAGTTAGCGCCTTTCAATTGATTATTATGATGCGCGTTTATTTTAAATGGTTAAATGCTCATTTAACATGATCTATTGTTTGCTTGCTTAAAAGAAAATAATAATTCCTCTCTCTCATTGTTGTTGTTGTTGAGATTGGCTTGGGGACAAATTATAGGTCGCGCTATTTTTTAAAGTTAACGAACAAAAAATCAACAAATTGGTTAATTTAATTTAAAATTTGATTGCATTATAGTTTATAAACGGATGATTTATGAGGGGGATTGGCTCAAAAAAAAATATCAATAGAGGTGTTTTGTTGTTGTTGTTGTTGTTGTTGTTGTTGTTGTTGCTTCGTTAAAGACGGGACAATGGTCGGATGAATCGAATAATTAGAGTCCGGTTTGTAGGTGCGAGTGAGAATGTCAGAAAAAAATATATAGGTACTTTGAGCAATAATCAATGCGTAAGCCTAGTAAAAATAAATACATTTGATATGCATCCTTTTCAGAAATTATTCGAATTTTTCAATTGAATTAAACAAACGTTAAGACAGTAATTTTATATATAAAAAAATTCCCAGATTGAGAAGTAATATCTGTAATAAATTGTACTCAAACTTGTTTCTATGGACAAAATTCCTAAATACAAGATTTGGAATTTCTTCCATGATTTAGTAATATTGTGAAATTTAGGTGGAATTAGCTTTTTTTAATTAATTTGAATACGAAAATGCAGGTGGATTGCGCAACATAATTGTAATATCTGCAAAAATGCCACCGCATTCGCACAAAAAAATTGCATCGATAGCATTTTGGGACACTCCATTAGATGGAATTTTTATATTTGCATTTCGATTTTTTTTTTTATAATGGGCGCACACTCAAGGGTTTTTACTTGCGACTTATAGGTACTATAAGGCAAGTTATGCATTCGGAAAAAAAATCGAACTCGAGATTTTGATCAAAGTTGACATTACGATGATAGCGAAGACTAAAAAAGTGGGTCTCGCAATTCTGTCTGTCCGTTCGATTGCAGCTAAACGGCTCGGCCGATTTTCTTCAAACTTGGTAGATATGGGTTTTAATTTTTTCCCCCCGGATGTTTTTTGATTTGATTTTTTAAGACCAAAAATAACGGTACCTGCCATACGAATTTTTTTCGAAATTTTATAAACATTTTTTTTCTCAAAACCTGTTCGACAGATTTTAAAAATAAAAACACAAAAAAATTTCATTTAATTAAAGCTAGGTATTTGTTGAAAAAAATTTTCAGAAAAATGGTTATTGAGGGTACCCCCCACGGAACCATTTTTTTGTTTTTCTCAAAAACGGTACAGCCGATTTTGATCTTTTTTTTTTTGCTAAGGCTCCCCAAAAACCTGAATAGAATTGTGTACTCAAATTTTCAAAAAAAATGTTTTTGGATTTCAAGTTTTTTTTCAAAACTCTATATTTCGGAAACCCCTTGCTAAATTTTTTTTTAAACTCGATAAATAAAAGTTTCTCAATATAATCTACAAGATGTGAGAAAAAAATTTCATTTTACCTAAAAATAAAGGTACCTACCATACAAATGCTAAAAAATTAAAAAAAAAATGCTTTTCAAAAATCGTATTTTTCTCGAAAATCTATTTTTTCTTTTTTTTTGACAATTCGATATCTCAGAAACGGCTCAATATTTTTTTTTGTAAATTTTATTTTTATTCGAACAATAATAAAAACTTAAAATTGGCGTACCAAAATTTTTTTCTTAAAAAGCTTTTAAAAAGTTTGTACATAAAAGTTTTTTTTTAAGAAACCACTACAACGATTTATAATTTTTCTTCTTGCATAAATTCATATTTGGATAGCATTATGTTTTTGTCTCTTACTACTAAAAGAATTTGAAAAATAATTTGATCCTTATGAGCAGTTTTCTCTAATAACATTCGATTTTAAAATTCTTAGTCTGTTACATAAGAGCAAGAGTCGTGCATTTTATTTTGTATAACCTTAATATGCCAGAGACACAGTGTGAGCATTAATGTTTTACCTTGGCATAATTTTCACAGGATATGCCTTAAGGAAATTGGCCTACAGTGTTGGCCAAACTAAAACACAAAATGATTTCACTTTAGAAAAAAGTAAGAGAAATTAAGAAAACCAAAAATAATTTCATAACTATTTTTTCTAATCAGAGTATATTAGTCTTCAATTAACAGTTATTAATGCTATTATAACTCTAACAATGAAAAACCACCCATAGCGAAAAAATCATCTAATTAATCAAAAAAAGACCCCCTTATGTATATTGTCAACCAATTATAAAAAAAATTAACTAGACTTTGAGATCTCAAACAGGACGATCCCGCGAAGATCGGTTGGTAGTGGCTTTCGATCTTATCGAGCAATACAAAAATCAATTAACTCTCGGAAAAACCGAGACTGGAGCTTGCAGGGCAAAACAGAAATGTGGCAAAATGGAAAACGGTCCTCTTTTCAGATGAATCCAAGTTCAATTTAAAGGGATCTGAGGGAGGCCAAAAGGCGAACGTTATACAAAGGCCACAGTTAAGCATGGTCGAAGGAATATTATTGTCTGGAGACGTTTTTCCAGCCGAGGAGTTGTGCCAATACATAAGATTGACGGTATAATGAATCCTTTCATGTACAGGTAGATCATGCTTCTTCATGCTGAGGAAAATATGCGATTACGATTGATCTTTCAACATGACAACGATCCTAAACTTACAGCTAATGTTGTGAAGTATTCTATAAACGAAAATCGTATTGATGTTATGAAGTGGCCCGCGTAATCCCCTAATCTCAACTCCATAGAGAATCTGGAGAATCTGTACCGCAAGTACAAATCATTTTGGTGGAGTTGGGAATAGTTTGAATCGGTGTCGTTTTAAACATTCGTGCAATTTAACTTTTTTTTAATTTTTAAAAACAGCGATGATTTACTTTGATGTTTAAAATTGCAACTGCACGTTATTATGCTTAAAAAAATATCTACATATTAACAATAACGTATTGTCTAACGATGATGACAAATTTTGAAATATCAAATTTGATATTAGAATTTGCTTCTTGGTTTGGCTTTATTTACATTATTTTCAGGCACATGGTTTTGCGGTATAGGATCAATTTGTAATTTTTACTTAAAAATATAGAGCATTAAAAAAGAAACATAATAATCCAATATTTATAGCGCCTAGGCTTCTTCGTAACTGTAAAATGAGGCGTTGCATTTATTTTTAATATACATACTACAATATTTTACATACTGCGATGAACAGCCTCCATGTGCGTCGAAATTTGCTTTTAGATTTGTGATCATCGGGACTTACAGATTTTCAATTTGGTTAATATATATGTGGTGTTTCGTCGAACTCTGATAACTAAATAAAAAAATTTGCATCCTTACGTTGACTTTATTTTGAGCTAGAACCTAAACAGGTAAACTGATTTTCTTAAAATTTGGATTATAATTTTTCAAAGAATGTTTTCATAAATATTCCAAATTTGAAAAGTATCAATAAACCCGTTTAAGCCCTAGCTCCAAAGTGGTAGCAAAAACGCAATTATTTTATGGACTTTTAATGTTTGTACCAAAATCCATAGAAATATAATATGGTTTTACCAAACATTGTGATAGCTGCATTAGAGTTACATATGGAGGGCTCACAGCTGTACCGAACCAATTTCCACAGCTCTAAATAGAGGTAAATTTTGCGGAAATTTTGGCGTTAGTTTTGGATTTTTTAAAAATGACTTGGTTCGGTACAGGTGTGAGCCCTCCATATATCTGATTGTTTTGGTCATCATTTGCAGCTGCTTTTTTTTTTTTTTTTAAGGTTTTGAAAATTTTATTTAGCAATAATTCGCCATTGAAAACAAAAATACAATATTTTACATTAATAATTGGTTTTTATAAAATGTACAATGGAGTTTTTGAAATTTCTTAAATTATTTTTTTTTTGTACTATTAGGAAGCTTATTAAATAGATTTGTAAGCCTTTATAAAAACTGTTTTGAAGTCTTTCTATTGTAGTATGGGATACAATGATAAATTTAATTGATTAAAAATGCATGCTTTTTTCTTTCATTAAATTCTAACTACCTTTTCTCGTAAGTCTCCTAAACTTTATTTTTGATATCTGACTGAGCAGGCCTTTCCATGATATCAATGTTGTTATCCCGATACCATTGATTTGCTTTTTTGCTAGTGTGCTTTGGGCCATTCTCTTTTTTTTGAGATCTCGTGATGTTTTGTAGACAATATATTTATGCGTGCCGCGCCGTGCTGATCGATTATATTTCTGATCCTTAATAAAGGACCAACACCATAGTAGGAACAATAGCCCCGGATTATGAAACTGTCCAAGGACGGGCGTTTGACATTTATTCTTAATTGATCAAGTATTTTTTAGGTGCTCAAAGGATAGCATTCAATTATAAACACTAGCTACCTATTCCTTTCAGCCAACTTAGATTCATTAATTTTTTTACTTTGGTTCAAACCGTTCCTTAATAAAAAAAAAAGAATATTATTAAAGAAAAATTATTTAAGAAAAATAAATCGACCTTACCTTGCCTAAGGGTGTTTCCATTGAAATTGGCCATTCACTAAAAACAAATTTATTTTAAAATAAAATAAATAGTGTTTTATTATTAAAAAAGATTTAATGTCTTAGCAGGGTTGGCCCATTTGAACTACGGTACATTTTCTACATCATTAACTACTCGTACCCGTAGTTATTTGAATAAACTCCATGCCTAATTTAATACAATTGTTACGTTCATGATCAGAAGGAAAGAAAACCTACGCTGCGTGTTTTATCCAAAACATTTATTATGGGAGAAGAAATAGCTTGCATTCTTGGGAAACACATTTTTCTAAAAAATCACAACAAATGTAGTTATTTCTAAAAAGTGACAGTTCGGACAACCCTGGTTGCTTGTTTTAGATCTAAGAAAACCTTGAATTTGAAAGAAAAATTACTTATTTTTCATTATTACTCAATTTTTAGTTATTGGTTTTTAAATGACAATTCATACAGTGCAACACGCGGCGACACGCCTTCATGTCACACCCGCGACAATTTGAATCGATAGTTTTTCATCTCTATTGTGACTCGTTTTAGAAGTAGTACTGAAAATCAACATTAGGGCAAACATGTAGAAAAGAATTTACTTTAATGGGATGCAACATCTTACGATATTATGAAAATGAGGGTTTTTTAGGTTTTGTTATTGGTACTTTGAAGAAAACCATGTTTTACTCATAATCCATAAGATTATGAGTAAAAGTGACACAATAACACCCTTAATTAAATCAGAAACTAAAAAAATCATTCTCGATTAATATTTATAAAATTATCTGATGATCTACAATTAAAAGTAGGTACATATAATTTATATTATAGTACCTTGACTCCAACTTTCTATCAACAAAGGTCAATGTATTTCGAGAGAACATTGTACTTATTTTATTGGTCCTTACATTACATATGCTACATATGCGTTATTATAATCTACACATTGTCGCAACCTGGCAAACGTTTGGAAATTTATACAATTGAAACCTAACAACCAGCATCTGTCTATTACACTTCGTGTTGATGAATACAAATAAATGCATGCTGCAGATCTACTTTGTCATTTTGAAAATCCCTAAATAGATGAAAGTATGTACGATGCAGCATTACAATCCATATATCCACAAAATGTACTTTTATAATCTAAAGTGTGACGAAAGAAAGGTAGGAGGGGTTGCGCTTTGTTTGAATAATTTGAGTATTTTTTTTGTGAAGAAAGGAAATGAATTGTTCTTATAAATCTCTCTTTTTTCGTACTTGTTCTTGTTTATTTTATGTTTTACTATTTGTATTGAGACATCAATCTTATTTATTAAGCGACAATACTTGTGCGTTGATTTGAAGAATATACTCTGGTACTATAGAAATACAAGCCTGGTATAAAAAATAATTCACATATGCACCTATGGAGATAGATATTAATGGAAAACAACTTCATGCTCATTTAAATGCTTGACAACCATAAAACCGTGTCAGTAGTCACATAGGTCAACACTATTTCTCGGTATTCAGGTTCAAGCTAATTTAAAATGCTTTTAAACTCGAAAGAAATTGACAAACATTAGACGAACATAAACTTTTACTTTTACACATGACTAAACATCGTTAGATGTACAAACATATATACATAAATTCAAGTCAAGTGAAACTAAAAGCATTTTGTTTTCGAAAGGAAGCTTTTATTTTATGTTCTTTGAAGTGAAATGTTTATTTTTTTTATATCATGATGCTATTTTAATTTAGTTGGCTTTTATCCATTTAATTGGTGAGAATGTGCAACCACTGCTTCTACTTTGAAAAGCTGACTTCGAAACACTCAAATAATATTAATGAGCCGTGACAATATCCAAGTCTAAAATCTAGAGAGAAGTTAACCTTCATCAAATCTAAACATATTTGGCGCGGATCAGCCCGAGTTTTAATCTTTCTAAACAAAAATGGAACTTTTCTTACAAAAAAATTAAATTACAAGTATTCTTAAAGTCCACTCATCTATTTAGTAGAAATCTAAAGTTTGCTAAATAGTATAATTTTAAACCAAATGGTTTGGGGTTCGAAGCAAATATTTTTTCTTTGAAATCTTTTTACATACATACATACAGTGATGTAAAAAATAATAGAAACATTTTTTGAAAACAAAAAGTTATTGGAAAAAATAGAAAATAAAATATACATAGAACAAAGTCTACAAAGTATTGCAAGGCTTTAAAAAAAAGCTTTAACAATATTATTAAAACTATCCCAACTAACAATTTTATAATAATGATGTGCCTAAAATAACATAATATATAATAAAATAGCGAAAACGGTTAAGTCATACGATTTTGGATGATAGGTCACAGTAGTACCATGTAACGTTTCTTATTTATTTAACATCGAGAGTACATTAAAAACGGAAAAAATTGATAGAAACAATATTATAATGGTATTTTACTTTTTGGTAGGGAGTTCCTTAACAGTAAAAGTGGTTCATAATCGTTTAGTACTTGGCCGTTGCACCTTCATTTTTAATGACAGCTTCGCATCTACTTTACATGGAATGAACCAACTTGACACATGTCTGGGCATGTATGGAATACCATACATTTTGTATAATAGATCGGAATTCTTCCTTATTTTTGGCCCTGAAGTCTCCAATTTTTGTCTTAATTATGCCCCATATGAGTTCTATGGCATTAAGATCCGGGAACTTGGAAAGTATTTTTTTAGCCAATTTTGAGTAGTGCTTTGGGTTGTTATCCTGCATGAACTCCCATTTTATTGGTATGTTCTCTTTTAACCAAAAAATTGGACGAACCCCAGATGTTGAAAAGCAGCTCCACATCATGATATTGTCTCCACCATGTTGAACAGTCTTCTTTGTGTACTTTGTTTCGAATTCTAAGGTCGTCTAACATACAGTTGCGACATCGTTCAATAGGAACTGCTCACCAGGCTCGCTGAATTTCATTTCGATGTTTTTTAAAATTTTTTTAAAATTTGAAGTATCAGATCTATTTATCGCTTTGTCGACGTCACTCCACAAGTTCTCAATAGGATTGAGATTTCCTAACTGAGCTGGCCATTCTAAAACTGATTTTATTGGTGGATAGCCATTGCTTCACCGACTTAGCCGTACGCGTAGGATCGTTATCCTGTTAAAATGTCTACTTTGAGAGTATTTCCTTATATTTAAGCTGGTTCATAATACCCTCTATCCGATGAAGTGGGTCCACACCACGCCAACAAAAACATCCCCAAACAAGAATGCTAGCTCCACTATGCTTAACAGTCTTTATTGTATATTTCGGATCATATTGCAGGTTGATTCGGCGTCGAACATATCTTTTCCCATCCGACTCAAAGCCATTAAATTTAGACTCATCGCTCCATAAGATATTTCTCAAACAGAATTGATCTTTTGAAATATGCTCGTTTGAGAATTGCAGCCCACGAGATAGATTGAGCTTAGAGACGTGTGGTTTTTTTTGACAGACGGTTTTTATTTGTGCTTACAGACTCATTAACACCAATATCTTGTTCTATTGCTTGTTTAATTTTTGGAGCAGTTATGAATGGATTAGCTTTGCTCAGACGGGCGATGGCAACGGTTTTCCTGGTCCTATTCTTCGAATTTTATTTCGAGTACCTCCTTCTTCTTGGCAATGCTGAATGTTGTTCTTGCTCAAGTAGGGTACTTTTCTGGGACTACTGTGCTGATGGTTAAAACATTACGAATCAGAATTGAAAAATACATTTAGAATAAAGTTCACCTGCTCATGTCAAAAACCATTTAAGAATATGTTTACCTGGAGTGGGGTGGATCTGTTCCATAACTTTTTGTATGGGTTGGATAAATTTAACTCACAGAGAAGTGAAACTGAACAAAATTCTGCAACTTTTAAACGTCAAAAATAATAACAAATTTTAATTTAAAAAAATGGTAGCCAAGCCAACAAATATTAACAATATTAAAATAAAAACAAACAAACCATTTTTTCATTAAATAATAAATTATAAAAATCAAGTTTTTTCAGAAGAGCACTCGATAAGAAAATCAAATGCATTTTTTAATTAAAGGAACAGGTTTGGGGTTAAATTCGCGAACTTACATACCTAAATACAAAAAATGTTTTGATGAAATCCGTAGAGCCTTTCTTCTTTATAAAACAACTAAAACCAATAGAATCAGAATTATGTAATTTAAAAAAAATTCTTTTAGAAGTAGCAACACACCCAGAATGGGCACCTCGCCTATACACCAGCGATTGCCACTCCAACGGTGAACAAGAGTGTCAGTGAGGTGGCCCATCTCCTCTCCCAAGGATTGTTAAAATCAACGAAGATGAATGAAATAAGAAAATTATTTCAGTTTAAGCGCAGTGATTGAATTTAATTCAAAGTTGAAATGACCTCAACTCCAGCAGGCTCATCATTTTGATGCCGTCATACCCTTTTAAGTAAATCTTCTTGAGAAAAAGAACAGCCCCTTTGACTTTTTCAGCAATTCTGACCAAACAAACGGACATTGTCACCAACAACTGACCTATCACACTTAGACGTTGGAAGGAGCCACAACCAGGTGATTATGTGACGACAGGCAATTCTTCAATGACTTAGAAGTACCCTCTGACATTTCATGCTATAACTTGCAATTAACCATAGGTTTCAATACATGGGCGTCAAAATCCCTATTGTATCACAATGGACCTACATTGATCTAAGTGTGACGGTAAAAAGATCAACTGTCAGCCCATTAACCCAACCTTACCTAACCTATGTAATTTAAATACATTGGTAAGCCAAGTTCTGTGCCAAAACTATACCTAAATAATTTGTTATTGAGATTGTATCAGTTGTTTATGAGAAATACAGTTCTTTTCCATGTGTAGAGACATCTTTTGTCAAATCGATGTCATTAGGTTCGTTTTCGTATAACATTATTTGTTGATTCAAGTTTTTCGATGTATGTATGTTATATACAGGGTGATTGGCATAAGGTGTGACAAAAAGCTAGGGCGTGTAGGTTGGACTTAGACAAGAAAAAAATCGTATGGGAGGGGGGGGGTCTATTTCCCCCCGTTTAGGCGGGAGGGGCAATTTAAGAAAAAAATCACTTAAAACAGAAAAAAAATTATTAAAAAATAACGGTGATACCTACAGAGTAATGCTATAGCATTTTGAAAAGCCAGAAATACATTCTTTAATTTTGTTTTTAAATAAAGTTGTTCGAGTGAATAGTTTTTGAAAAATTAATTTTCAAAATCAAAATTTTGAAAAAAAAAATGGAAAAATTTTTTTTAAACAATTTTTTTTCAAAATTTTACGTAATTAAGTATTATTTTTGTATTCAATATTCAATGCTCTTATTAATTTTTGATCAAACACAAAAAACCGGATGTCAAAATGTTTTGTAGTTTTTGCGAAAATCAAAAATAACAAAAACTACTTTTGTTCTAAGAAAAGCCTTTTATTTTAGTTTTTATACGTCTTTGGATTCTTAGGTGAATTTACGATAGAAAGGATTAACTTTCTTTTTACTATTTTTTTAACTATCGTCTTATAAACATACAATAATGTGACAAAGTACTGGATTAACCATATTTCACACATTTTTTCATTGAGAACACCTACGTGAGAGCATTGGATTAATATTGTTTAAATAATGCAACGTTACACGCGCTAACTAGTGACAGAAAAGTGCAATTGCGAAATAAGAACAAGAATGTTCCTGAATCTTGAAATCAATTAAAATAAGAAATACATGCATATTTAGATAAAATACAAAATTACTGTTTATTTAAATTTTAACTATTTTTTAACTAAAGCTTATTACAAAAAATTATTTAAAAAACATTCGCAGGTTAATATTAATCCAATGCTCTCACGCAGGTGTTCTCAATGAAAAATGTGTTAATCCAGTACTTTGTCACTTTATTGTATGCTTATAAGACTGATAATAAAAAAATTTTACAAAAAAAGTTAATCCTTTCTTTTGTAAATGCACCTAAGCCAAGCCGACCCCACCATAATAAAAAAGTGGCAGGTCAATTTTAAACCAATGCTCTCACGCAGGTGTTCTCAATGAAAAAATTTGTGAAATATGGTTAATCCAGTACTTTGTAACGTTATTGTATGCTTATAAGACGATAATTAAAAGAATAGTAAAAAGAAAGTTAATCCTTTCAATCGTAAATTCACCTACGTAAGAATCCAAAAACGTAAAAACTAAAATAAAAGGCTTTTCTTAGAACAAAAGTAGTTTTTGTTATTTTTGATTTTCGCAAAAACTACAAAACATTTTGACATCCGGTTTTTTGTGTTTGATCAAAAATTAATAAGAGCATTGAATATTGAATAAAAAAATAATACTTAATTACGTAAAATTTTGAAAAAAAATTGTTTAAAAAAAAAAATTAATTTTTTTTTTCAAAATTTTGATTTTGAAAATTAATTTTTCAAAAACTATTCACTCGAACAACTTTATTTAAAAACAAAATTAAAGAATGTATTTCTGGCTTTTCAAAATGCTATAGCATTACTCTGTAGGTATCACCGTTATTTTTTAATAATTTTTTTTCTGTTTTAAGTGATTTTTTTCTTAAATTGCCCCTCCCGCCTAAACGGGGGGAAATAGACCCCCCCCTCCCATACGATTTTTTTCTTGTCTAAGTCCAACCTACACGCCCTAGCTTTTTGTCACACCTTATGCCAATCACCCTGTATGTATATATTTAAAAAAAAACAAGGGGGACCCTTCAAAACTTTAAATAAAAAAAAATTCTGTAACAAACGCAGACATTTCAAATTTGAAAAATAGCTTCGAATACAAACATACTCGTAGTACTCAACATAAACAAACGAATGATATGATGATCGGGGGGTCATTCCGTAACTCGATTATCGTCAGACGATATCGCTTGAACGATAGCGTTGCCTCTTTTTGATTCACGATTCACGTAAGTCGATAATCGTTAAAACGATAGCGTTTGGACGATAGCTAAATAGGTATCGTTTTACATTAATTTTGAATTTTGTAGGTGACTGTAGTTGATTGATTGAGTTTCCACTGTAAATTGACATTTTGTATTGTTTTCTATTGAATTGACAGATTGACTACAGTTTTAGAGTTTCTGAAATGCATACAAATTTCTAAAACTGTGATCGATTGACGAAACGATAGTAGTCGAGTTACGTGAAACAAATCATGGACGATATCATCGATGATTATCGTTTTGACGATTATCGTTTAAAAAATTACGGAATGACCCCCCTGTATTCTTCTACTTCATGTGTTCTATTTCATGTATTAATGAAAAATAATAAATATATGTATACATACATATAATTAATTAATTTATAAAATACAAGATTTAAGTTTTGTAAATAAGTAACGCACAAACCCTCTGCAGCACTGCCACTGATATTCATGATATTATTTTATTCGACGTGATTAGAACTCAGTGCCTAGAAAACACATAAACATACGATTGGATTAGTTAATACTATTACACAACTTTATAGCTTTGACATAATTATGTACATACAGTGGTGGACAAGATTTTAGCACACTTATTAAAAAAAATTAACTTTACAATTTTTCAGTGCGTTTCTTAGTAAATTTTATTTGCAATTAATATACATAGTAGTATTTTTTCGCAAGATCAAATAATATCTGCAAGAGAAAATAAAAAAAAATGAAATATCAAGTTTTTGTCTGGACATGAATTTAGCACATTAAAGAGTTTTAAGATGAAACTCTTGATTTATGCTACTTACCGGTGTCTTGTTTAATATTTTGTAGAGAATCCTTTATTTTTTAAAACAGCAGCGATTCTCCTTGGCCAGCTTTCCACAAAAGCCTCATACCGTTGTTTTGGAATTGCGTATCATGCATTTTGAATTTCTTGCTACAGTTGAAATACTTTTTGGTTTTTTTTTTCTCTCTTTGTTCCACATCGTTCCATAAATTCTTGATCAGATTAAGGTCGGGACATTGTGCAGGTCACTTTTAAACATTTGTTTTATTGGCCTCTTAGCAGTACTTTACGAGTTTGAGCTTAGTGTTATTATCGTTCATAAAACGCACCGAAACTTTATACACATCTTAGTATCAATTTTAACTATACATAGGACCAACGCCATGCCAAGAAAAAGCAGCGCAGACCATTACACTCCCCTCGCCATGTTTAACCGTTTATATCGTGTATCTAGGATCGTGTTGCATGTTTTTGGACGCCATACGTACATACTTCTTGCCGGCAGATCCGAATCGACAGAACAACGTTTTTCCAAAAAAAAAAAACAAGTAAGCGGTTTGTTTAGGCGCAATTTGGCAAACTCTAAGACAACAGTTATAGATTTTAATGAAATGCATCATTGGAACAAATCAGTGAATTGATTGAAAAATTGGTTTCAGTAAAAGATCCTGTCAGCGACTGTTATCATTAAAATCAAAAATACCATTTGAGAATAGGAAGAAATCGAACACATTCAGTGGAATGATTGTGTTCCAAGTTAAAGAAACGAAAATCAGCTGTTCATTGAAATTGATTTCTATCAGTGAAATAATAAAAGTGGATTTGAAAGAAAGTTTAAATCAGAATTTTGTATTTTTTAGAGTGAAAAAATTCTAATACTCATTAGCTTCAGTTTGGTATCAATTAAAGCCATTAAAGTTTGTTTAATCGTCTTAAAATGGAAATGAAAATTTTCAATGATGCATTTCAATGATAGCTGTAACTGGTCCCTAACTTGGCCTTCAATTTTTTTTACCAAATGAGTGGTTTTCACTCATCCACGTAATTTTTTTTTTTCATTTAATGGACGTCTTAAAGTTCTTGAAGAAACTTCGATTTCATAATTCGCCATTAATCAGCTTCGAATGGCACTTTAGGTCTTAAAGGGATCCTTAGTTGATAGTCGATAAATTATTTTGTCTTCTTTCCGAGATGTTTTTCGTTTGCGCCGAGCTTGTTTCCAAAGTTCTCAAATACAAATTTACAGTATTTTAAAATAAACTATTAAAAAAAATATGCTGTTACTCCTACAATGCAAGTGTGCTAAAATATAATCCACTACAATCCACACTAGACAAGACTGCATTACTCTCTTCCGTTTTCGAGTGGGAAAAACTATATTCAACACCAAACACTTATACAACCAAAGTTTAGAAGAGGAATGCGTAGACTGTGGAGTGGCTCTGTCTATCACCCACATTCTTATCGAATGCCCAAAGTCCAGAATATCTCCGAATCCTTCAGACTTTCCCCTTGAAGTTCCAAAACAACTAGCCCACCTTCTTGATCCTGCAAATCTACAAACTATTAAGCACATCAAAAGAGCTATATCCTTGCATGGAAAAAATAATGAAATATAAGTGCATCGCCAAAATCTTTTCAAAAAATTGTATTAAATTAATTTTTTTTTCTCTTGTTTTTTTGAAACTATAAACGGCATTTATGGTTTTCATTACCCCAATGCCTTATCTAAAGAGTTTTTTAAAATTTATTTTATAAGCTTCTTTGTAAATAAATAAATAAATAAATAATCCACTACTGTATGTATGTTTTCGTAGGTTCAAATGAAATATTTTTCTAGTCCATACGACACCAGTGATCCTTAATGATTATAATAATTTATTTAATTTCTACAAATCCAATGCAAAGCTAATGACTTGTAAAAATATATTTGAACAAATGATTGCATAATAAAAAAGAGAGAAAAACAGATGTAGTGCAAACGAACTCTTAATCAGGCCAATAACTTTTCAAACGGCCTGTGCAATGAAATATTTTTGATATATGATTTTTTAAACGGAGGCCCTTGACCCGTCGGCTCTCCAACATTCCACCCACAAGTTATTTGAAACAAACTGAAGCAGGGACATTAAAACAAAAGTTTGTATGTTTTGAATGTTTTTTTTTTTTTTATTTATTTTGATTCATTGCCATTTACACATTTACAATGCCTACGCATTTTTTCTTCTGGTTTTCTGGCTGGCTTACAATCAATCGAATAAAAACAACGCATCGGGACTAATAAAATATATTTTTACAATTCCTACACATTGTAAAATATAAATTCCATTTGCCACATAAATAACCCAACATCTGGTAGCATTTAAAATAATGTCCTTCGATAAGACATGTAGAACACAAAAGTTGTTGGAGCTGGGGGGGCTGTACAATATTTGCATTGACTCGTAATTCGAAAGTTTAAGGCCAGCAATAGTGATCTGTGTCAATATTGATAAGGAAACCTTATAAACTATATTAAACTATCTAAAAATGATTAGGTCAACTTAAGAAGAAACGTTGTCACTTTAAGACTTCTATATTTAGTGAAATTGGATTTTGTAGTAAATTTGTGTTTTATTTGTTTTTTATTTTTGTCCTTCCACTGTCACTCTGATGTAAGTTGAACGATTGAGTGAAATCTGCTGCGTGTGTCTCTCTAGATTTAAACGAAAACAAAAACAGCAATCCATTATTCACTTTGGAGCGCCGCCGCTGTCACTGTCCTTTTTTTTTGAGTGTGTAGCGTGGGAGTGTAACAGCGAATTAATCGCAACAATAAAATAAATTTTTGTTATTTTCATTCATTTATTCTTGTTTGCGTTAAAGATATCTTTTTATATCTGTTTTTATTTTTCAATTTAATTTTAATATATTCTTATTTATAGCGGAAATGGCAGTTATATTTCAATAATTTAATTTAATTTAAATTGAATGTTCTTTTTAATCAGAAATACACATACATACATACTCGTAATTAATACAAAATATATGTATTTTTCTTTATGTTTTAACTTGATTTTGATATGTATCCAATAATAATGAATTAACACAACGAATAAGTACATACACTTAATTTATATTTATTAATAATTTTATGAATGTTAAATTTTGTTTATAAATCATGTATATTTAGCTGAGAGAGACTTTTTTGTTTATTATTATTTTTTTAAATTTTACTAAATATTTGATTAAGATTGCTACATTAATAATATTTTTTTAATCATTCATCTTCCTTCTTGTCTCGAATTCATATTTGGTTTCATTTATTTATTTTCCTTTAATTTTTAGTTATTTAGCATTTAAGAGCCCAAGTCCAAAAATACAACGAATGTTTAGAGATATAAGTTTTATATGAAATGCTCACAATTTTATGTATACAAATATACATGCATATATTATATTAGAAATATATATTTGTAAAATCAAAATTTTTTAAATAAGAAAAAAAAAATGAAATCGAATAAAAAATAAAATAAAACTAAACGTAACTAATAAACTAAAGAGAAATCTCTTAAGACTGCAAAATTGGACTCCAATTTTCAAAATATATTTAACATTGTTAATTGATATAAGAAAAAAATTATATACATATACAAAATAAATATTAAAAAATATACATAATAGTAATTGACTTGAATTTTTACAAAAGGATTTTATATACAAAAAATACTCGAATATAGCACAATAACTAACGTTTTTTTATATTTCTTCGTCGTAATTATAATCAACTCCTTTATAGTTCTTCTATATAGAAAAAATAACCTAACAAATACACATACACATAAACAGCGCATACATGCATAAATATACTAAATCAAATATGTTTTGTACTTTAAAATATTTTATAAGAAGTAATAATGTCTTTTTTTCACTAAAGATATTTATTTTGGCAGCACTAAACGGAATTAAGTATGATTTATGCAAATCAATATTTTATTAATGAAAACCATATACATTTTTTTTGTTTAAAATACAAACTACTCGTACTTGTGTTTTTATATTTTCTTTTGTATTGAAGTCATTAAATTATTTTAAGTTTTGTTTGTGTAAACTTTATACAATTTTACAAATTCGATTACTTAAATTATATTTAAATCGTTAAAATTTAAATAAAACTTTTCTATTAAAATGAATTTTGGCTATTTTTTTCTTTTATTCTTATTCTCTTTGTAGATGAAATGTGTTACTGTTTCTTGGTTTTCATAAATAAAGGTAAGTTTTTTTCAAATGCTTTTATGAGCAATCCAAAGGGGAACATTGAAGTGGCTCGAATTTTTCAAATAATCAAGAAGATGGTGAAACGTATCCTGCTGATCGATACTTATGTTTGTGGTTTTCCATTCGCAAATTATTCAGATTTCTATCAATTTTTCAACATTTTAAGATATGTATGCATTCGTAAAAAAAATATTAAACTCGAGATTTTGATCAAAGTTGAAATTACGATGATAGCGAAGACGAAAAAAGTGGGTCTCGCAATTCTGTCTGTCTGCCTTTTCGATTACAGCTTAAACGGCTCGGCCGATTTTCTTTAAACTTGGTAGATAGATTGTTCTGTATTTGAAAAAAAAATCGAACTCGAGATTTTGTTCAAAGTTGACAAAAAAGTGGTTCCGGCAATTCCGTCTGTATGTCTGTACGAGAGCGGTCCGATAAGTACTTATCCTACAAAAGAAAAACAATTTTTTTTGGAAAAGTGGCGATTTATTTCTCAACATAGTCTCCTTTTAGCTCGATACACTTGATCCAGCGATGCTCCAACTTCTTTAACCCATCCGAAAAATAGGTTTTCTCGAGGTCTGCAAAGTAGGCCTCCATGGCGGCGATGACCTCCTCATTCGACTCAATTTTCTGCTCAGCGAGTGATTTTTTCAAGTTTGCAAACAAAAAAGAGTCGCACGGGACCAAATCTGGAGAATACCGTAGATAGGGCAGCTGTTCGTAGTGCAATTCGACCAATTTGACCACTGCTCATCAAAAACCGATGTGCGACCACGTTGAAACCCGTTATACCAATTTTTGACGATCGCCATGGAAGGAGAAGAGTCACCGTACACAGCATCCAAGCACCCTTTGATTTCGCTGCGCGATTTCCCTTCCAAAAACAAGAATCGAATCACCGACGGATATTGCTCTTTCCATTTTTCTAAAATTTGCGGAAAAGCTAGCTTCCACACGTGGCCAAAACAAAACTACGAGTCCGATTCGGCTGAAATTTTGACAGTAGCCGTCTTATTTATATGTCGTTTTTATTTGGCGATCCGGATGTCTTCTGGACTCTTCTGAAAGTGTTCACTTGGGAAAAAATGACAGTTCTGATTCTGAAATGAAAAGAAATTTGCTTCTGGATTTCAAATCAGAATCGAAACCAGAAGCACTCACACATTCATATGTATACTTAAACGTCAAACTCAACAGCTGTGATATTTTGTATCCTAATTGTGCGAAGTGTATCTTTCAACAAACATTTTTCTTGATTTTCATTATTGTCCACATTTGATGTTGCACATATACAATCACAAAAAACTTCAGAATCAAAAAAAGTGTTCACTTGGGATTCCGGATCAGAGAGAGATTCCGGATTGCCAAATAAAAACGACATAAGAGAATGTACTAGACGATAGATATTGCGATACTGGCACCATCGGACGGTGAAGCTAAGTACTTATCGAACCGACCTCGTATGTCTGTACCTCGATCTGCAGCCTAAACTACTCGAGTCTGGAGGTATTTTCTTCAAACTTGATACTTAAGGGTCTTCGGTGATTCCCTAGAGGGAAAATTGAATTTTTTTTTAGCTGCCAAACTAACGGAACCCCCCGCATACTCTCGTAATGCAAAGTCTGATTTATCTCGAAAACGGCTCTAACGATGGCATGGCTTACATTTTGGTCAAAAAAAAAAAATTAGGAAATAATAGGTGCGTTTTATTATTCACAAATCTATCTGGATCCGGATCTGGATCTTCCCTTGAAAATAAAACGATACGGATCTTAGTGACAGCAGTGTTATAAGCCCGTCTCTTTTTATCCTTGGGCTTGTAAATTTTCAATTATTTCTTGTCTCTTTTCTTTACACTGTAGCTTACACTACCTTATCATAAAAGCCATCTAATCGCCAGTGTAATAACTAATTTTTGGATCTTTGAAATAGATCCCGATAGAAAACAGGATCCCAAATTGTTTTTGTAATACATGTTAAAACTTAATCCAGATCCGGATCCAGATAGATTTGTGAATAATAAAACGCACCTAATGTTATCAACAGTAATTGTGATAGAACGTTTTTTTGATTTTCGACTTTCCCATTAACTTCTCTAACATTTTTTAACAGGAGCCTCCTTAAATTTAAAATAATACTGTATATACAAATATTTGAAAAAATATGTTTTGGGTTTTTTGAAAAAAAAAAAAAAAAATCTATTTTTTTTTTTTTTTTGAAAAATCAATCTTTAAAACGTGCGAAAGATTAGATCTATATTACTTAATACTTGACATCCCAAATTTTTTTCTTAAAAAATTTTAAAGAAATTTCTTATATATAAAAAATGCATTTAATAATAAAACGATTTTTAAACTTTTTGCATAGATTCATATTTTCCTAGAAATTCGACGGCAATTTTATGCATTTGAACATTTTTATCTCATTAAATCCATATATTAGTTTTTTAATTCCAAAGTACTTTTACATAAGAGCGATCCAGTCGTGCATTTTATTTGTTAAATAAAACAATTCAATCGTAATACTCGCACTTCTAGGAATGCATCAGTTTATTATTGAGGCTAGTTTTAAGCCTACAGTGAGGTAGTTTCTTTTGTCGCACAACTTGAATGCTTTATCCAACTCTATTTTTCTTTACATCTTGGTATTCAGAATTTCAAACTTCTTCCAAATCCCATCCTATTCCCAAAACACTTGCACAATGTAAGTGTTAATATGTAATTAATATTAAGGGTAGTCATAAGTCATAACCCCTTAAATGCGCAATTGTTATAAAAAAATTATTATTTTCCAGCAAATTAACTTTTAATATAATTATCATTAATGGCTTAGTCGTATAAGTTTCGATTTTATTTGTAAATTACAAAACTATGTATGCATGTACAATTGTACATAGGTAGATAGAAATGTCTCTGTTCTTAATGCTACCTAGCACGTACTTATCTCTTTCAAAACTTTGTTACGATGTTACACAATATAAAAGCGAACTTTTGGTATTAAATCAACATTTTTTATTACATACATACATACTCGTACGTACTCAAATATAATTTTATTTTTATGATTCATTTTACATAGTTTATTGATTCATTGTGTGAGCGGCACGCTTAAGCCTTTGTTTATGTCTGGCTCTTATAAGTGCGATAATTTCAGGTTTCAAGTATATAATACATAAAAGATATGCCCTAATTACGAGAGTGTTAACGATACAAGTCTACCTAGATACAACCTGCACTTTACAACCTATGAACTGGAGAAATTTATTAAGACCGTGAACATGAACACGATAAACAAAAGAATAAAAATAGTTATAAACAAGTTTTGATTTCTTTATTTTTTGTTTTTACCTAAATAAAATGATAAGAGAAAAAAAATATATCGGTTAGTACTTACCTTTTTTATTGTATTGATGTAGGTTGTATGTATGTACATATATAATGTGCATTTACTCATAAGTAAATTAAACTTTATATCAATTTTAAGAACCTCGTTGCCATGCACCATGTCGTCTTGAGAAAAATATTTGGCAGACCATGCGTGACCTTTAAATAGAACTTAAATGTAGAACATTAAATAAAAACTTCTTGTACAATTTTATGTTAAAAAATGCATACTTAGAAGTCCTCTTCTCTAATGAGGTTGCGATTTCTAGTACTTGCAGACAATAATATTTGTGGGTACAAAAATCTGTTTTATCTACAAAAAATCTATTTTTAGATTTTTTTTCCTTAAAAATATCTATTGTTAGGGTTCTTGGATCATGGGGGAGTGGAGAATGTAGCTTTTTTAAATGACATTTTATTTTGGTGTAATGGATTTTCAAACGAGTATAGATATGTTGCAAGTTTAACATAATTGCATTTTCTAATACCAGGTCCATGTTATTTTTTTTTAATAACTTAAATGAAATAGAATTCATATACATATACATTTGTATAATGGCCGTGTTCCAAAGGGGATCTCTTTTTAGCACATTTTGCATACAATTTCGCAGACTTCTGTTGTAATTTCATTAATTTCGTTTCTAATTTAGTCATTTAGCATCGAAGTTGTATTTGGTTTGTTGATTTACACCTTTTCAGTCAAGTCCCCCGTAAGAAGAAATTTGAAGATATCACATCAGAAGATCGTGAAGACTAGTCGATATTGCCACTTTTTAACATTGTTCGGCCGGGAAAAAAGTGTCATAAAATTCGCATCGTATCACTGGTCACCAGTTACAGTCTGATCTTCATAAAATCAATGCTGGTGTTCCCCAGGGCTCCGTTTTATCTCCGAATCTCTTACTCATTTTTATAAACTACTAATATATCTTGTCTGAAACTTCTAATCCAATTCATTGTTTTGTCGACGAATTTACCCTCAGTTTTTCATACTTCTCGTTCTCAAATTCACGTCCATCTCAATCGGAACGAGTTGTCCTGGTACGAGTTTAGTCGAGGTACGAATCGTGCGGGATGAGCTGTCTTGGGACAAGTTGCACCCACCCAACCCAGAATTGCAAACGGTACCATATGATAACGTCATTAATTTCCGATCATAACGCATTGCTAAATGGGGTTTTATGTTATTAACAAAGCCAGCCAAGCCGAAATGTGTTTCCTGTGAATGTGATTTTTAGCCAAAAAAGGCGGTCGTCTATAGTGAGCTGAAGTACTCGAGCACTCCAATCTCAAGAGGTTCATTTTAAATTGCTTTCATTTTGTATTACAAATGTATTGGAAATAATTTTTACAATTGAAATAAATCAAACAAACCTAAAACCAAATTTACAAACAAACAGCTTGAAATTGTTTTAGTATTATGTCTTTTTGTTTGGCAATCCGAAATCTCTCCATAATCCGGGATCCCAACTGAACACTTTTTTTGATTCTGACGATTCTGAAGTTTGTTGTGATTGTATAAATGTAAAACATCAAATGTGGAAAAATTTTATCCATTTGAAAATCAAGAATAAAGTTTGTTGAAAGAAAACCACTTCGTACAGTTAGGATACAAACAATCACAACTGTCGAGTTTGACGCAAAGTGTGAAGAAAGTTCCGTAAAAAGCGAGACGTAACGATCGGAGAAAAAGTGTTTTTTGAAGCTTGTATTTTTTTTATTTGGGGTTTGTGTGCTAGTCAGACTCATAAGTCCTGTATCATTTGCGCTTCACTTTAATTTTTCTTATGGTCTAAATGTCCAAGAGTCATTTCACAAAGAGCTAAAATCCAGACACCCTGCATAGAAAGCGTGTTTTTTACTATTTTATAATATATTTTTGCTTATTGGTAGAACCTTTCAACCATAAATGAGCTCCATCGCTGAAATTATTTTATTAAAACTTCTGCAAAAATCGGAGAAGTTTCGGTGCTTCAAATCATCAATACCCTTCAGTTTTTTAGTTAAATGATTTTATAGGAGTATATTCCAAAATCTTTATACAAATTCGGCGTGAATCAAATGATTTGGCTTATTTTAAATTGAAGCACTTACGATTGTGATATTTTCGGTACTTCGGCCAGTGCGTTGTCTCTCTGATGGCGCAGGAACATTCAATACCGAATATGCTGCGTCAAATTTATCCACTCGCTTGCCCTATCTGGAGGAATGATTATTACAACCGAAATTTGTAGTTAGTTGTTACAACTGACTCTGAATTTCTGCAGTGGTTTTAAAAAAAATTTCAAATTTCAAAAAATATAAACCTTAACTGAATACGATTTGACATTGGCAGATCTTAAACAAAAAAATTTAGTATTTTAACAATATAAAATTTTGTAGTTAAGAAACTGTTAAAAAAAATATACGTACATAAACCTTCATACTAAATTTTACTTGCGATATATATGTATGTAGGTACTTTATGCATTAATTAAAAAAAATCGAACTCAAGATTCTCACTATCGTCATAACGGATTTTGAAGAAATTTCCTACATAGAAACTTCTATAAAAGGTTTAAAAACACTGTATATCAAAAATAAAGAAAAAAATATTATTTTGAAGATTCGATACCACAAAAAGTGATCAATTAATCAAATAAAATTTAATTTTTATTTGCACACTAAAGACAAGAGTTTTTTCTTAAAATGTTTTGAAAAATTTTAATATATAAATCTGTATTTACAAAAAAAAAAAAACGCTTAAACGTTTAATAATTTTAGCTCTCACCTAAATTCATATTTGCTTAAGAAATCACACGCCATTCGGTTTTTTAGCCTTGCAAAAATGAATTTTATGTTTATGAACAAACATATTTATATATTAGAAGATTTATTTTTAAAAGTCTAAAAAGTTTAAAATTTTGTCAAACCACTTACTATTTACCCAGTTTTACCCTAATTATTTGATGGTTAATCATAAAAATAAAATATTGAATGCAACTCTTAAGGGCCTTCAAATTTCCTACAGATATAAAAGCGAACGTTGTACGCGTAAGATTCTATCAACCTATATTTCATTTATTTCAAAATACTTATCCTCTAACTATTCTCTGAAATTCGTCACGAGATACTCTAAATGGTACTGGTTGATCTAAAGCAAAAATAAACATCACCGGAAGATTATATTTCATCATTATCTAACATCTATCTATATTTTTTGTGGGTACATACATACACATTATATTTATTTACTGTAACACCCACCATGAAGTTTAGTGGAGTGAATTTAATGTTTGGATACTTACATATCTTCACATTCTGTTTGTTTATCAAAGTTTGATGAACTGAAAACACGTTGACGATTGATGAGTAGGCGCAGCTTGTATCTGTGCGATACCTTCTCGAAATGATTATGACGAAATTAAATTCAGTTAAAAAAAAAAGTAAATACCCATCCAAGTCTGGGTGACTACTTTCTCGTAATTGTACGCGCGTCACCGAGGCGAGTATGTTAAGTAAACATGATAAAAGTTACAAAATCAACGAAATAATGTTACACAATATTGGTCATCTATATTTTAAATCTCTTAATTCGATGATAACTGACGGACCAGTTAGAACAGGGGTAGGGGTGTATGCGAGTTTCTGAGTGAATGGGTACTATATACCCTTGAACTGCAGAAGCATTTTTTGTATAGCTGTCCAACAGTTCGTTGTGAGGAATTGACAAATCCTTCAAGAGTATCTCTTGTCATAAAAAGTGCTTCTCATTAGCTGTTCGGAATGGGCATTTCTGGAAACACGTACACAGTAATGGTTGAGAGTGGTAAGTCACTAGGTTTAGGCTCCTACCTACATACATACATACATATATGGAGGTATCTTCCTTTGGATATACATACATATTTCTTTATGAAGCGTTATTCAATTGGCGCGGGTAGATTTTAGTGGCCTGTGGTGGCCATGTTGTTTTAGTGACATCTGTCAAATCTGGTTGTTTACTGTTCAGTTACTTAATCACCATGGCAAGTTACACTGTTGAACAGTACGTCCTTATACGTATAATTTATTATCAAAATGAGTTCGTTATTGCTCAAAGTCCATGACCGTAAACCAAGGCGTTTGGAAGAGGACCTCAATTTCGGCCGAAAAATCATCTTTAGCAATTAGTCGCATTTTTGAAATTAGGAAAATTGCCGTATATGGGACGAACAGGGACGAAGGTTCACCAGGTGACCGTTTCACATTGCACCGCACTATTAGAAGGACTTCCTGAGGATGAGTGCTACCATATCTGCCTTGGAAATCTATAAACAAAAGTGGTGAAACTCTACTTGAAAGTCGTGGATTTTTTCAAGAGTTAACTTAAGTGTGAAACTGGTACTTGACGATTATAGTGTTACAGAACGGCTCAAGATGCTCATATGATCGATGGAAGTATGATCCCCTTTTCGGGATATGAAGGCAATGGTTCAATCATCAATCCTGTTTCTTTCCACCCGTACTTGATGAATTAATGCATCCACCCAGCCAAAACATCCCCTTCGTATTTTAAGAACCTGATATCTATTAGAACCAACTACCTTGTTGTTTTTTCAAGCTAATATACCTTTTTTAATAGTATGCTGGATAGCGCAATTGGTTCTTAAATGTACGTTCCTTGTGTCGATTGGTTGGTACTTTGACATTCTGAGCAGCGCCAAGTTACTTGCAAATCTTTACTATTCTTAAACTACGTTCTTCAAATTTCAATCCAAACTAGCATTATTTACCATTAATAACGTTAAAATCATCGAATACTGTTATCGCATCTTTTTAGTATCGTACTAACACATCATACACTCTTTGATATTTCTAAATGTCAAAAAGGTCTGTTTGAAAAGTTTTTAAGTGAAACTTTCTTTTATTAATAAATGTTTAAAATTAAAAAAGTTATGTAACTGCTTTGAAGATAGAAAATTTCTATTTTGTATAATTATCTGTTAACGATTTTCCACGACGCGACGGATCTGCATCTAACATGTGCAATTTTGTATATATATTTACTTCTATTAGACTAATTTATTTTCAGTACTTCAGTACAATACTCGTATACAGATTTTGTTAAAAAAACTTAAAAATAGAGTTTAAGCTCTATAAGAATTAAATTCATAATAACTGCTTAGTTACTGACCACTGTATATTTTTATTTATTAGGTGAATGAAAGCTGTTCATACATAAATATAAGAACCATAATAATGATATCATCAAAACTACAACAAATAGCCCCTCTACCCTCTGAATGACTGAAGTCTCAACTAGAAGTCTTAATTAGCTCCACAAAACTTAAGAGGAATTTAAAATTTTGCGTAGGCAGATTCGTTTAAAGTTGTTGAGAGCGGAGTTTAACGTTTAACTCAATTAAGACAAAATGCAAACATGCATATTGTTTGATCAAGCTTCACATACAACTATGTACATATGTATGTACATATACCTACTCGCATATATGTAACTAATCAATCCGGGGCCGTATGCATGCAACTCTTCAAAGATGCGTCTCATTGTATCTATGTATGTATGTAATGTGCGGATGAAATCTTCGCATCCGCAATAGCCACTAATTACAACACCATAATTTGTTCATTTAAAAATATCTACAACATCATGTGGTTTGATTAACTCAAACGAATCTCAAAAACCACAAATTGAACGATTTATAGCAAGCGAATTCCTATTATGTATTTATGTACATACAACTTCAAGGCAACATTGAAAGTTAAATAAACAATTGAATTGGATTGGTTGGAATACCTATACCGATCAAAACCGATTTAAATAACATTTCCTGCGATAAATTTAAAGAATTTAATACTTTTAATTGCAAACCAATTGAATTGTATATTGTTGTTTACAATTAAAAAAAAAAATGTTGTCTTACCCTGAAAAGAAATGGATTCACATTCACAATTTGCGGATAAAAAAAATCAGGTCGGCTAAATGGACCGATGGACGCGGACGCCACAGTAGGACACTTAACCATAAAACATGGAATAATCTTGACATCTTAATTTTTTTTGTATAATGGCCAACTCAAGGGGTTATTACTACCCTTTAAATGATAAATCACGGTGCGTCAGGAAAACAAGGAAGGTTCTGAAGGTAGATACCGATGAACATTCGTGTATCTCTGAACTTCAAGGTTCGTCCGAAGGTCGGCTCAAGGGTAAACTGATGGGCATTCCAAAAAGCACGAGTGTTACGGTTGAATTGTTTAGAAGGAGGAATGCAACTGGCTATTTCACTAGAAAAGTGTTTAAAAATAGCGATTAAATAATAAGATATATTCCATTGCGGCGGTGTTCGAAAGATGCAAATGCTTCTGTTATACATATCGTCACCTGAGTTCTATCTTGTTCAAAGTCCATTTTGGAAAATGTTGGGAAAACGATTTTTTAACTTCAGAAGCAAAATTTTTACTTAAATTTGAAAGAAAATACTGTGGAGTTTTTTTCTCCATTAAACTCAATAATTTTTGTTTGCAAAATGATTTATAAATCTAGGTTTTATTAAATCCTGAAATAGTTAAAAAATAAAATCAAGTGGGATGTCATTTTGGATATTGAACAACGTTGTATGGGCTGTAAACAAGTTGATTAAATTGGTGGATATTGAACAAAAAAGCTAAATATTGAACAAAATAGAAGCACTTAATAATTAAATCATTGAAACTACGAAAATACTATGAAAATAGAACAAAAAATTCTAACTCATTCTTTGAGTTAAGCACTAGAACATAATGGGTGATCAGAAAAAATATTGCTACTGCTCGGTAAGTAATGAAATTCAAAATTTGTTAAACATTTTTTTGAATTCACTTTTTACCCTTCTTTTTTCAGATTAATACATTATTTATTTTACATACAATTTTTAATTTAAATTTTGTTATTGTTTTAAACAAACTGGAGCAAAATTTTAATTAAATTAGTACGATGCTAAAGCTGTTTTAGTATGATACTAAAATCGTCGAATACCTATATTATTTTTTTAGTATCGTGCTATTTACAAACGCCAAACAAGGACTTAGTTCTTTGCGCGAACTTTCATTGTCTTAGGTGAAATTTATTAAGAAAATTGCCTTAGCACGATAATAGTTAGAAAATTGTAAGAATTAAGAATGAGTTAGTAAACTACTTTAAAGTTAGCAAATCGTTAAGAATTATCATACTAATACCTTAATAAAAGGCTGTTTAAAATTTTGCGCCACTGAGTTTTATTGTAATTGGTTTCTTATTATTTTTTCATAAAAATCGTTGTTTAAACCTAGTTTCATACTAACACAGATTTAACATCTTAATAATTCAACTAAAATTTTGTGCCATTATGATTTTATTTGTAATGCATTGAAAGAAGATCAGGGGCCTGTTGCTCAGATCATACACATCATACATTTTATACAACATACAACATTTGTATACAACATACACATCATTCTGTTTCTCAGATTTCATTGGAAGTGTTGTATGACATTTGTTTTGTTGTATGATGTGTATGATTCTGACATTTCATTATTATTTGAGTGTGAGGTTAATATAAATCTCAATTTTTAGTGAAGACGTGTTGGAACTAGTTGAAATTAATATACGTGTCAGATGACGCCCTAAAATAATAAAAGAACCTGTTAATTTCAATCTTAAAGATCCATATTTTGTTGAAAAATTTAGATTGCAAAACATTTTTAGTAGAAAAATTGGGAAGATCAATTGTGCGTTCAACTAATTGCAACGAAGCCTTGTCACCTTTGCAACAAATATTGTTAACCCTTCATTAGCTTGGAAATGGAATCCATTATCATGAAATCGGCATAATGCAAGCCCATAAGACAACCCCAATGAAACTACCTCTCTCTATGCCCTACAGGCTCTACCATGTTTTGTGAATGTCGAGCCAGAGAACTTCTCAAATAAATTTTGTTTCCCCAGCTTTGACTGATGAAAACAATGTTGCTACATGTTACATGCAGCAGCCACTTTACAACAGAATTTTGTGCTGTATTAAATGTATGATCATTTATAGGTAAATTTCTTTGAGTATATATAATATGGAGGGCTCGTTCCTATCCCTAATGCATTGTAGTACTTGAAGTTATGATAGGGGTCACTGTCTCACTTTCTGTAAGTTAAGGATACAGCCGTATCCTCCGATTTGTGCTTACCTTCTCCTCGCATATAGTTCTCCGTCACATGTGATATGAAGCACTCGTCAATAACTTTGTCTTACACAAATTTGAGTAGCGCCCCCTATGATAGTCACGCATTTGGAATAGAAACGAGCCCTCCATATTATATATACTCAAAGGTAAATTTGCTGTATGATGTAAATGACACATTTCTGAGAAACAGAATCATACAACATTCCAATATTTCCAGTGTAATCTTCAGTCATACATTGTTGTATGACAGTGGATCATACAACAAAATTGAGAAACAGAAATCATACAGCAGAACTGTCAATATCATACAATGTATGATGTGTATGATCTGAGAAACAGGCCCCAGATTGTCGATATTGTATTTGTCTACATTGAAAGTAAACTTTTTTCTTGAAATTATTTTAGCTGCTTTCTTTCACTTTGGTTCCGATCTTATCACAAATTTGGAATAAAACTGTCCTTTTTCAGAATCTTTTAAGCTAGGCGCGCAAATTAAATTTTTAGTTTCGCAACAGTTTGTGTTTTGACACAAACTAAACGATTGCCTAAAATGAGTTCGCTATTTTGTGTAACATATAATTATATGTTTTTTATAAGCAACCAAACAGTAGTGCAACTAAAAATTGAATGTGCGCGCCTAGCCTTAAGGTCCAAAATGAATCAAATATTTTCACACGTTCATCATAAGAAAATTTGGTAAAACAATTATGACTGCAACTAACGTTGCAAGCGAATGTCATTTGAATATTGCTTACCACCTTGACCCATCCATTTTTGTATATTTTGTTTCCACAAAAATGGTTTTCGATTTTTTTTTACTCGATCCAGGGCTTCTCTTGGTGTAAAGCATGTAGTTTGTTTAGATGAAACGGAACCTTCTGCTGGTACTACATTTTCCAATGAAGGTACTGAAATGACTTCTTCAGATAAAGGAGCTATATTAGAATTCTGAATCATAGAATTCTGAAATACCATATCCTGGATGAGCTGGATTTATCATACTGTAAGCGACAAATATTGTATTCAAAAACTATCTAAAGATAAAAGGGTTTCTCAAAATACCTTAAAAGCGTTTGAAGATTACGCTCCAACTTTTCGCTTACATTACATTGTGCTTACAGCTTCCAATGTTATATCAGTATTAATTTTGTGTGGTACATTCCAGTGCAGTGATATTGAACAAAAATGCGGTTTTCCGTCCGCATAATTTTTTTAATAGGATTTTGTTCAATAACATACAAAACTAAATGGATTAGATATGGACATTGAACAACAAAGAAATACATGGTAGTTTTTTTTAAAGTTAATATAAAATTGTTCAATTTCATATAAAAACAAAAAGCAGTGGTTGATTGAATAAAAAAGACACTCAAAATATTTAATAAAGTGGTTTATTGAACAAAATAGTTCTTCATAACTGTAAAACTAAAAGAGATAGAAAAAAATGGAGTACGCCATTCGAAAGAGCATGTTCGATTTATAAAAACTGCATTTCTAACTCAATTTCGCCAAAAATGGTCTTTTGAACAAGATAGAACTCAGGCGACGATATGTATTTCTATCCCCCATAAATTTTAAAGCTCCCATTTGAATGCCTTCTAAATATTCAAGTGAGTTTGTGGAGCAACTGCGTAAATAAGAGAATTGTTCTCGAGTTTCGAATGAATAAAGCCTTTATAAATTACAGCCAGATCAGAAGGTGACACATTTCTTGTATCGTCAGGGAAAACCTATACACTTTTGTGACGTCGAATATGTGATCATTACGAACAAGGTGATTTTTTCACATACCACGAATTGAAAGATATTCGGTTCCCTCAATGTTAGTGCCATTCATAATTACTGACATAGGAGAAGGATTTCGCCTTAACGCCAGAAGACAACATTGTGTTTTTGAAGTATTAAATTAATAAATTGTACTCGGTTGTTTATTCCCCAATGAACAATCCTATCGATATCAGAATTTAATGAGTTTATCATACGCTGCTGTTCAAGTTCCACACCCGAAGAACAAGGAAATTAACCTTGAAATGAGTATGAGAAGCTGAGGGTACTGTCATCAGCAAAACAATTTAATGTATTAGAAGTTTGAGACAGGCGATCGTTGATAAATATGAGAAAGAGAGCCGGAGACAAAAAGGAGCGTTGGGGTACACCAGAATTTATTTCATCAATTTCAGACTTGAGTCTATCCAAAACGTCTGTTATTGAGCGGTCCGAAATGTTATTTTTAATCCAACGAAGAAGAGATTCATCAACACAAAAATTCACGCATTATCGATAAGAGAGCTTGGTGCCATACTTTATCAAATACTTTTGAAATATCAATTGCAATCATTTTACTTTCTCCAAAACGATTCAAAGACTGGTTACACTGCTCGGTGAGATATGCCATCAGGTCACTAGTGAATCTATTGCTACGGAAGCCGTACTGCCGGTCATTAAAAACCTTTCGTTCTGGAAGATATTTTTTAAGCTAATTTAACCACATGTTCACAAAACCCCACTCGTCCAATTCCGCTAGTAAGAAGACGTTTATCATGACCCTGTAGCGTTCGCCAGTATCAGTGACCCTATTGCCGATGTCGTTCTAAGGAAAATACGGTCCAATCACTCTTCCAGTGTGAACCCTACACGGCACAGTGGCGTCACACGGGGATTCTCTGTGCCCTATTATCGAAGATTTTGCTTATTAACGTAACGTAACCGCATAAGTGGAAATGCACCTCGTCGCTCATGATGATTTTTGGCACAAAATCGTCCTCTTCGTTGTTGAGATTGAGGATGGCTTGTTAGTAATTCACTGACAATAGCATTAGATTGGCATTAGCTGATGCACTGTTTGCACTCTGTACGAGAACACGCTCGTAAAATTTGCTGTAGGGTTCGTGTGGTGATGTCCAATTGCGTGGCCCGTCGTCGTCTGGTTTATGTGTATTCCTTCTCAGCGACATCATCAGCCACAGCCGCGATATTCTCGGCTGAACGACCAGTCCGATGGCGGCCACGCCCTTCATGGTCTCATGTGGTCCAAGCACCCAAATGTTTGTCCAGTTAGCGCGACACGATTAGGAAATCGACGTCGAAATTCACGCTGCGCTAACACCACCGACCGATTTACTGATCAAAAAATTGACACAATTATTTCACACTCTTTGCGGAGTATAGCTTGCTTGTCTGTTTGTATACTGCAGCTGTCTAGTTCACAAATGATTAGCGAACGACGCCATTTACAAAAATTTGCAAAAACACCTTTCGATAAGGTGATTAATTTTGCGCCACCTAGTAGGTATTAGCCATAATAAATGGCTAAATTCTAGATGCAACTCCATCTCCATTGTGCTCAGCCAGAAAATATTTAAACAAATAACCCAAGTTCGGGTGCTTTGCTTATTAAAAGCAACTCAAAGTAGGTAAATTTTATGAACAAAAAATTAAAACAAATGTACAAAACAAAAGACAAAGAGTTCGATAAAAGGAAATTTAATGCAAATATATGATTATTCCATTAATTTCCTAATGCCTATGGTTTTTTTGGAGTACCTGAATACCCCTTTCGTTTAACCTTAACATAGCTTGAGTTCATCTTTTTTTTTAAATTTAGTCTACATTTTAGTAAAATACATCATACTGTGTAGTTTCTATAGCCCACTGATCACAGAATCAACATGCTACCGTTTGAATAAAATGTAATGTGATTAAGATGAACCACACGCCAGAGCATGGTCTGTCTGTGTATCTTTTTTGATGCCCTCAAGTGGATGCATGGATATTATAATTTTTGCGTTCTTGTTGGGCTTTGAAGTGAAATAAAACAGATTTTAAGATAACATACATATAAATAATGTCGGTTTGTATTCTTGGTAAAGTCAGAAAAAGTCCAGCAATTAATTAAATAATTTTCTTTAGAATTGTAGAAAATAAAAACAACAATAAAGCAACACTCCCACTTATTTCCATAGAAAAATCAATTCAAATAAATATAGAATTTTTTAAAAACATAATTTTGTTTTCTTTTTTTTTGAAAATTAAAATCTTTGAAATTAGACATTGAACTTGTTTGTTTTATGAATATTAAGAGTGGTTCAAATTAATCAAGCTTTCATATTTTGTATGTTTAGATAATCAAACAAATTAATATTATTGTACCATATGGTTATACGGGTACAAAAAACTTATGTATCTTTTTTAAAAACTCACAAAATACATTTTTAACTCAATATTTTTCTTTTTGTATTTTCAGGGAAATTAAGCAATTAATCATTCTTTCTACTGTGTACTGTGTTTATCTATAAAATGTGTTAACATTACTTTCAAAATAAATAATTTAAATCATAATTCATAGATCTTTATGACTAGAGTGATACATATACATACATATGTGAAGGTAATGTCCTCGAAATTTATTAAACACACTGACTTGCTCTTAAGAAAATCGGTTTGACCGTAACTCACAGGGGCGCCAATTGGTTTGATATGTTCTTATGATATTTATATTTTTTCTTATAAATATGTATGTACATACATTAAAAAAAATTAGGCAACAGCCGCAAATAGGGTAAGATCAACGAGTTATACAATGACTTAAATATCTCCGATACAAATACATTTATCCCTGGGTAATTTGATATTTAAGAATTTTATAGCCCCTTTCTCGTACTCAGAAATCTCAAGCCATATAATGTCCAACATTGATTTTCCTTTTCGAATACAGAATTTCTTTCAGGAAAATGTCAGGGCAAATTTTTGAACCGTATGAATATTTTCCATGTTAGTTGACTAATTTTTTCCATTTATTTCAAAAAAAATCTTATATAGAACTTTTTAATAATTTTAAATATATGCAATGCATATCAAAACTTAAGAAAAATTATTTTCTGGAAAAATAAATTGAAATTGTTTTTAAAAATCCAAACATATTTTTTTTTAAAGTTTTAATACACAATACTATCCAAACTTTTGGGAGCTTTAGTATAAAAAAAAAAGATCAAAATCGGTTGTACCGTTTTTGAGAAAATCAAAAAAAAATGGTACCATTAATAACCCTTTTCCGGAATTTTTTGTCAATCATTACCTTTAGCTTTAACTAAATGAAATTTTGTGAATATTTTGTTTTTAAATCTGTGGAACAGTTCTTGGAAATAAAAAATATTTTATAAAATTAGGAAAAAAATTCCTACGTTTAGGCTGTAGTTTAACAGACAGACAGAATTGTGAGACCCACTTCCAATGTCAACTTTGATCAAAAACTCGAGTTCGATTTTTTTACGAACGCATTACTTGCCATTGTACATACTCGTAGTTCCTATATGTCGCAAGTAAAAATTAGTCTACTTTTGTAGACATGGTCTACAATTTGGTGGAAAAAAATGTTTTTAAGTGTACCTATCACAGAACCGTTTTTTTGATTTTCCACTTTCTCACTAACAGTTCTAAAGATTTGGATCAAAATGTTGTACAGAATCTTCCTTAAATTTAAAGTAATATTATTTAAAAAAAAATTTAAAAAAAAAATAATAATTTTATGATTTTTGGAAAAATATTTTTTTTTTTTTAATTCAATGCCTTGAAAACGGGTGAACGATTGTTTTTGAAATTATTTTCATTAATGTATATTATTAAATAGTTAAAATCGGCTTACCATTTTTTTTAAAGAAATTTCGTTTACAACAAATTTATTTATCAATAAAACTCCTATAACGATTTTTTTAATTGTGTTTGCATAAATTCATATTTTTTCTAGAATTCTATTTTTTAGCCTCAAACTATTTGAGGAGATATTTTAGCAAAATAAACAAAGAATATTATGCATTTTTTATCAGTAACATCTACGTTTTTATAAATATGAATATATTTTTTAAATTCGAAAGAGAAAAGTACGTGCGATTCAATCGTTCATTTTAATTTATTATTAAAGGAGCTCTTTGGCTACTTAAAAATAATTCTATAATATTTATTCGATAGCTTCCATCTAATGAAGTCATTTAATCCATTTAAAGGTTGGTTAGCCGTCAAAACAAAACCAACATTGAATGGTATTCTTTTTGCCAAAACTATACGAGTATGATTGAAGGTCATAAAATGAAATCAAACTAATTTTTTGAGTGCCAACTTTTGTATAAACTCTATTAACCTCTTCCAATCTCAGAGTAAATAAATAGTGACGTAAGATGTAAAAGGTTCACGAAATAGTAAACATTTGCCTTATATGCGCGACTTGTGATTTGTACTAAGCAATACATTTCCGATTTCACAATTTATTTTGGGATATTTAAAGTTATTTCCGTTTGATATCCAACAATCACTATACAATCATTTAACACATTTTTTGATCTGGATTAAAGTGTATACTTTCATTAAAACACCCCCTTGGTGTTGATTTGATTAATATAAACAAACAGAAGAATAATGTTTCCAATTTTTGTATAAACAATATAACTTTCCTCTTTGGCTTTCATTGGTCTTTTCAAGGTGAATCAAAGAAGGCTCAATATTTTTCGGGTTAATGTGGTTTTATTTTTCTTTTTCTGATTTTTGTTGTGTTGTTTTTCAAGTTGCCATATTTAGAAATCATTTTGAATCATCAAAAATATATCTATCTGTGTTTATTTTGTCTGATGGTTTCTGACTAAAGTGATTTTTTGATGACTGTAAAAAGTCTGAGGAAACAAAAATAAGAACAGTTTTATATTATTTACCTCGTAAAAATGATACTCGTATCGGTTCTTCGATTTTAAATGTAAACACACTCGTAGTTCATCACCAAGTTCGATTCCAAAAAAAAAAATTGATTCTAAACGGAAGTTATGACTTATGAGTTTTGAAATTCTTGGAAGAAAATTGTTGAAACTATACTTGAATGAATGAAGAAATAAAAATATCAACAAATTAGTAAAAATGACTTTTTTCTTGTGTCGGCACCTTTGGGCAAGGTGTTTTTCTACGAAATAAAAAATGTTTACGCCTCGTCACTCTTTATGGAACGTAAATTGGGGGGCTTCAATTCTTCTTTTGCGTTGTGAAACGTATGGGGTTCTGATTTTTTTCTGGCACCTTTCAAATTCGTTATCCCAAAGAAGTATTAGGAATTCATTAAAACATTTGTTTGATCTTACACATTCACCCCGATTTACCGAATGTGGTAGGAGGAGTCAGACTCACCTTTGTCATATTTATGATATTGTAATATTTTTTGCTAGGTTCGTTAAATAAAACTTATTACTGTTTCTAATATTTCTTCTTTATTTACACTTTTGAAATCAAAACAATAAATCTCAATTTATAATCAACTCCAATACTTTTATTCAAACTGAAATCCACTTTTTTAATTACACTTTCCACAATCCAATAGTTCAGCTTTGCACACTTTCACAATCGAAAATAAACTGTGTCTCGCTCACCGTGAACACTCCCTTATATACTCAAATTAGTTGTTCTCGAAAGTTCTTGTCTTGGAATGTTCTAGATGTTTGGAATAAGGGGAAATACATTTGACATTGGAAAAGAGCTTTTTGTTTCTTCCATAAATTAGATATGCAGTTTTCCAACAGATGGCGCTGTAGTAGTATAAAGCTCTGTTCGCAACATTGCCCCCTTCTTAAGATTGTTCGTCCCGGACAATTCTATCTCCAGATTCGCCACTGTATCGGTGCAGTCGATCGCTATGCACAACTTTTAACTTTCCTCTTGACCCTCTCTGAATTCGGTAAACGACATCATTGATTTTCGTGACGACAATATAAGGGCCTTCCCAGTTTTGTTGAAGCTTCGGCGACAATCCCTTTTGACGATGTGGATTATACAGCCATACACGATCTCCTACTTGGAATCCTGTCGTGTTTGCTCTTGTGTCGTACCTTGTCTTCATTCGATCGCTGTAAGCGCTCATTCTAGTCCTGGTCCTTTCATGGATGTCGATTAGCCTCTCTTTTAGGTCACTCACGTAATCCCTTGTTTCCTTAGACTCTTGTGGTGGATGTCCAAACCTTATCTCACTAGGCAGCCGTATGCTTCTTCCAAACAGGATTTCAGATGGCGTTTGTCCTGTTGAGCTATGTATTGCACTTCGGTAGGCCATCAAAAATAGTGGTATGTGCCTATCCCAGTTTCTTTGGTAGTCGCCTACGACTTTAGTGAGGTGTTCTTTTAAGGTCCTGTTGAATCTCTCGACCATTCCATCAGATTGCGGGTGAAGTGGTGTGGTTCTCGTTTTCTTAATGCCAAGGAACGCGCAGACCTCTTGGAATATATTCGACTCGAAGTTCCTTCCTTGGTCGGAATGAAGTTCCATAGGTACACCAAACCTGCTTACCCAGTTAGACACAATCTGGTCGGCCACGGTCTTGGCTTCTTGGTTCGGGATAGCGTATGCCTCAGGCCATTTGCTGAAGTAATCCATTACCACCAGAATGTATTTGTTTCCAGCATTCGTTTCCGGAAATGGGCCAGCTACATCAACAGCAATCCTTTCAAACGGTGAGCCGACATTATATTGCATCATTTTTCCTTGCAGTTTTCTACCAGGTCCTTTGGTTGCAGCACAAGCGTCACAATTTCGGCACCACTTTTCAACGTCGTCTCTTGCATGCAACCAGTAGAATCGTTGCCTCACCTTTTCTAAAGTCTTATTGACTCCCAAATGGCCTCCTGAAGGTCCATCATGCATCTCTCGAAGAACCTCTTTGATTTTCGATTGAGGTAACACAAGCTGCATTACATAGGATTTACCATCAGCGGACTCCCATTTTCGCCGAAGAACACCTTCTTGCACATGAAGTGAGTCCCATTGTGCCCAATAGGCCTTTAAAATTGGACTCCTATCGGAAATGTCATTCCATGCGGGTTTTTCTTCATGTTCCTTCCATGCGAGAAGAGGTTCAATGTCGGGGTCTTCTTGTTGAGCAGATCGTATTTCTTCATTGCTCCATCCACAAATGGGGTCAGCTCTTATTCGCAGAATGTTGATGGATTCCTTTTCTTCTTGTCGCCTGCAATGCTTGCAATCTATTTTACAAGGTCTTCGAGATAGTGCGTCGGCATTTGAGTGCAGCTTTCCCCTTCGGTGTTGAATTTCGTAATCGTAAGTCTGCAGTCTTTCTATCCACCTTGCGACTTGTCCTTCTGGGTTCTTGAAGTTCAACAACCAGTTAAGAGCACCATGATCGGTTCGTAGAAGAAACCTCTGTCCATAGATGTATTTGTGGAAGTGTTTCGTTGCCAAAATGAGTGCCAAGAGTTCTCTTCTCGTCACACAGTAGTTCCTTTCGGTCTTCGACAGTACTTTGCTGAAATAGGCGACAACCTTTTCTTCGCCATTGTGCACTTGTGACAGAACAGCGCCGACTCCCACATTGCTTGCATCAGCATCGATGATAAAAGACTTGCCTGGAGTCGGATGGATCAGCACCGGAGCATTGCATAGACGGTATTTCAGTTCTTGGAAGGCTTTTTCACACTCACCTGACCATCTAAACTGCTTGTTCTTTTCCGTAAGCTGATGCAAACTCTTCGCAATTCCGGCAAAGTCCTTAACAAAACGTCTATAATAAGTAGCAAGACCAAGAAAACTTCGTAGTTGATGTTTGTCCTGTGGTGTTGGCCAATTTTTGACGGTGTCAACTTTTTCAGGATCGGTCTTGACTCCTTGCGACGAGATGATATGTCCCAAATACTTTACTTCAGTCTGGAACAGTGCACATTTTTCTGGGTTCAGTTTAAGGTTAGCCTCTCGAAGTCTCTGGAACACACCCTTTAGGTTCTTACAGTGTTGGTCGTATGTTTTTCCATAAACGATAACATCATCCAAGTAGACAAGGCAAGTTTTCCACGTCAGGCCTTGAAGGACGCACTCCATCAAACGCTCAAAGGTTGCCGGAGCGTTGCAAAGACCAAACGGCATCACGTTGAACTGCCACAGCCCATTACCTGTGGAGAACGCTGTCTTTTCTCGATCTTCAGGGTGAATTTCAACTTGCCAATATCCACTTTTCAAGTCCAGTGTTGAAAACCAGTGTGCTCCTTCCATCGCATCTAAGGTGTCACTAATTCTTGGCAGGGGGTAGCTGTCTTTCTTGGTTACGTCATTCAACCTTCGGTAGTCAACACAAAACCGTGTACTTCCGTCCTTCTTTTTGACTAGGACCACTGGTGACGCCCAAGGACTCTTTGAGTTCTCAATCAAACCATCCTTCTTCATGCTGGTAATCATTTCCTCAGCTTCACCTTGTTTGGCCAGTGGCAGACGTCTTGCGGGCTGACGAATGGGCCTTGCATCTCCTGTATTTATTCGATGCTGCACCATTTGTGTCCTTCCATATTTTCCGTTTGGTGAAGCGAAAATGTCAGCATACTCGTTCAGAAGGCTTTCTGCCATTTTAACCTGATGTTGGTCTAGGTTAGATGAATTGAGTATCTTTGCCTTGATGCTATTGAGTTCCTGAGGGTTTAATGTCATTCTTGGTGTTTCAGCGTCAATTCGTGTTATGGCTGCGACAGATTCGCACTTACCGATAACTTCTCCTTTTGCTAACTTCACATCGTACGGTTTGGTGTTGAGTATCCGTACGGGGACCATATTGTTCTTCGGAGCCGCAAGTGTCTTCCCAATGATGACGTTTTGGGAAGAACAATCTGGGCCTGGTTCCACCATTAGGTATCGATGGCGTCCACACTCTCCTTCTACTTTTGTCCAAACGAATACCTCAGAAGAAGTAGGAATAATCACGTCTTCTTTGATGACAGTCCTTAGAGTTGTTGTTCCTTCGTGCCCATAGATCATTGGAATCTCTGTATTGTGGTATTTGAGTACCTGGTTGCCAATATCCAAAATTACTCGATGTTCTTTCATGAAGTCCATGCCTATGATGCATTCGTCACATATATCTGCCACCAAAAATTTGTGTGAGAATTCTAGATCTGCAATTCGAATTCTAAGTCGGACTTCACCATAAACCCTAGCTGCTTCTCCTGTGGCAGTTCTTAGACGGTAACTATTGGTGTTGTGTAGCCAATTCAGGTGAACTAGGTCTTGACGCACAACGGAGGCTGTGGCACCGGTGTCGATGGTGACCACACGTTTGTTGCCATTTAAAGTTGCCTCGATAGTCAGACTTTTATTATCTCGCTTAGTCTGAGAGACCTGGATGGTGTTTCTGGGGCCATCGATACCAGAAACCAGCTTCTGCCCATCGAAGTTGGTTCTTACTCGTTTCCCTGTTCCCTGGGAAACTGTTCGGGAAGTAACACTGATGTTATTGTTACCTTGTTCTGGGTTTGAAACTCCGTGTCCACAATGTTGACAAGCTCTTCTTGGTGGTAATCGACATTGACGCTGTAAATGTCCGGTCTTGTTGCAATTCCAGCACTTTGCAAGTCCGTTTCGTTGGTTCCTTTGGACATCAGTTCTTTGGCATGAGCATTCTTCGACGATGGCTTCTCTAAGTCGATGTACTCCGTGAGAAGCTTTCTCAGCTGCTTCCATTGTCAAGGCAAACGCTAATGTTTCCGAAAGCGTTCGTTTTCCAGCAGTTCGCACGGCCCTTTGAAGATGTATGTCAGAAATGGCGCGAACAAATGCCTCAACTGCGAACTGGTTACAAATTTCCTCTCCAACATCTGGATATGCAAGATGAACAAGCCTTTCAATGTCCGCTTGCAGTTGTTGTAGAGTTTCACCCCTCTTCTGAACTCTGGAATTGAGTTGCACTTTGAAGACTTCTTTCATGTGGCTGTTACCAAAGCGTTTGTCTATAGCCAAAACCAAGGACTTGAAGTCGCCGCTCTTATCTGCTGGTATGGTTTGCAACAACTCAGCAGCTGCTCCTCTAAGAGCAAGAGTTAAGGCTATATACTTGTCAGCCTCATCCCAGCCATTTGTTGTGGAAGCTGCCTCGAATTGCTTCTTGTATATAGACCAAGAAGTTTGTCCATCAAAGGTTGGAGGTTTCATCTCTTTTTTTCTCAAAGTTTCCCCAGAACTTTCCCGAATCTTTATGTTTCGTACACGGTCTAACTCTTTTGAAAACGTCTCTATTTTGTTGTCGACTAGCAATGAAACACGTTCATCTAACACTTTTGAAAACGTCTCCATTTTGTTGTCGACTTGATTCTCCAGCAATGAAACACGTCCATCAAGTGCAGATACATTATTCTCGATGTTAACAAGCTTGCCTTCTAGCATTTTTCTCTGCTCTTCGAGAAGGTCTTTTTGTTCGCTATGCTGTTTTTTTCTGCTCATTCCTCTGCTCTTCGAGACGTTCGAGAACATTCTTTTGTTCGTTTTTCTGCTCATTTCGTTGCTCTTCGAGACGTTCGAGAACATTCTTTTGTTCGTTTTTCTGTTCATTGAAACGTTCGTTTTGTTCATTTCGTTGCTCTTCGAAACGTTGAAGCAGAAGACTAATCATATTTGAAACATCTACATTTTTACTTACGTCTGCTTCCTCAGCGTCAGCTTCAAAGACGAAGATGTCCGGGTCTTCATTTTGCTGTTTCAAATAATCGGCCAAGCGCAGAACAAGCTCATTTTTCGATCCTGCTCTAGAAAGTTCTCGCTTGCCTAATTCACTTTTCAGCTCATTACAGTTGAGCTCTTTTAGTAACTTGCTCATTTTTATTATTATTATTTTTTTTTTTTTTGCACACTTCACTGCACAATAAGTTTTATCCCACTTCTGACACCAATGTAATATTTTTTGCTAGGTTCGTTAAATAAAACTTATTACTGTTTCTAATATTTCTTCTTTATTTACACTTTTGAAATCAAAACAATAAATCTCAATTTATAATCAACTCCAATACTTTTATTCAAACTGAAATCCACTTTTTTAATTACACTTTCCACAATCCAATAGTTCAGCTTTGCACACTTTCACAATCGAAAATAAACTGTGTCTCGCTCACCGTGAACACTCCCTTATATACTCAAATTAGTTGTTCTCGAAAGTTCTTGTCTTGGAATGTTCTAGATGTTTGGAATAAGGGGAAATACATTTGACATTGGAAAAGAGCTTTTTGTTTCTTCCATAAATTAGATATGCAGTTTTCCAACAGATGGCGCTGTAGTAGTATAAAGCTCTGTTCGCAACAATATTATCAAATCTGTAGATTTCTATTCTTTGATGTATAAAAAAACAGTGCATTATTTCCGTTCGCAGGTGTCTTAAAATATATGTGAAAAGTCTCCGACTCCCCGAAAGTAGATTATTGCGAATTCAATAACCCGTTTGTTTAAACTTTAAGATATTATTATCTAAACGGTCAATTTAAATAGCAAAACTTAACGGTCTAAAAAACGATGACGAACATCAATAAAGTTACATTTAAATATAGAATAAAAATCATATTTTAAAACTTTATAAAGGGTTTTTCAATTGGCGCGTGTAGAATTTATTGGCCTGTGGCGGCAATCTGTCAAATGTGTTCTTTGTTATTCAGTTACTGATGCCAAATCACCATAGAAAGTTACATGATTGAAGAGCAAGTCTAAATGACATAACTTTATTATCAAAATAAGTTTTCGTTTGGTGACCAAATTTGAGGCACAGGTTCGGTAATCAATCTGCAAAAATTTGTACGTTAAAGGAATGGAAGATCGACCAAGAACAGCAATGTATAATATTAAGCTAAAACAAAAATAACTCCGAAAAATTACGATAAAGGCCTTATTCCGAGTGCCGTTTGTTAGAGGATAAACGACTTTTGTCGAAAATAGATCATCGAAAACTCAAGATACTGAAGTTTTTGTTGTATCAGATCAGCATCAGCTGTGTTTTCACAAGTGGTTACAATAGAATAAATCTATCCATAAAGCTTGAAATACAAATTTGTATGCATCCAAAGTTTCGATACGATCAGCTTTTATGGAATCAAACATTGACCGACACTCGGAATAGAATAGTTACTAAAGCTGATCCGAGGCACTATTTTGTTATAGTATTGTAATATTTTTACTAGGTTCGTTAAATAAAACTTATTACTCTTTTTAGTATTTCTTCTTTATTCACACTTTCCAATTCAAAACAGTAAATCTCAATTTATAAACAACTCAAATACTTTAACTCAAATACTTAAATCACACTTGTTTTACACAATCCAATAAGCAGAGTTTTGCACACTTCCGTAATCAAAAATCAACTGTCCTCGCTCACCGTGAACACTCCCTTATATACTCAAATTAGTTGTTCTCGAAAGTTCTTGTCTTGGAATGTTCTAGATGTTTGGAATAAGGGGAAATACATTTGACATTGGAAAAGAGCTTTTCGTTTCTTCCATAAATTTGATATGCATTTTTCCAACAGATGGCGCTGTAGTAGTATAAAGCTCTGTTCACAACATTGCCCCCTTCTTAAGATTGTTCGTCCCGAACAATTCCATCTCCAGATTCGCCACTGTATCGGTGCAGCCGATCGCTATGCACAACTTTTAACTTTCCTCTTGACCCTCTTTGAATTCGGTAAACGACATCATTGATTTTCGTGACGACAGTATAAGGGCCTTCCCAGTTTTGTTGAAGCTTCGGAGACAATCCCTTTTGACGATGTGGATTATACAGCCATACACGATCTCCTACTTGGAATCCTGTCGTGTTTGCTCTTGTGTCGTACCTTGTCTTCATTCGATCGCTGTAAGCGCTCATTCTAGTCCTGGTCCTTTCGTGGATGTCGATTAGCCTCTCTTGTAGGTCACTCACGTAATCCCTTGTTTCCTTAGACTCTTGTGATGGATGTCCAAACCTTATCTCACTAGGCAGCCGTATGCTTCTTCCAAACAGGATTTCAGATGGCGTTTGTCCTGTTGAGCTATGTATTGCACTTCGGTAGGCCATCAAAAATAGTGGTACGTGCCTATCCCAGTTTCTTTGGTAGTCGCCTACGACTTTAGTGAGGTGTTCTTTTAAGGTCCTGTTGAATCTCTCGACCATTCCATCAGATTGCGGGTGAAGTGGTGTGGTTCTCGTTTTCTTAATGCCAAGGAACGCGCAGACCTCTTGGAATATGTTCGACTCGAAGTTCCTTCCTTGGTCGGAATGAAGTTCCATAGGCACACCAAACCTGCTTACCCAGTTAGACACAATCTGGTCGGCCACGGTCTTGGCTTCTTGGTTCGGAATAGCGTATGCCTCAGGCCATTTGCTGAAGTAATCCATTACCACCAGAATGTATTTGTTTCCAGCATTCGTTTCCGGAAATGGGCCAGCCACATCAACAGCAATCCTTTCAAACGGTGAGCCGACATTATATTGCATCATTTTTCCTTGCAGTTTTCTACCAGGTCCTTTGGTTGCAGCACAAGCGTCACAATTTCGGCACCACTTTTCAACGTCGTCTCTTGCATGCAACCAGTAGAATCGTTGCCTCACCTTTTCAAAAGTCTTATTGACTCCCAAATGGCCTCCTGAAGGTCCATCATGCATCTCTCGAAGAACCTCTTTGATTTTCGATTGAGGTAACACAAGCTGCATCACATAGGATTTACCATCAGCGGACTCCCATTTTCGCCGAAGAACACCTTATTGCACATGAAGTGAGTCCCATTGTGCCCAATAGGCCTTTAAAACTGGACTCCTATCGGAAATGTCATTTCATGCGGGTTTTTCTTCATGTTCCTTCCATGCGAGAAGAGGTTCAATGTCGGGGTCTTCTTGTTGAGCAGATCT